>JAWHQI010000179.1:4298255-5731007 GCA_033032865.1 Dactylorhiza incarnata | reverse complement strand
CCACTTAGCAAGAAATCAACAATAGTGTTTGTAGTATATGATAAGCAAGATGATAGTGCAACTATAGTATATGATAAGCATGATAATGTGCATACTCCCCCATCTTAATGCCCCCCTACATAAATGCAATTTATATTTTACTCCCCCTAAATGATAGATTACATGAATTATTCTCCCCTTAATATTCTATATTTCTCCTATATAGATTTCTTCAATTAATCTCCCCCTTTTTGTATTATCAAAAGAAGGTGGGGTGAGGGTAGTAAGGAGGCATTGCTTATAAATGATAAAGCATGATCGAGCTTTTGTGAAAACGATTTTAAGCATAGTATATATAATGATAAAGATTTTAAGCATAGTATATAAGAGATTTCAAATAAAAGATAAGAGTTGTAAGCAAGCGGAAGATTATAAGAAACATCTTTTTGTAAGCATGAAAAGCATAAGGAAAAATATGAGTTTTAGTTTAAAATTGAAATATGTTTTAACTTTTTTTTGAAATCTCAAAGTTTTTCATAAAGATACCAAGCATGAAATGAACATATCAAAGAAAGATTATACTACAATGTTACTTAATTTTAAGTTCAAGAAATACCAAATCATTGTAGAGATCATGCTAGGTTATCTAGAGCATTTCTCATGTAAAGAGTAGTATAGATAACGTATTAGAATCCAATACTCATGAGAAGAAGTGTTATGAAAGATAATGATGTGCACATAAGTGTATTTTGGGTAATGTTAACAATTGATTTAAATCAACAAAATACAAGACATATGTAGAGTAAAGTGCACAATGAAACACAAGTATATTACTTTCATGCACTTTAATGCACACTATTTTTATAAAAGGTGGTGTATTAATCAAGGGTTGCACAAGACACTTTACTATTCTTTCCAAGGTGCTCAACCTCACAATGCTTATGAAGACTTATCAGGAGATTCAAGTAGTGCTTGGTGGATTTATAGTTGTCTACATATATAATTTTTTTGTTCACATTTGTGAGACAACATTCTCCGAATACACTTGTTTTGCAAACCCCAAAAAAATTGTAACTTTAACCACTTTTCTAAATTTCATAAGTGCAATTCAAATGTAGTGTAGGCAATAAACTTATGCAAGTTTTAATTCATTGTACAATTACAACACACAAGCAAGCATTTTAGGTTTAAACACACATGTTGATTACCAAAATAAGTGAGTGAAATGTATCATTATCAATCATAAATCATTTACTCATACTTAGAGGCATGCTAAGCTTGGTTCTACACATTTTTCAATACAATTAATGCACTTTAAATAGATATATCAAAGCATGATAAACAAAACAATGTTTATAGTAATTTCAAGGAATAAATTTTAACATTGTAAATAATTCTAAATAGTAAAATTCATACATGCTTGATATTGGCAATAAAGATAATACAATTTTTTTTTGTTTTATCATTTTTAAATCAATTAAAAACAGAAAATCACAAAAACATATTTTTGTATTTTTGATTTTTGAATTTTTGTAGTAGATTTTTCATAATATGAATAAAACACAAATATCAAAAACATATTTTTGTATTTTTGAATTTTGAATTTTTGTAGTTGATTTTTCATAATATGAATAAAAACAGAAAACCATAAAACATATTTTTGTATTTTTGAATTTTGAACTATTATAGTTGTTTGTTTTCATAATATGAATAAAATAAAAATAACAAAAGTCAGAAACACAACAAATAAGTAGTACATATGAACTAACATATTGTTATGGATTTTTAGAAATTTTAAAAATCAGAAAAATCAAACACCCACGCTAGCGCCGGCGCTAGTGATAGCGTGGCAAACAGTACGTGATTATTTGAGAATTTTAAATTTTTTATTTTTGATTTTGATTATGTGTCCTTAGAGTAGTCTTATGCAGAAATTTTGTAATTTTTGGAGATGTCTTGATTGCTCAATTTGCATAAAACATTAGCTTTTTCAAATACATGTGTTTTACAAAAACATTTAATCTCAAAAATATAAATTATGCAAACACAAGAGGACACATTTTTTATTAAACAACCCAAAATATGCATGATTTAAGTGATAAGTAAATAAAATGATCATGCGAAGAGTAATATAAGTATGTCCTAAGATTAAAGACTACCCGGACTAAATGTCTACACCCTAGCCCCATACTAAGTGACGGATGGGCATGAGGAGCTGCACACATGCCGTAGGTTGGAGTGTTAATCCCATATGCACACACTAGAGAACGCTCAACCTAACACTCTTTCCCCCAGTGCCTCGCAAGGCCCCACTGGAACCCTCCCCGGTTAAGGACAAGACATGACTTAGAGGTTAGGTCTCTAATGCGTACAACCCTACGCCCCTGCTATTGTGAGATATGAAGTCATAGGTGAAAAATCCTTGGACAACCTATGCTTTTAAACTATGGGTTGATTTATAAACTATGGATTTTGTTTAATGTGATGAGTTATATAAAGCCGCATAGTTTTTCTACATTTATGAGATGACGATATAAGATAACTAGCACAATTACTAATATTCAATAAGTGATAAAGCTAGTATGATGAGTTTTGGGTTTAATGTCATGTCATAAGATTAATATTAATGTTGCATGTATTCCAAAATAGAGTTTCAAAGTATAGATCTAGAATTGTGTGATGATTAAGTTTGATTTATACTTTCATTACAAAGTTGATTCTAGAGTCTACAGATATGAGAGATACATGCAATTACTAGCAAAGCAAATCAATACATCAAATAATGTAAAGAAAATATTTTTCATATTTATATCATAAGATTCATAATTCCTAGGTGATAGACATCATTGATTTGAGATATTTCTTGATAGAACATGAATTATGAATTATGATTATAGAGAATTTTGCATAGAATATATGTTAGATCATCAAGATGTATGTAAATTCTAATTCTTCTAGACTTATGACAATATGATTTGGTGATTTTCTTTTGAATAAGCATGTTTTATTTCTAAGTGTAGGAAATGATGATCATGCAATCATATTAAAGACAACGATCACATATATAAAGTTTTGAAATTTATAATAAAATTTGCATTCAATAATTGAATCTATTGATCTTTGGTTTTGCATGGTAATATATGATTTATGATACAATATTCATAAATATTCTAATGATTAATCCATAAACTATGTGTTTGTTTGGAGTTTTGGTATTCAATTATAATTTCAAAAACATATAGATATCATGAAATTTGAATAACATTGTAAATATTATACCTAACATAAATATATAAGTATAGACCAAGATGTGATGCTAGGATGATGAGTTTGAATGCAATGTTATTACATATGATTAATGGAAATAATGTTGCATGTAATATGAGAAGTTTTCAAATTAATTTACTTTAGACCTAGAATGAAATGATTAAACTTTTGATTTTAATGATACAAGATGATTCTAAGGTCTAAATTGCATGCAAACAATGGTGACACACATAATATCTAGATTAATATATGAAACAATTATACTAAGGATAGCATGTGATGAAAAATCCATAAACACAGAAATTTCCGAATCAAGCAAACTAAGATAGCTTTTTAAAATGGAGTTGAAATTTGGGCAAATTGACAACACCAAATGAACTCAAATGAGCAAGCCTAGCTCGCCGTTGGATGGAGATTTTTGTGCTCTTTCCGAAAATATATTAAACGTGAAAATCAGGCGAGCGGATCAAAAGATATGGATGTTTGATGTTTTGATCGTAAACTCGCATTTTTGAAAGATTAAACATGCGTTTAGATGAATTTTTGTTTTCAATTTTTCTAGATAATGTTCTTCATTATAAGGGCTATCATATGCAGCAAACAAATATAGAATCAAAAAAAGTTGCGCATTTTAATTTTTAGTTTAAGCCCTTTAATAAACCATTTAAATCAAATCTTTAAAATAGTTTCAATAGTCTTGATAATAATTTCAATATTCAATTTCTAATGATAATTCAAGACAATTAAGGGTAAAGGATTTAAAAGGATAAAGAACAATCAAAGATGAGAGATAGATCACTTTGAAAAATATATGACTTAATGTTCAATTTTAATTCAAATTTGATTTGATAAACATTAGGCTTAATATATGAAAGTCATATTTCATGATATATAAAGTGATCATAGCATGTTTGTTCAAAAATATAAAAATAAACAAAAAGAAAGGTGACAATAAGCATATCATGAAGTAGAGTAGTGATATTTCATTTTTATTTGTTTCTACTTCATGCAAATGATAGGATACTAATGAATAAGAGATTTAGGTATCCAAAGGGGACCAAGTGGGATGGTTCCTTTGGGTGCCCAAATACATCGTGGTGGCTTTTGGGAAGATAATGATGAATGGGCTTTTTCAAGTAAAGATGATATGTCATTTTTCTTTATGGGTCTCCATTCATACATTGGTTGTTTATCACTTAAATCCATATAATGATTATATGACATCTTTTTGTAATTATAGTTGTTTGAAATATAATTCATTTGAGATTTATGTTTATTCAAATTATTTTTCAAAATAGCTTGATGTTGATAATCATCATATATTTTATTATATGGATTCTTTGAAAGTTTATAAGAGTGATTATCTTTCCTTAGAAGTGATTGTTGAAAGAGTGGGTTACAATATGTTTTAAAAGATTGATTATTATTTTGATGATTTTCATTTCTACTCTTTCTTATAGACATACTCTTATAATATGAAGGATAATATTTTGTAGTTTGATTTTCATGAAAAGGAGTTTTTAAATTTGATTCATGATTGAAAATATATTGAGACTTATAATAGTGACTCTTAAGAATATTATGAGGGTCAAAATTCTTTTTGAAACTAAACTCCTTTTGAGTTTATGTATGAAAATGGTCCTTTTTAGAAATGATTTTGTAAGTTAATTTATCTTTGTTATTCAAAATCTTATGATGAAAGTCATTACTAGAAATTAGAACTTTTTCAACAAAAGATTTTAATTGTCTTAACTTACAAGTTAAAGCATCATTTTCAATTATCAATTTTTCATTATGCTTTTTAGAAACTAAGAGCACTTTTTCAATATCCTTGAATTTTTCTTTTAATAGATTGCAATCAAAACAAGGAGTAGGAATTTCAACTAAAGAGCAAGACGGAGAAGCCACATCATAATTAGATTCTACATTAACATAAGCTTGTAACCTTTTATTTTCTAAACGTAATTTATCATTAGTAATTTTCAATTTCTTAATTTTATGTTTAGCAACTTGTAGCATATGTAATGTGGAAATAGAATTAGTCACAAAAATAGAAGAATTTGATTTACTTTCATTGCTATCAGGAGAGGCAAGATTTGAACATAAAGTTCCTTTAACATCTTTTTGGCACTCCTCTTCCAAAGACAACATTTCTTCTTCTCTTCCACTTGATGTGCTCTCCATGGTTTCATCCTGAGAGATTTATTCTTGATTGCTTGTGCCAATTTGAATGTTTTCCAAATGTTGTGCATGCTCCAAACCTATACACGGAAGATCAAACATTTCATCAAGAAATTTCCAAACTTTGTAAGCATTAGTAAAACAATAAATCGATTTGGAAATATATTTTGATAAAGCACAAAATAAAGTATTCATAGCCTTCGCATTTAAATGACATTCCAATTTATTTGATTCATCCGCTGGTCTTATAATTGCCGTATTCCAAATTTTGATATCATATGAGTTAAAAAAAGATTTCATTAAAATTTTCCACCCTTTATAATTTTTGCCTTCAAATAAAGGTGGTGCCAAAAATTTTTCATTTATAAGAAAGTTTCCCCCACTAGTAGAAGCGAGATCATGAGACGCCATTATTCCTGGTTTTTAAACCGTTTGGAATAACCTCCCTCTGATACCACTTGTTGGATCTTACGGCTCCCTTAGGGGGGGGGTGAATAAGGGAATAAAAATTCTTTTGTATAATTTTAAGAAAATTACTAAATTGTTTTATAATATGAGAAGGTAAAATAACAATTTAGCTAAATGAATAGAAAATTATGATTTGCAATTTTAGAAACAAGTACTTAATTGTTTTATGATGAAAGAGATTGAAATAAAGAATTTAGATTTAAAATTGAATACTTAGAACACAATATAATAGAGATTACGCCAAATGAGAGAAATCAAGTAAACACAAATAGAGACATGATTATATTATATAAAAGGTGTTTACAAAAAATGATTTCAATATCGCTTGAAATCAGAGGCGACAAATATGTAAATAATTTTTCCTTTTCTATACTGACTCGTATCCCCACGAACCGGTTGGCTTTAGCCTATCCTTCCTCGGATATGGCCTGAAGCCGCTCTAGCCAATCCTTCCCCGGATATGGCCTCGAGCACCCCCTAGATCTAATCACCTAGACCTAGTCGCCAACACAAGGCGAATTCTCTAAACGGTTACAAAAAGTATGGAATGAAAATAATGATAACAATAATAAAAACTCCCTATATGAGATCTCTGAAGATGAGGATGAAGGATCGCTGTAGTATAAGCGAGGTCGAAGCGATCGTCCTTCGGATATAGCGTGACGTGGTCCTCCTCCAGAATTCTCCTAAAGCTTTTTGGGGGAGATCCATCTTCGGCAGCATAGCAGCTCTGGAGATTTGGCACAAGCAACCTCTCTGGGATGGATTAATTGAAATGAGAGAGAGACCACCATTTTATAGAACTTGACGATAGCGCCTGCGGTAGCTCTCTAGTGCATGCGGTAGCGTTCGTGTGGAGTGGTTGCAAAAACCGTCAACGGCGTGGCGCTGTGCACGAACTTGAGATAGAGCCTGGCGGTAGCGCTAGCGCTGGCGGTAGCGGTTGCGAAACCATCGGTGGCGTGACAGAACAAACTCTCGTCGAACGGAATTTTTGTCGAACGAAGTTTTTGTCGAACGGAGTTCCACATAAAATTTCATCGAACGCAGTTCCATATTCGTCGAACGGAAATTTTCGTCGAACGAAGTTCCACATTCGTCGAACGGAAATTTTCGTCGAATGGAAATTTCGTCGAACGAAAAGTTTCATCGAACGGAGCTTCAAGTTCGTCGAACGAGCTAGCGCCTGGCATTGGCGATAGCGCTGGCGTTAGTGCTGCTCCTTTCAAAAGTTTGATTCCATGCTGCCTTCTACCTGTGGAGTATTGCACCTATAGTTCCTGCACGCTATAAACACACTACAAGCAATATCAAATACAATATGGGATTTGTTATTCTCAAACAAAGGGATGTGACAAACATGTCCAACAAATATCACCACCCTACAAAAAGGATACACCAAGCAATAACAAAAATAATATATTGTGGCATTAGCAGATTAGATAAAGCAACACAAGCAAAATTGGGTTGTCTCCCATTAGCCCTTTTGTTTACCGTCCTTAAGGTGGACCAAATACCTGTATTAAGCAGTTTTAAAAAAAAGTGTCTAAGCAAAAAGGGAAACAAATTAATACTAATTATTGCATGCATGTCAAAATGATCAACTGTAAGTTGATTTAAAGTAGTAACTGAAAATAAAAGAAATGGGTCCGAAGACCCAACAGTAGCAGTCCAGAAGATCAGGAGCTTTCCATCTCCATATTTCATCTTTCTTCATCCTCTTCCTCTCCTCCAATCAGCGGTCATGGATGAAGTAGCGTTTACCACCCTGCACCCAGTCTTTCAAGGAAAAAGCAGGCAATGATGATGAGGTGGAATAGACGATTGATTTCATCATTGCCATTTGCTTTTCCTTGCAAGACTGCCACTCAAAATTACCCAAAAATGGGTATAGATATTCAAGCACCTGCAGAGGGATAAATGAAATATCAGACATTAAAGAAGGCGGGGAAGCAGGAAGGATGAACTTATCAATATCATTATTAAAAGAAAGAGGATTAGGAAATAAACTGGATGAAGAACTAAAAAAATGAAACAAAGGAGGAGTGGTCCCTGTTTCACTCCTGGCAGGTTCCCAAGCCTGATCACAGTCAGTGTCATAAGAGTCATAGCGAGGCGCATCTGAAAACTCGAAGGCATTAGTGGTGCGACAAATCTCCTTCACCAATGAGGAGGTGCACAACTCCTCATCAGAAAGGTCTTCCTTGTCATCCCACTTAGGCGCAGCTTGGAGGTCCAGAACATCACCCTGCAAACAATCTTCGACAGGATCATCAAAAATATGTGTAGAAAAATTTTGCAAAGAAGCTGGAGCAACATAATCAATGTCAAAATCAGAAAATAAGAGATTTGGTTCCTCCGCAAAAGGATCCGCAGACACCTCCCCGCTGGAGAGAACACTCTCCTCACCCCACTCTGGTGCATCTAGGAGCTCCCAATCCTCTCCATGTTGGCCATCAAATGAGTGATCGTCATCACTAGGAGTAAAGCCATATACAGGGAGTGAAGAGTCCATGCTAGAAATAAGCTCTGGGTTGAGGGATCGATTCCCTCCACGGTTAAGGACTGAGCGACAGGGACTTTGTCATCAAGATGTGAAGGACTGCAGTCGGGAATTTGAGTAGGTAGAAGACTGGGGCAATCCTTCAAAACATGATTTTCACTTTTACAAATTAAACATACAAAGCCCCTACGATACGTACCATTTAATTCCCTCATTTGATCGATATAATAGCTCATCTTGTCATTAATGCTAGGTTCAGTCTAGGAATACATATTTTAGAAGGATGCAGATATAAGAAAAATTGAAATTCTTTGCAAGAAAATCTACACAATCAATTAAAACTACTTGGAAAAACTTGCTTTATAAGTCTAAAACAGAATGGGATAAAAAAAATACTAACAATATATACTTAAGCAAAATGAAAATAACAAAGAGGTTATACACACTGGACGGAACTACTATCTCTTATCTCCCTCTACAGCAAACTCACACGTCTGTGTTCCCCGACAACGGCGCCAAAAACTTGATGCACGAATCTAGCACACCGCTATAGGCGATAGCGAGACTACGGCATGAAACGGCAGTGTACCGATCGTTCAAGTAATATAAAACGAGGAGCAAATCCCCGAGTATCGATCTCGAAGGAACACAGTAAGGTGGAGTTAACTTTCGAGGAGGGACTTGAGATCGAAGTCCTTTAGGTCCGGTAAAACGTGAACGAGATGGATTGGTTTATGGAAAATATATGAAAACAACTACTCAACTACTCCTATGCAAGCCTTGGGCGCACTGCTTCGCTAGGCGCGATGGAAACTACGTAGGCCTTGAACGCACTACTTTGCAAGGGAGGATGGACGAGTAGGCAACCGTATGGAGTGGTAAGTGCGGAATCGAACTGTGCAGGCCTTGAGCATGCTGCTTCGTTAGGCGAATGGATTACATGGGCCGCTATGCCACGCTTCACTAGGCGGATGGACGAGAAGGCTTCCGGATGGAATGTTTCGCACCGGCAGGGTCGAGGTGGATTACACGGGCCGTTAGCACCGCTTAGCTTGGCGGATGGAAGAGTAGTCTTACGGAATGGAAGAGTAGGCTAGCGTAATGGAGTGGAGGGTGATAACGGATGTGGATGGAAAATGGATGGGGGCGCACCTCATACACACATATGAATAATATGAACTCATAAACATGAATTAAACATTACAAAGCAAGATTCATAGTGCACATCATCAAAAGATAGAAGAATGTAGCTTATACAATCATCAAAATAAAAGGGGAGAAAGTAAGGAATTGACCCAATCTGAAGTCTTGTCGAAGATTCATGGTTGGAATCGCTGGGTTGTCAATCCGCCTCCAAGCTTGGTCCTCAACTGCGTCCGGGGTAGAGAAGTCTGTCACTACCTTCCAATGGCCCGTCTTCTTCGTGTCACGATCCGGCCACAAGACCAAAGCTTCCTTCTCCTTGGATGATGATGGATGTAGGGCTAGATCCCTCTCCTTGGAAGCTCTTGGATGATGGAGGCGGCCTAGTGCAAAGCACTCATGGAAGGGTGGAGGAAAACAACGCTGGAGCTCTCCTTGCGGTGAAAATGGCGGAACTGAATCGGGTCCTGAAAACCTAAAAATCGCAGTTTAAATAGAGAAGTTGCAGAATTTTGTTCATGCACGACCAAACGCACGACCGTGCGTAAAAATGCACGACCAAATTTAGAATGCTGTTTTGGGCCGCAAATGAACGCGCACGATCGCAGCCGACCATGCGTCAAGAAAACGCACGACCGTGCGATTCATGCAGATATGAAATCTGGGCAAAATGGATGTTCTACCCACCTGCACAGCACCAAATAGCAATCACACAGCTGGGAATACCCTTCCAGCTCAATCCAAATATAGAAAAAGGGTTGGGGAGCACCATGTGCTTACCCCCAACAAACATAGCGCACAATTGCACACCCAAACGGGATAAAAGAGTGCACTTTGTGAAGAAATGTGTTCAAGTGAAATATGAGCAATTAAGGACTAAAAGTGAAGTGCATATGCATGAAAATAAGCCCAGATGAGTCCAAATATGTGTATATAAATGAGACTCATCAGCCGTTCATCGAACGGGCCCTGGCGGCCGTTCGTCGAATGCACCCAGGTGGCCGTTCGTTGAACGCAGCCAGGCGGCCGTTCGTCGAACGTAGCAAGGCGGCCGTTCGTCGAATGCATTCAGGCGGCCGTTCGTCGAACGCAGCCAGGCGGTCATTCCTCGAACGCAGCCAGGCGGCCGTTCGTCGAACGCAGCCAGGCGGCCGTTCGTCGAACGCAGCCAGGCGGCCGTTCATCGAACGCAGCCAGGCGGCCGTTCGTCGAACGCAGCCAGGCGCCCGTTAGCCGAACGCAGCCAAGCGTCCATTCGTCAAACGCGCCTAGGAGGCCGTTCGACGAACTGCTACTAGCAGCTCAAATCTGCTTCAACTGATTGGGGTGTTACAACTCCATCCCCCTTAACAGAATTTCGGCCCGAAATCCCGAAAATAGAAAGGTACAAAAATAAAATAGATTATACCTGAAAGGAAAAGCTCATGGTACTCAGCAAGCATGGTTTGCTCTCTTTCCCAAGAGAGTTCCTCTTTTCTGCAGTTATTCCAACAGACCTTTACCATCTGAATGGATTTGTTCCGCAACTGCTTCACTTCGGTGTCTTCAATGCAAATGGGCTTGACTTTCGTCGCTAGCCCACCATCTACCGACACTTCGTTGACCGCAACAACTAGACTAGGCTCTTTGACAGCCTTCCGCAACACAGAGAAATGAAATACATCATGCAGCCCGCTCAGCTCCGAAGATAGAGCAAGTCGGTAGGCAGCTTCACCAATGCGCTCCAAGATCTCGAACGGGCCTAAGTACCTCGAACTTAGCTTTTTCAAGCGTCGGATCCTCGATACCCCTTTGAACGGTTTGATCTTTAGGAAACCCAATCACCAATGACGAACTCGACGTTCCTGTGATTTGCATTGTAATACTTTGCCTGCCTATCCTGGGCAATGAGGAACCACTCTCGTACTGCCCAGATTGATGTATTTGCTTCATCCACGTCCTTTCGTTTCAACAACTTCGTGTCGCCCGTTTCAGCCCAAGCCAATGGTGTACGACATTTTCTACCATAAAGAGCCTCGAAAGGTGCCATCTTTATACTTGCTTGGTAGTTGTTGTTGTAGGCAAACTCAATCATATAGGGATGATCTTCCCATCTCTTTCCTAAGTCCAGGACGCATATCCTTAGCATGTCTTCCATCGTCCTATTGGTCCTTTCGGTCTGTCCATCCATTTGCGGGTGGAAGGTCGTGCGAAACTTTAGCTTGGTACCCAATAATTGATAAATCAGCCTCCAATCGTTTGATGTGAACCGCCCATCACGATCGCTCATGATGCTACGGGGAACCCCGTGCAACCATACGATATTATCAACGTATAACTTTGCTAGCTTTTCCAAGGAATCGTCTTTCCGGTTCAGAATAAAGTGTGATACTTTCGTGAAACGGTTCACGATCACCCAAATGGCGTGGTTTCCATGCTGCGATCTCGGCAATCCGTGCATGAAATCCATCAAAATATTGTCAAACTTCCACTCCAGAATCGGTAGAGACTTCAGAAACCCACCAGGCCTTTGACATTCGGCCTTCACCAACGCGCAAGTGTGACACTTGGCCACGTAGAGAGCAATGTCTTTCTTCATTCCTGGCCACCAAAAGAGTTTCTTCATATCCATGTACATCTTTGTGCTCCCAGGGTGGATCGAGTACTTGGTAAAGTGAGCCTCGTACATCAATTCCGCCTGTAATGTGCCAACATTTGGGACGCACAATCTGTCATTTTTCCACATAAGACCATCTTCGAAGGAGAAATCAGTTTTTGACCCATCAACAGTCACCGCTTTATAGCGCTTCATGCTTGTATCCTGCTCCAATGCTTGTCAAACTCGGTCGGCAAGGTCGTATTGAACCTCCATCCAGTTCAAGCATGCTGAAGGAGACGCTCTTCTATCGACACAAATGATCTCCAAGGCTTCTAGCTCACGGATTAGACGCTCATCATGCATCAAAATCCAGTTTGCCTGTGCAGGAGCCCGGCGACTCAACGCGTCCGCAACCACATTTCCTTTCCCACGAGTGTATCGAATATCGAACTCCATCCACCTCCTTTGTCTCATATTCTACTCCTTCTGATCAAGCAGGTATTTGAGGCATTTGTGGTCCGTAAAGATGTCAATCTTCACGCCATACAAGTAGTGCATCCAAAGTTTAAGAGCAAATACCACGACCGCTAGCTCCAAATCATGGACCGGGTAGTTCCTCTCATGTACCTTTAATTGACGGGAGCCATAGGCAATCACCATTGCAAATTGCACTAAGACGCAACCCAAGCCACCCCCCAAAGCATAGAATGGGCATCGTGGTCAGACGGCTCTTCAGTTCTTCAAAAGCTCGTGCGCACTTGGGCGACCAAATGAACTTTTGATCTTTCCTAGTCAGTTTAGTGAGTGGATGTGCGATCCTCGAAAAGTTCTCCACAAAGCACCTATAATAGCTGGTAAGTCCTTAGAGACTTCGGACTTCCGCTACGTTTTTCAACACAGGCCATGCTCTGATCGCTTCTATTTTCGATGGATCAACCGCAATTCCAACCCCACTAACACAATGACCCAGGAACGCTACTAACGGTAGCCAAAACACGCACTTGGAAAACTTGACATATAGTTGACTCCTCCTCAGGGTGCTCAAAACTGCGTGCAAATGCTCTGCATGCTCCTCTTCAGACTAAGAGTACACCAAAATATCACCGATGAAGACGATCACAAATCGGTCCAAATACTCTCGGAACGTTCTATTCATCAAGTCCATAAATACCGACGGCACCTTGAAAAGGCCGAACGGCATAACCGTGAACTCGTATTGCCCAAAGCGGGTACTGAACGCCATCTTTGGAATACCGCATTCCCTTATGCGAAGCCGATAATAGCCGGACCTTAAGTCTAGATTCGAGTATATCGTCGACCCAACCAGTTGGTCGAATAAGTCATCGATTCTTGGAATCGGATAACGGTTCTTCTCGGTCAGCTTATTCAGCTACAACCAGGACAACACCAAAGTTGAGCTTAGGCTCTGAAGTCTTCAACAATTTGAAGAACATCTTCGCACCTTTTCGAAGTTTCTCCTGTCCGCGCTCATTCGAGACACATTGGGCAGCATTACCTCCAATCTATCCTTGGCTAAGGTAAGTGACACACTGATTCATAACACGAACTCCTAGACAGAAAAGGAGCATAATGCTCTCGTATCGAAAAGACCTTCGTCGGGTAGTTGAAAATTAAGACAAAGCCTAATTGCACGCGAATAAGCATAAGGTCACACAAAAGTATAAATCACTAATATCCAAAAAAGCTAATTTCTAATTCATACCTGTAACGACGTCAGTTTGTCGTATGATTTCTTGCTGGCCAAGCGAGTAAACTCTCGGTTGGGTCAGAATGTGCTGGGAAACAGAAGACTCCACAGCTTTGCCCTTTTCCGCATGACCCGCAACACGAGTATAGTCCATCGCTCGGTTTTCTGGTCTCGGGGGACCACTTTGACACACACGTGCTGTGTGTCCCACCATTCTGCAAGTGAAATATACAACAGGGCCATGTGCAGTCGTTGCTCCCGACACATTGAAGTGAGCCGCATCCCCAGACTTAAACTTCCTCTTGTTTCTTCTAATCTCATATTTGGATTGAGAGGCCGACGCATGAAACTCTGATTTCTTTTCATTGAGTTCTTTCACGCGCAGTATACTCTTCATATCCATCTCCAGAGATTTAGCCACCTTCACCACAACATGGAAGCCAAGTAACATCGGACACGCAAGTGCTATCCTTAAGTCATCACGCAGACCATTGTAAAACTTGTTGACCTTGGTCTCCTTATCTTCCCACATAGACCTCTCATAACGACCCAGACTGATGAACTCATTCAGGTACTCATCCACTGAGTGCCCTCCTTGCTCCAGGTGTAAACACTGGTTCTGTAGTGCCAAATTTGTGCACGAACTCTTCTTCCCTCCAAAGTCTTGCTTCTCTTATAAGTAGGAAGGTGGCCAAGGCTACCAACATATCCTTAGTTATAAGTATTGATGTTAAAGTCCTCTTTATTTCTGACAACCACTCAGCAGCTCTCACAGGGGATTCGGTCCCCGCGAAGGATGGAGGGTAGAGGCTCAGAATGTACTTTAACAGTTGACAGCGCAATTGCGGTTCTGCTTCTGGCTCACTGCCCATTGTAGGAACCGGGGCCACAAAAAGACTGGGATGTTGTACCAGCCTTCCTGGACATGCATTCTGTGCGTCCATGACCGCTTATGTGACCACTCGAATTGTTTCAGCATAAGGAAGGGTTGCACGTACATTGGCAGACACACTATTCTCCACAGTGTTACTGGGTTGAGACTGCCCCTCACCACTCCTAGTCACCTATAATCGTGTAAGACACAATTAGTGACAGAAAACAAAGCAAACAACAATCATGGGACGCTCAGGTTCCGCAAACAAGTATGTTTTTCCATTCCTAAGTGGACATTCTTATTAGTTTTGAAATCGTTTTAGGTGAACGCACAACACGTGCACTCCACCCCTAAAAATGAATTCGGCCTCGAATTCACCAAACTACAGATCGATTCCTTAACTCTGATACTAAATTGTAACACCCTGCCAGTACAAATAATATAACAGTAGGTCCGGCCGGGACCCCACGACATACTATACACACTAGCTAGGCATTATAAGGTGATAATCAGAATAGAACAACAACTACACGAGAGTATATAAAGCATAAGCGAAAGCATTTGATTTAAACATCTTTTAGAACTGTCCACTTTCCTAGGAATGAAACAATAGAGTTACGGCCTTAAGGCCTTACATTTACCAAATGTACTAAAACTCACAACATACATCGGCACGCACGCCGTCAATACATGAAAAGCATAAAAGAGGTTGGCCTTCGAGGGCCAACACCGCAAAAGGGCCACCGCCCGCTATTTCCTGCTAGGCTCACCTGCACCTGCAACCAACATCCAATAAGAGGTAAACGACAGTCAGCTATGAGCTGACCACAAACCGTGTAACGATCCCCCCCCCCGGCCATCTAGCTGGCTTAGGGGCGTGTAACCGCCAACCTGCAAGCAATCCATACATGCAACATGTAATAACATAAAGAAAGTGCAACTACACAACACAGGGTGAGGTTTCAAGCACAATCAATCTTCTAGGTTGAGCATCAAGTAAAAGGGAACCTAGGTATGCGCATGATGTTGGTTGGGTTCACCCGGAGGTTCCCCACAACTGCCTAAGTAACAGTATGAGGCTAACATAACATCATTCCAAAACATCACAAACATGGGTACTCACGACCACACTCTCCGTGCTCACAAGGAATGCATCCAAGGTACTCCTTCGCGAGCACCAACGCCACTCTAAGTTAAGTAACCTTAGGTGGGAATAAGAGCTTCAGGCCTGTCTAGGTAAACAGCTTTTATGGCCTCTCCCATGATCACACGGGTTTATAAGAGGTAATGACCTCTTACCGATCAGCATGGAAACGGGTTCGGTTCAGCTTTTCCAAAGCTCTAACCATCGCAATCTATCGTACGTCGCAGGTACGGATTCACCTCGGCCCGTAAGGGTTTAGCACAGCAAGTGCTAATGTAGGCCTACGCTCTCCGATACACTCATTGTGGGTAGATCTACGATGAACGCGCGACTTAAGAAAAATGATGCAAATGCGAGCCACACAGTGCAAGTGCACCGGACTTGGCAAAGAGAAACAATTGCCACACGAAGGTTCGCTAAACCTCTTGAGATCTCCCAAGGGCGATAAGCCAATGTTCAATCAAGCGAAATGGACCGACCCGATCTGGTCAAGCTATGCGTTGTACCAAAAGAGATCCACCGAAAAATATCGATTCGGAAAATGGTAGATCTCTCCCAACAAAAAGTCGGGGTTCGCCTAACCCCTTCGAGAATTAAAAATAAAAGGATGAATGCAATTTCAATATGAGAGAAAACCACGATAATTCGGTGATTCGAAGATCACGCCACAGATTCCACCACAAGAATAATCTAGAGAAAGAAAACACACGAGTGGATCGTTCGTTACCCCACTTGAGATAAGATTATCCGCAACCATGCACTCGCCCGGTCGTTATTCTACTGATCCACCGGAAGCGCGTTGTTTGGAGAGGAATCTGCTCGTCGTCTTCGCTTCATGTCGTCCAAGATCTATACAAACCCACCACGCGCCATGGAGGAAACTCCAACACAAAGAGATTTGAGGGGGGCGGCGGCCAAGAGAGGGGGTATGGGTTTATGAGGGAGGAGAGAGGTAAGGTGGTGGAGGAATCGTGGAGGAAGAAGGTGGCCTTTCCTAGAGAGGAAAGGGGTGGCCGGCGGCTTGAGAGGGAGAGAGAGAGAGGGGGGTGTCGGCCTTGGCCGAACTTGGAGAGGGGGAGGAAGATAGGGGGGCGGCCAAGAGACATAGCGCGAGAAGTTCAAGAGGGAAGAATTAGGGTTTCAATTTTATTTCATTCCTTGTTAATCCAAATCCTCTAAAACATAGCCTTATATAGGCTTTACAATCACAGCGGCTAAATGCAGTCCAAATTAAAACAATAAAACAAACATGACAAGTTCCAATAAATAAAATTAATCATGACAATTTTAATTAATAATTATAAGGATAATTATTAATTAAAATATTCTTATTTTAAAAAAAGCATGATAATATTAATTAATAAATATAATTAAATTATTATAATTATTAATTAATATTCTTGTGTCACGGATGGAGGTTGTAGCGGCGATGGCATCCGTCATTAATATCGTCGCGGTGATGGCAGCGCAAGTCTTTGGTTGGAGAGGCGCCGTCGTTATTTTCTCTGCTGGAAAATCAAAAAACATATTTTACTACCCTAGTTATTAGGCGAGAGAAAAATTATCTTTCATAAAATTTTAGCCTGTTTAAAATTTTTGGTCTGCGTTTAGCGCCCTAAATCTGTTATTTTCCAGCAAAAAAATCAAATTTTTTTTTAATATTCTACATATCATTTTATATTAGAAAATAAAAAAAATTTCTTCATTTATAAACATTTTCTGGTCAGAATCGTTAGGTCTACATTGCATGCGTACGAGACTTGGCACGGAGTATCCAACGTCCTCGTCTCAAATTACGGACGATCGGGACTCGGGTCACGGTCCAACGGCTGTTGATGAACTCCGCCAGTAGTTCAATGATCAGTTGACGGACATCCGAGAGATGTTACACGAGATTCGGCTAGCCCAAAGGGCACCTCAGGATCATGCTGCCCATCAACACGTAGGGGAAAATATTAACGTTAATCGCGTCCCTGATCCTGACCCCCCAAACCCTGCAGCCCACCAACGTGCTGAAGGGAACATTAATCCTAATGGTAATCCCGAACAGGCCCCACGAGCACCGCACGGCTTTGATATCACTAGGGTTGTCCAGATCAAACCACCATCCTATGATGGGTTGGGTGATCCCCAAGTTTTATAGGATTGGGTTACGGAGATAGAATGCTACTTTCAGTGGCAAAATTTGACTGACGAGGAAAAGGTGTGTGTGGCATGTATAAAGTTGATGGGACGAGCTAAGTCATACTGGCTCAATGAGGAGCGACATTTAGGTGCGAGGGATGGGTTGCCTCCCAATGGTTGGGTGGGCATAAAAGCCTTGTTGACTGACCAGTACATCCCGACGTATCATCGAACACAAATGTTTGATGATCTAGCCTCCCTTCAGCAAGGGAACTGCTCGGTCGCGGAGTGCATGGGGATCTTGAAATATATGATGGTTAGATGTGACGTTAAGGAAATGCCCGAAGTTACCCTCTCCCGATTCCGCAAAGGGCTTAGTCCCAAAATTCAGGGTAAACTCCTTCACTATGGTCACACTGATTTGAACACCACATATAACGCCGCATTAGACATTGAGAAGCACCTGGCGCACAAATCTAAGTCGCGTTCATTCCAAAAGAACAAGTCCATCTTAGGACCTCCTCAGTTAGCCATGAAAGATAAAGGGAAGTTTTGATCCACAGATTCAAAATCCGTCGTAATTACAGCTAGGAATATGCGTAAACCGTTCGGCGATCGTGTGCCCGTAGGTCGGATTAGCAAATCGAACGCTTCTTGTTTTATTTGTGGTGTTCAAAGGCACTACGCAAGTGAACGCCCCACTAAGGCCAGGCCCTTAACTCTGTTAGACACTGCTGAAGACACCGCCGATCTTGAGTATGAGGCCGGTGATGACTCCGATTCGGAGGGAGTACCGAGTGATTTAGATGATGACACCAACATGATGGTGATGCGTTGTATTTATGCCTCCCCGCATGCGTCTGATGACTGGCATCGGACGAACATCTTTTCTTTAAATTTTAAAAGCGGCGAGAAGTGGTGTAAGTTGAGTATTGATAGCGGAAGCTGCATGAACGTTATTTCTGAGAATGCGGTTACCCGGATGGCGTTAGTGACCGAACCACACCCCCACCCCTATAAGGTCGCGTGGGTTAATAAGACATCCCTTTTGGTAGCAAAACGCAGCTTAGTGCCACTGACCATCAAGGCTTATTCGGAGAAGGTCTGGTGTCACGTCATCCCAATGGATGCGTGTCATGTTTTATTAGGTCGCCCATGGCTCTATGACCATGATGTCACTCACTTCGGGCGAGCAAACACTTATGAGTTTAAGTTTAAGGGCAAGACTATTATCTTCAAACCCAGTCCGCCTAAGGACCCATCGGTCGCCTCTAAGGACACAATTGTGCCTGTGGAGAAGAAAACGTTAAACTTGATAGGTAAGAAAGAGTTTGCACGCTAGACATTTTTGGATGGTGTTCTCTATGCGTTAGTTTGTCTGCCAGTAAACGAGGACGTTCCTTCTTTTGCAAATTTGCCACCAACATTGCGTATCCTGTTAGAGGAGTTTAAGGATATCTATCCGGAAGAGTTACCGCCTGCGTTGCCTCCCTTGCGAGACATACAACATGCGATAGATTTTATACCTGGCTCCTCGTTACCCAATCTGCCTCACTACCGGTTAAATCCTTCCGCGCACTTAGAGTTGCAATCTCAAATTTCTGATTTACTACAAAAAGGATTTATCCGCCATAGTAAAAGCCCGTGTGCCGTCCCGGCTTTGTTAGCTCCCAAAAATGATGGTTCTTGGAGGATGTTCATGGATAGTAGGGCCATCAATAAAATAATAATTAAATATTGGTTTCCCATTCCCCGATTGGATGACTTGTTGGACATGCTAGCTGGAGCCACGATATTTTCTAAATTGTATCTTAGGAGTGGCTACCACCAAATTTGAATTCGAGAGGGTGACGAGTGGAAGACAGCTTTTAAATCTAAAGAGGGGCTCTACGAGTGGTTAGTAATGTCGTTTGTGTTGTCCAATGCCCCTAGTACCTTTTCGAGGATGATGAAGCATGTCTTCCAACCCTACATAGGAAAATTTGTCGTGGTATACTTTGATGATATCCTAATTTTTAGCACGTCTACACATGATCATGAGTCTTATTTGACGACTACCTTGGAGATGTTACGTGCGGAAAGGTTGTTTGTAAATCTTAAATAATGTACTTTTTAAGTTCGAAGGGCATACTCGTGGATCCCAAGAAAGTCCAAGCCATCAATGATTGGCCGGTACCCACCACCATTCGGGACGTTAGAAGCTTCCATGGTCTAGCTATGTTTTACGGTCGCTTCATTCGGGACTTTAGTAGCATCATGGCACCAATCACCGAGTGCATGAAAAAAGGTGAGTTCACATGGACAAAATCGGCTAACCACGCGTTCCACGCGATTAAAACTAAGATGTCGGAAGCCCCACTTTTGCGACTCTCGGACTTTGGTAAAGTTTTTGAAATTATCATGTGACGCATCGTGGATTAGAATTGGTGGAGTGTTGAGCCAGGAGGGTCATCTGGTGGGCTACTTTAGTGAGAAACTTGCGGGCCCGAAGTTGAATTATTCCATTTATGACCGTGAGTTTTATGCCATCATTCGTTGCCTCCAACATTGGCGGCACTACCTTCTCCCTAAAGAGTTTGTCATCCACTCCGATCATGAAGCGTTAAGATTTGTAAACTCCCAAAGCAAGGTCAGCCCTGGGCATGCCAAATGGGTCCCTTATCTTCAGGAATACACCTTCATAATAAAACATCTCAAGGGAAACCTTAACCGAGTGGCGGACGCCCTGAGTCGGGTCTCATTGTTATTATCCACGTTAGAGGTGAAGGTCATCGGATTTGAGCGCATTAAGGATGAATATGTCAACTGTCCGGACTTCAAAGATATCTACATGTCTGCTAACGGTGACACACCCACTATTATTTCTGCGTATTATATCCGAGATGGTTATTTATTTAGACACGCCAGGCTCTGTATCCCTCGTTCATCCCTTCGCCATTTTATCGTTTGGGAGTTGCATAGTGGCGGATTGGGTGGTCACTTTGGTCGTGACAAGACCATCACCCTAGTTGAGGATAAATTTTATTGGCCGGGTCTAAAGTCTACGGTACATAAAATCGTGGGTAGTTGTCGTACGTGCCAACTATCGAAAGGAACTAAAACGAACGCGGGGCATTATACCCCTCTTCCGATCCCTTCCGTACCATGGGAAGACATTAGTATGGATTTTATTCTTGGTCTCCCCTTCACTTTAGGCGCCATGACTCCATTTTGGTGGTCGTTGATCGTTTCTCCAAAATGGCGTATTTTATCGCAAGTAATAATACTGATGACAAATCACACGTAGTTAAATTATTTTTTAAGGAAGTCGTTGGCCATAGGGGCATTCCAAAAACCATAGTCACTGATCGGGACGTGAAGTTCACTAGTTATTTTTAGATGACCTTGTGGCGGATCATGGGCACCAAGCTCTTATTTTCCTCGGCCTACCATCCGCAGACGGATGGGCAAAAGGAAGTAGTAAATAGAAGTTTGGGTTGTTTACTCCGTTGCCTGGTAGGTGACCACAAGGGTTCGTGGGACCTCCTTCTTCCCATGCCCAATTAGCATACAATAATTCCAAAAATTGGTCCACAGGGTGGTCTCCAAATGAGATCGTGCATGGGTATAAGGCACCAGTGCCACTTGACTTGATCCCGTTACCTCCATCGTATAAGTCAAGTCAATTCGCACAGGACTTCACCTCACATGTTCATACATTACATAAGCATATCAAGGACATGTTAGTCACTCAATACGCTTTGTATCAATCTCATGCTAATGTGCATAAGAGAGCATCCCCCTTAAAGGTGGGCGATTTGGTTATGGTGTGCCTCATCCCTGAACGGTTGCCTTCGGGAACCATAAAAAAGTTGGCCAATCGGCGAGCGGGCCCCTTTCAAATTATAAAAAAATTAGGAGAAAATGCATTTCTTTTGGAGTTACCCACTGATTGGGGAATCTCCCCTATTTTCAATGTTTCGGATTTAACGCCTTATATTTCTCCACCACTTGAATTGTCTACCTGCCCATTTACTTCCACATCATTGTCTACTGTGTTGCGTGGTGAGCTTGCGCCTGGTTCGCTCTCTTCTTCGGTCCCCACTGGAGGTACGTTGAATGTTGATGATGGTTTTTGCTCCTCTTTTTTGCCTAACGCTTTTCCAAGGTTCCGCCGAACCACCTATGTTCCTGACAGCATTCTCCGAGATGAAGTGACCTCCACTCCTAGTTGTACCAGTCGTCGCTACTTGATTCGATGGCGTGATCGCCCGGCCTCCGAGGATTCGTGGCTTCTTGAGTCAGAGGTGGCCCTTTTGGATGATGCTCTTCTCCACCGCTACCGCCAACGCAACTCATCGGTGATGAGTACTTTTGAGCGTGGGAGGATTGATGGACACGACGGCCCTCAACAAGAAGATGATCGTAATGGGGTGTTTACGGATGCTATCGGCGCGAATGAGAGGGAGAGAGAGGGGGTGTCGGCCTTCGCCGAACTTGGAGAGGGGGAGGAAGATAGGGGGGCGGCCAAGAGAGAGGGAGAGAGAAGTTCAAGAGGGAGGAATTAGGGTTTCAATTTTATTTCATTCCTTGTTAATCCAAATCCTCCAAAACATAGCCTTATATAGGCTTTACAATCATAGCGGCTAAACGCAGTCCAAATTAAAACAATAAAACAAACATGATAAGTTCCAATAAATAAAATAAAGCATGACAATTTTAATTAATAATTATAAGGATAATTATTAATTAAAATATTCTTATTTAAAAAAAAGCATGATAATATTAATTAATAATTATAATTAAATTATAAAAATTATTATTTAATGTTCTTGTATCGCGGACGGAGGTTGTAGCGGCGATGGCGCCCGTCATTAATATCGTCGCGGTGATGGCGGCGCAAGTCTTTGGTTGGAGAGGCGTCGTCGTCCGCAAGCGCGCCGGTAGCATCCGTAAGCACCCTGTTACGATCATCTTCTTGTTGAGGGCCGTCGTCTCCATCAAGTGCCCACACAATTAATCTACGCATCCAATCCTTCCACGAGGACTTGGACTTCGCAAATAACAACCAAGAAGGAGGTACAAGACCACTCCTCTTCAAATCTAGCGGTGGAGGTTTGCATTCAACCACCCAAGCAAGGGGCTTCCTTTAGGCTCTCAAAAGGCACCTAAAATTCAAGTCCCACAATACGATAAAAAATCTCACGGAGACATTCTCCGACACACATTCTAGGCTTATCCTAAATGCAACGTCGCAATCCAAGCATCACCGATCCGGGCTCACGGCCACGAATAGGCTTCACACAAAATGCCTAAATCCGCACGACTACCGGATTTCTACATGCAATATGCCGGGGACGGACACAATAGACCCAGAATTCCGAAGAACTAGAGGAAATCCTGCACTTCACCCATTTGGTGAAAGGGACTCCTCATGAAAGCATAGAAAAAGGAATGAGAGGACAAAAACACGTCCTAAGACTGGGAGGAAGGATCGTTACCCTTGGAGCTTTCTTGTTCGCCATTGATCTGAGATTTCACTCGGATAGAAAGAACAGCAACGGGCTGCCCTTTCCAGATCTGAAAACGACTCTCAATTCGGAGCTCCGTCAATGGCAGAAGATGCCTTCTTCTTCCTCCTCGGTTTTCTTCTTTCTCAGGCTTGAAGAGAGATAAGATTTAGAAAATAAAGAGGATAAACACTCCTCTGTTCAAACCTAATGAAATCCCAGAATAAATCCCAAGCATTGGATCTAAAACCATTGGATTTGACGGCCACGATCGCAAATCACAGTTCTGTATCGCAAATATCGCCGAACTGGACAGCGTTCGACGAACTGACAGGCATTCGTCGAACGGGCTGTCGTACGTCGAACGGGCTGTCGTTCGTCGAATGGGCCCCTGGCCGTTCATTAAACGGGCCCTGGCGGCCGATCGTCAAATGCGCGCAGGCGGCCGTTCGTCGAACACAGCCAGACGGTCGTTCATCGAACGCAGCCAGGCGGCTGTTCATTGAACGCAGCCAGGCGGCCGTTCGTCGAACGCAGCCAGGCGGCCGTTCGTCGAACGTAGCCATGCGGCCGTTCGTCGAACGCAGCCAGGCGGTCGTTTGTCGAACGCAGCCAGGCGGCCGTTCGTCGAACGCAGCCAGGCGGCCGTTCATCGAACGCGCCCAGGCGGCCGTTCGACGAACTGCTACTAGCAGCTCAAATCTGCTTCAACTGATTGGGGTGTTACAACTCCGCCCCCTTAACAGAATTTCAGCCCGAAATTCCGAAAAGAGAAAGGTACAAAAATAAAATAGATTATACCTGAAAGGAAAAGCTCAGGGTATTTAGCAAGCATGGTTTGCTCTCTTTCCCAAGAGAGTTCCTCTTTTCTGCAGTTATTCCAATGGACCTTTACCATCCGAATGGATTTTTTCCGCAACTGCTTCACTTCGGTGTCTTCAATGCAAATGGGCTTGACTTTCATCGCTAGCCCACCATCTACCGATACTTCGTTGACCGCAACAACTAGACTAGGCTCTTTGACAGCCTTCCGCAACACAGAGATATGAAATACATCATGCAGCCCGCTCATCTCCGAAGATAGAGCATGTCGGTAGGCAGCTTCACTAATGCTCTCCAAGATCTCGAACGGGCCTAAGTACCTCGAACTTAGCTTTTTCAAGCGTCGGATCTTCGATACCCCTTTGAACGGTTTGATCTTTTGGTAAACCCAATCGCCAATGACGAACTCGACGTTCCGGTGATTTGCATTGTAATACTTTGCATGCCTATCCTAGGCAATGAGCAACCGCTCTCGTATGGCCCGGATTGATGTATTTGCTTCATCCACGTCCTTGCATTTCAACAACTTCGTGTCACCCGTTTCAGCACAAGCCAACTGTGTACGACATTTTCTACCATAAATAGCCTCGAAAGGTGCCATCTTTATACTTTCTCGGTAGCTGTTGTTGTAGGCAAACTCAATCATATAGAGATGATCTTCCCATCTCTTTCCGAAGTCCAGGATGCACATCCTTAGCATGTCTTCCATCGTCCTATTGGTCCTTTTGATCTGTCCATCCATTTGCGGGTGGAAGGCCGTGCTAAATTTTAGCTTGATACCCAATAATTGATGAATCAGCCTCTAATTGTTTGATGTGAACCGCTCATCACGATCGCTCACGATGCTACAGGGAACCCCGTGCAACCGTACGATATTATCAACGTATAACTTTTCTAGCTTTTCCACAAAATTGTCTTTCCGGTTCGGAATAAAGTGCGATACTTTTGTTAAACGGTTCACGATCACCCAAATGGCATCATTTCCATGCTGCGATCTTGGCAATCCGTGCACAAAATCCATCGAGATATCGTCAAACTTCCACTCTGGAATCGGCAGAGACTTCAAAAACCCACCAGGCCTTTGACATTCAGCCTTCACCAACGCGCTAGTGTGACACTTGGCCACGTAGAGAGCAATGCCTTTCTTCATTCCTGGCCACCAAAAAAGTTTATTCATATCCATGTACATCTTTGTGCTCCCAGGGTGGATCGAGTACTTGGTAAAGTGAGCCTCGTACATCAATTCCGCCTGTAATGTCCCGACATTTGGGACGCACAATCTGCCATTTTTCCACATAAGACCATCTTCGAAGGAGAAATCAGTGTTTGACCCATCAACAGTCTCCGCTTTATAGTGCTTCATGCTTGTATCCAGCTCCAATGCTTGTCGAACTCGGTCGGCAAGGTCGTATTGAACCTCTGTCTAGTTCAAGCATGCTGAAGGAGACGCTCTTCTATCGACACAAATGATCTCCAAGGCTTCTAGCTCACGGATTAGACGCTCATCATGCATCAAAATCCAGTTTGCCTGTGCAGGTGCCCGGCGACTCAACGCATCCGCAAACACATTTCCTTTCCCAGGAGTGTATCCTCTAAAAGTTTAGTGTGAGGAAGTGCGATCCTCTAAAAGTTCTCCACAAAGCGCCTATAATAGCCGGGAAATCCTAAGAAACTTCGGACTTCCGCTACATTTTTCAACACAGGCCACGCTCGGATCGCTTCTATTTTCGACGGATCAACCGCAATTCCAACCCCACTAACAACATGATCCAGGAACGCTACTGACGGTAGCCAAAACTCGCACTTAGAGAACTTGACATATAGTTGACTCCTCCTCAGGGTGCTCAAACCTGCGTGCAGATGCTCTGCATGCTCCTCTTCAGACTGAGAGTATACTAAAATATCGTCGATGAAGACGATCACAAATCGGTCCAAATACTCTCGGAACGTTCTATTCATCAAGGCAATAAATACCGACGGCGCGTTAGAAAGGCCGAACGGCATAACCATGAACCCGTAGTGCCCAAAGCGGGTACTGAACACCGTCTTTGGAATATCGCATTCCCTTATACGAAGCTGATAATAGCCGGACCTTAAGTCTAGCTTCGAGTATACCGTCAACCCAACCAGTTGGTCGAATAAGTTATCGATTCTTGGAATCGGATAACGGTTCTTCTCAGTCAGCTTATTCAACTACTACCAGGACAACACCAAAGTTGAGCTTAGGCTCTGAAGTCTTCAACAATTTGAAGAACATCTTCGCACCTTTTCATAGTTTCTCCTATCCGCGCTCATTCGAGACACATTGGGCAGCATTACCTCCAATATATCCTTGGCTAAGGTAAGTGACACTCCGATTCATAACACGAACTCCTAGACAGAAAAGGAGCGTGATGCTCTCGTATCGAAAAGAGATCTCATCGGGTAGTTGAAAATTAAGACAAAGCCTAATTGCACGCGAATAAGCCTAAGGTCGCACAAAAGTATAAATCATGTATAGCCGTAAAAGCTAATTTCTAATTCATACCTGTAACGACGTCAGTTTGTCACATGATTTCTTGCTGGCCAAGCGAGTAAACTCTCGCTTGGGTTGGAATGTGCTGGGAAACAGAAGACTCCACATCTTTGCCCTTTTCCGCATGACCTGCAGCACGAGTATAGTCCATCGCTTGGTTTTCCGGTCTCGGGGGACCACTTCGACACACACGTGCTTTGTGTCCCACCTTTCCGCAAGTGAAACATACAACAGGGCCATGTGCAGTCGTTGCTCCCGACACAATAAAGTGAGCCGCATCCCCAGAGTTAAACTTCATCTTGTTTCTTCTAATCTCATATTTGTATTGAGAGGCTGACACATGAACTCTGATTTCTTTTCATTGAGTTCTTTCACGCGCAGTATACTCTTCATATCCATTTCCAGAGATTTAGCCACTTTCACCAGAACATGGAAGCCAAGTAACATCGGACACGCAAGTGCTAGCCTTAAGTCATCACGCAGACTGTTGTAAAACTTGTTGACCATGGTTTCCTCATCTTCCCACATAGACCTCTCATAACGACCCAGATTGATGAACTCATTCAGGTACTTATCCACTGAGTGCCCTCCCTGCTCCAGGTGTAAACACTAGTTCTATAGTGCCAAATGCTCTGTTGAGAGCATGTACCTTAGAAGGAATGACTCATGGAAGTTTTTCCAAGAGATTTCGGTAAGTTGTCTCCCACCAAATTTGTCCACCAAATCTTCTTCCCACCAAAGTCTTGCTTCTCTTATAAGTAAGAAGGTGGCCAAGGCTACAAACATATCCTTAGTTATAAGTATTGATGTTAAAGTCCTCTTTATTTCTGACAACGACTCAGCAGCTCTCGCATGGGATTCGGTCCCCGCGAAGGATGGAGGGTTGAGGCTCAGAAAGTACTTTAACAGTTGACAGCGCAATTGTGGTTCCGCTTCTGGCTCAATACCCATTGTCGGAATGGGGGCCACAATAAGACTGGGAGGCTGTACCAGCCTTCCTGGCCGTGCATTCTGTGCAGCCATGACCGCTTCTGTGACCACTCAAATTGTTTCAGCAGAAGGAAGGGTTGCACGTACATGGGCAGACACACTATTCTCCACAGTGTTCCGGGGTTGAGACTGCCCCTCACCACTCCTAGTCACCTATAATCGTGTAAGACACAGTTTGTGACTGAAAACAAAGCAAACAACAATCATGGAACGCTCAGGTTCCGAAAACAACTATTTTTTTCCATTCCTAAGTGGACATTCTTATTAGTTTTGAAATCGTTTTAGGTGAACGCACAACACGTGCACTCCACCCCTTAAAATAAATTCGGCCTCGAATTCACGAAACTACGGATCGATTCCTTAAATCCGATACCAAATTGTAACACCCTGCCAATAGAAATAATATAACAGTATGTCCGGCCGGGACCCCATGACATACTATACACACTAGCTAGGAAATATAAGGTGATAATCAGAAAAGAACAACAACTACACGATAGTATATAAAGCGTAAGCGGAAGCATTTGATTTAAACATCTTTTAGAACTGTCCACTATCCCAGGAATGAAACAATAGATTTACGGCCTTAAGGCCTTATATTTACCAAATGTACTAAAACTCACAACATACATCGGCACGCAGGCCGGCAATACATGAAAAGCAGAAAAGAGGCTTGCCTTCGAGGGCCAACACAGCAAAAGGGCCACCGCCCGCTATTTCCCCCTAGGCTCACCTGCACCTGCAACCAACATCCAATAAGAGGTAAATGAGGGTCAGCTAGTCGGCTCAGGGGCGTGTCACCGCTAACCTGCAAGCAAGCCGTGCATGAAACATGTAATAACATAAAGAAAGTGCAACTACACTACACAGGGTGAGGTTTCAAGCACAATCAATATTCTAGGTTGAGCATCAAGTAAAAGGGAACCTAGGTATGCGCATGATGTTCGTTGGGTTCACCCGGAGGTTCCCCATAACCGCCGAAGCAACCACATGAGGCTATCATAACATCATTCCAAGACATCACAAACGTGGGTACTCACGACCACACGCTCCATGCTCACAAGGCATGCATCCAAGGTACTCATTTGCGATCACCAACGCCACCCTAAGTTAAGTAACCTTAGGTGGGAATAAGAGCTTCAGGCCTGTCTAGGTAAACACCTTTTATGGCCTCTCCCATGATCACACGGGTTTACAAGAGGTAACGACCTCTTACCGATCAGCATGGAAATGGGTTCGGTTCAGCTTTGCCCGTGCTCTAACCGTCGCAATCTATCGCACGGCGTGGGTACGGCTTCACCTCGGCCCGTAAGGGTTTAGCACAGCAAGTGCCCACACAATTAAGCTACGCATCCAATCTTTTCACGCGAACTTGGACTTCGCAAATAACAACCAAGAAGGAGGTACAAGACCACTCCTCTTCAAATCTAGCGGTGGAGGTTTGCATTTAAGTACCCAAGCAAGGGGCTTCTGTTAGGGTCTCAAAAGGCACCTAAAATTCAAGTCCCGCAATACGATAGAAAATCTCACAGAGACATTCTCCGGCACAAATTCTAGGCTTGTCCTAAATGCAACGTCGCAATCCAAGCATCACTGATCCGGGCTCACAGACACGAATAGGCTTCACACAAAATGCCTAAATCCACACGACTACCGGATTTCTACAAGCAATATGCCGGGGTCGGACACAATCGACCTGGAGTTCTGAAGAACTAGAGGAAATCCTACACTTCACACATTTGGTGAAAGGGATTCCTCATGCAAGCATAGAAAAAGGAATGAGAGGAAAAAAACATGTCCTAAGACCGGGAGGAAGGATCGTTACCCTTGGAGCTTTCTTGTTCACAATAGATTTGAGATTTCACTCGGATAGAAAGAACCGCAATGGGCTGCTCTTTCCAGATCTGAAAACGGCTCGCAATTCGGAGCTTCGGAGCTCTGTCAATGGTAGAAGATGCCTTCTTCTTCCTCCTCGGTTTTCTTCTTTCTCAAGCTTGAAGAGAGATAAGATTTAGAAAATAAAGAGGATAAACACTCCTCTCGTCAAACCCTATGAAATCCAGGAATAAATCCCAAGCATTGGATCTAAAACCTTTGGATTTGACGGCCACGATCGCAAATCAAGTTTCTGTAACGCAAATATCGTCGAACTGGACAGCGTTCGACGAACTGACAGGCATTCGTCGAACGGGCTGTCGTTCGTCGAATGGGCTGCCGTTCGTCGAACGGCCCCCTGGTCGTTCGTCGAACGCGCCCTGGCGGCCGTTCGTCGAATGCGCCCACACGGCCGTTCGTCGAACGCAGCCAGGTGGCCCTTCGTCGAACGCAGCCAGGCGGCCGTTCATCGATCACAGCCAGGCGGCCGTTCATCGAACGCAGCCAGGCGGCCGTTCGTCGAACGCAGCCAAACGGCCGTTCGTCAAACGCAGTCAGGCGACCGTTCGTCGAACGCAGCCAGGAGGCCGTTCGTCGAACGCGCCCAGGCGGTCGTTCGACAAACTGCTACTAGAAGCTCAAATCTACTTCAACTGATTGGGGTGTTACAACATTATTGACAACTCCTTATAATTTGTTATTGAGGAGGATGCCCGACTTGTCTAAGAGCAACTTATAGTCTTCTAGGAATGACTTTTGCCTTTCATTTAAGATTCAGCCTTGTCTTCAATGAATAGTTTTTCCAATTTCTCTAAAGTATTTGCATCCACTAATGAACTATATTAGCCTTTGTGAATAAGGCATAACCTTTGGTCGTCCCTTTTCTGACCCCCCAAATATAACTGTTGGTCCATTTTCCACTGGGGAGAAATTTCTCAGATCCCTCTTTACTCCAATCATGTGCCTATAACAACCACTGTCCAAATACCAGATGAGAGATTTATTGGCATTTGGACATACCTTCAAAAAAATATTACTAACCTTAGGTACCCAATTAGATTTGGGTCCTAGGATTCTGTTAGGGGGATAAACTGAAACACCACACCTCTGAGTGGTCTGCACTCTTTTTTACTATGCACAATTGGGTTGAATCAACAGTCGAGGGCAAAATGACCAACTTTTCCACAACACTAACACTCATACCTATAATATCTTATCTTCTGCCCCACCATCTGGGTAGGGTTAATATGTTGGTGGGAATGAGAGAAGACAGCTGGCCTAACAGGCCTTGGGTGAACCTTACAAGTGTGAGTATGTAGTGGAGCTGGTCTCACCACTTTTTAGTTCACCTTCTTGGGAACGGGCTTGGAAGGAATTGCCTTTCCCTTATTTTTGAGTGTTGTTTCTACAGGTCCATGGACAAAGGGACCTAGATTCTGCATCAGAATCTCTTCATGGGATGCTTTAAAAGAACTCAGCCTAAAACTTGCTCTTCTATATGTGTTAGTGGGCTTATTGCCTCTTGTAGAGCAGTCATCGGCCAGATGACCATATGCAGATTCTTGGTCAAGGGGATTTGATGCCAGTAGCACCTTCTTGAAAGAAGGTTGGGCTTCAGAAGCCTTTCCCTTGACGATCTCCTTACCAAATACTACACTTCTAAATGGTGCAGAAAAGCTGTCAATGATGGGAAGGACAGTCTTGGGCTTCGAGAAGCTGGCATCAATTCTCTTCTCAGCCAACAACATTTTCTTAAGGTCCATGATGACCTTGTTCTTCTGACCCAACTCAACATTTTTTAGCTATGTGGCTTCCTTGAGCTTGTCCACTTCGTTTTACATAGCAGTCAGCTTTTCAGCTGCCTCTTGGAGCTCAAATTGGGTAGATTTCAAGGATGCTAACTCCTTAGATTGAACTCTAAGAAGCTTCTTATTTCTCTTCAAAGCAATCCACAAGGCTTCATTTTGCTCCACTAGTTCAGATTCAACCTCATGTGTGGATCTTGAGGATATGTCATTGCAAGCAGATTTATACTCACTATCATGTACATAATCTGCCAATGAATCAGAGTAGGAGGCAGACAAGGGAGCTCTGATAAGTACCTTCCCAAAAGAGGTGTTCTCATCCTGGATTTCTCATTTATGTCCATGAGGCCAATAAGAGCTTCCTCCTCAGTTTTTGATGAATTTGAATCAGAATCACTTAGTGTTCTGATTTTTGGCAATGAATCATTTCTTAGATTTTATTTTGTCCCTTGGACTTCTTCTATCATCATCCTTCTTTGATTCCCTCTTCTTGGAGGTACAGGCAACTATCATATGTCCTGTCCTTTTGTAGTGATAACATATTATGTTAGATAAATCAAACTTACTAGTTTTAGATTTATACCTTTCCTCGCTTGAAGACTAGGTCTTTTGATGAGTCTCATTTGAATACACATTTTTGGACTCATCTGGGCCGGAATTATAGTCAATGCACTACATATTAGATCCATAATCACTTATATTTGCTCTCTATACTTCATTCCATGCTAAGCGCACTTTTAGGCCCATTTTGGTGTGCATATGAGCTTCATGTTGTTGGGGGTAAGCACATGGTGCTCCCCAACCCTTTTTCTGTATTTGGATGTTGCTGGAGGTGTATTCCTAGCTGATTATTGTGATGTGAAGGTGGGCAGATCTCCATTTTGCCCAAATTACATTTCTGCGTGAATCACACGGTCGTGCATTTTCTTGACGCACGATCGCTCCGATCGTGCGTGCTTATATGATGGTAAAATGGTGATCTGGATTTGCCCGTGTGTTTTTACGCACGGTCATTTTCAACCGTGCATGAGTAAAATCGCATGAGTTCCTTTGTTGGCCTATTTTCATTCATTCGGAATTTGCCCGTGCATTTTTATGCACGGTCGGCTTCGACCGTGAGTGAGTAAAATGCACGGGTGCTCCTGCATCTTTGTCCTGGGTTTACTAGGCGATTAATATCGCACGGTCCACACACGGTTGTGCGTTCGACCATGCGTGACCAATTTCTGACTATTTTTCTATAAAAGCTGCAGAATCCGCCCTCGCGCCCAACAGCTCTGCTCCGCGCCATTTTTGCTGCTCCATCGCCGCCCCCCTGAAGGAGGAGCTATGGCCACCATTTCCTTGAAAATTCAAATCCGGAGCATCCTCTCGGCCTCCTCCATCATCCAAGTGCTTCAAGGAGAGGATTCCACCCTCATCTTCATCACCAAGCAAGTGTTCTTCGCATCGGACGTGACTAGATTGTAGTTTACCGGAGAAGACGGGACCATTGGGAGGAAGTGACAACCCTCCTCTACCCCGGACGATAGTTTGGACCGATCTAGGATGCGGATTGACAACCCGATGATTCCTACTGTGAATCTACAACAAGCCTCCTGATTCGGTAGTATCTCTTGCCTTTTTCTCTAACTTGTGTTAATATATATGAATGTAATTTTCATTATGTGATGATGTGGCAAATGTAAACTTTGCTTTGTAGTGTTATTTCATGTCTATTTGAAATTACACTTTTGTTAATATGTGTATTTGAGGTGCGCCACCAAATCCATTCCGCCCCCACTCCATTCCACTCCAAAAACCCTTCATTCCATTCTGTGTGCCTACTCTTCCACTCGCTTAGCCAAGAGGTGCTATCGGCCCTCAAACCTTTCCGCTAGTGCAAACCACTACATCCACTTGCCTTCTCGCCCATCCACCAAGCGAAGCAGTGCATATTGGCCTGCATAGTTTCCATCCGCCCGGTGAAGCAGCGCATAGCGGCCAGCATAGGAGTAGTTTAGTTTCTCTCTTTTTCTTTCCATATTCCAATCCAAGTCTTTTCCACAATCCATCTGACATAAAGGACTTCAATCTCAAGTCTTTTCTCGATAGATAACTCCACCTTATTGTGTTCCTTTGAGATTCGATTCTTGGGGATTCACTCCCACATTTTATATTACTTGAACGATCGGTACACTACCGTTTCGTGCCGCAGTCTCGCTACCGCCTACAGCGGTGTGGCGGATTTGCGCATAAAGTTTTTGGCGCCGTTGCCGGGGAGCGCAGCCGTGTGAGTTTCTGGAGAGGGAGTCGAAAGTGAGAAGTTCTTCCATTTGCTTATAACATCCTTTTTGTTTTATTTATTCCTAATCTATTTTACACTTTTAAAAATTAGGTTTTTACTAATTTTATTTCCATTTCGTGCGTAGTAAGACTTATTTCTGTTTATTCCATTTTTTTGAATCTACTGTGCACCATTAATGTATTCTTGTCCATCTGGTAATTGGTGCTCTTCTCGTAGTCACCTTAGTGAAGATTGTTATTTAGGAAGGCGTAATAATAACTCGTATGGCTCGCTATATGGTGCTCCCACTGCGGTTGCACCCTCTTATAACAAGCCTGCTTATTATCATTACGCACCTCCTGTGCAAGCATCACCTTCTCCGGCTGGTTGGACCCCATCGTGGTCTAAACCTGCCGGGAAGCGGTGCTTGTGTTGTAAGAGTCTCGATTATTCACTGAAGGACTGTGAGCAATGGAAGTTGCAATTGGCGGAGGATGATGAGCCAGCACTTATATCAATTCCACCACCTTCCTATGCCACTGCTCCTTCCATCACAGATGACACATACGTTAGGACCCCAAGTCATCTTGTGATCATAATGAATGCGTCGATTAGTGTTGACGTTGATTGTCAGGAAGACAATATGGAGTTTCCTCCTTCTTCACTACCGTCACTACCGGTGGATTCATTTTCTGAGGATAGCTCACATCTTTTAGTTGAGTATATCATGAGCCCTACTTATGCTCCATCTTTTTCTGACTTTACTACACATTTATCTTTTGATCTTGTCGATTACTTAGATGTGCAGGATGAGCTTTTGGATCCCAAAGCTGCGCCGAGTTGCACTGAGGATGATGATCTCTTCAGTGATGAGGTTATTACCTCATCAGAAGATAAGGTCCAACTCATCACCGAAGATCCATGTTGCTCATTTTCTCCTTCCAGCAATATGCTTATAGCCGACATTGATCCCTTTATGTAACCTGATGGGAGTGAGACTGGGACCACCCCCACGATCGCTGATTATTTTAGTTTTTCTTCTCTTTTATTTCCTGACCACCTTTCTCTGTCTGAACCTGTGTAGGTTGAGCTTTCACAAGTAACCCAGGAGGACTTAGAGCATTTTTCTCAAGTCAATGATGAGTGTATCCTCTAATGTGAGGAGGTTGACCCCTCCTCCATAGAGGAAGCATCATGTATTGCCTTCTCCTCCTGCTTCCTCCCTGAAGACGACACCTTGCTGGGCAAGGATTATTTTGGTGAGATGAGTGAGGACTCCTCCTCCTCTTCTTACTTTCCGCTTCCTCTACCTGTGAAGAGCAGGTATTTATATTCAGGTATGGTGGTAACTGCTTTGTCGTCGTATCGGTACCCGCTACCGACATGAATAATAAACCAGTTACGTGTTCACTTCTCTTTTCATAGACCAATTAGCTAGAGCTGTGATTAGTGCTAAATAAGTCATGCTGGTAAGACAGAAAACCAGTAGTTATCTAGGCGTAGGAGTAGTTAATTTAGATTTTATCAACCTATTAGTTTTCTTTATTATTTGCAATTTGCGAGTTTTTATCTCTTATTTTTGAAGAGTTTTCACGCGCCGCGCTCCCCGCATAGATGGTAGTGGAGCATTGGCTGTTTTCGAGTATTTCTTGTTCATCTCATTCATTTTGGAGCGCGCACATTGTTTTTCCCATTTTGATCAAATCATGAAAAAAATTTGGGAAATTTGGGGCAGATTTTTGCAATCGCATGATTGGATTGTTCGTGCATGATCAAATCGCACGACCGTGTGATTTTTATTTTTATAAAAGTCCTCTTCCTCCCGATAGAATCACACAATAGCCCTAAACCCTTCCGTCGTGCGAGTTGCAAAAACCCCTATCTCATGCACGATTTCTCCTCACCCTTTCCATCTTCTCTCTCGTTTTCTCTTCCACTCCTCTTCGCCCCCCTTCCGTAGCTCTTGGGTGTAGCTCCATGGGTTTCAAGAAGGTAGTGAGCATGCTTCGCCGCGGTGATGGAGCCTCATCTTCAAGAATGGATGATCTTGGTGCCGAGACAATGCTGCAGTTCGGGAGACCTGAGTTTTTGGAAAGGTATAATTTGCTATGACAGAAAACATTCCTAGATCATCGTTTTGTTTCTGTCCCTGATCTCCGAGCCATGCACTTGGATGCGGCGGTGGCAAGGCTACTCGACGTGGCATCATGGATAAACCTATTCTCCATTACGGAGTTGGGATACCGTGAACTCACGCTTGAGTTCCTCTCCACATTCCGCATCGTTGATCACGTCAATGAAGAAAACGGAGAGCCCACATCAGTTTCATTCCGTATGAGGGGCCGTACCCATACTATGGGTGTTGGCCATCTAGCGGTTTGCGTCGGGATTTACACCCACGACAAACTAATGCAAACGGACGTTCTCACCCGTCTGGATGAGTTCCCAGAGGGAGTATCTCCTAGCGAATTCGGGTAGTCCATCACGGGATGGGATCAGCCGTGCGAGGCTCATGCAGCAAAGTCTACCCACATTATTTCCCCTGTGTTCTGCTATATCCAGCACTTGATCGGGCATAGCATTAGTGCCCGTGCCATGAGCCAGAATGTAGCGGGATGGCAGGATATCCTCTATCTTTCCATCATGCATCACGGTGTGCCTCTCCATCTCTGGCGAGTACTCGCCCAATATCTTCTTCGTCAGGTCACCTACCTCCCCCTTAAGTCGATCGGAGGCTCGCACTACATCACTCGGATCGCCAAAGGACTTGGCATCTGGGATTTGTTGCCGCCCTTGAAAGTCATCTCCAAGGGTTACCATATTTCTATATCCATGATGGTAGCATTCAAGTTGATTCAGAAGGTGCGGTTTGGCGCCAACTGGGGCTACCAAGTCCGCGAAGTTGGGTTAGGACATGTTGAGCGTGCTATTCGTGCAGATGCTGCCGAGGCTAGCACCTCGGCTGGGATGAGTAGGCTGCCTCCTAATGTGCCCCACTCTGTTGATCCTTCTTCTCAGTGGGATGCCTCGCGACATAGCATTGAGCAGTAGTATCCTGAGTTCTACGAGCGATTTGTACGCATGGAGGATGCAATGGCCATGCAGTATGAACTTTCTTTGCGGATTGGTACACATTTGGGAGTTGAGCCTCCTGCTGTTCCAGCTCGGGCATCCACCTCGCAATCTCGGAGGATGCGTACTCCTCCTCCTCCTTTGCAGTCTCCTCCGACATCTCCCCAGTGATTGCTCAACTACTTCTTCCACGGCCTCTTGTTGTTGTTTTCTCAGCAGTTTTGTTTCTTTTAATTATCTTGGGTGCACTTTTATTTTGACTCTGTACCTGATATTATTCTGCTAGGGCATCGTCCCTAGGGTGTGGTTGTGGACATCTTTTATTTGATATTTTTTTCTCATCATTGTTGTATTTTTTGTCTATGCCGCATATTTCTCCTCATGATTAATATCAGCGCTGACAATTTTGTTTATGTTCTCTGCGGTTGTTGGAGATGTTTTTTTGTAGGTAGGGCGACTTCTGTGGCGGATGCATTCTTAGCTCTAGTTCCAATTTTATGTCAATCTTCTGGTAAGCTCATTTCTGAGCATAGAGTAATCTCTCCTCCTACTTCTTTTTATGAATCTAGTATTGTAATCTGTGATGTTTAGATTTAAGTCTGGGGCAGAGTAGCTTGCCGTTACCCACTTGCACGTTCATCATACCAGTAGTATATTTTCATTTATGTCATATTATAGCATACACCAATTCACCCGCACAAGCGCGCACTCACTTTTTTGTGTGCTTCCGTTCACGCTTATCTTGGTTTGGATTTAGAAATAGGATGTTAGTTTGGGAATTGCAAATCAGAGTGCGATGTTGACTCTTGTAGTGCTCTAGTCGCATCTGCATGCTCCCGTAGAAATTTGAGTAAAATTAGATTATCCCTATGCTTTTAATTTACAATTAGTGTTTTTGCATAGCTTTTGATTTATTTTACTCATTTGGTGAATGTGACTGAAATTTGCAGTAGCACGGTGTTGTGTGCAAGCAAGCGCTAATTGTGCGTTGCTCGAGTCAGAAGGAAGGTTTATCTTTCTCATGGGCTAAGAACTTGCCCGAAGCGACTCTTGAAGCATGGGTGAGAGTGACTCAATAAGTTGAGCGTGATGTAGGTCATCTAGTTGGCTAGTTTCAGCTTTGATTTCCATGACCTACGCGCCTACCTTTGCAAGCCAATTTGTGCCTACCCATCCTTTGTTTCAGCTCTTCCGTCAATCACCAAAGCCTGAAGCTTATCCCACTTTCACAACCAAGTATTTGAGCTAACCAAGAGTATAATTATCGTTGGGTGTGATGTGTGTAAATTTCGTGATGATGCGAAATTATTATGCTGAATATATTGGTGAACCTAATGGGGGATTCAAATAAAAAGAAAGCAAAAAGAAAATGAAAGAAAAATCTGAGGAAGGAATAGAAATCAAAAGAACTTCCCTTATGCGTAATTGAGAAAATTAGTGGAGTAGGCTGTGTGCACACCCAGTTTTCAAGCTATGTCTGGGGGTGTGTCACACTAGCGTTGTTGGGAAAATCACCAAGGAAGGAGACCGCAACCTACGAACACAACAAACAGTTAACTCGCTTCCGAGACCGCCGACCTCAAAGTTGAGAACGCACAAAACAACCCAGGCTCTGGTTCTTACAATTCTCGTTATGAATGACGGGCCCTGCACCTCTATTTATAGGCGAGAGAACGGATGTCATCACCGTCGCAGGAGAGATACAGTCACCACCCATCATATCGTGAGCAGTCTCACAGAGCAGACCGCGTGATCACATCACTTGGACAACGTCCGGTCCAAGACCGCAAATCAGCAGCAGACCGCGCACAAGCCGCGCTGACACATAACACTCCTTCCTTAGATCGCCAAGGACAAACCAACAACATCTGGCCGACTTCAGACAAGTCGCCAGATCACCCAGCATAAGACGCCCTGTCACAGCGGTCACTCAAGAACAGACCGCCCAATCTTCCACAAAGAAGATAGACCAACCAAGTAGAGCAGACCGAAAGAGACCGGAACATACAAGAACAGACCGGCCTACACAGCAGACCGGGAGAGCCAGACTAGCAGAGAACCAACACAGAGACCGCGCGGTCTCTGCGATCACCAAAACCCAGACCGCCGGCCACCTTCCACTTCACTTCAATAATTTCAACACTTACAACTCAGATCCCTTAGGATCTCTCAGGTTTTCCAAACCCTACCTCAGACACAGCAGCCCTATAACTTAGATCAGCCCCTGATCCTACAGCTCAGACCTCAGCAGGTCCTACAACTCAGGCTAAACAACCTTACAACTCAAGCTCAGCAGCCCTACCTCAGATCAGCTCCTGATCCTACAGCTCAGACCTCTTCCAGGTCCTACAACTCAGAGGAATCCTCCTCCTACAGCTCAGGCAAAAATGCCCTACAACTCAGGCTGTTAAGCCCTACAATAAAAGAGTGGTTGAACTTACTACAGCTGACAGCATAGTAAAGATGTCTCCTGTAGTTTCTGCACAGCTTGTACTATCTTATAGCTGATGATGATGGCAGCTACAATTAACTTGATCTTCCTCTTCAGTTGAAGGGTGGAAGATCACCTTGTTCCTTCTTGCAAAGGAGCTAACTTTATCTCTCAGAGTCTTCTTGCTTGTTCAGTGAGCAGGAGGAGAATGAGAGGAACTTTTCTTGGCCGACAATGGAACAGTAATTGTTAAGCACACAACCAGCAACTTCAAAGTTTCCCTAACATCTTCTTTTATACATCTCTGATCTTCAACGGCTCTTAGCTGACCTCCTGTCAGGTATGGAGTGATTGGTGGTCCCCACAATGCATTCCTGCAGCTTGCGCCAAAAGTAGAACCCGCCAGATCAAGTTTGAACTGTCTCAGCGGTTGGGCTGAGATGGTCACCAGTCTCAGCGGTTTTCTTCTATCCCATTCCAGCGGATCCCCTGAGACAGACAGTTGTCTCAGCGGTTTTCTTCTATCTCGTTCCAGAGGATCCGCTGAGACAGACAGCTGTCTCAGCGGTTTTCTTCTATCTGCAGCTTAGCTGGCCCAGCACCTTCTCAACAGCTCCTGGCCTTGTCTCAGCGATTCAGCTGAGACTGAGAGCTTGTCTCAGCTGATTTGTCAGTAAACAAACTGAGCAACCCCTGCACCTTGTTAAGTCCTAACCCTGCATGCTTATGAGATAGAAATAGGGTTCATCAAATACAACTTGTACTTAGTATTGAGTGTGAGGCCTCTTCAAATCAAGGGAACATTGAGGGTCAATTTCCCAACAATCTCCCCCTATTTGAAGAAGGCAGAACTTTCCCAATGCTAATGTACATACCCATATAAAAACATATTATGAAAATGAACAATGTAGCATTCATGATAACATTGCTTAAGATTGCATTGTTTAAGCATGCTTGATATCTTATGATAGATTATGTAAAGCTTTGGCTAGCTTATAGGATATCTCCCCCTTTCTAACTCAGATTATATTAAGCTAATTTATAATAACTACCTCTGATAACTTTATCAGAGGGCTAACACTGATTTGGACATAGCATTGGCCATCTCCCCCTTTCTGGTTTCTTCAAATATTTTTCCCTTAGGAATTGGGAGGGAACCACTACAGCATTTGGCAACTCCCCCTTAATCTTAGAACTATTATATTTAATAGCTGATCTTGTTCATCTTGAACAACCCATACTAGCTCCCCCTCATTAGGAGCATATCTATTGATCTTATGATTGAAGAGTAACCTGAAGCTCAGCTGATCCAGATTTGTCTGATTCAGTTGACCAGCTTTCTTTAAAATCAATAGGAGTAGAGATACTTACCTTAAGGAGGTAGTCCTCAATTGATGTTGAATTCACAATGGTTGTGCACAACAGCTTTGGCTACCTCTTTCTCCACCACCTCTTCAACCACATTGTTTGCCTTCTCCACTGCAGGTTCTTGTCTTGGCATCTCTTTAGAAGATGGTAGAACTTTCATGGTGTTAGTTACCCTGATGACCTCTTCTTCACTCTGAGCTTTTGCTCTTCCAGCATCTGGGTTGTGCTCCCCCTCACTAGCACACCCACCTACTTCTACATAGAGAGAGCAATGCTCCCCCTCACTTAGGGCATCCATATGTGGAGAAATCTGCAGCAATGAACTCTGACTCAGATGTGGATATGGCCACACTGGTCCGCTTATTGCTGCACCAAGATGTCAAGCTCCTTCCTGTCATGTGCCTTTAGCACCCACTGTCCAAGTACCAAATTTGGTTGAGGTTGGTACTTGGACTAACCTGCAAGAAGTTTAGTTATCCTTAGGAGCTCAATTAGCTTTGGGTACTAGGAACATGTTAGCATGATGAAATGGCCTTACTCTAGCTGCACCCTTGGCAGGAATGCTCTTCTTTGCATTAGTTACATTGGGATTTTACCAACAATCTATGGCAAAGTGTCCCACTTTACCACAGCACCAACATTCATGAATGTTGTATCTCCTCTTCTGAACATTTCCTAAGAAATTAACATTACTTTGCCTATGTTCAGGAGGGGAGATAGATGCAGCCTTCCTGTTTCTCTCAGCAATGATTTGACTGAATGTCAATCTATATGCTGTCTTGATGCTCTTTGTCCTGATGGCATCAGCCTGCTTTGGTTTGGCAGCCATACAAGATTTGATTGCATCTGACACTGAGAAACAAGCCTTGTCCATAGATTAGACAGCAGCAATTTTCTTTGCTGAAACAGATTTGGAAGAGCTTGCACCTTGATTCTTGAATGAGGGGGCTGAGGTACCAAATACAAAGTGTCCAGATTGGGCCAATTGAATTTCCTCATGGGGATCCTTCATGGCACTCAATCCAATTCCCTTTCTTCCACTATGGGAAGGAGCATTTTCCTTCCTATAGCAACTCCCATTCTTCTAGTGACCATAAATTCTTTCATGGTCATACCTGTTGGAAGGAAGTAACACCTTTTGAAAGGTGGTTTGAGGGTTAGCCTTCCGCTTGCTCTTCTCTCCACTCCCTTCTCCTACTTCCATTTTATTGAATCCTAGTCCTCTCCTATTGGTTTGACAGGAGAAGGTGTCAATAATAGGAAGCACAGATTTGGGCTTGGAGAATTGAGCCACCAGGCCCTTCTCCTTCACAAGATTCTCCTCAAGGTCCTTGATGACCTTGTTCTTCAGGGAAATGGTGCTTAATTGCACAACAGTTAACCCCTGTAAGTGGCTAATTTGTCTACTCATCTAAGCCACCAGGGTGGTAGGTTCAGTGTAGACATTCTTAGTCATCTTAAGGGAAACAATTTCCTGGGCTTGCCTCTTGGCAAGCTTCTTGCTCTTCTTCAGGGATTCCACAAGCGCATCATACTTGTCAATCAATTGATTGACATCTACCTCAGCTTCTAAAACACTTCCATCATGTGATGGTTGTGCTTCAGATTCTTGACATACATCTTGATCAGAAATAGAAGTGGAATGGATTGATACCTGATCATTGTCAGACATATTCTGACTGCCTTCCTCATCAGTGAGGGCCATAAGACCTATATGAACTTCGTCTTCATCATCCTCCTCTATGTCACTATCTGAGTGTTATACTGGGGCCCTGATTCCAACCTTTGCAGCTTGGCAATCTTCATCTTCTTCTTCTGCAAATTCTTCAACAGCAACCAGCCCAATAAGGGCTTCTTCCTTTTTAGATTCAGATGAGCTGGAGTCTGATTCACTCCAGCTCCTTTCCTTCTTAGCTAGAAAGGATTTTTCTCCTTTCTTGCCTTTTGGCTGATGACCCTTCTTCTCATCATTCTCTTTTCTCTTGACTGGGCAGTCAGTAATGACATGCCCTGGCTTGCTGCAGCAATAGCAGGCAACTTTGGAGGAATTAAATTTAGAGTTGGAGCCATACCTGTCATTCCTGGAGTGATGCTTTGACTCCTTGATGTCCTCCTTTTTATGATATTAGGAAGTGGGCTTGTTCTTCCATTGCCTCCTCTTCATCATCTTCTTGAATTGCCTCAAAAAGGCAGAAAACTCTTCATCAGAGGAAAAGCAATCAGAGGTGTTGGTTTCTGATTCAGCACTTCTCCTTTGAGGAGACACCAACCTGCCCTGGCTTCTCTTGGAGCTGTCAGCTTTGAGAGCTACAGAATTCTCCCTTGCTTGAGCCCTTGAAGAGGTGTCCTCTTCCTTCCTTGCAGACAGATGCATCTCATAGGAGAGCAGCTTCCCAAATAGTGTGTGAGTTGGGGTCTCACCAAGCTTAGCCACTTCCCTGATGGCACAGATTTTTGTGTCCCAGTCCCTTGTTAGAGACCTAAGGAACTTATCATTCAGCTCATAGTTAGTGAATGCCCTCTCATAGGTTCTCAGCTCATTGACTATTCTGAAGAACCTCTCATAGCACAAGTATATGCTTTCCTGGGCCAGCTGCCTGAAAGCTTCATATTCTTGGTTAAGGAGTGATTTTCTATCATCCCTTACTTCAGCTGTCCCTTCCATATATACTACCAATGTATCCCACATTTCCTTGGAAGAAGTGCAGTGTACCAAGTTTTGAAATGTAGAATCATCAATAACATTAACTAAGATGTTCTGGGCCCTTTTGTCCATGGTGAATAGCTCACGTTCATCCTTGGTCAAGTCTTTAAATAGTTTGGCCACCCTTCTAGTTGGATCTATAGTGGAGGCAGTTTGAAAGGTGAAAGGTCCTTCCATAACTGTAATATAAATCCTAGGATCGGAAGCTTCCATAAACAGTCTGATCCTTTGCTTCCATATGCCAAAGTTCTCTTTGTTGCATATGGGCAACTTCATGGATCTCATTTCCTTCTGCACTCTAGAGGTCGTCATTGGGTTTTGAATTGACTATACATTTTTAGGATCTGGTCAGACTGTTAAGTCCTTTATGACCAACCTCCCTCTGATACCACTTATTAGTTTATAGGTTTGTAGTCTAAATCACCTAGAGGGGGGTGAATAGGTTTCTTTTCTTTTTCCTCTAAGTACCCTAGCTGATTTCTGAGTTAGTTTAAGCAAATCAACAAACACAGAAAGCACACAAGAATTCATAGTGGTTCTCCAAAGACAGTGTGTCCTTGGGTAGTCCACTTTCCCCCTTCACCCTTCTAACAGTGTGTTAGACAGGGCCCAGTCCTCCAACTCAGCTCCAAGAGCTTACAACTCAGATCCCTCGGGATCTCTCAGGTTTTTCCAACCCTACCTCAGGCACAGCAGCCCTACAACTCAGATCTGCCCCTGATCCTATAGCTTAGACCTCAGCAGGTCCAACAACTCAGGCTAAACATCCCTACAACTAAGGCTCAGCAGCCCTACCTCAGATCAGCTCCTGATCCTACAGCTCAGACCTCTTCCAGGTCCTACAACTCAGAGGAATCCTCCTCCTAAAGCTCAGGCAATAATGCCCTACAACTCAGGCTGTTAAGCCCTACAATAAAAGAGTGTTTGAACTTACTACAACTGATAGCACAGTAAAGATGTCTCATGTAGTTTCTGCACAGCTTGTGCTATCTTGTAGCTGATGATGATGGCAGTTACAACTTGATCTTCCTCTTCAGTTGAAGGGTGGAAGATCACCTTGCTCCTTCTTGCAAAGGAGCTAACTTTATCTTTCAGAGTCTTCTTGCTTGTTCAGTGAGCGGGAGGAGAATGAGAGGAACTTTTCTTGGCCGACAATGGAACAGTAATTGTTAAGCACACAACCAACAACTTCAAATTTGCCCTAACATCTTCTTTTATACATCTCTGATCTTCAACGGCTCTTAGCTGACCTCCTGTCAGGTATGGCAGTGATTGGTGGTCCCCACAATGCATTCCTCCAGCTTGCGCCAAAAGCAGAACCTGCCAGATCAAGTTTGAACTGTCTCAGCGGTTGGTCTGAGATGGTCAACCGTCTCAGCGGTTTTCTTCTATCCCGTACCAGCAGATCCGCTGAGACAGGCAGCTGTCTCGGGAGTTTTCTTCTATCCCGTTCCAGTGGGTCCGCTGAGACGGACAACTGTCTCAGCGGTTTTCTTCTATCTACAGCTCAGCTGTCCCAGACACCTTCTCAGCGGCTCCTGGCCTTGTCTCAGCGGTTCAGCTGAGACTGAGAGCTTGTCTCAGCTGATTTGTCAGTAATCAAACTGAGCAACCCCTGCACCTTGTTAAGTCCTAACCCTGCATGCTTATGAGATAGAAATAGGGTTCTTTAAATACAACTTGTACTTAGTATTGAGTGTGAGGCCTCTTTAAATCAAGGGAACATTGAGGGTCAATTTCCCAACATCCATAAAAGTGTATATAAATGGGACTCATCAAACTCCTGGTAGATTGTGTCCGTCCCCGACATTATTTTCATGTAGAAATTGGGTAGATATATGGATTTTGTCATTTTGTGTGAAGCCTACCCATGGTCGTTAGCCCAAATCGGTGATGCTTGATTGTGACGTGCATTTAGGTTAAGCCTAAAATGCGTGTGAGAGAATAACTCCGTGAGAAATGGCATCGTATACGGGACTTGAGATTTAGGTGTCTTTCAGAGAGCCTAACGGAAGCCCCATGCTTGGAATGTAGTTGAATTCAAACCTTCACCACGAGATTAGAAGTGGAGCGGTCTTGTACCTCCTTTATTGGATTATGTGTGCGAAGCCTAAGTCCTCTTGGAGGATTAGGTGTGTATCCATCATTTTTTGTAGCACTTGAACGTATTAAACCCTTACGGGCTGAGGCAAAGCTATACCCACATCGTGCAGTATGACCACGATGACTAGAGCATGGGCAAAGCTGAATCGAACCTGTTTCCATGTAGATCGGTCAGAGGTGCCAACCTCTTGTACACTGTGTGATCATGGGAGAGGCCGTGGAAGGTTCTTACCTAGACCGGCCAAAAGCTCTTTTTCCCACCAAAGATTATGTTGCTTAGGGTGGAGTTGATTGTGGATTGATGTTGTGTTAGCCCCATGTTGTTGCATAGGCAGTTGTGGGACTCCTCCGGGTGAACCCAACCAACATCATATGAATACCTAGGTTCGCCTTATTTTGCTGCTCAACCTAGAAGATTGATTATGCTTGAAACCTCACCCTGTGTAGTGTAGTTGCACTTTCATTATTTGATTACATGTTGCATGTATGGCTTGTTTACAGGATTAGCGGTGACACGCCCCTGAGCCGGCTAGAAGGATGGGGGTGGGATCGTTACGTGGTTTGTGGTTAGCTCATAGCTAACCCTCGTTTATGTAACATGTAAGACCCCATTTTGTTTTCAAACCCGGGGTCTTATGCCTGATGAGTCTGAGAATTACACTTTTTTTGGGACTCATCTGAGCTATTTTTCACGCTTGTGCACTACACTTTTAGCTACTTTTCGTTCATATTGATCTATATAGGATTTCACGCACGAGTGCACTATTTTGCCAAGTGTTTGCATGTTATTAATAATTTCCTAAGTTTTTATTGTTGAATGCCTAATTTCTGGGATCCTTGGGAGTTTTCATTGCAGCCTGGAGGCATTTGGGAGAGATCGGGCCTTTTTGTGCACTTCTGACCAAACGCACGGTCGTGCATTTTCGAACGCACGGTTTGCCGTCCGTGCGCGAAGAAGGGCTTAAAAACAGGGGCCTGTCTTTACCCGTGCGTTTTTGTTCACGCACGGGCACCTGCCCGTGCGCGAAGGAGAACGCCCGTGTGTTTTTTTGACGTTTCTCTTTTTATAAATAGGGGCTCGCCCTAATGTCGCGGATATCCATCTCCGCCCCGTAGCCGCCCATCCACGGATATTTGGGAGTTTCTCTCCCCCATTCGCCTCCCTCCGTCCATCCATCCTCCGTTCAAGATCCGGGCGTCGATTCATCATCCGAACGCTCCGCATCCTCCACTCCGGCGAGTTCTCAACCAAGCAATGTTATTCCGGTGAAACGATGAAGAAGACGCAGAGATTCAGTGCAAGTTTCAGAGGTTCAAGTGAAGAAGACGGGACGTTAGCGGAGGATTGACAACCCTTCGAGTATCCCGGACATTAGCCGAAGCCGAGCCCGGATCCGGATTGACAACCAGGAATTCCGGCCGAGAACGATGCCAAGTCTTCATCCTTTGGTGACGAAACCTCTATCTCTCGTTTCCATATTATTATTCGTTGTGTAATTTCTGAGATTTTGATGTATTGAACAATTAATTTTGATAATATAATCATGTCTCGTTATGTTATTGGTTGATGATCTCATTGTGATAATCATTCTGTTTCATTCACGTTCACAATCCACGCTATAGCAAAAGTGCTATCTGTTAAAATTTCTGATTTGAATCGTTTAGGAGTAAGCAGGAGTTGCATCAACTGAGTTATAGCCAAACAACCACAATGCCACACAGCAATACAATAGAATTTAGTGAATCACAAAACTTTATTACAGTGCGAGACATACATGGCGAGACATGATTCATAAGAATCACGAAGGAGAGAAGAACAAAACACACCAAAAACAAAATTGGCGGCTTGACAGGCAGAGACCGCACAAACCGCTGAACTCCAGAGACCGCCTGGCTTGTCCTGAGACCGTACGAACAGAAAACAGGCAAGATGACCTGTACTGCAAGACCGCCACCTCAGACCGCATGAACTGGAGCTTATTGAAATGAACAGAGAACAGAAGCTGTCGCAAGACCGCAACTCAGATCGCCTAACCGCTGAAGGTCGCCTGATCATCGAGCTCGCTGCGAACAGCACAAGAACAACATAAACCAGTTCGCAGACAAGCCGCTGACGAACTATTTATTCAAGCCGCTGGGAAATTATTGAGGAAGGAGACCGCAACCTGCTGACCGCAATCCTGCAAACACAACAAACAGTCAACTCGCTTCTGAGACCGCCCGACCTCAAAGTTGAGACCGCACGAAATAACCCAGGCTCAAGTTCTTACAATTCTCGTTATGAATGACGGGCCAAGCACCCCTATTTATAGGCGAGAAGACGGATGTCATCACCGCCGCAAGAGATATAGTCACCACCCATCAGATTGCCAGCGGTCTCATAGAACAGATTGCGCGATCACACCACTTGGACAACATCCGGTCCACGACCGCAAGTCAGCAGCAGACCGCGCACAAGCCACGCGGACACAAACCACTCCTTCCTTTGATCGCCAAGGACAAACCAAGAACATCTGGCCGACTTCAGACAAGTCGCCAGATCACCCAGCATAAGCCCCCCGGTCACAGCGGTCACTTAAGAACAGACCGCCCGGTCTTCCACAAAGAAAATAGATCAACCAAGCAGAGCAAACCGAAAGAGACTGGAACATACAAGAACAAGCCGGCCATCACAGCAGACCACCAGAGACAGACCGGCAGATAACCAACAAAGAGACCGCGCGGTCTCTACGACCACCAATAAGCAGACCCCGGCCACCTTCCACTTCACTTCAAAAATTTCAATACTCCCCCTTGAAGTGGGAAGTGGAAACTAGCCCAAGTAAACTCCGCAACCGAGTAAACGGTCCCTTCGCCAGCGGCTTTGTGAAGATGTCTTCAACATTGTCCACACTCCAAACATGCTCGACCATAAGAGATCCTCCCAACACCTTCTCACGAATAAAATGGTGCTCAATCTCAATGTGCTTGGTCCTCGCGTGACAGACTAGAATATTAACCATCTTGAGAGCACTCTCATTGTCCACGCGTAGCATAGTGGGACCTCAAACCTCCTCATGAACATCCTCCACCAACCTCCTGAGCCAAATGGCTTCCTGAGCTGCGAAGGCCGAAGCCTTGTATTCCGCTTCTGTGGTAGATACGGACACCGAGTCCTGCTTTTTGCTGCACCAAGAAATAGCTGTGGGGCCTATCATAAAAACAAAACTAGACGTTGATCTCCGATCATCCACGTCTCCCCCGTAATCAGCATCCATGTATCCAAGCAACTCCAAGCTTGACCCTCTCTTATATAAGAGACCCAGATCAGAGGTCGACTTCACATATTTCAAAATTCCTTTAGCCGCCAGAAGATGAGGTTTCCGTGGTTCCGCCATGTACCGACTCACCTTGGCAACTGCATAAGCAATATCAGGCCTTGTGATCGTCAAGTAGATCAAGCTCCCAACCAGAGCTCGGAACACCAACGGTTCAGATAGAACTCTCCCCTCATCCTTCTGATGTTTATGATGTTGTTCCAGAGGTATAGAGCTGTTCTTCCCTTCCTCTATGCCGAATCATTGAACCATCTTTTCTGCATATCCAGCCTGAGAAACGAAAACTCTGCTCTCCCACCTCTGAACCTCGAGTCCAAGGAAATGGTGAAGCTCACCCAGATCCTTCATCTCAAATCTGATAGCAAGCTAGGCTCTCAGCCTAGCTACTGCCTCCTTCGAGTTCCCGATGACGATCATGTCATCCACATACAGCAGAACAATAACCCGAAGTACCCCCTCCTTCTTGACGAACAAGCTAGAATCAAAGTCTGAACCAAAGAACCCGCAGAATAGAAGATACTTCGCGATCATCCCATACCACGCCCGAGGCGCTTGCATCAACCCATACAGGGCTTTCTTCAGTTTGCAGACGTAGTTCGGACAATCCTCCAAGATGAAGCCCGACGGTTGGATCATGAAGATATCCTTGTCAATCTCTCCGTATAAGAAAGCATTCTTCACATCGAGTTTGTACAACCCCGATGTTCGCCAGGAAGCAACCAAAGCTCGCGCTCAAGGAGGCGAGCCAAGAGGGGCGAACCCTGATCTCCGGCGAGGCAGGCCAAGGAAGAGCAAGAGACTGCGCAGGCGAGCGAGCCCAGCGAAGGGAGGGTAACCGGCTCTTTTTGAGCTCGGCGAGGGCAGTGCATGCGAGCCCGACCAGTTGAGGAGGGAGCTCGCCAGGCGAGCCCGGAACCTCGGGGTGCAGTTAGCCACTCTTGGGGTACAGTTAGCCACTCTTGGGGTACAGTTAGCCATTTTGGGGTGCGGATAGCCATCCTGGGGTTCGCCGACCCAGGGGGTCGCGAGCTCCGCTCGCGAGGGCAGTCGGCTTGGCCGGGTCGCTATGAGCGAGCCCAACCATCCGAGGAAGGGGTCTGCTAGGCAAGCCTGCCTAGAATGAGTGCTGATAATACCTCTGGGGTTCGCCGACCCGGAGGTTCGCGAGCTCCACTCGCGAGGGAGGTCGCGAAGCGGGCTGGATCGCCCCGTAAAAGTCCAAGAAGGGATTTTTTACCAAGAGGCCCCCGGCGGTCTGCACTTAGCCTCTCCAAACAGCGGGGTTTGGCTGTTGGCAGACCAATCCGGTGTGCGGATAGTAAGAATGGACAGCGGGATTTGGTTATTGACAGACCACAAAACTAAAATCTATAAATAGACCTCAAAGGGCACCTTGGAAGAAGACCGGTTCATTATCTTTGAGCCCTTCTCTCCCTAGGTCGCTTTGGTTTGGGCTCTCCAGCTCTCCAAGGTGCCCGAGTCTTAGCTTTGGCTTGGGAGGGGAAGCGCTCAATGATCTTCCGGGTTAGTGGAGGGACCTCCTCGCTGAGACTAGGGTCTTTGTTCTTTTCTCGAGTCGTCAACCTTACCTCTCCCGAGGGACCGGTAAGGGCTAGCTGTCCCTCATCTCGGTGAGGGCCACGAGCTCCACACGAGACCGAGAAATCGGTTTCAACATTTTGGTGCGGTGAGCGTGGAGCGCGGCTGGTTCAAGAAAGTCCCAAGGAAGAGTTATGGCTGGGGATGAAGAACAGGGCGAGGAGTTCGGCGAGACCCCTCAGGAAGCAATGGCCAGGATGTTCGCGGATTTCAGGAAGGAGGTGCTCGACACCTTGGGGTTCACGGTCACGGCTCTGCGAAGTGAGTTTGCGACCCCGGCACCTCAGGCGACCACTCCCCCAGCAGTAGTCGGCGAGAGGGCACCAGGAGGAAGGGCTGGAAAAGAAATTGCCATTGAACCAGGACATGACAGGGAAGGGCGAGTGCTGTTCGCCAGTCCGGCGAGCCCGGTGTTAGCGAGCTCCGCGCCGGCGAATTTGGTGCCGACGAGCTCTGCCCCAGCGAGCGCGGCGCAGGCGAGCGCGTGCCAGGAAGATGCGACGACAGTCGGGGTGGTTCAGGCGAGCGTCGCCCTCGCGAGTGCGACCCCAAGCTTGGCGAGCGAGCTGGGTCCGCGAGCCGAGCGAGAGAAGATGGTAGGAGGGGGAAGCCCCTTCTGCGAATTAGTGTTGTCTGCACCCGTTCCAGCGGGATTCGGGGAATGGGATAGAGTTTACTACAATGGCAGAGATGGGCCAGCTCATTCTCCATGAATTGAAGTCTTGCCACATTCTTTTTGTTAAACAGCCCATCCAGGGCTCTCCAGATCTCTGCAGCTGATGCACACCCCAAGATGTGATCAAACAAATCAGGTGAAATTGCACTCTTCAGAGCGAACTCTGCTTTGGCATTTGAGCCGCCTCCAGTTCCTCACCTCATGATGGTTATCTCCAACCAGAAAGTCTTCCTCCGTGCTCTCTCCTCCAACTACCTTCCAGAGGTCCTCACCCAAAAGATAGCTTTGCATACAAGACCTCCACTTCTTGAAGTTGGTCGAGTTGAGCATCTCAATTCCAAGACCCCTCGCTTCCATGGCTCTACCACTGGTTCTTTCTTCACAAATACGATGGCTACTCTAAGTTGTTCATTGCTCTATCCACTCCAACCTAGCTTTGATACCATGTGAAATTTTTCGAATCTTTATGGAGTGAGCAGGAATTGTACAACTTAGAGTGCAAGCCAAACAACCAGAAGCACATGAAACAAACATGATCTTTATTGATAAGAAAAATTCTTCATTACAGGGCAAGGTATACATGGCGAGACATGATTTCGCCAGTACACAAAAAACAGAAGAGAGAAGCAGCTAAAAAGAAAACCGGCGGTCTGCCAACTTGAGACCGCCTATCCGCCCGACTTGATAGTCCGCCCGGCTACAAACCAGATCGCCCGAACTGCCGACCTGCGACTTGAGCCACACCAACTGAGAACCACACGAACTCCCGAACTCCACTGATCCTCCCGAACTCCAGCAAACCCACACAGAAAGCCGCGAGACCGCCCGAACACCTTCAGAAGAAGAGGTGACCGCTGCTACCCGCACAATCCGCAGAAGCTGCACAAGACAAGATCGATCGGCTAACCGGCCGGTTACAAAACACAAACCGCATGAACAGGTCGCGAGGTCAGCTTACACTTGGTGCTCTATATTTGCTGCTACAGTGGCTCATATTTATAGGCAGGTGACCTGATCCAGTCACCACCCTATGAGATAGGATCACCACCCCTTGATCGCTGATGGCGCAAATCTCTCACACCGCTATAGGCGGTAGCTCGACTGTGGCACGAAACGGCAGTGTACCGATCGTTCAAGTAATATAAAATGGGAATGAATCCCCAAGTATCGATCTCAATGGAACACAGTAAGGTGGAGTTTATTATCGAGGAAGGACTTGAGATTGAAGTCCTTTACGTCGGATGGATGCGGAAACGGGGGGTTTTGGATTGTGGAAATAAAATAAAAGCTATCAACTACTCCTATGCAATGCCGCTATGCAATGCTTCGCTTGGCGGGATGGAGACTAGGCAAGCCTTGAGCGCGCTGCGTCGCAAGGGCGGATGGACGAGTAGGAAAGCGGAATCGAACTATGCAGGCCTTGAGTGCGCTGCTTCGTAGGGTGAGTGGATTACACGGGCCACTATGCCACGCTTCGCTAGGCGGATGGAAGAGTAGGCATACGGATGAGGGTCGCAAGCACCTCGTCGACAAGCACGCCACTAGCAATTGCTAGTGCGGCACACGAACGTGACGGCGGGATGGAGAATGGAATGGGGCGCTCCTCAAATCACATAAACCACAAAAGTATTTCACATAGAAATGAAATATATAGAAATACAAGCAATTTTAAGTGCAACTTCATCTTAATACATAGATCTAACTACATACACACATCAATAAGAGAAGAACAAGGCAAGAAATCGACCGAATCTGAAGTCTCGTTGTAGATTCACGGTTGGAATCGCCGGGTTGTCAATCCGCATCCAAGCTCGGTCCGCAACTACGTCCGGGGTAGAGAGAGCTGTCACTACTCTCCAATGAGCCCGTCTTCTTCGTGTCACGATCCGGTAGAGGTTGCAAACTTCCTCTTGCTTGATGGCGATGGCGACTAAACCTTCCTTGAAGCTCTTGGATGAAGGAGGAGGCCGAGAGGAAGCTCCGGCTCAAGAATGGCGTGAAGAACAAGCCCGGAGCACCTCCCGATGGTGGGCGGCGATGGAGGGGCGAAATCGGGTGGAACGGCGGAGCTGGGCGAGAAAAACGGCGAAGGATCCAACCTAATTCGCGAGCAGGAATATTTATAGGCGCTGGAATAAACAGTGTGCACGATCATTGGCGCACGACCAGTGGTCGTGCGCGCTGGAATCCTGTGATCGTGCGCCTGCCTGGGTGGAGCCTGCAATGTAAGAAATTTATAAAATACCATGTTCGCACGACCAGTGGCGCACGACCGGTGGTCGTGCGCACTATCGTAGGTGGTCGTGCGCACTGGTCGAAACAGAACTCATAAAATTGGTGTTAAGTGCGCACGAACAGTGGCGCACGACTGGTGGTCGTGCGCAATAGAACCAGCGATCGTGCGCAGTGTTCCTGTACAGAATTGTACCGGGAACACATGCACGACTCCTGTTCCTTCAGAAATGCTGATCAGGCCACTGAAAGTGGCACTCACCAATACGATAAGCTATCAACAGAGAGTAAACATAAAAACACACCAAAATAGGCCAGGAAGTGCACCTAGCATAGAATGACAAATATGAGCTAAAACAAGGCTAAAGTGCAGTGGAAAGACTAGAAAAACGGCCCAGATGAGTCCATATATGTGTATATGATCAGGACTCATCACACCCCCAGACTTAACTGTTTGCGCGTCCCGAGCAAACAAATTCTAAGCGAACGGGGAAAGAAAAGTAGATGGCTTAAAATTACAATACAGAGTACCATGCGAAGTCGCATGCTCACGTGCATAAGAAAAATAGTAGAAAAGATTTCTGGTTATATAAACAGTTTATATATTTCTAAAAGAGTAAAAGCATATTACAACTACTCAAAATGGTGAACAACGGTGAATCATTCGGTCATGCATACGGAGAAAGTAAACTAAGCGCTGAGACGAGCATTGCTCAAGATCGGGATGTGGGACAAACTCCACTGAAATCCATCAGTGTCGGTGACCATAAGCTTGCCTAGTCTTCCACGACAATAGATTGGTTCAAGGCGTGAGTCAGTAGGACTTTCAGGTTTTAATTGAGGCTTGGGTTACGGTGAGGTAAACAATGATAAACAAAATGGCTTAAAACACATAACCCAATTGAGCTTTTGAAATAACTACCCACGCACCAAAATCGAATGCAAGTGCACCACACCCCCATACTTGGACTTTTGCAACATAGGTATGTGCACCGCCTACTCCCAATACATAATTTTTCTACATGATTTTTCAATAAAACTCATTTTTCTTTTTTCTCTTTTCCTTTTCATTTTTTTTTCTTTCTATCTTCTTTTTCTTGTCTTTTTTTCTTTCAGCAAAATTTTCAAATGAGCATATCCACAGATTCACATAATAAACACCACAATCAACACCCCCCACAATGTAAATAAAACTACAACTAAAGCTCAGATTTGGGTGTGCGACTAGGTTAGGCTTTTAGGCTTTGGTGTGATATATGCGGAGCTAAATCAATGAAAGGGTAGGCACAAAGGGGCTAGCAAGGGTAGACGTTAGGCATGAAATAAAAAGTTCAACCGGGCCAAAATAATGGCCTACGTCATTCTCACGCACTAGAACTTATCCTATGCCAATGCTTCAAGAATCGCTTGGGGCAAGTTCTAGCCACCGAGAAAGATTCTCCTTTCTCCCGACTCAAGCAATACGAGTCTAGCGATCGTTTACACACATCCCTATGCTACCGTTTGATTCCACCGGATTCACCATTTGAGTAGAGTAAACAACATTTACACAAATAGAAAAAATATAAAACCATAAGTATAAAGAGAAGTCTAATCTACACAAATTTCTATGCAACCGAGCACTCGACTAGGAGCACTACTAGAGTCAACATTTTACTCTACTACATAGTCCTAAGCCATCACCTAGACTTTCCCAAATAGCTGAAGAATTCAATTCACAACAGAGCAAGCAAACAGATGAGTACGCGCTCAAGTGGGTGCTGTGGTGTGCAATGAAAATGGACAACAATTTCCAATAAGCTAAAATAAAAGTACTTCTAGCATGCTATGCAAGAGTGCACGTGAGTGGGCACAAAAACTGCTCTCCCCCAGACTTAAACTAAATAATCCACAAAATATATGACATGACAATCAGAAAAGGCTAGGGAAAGAGAGTACCCAGTGCTCAGAAATGAGCACACCAGAAGATTGGCGTGTAAGCTAAAATGAGCCGCAGCGTCCGCCATCCAGAAAAAATACCTGCAGGGGTCAGCTCCGCAGAAACAAAAGAAAATAGAAAACTGAAAAAAATACTACTAACTAAACATGATTAGATGAAATAAAAATGCAGAAAAGAAAGATAACTACTGAGGTTATTGTCATCTCAGCACGACTTATTCAAAAACTAAAGGTTCTAGCTAATGGGTGTATGAAAAAGGAAATGAACAGGTAACTGTTCTAATACGCGTGTCGGTAGCGGGTACCAATAGGGCGATAGAACAGTTACTCCTCTACCCAAATAATAATAATACCTACATAACGCAGGTAGAGGAAACAGAAAGCAAGAAGTGGAGGAGATATCCTCACTCAACTCACCAAACACATCCTTGCCTAGCAAGGTGTCGTCAACAGGGAGGAGGCAGGAGGAAAAGGCAATGAGTGGAGCTTCCTTTACGGAGGGGGAATCAACCTCCTCACATAAGAGGATGCTCTCATCATTGACTAGGGCCATATACACCAAATCCTCCTAGGGTACCTGTGAAGACTCAACCTGCACAGACTCGGATGAAGAGGGGGGATCGAGAAATAAACAAGACGAAGAACATAAATAATCAAAAATCAGGGGAGTGGTCTCGGTCTCACTCCCATCAGGTTGGGTAAGTAAAATAATGTTTGCATTGTCATCAATGCTACAAGATTCGGTGGGATCAACAGTGGCCAAGCTAGAGATTTGGACTTCCTCCACCGGTGCTGAGGAAAACTCCTTTTCACCTAGAAGGTTGTCCTCCTCCATAGGAGTAGGCACAATACTAAGATCAACCGCCTCCTCTAGTGACACATCATCGACAATGTCGTCAGAGACGAATGTAGTATGCACAACAGGGGGAGGAATAGTGCTCGGATAATGGTCGAGCACCGATTCCTCACAAAGAATCGAATCCACTAGGGGTGGTGGATGCACTGGGAGAATAGGCTCAGCAATATCGGTGCATAGACCAGCCGCACATCCGGTGACCATGTCCATGCCATACCCTTCAAGATGTGAAGGTGACAAAGACACATAACCGGATGTTGAAGGTGTGCCGCCAGAGTTAGGAGTTGGGACGATCCGGATATCCGGCTCATCATCCTCGTCCAATTGGCGAAGATACTCGGCACAGTCCTTCAAGACATGATCAGTGCTCCGACAAAACCGGCACTGCCTTGCGGGCTTCTTTGGCACAGCGGGGGCTGAAGCCGAAAAGAAGTATGATGGTAAGGTGATGCCGCACCACTTCCCCCACATGTGGATGACTTGGAGATGTTACAACACAAGGACTTTCAGCGCCCCGGAAGTCAACATTATAACCTCCGCCCGCGCCGCGCAAAAGATGCTTAAAGCCTTTTATTATCTTGCTTTAGTTTTATAATTATTCCCGTCATTTTAAAATTGTAATATTTTAATTCCGGCATGTTTATTATTTTGGGTGTGCTAATAGACATTTTATGTGGTGTGCATTTAACAATCCGGGTTGATGAGATTTCATCTCAAAGTTTGGATGGTTGGATGGTGTTTGTAACTCCTATTTAAAGGAGCCTTTTTGAGAAATGAAAGAATAGAATTTGAACCCTAAAAGCTCCCCCCTTAAGGAGGATTTTCGGCCAAGCTTGCTCCAAGCCGCCTCCCCCCTTGTCTCCCCCTCTTCTCCATTTCGGCCTCCCCCCTTCTTGGGTGTTTCCGTCATGGTTTCTTGGTGCGACTCCAAGGAAGAAGGAAGGCAGCCCCTCGGTGTGACTCCGAAGGATCCATACGGTGCGACGCCGGTGGAAAGCATGGAGAGAGTGATTCTCCCACAGTTATCAAGTGTGCTTTCATTTTCTGGGTTGGGTAATCTCTAAAACCTCAAAGAGTTTCTTTCTTTAGTTTGTGGAGGAAGAACCATCGTGTTCTCCGCAATTTTGAATATCGATCGTTGGTATTTTCTGAACTTGAGATCGCTCTCCCGCGTTCTTCGTGTCCGGACCGTGTGGGTCTCGTTTGCTTGAACGGATCTTGGCCTATAGCCTTGGTTTTGTTCTCTAAAAGAGTAGCAATCTTTGTGTTGATTTGGGAACTATGTCGACTCTTCTTTTGACCGCTGTTTTAGAGTCGATCGTTCTTCTTTTTTTGTTTGATATTGTGATGCGAATGACAACGTATGTGAGCGATTGAATGCTTGTGTAAGTGCGGTAGATCACCGTGTGGTCGAGGCGAGTTGGAGTGAAATCCGTGTAGATCTCTATTAGGAGACGTCGCTGCATCAATTTGGTATCAGAGATAGGTTGTGTTGAGTTTTATCTCGGCACCATCCTATCCCTAGATTTGCCGGCGCGTTCGTTGTTCGGTCCAAAATCTGAAATTTTTCGGGTTGGTCTGCATTTAGTAAAAAGCAGAAATTTTTTTTTTCAAAACTTGTCAAAAAAATCTGATTTTTTTCTGTAGCTTCCTGAGTTCATTTCCAGCAACTTTAAAACTACAAAATTTTCATTTTGCTCTCGTTAGGTCCGTCAAAAAAATTCATTTTCATTCTAGTTGTTTAAACTTGCATGCGCACGAGACTAGGCACGGAGTACACCGTAGAGTTACCGTCCACCCCTAGGATGGCAGCGAATGATCCAGTAGATCCTAACACGGAGGCTATAGCTGAGCTACGTGGTGAGATGACGGAGATTAGGACCATGTTAACCCAGATTCTTCTGAATCAAAGGGGAACACCACCCCCACCGGCTAATGATGAGTTGCCTAATCCACAACAACGGGTTCATGATTCAGATTCGGATGAAGGCTATCCTCGAGCCCCTCCTCATGGACGTCGTCCGGATCATGGCACTGACATCACTAGAGCCATTAAGATCGACGCCCCCACTTACGATGGTTTGGGAGACCCCCAGGTTTTCCTTACTTGGGTAGTGGATATTGAATGTTATTTTGAATGGCACCATCTTACGGATCCCCAAAAGGTCCAGGTTGCCAGGATGAAATTAACGGGTCGAGCGAAAACGTATTGGCTGAATGAAGAACGTAGGCTAGGAGCCGGACAGGGAGTCCCACCCATTGGATGGCCGGTGATGAAGAACTTACTCACTGACCAATACGTCCCCGCCTACCACCGAACCCAAATGTTCGATGAGCTAGCCACCCTACGACAAGGCTCAAACTCGGTGGCTGAGTATATGGGCGAGCTGAAAGACCGTATGGTGCGTTGTGATCTTCGAGAGATCCCTGAGGTTACGCTATCGCGATTTCGTAAGGGGCTCCATCCTAACATTCAGAGGAAGCTATTGAGATATGGCCACACAGATCTGAATACGACATTCAATGCCGCTCTTGACATTGAAAAGCATTTGGCTTCGAAGGCCCACTCTCGTTACTCCCGTATGAAGAGCTTGACCACATTTGGAGCATCTTCATCTGCCACCCACGATAAGGGAAAACCTAAGACCGCCGAGTCTAGATCGGTAGTGATTACTGCGAGGAACTCTAGGAATCCCACGAGTGAGCGTATCCCCATAGGAAAGGTTAGCAAGGCTAACACCATATGTTAAGCTTGCGGGGTTCAGGGTCACTACGCCTTTGAGTGTCCTACAAAAACCCGAGCCATAGCCCTGTTGGATGCGGAGACCGACCCCGCCGATCTGATTTATGAGGCTGCTGAGGAGGATGACCCTGAGGGAGTCCCGAGTGATTTGGAGGACGAACGCTACCTAGGAGTGATGCGATGTATCTTGACCACCCCTCATCCTTTAGATGATTGGAAGAGGACGAACATATTTTCCCTGATTTTTAGGAGTGGTGAGAAGTTATGTAAGCTGATTATCGATAGTGGAAGTTGTGTAAACGTCGTTTCTGAGAACGCCGTCACACGTATGGCCTTGACCGCGTTGCCACACCCGACCCCGTATCAAGTAGCTTGGATTAACAAGATCACTGTTCTAGTTACCAAGCGATGCCTAGTTCCCCTCTCGATTAAATCATACACGGATGAGATATGGTGTGACGTGTTACCGATGGATGCTTGCCACGTGTTATTAGGTCGCCCTTGGCTCTATGACCGTGATGTAACACATTATGGCCGGGCCAACTCCTATGAGTTTAAATTTAAGGGTAAGACCATTACTTTGAGCCCGACCGTTCTGAAGGAACCAGTTGCGTTACCTAAGGACACCATTGTTCCGGTCGAGAGGAAGACGTTGAGTCTAGTTGGCAGGACGGAGTTTGTGAGGGACCCATTTTTAGATGGAGTGATGTATGCGTTAGTTCTTATGAGTACGAAGACTGATTCGAGCACGTTAGATGGGTTACCTAGAGAGTTGCGGGCCTTGCTATATGAGTATAGGGATGTTTACCCCGACGAGCTTCCGTCGTCGTTACCCCCACTTAGGGATATACAACATGCTATTGATCTTATCCCTGGGTCAACCCTACCCAATCAGCCCCACTATAGACTCCCTCCCAATGCCCACAAGGAGTTACAAGTCCAGATAGAGGACTTGCTGAAGAAGGGTTTCATTCGGACTAGTTTGAGCCCATGCGCTGTTCCAGCCCTTCTTGCCCCCAAGAAGGATGGTTCGTGGAGGATGTGTGTTGATAGCCGTGCTATCAACAAGATCACCATCAAGTATAGATTCCCAATCCCACGGTTAGATGATCTCCTCGATGTCCTAGCGGGTGCCACCATCTTTTCCAAGCTAGATTTGCGGAGTGGTTACCACCAGATCAGGATCCGTGAGGGAGACGAGTGGAAGACAGCATTTAAGTCCAAGGATGGACTGTATGAGTGGCTTGTGATGCCTTTTGGGTTATCCAACGCCCCAAGCACATTCTCCAGGATGATGACTCATGTCTTCCAGCCTTATATGGGGAAGTCCGTGGTTGTCTACTTTGACGACATCCTTATCTATAGTACCACCCCCGCCGATCACATCTCACACATGCGGACAGTTCTTTCCACCCTTCGGAAGGAAACCCTTTATCTGAACCTTAAGAAGTGCACTTTTCGAGTCTCTAAGGTAGAATTCTTAGGATATATTGTTGGGTCCGAAGGTATACGAGTAGACCCCGGGAAGGTCCAGGTGATTAAGGATTGGCCAGAGCCGACTAGTATTCGAGAGGTGCGCAGTTTCCATGGGCTAGCTACATTTTATCGTCGTTTTATACGAGACTTTAGTAGCATCATGGCACCTATTACCGATTGTATGAAAAAGGGAGAGTTCACGTGGTCGAAGTCTGCTACTTTTGCCTTCCGTAGGATCAAGCAACTCATGACCGAAGCACCAGTGTTACGTCTCCCTGACTTCACCAAGGTCTTTGAGGTTACTTGTGATGCGTCTGGGATAGGGATAGGAGGAGTCCTAAGTCAAGAGGGCCACCCTATCAGTTATTTTAGTGAGAAGTTGGCAGGCGCAAAGCTCAATTATTCTAACTACGACCGAGAGTTCTATGCGATTGTGAGGTGTTTGCATCATTGGAGACACTATCTTCTGTCCAAGGAATTTGTGCTCCTTTCTGACCATGATGCTTTGAGATTCATAAACGGTAGTCATAAGATCAGCCCACGGCACGCGAAGTGAGTTGCATTCCTTCAAGAGTACACGTTTAACATTAAGCACCATAAGGGCTCGGAGAATCGAGTCGCCGATGCGCTTAGCCGCCTCACCCTCTTTCTGTCTACCATGAAAGTGCATGTTATTGGGTTCGAGCGCATTAAGGATGAGTACGCCACGTGCCCGGATTTCCAGGAATTGTACCTATCCGCACAGGACAACTCCCCCACCACTATCTCGGCCTTCACTATTAGAGACGGTTACCTCTTTCGGCACGGGAAACTATGCATTCCGCAATCTTCCCTACGACTACACATTATTTGGGAGTTGCATAGTGGCGGGTTGAGTGGTCACTTCAGGCGTGACAAGACTATTGTGCTCGTGGAAGAGAAATTTTATTGGCCAAAACTCAAGGTCATGGTCGGACGTGTAGTGAGCAGTTGCCGAACGTGTCAAGTCTCCAAAGGTTCTAAGACCAATGTTGGCTTGTATACACCGTTACCTATTCCATCTAAACCTTGGGAAGACGTGAGCATGGATTTCATTCTAGGCCTTCCCCCCACGTTTCACCGACACGACTCTATATTCATTGTTGTAGATAGATTCTCCAAGATGGCTTATTTTATCCCTTGCAGCAAGACCAACGATGCATCTCATATTGCCAAGCTGTATTTTCAAAATGTCGTTAGCCATCGTGGGGTGCCTAACACTATTGTGTCGGATAGGGACGTGAAATTTACAAGTTATTTTTGGAAGACGTTATGGATTTTAATGGGCACTAAATTGCTATTCTCTGCCGCCTACCACCCACAAACGGATGGGCAAACAGAGGTGGTCAATAGAAGCTTGGGAAATCTTCTTAGGTGCCTTGTGGGTGACCATAAAGGCACATGGGACTTACTTCTCCCCCACGCTCAGTTGGCTTATAGTAATTCCAAGAACCGATCCACGGGTATGTCTCCCAACGAGGTTGTTCACGGGTATAATACTCTAGTGCCCCTTGACTTGGTCCCACTACCACCGTCGTATAAGGCCAGTCAATTCGCACAATCTTTTGCCCAACACATTCATGATCTACATGCACATATTCGGGCGACCTTGACCTCTCAATATGATGCCTATCAAACACATGCAAACCAAAATAGGAGAGCGTCAAACTTTAAAGTCGGCGACCAAGTTTTAGTCCGCTTAGTTCCCGAACGAATGCCATCTGGCACCGTTAAGAAATTAGCACCGAGGAGAGCCGGCCCGTTCCGGATTTTGAAGAAAATAGGAGAGAATGCTTTTGTTTTGGCTTTGCCTTCTGATTGGGGTGTCTCACCCATTTTCAACGTTTCGGATTTGACGATGTTTGTTCCGCCTCCACAAGAGTTGTCTTCTATGTCGTCTTCTCCTTCCACAAATGATTCTAATGGGTTGGGGAGTGGTAGGACGGATGATCTCTCTTCCATGCTTTCCACAGGTATACCGCCGGATGGTGAGTCACATCTTATTCCTAATGCTGACATGTTTCCAAGGTTTCCCAAAACCTTTTCTAACCCTGACAGGATATTGGACATAGATCCCGTTACTACTACTGATGGTGATACTCGCCGCTTCCTCATTCGATGGCGGGATCGTCCACCTTCCGATGACTCTTGGGTGCTTGAGTCCGAGCTTCAAAGACTAGATGCCGCTCTTCTCCACCGTTTCCTCTTGGACCACGCATCGGTGATACGTGAAGTTGAGGGGGGGAGGATTGATGCCGCACCACTTCCCCCACATGTGGATGACTTGGAGATGTTACAACACAAGGACTTTCGGCGCCCCGGAAGTCAACATTATAACCTCCGCCCGCGCCGCGCAAAGGATGCTTAAAGCCTTTTATTATCTTGCTTTAGTTTTATAATTATTCCCGTCATTTTAAAATTGTAATATTTTAATTCTGGCATGTTTATTATTTTGGGTGTGCTAATAGACATTTTATGTGGTGTGCATTTAACCATCCGGGTTGATGAGATTTCATCTCAAATTTTGGATGGTTGGATTGTGTTTGTAACTCCTATTTAAAGGAGCCTTTTTGAGAAATGAAGGAATAGAATTTGAACCCTAAAAGCTCCCCCCCTTAAGGAGGATTTTCGGCCAAGCTTGCTCCAAGCCGCCGCCCCCCTTGTCTCCCCCTCTTCTCTATTTCGGCCTCCCCCCTTCTTGGGTGTTTCCAGCGTGGTTTCTTGGTGCGACTCCAAGGAAGAAGGAAGGCAGCCCCTCGGTGTGACTCTGAAGGATCCATACGGTGCGACGCCGGTGGAATGCATGGAGAGAGTGATTCTCCCACAGTTATCAAGTGTGCTTTCATTTTCTGGGTTGGGTAATCTCTAAAACCTCAAAGAGTTTCTTTCTTTAGTTTGTGGAGGAAGAACCATCGTGTTCTCCGCGATTTTGAATATCGATCGTTGGTATTTTCTGAACTTGAGATCGCTCTCCCGCATTCTTCGTGTCCAGACTGTGTGGGTCTCGTTTGCTTGAACGGATCTTGGCCTATAGCCTTGGTTTTGTTCTCTAAAAGAGTAGCAATCTTTGTGTTGATTTGGGAACTATGTCGACTCTCTTTTGACCGCTGTTTTAGAGTCGATCGTTCTTCTTTTTTTGTTTGATATTGTGATGCGAATGGCAACGTATGTGAGCGATAGAATGCTTGTGTAAGTGCGGTAGATCATCGTGTGGTCGAGGCGAGTTGGAGTGAAATCCGTGTAGATCTCTATTAGGAGACGTCGCTGCATCATAAGGGCTCAGCGGAGTATCCATAGGACTTACGCGCACCATATGGAGTACCAGACGAAGTCGGTGCTCCATATGCTGGGCTATAAGAATTATGCCTGCTATTCTCCGTAGGGCATTATTCATCACTAGAGTGGGAGGTATCTCTACACCAACGGTAACGGATATTGAGATGTGCCCACATAGTGTGAAGATAATACGATTCAAAATAAAAATGCTATTGTGCAAAATACTACACCTAATAAAAATTACTAAAGCAACCTAATATAAAACAGGAAACAAAATACGAGGAAATAAAACAAAGGAATGCAATTTACAAATGGAAGGGCTTTTCTCTCAGGTTCTCCCTCTCCAGAAAACTCACACGACTGTGTTCCCCGGCAACGGCGCCAAAAACTTGATGGCGCAAATCTCGCACACCGCTATAGGCGGTAGCTCGACTGCGGCACGAAACGGCAGTGTACCGATCGTTCAAGTAATATAAAATGGGAATGAATCCCCAGGTATCGATCTCAAAGGAACACAGTAAGGTGGAGTTTATTATCGAGGAAGGACTTGAGATTGAAGTCCTTTACGTCGGATGGATGCAGAAACGGGGGGTTTTGGATTGTGGAAATAAAATAAAAGCTATCAACTACTCCTATGCAATGCCGCTATGCAATGCTTCGCTTGGCGGGATGGAGACTAGGCAGGCCTTGAGCGCGCTGCGTCGCAAGGGCGGATGGACAAGTAGGCAAGCGGAATCGAACTATGCAGGCCTTGAGCGCGCTGCTTCGTAGGGTGAGTGGATTACACGGGCCGCTATGCCACGCTTCGCTAGGCGGATGGAAGAGTAGGCATACGGATGAGGGTCGCAAGCACCTCATCGACAAGCACGCCACTAGCAATTGCTAGTGCGGCACGCGAACGTGACGGCAGGATGGAGAATGGAATGGGGCGCTCCTCAAATCACATAAACCACAAAAGTATTTCACATAGAAATGAAATATATAGAAATACAAGCAAGTTTAAGTGCAACTTCATCTTAATACATAGATCTAACTACATACACACATCAATAAGAGAAGAACAAGGCAAGAAATCGACCAAATCTGAAGTCTCGTTGTAGATTCACGGTTGGAATCGCCGGGTTGTCAATCCGCATCCAAGCTCGGTCTGCAACTACGTCTGGGGTAGAGAGAGCTGTCACTACTCTCCAATGAGCCCATCTTCTTCGTGTCACGATCCGGTAGAGGTTGCAAACTTCCTCTTGCTTGATGGCGATGGCGACTAAACCTTCCTTGAAGCTCTTGGATGAAGGAGGAGGCCGAGAGGAAGCTCCGGCTCAAGAATGGCGTGAAGAACAAGCCCGGAGCACCTCCCGATGGTGGGCGGCGATGGAGGGGCAAAATCGGGCGGAACGGCGGAGCTGGGCGAGAAAAACGGCGAAGGATCCAACCTAATTCGCGAGCACGAATATTTATAGGCGCTGGAATAAACAGTGCGCACGATCATTGGCGCACGACCAGTGGTCGTGCGCGCTGGAATCCTGTGATCGTGCGCCTGCCTGGGTGGAGCCTGCAATGTAAGAAATTTATAAAATACCATGTTCGCACGACTAGTGGCGCACGACCGGTGGTCGTGCGCACTATCGTAGGTGGTTGTGCGCACTGGTCGAAACAGAACTCATAAAATTGGTGTTAAGTGCGCACGAACAGTGGCGCACGACCGGTGGTCGTGCGCAATAGAACCAGCAATCGTGCGCAGTGTTCCTGTACAGAATTGTACCAGGAACACCTGCACGACTCCTGTTCCTTCAGAAATGCTGATCAGGCCACTGAAAGTGGCACTCACCAATACGATAAGCTATCAACAGAGAGTAAACATAAAAACACACCAAAATAGGCCAAGAAGTGCACCTAGCATAGAATGACAAATATGAGCTAAAACAAGGCTAAAGTGCAGTGGAAAGACTAGAAAACCGGCCCAGATGAGTCCATATATGTGTATATGATCAGGACTCATCAATCGCGCGACCAGACCGGTCAACCCGCGCGACCTGCAAAAGAACCTCCTGCTTAGTGAGCTCGCCGACTTCAACATAAGTCGTGCGACCATGACAACTCGCCCAGTCATGTCGCTCACCACCTGTGTTCGCCACCCGACCTCCTCCAGAGACTGCGAACACACCAGACCGACTAGGGCACAGCCCGCCAAGTCGACCAAACACCTATGACCGCATATGCCAGCTAATTGCCGAAGGACCAGCCATGTGAACACAACTTGGAGACCGCGCAACTAAGACGACCTTAGTTCGCGCGCACCACAAAGAACCCGGACAGCCTCCAGACCGGCTGCCCGCACCACACGGTCACCAGCGTCAGACCGCGCGCCTTCCTTACCAGGTAGAAACCTGCTCCGCCATGCGGTCAGACAACCAGACCGCGCGGCCTCACCTCGGCACCCTTGGATAGAAGACTGGCGATCACACCGAGTAGCCCGCGGCTAGACCAAGGAGGTCAAACCGCCAGAGGAGACTGCAAGGTCGCGCGGTTAGATCAAACCGCGCGGTCTCCCCCCCAGACCGCCAACTTCCAAAATCCTCCCACTTCAACATTTTCAACAGATGGTTCTTATTGATACTCCCCCTCAGATGAAGCACACACTAGTTCTTGAGGATTAGAAGTTATGACTTTGACCAGCTGCTGTGGATGGACAGGTTCAGTTGGCAAGTCATTTGGTGTAGCCTCTTTGTTAAGAATGTTGTGTGACCCAATGTTAGCTCCAGCATCTTCATCTTTGTCGAAATGATCAGACTCAGAACTGGACATGATCAACCTTGTTTTCTTAGAAGATTAGGGGGTTTTCTTCTCTTTTCCTTTAGTTTCAGAGGGCTGACTCATATGCAATACCCTGGTGAATCTTTCTAAAGTCTTGATGTCCATTCTCTTGAGATAGTGAAGATTTGCTCCTTTGGATGTGTTGAACTTGTCAGGGTGGGTTTGCAGGAGGTATATGGAGAGAATTCTTCCCATATTGGGTGCCTGAAGGCATTCCTTTATTCTTTGAATGATGACCTCTCCCCAAGAGGTTTTCTTTTTCAGAATTATTCTTGTCATGAGGTCAAATATGTACTGTGAGATTGTATCATGGGACCCTAGTTTGCAAAGAATGACTTTTCCCACAATATCTGATAAAGGTTTTCCCTTTTGGTTGAAAAATTTCCTCTTCAATGAGCCAATTTTGGCATCATTGTACTCAGTCCATTTTAGAGCCTTTTTCTTGTCTTGTTCAGAGATGTCATCCTCCTCACTTGGACTGCAGGATGGAAGATGTACTGCTTTTTGTAGTTTTGTTGGTGTTACCTTGATTCTATCTTCTCCAATCTTTGACTTGAGGGAGTATTTGGAGGTGGACAACTTGACATTACCAAACCATTCCAGAACTTCAGTTCTGAGAATGACACAGGGTTCAGATAGTAGAAATTCCAGGCCTTGGTCTTCTAGGAGTTGAATCACTCCCTTAATTTCTTCTAGAGCATGGGCAAACCCATGCCTTACTATCTCATATCCTTCAAGAAGATCTTTAGAGCTTTTGGGAGCCATTGCAGTGGTGAAGGAATGCGCTGGGACGGAAGAGTAGGTGATTCGTCTCGGTGGCTGGAAGAGATGGGTAGTGTGCATTTCACTAATCAGATTGGCTATTTATATGGCTTAAGACTTAGGTAAAATTAAACCTAGTAATTGGATTTGATTGCTCTTATATTTGTAAGTGCATCTGAAACTACATCATAAAGCTGAGTTCGACGAACTGAATCTGGGGTTCGTCGAACTGAATTAATTCATCGAACACAAAGCTGAGTTCGTCGAACTGAATCTGGGGTTCGTCGAACTGAATTAATTCGTCGAACACAAAGATGAGTTCGTCGAACTCAAACTGGAGTTCCTCGGACTGAAGACAAAATCTGCTGAACTGGCTGGAAGACTAAATTCGTCGAGCTGAGGAGCAATTTTGTCGAACTGAAACACGACGTTCGTCGAACCCAGGAAAGACTTCGTCGAACTGAGACTTTTCCCACCTGTCTAAGTGCAACCTGAAGCTCAGATGAAACAGATTAATCTAGTTAAGCTGATCATACAACTTTAAAATCATTAGAGATAGGATTACTTGAATGCCTAATTGTGTCTCTCATAGGGTTGATGTGTCAACATTTTAAGTTATATCAAATCAAGATTGGAAGAATGAAGTGTTTTACACTATTCAACATTTAACATTCCTAGTTCAATCTTGAAGGCATTAAACTTGGCTTCATCCAATGGCTTAGTGAAGATATCAGCCACTTGATTGTCAGTGGGGACAAATTTAAGGCAGATATCTTGAGATTCTACATGTTCTCTTATAAAATGATATCTTATTCATATATGTTTAGTCCCGCTGAGAGAGACAGGATTCTTAGCAATAGAGATAGCACTGGATGAGTCACAATAAAGAGGAGAGTTACTTACCTTGAGGTTGTAGTCCTCTAGATGGTGTTGAATCCATAATAGTTGTGCACAACAGATCCCTGCAACAATGTATTCAGACTCAGCAGTGGAGATAGCCACACTTGTCTGCTTTTTGCTGCTCCATGATATCAACCTTCTTCCTAGGAATTGACAAGTGCCACTTGTGCTTTTCCTGTCTTCTTTGCAGCCTGCAAAATCTGCATCTGAAAATCCAGTTAGTTCAAAATCATTGTTCTTAGGGTACCAAAGGCCAAGATGTAGGTTGCCTTTAAGGTATCTCAGAATCCCCAACTGAGTAGTGAGATTCCTTAGGACATGCCTGGTACCTAGCACACACACATGTAGCATACATAATATCTGGTATACTAGCAGTTAAATATAATAGGGATCTAATGATGCACCTGTACATGGATTCATCAAAGGCCTTGCCCTTCTCATCCTTGTCCAAGGAAATGTTGGACCCCATGGGAGTTTTCATGGTGGAAGCTAATTCCATCCCAAACTTCTTGATAAGCTACCTAGTGTACTTGGTCTGAGAAATGAATATACCTTCATCAGACTGTTTTACTTGGAGGCCTAAAAAGTACTTGAGCTCTCCCATATTGCTCATCTCAAACTCCACCTGCATTAGGTTGGCAAACCTTTTGCAGAGGTTGTCATCAGTACACCCAAATATTATGTCATCAACATATATTTGGACTAGGAAACAATGTGCTATCTATCTTTCCCCTCAAGAACTTGTTCTTGATGAGAAAACTAGAAAATGTCTCATACCAAGCCCTGGGGGCTTGCTTAAGACCATAAAGAGCTTTCCTAAGTAAGTAAACATGACCAGAGAGGGTAGGATGTACAACATATACCTCTTCCTTTAAGTCACCATTGAGGAAGGCTGATTTGACATCCATTTGATACACTTTGAACCTCTTGTGGGCAGCATAGGCAAGGAATAGCCTAATTGCTTCCAACCTTGCAACAGGGGCAAAGGTTTAATCAAAGTCTATCCCTTATTCCTGTTTATACCCCTTAGCTACCAGCCTTGCCTTGTTCTTTATGATTGTGCCATTTTCATCTAACTTGTTCCTATAAATCCATTTTGTACCTATGATATTGTGTCCTTGAGGTTTTGGCATCAATTTCCATACATTGCATCTCTTGAATTGTAGAATTTCTTCTTGCATAGCTTGAATCCAAAAGGTGACTTGGTTGGCTTCTTCAAATTTCTTGGGCTCCATTTGTGATAGGAAGCTCAAGAATAGGGCTTCATTATGAGCCCTGCTTCTGGTTAATACACCTTGATTCTGATCTCCAATTTTTTGTTCTCTTGGATGATCCCTTAGATGTCTTACAGTAGTAGGTAGTCTGTTCTCAGCTTGCTGTGCAGTTTCTGCTGGTTCAGCAGTGTCTTCATTAGCATCGATTTCTTCCTCTTCAGGGATGGCAGCATCAGAATAAGCTTTGCTACTGCTGGGTGTGTCTTATATAGACATCCTTTCTGAATCCTTTTCATTTCCTGCCAAGACAGAAGATCTAGACCAGCCCTTATATATTAGGCAGGTCTCATCAAATACTACATGCATAGACTCCTCTACAACATGAGTTTTCTTGTTATACACTCTATAAGCTCTACTATGTGAGTTATAGCCAACAAGAACACCCACATTGCATTTCTCTGCAAACTTTGTTAATTGAAATTTTCCATTATTTAAAATGTAGCATTTGGAGCCAAAGATTCTAAAGTATGAAATTGTAGGTTGTTTGCCTTTCAGAATCTCATATGGAGTTATTCCATGAACCTTATTGATGGAAGCTGTATTGAGAAATTTACATGCAGTATTGACTGCCTCAGCCCAGAAGTATTCTGGGAGTGAGGAGTCACTAAGCAGTGTACTCCCAGCTTCTATCAAGGTCCTATTCCTCCTCTCAGCCACACCATTTTGTTGTGGAGTCCTTGGGGAGGAGAACTCTTGGGTGATACCATATTCTTGACAAAACCTTATCATAACTTCAGATTGAAATTTTGTGCCATGGCCAGTTCTAGTCCTGACCACAACACATTACAAGTCATTCTGGATTGCTTTGACATAAGTTATAAAGATATTTAGAGTATCAGACATCTTCTTTAGGAAGAATACCCATGTATATTTTGAGTGATCATCAACAATCACCAAAGTATACAACTTCCCACCTAGGCTCTGAATTGGCAAAGGACCAAACAAGTCCATATGCAAGAGATAAAGACATCTTTCAGTGTCTTTGGATTCAATACTTTTAAATGTGGCCCTTGTTTGCTTACCCATTTGGCAAGCATGACAGGGACCACTTTTAAAACATTTTATATTAGGACTATTCCTAACAAGGTTTTTAGATAATAGTCCATACATTGTCTTGTAGTTAATGTGAGCAAGTCTTTTGTGCCATTGAACACAAAGGGACTCATTCTCATTAGCTACTAGACAAATAGATGTAAGAGAATTACTACATATAAAGTCTAAGAAATAAACATTCTCACTCCTAGTGCCTGAGAGAATGGTCTCTAAGTCTTTAGACTCTTTAATCAAGCACTTATCATTGTGGAATACAATGACATATCCTAGATCACATAGTTCACTTATGCTTACTAGGTTGTGTTGCAACCCTTCAACATAAGCTACCCTTATAATTGAGACTATGCCATTGGATATCATACCATATCCTTTGGTGAATCCCTTTTCTGAACCCCAAAGATAACTTTGGGTCCATTCTTCACAGCCTTGTAATCCTGTAGAAGATTTCTTGTTCCTGTCATGTGCCTTGAGCACCCACTGTCCAAGTACCAAATTTGGTTAAGGCTGGTACTTGAAGTATCCTGCAAGAAGGAGTTTAGTTATCCTTAGGAGCCCAAATAGCTTTGGGTCTTAGGCACTTATTAGCATGATGAAATGACCTTACACTAGCTGCACCCTTTGCAGGAAGGTTCATCTTTGCACATGACACATTAGGATTGTGCCAACAGTCTATGGTAAAGTGTCCTACTTTACCACAACACCAACATTCATGAATGTTGTATCTCCTATTCTAAACATTTCTTGAGGGGTGTGCAACACAGTCCACTTGTTCAGGAGGAGAGACAACAGCTTTTCTCTTGTTTCGTTCAGCAAGGATTTGGCTGAAAGTCAATCTGTGGACAGTCTTAGAGGTCTTTGTATTAATGGCATCAGCTTGCTTTGGCTTTTGGGCAATGCAAGTTTTGATGGCATTAGACACTGAGCAATTAGACATGTCCACTGCTTTGACAGCAGTTATGTTCTTGGCTGAATCAACCTTAGAAGGGCTTGCTTTCTTATTCTTGAATGAAGGGGCTGATGTACCAAATACAAATGGTCCAGGTTGGGCCATTTGAATTTCCTCATGGGGAGCCTTCATAGCACTCAATCCCATTCCCTTTCTTCTACTGTGGGAAGGAGTGTTTTCCTTCCTATAGGTACTTCCATTCTTCTAGTGACCATACATGCTTTCATGGTCATACCTGTTGGAAGGGAGTAATACCTTTTGAAAGGTGGTTTGAGGCTTAGCCTTGCCCCTTCTCTTTTCTCCACTCCCTTCTCCTCCTTCCATTTTATTTAATCCTAGTCCTCTCTTATTGGATTGAGAAGAGGAGTCAATAATAGGGAGCACAGATTTTGGCTTGGAGAATTGAGCCACTAGGCTTCTTTCTTTCACAAGCTTCTCCTCAAGATCCTTGATGACCTTGTTCTTCAGGGATATGGTGCTCAAATGGGTGTTAGTTATCCCCTTCAGATGGCTAATTTCCCTATACATCTGATTCATTTTGGTAGAAGATTCAGTTCATTCTTATTTTTCCATCTTAAGTGAATTAATCTCTTGGGCTTGCCTATTGGCTAGCTTTTTGCTCCTTTTTGGAGCTTCCAAGAGAGCATCATACGTGTCAATCAATTGATTGACATCCACCTCAGCTTCTGAATCACTTCCATCAATTGATGAAGGTCCTCCAGATTCTGGGCCAATCTCATAATCAGAAGAGGATAAGGAATGAATTAATACCTGTTCATTTTCTGAGATGTTCTGACTGTCCTCCTCATCAGTGATGGCCATGAGGCCTAGCTGAACATTGTCCTCTTCATCCTCCTCTATATATCTGAGTGTGATAGAGGGGCCCTGACTCCAACCTTGGCAGCAGGATAATCTTCATCTTCTTCTGCTGTAAATAACCCTATGTGGGCTTCTTCTTCATTCTCTGAATCTGAAGTTGAGGATTCAGATTCACTCCAGCCTTTTCCTTTCTTTGCTAGGAAGGATTTTTCACCCTTCCTATCCTTTTGGTGATGATGCTTCTTATCACCTTTCTCCTTTCTTTTGGCTGGACAATCAGCTATGACATGTCCAGGTTTGTTGCAGCAATAGCAAATTATGTTATTTGAAACATGTTTACTAGATTTGAAATCATACCTATCACCCTTTGGGTGTTATCTTTCAGGTTTCCTATGGTCTTTCTTGGAGTGTGATGAGGAGTGATGAGTCCCAATTATATACACTTTTTTGGACTCATCTGGGCTTGTTTTCACGAACATGCACTTCACTTTCTGCACATTATTGCCTATATTTCACTTGAACACATTTCTTCACGAAGTGCTCATTTTGGCCCATTATGGTGTGCAATTGCGCACTATTCTGCTGGGGGTAAGCACATTATGCTCCCCATGTCTTTATTTTGTTGTTATTATATATTTCTGTGTGCTGGTGGTATGTTCCCCAACTTGTTGGTTTATATTGCAGGTGGGCAGATCTTCATTCTATGGGAATTGTAACCTGGAGAAATCGCACGATCGTGCGATTCCTTGACGCATGATTTCAGCGACTGTCTGATTCTTGCAGTACTTATAAATGGTGATCTGCCCTAGCTTGTTGAAATTTTGAAGTGAAGTGGAGGAGACCGGGCGGTCTGTTTTGGGAGACCGCCGAGACCGCGCGGCTTGTGCGTATTCTGCCGGTCTGGCTCTGCCAGGTTGCTTTGGCGAACTGCTGGTTCTGCGGTCTGTTCCCGGATTTGGTCTGCTGGTTTGCCTGGCTTCCTTATTGGAAGACCGGGCGGGTTGTTCTTATATGACCGTCTATCCGGCCGGTCTGTCCTGGCGATCTGGCGACTTGTCTAAAGTCGGCCAGATGGTTCCTGGTTTGCTCATGGTGGTCTAAGGAAGGAGTACCTTTGTGACCGCGCGGCTTATGCACGGTCTCGTGTTCGCGCGACCTGTGCGCAATCTTGTCTGCTGATCTGCGTCTTGGTCAAATGTTCGTCCAAGAGGCCTGATCGCGCGATCTACCTTATGAGACCGCTAGCGATCTGATGGGTGGTGACTGTATCCCGGTTTGTGCGGTGACGACATCCGTTTACCCGCCTATAAATAGGGGTGCATGGCCCGTCATTCCTAACGAAAAACTGTTTGCGATCAGCAGGTTGCGGTCTTCTTCCTTGGTGATTCCCAGTGGCTTGAATAAACAGTTCGGCAGCAGTCTGTCTACGAACTGGTTTATGTTCATTCTTGTGCTGTTCGCAGCGAGCTCAGCGATCAGGCGACCTTCAGCGGTTAGGCGATCTGAGTTGCGGTCTGGCGACAGCTTCAGTTCTTCGTTCCAATAAAGCTCCAATTCGTGCGGCCTGAGATGCGGTCTTGCAGGGTTGGCGGTCTGTCCAGTTTCTGTTCGTGCGATCTCAGGTCAAGCTGGGAGACTTTTGGAGTCGAGCGGTCTGTGCGGTCTCAGCTTGTCTAGCCGCCAGATTTGTTTTTGGTGTGTTTTGTTCTTCTCGACTCCGTGATTCTGATGAATCATGTCTCGCCATGTTTGCCTCGCAATGTAAATGAAGATTGTGTTTCAATAAAGTTTCTTGTGTTGTTGTGTGGTATTATGGTTGTTTGGCTTTAACTCAGTTGATACAACTCCTGCTTACTCCTAAACGGTCCAAAATCAAAAAATTTAACATGGTATCAGAGCTAGGTTGTTGGAGTGGATAAGCAATGATCAACTTGAGTTGCCATCGTCTTTGTGAAGAAGAGACCAATTAAGATTGCCATGGAAGGCAGATTCGCAAGAGGGCTTGGTATTGAACTCCTTACATCAACTAACTATAAGAAATGGAGGTCATGTATGGAGAGCTATTTATTTGGCGAGTATCTATAGGAGATAGTTGGAGGAGAAGACACACAAGAGGTGTTTCTAGCAGGAGATAATATGGCAGAGGTGAGACTTTGGAGGAGGACGAATGCTAAGGCAGAGTTCACTCTCAAGAGGGCTATCTCACCAGAGCTGTTTGATCACATCATCGGATGTAAATCTGCTGCTGAGATTTGGACGTCCTTGGACGGGCTGTTCAATAAGAGGAATGTAGCTCGGCTACAGTTTCTTGAAAATGAGTTGGCGAAGGCCTTTCTATTTATACCTTCTTTCTCAAAATGAAGAACCTCACAGTAGAGATTTCTGCATTGGACCCTGATGAGCCCATCTCGGAGGCAAAACTGAAGAGGCATATCATTCGCGGGTTGCGGAAGGAGTATCTTGCCTTTGTGACCTCAGTTCAGGGTTGCGCAAATCAACCATCTCTGTTGGAGCTGGAGAACTTACTTGCTTCGCAAGAAAGTTTGGCAAGACAGATGGCGAGGACTTCTATCTCTGGGGGAGATAGTGATGTGTTGTTCTCTGAGAAGAAAAAGAAGAAGTGGGAGAAGAAGAAGCCGGGTTATGATGGACCCTCTACTTCAGGTCAGCAGGATAGGGGTTATGCTCCAAAGTCTGATGGGAAGAAGAAGGGAGAGGGACCAAGGTGCTTTAGGTGCAATAAGACCGGCCACTTCAAGAAGGATTGTCGGGTTAATCTTCAGTCGGGACATGTAGCAGAGAAGGAGAAGCCAAAGTCTGATGAAGCTGGATGGGGAGGAGCCTTTGCAGCTAATATGACGGCGATGCCCGATAAGGCCTTGGCTGCCATCAACTTCGAAAAGGATTGGATCGTTGAATCAAAGTTCTCTTCTTTGGCGCCTTACTCAGGTAACGATGCTATCATTACGACTGATAATTCTGTTCATGCTGTCGAACAAGAAGGTGTTGTCTCCCTGAGAAGTGATAAGGGTCCACTCACTTCGAGGAGTGTTTATCATGTGCCTGGTATGAAGAAGTATCTCTTTTCTGTGACCAATGCGGTCGATGCCGGTTATCACGTTCTGTTTGGCCCAACAGAAGTGAAGTTTCTTAAAACTCAACCGGAGATAAAGGGAGATGTTATCCATGTTGGAAAGAGGGTGAAGGACTTGTTCGTGTTATCGACAAGTACTTATGTTGATAAGATGAAGACCAACGATAGCGTGGCTATCTGGCATGAAAGGTTGGGGCATGTTGGTATGGACAAATTAAAGGCTATGGCGGTAAGGGGCCTTGTCAAGGGCCTGCCTAGCTTGTCATCTTATGGAGACGGTCATGTTTGTGCTGGATGTCAGTTTGATAAGTCTCATCGACTTCCATTTGATAAGTCGCAAACAAGATGCAAAGCGCCGTTGGAATGCATCCACGGTGATTTGATGGGACCGAATGCAATCCCAAGCCTGGGAGGCAACAGATATATGTTGGTGTTGATTGACGATTACACCAGATATGTCTAGGTGTATTTTCTGAAAGAGAAGTCGGAAGCCTTTGCGAAGTTTGTGGAGTTCAAGGAGATGGTGGAAGGTCGGTTAGGCCTGCGAGTGAAGAAATTGAGAACTGACAATGGCGGGGAGTTCACCTCTGGTGAGTTCTCAAGTTTTTGCAGAAAACACGGCATTCGGAGAGAGCTCACTTGTGCACATACTCCACAACAGAATGACATTGCGGAGAGGAAGATTCGTCATCTGACGGAAACCTGGAAATGCTGGCTTCATGCCAAGAGTATCCCAAAGTCTTTCTGGGCTGAGGGAATGTCTTGTGCAGCTTATGTCATCAACAGGATGCCTCTAAGTCCTATCAACATGAAGACCCCTCTCGAACTGATGTTCAAGGAGAAACCGAGTGTTGCTCACCTTCGGGTGTTCGGGTCAACCTGCTATGTGCATATTCCTGATGCTCTTCGGACAAAGCTAGATGCGAAAGCAAGGAAGCTAGTCTTTGTTGGATATGATGAGCGGAAGAAAGGATGGAGATGCATGGATCCTGAGACACGGAGATCAGTGGTATCTCGGGATGTGGTGTTCGATGAAGTAACTTCTTACAAGGGAAGTTCCGGAGTTGAACTACCGGAGAGCAGGGTTGAAGAAGCAGGGAAAGCTGCAGGAAGTCTTCAAGTGGAGTTGCCTGTTTCACCAGGAGCTCCAGTTGTGTCAAGCTCTGAGATGGAGGCTTCAGGTTCTGGAAGCAGGGGGAGCGATGCTCCAAGTTCGTCTGGAAGATGAGCTTGCACAGAAGAAGCAGCTGAGGAGGTGGTTAGTCAGGTGCAACCTCTTAGGAGGTCAAAGAGGACTATCAAGCCACCAGATCGATATACAGGAGGAAACATGGTGAGCTTCGTCTCATGTTTCTTTGCTGGTCCCTTGGATGAAAAGGAACCGTCGTGCTTTGAGAAAGCCAAAGGTGTGAAGCAGTGGGATATTTCTATGCAAGAAGAGATGGATGATCTCAGGAAGAATGAGACTTGGTCTCTAGTGCCCAGACCTAAGGGCATTACCCCTGTAACATGCAAATGGGTTTACAAGCTCAAGAAGAAAGCTGACGGTACGATCGAGCGTTACAAGGCTCGTCTTGTAGCTCGCGGGTTCTCACAGCAGTATAGTGAAGATTATGATGAGACGTTTAGTCCAGTGGCAAAAATGACTTCGGTCAGATTTGTTATTGCCTTGGCGGCATCTTGTGGATGGGAGATTTGGCAGCTTGATGTTAAGAATGCTTTCTTATACAGAGAGATTGACAAGGATATCTTCATGATCCAGCCACCGGGTTTCATTTCGGAGGATCGTCCGGACTACGTCTGCAAATTGAAGAAGGCCCTGTATGGTTTGAAGCAAGCGCCTCGGGCGTGGTATGGAAAGATCGCGGAATATCTTCTATTCTGCGGGTTCTTTGCTTCAAACTCTGATACTAGCTTATTCGTCAAGGAGGGGGTGCTTCGGGTTATTGTGCTGCTGTATGTGGATGACATGATTGTCTCCGGAAACTCGAAGGAGGCAGTAGCAAGGCTGAGAGCTGAGCTTACTATCAGGTTTGAGATGAAGGATCTGGGGGAACTTCACCATTGCCTTGGACTCGAGGTACAGAGGCGGGAGAGCGGAGTGCTCATTTCTCAGGAAGGATACGCGGAGCGAATCGTGAATCGATTTGGCATGGAAGAAGGGAAGAGCAGCTCTATACCTCTGGAACAACATCATAAACTTCAGAAGGATGACGGAAGAGTTTTATCTGATCCGTTGGTGTTTCGAGCTCTGGTTGGGAGCCTGATTTACTTGACCGTCACGAGGCCTGATATTGCTTATGCAGTTGGCAAAGTCAGTCGGTACATGGAAGAACCACGGAAGCCTCACCTTTTGGCGGCAAAAGGGATTCTGAAATATGTGAAGTCGACTTCTGATTTGGGTCTCCTATTTAGGAGAGGGTCAAGCTTGGAGTTGCATGGATACATGGATGCTGACTACGGGGGAGACGTGGATGATCAGAGATCAACGTCTGGTTATGTCTTTATGACGGGCCCCACAGCTATCTCTTGGTGCAGCAAAAAGCAGGACTCGGTGTCCGTATCTACCACAGAAGCGGAGTACAAGGATTCGGCCTTGGCAGCTCAGGAAGCCGTTTGGCTCAGGAGGTTGGTGGAGGACGTTCATGAGGAGGTTCGAGGTCCCACTATGCTACGTGGGGACAATGAGAGTGCTCTCAAGCAGGTTAATAATCCAGTCTGTCACGCCAGGACCAAGCATATTGAGATTGAGCACCATTTCATTCGTGAAAAGGTGTTGGGAGGATCTCTTATGGTCGAGCATGTTCGGAGTGCGGACAATGTCGCAGACATCTTCACAAAGCCGCTGGCGAAAGGACCGTTTACACGGTTACGGAGTTTACTCGGGTTAGTCTCTACTTCCCACTTCAAGGGGGAGTGTTGAAATTTTAAAGTGAAGTGGAGGAGACCGGGCAGTCTATTTTGGGAGACCGCCGAGACCGCGCGGCTTGTGCTTATTCTGCTGGTCTGGCTCTGCCAGGTTGCTTTGGTGAACTGCTGGTTCTGCGGTCTATTCCCAGGTTTGGTCTGCTGGTTTGCCTGGCTTCCTTATTGGAAGACCGGGCGGGTTGTTCTTATATGACCGTCTATCCGGGCGGTCTGTCTTGGCGATCCGGCGACTTGTCTGAAGTCGGCCAGATGGTTCCTGGTTTTCTCCTGGTGGTCTAAGGAAGAAGTATCTTTATGACCGCGCGGCTTGTGCGCGGTCTCGTGTTCGCGCGACCTGTGCGCGATCTTGTCTGCTGATCTGCGTCTTGGTCAAATGTCCGTCCAAGAGGTCTGATCGCGCGATCTACCTTATGAGACCGCTAGCGATCTGATGGGTGGTGACTGTATCCCGGTTTGTGCGGTGACGACATCCATTTACCCGCCTATAAATAGGGGTGCATGGCCCGTCATTCCTAACGAAAAACTGTTTGCGATCAGCAGGTTGCGGTCTTCTTCCTTGGTGATTCCCAGTGGCTTGAATAAACAGTTCGGCAGCGGTCTGTCTGCGAACTGGTTTATGTTCGTTCTTGTGCTGTTCGCAGCGAGCTCAACGATCAGGCGACCTTCAGCGGTTAGGCGATCTGAGTTGCGGTCTGGCGACAGCTTCAGTTCTTCGTTCCAATAAAGTTCCAGTTCGTGCGGTCTGAGGTGCGGTCTTGCAGTGCTGGCGGTCTGTCCAGTTTCTGTTCGTGCGATCTCAGGTCAAGCCAGGCGACTTCTGGTGTCGAGCGGTCTGTGCAGTCTCAGCTTGTCTAGCCGCCAGATTTGTTTTTGGTGTGTTTTGTTCTTTTCGTCTACGTGATTCTGATGAATCATGTCTCGTCATGTATGCCTCGCAATGTAAATGAAGATTGTGTTTTAATAAAGTTTCTTGTGTTGCTGTGTGGTATTGTGGTTGTTTGGCTTTAACTCAGTTGATACAACTCCTGCTTACTCCTAAACGGTCCAAAATCAAAAAATTTAGCATGGCTCGTGCGTTTTATTCACGCACAGTTGGCCTCAACGGTGCGCGAAAAACGCACGACCTCCTATTGGTTGCCGGATTTCGAGTTTTCTAAATTTACCCGTGCATTTTTACGCACGGTCGGCTTCGACCGTGCGTGAGTAAAACGCACGGGCGCGCCTGCTTCGTCTTCCTGGCCTTCATACTCGTTAAATTTTGCACGGTTCACGCACGGTCGTGCGTTCGACCGTGCGTGACCAATTTCTGACTATTTTTCTATAAAAGCGTAGATTTCCGCCCTAATCAGGATCGACCTTCTTTCTCGTGCTTAGAGCTCTAGTTCCGCGCCATTTTTGCCGCTCCATCACCGCCACCTTCGGGAGGAACTCTGGCCGCCATTCTCTTGCAAATCTCAAGCCGGAGTGTCCTCTAGGCCTCCTCCATTGTTCGTGCGCCTCTGAAGCTCCATTTTGAGGGATTTTCTGCTGCATATATGAAGTTCTCCGGTGAGATTGTGGCCAAAGAAGATTGACGGAGAAGACGGGGTATAATAGAAGAAGGTGACAGCTTTTCCGGACCCCGGACGGCAGTTGGAGCCCGAGCTCGGACAAGGATTGACAACCCTAGATTCTGGTCGTGAACCTCTGATGAGTCTCCGTGCTTTGGTTGTAATCTAAACCTCCTTTACATTGTAGTGTGTTATTCCTTTATTATTTGGGTGTATGAACAATGTGTGCTAAACCTTGTTTTGTCATTTAATATTTCATGTCTATGTGAAATTATTATGTGTGGTTTATATAAGTGAGGAGCGCCCCATTCCATCCTCCATCCCGCCGTCATGTTTGTGTGCCGCACTAGCAATTGCTAGTGGCGTGCTTGTCGACGAGGTGCTTGCGACCCTCATTCCGCCTGCCTACTCGCCCATCCGCCTAGTGAAGCGTGGCATAGCGGCCTATGTAATCCATTCGCCTAACGAAGCAGCACGCTCAAGGCCTGCACAGTTCGATTCCGCTTGCCTACTCATCCATCTGCCCTTGCGAAGCAGCGCACTCAAGGCCTGCCTAGTCTCCATCCCGCCAAGCGAAGCATTGCATCGCGGCATTGCATAGGAGTACTTTAGTTATCTTCTTTTATTTCCACAAACCAAATCAACCCCTTCGCATCCATCCGACCTAAAGGACTTTGATCTCAAGTCCTTCCTCAATAGTTAACTCCACCTTACTATGTTCCTTCGAGATTCGATACTCAGGGATTTGCTCCTCATTTTATATTACTTGAATGATCGGTACACTGCCATTTCGTGCCGCAGTCTTGCTACCGCCTATAGCGGTGTGCTAAGATTTGCACATCAAGTTTTTGGCGCCGTTGCCGGGGAACACAGTCGTGTGAGTTTTCTGGAGAGGGAGAATCTGAGAGAGAAGCCCTTCCATTTGTAAATTGCATCCTTTATTTTATTTCAGTTCTTTTTATTCCATTTTCTTGTTTTACTTAGGTTGCTTAGTAAATTATTGTTGGGTGTAGCATTTTGCACAATAATGTTTTTCTTTTGAATCTTGTTATCTTCACACAATGTGGGCTTCATTTAATATTCGTTGTCGTTTGTCTGGAGATATCTCTCCTGCTAGTGATAGTCCAAAGGGAGATAATAGCCCTAGCACTCAAGGCTCAGTATATGGAGCACCGACTTCGTCTGGTACTCCATATGGTGCGCGTAAGTCCTATGGCTATTCTGCTGAGCCTTTACCATCACACTTCTTTTCGGCTTCAGCTCCTGCTATGCCAAAGAAACCCGCAAGGCAGTGCTTGTTTTGTCAGAGCACAGATCATGCTTTGAAGGATTGTGCTGCTTATCTTCGCCAATTAGACGAGGATGATGAGCCAGATATCCGGACCGTCCCGACTCCTAACTCTGGCGGCATACCTGCAATATCTGGTTATGTGTCCGTGTCACCTTCACGTTTTGAAGGGTATGGCGTGGAAACAGTCACTAGATGTGTTGCTGATCTAGGCTCTGACATGGCTGAGCCCATCTCGCCTGTGCATATATCACCGTGTATAGATTCGATTCCTTGCGAGGAATCGGTGCTTGACTTTTATCCAAGCACTATTCCTCCCCCTATTGTGCATTTTACTACATTTGTCTCTAACGAAATTATTGACGATGTTTCGCAGGATAAGGCAGGTGATTTATGTGTTGTGCCTATTCCTATGGAGGAGGATATTTTCCAAGGTGACGAGGATTCTACCTCAGCACCGGTGGAGGAAGTCCAAATCGTGGAGGAGGTCACTGATGATCCTACTGAGCCCTACAACATTGTCGATGATGCCGACAATATCTTATTTCCCCAACCTCTTGGGAGTGAGACCGGGACCACTCCCCCGATTGATGTTCATTTAAGTTTTTCTTCTTTTTTATTTCCTAACCCCCCTTCTTCATCTGAGCCTGTGCAGGTTGAGTCTTCACAGGTACTTCAGGAGCACTTGGAGCATTCTGCTCAAGTCAATGATGAGTGCATCCTCTCATGTGAGGAGGTTGATTCCCCCTCCAAAGAAGAAGCCTCATTCATTGCCTTCTCCTCCTGCCGCCTCCCTGAAGACGACACCTTGTTGGGCAAGGATTTATTTTGTGGTGAGATGAGTGAGGACCAGCCTTCCTCCTCTTCTTACTTCCTATTTCCTCTACCTGTGTTAAGCAGGTATTATTATTTAGGTAGGGGAGTAACTGTTCTGTCGCCATATTGGTACCCGCTACCGACACGCATATTAGAACAGTTACCTGTTCATTTCCTTTTTCATACGCCCATTAGCTAGAACTGTTTTGTTTTTAAATAAGTCGTGCTGGAAGGACAATAACCCTAGTAGTTATCTTACTTTTCTTGCAATTTTTATTTAATCTAGTTTAGTTTAGTTAGTGTTTTTCATTTTATTTTGTATATTTTCTTTTGTTTTTGGCGGAGCTCACCCCTGCAGGTTCATTTTCTGGATGGGATGCAACAGCTTTTTCTTGGTTTACACGCCAATCTTCTGGTATGCTCATTTCTGAGCATGGGTAACTTTTCTTCCCCCTAGTCTTTTATTTAATTTTCATGGTTACATCATTTGCTTTTATTGCTTGGATTAAGTCAGGGGGAGAGCCGTTATGTGTTACTCACTGCACGTGCACATGACACTGCATACTAGAATTACATTTTAATTTAGTTTTATAATTATTGTTTTATATGCACCGCACACCACTACACCCACTTTAGCGCGCACTCGCTTGTTTGTATGCTCCTGTATATTCAATTCTTGGTTGTGATGTAGAAATTGCTGTATTAGCCTAAAAATTGCAAGATGGAGTGGCATGTTGACTCTTGTAGTGCTCTAGTTGAGTACTCGTGTCTTGCATAGGGATTTGAGTAGAATTAGTTTTTATTTATGCTTCTAATTTATAATTAGTAGATTTGCGTAGATTTTAATTTATTTTACTCAAAATGGTGAATGTGGTTGAATCTAGTGGTAGCGTGGTATTGTGTGTAAGCGAGCACGAGGTTCGTGTTGCTCGAGTCGGGAGGAAGGATTACCTTTCTCAGGGGCTAAGAACTTGCCCCAAGCGACTCTCGAAGCATGGGTGCAAATGATTTACAAGTTGAGCGTGACGTAGGCCATCTATTTGGCAAGTTTGAGCTTTGTTCTACCATCCCCATGTGCTAACCGTTACTAGTCTATTTTGTGCCTACCCGACCTTTTGGTTCAGCTCCACCATACTTCACCAAGGCCTAAAAGCTAATCTCATTATCGCAACCAAAAATAAGCCAAAAGCATTAATGAATTATAATTTGCCAATGCGGTGCGGTGATGAGAAATTTTAGTGTTGATGTGGATTTATTAAAAGTTTCTATATGCTGAGTTTTTTTGCGAATTTTGGGGATATAAAAAAAAGAAGGAAAAGAAAAGAAAAAAAAAAACGAAGAGAAAGAAAAAAAATATATCCCTAGCGTTTAAATTGAAACATCTATCTCTATCGATTGGAGTAGGCCGTCTGCACACCCAGTTTCAAAGTCAAGTCTAGGGGTGTGTTACACGTGTATTATTGGGGCTGCTATGATTTAGCACTTTTGTGTGCTCTTTTGGGTTGCGATTAGCCATCATGTTTATCTTTGCATTCCAAACCGTAACCTAAGCCTCGTGTATACCTAAAGTCCTATCAATTCATCTTGTGAGTTCACTAGCGGTGGAGAGAGTGTGACAGGGCGAGCTTATGGCTCTCGACGTTGATGGATTTCAACGGAGTTAATTCCGAGTTCCGGTCTTGGGTAACACTCCCCTTCGCGATTTGCTTACTTTCTTACTACGCGTGACCACAAGATTCACCAATATTCCATTTTTGAGTAAAAAAATAAATTTCTTTTTACGCATTTACACTTTTATAAATTAGCTAGCATATGTGGAAAATTCTTCTAATGAACTTCTATGTACACAAGTATGCAACTTCGCATTCTATTCCATGTTTGCAATTTTTTGGCTAGCTATGCTTTTCCTACTCCACCGGATTTGTTTGCTCGGGACGCGCAAACATGTAAGTCTGGGGGTGTGATGAGTCCCAATTATATATACTTTTATGGACTCATCTGGGCTTGTTTTCACGCACATGCACTTCACTTTTTGCACATTATTGTCTATATTTCACTTGAACACATTTCTTCACGAAGTGCTCATTTGGGTGCATTGTGGTGTGCAATTGCGCACTTTTCTGTTGGGGGTAAGCACATTATGCTCCCCATGTCTTTATTTTGTTGTTATTATATATTTCTGTGTGTTGGTGGTATGTTCCCCAACTTGTTGGTTTATATTCCAGGTGGGCAGATCTTCATTCTATGGGAATTGTAACCTGGAGAAATTGAACGATCGTGCGATTCCTTGACGCACGATTTCAGCGACCGTGTGATTCTTGCAGTACTTATAAATGGTGATCTGCCCCGGCTCGTGCATTTTATTCAAGCACGGTTGGCCTCAACCGTGCGCGAACAAAACGCACGACCTCCTATTGGTTGACGGATTTTGAGTTTTCTAAATTTACCCGTGCATTTTTATGCACGGTCGGCTTCGACCGTGCGTGAGTAAAATGCATGAGCGCGCCTACTTTGTCTTCCTGGCCTTCATACTCGTTAAATATTGCACGGTTCACGCACGGTCATGCGTTCGACCGTGCGTGACCAATTTCTGACTATTTTTATATAAAAGCGCAGATTTCCACCCTAATCAGGATCGACCTTCTTTCTCGCGCCCAGAGCTCTAGTTCCGCGCCATTGTCGCCGCTCCATCACCGCCACCTTCGGGAGGAGCTCCGGCCTCCATTCTCTTGCAAATCTCAAGCCGGAGCGTTCTCTAGGCCTCCTCCATTGTTCGTGCACCTCCGAAGCTCCATTTTGAGGGATTTTCTGCTTCATATATGAAGTTCTCCGGTGAGATTGTGGCCAAAGAAGATTGACGGAGAAGACGGGTATAATAGAAGAAGGTGACATCTCTTCCGGACTCCGGACGGCAGTTGGATCCCGAGCTCGGACAAGGATTGACAACCCTAGATTCAGGCCGTGAACCTCCGATGAGTCTCCGTGCTTTGGTTGTAATCTAAACCTCCTTTACATTGTAGTGTGTTATTCCTTAATTATTTGGGTGTATGAACAATGTTTGCTAAACCTTGTTTTGTCATTTAATATTTCATGTCTACGTGAAATTATTATGTGTGGTTTATGCAAGTGAGGAGCGCCCCATTCCATCCTCCATCCCGCCGTCATGTTCGTGTGCCGCACTAGCAATTGCTAGTGGTGTGCTTGTCGACGAGGTGCTTGCGACCCTCATTCCGCCTACCTACTCGCCCATCCGCCTAGTGAAGCGTGGCATAGCGGCCCGTGTAATCCATTCGCCTAACGAAGCAGCGCACTCAAGGCCTGCACAGTTCAATTCCGCTTGCCTACTCGTCCATCCGCCCTTGCGAAGCAGCGCGCTCAAGGCCTGCCTAGTCTCCATCCCTCCAAGCGAAACATTGCATAGCGGCATTGTATAGGAGTAGTTTAGTTATTTTCTTTTATTTCCACAAACCACCAAATCAACCCCTTCGCATCCATCCGACCTAAAGGACTTCGATCTCAAGTCCTTCCTCAATAGTTAACTCCACCTTACTGTGTTCCTTCGAGATTCGATACTCGGGGATTTGCTCCTCATTTTATATTACTTGAACGATCGGTACACTGCCGTTTCGTGCCGCAGTCTTGCTACCGCCTATAGCGGTGTTCTAAGATTTGCGCATCAACATCACCACTAGCTATTGCTAGATGGCTTCACACACAAACAACTTAGAATATCACAACAACAAGGAAGCTATTCTCACCACCACAACATCATTGCACATGAACAACAAGCAAGGATCTATAACATTAATCTAACGAGCGTTCATTACAGCAACACAAAGAGAAAGCACAAACATCAAGTTTAGGAAGGACCAAAAAGAGGATGTCACCGCGTCTTGGGTTCTCGGACGGAATGAGAGGTTGTCGGGCTCTCTCCGGGCTCGGCCCTCAGATGGTGTGCGGACTTGAAGGAGGCTGTCACCGCTCCAACGATCTACAACATTTCTATGGCCTCCACGACGAAGAACGCTTGAACTAGTGGCGGAGAATACTTGCAAATGCTCCTGGATGGAAGAATGGTGAAGGAGATCGCCGGAAATGGTCTCCTCTCATCTCCTCCGGTGGAAGGGGTGAAAATGGCGGGCTTCCTGTCTTTTCCCGCGAGGGGAATCGGGGGCTCCCGTTGACTGCAGCTTTTCCTGCTTTAAATACTAAACAGGCAGAGTTTTGGTCACGCACGGGCGAACGCACGATCGTGTGATGCCCGTGCATTATTTAATGATAAAAACAGCCTTGAAGACGAAGCCGCGCCGCCCGTGCGATTTACTCACGCACGGGCAAACCCGCCCGTGCGTATAACACACGGGTAAATTCAGAAATGCTAAAATAACAAGAAGAAACAGGCAACCATGCGTTTTACTCACGCATGAGTAAATCCTCCCGTGCGTAAAAACGCACGACTAACCTCAGATCGCCTATTTTCAGCCCCGATGAGAACACGCGACTGCAACCATCCGTGCATCAAGGAAACGCACAACCATGCGTTGTACGCAATCTTGAATTCTGGGGGAAAACTGGATGATTCGACCGCCTACACACAAGACAAAACAGCTGGGAAAACACCTCCAGCACCAGATAAACACAGAAAAAGGATTGGGGAGCACCATGTGCTTACCCCCAATAACAAGGAGCACAAATGCACACCGAAACGGGCCTAAGAGTGCACCTAGCAAGGAATAACAAATATGATCGAAAACATGCCTAAAGTGTAGTGCATCGACTAGAAATACGGCCCAGATGAGTCCATAAATGTGTATATAAATGGGACTCATCACACCCCCAGACTTAACCATCTGCACGTCCCGGGCAAACTACTCAGCTCTCCTGTTGGAACAATTGGATGTTAGAGTGTGATTGAGCGGTGTAGACTCATGCGAAGTCACATGCTCACGTGCGTAGAAATACATTAGAATAGAATTAAACTCAAGATTATATCTAACTATTTCTAGAACAGTAATTTGAAATCTACTTTACTTGGATGGTGAATCCCGGTGAATCTTTCGGTCGCACACAAGGGAAAATAGCGTGACTAATGAGTATAGTATTACTCGAATCAAAGCTCGGGCCAATCCCCTAAGAAATCCATCAAAGTCGGTTTCCATAGGCTTGCAACTCCTTGGAAATTCAGATCTCTGAAAGGAAGGTTGAAGCCTCGAGATGATCGTTGATGTAGAAGTTAGTCCGATCTCGTCTTCAATCTCAATCCTTCTTTGCACAAATGGGAGTTGATGGTGTTCTTGAGCTTTCTGGTTCGTATGCACTCTGGAAGAAAGCCCTGGAAATCTCAAGAACTGAATTCCATGAAGTTTTGAGCTCTTTTAATAAAAAGGAGCTGTCGCCATCTGATAGCTAGGTGTCGCCGGAATCCGATACCTCCAGAGGATGCCACGTGTCCCACTAAAACGAAGCTTCTGCGTGGTGTTGAGGTTGTGGTTGAGACGTGGGCTGTCGGATATCCGATAGCACTGTCGGATATCCGTTAGCTAAGGTAACTGCTGCACGTCCTGCCGTTATTGGAAGATCGTGGGCTGTCGGAAATCCGATAGCGATATCGGAAATCCGATAGCTCTTAACCGTTGCGCAGAGATCAAATAAACACGCTGTCGGAAATCCGATAGGGCTGTCGGAAATCCGATAGCTCAAATTTCTGGAAAATGTCATTTCGCTCAAATTGAGAACATATTATTCTTGCACCTGTTATCCGCACACCATTAATAAAAAATAGGATCAAATACATTCGGGATTTGTTATTCTCAAACCGGATGAGTGCGGAACGCATGCTCCAACAAACTCTTCTATAGAGAGTGAGCATGTGCATTATCAAAATTTATCAAGCTCTAAGGAGCAGGTGGAGAAGAGGAATGTGCCTCTCCAAACTTCAGCATTCAGCATGGGGTCCAGGACCACTACAGGAACAGATCAAAGAAATGCTGAAATTGAGGGGAAGCATGACACTGAGCTCCCTGCTCATGTGGATAATGTGGTCAACAAGATCACTATGGCTGTGGATGATGTCCAACCTAGACTAGCAGTCCAAAAGGACCCTAGTGAAGCTCAACAGGAAGCAAATCAAGAAGTTCTTGCTGTCAACACAAGCAGAGATCTGTTAATTGTTGAAGAATCAACTATTCCTGAGGTTGAAGTGAGACAATCTTCTTTAAGAAGATCTCCTTCTTTTATGTTTGATGAAGTTGAAGGAATGGATGACTATCTCTCCATTGTAATGAAGAAGAAGGCTGAGGGAGAACCTGAAAAGCCTAGCACTTCTCCAGAACAAAGGCTAAAGGACTCCTCACCGCTGCTCCAGATAAGGATGCTCTTTGGAAGAGCAGAGAATCAAACTTGAAAGCTATTTTGATACTGCTGTCAATGACATAAGAAAAGATCTATCCAGTGAGACTAATAGTCTGAGAATTAATATGAAAAGTCTGCAAGAGAACACTGCAAAATAGCTAGAACTCACTTACAAGGGTCTAGCTGATATAATTGAAAATCAGGTTGTAACCTATGACAATATGGAGAAAGCCTACATAGCTACCACCATGCAAATGGCTGGGCACAAAGTAATTTATTCAGGAATGGCTAGATCTCTGTAATCAGGAGCTAGATAGTCATCTACTTGAAACTAAAAATCATCTGGAAAAAGGAATCCACATGCTTAAAGACAAGATTCTGAATCTTCAGGGGAGCCTACAAAGGGACATTTCAGAAGAAGTCATAAAGGGGCAGAGATCAATGATAAAGGCCAGTGGTGAGTGTTGGAACAAGGTCTTCCGCATCTCCTAAGTTTGAGAATAACAAAACCTATTTGTATTTGATCTTGTGTGTTTAAGTGTGCAGGAAAACAAAGTCTATATGACTCAAGGATTACATAAGAAGGTTGCCCCAAAATTTGAGCCTTCAAATCCAACTCTCCTTCTAGCGTCGGCGGTATCACCTAACGTCTGGTGCTAGCGCTAAGGAACCGCTGAGAACAGATACTGGGTTTGACGAAATTGATCTTGCATTCGACGATCTTGCGTTCGATGAATTTCTGGTTGACAAATGTTGAAGCCCGCTCGACGAACTCCGATCGACGAAATTGAGTTCGACGAATGTTGAAGCCTGATCGACGAATTGAGTTCGACAAAATTTTGCTCGACGAACTATAAGCGGCGCTCGATGAAATGCTCATAACTACGTTCGACGAAAATTCACTCGACGAACTATTAGCTGCGCTCGACGAAAATTTCATTCGACGAAATGAATGCTTAAGCGCAATTCCTGGAGCACATATAGAAGGAGAGAGCGCCTGGCGGTATCCGATAGCGCAGGCGGTAGTGAGGAGCACAGAAGGCAAGAGAGAATTGTTTCCTTGGATTAAAGATTTTGCCGCGCAGAATATGTCCTAAAATGGGATAGCGCCGACGGTACCACTAGCGCAGGCGCTAGCGCTGAGACTATAAAAAGGACCTCTTGGCTCCGTCTTCCTAATCCTCTTGAGATCCAAAAATTCCATTGCTTCGTGCCACAGCATAGAGAGGAAGTTTCAGAGAGACACTCCCACAAATCCATAAAGGCTTAAGGAGATCCGTGGAGAAGATTTCAACACGCGTCATCAACGTGACGAAAGACCGCATCGTGTATGATCATACTCTGCGTCTTCATCTACTTATCCAAGAGATCCACATATAGGGAGTTTAATATTATTGTCTTTTTAATTCACATCTTTTCTTTTAAATCGTGTAGTAAATTTGCCTCGTGTTGGCGACTAGGTCTGGGTAGGACTTATGGCAGAAATTCGCCTCGTGTTGGCGACTAGGTCTCGGGTGTAGGTCTAGGGGGCGCTCGAGGCCATATCCGGGGAAGGGTTGGCTAGAGCGGCTTGAGGCCGTATCCGGGGAAGGATCGTCTAAAGCCAACCGGTTCGTGGGGATACAAGTCGGTATAGAAAACAAAAAGAATCTTTCATATTTCGCTTTGATTTCTAGCGTCATTGAAATCAAAATTTTGTAATCAATTTTATTAATAATAATCATGTGTCTCTTTGTGTAATAAAATTGATTTGTTCTTCATTTCTCTAAATTGTTTATTATCCTCTCCTTTATTATAAAACAATTTAGATCTTTAAACAAAATCACTATTTTGATTTCTTATGATAAGCAAGTATTTCAAAATATAATATAAGTTTTTAAAACCCTTATTCACCCCCCCCCCCCTCTAAGGGCGCCTAACGAGACAACAAGTGGTATCAGAGGCAGGTTATTCCTAATCAGCTTAATAACCAGGAATAATGGTGTCTCATGATCTCACTTCTATTGGTGGGGAAAATTTTTATGAAGAAGAAAAATCTCTTGCACCACCTTTATTCGAAGGAAGAAATTATAAAGGATGGAAATTGTTAATGGAAAGGTTTATTAAGACATTAGATATCAACGCTTGGGATATAACAATAACATGACCAGCGGACGAATCAAATAAACAAGAGCGTCACCTAAATGCAAAAGCTATGCATTATATTTTTTATGCTTTATCTCAAGATATCTTCAAATTAATATATTGTTTTTCTAGTGCATACAAAGTTTGAAAATTTCTTGAAGAAATGTAGATTCTCCTTCTACAGGTATGGAACAATCGTAAGAACCGGAGAATATGCAAGCTTGCACAAGTCTTCAAGAATGCTCCTCTCATGACGGATCAATGGAGCATACATCAAATGGAAAAGAAGAAGAAGTACTGTCTTCGGAAGAGGAGTGCCAAAAAGTTGTAAAAGAAACTATATGTTCAAATCATGCCTCTCCTGAAAGCATTGTAAGGAAATCAAATCCCATCTTTTGTACTTCTATTTCTACATTACAATTGCTTCAAACTACAAAGCGTAAAATTAAGAAATTAAAGAGCGCTAATAAACATTTGCACTTAGAAAATAAAAATTTAAAGGTAAAAATTAATGAAGAATCAAATTATAATTTATCTAGTTCTACACATGGCTCCTTAGTTGAAAACACCACAACTTGTGTAGAATATAATGAATTAAAAGAAAAGCACAAGAAACTTGAAAAGGATTTTATTTTAGTAAAAGAACAAAATGAAAAATTATGTTTAGAAAATTCATATTTGATATGTGATTGTGCTACATGCAAAAGTTATAACATTGAAATTGAAGAGATGGATGAAACATTTGAGGAATATAGAAATGAATATCAAAACCATATTGATTCAATTATTTCTACTCTTACAAATAGCACAATTGCTTATATTAAAGCTAGACATAATTTAAAAATCAAGAATGATGAATTAAAATAAAAAATCAACTTGCTTATGAAAATTGTAAATACAAATTCACAATATCAAACTATATCTAAAAACAAGTTGAATATGAATATGAACATCTTACTAAAGTTTAAAAATGGGAGTAAGGAACATAAAGGATTTGTAAATCAAAATCAAAATCACCATAATTTACAAAATCATGTTTCTCCCAACCTAAAATTAAATGCAAACAAATTTCCTTCAAATTATAAATTCAAAAACCTTTTTGATCCAAATGTTCAAGTAAATGATTATGGAAATTTGAAAACTAAAAATATTGTTAGACCAAGATTTGAATGGATACCCAAAGTTAAAGATGAAACACAAACTCCACTTAAAAGGGCTCATTCACTTCCATCTCCTCAAAAGCAAACAAGATGTATTTGGGTACCCAAAGGAACCATCACACTTGGTCCTCTTTGGATACTTAAATCTCTCATTCATTAGTATCCAATCATTTGCATGAAGTAGAAATCAATTAAAAATGAAATATCAATTCTCTACTTCATTATGTGCTTAATTTCCTTTTTTTTTGTTGAACCATCATGATATGATCACTTTATACAACTTGTGATATGACTTTCTCATATTAAACCAAAATTCATTAATAAATCAAATTGAATAAAGTTGAATAAAAAGTCATATCATTTCTCAAGTGATCTACTTATCCTTTTTATTTCTATCCTTCTAAATCCATTTCCTAAAAGTCTTATAAAATTTGAAAAACTAAATTTGTTATATGATATTATTAAGACTAAATGAAATGAGTGTCAAAATGGATTTAAAAGGTGTATTTTAGGGGTATTAGGTTTATAAAATGCGCAACTTTTGCTTAAGTAGTTAATATATTTGCATCATTTTCAATTACCCCAAGTATGTTTAATCATAATCATGTCAAATCGAAATTGAAAAATTGCATGAATATTATTTCACTTATTCATATGTTGTGCAAAACTCAAGAATTAAGGTCTAAAGAATATGGAGCTTTAATGAATGTGAAACCCATGTACTAAAATTTTAATTTCCGCAACTTTTTGCGATTTCTTCTCGTCTCTTCACTTCATTAGACTGGCCTTACATTGCAAAAACATAATTAAGAAAAATCGGAAGCAAAATCGAAGAAAATCTAGGCTATATGATCAAAATAAGCACTCTCTGTGAGCTAACGCATGCGCTAAGACCTAACGCCGGCGCTAGCTCAAGTGTCTGATTTTCTGAAATTTTAAGATTCTGAAAAATCAATAAAAATATATTATTTTATATGTACTACTCATTTTTGCAATTCTGCCTGTACTTGTTTTTGAAAAATTAAAATACAAAATTACAAAAGCCAAATTACAAAAAAATATTATGTTTTGTCTTTGGATATTTGTTTGAATTTTATTCCTATATGCAAAAATCAAATACAAAAATATAAAACAAAAACAAGTATCAAAAATTATTATTTTGAACTTAACTTTTCGATTTACATGTATCTTGTGAAAGGGTGATTTGGGCTATCATCCCATCATATCACCTAGTACCGGGCGAACCTCTCACAAGGTAGTCCTCGGGAAGTCCAAGATCAATCTTATGATTTCAAACTTTAAATCAAAATTATTCTACAAAAATATCAAAAATACTGTATGGACTTCATTGAAAATCAAGCATGATTTAACCCATCATTTAGAACTTCTATAATGTTGTAATTTATCTTTTCAAACTACTTTGAACATTGTTTTCATCATGCTTTGATATATCTGTTAATATGTGCATCAATTATATTGTAAAAGTTCTGTAGAACCAAGCTTAGCATGCCTCTATGTATGAGTAAATGTTTTATGTTTGATAATGATATTTATTCACTCACTTATTTTGGCATTGTCTACATATGTTTCTTAATCTAAAAATGCTTGTGTATGTTTTGTATTAGTACAATGAATTAAAATTGCATGAGTATCTTACCTACACTACCTTTATTTGCACTTTTAAAAATTAAGAAAAGTGGTTATGCTTTCATAAATTATATTGGTTTGCAAAACAAGTGTATTCAGAGAACTTTGTACAAAACAAAAATCATAAAATAAAGTGACAAAGATAACTCCACCAAGCACTACATGAACCACCTGATAAGTCTTAATAAGCGTTGTGAGGTTGAGCACCTTGGAAAGAATAGTAAAGTATCTTGTGCAAACCATATCTTTCCTTCAAAATAAAAACCACGTATTCTTAAGTACACCGGATCACTAGTTTCAATATTAAAATAAAATAAAATATGTGATCCCCCCAAGCACTACTTTGCACCTTGATAAGTCTTAATGAGCATTGTGTGTGCAAAGCACCTTGGTAGTTGTAGATTTTTTTGTGCATTGAAGTGCGTGGAAGTAAAATTATTTGTGTTTTATTGTGCTCTTTACTTTACATATTTCTTGTATTTTTGATTAAAACATTTGTTTACTCTACTCAAAAATACACTTATGTGCACATCATTATCTTCCATAATACTTCTTCTCATGAGTATTGGATCCTAATGCAAATTCTATAATACTCTTTATTTATGAAATGCACTAGATAACCTACCATGCTTTCTACAATGTTTGGTATGTTTTGAAATTGTGAATTAAAATAACATTGTAGTAATCTCTTTTTGATAACATTATTTCATGCTTGGTTACTTTATTGTCAAACTTAAAGATTTTAATTGAAAAATGATTTACAAAAACATCTTCTTTTTGAAATTTAACTCATATATCTTTTTATGGGTCATCATTTATTACAATAAGATGTTTCTTGTATTTCTATAAGTCTTCTGCATCATAACCATATAATTGTTTTACCTTGCGCTTTCATGCTTATTTAAAGTCTTTTATTTTGTGTGCATCATCACTTGAATCTTCAAATTCCTTTCTTGCAACAAGTGGTAGACTTGCTTGGTAAACTTTATATTGGTTGCTTTTAACATTGATTTTTTTTGCTATAAAACTCTGATTTATTTCTATGAAAATATTGTAATGCTAAAACTCTGATTTATTAATGGATTTCAAAACAGCTATGTGAGTGTTTTCATAAATTCAAATAAAAATATAAATCCATAGCCTATGTCATTAGATTTAAAACACTTAAATGTTTCCAATAATTATTATCCATGACTTCATATCTCACCATAGCGGGGGCGTAGGGTTGTAGACATTAGATAACCTTTATCACTAGTCATGTCTTGTCCTTAACCGGGGAGGGTTCCAGTGGGGCCTTGTGAGGCACTGGGGGGAAAGAGTGCTAGGTTAAGTTTTTGTCTAGTGTTTGCATATGAGACTAACACCCCAACCTACGGCATATATGCAGCTCCTCATGCCCATTCGTCACTTAGTATGGGGCTAGGGTGTAGATATATTGTATGGGTAGTTTAGTTACTTAGAAATCATTACATTTTTGTATGCTTAAAACTCTTATATAAAAAGGGGATGAACCAACATAATAATACTTGAAAATGTTATATTAAGCAAAAAACTCTGATCTATCTCTATAAAAATTATTCTACAACTCCTTATCATTTCCTTCTCTCTAAAAGCTCGATCATGCCTTTATCTTATTATCCAAAAATTTTGTGTTTTGCTTCCTTACCCACTTTTGCTAATAACAAAAGGGTGAGAACTAACATGATAAATATAATCCGCTATCAAAAAAGAAAACTAACATGATTAATTAAAATAATAGCTTACATATTAGGGGAGCAATCACTTAGGGGGAGTATTTATTTAGGGGGAGAAATTCTATATGCTAAAATCGATAATTATTCTAAGTCATCACTCTCACACACACACAAGTAAGGTTCATCATGCTTATATATATTAATGCTCTGATTTATCATTAATGGTTTTGTTATTATCAAAAGGGGGAGTTTGTTGGAACAAGGTCTTCCGCATCTCCTAAGTTTGAGAATAATAAAACCTATTTGTATTTGATCTTGTGTGTTTAAGTGTGCAGGAAAACAAAGTCCCTATGACTCAAGGATTACATAAGAAGGTTGCCCCCAAATTTGAGCCTTCAAATCCAACTCTCCTTCTAGCGCCGGCGGTATCACCTAACGCCTGGTGCTAGCGCTAAGGAACGACTGAGAACGGATACTAGGTTCGATGAAATTGATCTTGCGTTCGACGATCTTGGTTTCGATGAATTTCCGGTCGACGATTGTTGAAGCCCACTCGACGAACTCCAGTCGATGAAATTGAGTTCGACGAATGTTGAAGCTTGATCGACGAATTGAGTTCTAAGAAATTTCACTCGACGAGCTGTAAGCGGTGCTCGACGAAATGCTCATAACTACGTTCGATGAAAATTCGCTCGACGAACTTTTAGCTGCGCTCGATGAAAATTTCGTTCGACGAAATGAATGCTTAAGCGCAATTCCGGGAACACATATAGAAGGAGATAGCGCCTGGCGGTATTCGATAGCACAGGTGGTAGCGAGGAGCACAAAAGGCAAGCGAGATTTGTTTCCTTGGATTAAAGATTCTGCCGTGCAGAATATGTCCTAGAATGGGATAGCGCCGGCGGTACCACTAGCGCAGGCGCTAGCGCTGAGACTATAAAAAGGACCTCTTGGCTCCGTCTTCCAAATCCTCTTGAGATCCTAAAATTCCAGAGCTTCGTGCCACAATATAGAGAGGAAGTTTCAGAGAGACACTCCCACAAATCCATAAAGGCTTAAGGAGATCCGTGGAGAAGATTTCAACACGCGTTATCATCATGACAAAAGACCACATCGACTACGATCATACTCTGCGTCTTCATCTACTTCTCCAAGAGATCCACATATAGGGAGTTTCATATTATTGTCTTTTTATTTCACATCTTTTCTTTTAAATCATGTAGTAAATTTGCCTCGTGTTGGCGACTAGGTCTGGGTAAGACTTAGGGCAGAAATTCGCCTCGTGTTGGCGACTAGGTCTCGGGTGTAGGTCTAGGGGGTGCTCGATGCCATATCCGGGGAAGGGTTGGCTAGAGCAGCTTGAGGCCGTATCCGGGGAAGGATCGGCTAAAGCCAACCGGTTCATGGGGATACGAGTCGGTATAGAAAACAAAAAGAGTCTTTCATATTTTGCTTTGATTTCTAGCGTCATTGAAATCAAAATTTTGTAATAAATTTTATTAATAATAATCATGTCTCTCTTTGTGTAATAAAATTGATTTGTTCTTCATTTCTCTAAATTGTTTATTATCCTCTACTTTATTATAAAACAATTTAGATCTTTAAACAAAATCACTATTTTGATTTCTTATCATAAGCAAGTATTTCAAAATATAATATAAGTTTTTAAAACCCTTATTCACCCCCCCCCCTCTAATGGCGCTTACCGATCCAACAGTGAGCATGCTATCTGGACCTCTAATACAATCAAGGAAGCAATGAATCTCCCTCTTATCTTCTAAGATGAGCCTGCTGATCTACCTGCTGATATATCTGCTACTAATACTATATAAAGGAAAGTAAAGGAGATCACAGTGCAAGATGAGATAATGCTAATAAAGAAGAGATATAGCGATGAAATGGAGAAGGAAGAAAATTATAAGCAATGGGGCCCTAAATCCTGAGAAATAATCTTAAATGCAAATGAGCACATCAAAATAAACAAATTCGAAAAACAAATTGTATAGCTCCCATGAATGGACCAAGTATGTAAATAAAGAAGATCAAAGAAGAAGCCACAGAAGAGACAAGCAAGCAGGATGAATCACAGCAGATGCACAAAAGCCACTCAGATATCATCCTAAGCCAAATGGATACTTTACTAGGCAATCTGAAAAGAAACAGGAGGCTACTGTCAAGAAAGCAAGGAGTGAAGTAGTTCTAAAGGAACCATAGACATAGATGGCTATTTTATTCTGGGCAAATGTAGAACTGCTGGAAATTTCAAATACATTTCACTATTTTTAAATTCTTAATGAAATGATGTTTCTGGCACTGTCTCTTATACTGTGATCACTTCATATCATATAACACATGTAGATGCTCTTATAATCTCAACTGAAATGATCTTATTATATTGTTATTTTCATTAGATGTGTTGTATCATTGAATGGGTTATGACTTCTTCAAATAGGGGGAGATTGTTGGGAACACTACCCAAAATGCTCCAGATTTGGAGAAGTCCCCAAGTCAATGATAAGTACAATTTGTATTTGATGTGCATTTGATGTGACATGAGCAGGTTAGAACACACACATACTAAGTATAAAATATAAGGATCACTCAAAAATATCTAAAACAAATATCTTCGCATCATCAAGATACACACGACAATATCGCTGAGATTACTCGCAGAAGACAACAGAAAGAATAAGTCATTAATCGTCGTGAAAATAAGGATAACACAATGATATCGTTGTGTCAACAAAGAACACACATTGATATTGTCATGAGAACAAGAAGAATCAATCAAGTCACAGTATCGTGGTGTCAACAAGCATCACACGACGGTATCATTGAAAAGTCAGGCGTGATGAAGTTCTTCAAAAAATTTAAGTGAAGTATTTGGCTAAGAAGACATATCATCGTAAAGAAGCAGTGTCGTCTTAAAGACTAAGCCAGAGATCATGGAGACAGTTTGGAGCTGAAGTTTTAGTAAGAATGAACTCGAGGATATCGATGAGAAGACCTCATGTCGACAAGATGATCTCGACGATATCGACGAGAAGACGTCATAACGTCGTGACTGCTTATGTAGCTGAGATAATTCATATCGTCAAGATATCCTTCTCAGCTGAACATTTAAGAAGACTTGAAGAAATGTTTAAAGTCCCAAATGGATAACTGAGACAACATGTTGTGTCGTCGAGATGGTGGCCATATCGTCGAGACAAACCGAGATTTTTTGAAATATGCTGTCTGCATTTAATGTCGCGGTCAAAGGGACAAATCAGTGGATGTTATTAAGGAATGAGATTATGACAATAAAGAGTGCTCAGAATCGATCGTTAGAGTTCCTTTTCATATAAAAAGACAAAGTTGTATGCCCTAACACATAAGGAATACACTTAGAAAATATAGAACCAAGAATCAAAACACAGAACGACTGTAAGAAAGAAGGAAGAATTTTCTTGTGAACAATACAATCTTGGCTTCAGTTCTCCAAGTTTCAAACAAGCATAATCGACTGATAAGCAGGGTTCTAGAAAGAAGGGAGAAGATAGAAAAGAAGCCTGCGTGCATAAGCAATACCATTAAAGCTTTCTCTTCAATTCCAGAAGCCATCTTCATCAGGCTATAGAAGAACTCCCCAGAACTGTGTGGAGTATTCTTTTACTTTGTAACACAATATATTTTCTGTAGGACTCTTTGAGTCTGAGATGTAGGGTCTTTGTGCCTGTGTTGTAGGATCTCTTATAGATCTGAGTTGTAGGGCCTTTGTGTCTGAGTTGTAGGGTTCTTGGAACCAGAGGTAGGATCCTTGAAGGATCTGAGTTGTAGGGCCTTAGTGCCTGAGCTTTAGGGCATGTGTGCCTGAGTTGTGGGGTCTTTGCTAAAGATCTGAGTTTTGGTGGAGATTGCTGATTCTAGGGGAACCACAATAAATCACTGTGTGTTTTTGTGGTGTGCTCTTAGTCTATATATCTCTAAGCTAGAACAGTCATTAAAAGAAAGAAGACTAAAATATCTGAAATACCTATTCACCCCCCCCCCCCCCCCCCCCCGCCTCTCTAGGTGAATAGACAACATCCTAAACTAACACATATAGCCAACCCCAATGTGGTGGGATAAAGGCTTGAGTGTTGTTTTTTTGTGGTAAGCTCTCTACCAACATCACAAGATACAACTCCAAACTTCCTTTATAAGAAAAATAAGAAAGCAAACTCAGAGTTTAAGTGCGCTTGGGTTGGCAATTTAGCTTTGGTGATGCACTAGTCGACTCAAAGTGTGTAATCAATGGTAGTGTTTATAGGCTATGATGCAAAAGCACAAACTATCCATGGGAAGTCCTATGTCATCTTCGTAGATCTAACTAAAATTCCCAACCTCTTGAGGGATAGGGATCGTTCGGGGCAACAAAGAGATAGAGAGGAAGTACCACCTAGAGCAGGCTCGGCGAGCACAGGCCACCACTCTCAACATTGATATTTTTGACCTGTGAGATGAAGACACACTACAGTGAGGGGCTCCCGTTGAAGGCCTGGTGGATATAGCCCTTTCTACATAACCCTTCTCGGACAGTACGAGTTCGATATCTCCTATCCCTAGATGAAATAGAGTAATACATGGCTCTACTTCACACAAACGAAGATATCTTCGCTTAGAGTCCAGAGAACATGCCAGGAGTAGACCCGGAAGTGATTGTCCACTCCCTAAATATTAATCCTGCTTGCCGACTAGTTATCCAAAAGAAGAGAAATTTCTCCCCCGAGCGATTGCAAGCCATCGAAGAAGAGATAGCCAAGCTTATTAAAGCAAAGTTCATCTGCGAAGCCAAATAACCAACGTGGCTTGCAAATGTAGTCATGGTAAAAAAGGCTCTATGAAATAGAGGATGTGCGTTGACTATAACAATCTCAACAAAGCAGGCCTAAAAGACAGCTTCCCTCTCCCAAGGATCGACCAGCTCATGGACGCGACAGCCGGGCATGAACTCCTCAGCTTCATGGATGCCTATTTCAGATATAATCAGATTCAGACGACTCCAACCAATGAAGAGCACATGGACTTTCGAAAGGATAAAGGTGTAACACCTCCCCTGCAATGAATATATAATATAGGTCCCGACGGGACCCCACAGCATATAATCGCACAACTTTAGTATTAAAAAGTGATATAGATCTAACCATCTCAAAACTCAGAACAAACACAGCGAAAACATTAAATTATCCACAGAAGTTGTCTACATCTACATAAGAGTACTACTTCCTTAAGGCCTTACAAACTTATACGCACGTCATCAAACAAGTCATAGAAAATGCCCAAAAGATTATAACAATCCTATGCTACCTCGACGTGCAAGCCAGAACAAGTAAAGAGAACATAGCCAAACAGGAAAATAGAAAGGGTGAACTTCATGAATCTTAGGCCTTTTTAGCCAGTGAGCTGGGTCCAGCCTACGATCCTTGCCCTGCATCCAAATCACAAAGAGTGGTATATCGAGGGACATCTTTGGCTGACCAATAATGGTGTAACAACACCCCTCCTCCTCGTCGTCCTAGCGGACCCCGGGGAACTACATCACCCTGCAAGTCAGCACTTTGTATGAAAATGTAATAAACAATATTAACATAAATACGATAGGCATGAGTGTCACAAGCATCATCCATGTTTCTATGTTTAGCAATAAAGTAAGGGGTCTTACAATGTAGCATTTATGCAAACCTGGGTTTCACCCAAGGCACTCTATGGCGTGTATGATTCTAACATAACAACACACATCATTATTTAACAACAAACCAAGGTTACTTATCATTTCCCCACGAGCGTGCAAGCCCAAGGCCAAGAACTCCACTGAGACCTCACCTCTTACATGGCTCATCTTGCCAACGGGCGCATCAGCATACTTGTTCTTGCCATAATCACTAAGCCAAAAGCCAAGAACTCCACTGAGACCTCACCCCTCACATGACTCATCTTGCCAACGGGCGCATCGACATACTTATTCTCGTTAGTTAGCCCAAAAGGGGACTTATCTTGCCGGGACACTCTCCCCACTTGAATCCAAGCATTCACGGGCTAGCCAGCAGACCACAAAGACAAAGTCACGCCTTCACATACAAGAGGCTTCACAAGCCATTCACTACGCACAAGGTTACCCTTTTCAAAACAACGTTCGTTCTCACACGAAACATAAGGGCAACACATACAACCTTTTCGCCATCATCAGATTTCTAGCAAAATCCCTAAAATGCACATTAAGCAACATCACCGAATCGGACCACCGGTCTTGATTTTGGCTTCACCCATAATGCCTAATCCACTAACAGAGCAGATCTCAAGTGCAAAATCATGTTGGGGATGGACTCAATCACCCGATTGTTCTTCTTGAACCAAGACGACCCAACCCCTCTCATTTGAGAGATCCGGTGCCATAAATTTCAGAAATGAGAATGTAAAACCAAAGATGCCATGCACGCATCCTAAAATTGGGATGAGAGATGTCGTTACCCTAAGAGTTCTCTTCCTTGCCATGGATCGGTTGAAAGGAACAGATAGAAATGATCGTCTTCGTTCCCTCTCCATAGATCTATTCTCGGATCGGCGAACGGAGCTCCGGTGCTCCAACAATGGCGGATATAGACTTCTTCTTCCTCCAAACTCTCCTCCTTTCCTTAGCCTCCAAAAGCAACAAAAGACTTGGTGGAATGGGAAAGAAACTCCTCTACCCAATTTAGGACATTAGGAAAACCTAATCTGAGCCACTGGATCAAAGTTTGAGATGATCGGATGCCCAGAAAACCGCAACTTACGGATCTAGTTCCGTCAGCTAGCGCCGGTGCTAGCGCTACCGCTTGCGCTAGCCACTCGATGAAAACCCTCCGGCGAAAAATATCTCAACGGCCCAACGGAACTTCATTACCCTACGAAACGCTATCGCCTGGCTCTAGCGCTACCGCATGCGCTAGCTCTTCGACGAATTCCATTCGATGAATCCGCCTCAACGAATTCAACTTGACAAACACCATCTAAATAAGAGTTTTACTCGACGGGACATATAACGCCTGGCACTAGTGCTAGCGCCAACGCTAGCTCCCAGCTACGAAAGACTTGTCCTACTCCTTAGGCATTCTAACTTCCGCACTCAGCGAAACCTGGGCTGTTACAACTCCACCCCCTTAAAAGAAATTTCATCCTCGAAATTTAAGACATTAACGAAAGCACAAATAACCCACATACCTGAAACGAACAGTTCCGTGAAGTCATCCCGCAACATTTGCTCGCATTCTCATGAGAACTCGTCTCGTCCACAATTATCCCAAAGAACTTTCACCAGCTTGGCCTCTTTGTTCCGCAACTGTTGGACTTCAGAATCCTCCATGCAAACCGGTCGAACTATCATCCTCAGATCTTCGGCTACGGGAACTGTCGAAGACTCAACAACATATTTTGACTCCCCCAACGCTTTCCTCAGCACCGAAACATGAAATACATCATGTAATCCATTTAGCTCCGCGGATAATGCTAACCGATAGGCCGCTCCGCCTATGCGCTCTGTAACCTCAAACTGACGCAAATACCTCGGACTCAATTTCATGAGTTGCCGAATTCGCGAAACGCCTTTGAATGGCTTGATCTTTAAGTAGACCACACTACCCACCGCAAATTCCATATTTCTGTGGCGCGCATTAAAAGTTCTTTTTCTAGTTTATAAGAGAGAATATTATTATCGTTTATTAATTTTTCGTTATGTTCTTTTGAAATTAAAAGTTCTTTTTCTAAATCCTTGAATTTTTCTTTAATATTATTATAATCAAAATAAGGTGTATAGATTTCAAATGAAGAGCATGATTGAGATTCAAACACGTCCTTTTTGGATTCTTCATTCACATTTGCTTTCAAAGTTTTATTTTCTAAACGTAATCTCTTATTAGCAATTTTTAATTTCTTCATTCTACGTTTAGCAATTTTTTGTACATGGAAATAAGAAAAAGAATTAGACTTTCTTATAGCTCTATCGGAAGAGGCAAGATGTGAACATGAGGTTCCTTCGCCGTCTTCTAGGCCTTCCTCCTTCATAGATGAAATTTCATCATCTTTTTCTCTTGATGTATTGCTCTCTTCGTCTAAGTCAATTTCCATGATTTCCATGGTTTTGCAATAAGGGAGATCTCCTTGACTTATGGTGGAAGTTTGTATGTCCTTCTCCTCTTGTGTTCCATTCATGCCTGTAGATGGAGAATCATAAGTTATTTCAAGAAAATACCATATCTCATATGCAGTAGGAAAAGTATGAATGAGTTTGGAAATATTTTGATCTAACGCACAAAATAGACTATTCATAGATTTTGCATTTAAAACCATTTCGTTTTTATTTAATACGCTAGGTGGTTTTTTAATACTAATATTCCAAACTTTTTCATCTAAAGCTTTAAGAAAATTTTCCATTAATATTTTCCATCCTTTAAAATTTCTTCCTTCAAATAATGGTGGTGCTAGTGATTTTCCTTCTTCATAAAAATTTACCCCACTAGTAGAAGCGAGATCATGCGACGCCATTATTCCCGGTTGTTAAGCCGATTTGGAATAACCTGGCTCTGATACCACTTGTTAGATCGGTAGGCGCCCTTCGAGGGGGGGGGGGGGGGTGAATAAGGGTTTTAAAAACTTTTACTTATATTTTGTAATACTTGAAATAATAAGGGATCAAAATAGTGATTTTGAAAAACGATCTAAATTATTTTATAATGAAAGAGAGGATAATAAACAATTTAGAGAAATGAAGAACAAATCATTTTTATTACACCAAAAGAGATATGATTTACTATTAATAAAAATGATTCCAAAACTAGATTTCTATGAAGCTAGAAATCGAAGGCGAATAATAAAACTCTTTTTGTTTTCTATCCCGACTCGCATCCCCACGAACCGGTGGCCCTAGCCTATCCTCCCCGGATTTGGCCTCAAGCCGCTCTAGCCAACCCTTCCCCGGATGTGGCCTCGAGCACCCCCTAGACCTAGCCTAGATCTAGTCGCCAACACGAGGCGAGTTTCCCGCTAAGTCCTACCCAGACCTAGTCGCCAACACGAGGCGATTTCACTAACCGTTTACAAGAAAAATATGATATGAAAATAAGTAAAAACTCCCTTCTGAAGACGAAAGTGAAGATCCACTGTAGAATAAGCGTTGTACAGGCGGACTTCGTTTAGATCCGGCGTGATTAGATTCTCCTTCAGAAGTTTGCAGAACTTTGGTAGGACTTCAACTTTCGGCCAAGATAGCCTCTGGAATTCTGGCACTCTATCTCTCTATGATATCTCTCTGATGTGTGTCTGAAACGAGAGGAGAGGTTTATAGCCTCAGCGCTAGCGCCTGCGCTAGCGCTACCGCCGACGCTATCCCATATTAGGACATGTTTTGCGCGGTAGAATCTTCAATCCGAGGAAATAATTCCTCCTTGCCAACTGTGTGCGTCGCTACCGCCTGCGCTATCGGCTACCGCCAGCGCTATCCCATATTAGGACCCATTCTACGCGGCAGAAACTTCAATCCGAGGAAACAATTCCTCCTTGCCAACTGTGTGCGTCACTACCGCCAGGCGCTATCTCCTTCTATATGTGCTCCCGGAATTGCGCTATCATCGCTAGCGCCAGGCGCTAAGTGCTACTACCGGCGCTAGTGTGAGACTTGGAATTTCTGGCTCAAAATTAGGGGCAACCATCCTTGAGTCATGCGGACTTTGATTTCCTGCACACTTAAACACACAAGATCAAATACACATAGGATTTGTTATTCTCAAACCTAGGAGATGCAGAAGACCATGTTCCAACAATATCGTGCTTCGAAAAGGATATAGTTACAGCTTTGATGGTCATTCTGAGTAAAGCAATGTCGGTATAGCCTTCGCGGCATAACCATACCTTCCCAACTGATCATCTTAGCCTGTGGCCATCGAATACTCCTAGATACTCTCGAGCGGTGCCTATAGGGGAACCACAACTTAGTTGATCTCTCTGAGGAAAGTTGATCATTGTATAAGCCCACCTGCCCAATTGATCAACTCGGCTTATATCCCTAGGCAAGAGAGCAGTTGAGTAGTCGAAATTTTACAGCTCTGATGACCACTTGAGGAAAGCAATGCTTGCTACCTAAGCGCACCTGCCCACTTGGTCATCTGAGTCTGTAATTCTTTTACTTCTTTATAGGGAATTCTTTTTCGCTTATGGCTTTTTATGACCATTTAAGAGATGCAATATTTATCAGGTACAAGCATTTGCCCACCTGGTTACTTAAAAATTCTTGACATGAAGACCTGGTGGCTTAGCCTCATAATCCAATCAACTTGAATTGTAATATCTCAGGTTAAGAAAAGTAGCGGCATAATATGCTAGCCGAGCAGATAAAATATATCTGTCTTTAAAGCTAGAAAACAGATTATTTCGGGAAGCCGCAAGGCAATATTTTTGACTTGAAACAATCAAGTCAAGGTTCTCTCTAATAGTCAACCATTCTTCTCGACTAAAAATTGTTGTCGATGACAAAATTATAAGATCGTCTTATGACAATGTTATTTGATCGGCTTGTGATTAATCTGACCATAATAAATTCAAGGTGGTGTTATTCGCTCGGTCTGAATCGATTTGTTTATAAGCTGATGCTATGAATTAATGTTGCAAGCTGGCATTATTTGCTCGTTTTGAAGTAATTTTTTTATTAAAGCTATGAACCCATACAATTCGCTGGTATTATGAGAACTGTTCGCTCAATCTATATTGATTTATCAAATGAGAGTTATGAACCAACATAATTCATTGATGTTATGAGTATTACTCACTCGTTCGAATTAATTCGCTTACGAGGGATTGGTCATGGTTTGTTCTTGCAGTACTGAAATCTGTTCTAAAACTCAGATTATTAGTCGCCCGAATTACAATCTGAGAACGCGACTCGAAGCTTATAGTCTGGACTTATGAAAGTAATCTCTCATTGCATCAAGAAAATTATTCTCGTCAAACTCCTGAATATTTGGAATTTACACTGATAGTCGCCCGGGTTACAATGTAACCGTGCGACTTGATATTTCTTATACTGGACTTACGAAAATATTATCGTGTTTCATGACATCAAGGCGATCACTCATATTGAATTCTTGAATATTCGGAATGTGAATTATTAGTCGCCCGGGATGCAATCTGACCGCGCGACCTGATGGTTAAAGTCAAGACTTGTGAAAATATTATCTCTAGCGGTTTCAGGTTGTGATTCATCTTCTTGGAATCAGGATCTACCTCCGAACTAAAGTGATAAAATCGTCCGAGCAGTATTCTATGGTATTAAGAAAAGTATCCACTCTGAATTTTTGTATACATAAAATGAAAACAGTTAGTCGCCCGGATTGGTTGATTAATCACGCGACTTGATACTTATTATCTGGGTGTTGGAGTTTATGAGGTGATCTTAAAGCAATCAATAGTTAGTCTTACTGCCAACGCAATATGAGCCTATAGGGTCCTACATAAAAGCGTTTGGAGAAGTTGGAGAAAGGATTGTGTTGGCCTTACTCATATTGGATATGAGTGGAGGACCAATCCTGTGACTGCTTGGAATTAACTTGAGAATGTCTCAATGGGAAATCGTTTAAAGGGTGTAAACGAATGGATTTCTGGTAGACAAGTTCGGCTAAAGGGTTTAACCGAACTGTGTCAAATTCGGTTAAAGTGTTTAACCGAATTATGTTGATTCGACTAATCAAATTCGGCAATATTGATTTGACTAAAGAGTTTTGCCGAACTATAACAAATTCGACTAAAGGGTTTAGCCGAAATGTGTTAGTTCGACGAAATGGTTTCGACGAAATTATATAACCAAATTCATATAGTCGAATCGGCTATAGCATATAGTCAAATTCGGTTATTGTATATAGTCGAATTCGGTTATACTGTTTAGTCAAATTGTCAAATTCGGCGAATAGATAAATCATGACAGAACAGTTCTGTTTTTCCTGGGTCTGTGGATAGCCTGTTTTATGCTGTTTGGTATAAAAGGGCATACTGTTTTATGCTGTTTGGTATAAAAGGGCTTCTCGTTCTTCCCGTCTGCCGAGTTCTGCCGCCGACGGTCACCGCCTCCCCTGTCTTGGACCTAGCAGTCCGTGGGGATGCTGAGAGCTTCCTACTCTGACCCATTCCTTGTTCGATACGGCTTTGGGGTTCTCCATCGTTCGTGTGGATCGCTTTAGAGGAGCCGATACATTTCGGTTCTTGGAACTCAGATTTAGTCAACCAGATTCCTTCTTGGAGCACCTTGGTTGAGTATTGACTCAATCCCGCAAAGGTATATTGCTTTTTTCTTTCCTAATCTTTTGATTCATGAGATCCGCAAGATCCATACTCTTTGGGTTGTTCTAGTTTTCTTCCGCTGCGCACATTTGATGTGTTCATATCATTATGAATGGTATTTAGAAAAACCCAACAGTGGTATCAGAGCTAGGTTCCGATCAAGTGCGGCCCCTTGGAACCCCGCCAGGAGCGCATGTGATTGCGTTGCGATTTCATTGTTTCAGAGATTATTTCTCCTTTGCAGTAACCGTCCCTCGATATGTTTTGTGAAACCAAATGTCGTGGATTTTGAATCTGACATTGAGAGACAAGCTTGTCTACTGCATAAGTGGAGTTGCTTTGCTTGTGTTCAATGCATGTAAATCTGGAGATTTAGAAGTGTTCTAAGTATTCAGATTTAGCCCCTTTTATCAAACTATTGATAATCCTTTTATGTGCACATAGGGGATGCATTTGTTTTGCGAATGTAGTATTTCTATTTTGTGTATGTGCACATTGATTAAATGTTAATCACGATGAAATGTTCAACAATTAAAAAATAAAATCCCTTATCCAATATTAAGTATTCGGATGCCTTCCGGTGGATGACACTCTTCCTGCCTCAATCGATGAAGTGTGGGCTTGCCAAAGCAAGGTGCATTAATCTATCTTGGTAAGGGTGCGAGCGGATAATTGTGATATCCCACTGTCGACATCAGGTCCAAATTAACTAAGTGACCTCAAAGGTTGAGTGCCTAGAGGCATAGGGTTGGCATGCACCATATGATGGATGCGAATAAAGAGTTATTCACCAACCATACAAGAGTTTCATAGTGATGCAATTGGCAAGGGTTGTCTACCTAAATAACTGCATCGTGAGAGAAACGCCAAAGCGAACTCATTGTGTTGGTGAAATACAGATCTTGTCCACTAAGAGAAAAGCTCGCATAAACTCTCCGAATCGAAATTAAGGGTTGTCGATTTGATTAAAAATAGTGGGAGCTTTTAATAAAAGTCCTTATTAATATAAAATGTATTTCGAAATACAGTACTAAAAGTTTTGTGAATTCATTGTAGAATTTCCATGGCAAGTGGATCTCACTCCAGCCTGTCCCTGAGAGCTATTCTTGAGAAGGACAAGCTCAACGCGACGAACTTCCTCGACTGGTATAGGAACTTGAGAATTGTTCTCAGGCAAGAGCGCAAGCTCTATGTCTTGGAAGGTGAAGCCCCCACAGAGCCGACCGGAAATGCTCCGAGAGCAGATAAAGATGCTTGCAAGATGTATCAGGATGATACCTTGGATGTGGAATGCCTCATGCTTGCTACCATGTCCTCTGAGCTTCAGAAGCAACACGAGAGCATGTGTGGTTATGAGATAATCAGGCACCTCAAGAAAATGTTTGAGGGGAAAACCCGGCAAGAGAGGTTTGACATATCCAAGGCATTATTTCAGTGCAAAATGGGAGCTTGAGACTCAGTAGGGACTCACATACTCAAAATGATTGGGAATATAGAGAACCTTAAAAGACTGGGTTTTCCCTTGGGCCAAGAGTTGGCCACGGATCTGATCCTACAATCATTGCCGGACAGTTATGAGCAGTTCGTCTTGAACTATAACATGAATGAAATAGACAAGACACTGCCTGAGCTCCTAATCATGTTGCGAACTGCTGAAAATAATATGAAGAAGGTCAAGCCTGCTAGCCCTATACTGATGGTGCATAAAAGCAAGGGCAAGACAAATGGATTCAAGAAGACGAAGATAGGATCTAAGTCTTATCTTGATCCCAAATCTTCTGCACTGAAAAAGAAAGGTCTGGCGAAGGAAGGAAAGTGCCACCACTGCGGTAAGGCTGGGCATTGGAGGCGGAACTTTCCCCTCTATATTGAGGATCTGCAAAAGAAGAAGGGAAGTGTGAATTCCACTTCAGGTATTTATGTTATAGAGATAAACCTTTCTGCTCCTTCATCTTGGGCATTGGATACCGGATGCGGTTCTCACATTTGTACAAATGTGCAGGAAATGAGAAGGAGAAGAATGATGGGTAAATGGGAGGTAGACCTGCGCGTCGGGAATGGAGCAAGAGTTGCTGCCGTCACCATTGGTGTCTATTGTCTTTCTTTGCCCACTGGGCTTGTAATAGAATTAGATAACTGTTATTTTGTTCCAGCCATAACTAGAAACATTATATCCATATCATGTCTTGACATGAAAGGCTTTTCATTTGTAATTAAGAACAATTGTTGTTCGATTTTTATGAATGATGTTTGTTATGGTGTAGCCCAATTGTTTAATGGTGTATATGTTTTGAACTTAGGCCATCCGATCTATAATGTAGAAAATACTAAAAGACTAAAAACAAATGATTTGAATCCTACGTATCTTTGGCATTGTCGTTTCGGCCATATAAACGAGAAACGAATGTCCAAGCTCCATAAAGATGGACTACTGGACTCATTCTATTATGAATCATTTGAGAGATGCGAGTCATGTTTATTAGGCAAGATGACGAAAGCTCCTTTCACTAATTGTAATGAGAGAGCTGATGATCTCTTGGGTATAATACATAGTGATGTATGCGGACCCATGAGTTCTATGGCTTGAGGTGGGTTCTACTACTTAGTTACATTTACTGATGATTTCAGTAGATACGGATACGTGTTTCTTATGAAGAACAAATCCGAGACCTTTGAAAAGTTCAAAGTGTTTAAAAATGAAGTAGAGAACCAACTGGGAAAAGGGATAAAAGCACTCTGATCTGATCAATGTGGCGAATATCTGAGTCATGAGTTTTGTGATCATCTGAAAGAGTGTGATATTGTATCACAGCTCACTCCACCCGGAACACCTCAGCATAATGGTGTTTCTGAGAGGAGGAATCGTACCTTATTAGACATGGTACGATCGATGATGAGTCATGCAGATTAACCCATTTCCTTTTGGGGTTTTGCTTTAGAGACTGCTGCTTTCACACTAAATCGAGTTCCAACGAAAATGGTTCTAAAGACACCATATGAGATATGGACTGGGAAGCCTCCTAGTATGTCGTTCATCAAGATTTGGGGCTGTGAGGCATACGTGCGACGTCAAATACCTGACAAGCTGGAACCCAAATCGGATAAATGTTATCTAGTGGGGTATCCTAGGGAAACCAAAGGATACTACTTCTACTTGCCGTCTGAGGACAAAGTGTTTTTCGCAAGGACTGGTGTCTTTTTGGAGTAAGAGTTCTTATCCAGAAAGACTGCAAAGGTAGAACTTGAAGAAGTTCAAGAGCCATAAGCAATGAACGAACCGGAATTGGAACCTGAGCAAGGACTACAAGAAGTTGTAGTTGGAGAGCCTGCTCATAAAACACAAGTCCTACGTAGATATGGTAGACCAAGATTTGATCCTGAGAGATACAGATTTCTCATGACTCAAATAGGTAATGTGTTGCTTATGGATCGTGATGATGAGCCTGCAACCTACCAAGAGGATATGAATGGACCAGACTCCGAGAAGTGGCTTGAGGCCATGAAATCTGAAATGGACTCCATGTACACAAACCAAGTTTGGACCTTGGTGGAACCACCTGAAGGGTTACGACCCATAGGTTGCAAGTGGGTCTTCAAGAAGAAGACTGACATGGATGGGAATGTACAGACATTCAAAGACCGGCTGGTGGCTAAAGGTTTCAGGCAAATTCATGGTGTTGACTATGATGAAACCTTTTCCCCTGTAGCTATGGTCAAGTCCATCAGAATTCTACTTGTTATTGCTGCATATTATGACTACGAGATCTGGCAAATGGACGTCAAAATGGCTTTTCTTAATGGAAACCTCCTTGAGGAAGTGTATATGACACAACCAGAGGGTTTTGTATCTCCAAGTGAAGCCACTAAAATATGCAAGTTGAATCGATCCATTTATAGATTGAAACAAGCTTCTCGAAGTTGGAACCTGCGTTTTGATGAGAAAATCAAAGAGTTTGGTTTCATCAAGAACGAAGATGAGCCTTGTGTTTACAAGAAGATTAGTGGGAGCATTGTTGTCTTCCTGATATTGTATGTAGATGACATACTGCTGATCGGGAATGACATTCCGACCTTGCAAGTTGTTAAGAACAACCTAGGGAACTGCTTTTCAATGAAAGACTTGGGTGAAGCGACTTACATACTTGGTATTAATATCTATAGAGATAGATCGAAGAAGTTGCTGGGTTTGACCCAGAGTACATACATTGACAAGGTGTTGAAACGGCTCAACATGCTTGAGTACAAGAAAGGATTCTTACCCATGTCACATGGTGTGAGTCTCTCTAAGGACCAGTGTCCTAAATCTTTGGAAGATAAGGACCGCATGAAGATGATTTCATATGCTTCAGCAATTGGATCAATCATGTACGCAATGTTATGCACTCGATCCTATGTCTCTTATGCTTTGAGCATGACAAGCAGGTACCAGTCTGATCCTGGTGATGGTCAATGGATAGCTGTTAAGAATATCCTAAAGTACTTGAGAAGGACTAAGGATATGTTCTTGGTGTATGGTGGAGAGGAAGAGCTCGTTGTAAATGGTTACACGGATGCTAGCTTCCAAACTGAAAGGGACGATTCAAATTCCCAATCAGGTTTTGTATTTTGCCTTAATGGAGGAGCTGTAAGCTGGACGAGTTCCAAGTAAGAGACAATTGTCGATTCTACGACTGAGGCTGAGTATATCGCTGCTGCAAACGCGGCAAAGGAGGCTATGTGGATTAGGAAATTCATCGGCGAGCTAGATGTAGTTCCTAGCATTATTGGTCCCGTAGTTCTTTACTGTGACAACAACGGTGCAATTGCCCAAGCTAAGGAACCTAGATCTCATCAGCGCTCCAAGCACATACTTCGGCGGTTCCATCTTATTCGAGAGATTGTCGATCGAGGAGATGTGAACATTTGTAGAGTTCCAACTGAAGAAAACACAGCGGATCCACTAACAAAGCCTCTTGCACAAAAGAAGCATGATGGTCATGTTAGATCAATGGGTATTAGATACCTGAATGATCGTCTTTAGTGGGAGCCTTGTGGATTGTATGTTTGTTGGTTGTTTATTCATTTGATGAATTGTAATGTATATTGTGTTTTTCATTTTACATTTATGGCAAGTTCTTAATTTTATGTCAATAGTATTTACTTGATAAATTAATTAGCATAATAAACGCCCTTAGTCTGTTTGCTTCCATAGGAATTCAAGTACGTGACTTGAATGTGAGGGCCTATGTATAACCAGAAGCTTCATTTTTAAATGGTCCCTAGTCGGAGTATCATCATAGAAGTTGAAGGGCAGTGATGATACGTTAAGACTAGCATGTGCGTTGACTGATGACCGATTCTCACAGGTCATGATATTGTGATATCAAGTCATCACATGGGTGCTTGTTAGTGAACAAGTTGTACTGGACAGACCCACCATGAGACTACCTTGTGGATTGTTATATGAACGTGTCACAAGTAGGTCTCATCTGACAATGGTGTTTGTAGTTCTTTGACCTGAAGTCACAACATTCATCAAGTGAGGAAGAGCGTACTTTGATGCCATCTAAAGTCTTCCTTGAGAAAGGTTGATGATAAGGGTGGTTATTGGGTATTTTACGATTCATTTGGGTATTTGTATGTGGACAGATATGGGATTTGTCCTCCTTTATGACAGGAGTTACATCCATGGGCCCCCTTGATGGAATGAGACTGAGAAATGCATGGCCATGCTGGGTTGAGCCAAAATATGATATTGAGCTTACCACTTTCTTAAGGTCTATTCTAGATCAGGAAAGTAGGATTGAACAATTATGAGGGTGACACGGTCCATGCTTCTAGTTCTATCCGGATGTAAGGGACAAAGGAACAAGACAATGCTGATACATTTGTTAAGACAGGCTTATTGAGTTATGAACTCTTATTGCTTGCGTAGCAATGATGTATTGCTAAATTCCACTCATTGTTTGTGAGACTTTTGTTGATACTTTGTGATCAAGTGAGAGACTGTTGGAGTTTCTAAGGTGATCTCAAAGCAATCAACAGTTAGTCTTACTACCAACGCAATATGAGCCTATTGGGTCGCACATAAAAGCGTTTGGAGAAGTTGGAGAAAGGATTGTGCTGGCCTTACTCATATTGGATATGAGTGGAGGACCAATTCTGTGAATGCTTGGAATTAACTTGAGAATATCTCAACGGGAAATCATTTAAAGTGTTTAAACGAATGGATTTATGCTAGACAAGTTCAGCTAAAGGGTTTAACCGAACTGTGTCAAATTCGGCTAAAGTGTTTAACCGAATTATGTTGATTCGACTAATCAAATTTGGCGATATTGATTCTATTAAAGTGTTTAGCCGAACTATAACAAATTCGACTAAAGGGTTTAGCCGAAATGTGTTAGTTCGACGAAATGGTTTCGACGAAATCATATAACCGAATTCATATAGTCGAATCGGCTATAGCATATAGTCAAATTTGGTTATTGTATATAGTCGAATTCGATTATACTGTTTGGTCAAATTGTCGAATTCGGAGAATGTATAAATCATGACAGAACAGTTTTGTTTTTCCTGGGTCTGCGGATAGCCTGTTTTATGCTGTTTGGTATAAAAGGGCATACGGTTTTAGGTTTAATAAGACCGAACCTTTCTTCGCGATTTTAGACGAGAACAGTCGTCCGGAAAAGTTCCGCAAGAGGGCTTCTCGTTCTTCCCGTCCGCCAAGTTCTGCCGCTGACGGTCGCCGCCTCCCCTGTCTCAGATCTAGCAGTCCGTGGGGACGCTGAGAGCTTCCTATTCTGACCCATTCCTTGTTCGGCAAGGTTTTGGGGTTCTCCATCGTTCGTGTGGATCGCTGTAGAGGAGACGATACATTTCGGTTCTTGGAACTCAGATTTAGTCAACCGGATTCCTTCTTGGAGCACCTTGGTTGAGTATTAACTCAATCCCGCAAAGGTATATTACTTTTTGCTTTCCTAATCTTTTGATTAATGAGATCCGCAAGATCCTTACTTTTTGGGTTGTTTTAGTTTTCTTCCGCTGCGCACATTTGATGTGCTCGTATCATTATGAATGGTATTTAGAAAAACCCAACACTGGGCTGATGGAATATTGTCTCGGGCGGATTCAAGAAAGGACTTGCAGTTAAAATGGAATAATGCTAAAACAAAAGGTCGCATATGAACATCCACAAGTAAGTAAAGTCTCAAAGACAAACAGTTGAATAGGTAACTATACTTTCCAATAAGGTTCTCAAAAAATATATTTATAGTTGTTCAAATCGACCGACTAACATGATTAAGTCGTCGGATATATAAAGTAAATAGACACAAAAACAACTAATCGCCGGATCTGAGTTTTTTAGCCGCAGGGGAACTTGAGTCTCCGCCACCTTCAATATCAACATCAGGCAAATAATCTCCACTGACCGATGAAGAACTCGTTGATTCACTGCTAGAGCCGCTGAAGCCTCCTATCCCCTGGCTCTTAACTCGATCGGTGTCTTCTTTGGTATCATCGACTTCAGAAACCGAATTGTCTCTATTCCCGCCATCAGCAGTGGCTTCATTTTCTTTCTTCTCGACCTTATCTCCTTCTTCATCGGCTTCATCATGATCATCTTCTTCCTCTGAATCGCTTTCATCAACTTTATTCTTACCCTTGGCCTTGCGGGTAATATCATCCAACTTCTTCTTCAAGGATGGATAGACATCCGAGAAGTTGAAATCTTCGAAACCCGAGGCCAAACCGTCAATCTCCCTCAGGAGGTTTAAAGCTCCATCGATTCCCATGGCGACGTGGGGAAAGACCTCATTCTGGAAGACCGGGTTGTCCATATCATATTGTTTCTGTCAAAGAGATAAAGGTTAGACCTCACAGTTTGAATATCTCGAAAATTCATAACAGGTGATAACATACCAACTCGGCCTCCTTTAACCGTGCGTTCTCCCGCGCCAGTTCATCGTATTTTTTCTCTAATTGGCTATGAGATGATATTAACCGCTTATATAATATCCCCACGAAGTGATTAGTCACAAAGCTCCTTACACTGACCTGCGCGGATAGCTTGGAGAGCTCTTCCTCGGGAATTTCTTTAAGTTTTTTCTAGTTCCGCCGATCATAAAGAGCGGTTGCGGCGACTGATGCGTGGCGGGTTCTTCTCACTTCCCCAGTATGGAAGCGAGGTGGAAACTTGGACGCATTCACCCTTGGAGTGCCATCGCAAGGTCGGGCGGCCTTGTAGGTCTTTTGGATTGCTCCAGAAACTAAAAAGGGAGAACTCATCAGAAGAATCTGAACCATCTTCCTCTTCAGACTTTGGGGCCTGTTCTTCTTCTGCCATTTCTCCCTCTGTGTCAGAATCAAACCGCCCAGACTCAACGGTCTGTTCTTCGGGACTATTGTAGCAACTGAAAAGAAAGAACGAAGTTATTATACAAACTGCGCGAACAGCGATGACGAATGAATATATAAACCGCGCGGCCAGAAAAATAATAAATTCTTAGAAGCTTACGGCCCTCAGGTTGGGCATTTTCTTACTCCGCGAGCATGGGAATATAGTAATTCACATCAAGCCGCTCGCCCTTGATATATTTGTAGATCTCCTGCTCTACACCTTCAACATCACGTTGCTGAAAGATCTCCTCTTCCCGAACCTGCGGATTGACCTGCAATAGTCCGAGTTGGCCCTCAAAGATTAAATATCTTTCCGACCAGTTCGGGATCTTTTTCACTAGGTTCACCACCTTGAGTCCCCTGTACCCAAAGTATAGGTGCCCTCTGAATATCTTTGTCCCGACGTCTAGAATAGACCGCACGGAGAAGAACTTCCTGAACAAGCTAATGGAAAAGCGGACCACCTCAGACCGCAAATAGGAGATAAAAATATAAATATCGGCTATAAAATTTGGCGGAAGTTGTCCGGGAACAACTACATAATGGTCAAAGATCGCCACGACCTGTAATAGAACTGGAAACTTAAAACCATTGTCAAAATGGTCGATGGGGACGGCTATTTGAGAAGGGCCGGAAGAATTAATCTGCTCGTCACGGAGGGGAAGCCGCGCTAGTAAAGAATTTCCGACCATGTGCCTATCAACGAAGTCATTCAACTCGTTTACGGTCAGGTGGCATTCCTTGTGGTCGGCAGAGTGGAAAATGGAAGCCACTTCAGTTCGGACAGCTGAAACCTTGTCAGACCAACTTGATTTGTTCTTAGCCCGCATCTTGAATGTTGTTAAACAGGTCTCCGAAATGCCTACTACGTATCGACTCCAATGATCTGCATATAGCAAAATCAAATCGTGGCTAACAATCGTAACTGTGCGGCCAACAACCCTCATATTCATAGTATTCAACAGCAGAAAACCGCAAGCATATAACACAAGCCGCACGACTTGCAGAATAATTCAAAGATATCACAAATATTCTAAGTATTCAAAAGGAGAAATCGCAAGTTTGCAGCACAAGCCGCATGAAATATAGAATGATCCAGATATATCATAAATATTCAAAGTCATCAACAAGCAATCAAGCAATGTTTGGGGGTCGTCCTGAAGACCGAATAAATAATATTACAAACACATTGTTCTCAAATATAAATAACTCATGGTTGGTGATCAGAAGAAGGATCTTCATGGTGACGGCGCGCGACCTGATCACAGGTTTGCAGAAGGAGTGCATACATCTGGCTCATATTATGATGGAGGTGGTGGATGGTACTGTGAAGCCACGGGGCATCACACTCTACCCGTGCTGTAGAAATCATGAGAGTAGGCAATGCCACGGTGGTCTCTCCAGTAATGACAACTTGATCGGCCTCCCTGACAGCTGTGGGATTGGAAGTCTCCCCAACAACCAGATGGCTCAATGTTCGCGGTCTCTCACCACTCATATTAACAGACCGTTGGTTACGACCAACCTCCCGAGTCAGATGCAGGTACTTCCCCCAATAATATTTATAATCCTCTTCGAACTTCTTGCTCGCCTTCTTCTCCCTATCATGCTGGGCGACCAAAGTGGCATTCTGCTCCTACCACATTTTTACTTCTCTACTCGCTCTTTCCTTTCAGCCTCTAGTGCAGACCGCATGTCTTACTCCTTCACCCACGCGATCCCGGCCTGATCTTCAAGATCTCTTACTTTTCCCTGTAAAGTAATAAGGAGACCCTTGAAATCGCCAGCGCCTCTTCTCCAGTATTTAGGTTCAATGAGAAACATTGTGCTGGTGGAAGCAGTGGAGGAAGGTTGGATATCAGGTCGCCCAGCTTCATGGTTGACTTCGGATTATCTGCAATAAAGAGAAATGCGGTTAGAACAGGCCGAATTAAGACCGCTCATTTCCATGCTTTCTCGCTTGCTGACCGCTACCATAAGATTAGAGCTTGGATATACAGGCCGCCTCTATTGCTCGGGGTCCATTCTTCGGCGCTGCTCTCTCCAAAGTCTTTCATTTTGTCTTTGTCTAATAGCAGAAGTTTGAACCGTGAATAGGAAAAAGCTCGATGGCGGGTTCAATATCAAGTCGATCATTTTGCTTTTTCCGAGGCCGCATTTTAAAAAAGCGGACATGGCGATAGCCCGCACCTTTTTTACCTTTTGCAAGGGGGTTAGATGGTTGCGGTTTATCCAAGGACTGTCTCAGCTTCTCTGCCTTCACCCTCATCTCCAGCATCCCAGCTTTCTTGAAGACCTCTGAATTCGGAGCGACATCCTCATGTCTAGCTGCATCCTTGCCAGGATGGTCGGCTTCGTTCATATTTGCAGGGGTATCAAGTACCCGGTCCTGCTTCTGCAGGGCATCCATGTCCTTAAGGATGTCGCTTACGGTTATACTAGCAGCAGAGATTGGAGGCTCGTTCGGCTTGTCGGAAGGAGTGACAAGGCCTTCAGGAACCTCCTTCTCGCGCGGCTTATGCTGGAGGCTAGCCGCGCCCGATCTATCAGGAACAACTTTGTTTTGAGCCCTCAACTTCTCAATCTTTTTCATTACCTTATCCGCCGTCAACTTTGCCCTCTTTCTCTTATTAATCGCAGTCGGTTCGGCCTGCTGAGACCAACTAGAGTTATCCTATATGATCACTATCGACGTAGGAGTATTCAATTCGCTCAGATTCAGGGAATCGACTACCTATTCTTCTCCGTCATTCACTTTTAAGTAAGCCACTCCAGAAGGGGAGAATACGATATCAAAACGACCGCCACCCGCGTCTTTCAAAGGGGTAGTACTTGAACCTGCTTTGTCAGAAGGAGCGGGTGCATTTTGTAACACCTTGCCAGTACAAATAATATAACAGTAGGTCCGGCCGGGACCCCACGCCATACTATACACACTAGCTAAGCATTATAAGGTGATAAACAGAAAAGAACTACAACTATACGAGAGTAATTAAAGCGTAAGCGGAAGCATTTGATGTAAAACATCATTTAGAACTGTCCACTATCCCAGGAACGAAACAAAAGAGTTACGGCCTTAAGGCCTTACATTGAACAATGTATTTAAACTCAAACATACATCGGCACACAGGCCGGCAATTTAAGGAAAGCAAAAGAGGGGAGGATGGACTTTGAGGGCCAACACAGCATACGCTCTAGCAAGCTATTTCCCGCATGGCTCACCTGCACCTGCAACAACGATCCACCAAAACGTGGAAACAAGTAACCGGTCAACTAAAGCTGACAAATATTATAACGACCCCATCCCTATAGACGGGGTGACGATACTTCTTCCCTGCAGGCAGACAGTATAGACATAGATTGTCAAGGCGCATTCAAGCAACACATGTATAAGCAATCAACACCAACGTTGGCATGCACGAACATACATTTCGTGCTCTCAAGGCACTCTCATGGCGCACTCCCCGAGCCACACCTAACATGAGCTTTGGCCATCAAGACTATCTTGTCTTACGCACTAATCCCAACATCTTACGGTGTACCGAGGAGCTACCTCTTCACCGACTCGGTATGGGAGCGGGTTTGGATCAGCTTTGCCCGTGCTCGAATCGTCGGCATCAATCGGCACGATGCGGGTACAACTTCACCTCAGGCCGAGCAAAAAAAGTTGGTATCACACCTCAACAAAATAGCTCCTTGGGAGCTACCGCCAGCGTTAGCCCTAATGCCGGGCGGTAGTGACAGATCAACGGATCCGCCCACAACTTCGGGTATTTCCTGGAGGTTAACTCCAAGACTCCCTGAAGTACTCAACAATACGGAGAACTCAAAAATAGCACATACAAGACCACAGAGTCTTCTCCGGCACAATCGATAATCTAGCCATCACCAATCCAGACCAACCTGTCAGAATGGGTTTCACACACAATGCCTATGTCCGTACTACGATTCCAGATGCTAAATGCAAGTAAGCAAACGGGATCGAAATGATCAACCTGCTAGAAAACTCCCTTTTCTCCACCAATCGGTGGGGGATTTTGCATGCAAACATGCCATAAAAAGGAGGACTTCACTTGTCCAAGTAGAAGATCGTTACCCTTGGAGCTTTCTTGTTCGCCATAGATCTGAGATTTCACTCGGATAGAAAGAATCGCAATGGGCTGCTCTTTCCAAATCTGAAAACGACTCGCGATTCGCAGCTTCGGAGCTCCGTCAATGGCAGAAGATGCCTTCTTCTTCCTCCTCGTCTATCTTCTTTCTCAAGCTTGAAGAGAGATAAGATGTAGAAAATAAAGAGGATAAACACTCCTCTGGCCAAACCCTATGAAATCCCGGAATAAATCCCAAGCATTGGATCTAAAACCTTTGGATTTGACGGCCACGATCACAGATCATGGGACTGTATCATAAATATCGCCGAACTGGACAACGTTCGTCGAATGGGCTGCCGTTCGTCGAACGCAGCCAGGCGGCCGTTCGTCGAACGCAGCCAGGCGGCCGTTCGTCGAACGCAGCCAGGCGGCCGTTCGTCAAACACAGTCAGGCGGCCGTTCGACGAACTGCTACTAGCAGCTCAAATCTGCTTCCAGAATTGGGGTGTTACAACTCCACCCCCCTTAACAGAATTTCGGCCCGAACTTCCAAAAACAGAAAGGTATAGAAAAAAAATCGATTATACCTGAAAGGAAAAGCTCAGGGTACTCAGCAAGAATGGTTTGCTCTCTTTCCCAGGAGAGCTCGTCTTTCCCTCAGTTGTCCCAACGGACCCTTACCATTCGGATGGCTTTGTTCAACAATTGTTTCACCTCGGTATCTTCGATGCGCATGGGCTTGACTTTCATCTCTAGCCCAACATCAATCGGCACCTCGTAAACCACAATAATATGCGTAGGCTCTTTCACAGCCTTCCTCAAAACGGAGATGTGGAATACGTCGTACAGCCCGCTTAACTCATCAGATAGAGCAAGCCGATAGGCAGCCTCACCAATGCATTCTAGAATCTCAAATGGTCTTACGTACCTTGGACTCAGCTTTTTCAAGCGTCCGATCATCGATACTCCCTTGAACGGTTTGATCTTTAGGTACACACAATCACCAACGGCAAACTCGACGTTTCGGTCATGCGCATTGTAATACTTTGCCTGCCTATCTTGAGCAATGAGCAATCGCTCACGTATTGCCCGAATTGATGTGTTCGCTTCATCCACATCCTTGCGCTTCAACAACTTTGTGTCGCCCGTTTTAGCCCAAGCTAACGACGCACGACATTTCCTACCATAAAGGGCTTCGAACAAAGCCATTTTAATACTTTCTTGGTAGTTGTTGTTGTATGCAAACTCAATCATATATAGATGATCCTCCCATCTCTTTCCAAAATCCAGGGCGCACATCCGGAGCATGTCTTCCATCATCCTATTGGTCCTCTCGATCTATCCATCCGTTTGCGGGTGGAAGGCCATGCTAAATTTCAGCTTAGTACCCAATAGTTGGTGGATCAGTTTCCAATCATTAGATGTGAATCGCCCATCACGATCGCTCACGATGCTACGGGGAACTCTGTGCAATCGTACGATACTATCAACGTAGAACTTTGCGAGCTTTTCAACAGGATCGTCTTTCCGATTCAGAATAAAGTGCGATACCTTTCTTAAAAGATCTACGATCACGCAGATGGCGTCGTTTCCATGCTGTGATCTCGGCAACCCGTGCACGATATCCATCGAGATATCATCAGACTTCCACTCTGGAATCGATAGAGACTTCAGAAACCCACCAGGCCTTTGACATTTGGCCTTCACTAACGCGCAGGTATGACACTTTGCCACGTAGAGAGCAATGTCTTTCTTCAAACCTGGCCACCATAAGAGTTTTGATGAGTCCAATTTATATACTGTTTTTCGGACTCATGCGGGCTGCTTTTCTTTCTTTTTTACGTCAGTTTTTGTTCGTATTTGTTTACTTTCACCTTGTTCATACTTGTGCTTTAAGTGTCTGTTGTAGTGTTCAATTGTACACTACGTTGTTGGGGGTAAGCACAATGTGCTCCCCATCGTGTTTTTTCTATTTTTTATGTTGATGTTGGAAGGGTATTCCCAGCTTTGTTGTGGCAAATGCAGGTGGACGTTTCATCAATTTTATCCTGAGTTCATATTTGTGCATATCGCACGGTCGTGCATTATGTTGGCGCACGGTTGGTTTTGGTCGTGTGCCCTTTGTTGAGGAGGAAAATGATGATCTGATTCTGATCGTGCGACTTTACGCATGGGCAGTTGCCGTGCGCGAAGGAATCGCACGATCGACCTGTTCAGCCTTGTTTTTAGCTTTTCTAAATTTACCCGTGTGTTTTGACGCACGGGCAGATTTGCCCGTGCGGGAGTAAATCGCACGGGCGCTCTAGGTCGTCTTCCTGCGCTGTTCTCCATTATTAATATCGCACGGTCTACGCACGGTCGTGCGTTCGACCGTGCGTGACCATTTTTCTAATCCTTTTCTACAAAAGCGCAGTTCGCCCTAGTACGAAGGATCATACATTTTTCCGCTTTTTTCACCACAAAAGGAGTTCCAGCTCCGTACACCTCCCCCTTTCGACAAGGGCTTGGCCCTAGGCCTCGTCCACCATCCTCAAGCTCCAAGGAGAAGGATCTAGCTCTTCATCTACCATCATCCAAGAAGAAGGAAGCTTGGTTGTGCGGCTGAATCGTGACACGAAGAAGACGGGACATTGGAGGGTAGTGACAGCCTTCTCTACCCCGGACGCTGTTGAGGACCGAGCTTGGACGCGGATTGACAACCCAACGATTCCAACCGTGAACCATCAGAAAGACTTCGGATTCGGTCAATTCCTCACTTTCCCCTTCATTGTATTTTGTGTTGTAATTGTTAGATCCTTTGCATTTTGATGATGAACACTATAGACCTTGCTTTATAAAGTTATTTCATGTCTATGTGAATGTATCTTTTTGTTTATTTGTGTGTATGAGGTGCGCCGCCATCCATTTCCCATTCCGCCGTCACGTTCGTGTGCCGCACTAGCAATTGCTAGTGGCGTGCTTGTCGAAGAGGTGCTTGCGACCCTCATTCCGTTTGCCTACTCGTCCATCCGCCCTTTCGAAGCAGCGCGCTCAAGGTCTGCCTAGTGTCCATCCCGCCAAGTGAAGCATTGCATAACGGCATTGCATAGGAGTAGTTGTAGCATTTTCTTTTATTTCCACAAACCAAAACCCCTCGTTTCCGCAATCCATCCAACTTAAGGACTTCAATCTCAAGTCCTTCCTCAATAGTTAATTCCACCTTACTGTGTTCCTTCGAGATCGATACTCGGGGAATTGCTCCTCATTTTATATTACATGAACGATCGGTACACTGCAGTTTCGTGCCGCAGTCTCGCTAGCGCCTATAGCGGTGTGCTAGATTTGGGCATGAAGTTTTTGGCGCCGTTGCCGGGGAGCACAGACGTGTGAGTTTTCTGGAGAAGGAGAATCTGAGATTAAATCCCTTCCTTTTGTGTATTGCATTCTTTTGCTTTCTTTCTTCTTAGTCTGTTTTTCCTGTTTTTATTAGGTTGCTTAGTAAATTTTTGTTGCGTGTATTATTTTGCACAATAGCGTGTTTATTTTGAATCATTTCATCTTCATACTATGTGGGCTTCATTTAATATTCGTTGCCGCTTTGGTGGAGATATATCTCATGCTAGTGATAGATGTCCAAAGGGAAATAGTAACCCTAGCACTCAACACCCAGTACATGGAGCATCGAATTCGTCTGGTACTCCATATGGTGTGCGTAAGTCCTACAGCTACTCGGCCGCTCCGTACATGCCCTTTTCGCATTCATCTCCGGTTCAATTTGAGCCAAAGAAAAATGCAAAACAGTGCTTGTTTTGTCGTAGCATGGATCATGCTTTGAAGGATTGTGCTGCATTTCTTTGCCAAATGGACGAGGATGACGAGCCGTATATCTAGATCGTCCCGACTCCGACTTTTGGCAGCACACCTTCAACATCTGGCTATGTGCCCATTTCACCTTCAAGCTTTGAAGGGTATGAAGTGGACACAGTCACCAGATGTGTGGCTGATCTAGGCTCTGACATTGCTGAGCCCACCTCCCCTGCACATATATCACCATGCATAGATTCGATTCTTTGTTAGGAATCGGTGTTTGACTTTTTTCCATGCCCTATTCCTCCCCCTATTGTGCACTCTATTACATTTATTTCTGATAACATTATTGAATATGCATCGCAATAAGTGGCGGGCGATCTGTGTATTGTGCTTATTCCTATGGAGGAGGACAACCTTCTAGGTGAAGAGGATTTTTCCTCAGCATCGGTGGAGGAAGTCCAACTCCTGGGGAAGGTCACCATTGATCCCACCGAACCTTGCGGCATTGTCAAAAATGCCAACATTATTTTACTTCCCCAATCTGATGGGAGTGAGACCGGGACCACTCCCCCAATTGATTTTTATTTATGTTCTTCTTCTTCTTTATTTCTTGATCCCCTTTCTTCATCTGAGCCTGTGCAGGTTGAGTCTTCACAGGTACTTCAGGAGGACTTGGAGCATTATGCTTAAGTCAATGATGAGATCATCCTCTTATGTGAGGAGGTTGATCCCCCCTCCGTAGAGGAAGCTCCACTCATTTCCTTCTCCTCTTGCTGCCTCCCTGGAGATGATACCTTGCTGGCAAGGATCATTTTGGTGAGTTGAGTGTGGATTCCTCCTCTTCTTACTTTTTATTCCCTATACCTGTGACGAGCAGGTATTATTTATATTCGGGTAGAGTCGTGACTGTTCTATCACCGTATCGGTACCCGCTACCGACACGGAAATTAGAACAGTTGCCTGTCCACTTCTCTTTCCATACTCCCATTAGCTAAGACCCTCGCCTTCCTGAATAAGTCGTGCTGGGATGACAATAACCCCAGTAGTTATCTTACTTTTTCTTGTCTTTTATTTTATCGCCTACTCTAACTAGTTAGTTAGATTTTATTTTAGCTTGCTTTTGCGGAGACAACCACTTGCAGGTATTTTCTATTTGTGAAGGCGGTGGTTGTGATTCTTCGTAGAGCTTCACTCCAGGCTTCCGGCATGCTTACTTGCTGAGCATTGGGTACCCACTTCCCCTAACTTTGTTTTAGAATATCTTAATGCATAGTTTAAGTTTGGGGGAGACCTTTTTGTGTACCCACTCACGTGCACATTTATTTAGCATGCTAGAAGTTCTTATCTAGATTGTTTTGTTTATTTTGTCTGCACACAATGCACCCACTTGAGCGCGTACTTAACCTTTTGTGCGTCACGAGTATAACTCATTTCTTTTTGTAGTTTGGAAAATTATTGTGCTAGTTTTTAAAATAATGGAGTGGAATAAAATGTTGACTCCGGTGTTTCTAGTCAAATACTCATGTGAGTATAGGGATTCATGTAGATTATATTTCTCTTTTATACTGCTAGCTTTATGCATTTCTGTTAGCATAAATATTGTTTACTCTACTCAAATGGTGAATCCGGTGTTAATCAAATGGTAGCATAGGGATGTGTGTAAATGATTGTTAGATTCGTATTGCTCGAGTCAGGAGGAAAGATAATCTTTCTCGGTGGCTAAGAACTTGCCCCAAGAGATTCTCGAAGCATAGACATAGGATCGTTCTAGTGCGTGAGAATGACGTAGGCCATCATTTTGGCCTGGTTGAGCCTTTGTGCCCATTCCTATCGCTCTATCCTCGTTAGCCCAGTTGTGCCTACCCGTTTCTTGATTCAGCTCCACTTTTATCTCACCAAAGCCTAAAAGCCAATCCTAGTCGCACACCCGAATTTGAGATTTAGTTGTTTATTATTTTCATGATTGGGGTGTTGATGTGGTATTTTTTTGTGAAAATGTGGCTGTGCTTTCTTGCAAAATTTTGCTGAAATTAAAGAAAAGAAAAGAAAAATGAAAAAAAAATAGAGAAAAGAAGAAAGAAAAAGAAAAAGAGGAAGATGAGCTTAATTGAAAATCTGCGTAAATTTTTGAATAAAAGTAGGCGGTGCACACACCCATGTTGCAAAAATCTAAGTCTGAGGGTGTGGTGCACTTGCATTCGATGTTGGTGTGCGAGGTGTTGTTTTAAAAGCTCATTTGGGTTTAGTGTTTGAGCCGTCGTTTCTATCTTTGTTCATCTCACCTTCACCCAAGCCCCATCTTAAAACCTAAAGTCCTACCGACTCGCGCTATGAGCCAATCTAATGTCGTGGAGAGAATGTGAACGGGTGAGCTTATGGTTTCCGACACCGATGGATTTCGGTGGAGTTTGTTCGGAACCCCAGCTTTGGCAATGCTTGTCTCAGCGATTATTCTACTTTCTCCATATGTGTGACCGGATGATTCACCGTGATTCCCATTGAGCAAAAGTAATATTTATTTACTCTTTTAGAAATTTATAAACTATGTGTATAAATTATAAATCTTCTCTCGTATTTTTCTATGCACATGGGTATGCGACTTCGCATAGTATTTCACTTTGTAATTTGAAGTTAGCTATTTCATGTTCGTGCCTTCTTAGGATTTGTTTGCTCGGGACGTGCAAACAGGTAAGTCTGGGGGTGTGATGAGTCCAATTTAGATACTATTTTTCGGACTCATCCGGGCTGCTTTTCTTGCTTTTTTACGTCCGTTATTGTTCGTATTTGTTTACTTTCACCTTGTTCATACTTGTTCTTTAAGTGCCTGTTGTAGTGTGCAATTGCACACTACATTGTTGGGGGTAAGCACACTGTGCTCCCCATTGTGTTGTTTCTATTTTTTTATGTTGATGATGGAAGGGTATTCCCAGCTTTGTTGTGGCTAATGCAGGTGGACGTTTCATCAATTTTATCCTGAGTTCATATTTGTGCATATCGCACGGTCGTGCGTTATGTTGGCGCACGGTTGGTTTTGTTCGTGTGCCCTATGCTGAGGAGGGAAGTGATGATCTGATTCTGATCGTGCGACTTTATGCACGGGCAGTTGCCCGTGCGCGAAGGAATCGCATGATCGACATGTTCAGCCTTGTTTTTAGCTTTTTTGAATTTACCCGTGCATTTTGACGCACGGGCGGATTTGCCCATGCGCGAGTAAATCACACGGGCGCTCCAGGTCGTCTTCCTGCGCTGTTCTCCATTATTAATATCGCACGGTCTACGCACGGTCGTGCGTTCGACCGTGCGTGACCCTTTTTCTAATCCTTTTCTATAAAAGCACAGTTCGCCCTAGTACGAAGGATCGTACATTTTTCCGCTTTTTCCGCCGCAAAAGGAGTTCCAGCTCCGTACACCTCCACATTTCCATAAGGGCTTGGCCCTAGGCCTCCTCCATCATCCTCAAGCTCCAAGGAGAAGGATCTAGCTCTTCATCTACCATCATCCAAGAAGAAGGATGCTTGGTTGTGCGGCAGAATCGTGACACGAAGAAGAAGGGACATTGGAGGGTAGTGACATCCTTCTCTACCCCGGACGCAGTTGAGGACCGAGCTTGGACGCGGATTGATAACCCAGCGATTCCAACCGTGAACCCTCAGCAAGACTTCGGATTCGGTCGATTCCTCACTTTCCCCTTCTTTGTATTTTGTGTTGTAATTGTTAGATCCTTTGCATTTTGATGATGAACACTATTGACCTTGCTTTATAAAGTAATTTCATGTCTATGTGAATATATCTTTTTGTTTATATGTGTGTATGAGGTGCGCCGCCATCCATTTCCCATTCCGCCATCACGTTCGTGTTCCGCACTAGCAATTGCTAGTGCCGTGCTTGTCGAAGAGGTGCTTGCGACCCTCATTCCGTTTGCCTACTCGTCCATCCGCCCTTACGAAGCAGCACGCTCAAGGCCTGCCTAGTCTCCATCCCGCCAAGCGATGCATTGCACAGCGGCATTGCATAGGAGTAGTTGTAGCATTTTCTTTTATTTCCACAAACCAAAACCCCTCATTTCCGCAATCCATCCGACTTAAGGACTTCAATCTTAAGTCCTTCCTCAATAGTTAATTCCACCTTACTGTGTTCCTTCGAGATCGATACTCGGGGATTTTCTCCTCGTTTTATATTACTTGAATGATCGGTACACTGCTGTTTCATGCCGCAGTCTCGCTACCGCCTATAGCGGTGTACTAGATTTGCGTATCAAGTTTCTTCATATCCATATACATCTTCGTGCTCCCCAGGTGAAACAAATACTTTGTAAAGTAAGCCTCGTACATCAATTCCCCTCGTAAATTGGCCACTTTTGGGACGCACAATCTCGCACCTTTCCATAGAAGACCGTCGTTGAAAGAGAATTCAGCGGTAGACCCATCCAAAGTCTCCGCCTTGTAACATTTCATGCTTTCATCCAGCTCCAAAGCTTGGCAAACTCGGTCGGCAAGGTCGTATTGAACCTCCGTAGCCAGTTCAAGCATCCAGTAGACGACCCTCTCTTTTCGACACAAGTGATATCCAGGGCCTCTAGATCACGGATTAGACGCTCATCATGCATCAAAATCCAACTTGCATGCGCGGGAGCCATCCGACTCAGTGCGTCTGCAACCACATTCCCTTTTGCGGGAGTGTAACGAATGTTAAAGGTGTAGTCGCCAGGGAACTCCATCCAACTCCTTTGTCGCATATTCAACTCTACTTGAGGCTTTTGTGGTCGGTACAGATGTCGATCTTCACGCCATATAAGTAGTGCCTCCATAACTTAAGAGCGAAAACCACGACCGCTAACTCCAAGTCATGGACCGGGTAGTTCCTCTCATGTACCTTCAACTGTAGGGAGCCATAAGCGATCACTTGACCAAACTGCACTAGAACGCAACCCAAGCCGCTCCCCGAAGCGTCGCTATATATTTCATAACCCTCCATTCCTTATGGCGAGCATAGAATGGGCGCCGTGGTCAGACGGCTCTTCAGTTCCTCAAAAGCTCATGCGCACTCAGGCGACCAAGCGAACTTCTGATCATTCCTAGTCAGCTTAGTGAGAGGAAGTGCGATCCTCGAAATGTTCTCCACAAAGCGCCTATAATAACCGACAAGTCCTAAGAAACTTCGGACTTCAGCCACATTTTTCAGCACATGCCACTCTTGGATTGCCACTATCTTTGACGGATCGACTGTTATTCCTTCACCACTAATGACATGACCCGGGAATGCTACTAATGGTAGCCAAAACTCGCATTTGGAGAACTTGGCATATAGATGACTCCTCCTCAAGGTGCTCAACACTGCGTGCAGTTGTTCTGAATGCTCTGCCTCAGACTGAGAGTATACCAAAATGTCGTCAATGAAGATGATCAAAAATCGGTCCAAGTACTCTCAGAACGTTCTATTCATCAAGTCCATAAATACCGTCGGTGCGTTGGAGAGACCGAACGGCATTACCGTGAACTCGTAGTGTCCAAAACGGGTACTAAACGTCGTCTTTGGAATATCACATTCCCTTAGACGAAGCTGATAATAGCCAGACCTTATGTCTAGCTTCAAGTATACTATCTACCCAACCAGTTGGTCGAATAAGTCGTCGATTCTTGGAATCAGATAGCGGTTCTTCTCGGTCAGCTTATTCAGCTCTCTATAGTCTATGCATAGACACAAACTCCCATCCTTCTTTTTCACAAAAAGGACTGGTACACTCCAAGGGGAAGAACTTGGACGTACATAGCATTGCTCTAGCAGTTCCTGCAGCTGAACTTTCAACTCTGCCAACTCCTTTGGCGCAATCCGGTACGGTGAGCGGGCCATAGGTTTGGCACCTGGCACCAACTCGATACAGAAATCGATCTCTCGCAGGGGCGGAGCCACAGGGAGTTTGTTAGGAAACACGTCCACATACTCTGCCGCCACAGGGACATCACTTAAACTGGGCTTAGGCGTCGAAGCCTACAACAAAGTGAAGAACAACTCCCTGCCTTTTCTCACCTCCTTGACCACCTGGAGAGTAGACATCAGCGTCTTGCTTGCTCCTCGCATACCCGCAAATGTGGTCTCGTCACCGCTGTTCTTTCCCAGGGTAACCTCCTTTCGATAGCAATATATGCATGCTCGCTGCTTCGAGAGCCAGTCCATGCCAAAGATTATGTCAAACTCAGCTAGTGGTAGTAGTGATGCTTCCATGTCGAAATCCTGATTCCCAATCCGTACCAATACTCGACTCAACCTATCCGCGCACATCCGAGATCCATTGGGCAACACTACATCCAGTCTATCCTTCACCAGGATAGACGGTACTCCTATTCACAACACGAAGTCCTTAGACAAGAAGGAGTGCGATGCTCCCGTATCAAAGAGAGCTCACGCCAGATAGTTGAGGATTAGAATGAAGCTTAAAAGCATATCAACAAAGGTATAGTCGTACATACAGTATAAATCAAGTTAAGCTATAAAAGCTAAATTTACTTCATACCTGTGACGACGTCATTTTGTCGGATGGCTTCTTGCTGGCCAAGCGAATAGACTCTCGGCTGGGTCAGAGTTTGCTGGGAAGCAGAAGACTCCGCAGCTTTGCCTTTCTCCGAATAAGATGTACCCGCCGCACGAGCATAGTCCACCGCTCAATTTCCTGCCTTCGGGGGACCACTTCGACACATAGTGGCTTTGTGTCCCACCTTCCCGCAGGTGAAACACGTGATAGGACCCCGCACAGTAGTTGCTCCCAAAACATTAGAAGGAGCTGGTTTCGCGAACCTAGACTTCCTCTTATTTTTCCTGAACTCAGGCTTTACTTGAGAGGTCGGCGCGAGAGATTCTGGCTTCTTGCTGAGGCCTTTTGCGCGTTGCACTCTCTGCATATCTAGCTTCAGTGATCTGGCAGTTTGCACCATAACCTGAAGACCAAGAGTCATATGGCCTGCCAAAAGTAACCTTAACTTATCTCGAAGGCCTTCATAGAATTTATTCGTCTTATCTTCCTCATCTTCTACCAAAGATCCTACATAGCGACACAGTCTCATTAACTCATGCATGTAGTCGTCCACCGAACGGTCTCCTTGAGTTAGCCGCAGAAAATGATTTTGCAATGCATGAGGCTGGGCAGAAGGAATAAACCTCTGGAGTAACAGACCTGTGAACTCTGCAATCGAGACCTCGGTAATAACTCTACCGTCCAACTTGTGCGCTTCCAGTTCCTCCCACCAAAGCCCTGCTTCTCCATTCAGAAGGAAAGTGGCTAAGGTGACTTCCATCGCCTCTTCAGTTGCTATTTCCCTTAGAGTCTTCTTTACTATTGCCAGCTAATCCTCAGCCTCTGTTGGGGACTCGGTCCCAAGGAAGGTTGGAGGGTTGAAGCTTAGAAAGTGCTTCAATTGTTGGTCACGCGCTCGCCCCAGAGCTACATGTTCCACTCTCGGTTCCACCCTAGGCTCTACCACAGGTTCTGCTCTCGGCTCCACTGCAGTAACAGGCACTGGGGAAACCTCTGGAGTAGGAGTAGTAGGCTATGCAAGCCGTTCAGCTTGGTTATTGATCATCGTGAAGACCGCTTCATCGAACATTCTAACCATCTCAGTAGAAGGAGTGGTCATTGGTACCTCAGCAGACGCACTACTTTCAGTAGTGTTACGGGGTTGAGACTGCCCCGCACCACTTGTAGTCACCTATAATCATGTTGAACACATATTAGGGACCAAAAACATAACAACAAACAAGCAAGGAACGCTCAGGTTCCACAAACAAGCATGATTTTCATTCCTAAGTGGACATTCTTGTTAGTTTTGAAATTGTTTTAGGTGAACGCACAACACGTGCACTCCACCCCTTAAAATAAATTCGGCCTCGAATTCACGAAACTACGGATCGATTCCTTAAATCCGATACCAAATTGTAACACCTTGCCAGTACAAATAATATAACAGTAGGTCCGGCCGGGACCCCACACCATACTATACACACTAGCTAAGCATTATAAGGTGATAAACAGAAAAGAACTACAACTATACGAGAGTAATTAAAGCGTAAGAGGAAGCATTTGATTAAAATATCATTTAGAACTGTCCACTATCCCAGGAACGAAACAAAAGCGTTACGGCCTTAAGGCCTTACATTGAACAATGTATTTAAGCTCAAACATACATCGGCACGCAGGCCGGCAATTTAAGGAAAGCAAAAGAGGGGAGAATGGCCTTCGAGGGCCAACACAGCATAAGCTCCAGCAAGCTATTTCCCGCTTGGCTCACCTGCACCTGCAACAACGATCCACCAAAACGTGGAAACAAGTAATCGGTAAGCTAAAGCTGACCAATCTTATAACGACCCCACCCCTATAGACCGGGTTGTGGTACTACTTCCCTGCAGGCAGACAGTATATGCATAGATTGTCAAGGTGCGTTCAAGCACCACATGTATAAGCAATCAACACCAATGTTGGCACGCACGGCCACACGTTTCGTGCTCTCAAGGCACTCTCACGGTGTCCTCCCCGAGCCACACCTAACAACTCCTTAAACAAAGAGTTCGCATATATCGACAATATAGCCATCACCAATCCAGACCAACCTGTCAGGATGGGTTTCACACACAATTCCTATGTCCGTACTACGATTCTGAATGCTAAATGCAAGTAACCAAAGGGGATCGAAACGATCAACCCGCTAGAAAACTCCATTTTCTCCACTAATCGGTGGGGAATTTTCCATGCAAACATGCCATAAAAAGGAGGACTTCACTTGTCCAAGTAGAAGATCGTTACCTTTGGAGCTTTCTTGTTCACCATAGATCTGATATTTCACTCGGATAGAAAGAACCGCAATAGGCTGCTCTTTCCAGATCTGAAAACGACTCGCGATTCGGAGCTTCGGAGCTCCGTCAATGGCAGAAGATGTCGTCTTCAACCTCCTCGGCTGTCTTCTTTCTCAAGCTTGAAGAGAGATCAGATTTAGAAAATAAAGAGGATAAACACTCCTCTGGCCAAACCCTATGAAATCCCGGAATAAATCCCAAGGCTTGGATCTGAAACCTTTGGATTTTACAGCAGCGATGACAAATTATGGGTCTGTATCGCAAATATCGCCAAACTGGATAGCGTTCGTCGAACGGGCTGCCGTTCATCGAACGCAGCCAGGCAGCCATTTGTCGAATGTAGCCAGGTAGTCGTTCGTTGAACGCAGCCAGGCAGTCGTTCATCGAACTCAACCAGGCAGCCGTTCGTCGAACGCAGCTAGGCGACCGTTCGTCGAGCGAAGCCAGGCGGCCATTCGTCGAACGCAGCCAGGCGGCCGTTTGACGAACTGCTACTAGCAGCACATATCTACTTCCAAAATTGGGGTGTTACAGATTGACTGGAGGAGGGTAAGAACAACCACCGTCAGGATCAGCAGCGTTCTTGTCAGCTGCAGGAAGATTCAAGTTAACTGCTTTTTGTGTATTAGCGGTCACGACAGTTCGGTCGGTCTTCTAAGACTGACGAATCTTCTTTTCTTTGGACGGTTAGGCTCTTTCTCCCCACGGACTAAAAATTTAGACATCAGATCGGCCATTTGGATTAGAGGGTTAACAGCTCGAAAAAGTCTAACCACTAATGGAGAATAGTGCCCTGTGACTGCGATAGAGTTATGAAGAATGGAGAGCTTTCAGAATTTTTTATAGCTTCCAGAGCAGACCAAGCGCGGTCTCTGGCTAGAACTAACATTTCCAAAAAAATTCTGAAATGTGCGGGGATCATGTTTACCCAGAAGACCGCTATCAATACAATGAACCACTTAGACCGGGCGGCTTACCAGTTTTAGCCGCCTAGCTCTATCCGTGGTTGCCTACATACAAACCACCCGACCCTTCAACAATGGCCTACCTATACCCGACCGCCAGCAGGGATTGAAGGCTATCAGGGCTCATGTCCAGAAGACAAGCTCGCGGTTTCAGATCACAGACTGCCCAAGTTGCCTCTCTATCCAATACAAGATTCACCCCAACTCAAGCTCAGCACAGATTGGGGTTTAAGCCGCCAGTCCGTGTGGCTTCTTTTTTATCTTTCCATATGTATCCCATAACCTCCTGCCGATTCTCCTATATCCGGGCAGGCAGTTATTTTAGTCCTGCCTGTTTGGGCAGACCCCCGAGCCAATAAATAGGGGGGAGACTTTCCCAAAGCATGCACACTCAAATCCAGGAGCTTGCTTGTAAGAGCCGCGGTCTCGAGTTCAGTGTTTTGCGACTTGTTACCCGGCCAACTTCTCTCTCACTTTGCCTTGTAACCCGCTGTAACCTCTTCTCTTAATTTAATGGAAAACCCATCACAAGAGTGGCATTCTCCGTGACTAGTGAAGTCTGGTCTCGATCGCTGCCAGCGGCTTAAGCAGACTGAATTCTCTAAGTCAATAGTAACCAGCAACTCGTAGCCACCTCTTTTCCCTCGCTTTCTTAGCGTTGATCATGGAGGTGCGATTTTGGACATCAACAGTCCGAAGAGTCCAAAGGACAGAAGGGAGTTGTTCTGCCCAGTTTCCTTTATGATTCAAAACCCTTTTCTTTAGAAGATGCATAATTTGCTTATTCGCAACCCCAACCTGTCCATTACTCCTGGGATGATGTACTGAGGAGAATCATAACTCAATCCCAATCTGATCACAGAAATTGGTCATTTTCGAATTGTTGAACTGAGGGCTATTATCGGTAACGATAGCTAATGGAATTCCATGCCGGCAGACAATTTCTCCCTAGATGAAGTTTTTTGACAATCTGCGTGGCAGTTTTGGCCAATGCCTTCTGTACAACCCCGTATTCGCCGAGTGTTTTTCCGAGACCCATGGGTCCTTTAGAACATTGTGTGGTAGCATAGTCCAAGGCAGGAAGAGTAGGGGCAAAGGGGGCGAGCGGTGCAGGCAGAGGCCGCCTCCCACTCCCCGGCTCATGTAGAGGCGGGCGGGAGGCGGAGGGGCGAGCCCTCCCTCTCGCCCCCGCTCCCAGCGGAGGGGGGCGAGAGTTGGAGAAGCGAGCCCTCCCTCTCGCCCCCGTCCCCAGCGTAGGGGGCGAGAGGTGGAGGGGCGAGCCCTCCCTCTCTCCCCCGCCCCAGCAGTAAGGGGGCGAGACCAGCAGGTTGGCCGACCCTCGGGTCTCGCCTGCCCCAGCAAGGGGGTGAGGGGAGGAGGCCTTCGCCCCCCCCCCCCCCCCCCCCCCCCCCCCCCCCCCGCCCCCTTCCCAGCAGTAAGGGGGCGAGTCCAGCAGGGGGGCCGACCCCCGGGTCTCGCCCGCCCCAGCAGGGGGGCAAGGGGAGGAGGCCTTCAGCCCCCCTCGCCCTCGCACCAGCAGTAAGTGGGCGAGACCAGTAGGGGGGCCGACCCCCGGGTCTCGCCTGCACCAGCAGGGGGCGAGGGGTGGAGGCCTTCGGCCCCCCTCGCCCCCGCCCCAGCAGTAAGGGGGCGACACCAGCAGGGGGGCCGACCCCCGGGACTCGCCCGCCCCCGCAGGGGGGCGCGGGGAGGAGACCTTCGGCCCCCCTCCCCCCGCCCCAACAGTAAGGGGGCGAGACCAGCAGGGGGCCGGCCCCTGGGTCTCTCCCGCCCCAGTTAGGGGGCTCGCCCAGCCCCCGCGGGAAGTCCTCCCTCTTGCCCAATTCCGGGGGGAAGGATCGGTCTGCGTTTAGAGCCTCAGAACAGCTGGATTTGGCTATCCGCAAACATTTCCGAGGGTATTTTGGTAATTTCACGGACTAGTTTTTGACTATTTGCAGCCCAAATCCAGAAATCCTATAAATTGGACAAGGGGCACCATTTGGAGAAAGCTTGTTCTAGGCTAGCTCTCTCTCTCTCCCTCTCCCTCCCCAAATCTCTCTAAGGGAATAAGGAGAGCCTCTAGTGGTGCCCAAGCCCGGCATTGGCTTGGGAGGGGAAGCGCTCTAAAGATCTTCCGGGTATGTGGTGGGACCTCCTCGACGAGCCCTTGGTCTAGTTCGTAGTTCCAACACCTTCATCCTAGAGCTATCCCTTGGGGGGAGTAAGAGTTGGCCACCCCTCAACGTGTTGGGGGCCCCGAACTCCACAGAGTCCGAGAAATTGGTTTCAACATTTTGGTGTGGTGAGCGTGGAGTGTGACTAACTCAAGAAACACTCAAGATGAGCTCCATGGACGGAGGTGAAGGAATATCCGACCCAGGTCACTCGCAGCCCCCTGTGGCTGGGGTGACGTTGGAGATGTTCGAAAATTTCATTCAAGAGGTCTCACAGACCTTTCCAGGTTGCTTTCACCATGATAGTCGGAGGCAGAAAAGGAGATGGTCCGGAGGTCCCTCCCCAGTAGGTGGACGAGGGAGCTCTCAGCCAACAGTCTAGGAAAGAGGTACCGGTGGGGGGGGGGGGGGGAGTGGGGAGGTGCCATTCCCCCACTCGCCCATCCCCAAGGGGGCGAGCTCAGGAGGGAGGCACCCTCCCAGCTCGCCTCGCCCCTTCAAGGGGGGAGCTCAGGAGGGAGGCACCCTCCCAGCTAGCCCCGCCCCTTCAAGGGGGAGAGCTCAGGAGGGAGGTGCCCTCCCAGTTCGCCCCGCCCCTTCAAGGGGGCGAGCTCAGGAGGGAAGCGCTCTCCCAGCTCGCCCCGCCCCTTCAAGGGGGGAGAGCTCAGGAGGGAGGCGCCCTCCCAGCCCGCCCCGCCCCTTCAAGGGGCGAGCTCAGGTGGGAGGCACCCTCCCAGCTCGCCCTGCCCCTTCAAGGGGGCGAGCTCAAGAGGGAGGCGCCCTCCCAGATCGCCCCGCCCCTTCAAGGGGGCGAGCTCAGGTGGGACGCGCCCTCCCAGCTCGCCCCGCCCCTTCAAGGGGGCGAGCTCAGGTGGGAGGCGCCCTCCCAGCTCGCCCCACCCCTTCAAGGGGGCGAGCTCAGGAGGGAGGCGTCCTCCCAGCTCGCCCCGCCCCTTCAAGCCCAGCCCCAAAGGGGGCGAACGGGAAAGCATCTGGCCACCACTCGCCCCGCTCCAAAAGGAGTTGAGTGAATGTTGGTGGGCGAGACCACCCCGGGTGGTGGCTCCCCAATAGCCCGGCGAGCGCAGAGGTAAGCAATTCGACTCCACGAGAGCAAGGAAGCAAGGGCATTCAAAGGAAAAGAGCCAACCGCTCGAGGTGGAGGCAGGGATCGAACACACCCTCTCCACCACCTCAGCAAACCATGACAATTGGTTGGGGGAGAAGGAGGAGAGCCAGGAAAGCAGAAAGAAGAGGAAAAAGAAGAGATATGGTTGAGTTACCTTACTGCGACTTTCACGATTTTGAGGGTCACGCGACGTCCGCCTGCCCTGAGTTATTGGAAATGAAGGATGCGACAGGTCCAAGGCAACAACAGCAACCACCAGAAGAGGACGAGGAAGACCGGGCCTGGGAATGGGAGACTCAGTTCGATTTCTATGCTTAGTTTTCTTTTCAGTCCGTAAGTTCATGTAATGTGAAGTTTCGTTTCCATGCCTAGTTTCCTCACATGTATTAGGATGATTAATATAATGAAAGTTTTTCAAAAAAATACTTAGCCCCGATGCTGGCCTGCTGACCAGGCTCCCACCTAGCTGGCAGGGTTGGGAACTGCTCGGGGGCAGGAAGTTCTCAAGCTTAGCCCCGATGCTGGCCCGCTGACCAGGCTCCCACCTAGCTGGCAGGGCCGGGAACCGCTCGGGGGCAGGAAGTTCTCATGGTTAGCCCCAATGCTGGCCCGCTGACTAGGCTCCCACCTAGCTGGCAGGGCCGGGAACCGCTCAGGGGCAGGAAGTTATCAAGGTTAGCCCTGATGCTGGCTCGCTGACAAGGCTCCCACCTAGCTGGCAGGGCCAGGAACAGCTCGGGGAAGGAAGGAAAAATACTCCACCTCTAGTTGAGTCTGGCTCCTAGAGTGTGTCGACCTTGTATCCACCTCTAGTTGAGCCTGGCTCCTAGATTTTGTCGACCTTGTATCCACCTCTAGTTGAGCCTGGCTCGTAGATTGTGTCGACCTTGTATCCACCTCTAGTTGAGCCCGCCCCCTAGAGTGTGTCGACCTTGTATCCACCTCTAGTTAAGCCTGGCTCCTAGAGTGTGTCGACCTTGTATCCACCTCTAGTTGAGCCTGGCTCCTAGAGTGTGTCGACCTTGTATCCACCTCTAGTTGATCCTGGCTCCTAGATTGTGTCAACCTTGTATCCACCTCTAGTTGAGCCTGGCTCCTAGATTGTGTCGACATTGTATTCACCTCTAGTTGAGCCCGACCCCTAAACTGTGTCGACCTTGAATCCACCTCTAGTTGATCCTTGCTCCTAGAGTGTGTCGACCTTGTATACACCTCTAGTTGAGCATGGCTCCTAGAGTGTGTTGACCTTGTATCCACCTCTAGTTGAGCCCGACTCCTAGAGTGTGTCGACCTTGTATCCACCTCTAGTTGAGCCCGGTACCTAGAGTGTGTCGACCTAGTATCCACCTCTAGTTGAGCTAGATTCTAGAGTGTGTCGACCTTGTATCCACCTCTAGTTGATCTTGGCTCTTAGAAGGTGTCGACCTCAGCCCCAATGCTGGCCCGCTGACCAGGCTCCCACCTAGCTGGCAGGGCTGGGAACCGCTCGGGGCAGGAAGGAAAAATACTCCACCTCTAGTCGAGCCCGGCTCCTAGAGTGTGTCGATCTTGTATTCACCTCTAGTTGAGCCTGGCTCCTAGTGTACAACCCCGATGTTCGCCAGGAAGCAACCAAAGCTCGCGCTCAAGGAGGCGAGCCAAAAGGGGCGAACCCTGAACTCCGGCGAGGCAGGCCAAGGAAGAGCAAGAGACTGCGCAGGCGAGCGAGCCCAGCGAAGGGAAGGTAGCCGGCTCCTCCGAAGCTCGGCGAGGGCAGTGCATGCAAGCCCGACCAGTTGAGGAGGGAGCTCGCTAGGCGAGCCCGGAACCTCGGGGTACAGTTAGCCACTTTTGGGGTACAGTTAGCCATTTTGGGGTGCGGATAAGCCATCCTGGGGTTCGCCGACCCAGAGGCTCGCGAGCTCCGCTCACGAGGGAAGTCGGCTTGGCCGGGTCGCTATGGGCGAGCCCAACCATTCGAGGAAGGGGTCCGCTAGGTGAGCCCGCCTAGAGTGGGTGTGGATAGCCATCCTGGGGTTCGCCGACCCTGAGGCTCGCGAGCTCCGCTCGCGAGGGAAGTCGGCTTGGCCGGGTCGCTATGGGCGAGCCCAACCATTCGAGGAATTGGGTCCTCTAGGTGAGCCCGCCTAGAGTGGGTGTGGATAGTCATCCTGGGGCTCGCCGAGGTAGTACAGGCGAGCGAGCCATGCAACGTGCCAGTAGTAACTCTGGGGCTCGCCGATCCAGAGGCACGCGAGCTTCACTCGCGAGGGAGGCCGCAAAGTGGGTTGACTCGCCCAGTAAAAGTCTAGGAAGGGATTTTTACCAAGAGGCCCCCGGTGGTCTGCACTTAGCCTCTCCAAACAGCGGAGTTTGGCTGTTAGCAGACCAATCCTGTGTGCGGATAGTAAGAATGGACAGCGGGATTTGGTTATTGACAGACCACAAAACTAAAATCTATAAATAGACCTCAAAGGGCACCTTAGAAGAGACCGGTTCATCATCTTTGAGCTCTTCTCTCCCTAGGTCGCTTTGGTTTGGGCTCTCTAGCTCTCCAAGGTGCCCGAGTCTTAGCTTTGGCTTGGGAGGGGAAGCGCTCAACGATCTTCCGGGTTAGTGGAGGGACCTCCTCGCTGAGACTAGGGTCTTTGTTCTTTGCTCGAATCGTCGGCCTTACCTCTCCCGAGGGACCGGTAAGGGCTAGCTGCCTCTCATTTCGGTGAGGGCCCCGAGCTCCACAAGAGACCGAGAAATCGGTTTCAACATTTTGGTGTGGTGAGCGTGGAGCGCGGCTGGTTCAAGAAAGTCCCAGAGAAGAGTTATGGCAGGGGATGAGGAGCAGGGCGAGGAGTTCGGCGAGACCCCTCAGGAAGCAATGGCTAGGATGTTCGCGGATTTCAGGAAGGAGGTGCTCGACACCTTGGGGTTCACGGTCACGGCTCTGCGAAGTGAGTTTGCGACCCCGGCACCTCAGGCGACCACTCCCCCAATAGCAATCGGCGAGAGGGCACCAGGAGGAAGGGCTGGAAAAGAAGTTGCCATTGAACCAGGACATGACAGGGAAGGGCGAGTGCTGTTTGCCAGTCCGGCGAGCCCGGTGTTAGCGAGCTCCGCGCCGGCGAGTTCGGTGCCGACAAGCTCTGCCCCAGCGAGCGCGGCGCAGGCGAGCGCGCGCCAGGAAGATGCGGCGACAGTCGGGGTGGTTCAGGCGAGCGTCGCCCTCGCGAGTGCGATCCCAAGCTTGGCGAGCGAGCTAGGTCCGCGAGCCGAGCGAGAGAAAATGGTAGGAGGGGGAAGCCCCTTCTGCGAATTAGTGTTGTCTGCACCCGTTCCAGCGGGATTCGAGGAATGGGATAGAGTGTACTACAATGGCAGAGATGACCCAGTTCAGCATCTGCAGTCTTTCGAGGACTCGGTCTCCATCAGGCCGATGTCCGATGCCTTCAAGTGTCGGCTCTTCGCCGTCACTCTCAAGGAGAAGGCCAGGGACTGGTTTCATTCACTTCCGGCAGGCTCCATCTACGCGTTCGAGGACCTGCGCCAAAGTTTTTTGTTGAGATTTTCAACTTCAAAAAGGAGGAAGAAGGACGCTGATTCCCTCTTCGCGGTGAAACAGGAGTCCAGGGAGACGTTGGCTCAGTATGCGGATCGGTTCCAGAAGGAAGTGCAGCTCACTCAGGAGGTGCCTGGGTTTGCACTTCAACTCGCCTTCACGGTTGGGTTGAAGGAAAGTTTCTTCAAGATGGCGTTGAAAAGGAAGGCCCCCGTCTCCTATGAGGAGCTGATGGAGAGGGTGGCGGAGGAAGTAGCAAGCGAAGAAGCCAACCCAGAGCTCACCAAGAGGCTGGCAAAGCTCAGTGAGCCGGAGATGAGGCAGCAAGAGGTCAGAAGAAGAGAAGAGCCCCGGGCCCCGAAGGGGGATGGAGGCCGCAAGGTGGAGGAATGCAGGGGCAGGGAAGGGGTTACGGCCCAGGGAGGTGTAACCGCTTCGAAGGTCAATGGAGACCCCCCCAGTTGGGGTGGAGACAGGGCCCGATGCAGTTGCCTCCCCCACCTCAACAGGCCATGGCAATTGGCCGGGGAAGAGGAAGGGGAAGGGGAGGAGAAGCGGAGACAGCGGCCGCTAGGAGAAGAAGGAACAGGATAGCAGAGACCGGGGCAAGGGAAGTGGCGGTGCCATATTGCATCTTCCACGATGTAGAAGGCCACTCCACGGACACCTGCCCGGAGTTCCTGGAGGTGAAGAGGGGTCGAGCACCCGCGCCACCACAGCAGCAGCCATTAAGGATCGTGGAGGTGGAACCTCGAGAGGAAGAGGAGGAAAGATGTGAGGATAGAGCAGATCTGGGGAATAGAGTAGGGATCAGAGTGATCCATGGGTGGGTAGGGGTGGAGGCAACCCGCAAGGCAAGTCTCCATACCATCTACCGCCGGAGCGTAGCATCAACATCCACCGCTCCACCCCCGGCCGAAAAAATTATTTTCACCCAGAAAGACATGCCGAGCTACGAAGACCCGTTCTGCGACGCGCTGGTCATCCAGACGGCGATCGAGAACTTCACCGTCTCCCGAATCCTAGTAGACAATGGGAGTTCGGTCAATGTCATCTTCAAGAAGGCATTCGACAAGATGGAGGTGGAACCCAGAAGGGTGTTGGCCTCGGATGGCCCTCTGTTCCGATTTTCGGGGGAGTGGAAGGAAGTAGAGGGAGGGGTAGGGCTCCATGTGACCCTGGGTGGGCAGTCTCGGAACTGTCGCTTTGTCATAGTGGACGCCCCGAGCAGTTACAGTGCCATATTCGGACGGCCACTCATCAGCGCGTTCCGCTGCGTCCCTTCCACTTTTCACCAGTGCCTCAAGTTCAATGATGGAGGGGTCCAGGTGCGGATCAGGGGGGATCCCAAGGTGGCAAGACAGTGCTACGTGACGGCTGTCAACACCATCTCCTGGAGGGGAGAAGCCGAGGAGTGGGATAAGGTGATGGAGGAGGCGGCCGGAGCCGGAGGTTTGGAGGTAGCCGAAGACAAGGAGGGAGATGAAGTTCATGCCCAGGAAGGGGTGGCTGAGATACCCCGGGCGGAGAGAAAGGAAGAAGAGGAGAAGGCCCAGGAGGAAAGGGCGGAAGAGCAGATGGTATTAGGGGAGGGAGTCGAGGAAGAGATCCCAGCCCCCGCTGGTGCCGAAGAAGAAAGGGCTTGGGGGGAGCAGTCCCGGTTGGAGGCCGTGGACGAGGTCGTGGAGCTCGAGGTCATCACCCGGCTGGGGGTGGTGTAAAAAGTCCGGGTCAGCGGAGGACTCAGCCCAGGAGATCAAGCGGAGATTCTGGCTTGCGTACAACAGAACGTGGACGTCTTCGCTTGGAGCGCCGCAGAAATGCCCGGGATCGACGCGGATGTGGCGTGCCATCGCCTCAACCTCGACCCCGGTGCCCGACCTATCCGTCAGAAGAGGAGGGCCGTCGCGGACAAGCTAGAGGGACCCATCCGCGAAGAGGTGGGCAAACTCCTGCAAGCCGGGTTTGTATCGGAGATCTAGTATCCAGGCTGGGTCTCCAACGTCGTTATGGTGAAGAAGGGGGGAGGCAAGTGGTGTATGTGTATCGATTTTTCACTTCTTAATAAAGCATGCCCGAAAGATTGCTACCCCCTGCCCAGAATCGACGCGCTGGTTGACTCAGCCGTCGGTTTTTCTGTAATGTCTTTCTTAGATGCTTTTTCAGGTTACCATCAAATCCGCATGCATCCCCCGGACATCAAGGACGTTTCCTTCATCACGGGGGATGGATGTTATTGCTATAAGATGATGCCCTTCGGGCTCAAGAACGCAGGGGCAACGTACCAAAGGATGATGGATAGGGTCTTCCGCGAGCAGAAAGGAAGAAATTTAGAGGTCTATGTCGACGACCTCATGGTTAAGAGCCGAGACCTCGAGACCCACCTCTGAGACCTCGAAGAGACATTTAGGACCCTGCGGCGGTACAAGATGAAGCTCAATCCCTTGAAGTGTGTCTTCGGGGCAAGCCGAGGGAAGTTCCTGGGCCATTTTCTCACCCCCACGGGAGTGGAACCCAACCCGGACAAAGTTAAAGCGGTAATGGAGTTGGAGTCGCCGAGAAGTCCGAAGGAGGTCCAGAGCCTCACAGGGAAATTGGCTGGGCTCAGCAGATTCCTCTCCAAGGCGGGAGAAAAATGTGCACCTTTTTTCAAAGTACTGCGGGGAAACAAGAAGTTCGAATGGACCCCGGAATGCGAGAGGGCCTTCCAAGCCCTGAAAGAACAGCTCACTCAAACCCCCCTGCTCCAGGGACCGAGACCAGGGGAGGACCTATCTCTATACCTAGAGGTAGGATCCGAGGCAGTAAGTTCCGTGCTAGTCCGGGAGGAGGGGAAGAAACAGTTCCCAATCTACTATGTTAGCCGAGTACTGAAGAAGGCGGAACTCCGATACCCAATCCTAGAAAAGTTAGCCTTCGCATTGGTGGTGTCGGCCCGGAGGCTCCGGCCTTACTTTCAAGCCCATTCAATCAAAGTAGTGACCGACCATCCGCTCCGCAAAATCATGGAAGGGGTGGAACACTCAGGAAGGTTGGCAAAGTGGTCCGTGGAGTTAAGCGAGTTCAATATCACCTTCGTACCCAGGACATCCATCAAGGCTCAAGCAGTGGCAGACTTCATGGCCGACTACGCGGCCGAAGTGGGGGAGCACGAGCCACCTCCCCCGGAATCATGGAAGATGTTGGTGGACGGAGCGTCGGGAAAACACTCCTTCGGGGGGGGGGGGGGGGGGGGGGGGGGGAATAGTCCTGGTGAGTCCTCAGGGGACTCGGATTGAGCAAGCCTTAAACATCCATTTCCCGATCACCAACAACCAGGCGGAGTACGAAGCAGTGATAGCGGGCCTTCGGCTGGCCCGGGAACTGGGTGTGCAGGACGTGGAGGTCTCCACAGACTCCATGGTGGTGGCATGCCAGATCAAAGGAGAGTTTGAAGCAAAGGATCCAACCCTCCTACTATACCTGGAGAAGGTTAAGGGAGTCATCGGGCAGTTCCGCACCTTCTCAATCAAACATGTGCCGAGGGAGGAGAGCACCCAGGCGGACCTCCTAGCCAAGTTCGGTCCTCGAGCAGGGGGGATGACTTCGGAACTCTTCCGGCCCTCCATCGAGGAGGGAGAGTCGATGGAAGTGGATCAGCAGGCCTCGTGGATGGATCCATTCATCACCTTCCTATCCTCCGGACAGTTCCCTGGAGAGGGTGTGGACAAAAGGCGCTTCAGGTATAAGTCCGCATATTACTCTTTGCATGCAGGGGGGCTCTATAGAAAGACTCTCTCGGGACTCCTGGCTCGTTGTGTCTCCGAGAAGGAGGTCCCGAGGGTGCTGGAAGAAATCCACTCCGGGGAATGCGGCAGTCACTCCGGGAGTCGGACCCTGGAAGGGAGGGTGTTGAGACAAGGCTACTTCTGGCCCACTCTCAGCAAGGATGCAGCAGAGTTCACAAGAAAGTGTCAGAAGTGCCAACTCTATGCTCCGCTCCAACTCCTCCCCGCTCAAAGGCTCCGGACCATCACGGCCCCCTGGCCCTTCGCCATATGGGGGTTGGACCTGGTCGGCCCCTTTCCCCAAGCCAGCGGCCAGAGGAAGTTCCTGCTGGTCATGATCGACTACTTCTCCAAGTGGGTAGAGGTGAAGGCACTAGCCAAGGTAACCTCTCTGGTTATAAGGAATTTTGTGTGGGGGGAAATAATCTGCAGACATGGACTCCCTCTAGCCATAGTAACGGACAATGGGCCACAGTTCGCGAGTGAAGAGTTTGTCGGCTTTTGCACTCAGCTCGGCATTGACCTCAGGTTTGCTTCAGTCCACCACCCGAGGAGCAATGGGCAAGTGGAGGCGGCGAACAAGATAATAATCAACCTGCTAAAAAAGAAAGTGGAAAACCTACGAGGAAGTTGGGTGGAACAACCACCCTCCGTCCTCTGGGCCATGAGGACTACTCCGAATACCGCCACCGGGGAGACTCCGTTCAAGCTCTCCCACGGGTCCGAGGCCGTTCTCCCCATAGAGTTCGAGGTAAAGACCCCCCGGGTGACCGCTGCATGCGAGGGGGATGAAGAGTGGCTAGAAGGTAACAATGCCGAGCAGAGGCTATCCTTGGACCTGGTGGAAGAACTCCGGGACTTGGCCACCATCAGGCAGGAAGAGGTCAAGAGGCGGATGGCTCGATATTTTGACAAACATATCCGGATCAAGCACTTTTAGAAAGGGGACCTAGTCCTGAAGAAGGTCGATGCGGCCGGCAGAGGGGCCACAGTGGGTAAGCTTAACCCCAACTGGGAAGGCCCCTATATTGTAAGCGAGGTGCTCAAGTCGGGGGGGTATCACCTCCAGGATGTGGAAGGGATGCCCCTTGACCGGGCTCGGAGTGGGGATGATTTGAAACGATTCTACCCTTGAAAACCTTATTTTGTTATCCAATCAACATCTTACTTTCATTTGTTATGCTTTCAACTGCTGCGGTACTAAGGTTGGAAATATTGGTGCTGGATTGCCCCAGATCGATTCCGCTCCCGGGCTCTCACCTAGACGGGGGGTTCTGGTTGATCTCTGGAGAGGCTGGCAAGGTGGGAAATATTGGTGCTGGATTGGCCCAGATCGATTCCGCTCCTGGGCTCTCACCTAGACGGGGGGTTCTGGTTGATCTCTGGAGAGGCTGGCAAGGTGGGAAATATTGGTGCTGGATTGCCCCAGATCGATTCCGCTCCCGGGCTCTCACCTAGACGGGGGGTTCTGGTTGATCTCTGGAGAGGCTGGCAAGGTTGGAAATATTGGTGCTGGATTGCCCCAGATCGATTCCGCTCCCGGGCTCTCACCTAGACGGGGGGTTCTGGTTGCTCTCTGGAGAGGCTGGCAAGGTTGGAAATATTGGTGCTGGATGGCCCCAGATCGATTCCACTCCCGGGCTCTCACCTAGACGGGGGGTTTTGGTTGATCTCTGGAGAGGCTACTAACAAGGGTCAAGGGCTATGCTGATTGGTTGAGGTGTTAAAGCCAGAAGGGTTTGAGTCGAGGCCGGTGAAGCCTGAGGTAGCGGGTTGAAATGCTATAACCGGAGAAGTTCAGCTCGCGGGATGCCTGTGCCCATGCTCGCCAAGGTTAGGTTCGCCGGGCAGTGTCCGCGGGCAACGACAACCCGGGTTCGCGTAATCCATGAAAAGGAAACCTTGGCGAGCCGAGCCCAGACATGCCTGTTCGCGAGCCCTCCGAGAACACTACCGCGTAACAATTAGCCAAGAGCGGTTGAAAAGAAACCCAATGCGAGGAAAGAAATGAACACATGCATGATCATAAATGTTAACAAAAGAAAAACTATCACGAGGTCCTTCTATGTTCGGCGGCGATCTCGCCAGCCCAAAAAGAATAATATACATTCACAAGAGGGGAAGGAAAAAAGGGAAGTCATTCTGGAAGGTCCTCGCCATCTTTGCGAGCTCCCAACCAGGGAGCCAAGGCGAAGAGATCCGGGCAGACGTCTTCCGCTGTGAACTCCATCGCGGCTTCAGCCAGCAGGCTCGCATCCTTAAGGGTCGTGAAGACAAGGTTGGCGACCTCCTGTGCATCTCGCCGCCTCTGCTCCGCACTCTCGGCAGCCTTCTGTTGAGGGCCGACTCGCCCAGGAGAGGGGGGTAGCACGCTGCGAACCAGCTCATCCACTCGAGCCTTCAACATCGTATTCTCCAACTCCAGCTCGCCGTTGCGAGCGAGAAGCTTGGTGGCTACGTCGGCATCCTGAGCGTCGAACGAGTTAGGAGAAAGCTAGAGGTCGCGAACGACAAGGAAAAGAGACCCGAGGATCACTTACCATCTTGCCCTGCATCCCGGCGAGAAGGCTTTCCGTCACCTCCTCCTTCTCTTTAAGACCTTTGATCTCTTCGCGAGCTCTCTTGAGCTCCTCCCGGTATGCGCGGATATCCCTATCCACCTGCAGATAGAGGCGCCCCGCCATGTGCACGAGTTCCGTCGAACGGAACTGGGCTCGCATTTCTTCATAAACCAGCTGCCGTGGTCCCATGTCTTTTTAGGCAGCGGCGTCCTCGCGGCCATATAAGCCGAAGGAGAGAGAGAAACGCCTCCTCCCCGGCCTTGCCGAGCTCCACCCAGGAGGGGTGAAGGGTGGAGCAGGAAATCCGGTTGGCATTGGGGTCCCAAGCGAGCAGGGGTTCGCCGAGGACGTCGGAAACTTTCTCACCCAGACCGAAGTTTCTGTGGCCTTTGGGTTGGGGGGTCACGGAAGAACTCCCAACACCCTGGTCCGCCGGGGGGTCAGGTTTTTTCACAGGGGAAGGAGGCGAGCCGTCGGTCTCGCTTAGATAAACGACCGCGCTCCTATCCTTGGTAGCGATGGTCTTTCCCTTCAACTTCTTGGAGGGCCGCGAACCCGGTTGACTCGCAGAAGGAGGCCGCTTCTTGCCGGACCCGACGGAGAGGAAGGTCGCGGCAAGCCTCTGCCGCTGCGGTCGCGAGAGTGTCCACCGTGAGAGTGGCGCCTTGCGCGTGCGGGGGGTTGACAGGGATCTCGCGCTCGCCTGTGAAGTAAGAGTGTTATACAACGAAGAAAAGAAAGGAGAGGGGGCGAGATCGAGCCCTACCTTCCCCTTGAGGAACGGCGAGTAACGAATCAACGTTACGCCGCAAATAGGCGACTTCGAAGTTTTTGCCGGAGAGGTATTGGAGGAGTTTAGCGTCGGCGCCGCTCAGCGAGCTCGGAGGGCGGTAAGTGGCGTCATCCCGCTGGAGGGGGGTGAAGTGGAGATTGCCGAAGGGTCCCTTCACTAGAAGGAACTTCTGAGTCCAATAGTGACTCTTATTCACCGCCTCACAGACCGTGACGTGCTGACTCGCGAAATAAGTAGTCCCGTCTCAGAAGGCGCGGAAAGAAAATACCTTGCGGAAGACGAGGAGACTGAACTCGATCCTCTCCTCCCGCAGGTAACTGGCGAACGCGACAATATCCGCGATCGCATTTGGGGTCAGCTGGCTCGGTAACACTCCATAATATCGCAACACCTACAAAGAACGATGAGAAAGTTGTGATAGCGAACGTGAAGCGGCGAGAAGGCCAGGCGAAGTACCTGACGAATTTCAGGCCACAGAGGGAGTCGCAACCCATTCTCGAAGTGCGCAATGGGGATCGCGAGCTCGTCAGCCTCGGTCTCGTTTAAAGTAGAATTCTCGCCTGGACAGCGGGCTGAATAGCCCTCTGGGAGATAGCGGTCCACGGCGAGTTTATACTCCTCGGCTGTGATGTTCGCACAGTAGAACTCGTGGGCCTGAAACGCTGAGGCGCACTTGGACCGTCCCTCGCTCTCGCCATCCGCTCCCAGTTGCTGATTCGTCCGCATCAAGTCAGGAAGAGGCAACCTACAAGCAGCGAACGCGAACACGATCTTGCGAGGACGGAGATGAGCGTGGACGCGAGAAGACGGGAGAAATAAATGCGACGGGTAGGAGAATGAATCCGAGCTATTTATAAGAAATTCGGGTGGGCACGGGAATCGAAGCGTCGGGAGTGCGGATAACTAAAATAAAGTAGTTTTCTGCTCAAAGGGACTGCGGTCTTGCGAGCCAGGGCTCGCCATCGCGCGATAATTGAGTCCCACCCAAGGCCGTCCCGCGAGAAAAAGGGGTCCGGGCATAGCGTTGCACAGAAGCTCGCAAGCGCTCTGCTAGGGCGATCATATCAAACACAGCGGACGAGCCGAATAAATCACATGCAGACCATAGAAATAAAGGGAAAAGTTAAAAATGGAAAACGATAAAAGGCGAGTCACGACAGACTCGCGAATATTACCATACCGGTTATTGTTCAACAGACGTCATAAAAGAAATACAAGCAAAATAGTAGCAGAATTAAAAACCCGCTGCAGCCTCAGGGGTAGGGAAGCCATTTCCAGCGACCCCGACCCCGCTTGCCCGCACGTGGCGGTACTCTCGGATAATGGTATTTGCGAAGCGCTTTAAACTCGCGCAGGATTAGGTGCGCTTGATCCTCGCCCCGCGAGATGTGCACGCCGGGCGAGGTAACATCTGCGCGAGGCACCGGCTCCGCCTCGGCGATTAAGCGCGCATTCGCGTCTTCCAACACGGCAAATCTCTCGTCAAAAGCATCCCGGTCCGCGTCATACCGCTCCTCCAACTCGCGTAACATCATGCCGTGCTTCTGAAGCACCTCAGACACCCGACTCTTCATCCGCACGGGGTCGCCAGGGTCACCCAAGAAGTCTTCAATCTGGCTAGGCGAAGGCGGGTGGCGACATCTCCATCCTCCCATGCTCTGACTCAGGGGTGGCTCCTGGGATTTCAACGAAGGGTTAGAAGGGCCCGAGGGCGGGCAAGAGATGGGAGCTCGCGAAAATATGCTGACCTGGCGAGGAGGGGGATTCACGGCGGGGCTTGCGCGAAGACTCTGGCCGACCCTGGAAGTTTTCGCGGAATCCCGAGACGTGGGGTTTCCCCAGTCCAGGAGGGTATACCACTCTCTCCGCGACTTGGGCGCCGTCGAGAAGCGAGCCGCCCGGACTTCGCTTGCCCATCAGACCGAAGCCTGGGGTCGCCACGTTAACCTTAGGCGGGACCGGCGAGTTCACCGGGGTGGAGACTTTCTCCTTGGGACTCGACGATGGGGTATCTGCATAGGCCACCGACGTATGGGTATCACGGACTTAAGCGGAGATAAAGTAGGATGCGAGTGACTTACGAGGTTGCGAGAGAGGTGCCTGTTGGGACGAAGTCCCGACCCCAACGTCTAGCAACCCCAGCCTCGCGGGGGACGGAGCGCCAAAAGTCGTCAGCGTAAGGCTTGCCAGGCGGTCCTCCGGAGGAAGATTCTGCGAGAAGGAAGGGAATGAGCAAGGGGCCGATGTAAAGAATTTAGACTGAGGATACCTGTTGTGCGAGCACGGTATTCGACGGAGGTGGGGAATCAGGAGGCAATGACATGTCCTCCCCCGGCGACCTCCTAATCGTCATGGCTTTCTTGGTCTGGGGAGAGGTGGCAGGGTTGAACATCCAGGCGTTGCGCTCGGCGGCCCGAGCTTTCGCCATCTCCCTAGAAGCCTTCAGTCGTTCCAACGCGCTCTGCTTGGTGGACATCCTGACGGAAGAACGATTTCGGCGAGAAAGGAACAAAAGGGAAGGCTTGATCACCACCCTCGATGGCCAGTATTTATAGCTTCGGGCAGGGGACCCACCAAAAGATTCCCGCCACGTCAGCAGAGTCGGCGAACACCAGGGGTTGGATGTATCTTCGCGAGCTTAGGGCAACCTCGCGAAGAGCGGGGATTGTGTACAACCCCGATGTTCGCCAGGAAGCAACCAAAGCTCGCGCTCAAGGAGGCGAGCCAAAAGGGGCGAACCCTGAACTCCGGCGAGGCAGGCCAAGGAAGAGCAAGAGACTGCGCAAGCGAGCGAGCCCAGCGAAGGGAAGGTAGCCGGCTCCTTCGAAGCTCGGCGAGGGCAGTGCATGCGAGCCCGACCAGTTGAGGAGGGAGCTCGCTAGGCGAGCCCGGAACCTCGGGGTACAGTTAGCCACTTTTGGGGTACAGTTAGCCATTTTGGGGTGCGGATAAGCCATCCTGGGGTTCACCGACCCAGAGGCTCGCGAGCTCCGCTCGCGAGGGAAGTCGGCTTGGCCGGGTCGCTATGGGCGAGCCCAACCATTCGAGGAAGGGGTCCGCTAGGTGAGCCCGCCTAGAGTGGGTGTGGATAGCCATCCTGGGGTTCGCCGACCCAGAGGCTCGCGAGCTCCGCTCGCGAGGGAAGTCGGCTTGGCCGGGTCGCTATGGGCGAGCCCAACCATTCGAGGAATTGGGTCCGCTAGGTGAGCCCGCCTAGAGTGGGTGTGGATAGTCATCCTGGGGCTCGCCGAGGTAGTACAGGCGAGCGAGCCATGCAACTTGCCAGTAGTAACTCTGGGGCTCACCGATCCAGAGGCTCGCGAGCTTCACTCGCGAGGGAGGCCGCAAAGTGGGTTGACACGCCCAGTAAAAGTCTAGGAAGGGATTTTTACCAAGAGGCCCCCGGTGGTCTGCACTTAGCCTCTCCAAACAGCGGAGTTTGGCTGTTAGCAGACCAATCCGGTGTGCGGATAGTAAGAATGGACAGCGGGATTTGGTTATTGACAGACCACAAAACTAAAATCTATAAATAGACCTCAAAGGGCACCTTGGAAGAGACCGGTTCATCATCTTTGAGCTCTTCTCTCCCTAGGTCGCTTTGGTTTGGGCTCTCTAGCTCTCCAAGGTGCCCGAGTCTTAGCTTTGGCTTGGGAGGGGAAGCGCTCAACGATCTTCCGGGTTAGTGGAGGGACCTCCTCGCTGAGACTAGGGTCTTTGTTCTTTGCTCGAATCGTCGGCCTTACCTCTCCCGAGGGACCGGTAAGGGCTAGCTGCCTCTCATTTCGGTGAGGGCCCCGAGCTCCACAAGAGACCGAGAAATCGGTTTCAACACCTAGAGTGCGTCGAACTTTTATCCACCTCTAGTTGAGCCTGGCTTCTAGAGTGTGTCGACCTTGTATCCACCTCTAGTTGATCCTAGCTCCTAGAGTGTGTCGACCTTGTATCCACGTCTAGTTGGGCCTGGCTCCTAGATTGTGTCGACCTTGTATCCACTTCTAGTTGAGCCCGGCTCCTAGAGTGTGCCGACCTTGTATGCACCTCTAGTTGAGCCCGGATCCTAGAATGTGTCGACTTTGTATCCACCTCTAGTTGAGCCTGGATCCTAGATTGTGTCGACCTTGTATCCACCTCTAGTTGAGCCTGGCTCCTAGATTGTGTCGACCTAGTATCCACCTCTTGTTGAGCCTAGCTCCTAGATTGTGTCGACCTTGTATCCACCTCTCGTCGAGCCTGGCTCCTAGAGTGTGTCGACATTATATCCACCTCTAGTTGAGCTTTGCTCCTAGAAGGTGTCGACCTCAGCCCCGATGCTGGCCCGCTGACCAGGCTCTCACCAAGATGGTAGGGCCGGGAACTGCTCGGTGGTTGGAAGTTCTTTATGCTGGAATGCCCCGGAAGATTCCGCTAGCCAGGATCTTGCTAGCCGGCGGGGTTGGAAGACCTCTCGGGTAGGTTATATGTTTTTCTCCCGAGGTGGTCTCGCTAGCCGGGCTCTCGCTAGCCGGCGGGGTTGGAAGACCTCTCGGGGTGGATGTGTGTTTTTCTCCCGAGGTGTTCTCGCTAGCCGGGCTCTCGCTAGCCGGCAGGGTTGGAAGACCTCTCGGGGAGGTGATATGTTTTTCTCCCGAGGTGGTCTCGCTAGCCGGGCACTCGATAGCCGGCAGGGTTGGAAGACCTCTCGGGGAGGTAATATGTTTTTATCCTGAGGTAGTCTCGCTAGCCGGGCTCTCTCTAGCCGGCGGGGTTGGAAGACCTTTCGGGGAGGTTATATGTTTTTTCCCAAGGTGGAATCGCTAGCCGGGCCCTCGCTAGCCGGCAAGGTTGGAGGACCTCTCGAGGAGCCTAAGTGTTTTTTCCCAGGTAGGTTTCTCCTATGGCGCAATTTTCAGCACCACTCACCGAATATGTGGGGTTGGACTTTTCTTTCCGAGCTTGTACGTCGCTCGGAAAGAGCGGGGATTATGTACAACCCCGTATTCACCGAGTATTTTTCCGAGACCCAAGGGTCCTTTAGAACATTGTGTGGTAGCATAGTCCCAGGCAGGATGAGTAGGGGAAAAGGGGGCGAGCGGTGGAGGCGGAGGCCGCCTCCCGCTAGCCCGGCTCATGTAGAGGGGGGAGAGAGGTGGAGGGGCGAGCCCTCCCTCTCGCCCCCGCCCCCAGAAGAGGGGGGGGGGGGTGGCGAGAGGTGGTGGGGCGAGCCCTCCCTCTCGCCCCCGTCCCCAGCGTAGGGGGGCGAGAGGTGGAGGGGCGAGCTCTCCTTCTCGCCCCCGCCCCAGGAGTAAGGGGGCGAGACTAGCAGGGGGCCGACCCCCGGGTCTCGCCCGCCCCAGCAGGGGGGCAAGGGGAGGAGGCCTTCGACCCCCCCTCACCTCCGCCCCAGCAGTAAGGGGACGAGTCCAGCAGGGGGCCAGCCCCCGGGTCTCGCCCGCCCCAGCAAGGGGGCGAGGGGAGGAGGCCATCACCCCCCTCGCCCCCCCTAGCAGTAAGGGTGCGAGACCAGCAGGGGGGCGACCCCCGGGTATCGCCCGCCCCAGCAGGGGGGCGAGGAGAGGAGGTCTTCGGCCCCCCTCGCCCCCGCCCCAGCAGTATGGGGGTGAGACCAGCAGGGGGGGCGACCCCTGGGTCTCGCCCGCCCCAGCAGGGGGCGAGGGGAGGAGGCCATCATCCGCCCTCGCCCCCTCCCCAGTAGTAAGGGGGCGAGACCATCAGGGGGGCCAACCCCCTGGGTATCGCCCGCCCCAGCAGGGGGGTGAGGGGAGGAGGCCTTCGACCTCCCCTCACCCCCGCCCCAGTAGTAAGGGGGAGAGACCAGTAGGGGGGCCGACCCCCGGGTCTCGCTCGCCCCAGCAGGGGGTGAGGGGAGGAGGCCTTCGGCCCCCCTCGCCCCCGCCCCAGCAGTAAGGGGGCGAGACCAGCAGGGGGCTGGCCCCTAGGTCTCGCCCTCCCTAGTTAGGGGGCTCGCCCAGCCCCCGCGGGAGGTCCTCCCTCTCGCCCAGTTCCGTGGGGAGGGATCGGTCTGCATTTAGCGCCTCAGAACAGCAGGATTTGGCTATCCGCAGCCATTTCTGATGGAATTTTGGTAATTTCAGGGACCAATTTTTGACTATTTGTAGCCCATGTCCAGAAATCCTATAAATAGGACAAGGGGGCACCATTTAGAGAAAAGCTTGTTCTAGGCTAGCTCTCTCTCTCTCTCTCCCTCTCCCTCCCCAAATCTCTCTAAGGGAGTAAGGAGAGCCTCCAGTGGTGCCCAAGCCCGGCTTTGGCTTGGGAGGGGAATCACTCTAAAGATCTTTCGGGTATGTGGTGGGACCTCCTCGTCGAGCCCTTGGTCTAGTTCGTAGTTCCAACACCTTCAACTCCATAGAGGCCGATAAATCGGTTTCAATACCTTCGCTTCAATCCATTTGCTAAAATAGTCAATCATGACAATTATAAAGTGATGTTGGCCACTAGTAGTCGAGAAAGATCAGATAAGATCCATCCCCCATACTGTGAATGGCCAAGGCGTTGCTATTGATCTTAGTGTCTGGGATGGTCAGAGTTGAAGTGGAGCAAACTTTTGACACTGAACGCATCGTTTGGCGAATGCTTCTGCATCATTCCTCATTGTCGGCCAAAAATACCCTTGTCTCAGGATTCTCTTCTCTAAAGTTTTTCTTCCTGAATGACTTCTGCATTCTCCTGAATGGACTTCCTGGAGTATTATAGGAATTTCCTCTTCCGAGACACATCTGGCTAGTGGGGAAATGAGAGTCTTTCTGTACAGAACTCATGCTACTAGATAATCGTAGGCTACTTTTCTTCTGGACCTTTTTTTATCTTTTATCGATGGATGGAACTCCCCTTTGGTAAAATACAGCTCGAAAGGATCATTCCAGGAAGAACGTTGATCGATTTGCATTAACCCCCCTCCTTCTGTTGCTGGATGGAAGAGTTCCGAGGTTGCTCCCTCCTAATGGAAGAGCGACATCACTAGCGTCACATGTCATCTTCCCTAAATTTCCCCCAAATTGATCTGAAAAATTCCGCGAAAATTAAAAGCAAGATCTCTCTCTCTCTCTATCTCCCACTCTCATTTCAGATTTCTCTGGCTGCCACCATTTCCTCTGCCAGATCACGGTGATGTGGAACTAGATCTCGCATGCCGCCTACTACCATGGCTAATCTCGAGGAGCCATCCTCCACATTCACCGTCACATCTTCCTCCTACCTATCCAACGAATCCAGCTAGCCGACGGCGATGACGGATGTCAGAAATATTTTGGAAGTAGCCATCCTGACCAGATTGAGTTGCATTCTCGAGCGGCTTCTAATCGAATCGGACATCGATTGCAGCGACGCGGAGATAGTCGTCGACGGCGTCGCCATAGGTATCCATCGCTGCATCCTCGCCACGAGGAGCCGGTTCTTCCACAAGCTCTTTGCACGGGACGGCTCGTCGGAGGGGAAATTGAGGTACGAAATGTCCGATTTGGTGCCCGGCGAGCGTGTCGGGGAGGAGGCATTCAGGGTGTTTTTGACCTATTTGTATACATGGAATCTCAGAGCACTGCCGCCGTAGGCGTCAATATGCGTTGATGCGATGTGCGCTCGCGATGCGTGTCATCCAGTGGTGAATTTCGCCGTCGAGATCATGTATGCCTCGTCGGTGTTCCAGAATTCTGAGCTGGTGTCGCTCTTCTAGGTTCAGTCTATCTATTTATAGGCCAGGAGGCTAATGTTGGCGTTGACACTAACGCCTGGCATTGACCTAGTTTGGAAATGTTTTGATGCCTCGATTCTTCAAAATAGGAATGCGATTCTGCACTTTTGGAATCTTTCATTTTAGGCAACTGTAACGCTGGCGTTGAGGCTAACACTGGCGTTAGGTCAAATCATTCCTTAAGTGCCCCTTCAGTCACGGTTTCTTCCCCTCTTGCCATAAACATCGAGCGTTAACGCCCATAGTTAAGTCCTAACGCCTGTCGTTGGTCTTCTCTCATTTCTTCAGTCGACAAGCCAACCAGTCGATCGACAGACCATCCCGTCGAACACCAACGCCCAGTGTTAAGCATAACGCCTGACGTTAAAATATATTCATTTAAGTATGTGGACAGTTCCAGACCAATGGAGCAACAACCTAGTGTCACACATGTTCAAAACCTGTATGCTAAAAACACAAAGGCAAGCAAGATCAAATACAAGTAGGATTTGTTATTCTCAAATCAAATGGATGCGGAAAACCATGTTCCAACAATCTCCCCTTTTGATAATAATAAATCCCATAGAGATAAATCAGATTCATAGATAAAGAATTTGTGTTTTTATAAAGATATACCATTAATCATTACGATTTATCATTTTATTCTCCCCCTTTGTTATTAGCAAAAGAGGGTGGAGTGAAACAAAACTAGAATAAAGAAGACAAAAGTTTGGACATTACTAAGAGAGGATAAAGAGTTTTGTGTAAACAAAAAGTAAGTCATGATCGAGCTAAGGGAGAGAGTAGCACAGCGGAAAAATATATGATAAGCATGAAAGATCAACATTCAATGATTTTACCCAATGAATTCTACCACTTGCTTTTCAAATTAATTTTTAAAGAAGAATATTACTTGTTGAAAGAGATGCAATAGTGTTTGACAAGCACAAGTGAAGAAAGACCCAAGAAGTGAGCATGATAAACCATGGTAAACGAAGTACATGACAAAAAGAGAAATGCGGAAAACAAAAACAAAACAAATAAGAGTAGTATTTTTGTTATAGTTTGACCATTCCAACAATATGTCTAGACTCTTCACATTTGAGCATTTTATCATTGAAAATTTTCATAACTAATAGGCATGCATGATTTAGCATATTCAAAAAGATAATAGCTACAATGTAACCAATTCGTATTTCAAGTAAAGAAAACATTGTAGAAATCATGCATTGCAATCTAGTGCTTTTACTTAAGTTTTTAGAGAATTATGTAATGTTTGCATTAGGATCCAATTCTCATGAGTAGAAGCTTTATGAAAAACAATGATGTGTGCATAAGGTGTTTTGATAAAAGTATACAAGTTAAATAATCAAAACACATGACATATATAATGAAATAGTGACAACAATATTAAGGATGCAATCTTATAATTACTTTCATACATCAAATCTAGAATAAAGTTTCAAGGCACAAATAATGAGTACAACAACTAAGGTGCTTCGCCCACACAATGTTCATTAAGATTTATTAGGGAGATAAGTATTGCTTGGGGGATCACATAAGCAATTTTATTGATTTTTATTTTTAGTGATCCGGTATACAAATAGAAGTGATAAAACATGAATGTGTTTGCACAAGACAATTTACAACTCTTTCCAAGGTGCTCAACCTCGCAATGCTCATTAAGACTTATCAGGAGGGTGATTAGTGCTTGGTTAAGTTATATTTGGCATTTTATTTCATATTATTGTAATAGCAAGCCAAAGTCTCTGAATTCACTTGTTGTTGCAAACACTAATAATATTGAAATAACACTTCAATGTGTGCAAGAAATTTATTGTTTGAATGAAGGTGTAGGTAATTTTGACATTCAACTTAATATGCTAAGACAATTACACTACACAATCATGCAAGACTAAGATTATGTGCACATGTAGATTACCAAAATAGTTAGTGAATGAATCATTGATTAGCATAAAACATTACTCATGCTTAGAGGCATGCTAGGCAATCATACACAATTTTCTATATACTATTTCATTGCACATAATCAGATTAAGGTCAAGGCATGAAGATAAAACAATGTTTAGGAAATTTGAAATTAAAATTAGACATTGAAGATATTATTTAAGTGTATGCCTAAACAATTTTTACCATTTGAAACAAAATAACTAAGAAGTTTTGTCCTTTTGAAATCTTATAGTCAAACCATAATTTTGTAAATATTTAAAGCAAAACAAATAAGAAAAACATATTTTTGATTATTTTGAATTATTTGAATTTTTTTGTATTTTGGAATAAAACAACCAAATTAATAACAAAATAATTTAAAAAACTGAGAAAAGAAACGGAGAAAGATCATTATAAAATACCAGAAATAGTGTTGAGAAAACAGAATTTCAATTTGGCAAAAAGGGCTAACGCCTGGCGTTAACTACTTAACGCCCAATCAGAACTCTGTTTTTTGAGATTTTTGAAATAAAATTTCCCTTGGAATAGTGAATATGCATATTGTCCTTCTTGGTGTAGAAATTTCAGAAAATTTAAAGATGATTAGATGGCTCAAAATTGTTGAATACTTTTCCATAAAAAGGTTGTAAAATTATTTTTAAGAATGTTAATTCAAATAATGTAAATCATATTGCATGAAGACTGAACTAAGAGATATAGAGATCAGATACTATTCAACATTGTGATATTGGCAATTTTGCACATAAGGTTAACGCTAGGCGTTAATTTCTAACACTGGCGTTGATGAGTCCAATTTATATAGTGATTTTAGGACTCATCTGGGCTAGTTTTCACGCACTTGCACTTCACTTTTTGTGATTTAATGCTTATATTTCACTTATTCACAATTCTCACATGAGGTGCACATTTTGACCCATTTTGGTGCGATTCCTTATATTCTAGTGGTCCTGGATGTTTTCATGCAGGTTCATGGGTCGTGCGATGCTCGGAGTTTGACTGGGGGCAATTTCTGCCTAAAAAGCCACTGATCGTGTGTTTTCCTTCGCACACGATCAGGCGCATGACCACTGGTCGTGCGTTAATTCCCCTTACCAGACAGAGAGGTTCGCACGATCATAGACCTTCTTCTCGCACAACCACTGGTCGTGCGCCACTGACCGTACGCTATTTTGCAGTTCAGGACTATGCTATAGGTTCTTCGCGCACGATCAGAGGCATTTCTTCACGCACGACTTCTGGTCGTGCGCCACTGACCATGCGCGTTCAAAATTCTGCTTTCTATAAATATGCATTTTCACGAATCCTTCCGCCTAATCCGTGTTTTAGGTCATTTCCAACGCTGTTTTCCCGCTACAGAGCGCCCATTTCGCCGCTCCATCACCGCCCACCTTCGGGAGGAGCTCCGGCCGCCATTCTCTTACAAATCTCAAGTCGGAGCATCCTCTAGGCCTCCTCCATTGTTTGTGCACCTCCAAAGCTCCATTTTGAGGGATTTTCTGCTACATATATGAAGTTCTCTAGTGAGATTGGAGTCAAAGAAGATTGACGGAGAAGACGGGCACAATAGAAGAAGGTGACAGCTCTTCCTGACCCCGGACGGTAGTTGGAGCCCGAGCTCGGACAAGGATTGACAACCCTAGATTCCGGCCGTGAACCTCCGATGAGTCTCCGCCCCTTTGGTTGTAATCTCACCTCCTTTACATTGTAGTGTGTTATTCCTTATCAATTTGGGTGTATGAACAATGTTTGCTAACCTTGTTTTGTCATTTAATATTTCATGTCTATGTGAAATCGTTATGAGTGGTTTATGCTAGTGAGGAGCGCCCCATTCCATCCTCCATCCTGCCTTCATGTTCATGTGTCGCACTAGCAATTTCTAGTGGCGTGCTTGTTGACGAGGTGCTTGCGACCCTTATTCCGCCGGTGTGACCCACTCCATCCGCAAGCCTACTCTTCCATCTGCCAAGCGAAGCAGTGCATAGCAGCCCGTGTAATCCATCCGCCTAGCCAAGTGGTGCTAACGACCCTCAAAACCTTTCTGCCAGTGCGAACCACCTTATCCGCGTTCCTATTCTTCCATCCGCCTAGCGAAGTAGTGCGTTCAAGGCCTACGTAGTTTCCATCCCGCCAAGCGAAGCAGTGCGCTCAAGGCCTGCATAGGAGTAGTTTATTTAGCTCTTTTACTTTGTTTTCCACAAACCAAATCACCCCTTTCGCATCCATCCGACCCAAAGGACTTCTGATGATCACTCAGATTGTTCTTTTTTCTTTGTTTTGGTTAACCTTTATTTGACGAGATTAGATTTCGACGGGTGTTTCCAAAGAGTCTCGGAAGTACTCCTACTTTGAGAAATTAAACATTATCCTATTGAAAGATAGAAGTAACGGTCTTTTTCTGCTTTCGATATATTGACGATTACGCCTCGGCTACAATGCTGAATTCTATTGATTTTTAAAATAAAAAAGGAGAGTTTTGCACTAATTTGGTTTGAATAGTTTTTGTTTAAATTTTAATCCGAACTAATCATATAATAAAGGCAAGTATACCTTATCGTGAGTAATACAAGATATTTTGTTTTAGAAAATATCGAGGTCGTATATTTCCGCCGATCGTATTGCTTAAGCTACTTTGAGGAATGAACTATTATTTTATGGGAATAAGTTTTTAATGTGGGGTTTTAAAAACGAATGATAATAATCGTATAACTAGAGTTCTAAACGATGATAATAATAGCGCCCGATGTCGAATTACCTTGAGACAAAAATAGTCATTTTTAAAAGTAAAAGTGATGACTTTTCAAAACATTAAAACAACTTGGCCATGGAGGTTCCATAATTATGAACGCTCCTCTCTCGAGGGTACGCCCACCTGAGAATATGAATTTTCGACCATCGAATCTTCTTAATACTCACTTTAAGTTGTGAACCCGGCTATTGGGCTTTTACTTCCAATTTGGGAGGCTTACCACATCCTCTCTCGAGGGTAGAGCGCACTTCTCTTTACCCGTGAGCGATCAGTCCGTACGCACGAGCCTCTCAGCTAACTAGTGTACGGAGACGGAAATGAAAACCACACATCGATTATGTGGCTCCACTCAACGTTATTCTCGGGTAAACCTTAAGCGTTAATTATTTTAGAAAGAGATGTTTTATTTTTTAGAAAAACTATTTTTGGGTCCCAATGCTCTTCGACATCGTGCGGTAAAAGAAATTAGCCACTCATCGGAATGGAGACGACATTAATAAGAAAATACATGTTTAATAATTTAGCGGATATAAACGGATAAAAAAAGAGAAATAAAAAGATTTATATAAAAGCAGTTATAGTATCCGTCCCAACCGTCTTAAACAAGCGCTAAAGGAAATTAGCCTCTCATTCAAGATGGGGGTGGTATAGAAATGAAAAGTCTTATAAAGGTGCATAAATAATATCCGTCACAACCGACTTAAATAAGTGCTAAAGGAAATTAGCCTCTTATTCAAGATGGGGGTTGTATATAGCAGTTATATAAAGACTGAAATAAAGCTAAGTTACAAAAAGGAAAAACATTATCTCATATACGCACGCACTCTACTTGTAATAAAAAGACTGAATCGAAAGAAAGCATTTAAACAAAAGCGATAAATAAAGCGTTAAAAGAAAGCGATAAACTATTTTTATGAAAGAAATAAACTAAGTTATGAAAGCAATAAAGTTATACTCATACACACACACACTAACATAAATAAAAAGAAGATGATCCAAATGAGAAAACAACATTTTATTTCTAAAAGGCGAAATTTACAAACGAACATAAACTTAATTGCATAAAGAAAACTCACAATCACTCAAAAGAACTCAAAATAACATTACAACACTCAAAATTTGGATGGGAAATGCTTCAGCCGAGCCCCTCTATTTATAGGAAAATTTTCATTTTTACACACCCTAGGTCACGGGCGTGACTTGGATGTCACGGCCGTGACTTAGGGCGTGACATTTGCGCATGCTTTTGGGGTCGCATCCACCATCTTCTGGAAGGTTTGCCCGTCAAACATGGCTGCACACGGGCGTGACCAGCAGTGTCATGGGCGTGACAGTGGGCGGCACATATCTGCTTTAACTGGGGCGTGATGGCTGGCGTGTGCGCTGGATTCTTCGAACGCCTAGACAAAGAGAGTTCATCGAACGTAGATCGTCGTTCGTCGAACGCTGGACGCTGAGAGGGATTCGTCGAATGCTGGATATCGTTCGTCGAACGCTGGGGCAGAGGGAGTTCGTCGAACGCAGCTTGGAGAGCTTTCGTCGAACGCAGCTCGGAGAGCTTTCGTCGAATGCAGCTCGGAGAACTTTCGTCGAACGCAGGGGCAGAGGGCGTTCGTCGAACACAGTTCGACTTTCGTCGAACGCAGCTTTCCTTTCGTCGAACGTAGATTGAGAAGTTGGCATTTTAAAATTACACACCCTTGGGTCACGGGCGTGACTTGTAGTCACGGGCGTGACTCAGGGTGTGACTTGACAAAAATTGCCAAAATCTGCAAAAACAAAAATAAAACTAAGTTAGTAAGGAAAATAATAAAACAAGCAATTTATTCATTAATTTACATAGAAAATTTACAATATTAAGTAAAACTATACTAATAACTATACTAAAAATGCATATATTTTATTACTTATCAAAGACCCCCATACTTAAGCTTTTGCTATTCCAGAGCAAAAGTAAGAGAGATCTATACGGTATTAACATAAGTTCTAATTTTTAGCTAACATTTTATTTTAATCATAAGAGACTGAAAAATAAAAATTCGGAGTAATAAGAGTTGTCCTAAATTATGCAAATGATTTAAGTAGAAAGAAATGTCCTAGCCAAAAGACTTCTTAATTAACCAAATAGCAAACAAAATTGAAATCATTAGTAAATGAGATTAGATTGAAATTATAATAACCTTTGTTTAAAGAAATGTGAAGGAAATATGCAATTTACTAATTATGCTCTCAAAGGATTTTTTGAATTAAGTCCAGAAACACTAAATCGGCTAAGAAAAAAGGGGGGGTAAAAAGCTATGTCAAAAAGAAGAGTACTTGAATTAGGAGTGTTGGTTTGTATCTTTCCACCTTTCCTCTTTAGTTTTCTTTGGTGCTCACCGTGATATACGGGGGAAAACTGTTTGTTTTTTTCTTTTGCTTTAATAACACAATGCTTATGTTTACGGAACGAAATCTTATTCCCATTGACATAAGATCATTTAAAAATTTTTATCGGGTGCCTATGTTTATGGAACGCAGTCTTATTCCCATTGACATAAGATCTTTTTCTTCTTTTATTTTTCTTGCCATGCATACAAAGGGGTTTGCGAGAAAAAAATCTTAGAAATAATAAAAAAAAAGGTTTGAGAGCAACCTTGGTAATTTGAAAATTCCTAGATTCCTAGAGACATAAAGTAGAGATAATTGGGGTCTAAAGTTGTTTTGCCAACATAATACACATGTCTCTATTTTAGCTAGTAGAAGTATTGCTTGAAAACAAAGCCTCTATTTAAATTAAAAACACAAGATATTCTGTAAAACTTAACCCCGAGCGTTTAAATATATCGATCTTAGATAAACAAACAAATTGTAAAACTAGCGATTATGAAAATACACAAACATATACTCTCGAAACTAAATGCTTTAAGAATATAAGTAAAGTAGGGTTTATTATTTTTTGGATTTTTGTTTTTTTTGTTTTTTTTTCAACTACTATATAGTTATATATATATAAACTTGTTTTTTGAAATGTTTTGGGGTTTTGCAAAAAATTTTTTGATTTTGTTTTGTTTTTTTTGTACTAAGACAAAGTAAAAAAAAGAAAAACATGTTTTTTGAAAAATTTGTGATTTTTAAAATTTTTTTTGTAGTTTTGTTTAAGCTTATATTTACAAAAGTAAGCAAAATGCAGAATGAAACAGGGAAAATTGTTTTTTTTCAGGTTTTTTTTAATTTTTGTGTTTTAAATAAAGACAGAATTTTTTTTAAAAGATTTTGTGTTAAATAAAGAACGTAAAGCACCCCCATACTTAAAACCCAACATTGTCCCCAATGTTATAATGTAAGTATGAAGAAGAGAAAATAACATTACAATATATACAAAAGGAAAGAGGGAGCAAAAAGGCTTCCCTGAAATAAAGCTGGCAGGGCCGGAAGAAACCCTGAAAAAGAAAAAAGAACAAAGCATAATAAAAGGTTAGATAAATATGGGGTGCCTCCCGCGAGCGCTTTGTTTACCGTCGCGTAGCTTGACTAAACTAAAGTACCGGGATCATCGTTTGATAGGGAGTGCTGTAGTGAGGGATTAACGTGGAGAGTAACTTCGTCGTCTCCCACCCGAAGGAGGAGTAGACCATTACTAACATCAATTAGCGCACGGGAAGTGGCGAGGAAGGGGCGATCGAGGATGATAGGCACCTCAGCGTCTTCCTCGATGTCCAGGATGATGAAATCTACCGGGAAGAGAAACTTTTCTACCTGGACTAGAATATCCTCCACTACCCCTATAGGGTACTTCATCGAGCTATCCATAAGTTGGATACTCATCTTTTTCGGGCTTGGGATGCCTACGTTGAGTTTTTTTAAAAGAGAAAAAGGCATCAAATTGATGCTGGCGCCTAAGTCTGCTAGAGCATACTTTATTAATATATTGTCGAAGAGGCACGGGATGGAGAGTCGTCACGGGTCGTTCAATTTTAGCGGCAATTTGTTAAGGAAAACAGCCGAGTAGTCTGCGTTAAGGGAAGCCCGCGAAACATCGTCGAGTTTCTTTTCGTCAGAAAGCAACCCTTTATGATATTTCACGTATTTCGGCATTTGGGAGAGTGCCTCGCAGAAGGGAACGTTTATTATAATTTGTTTAAAAATTTGTAAGAATTTTCAATATTGCTTGTCCCTCCGCTCGTTGTTTATTTGTGAGGGATAAGAAAGAGGCGAGCAAGAAACGTTTGGCACGATCGAAAGACTCGGTGATTTATCTATCGAAGGAGAGGGTGTAGTGGTCAGTGTTGAAATATGTACCTTAGGCTCGACCCGTTTTGGGGAGGTTACCTCCTTGCCACTGCAAAGATTTATGGCGTTGGCAGTTTCTCGGGGGTTCGGCTCCGTGTTCCCTGGCAGAGCTCCATATGGCCGCTCGGAGACCATCTTTGTCAGTTGTCCCACCTGATTTTCCAAGTTCTTAATCTATCCGAAAATATTCCGGATATTTGACTCGGTGGACGCAACGTATTTAGCAAAAATATCTTCGAGCGGAGAAGATTTTTGAGGTGGAGGCTGAAATCCGTTTGGAAATCTTTGCGGATTTACAATTGGGGGCCTCTGAGCATTATTAGGATTGCTCCAGGAAAAATTTGGGTGGTTCCTCCAACCCGGATTATAATTATTACTATACGGATTGTTATTAGGGTTGAAGGGGGCCTAACTGGGTTGCCTACGTAATCTACAATTTCTTCGACAAAAGTATTATTATTATTATTATTATTAAGCCAAGCGGGAGTGGAGGAGGAAGCAGTCATCTCCGCCACTTGCTAACTTAGCCGCTCTACTTGCGAGGATAGGTGAGCAGTGGCATCCACGACATAAATCCCGGCCGGTTTGGCAGGGCGAGATCTAGGCGCATTCCATTGATAGGTGTTCATGGCCATTTCCTCGAACAGAGCTTGAGCGGCCGCCGGGATTTTATTGTTTAACATTCCCCCGGCGGCTGCATCGATCATCTGTCGCATGGAAAAATTTAGGCCATTATAAAATGTCTGGACCTGTAGCTAGGACGGCAGCGCATGATGAGGACATTTACGCAGGAACTCTTTACAACGCTCCCAAGTCTCATAGAGAGACTCAAAATTGTATTGAATGAAATAGGCGATATCCGTACGTAACTTAGCGGTTTTTGACAGGGGGGAATATTTAGTTAAAAAGTGTTCCGTCAATTGGGCCCACGTGGTTATGGATCATCTAGGAAGAGAAGTTAACCACGCTTTTGCCTTCGTACATAGCAAAAATGGAAATAAGTGTAAATGAATGGCGTCGTCAGTAACCCCATTAATTTTGAAAGTATCGCAGATTTCCAAAAAATTCGAAAGATGTAAGTTCAGATCCTCATCTGGCAAACCGTCAAATTGGACTAACTGTTGTACCATTTGAATGATGCTAGATTTTATTTCAAAATTATTATTAGCAACTGTTGGGCGTGTTATGCTCGATCCGGTATCTTCCAGATTTGGCCTGGCATAATATGTCATGGTCCGTGGCGGGGCCACATCTGGAATTTGATCGTCCATAGGTTCAGTGTAAGTATCTCCGACAGACTCTTCGGGAAATTCGAGTAAGTTTTGATCGCGAAGTCGGAGGTGCTCGTGAAGAGTGCGCTTGATTTCGGGGTCAAAAGGGATATTCAAATCGTCCGAGGAGTTTCCTCGTGTCATATACTAATAATAAAAATGATATTTTTTTTATGTTTTATTTTTTTTTTGTAGATATATATATATTTTTTATTATATATTATTAATATATATGATAAAAGTAATAGTAATTCCTTGTTTCAAATAACAACACTAATTTTCCCCGGCAACGGCGCCAAAAACTTGATGATTACTCAGATTGTTCTTTTTTCATTGTTTTGGTTAACCTTTATTTGACGAGATTAGATTTCGACGGGTGTTTCCAAAGAGTCTCGCAAGTACTCCTACTTTGAGAAATTAAACGTTATCCTATCGAAAGATAGAAGTAACGGTCTTTTTCTGCTTTCGAAATATTGACGATTACGCCTCGGCTACAACGTCGAATTCTATTGATTTTTAAAATAGAAAAGGAGAGTTTTGCACTAATTTGGTTTGAAGAGTTTTTGTTTAAATTTTAATCCGAACAAATCATATAATAAAGGCAAGTATTCCTTATCATGAGTAATACAGGATATTTTGTTTTAGAAAATATCGAGTTCGTATATTTCCGCGGATCGTGTTGATTAAGCTACTTTGAGGAACAAACTATTATTTTATCGGAATAAGTTTTTAATGTGGGTTTTTTAAAACGAATGATAATAAGCGTATAACTAGAGTTCTAAACGATGATAATAATAGCGCCCGATGTCGAATTACCTTGAGACGAAAATAGTCTTTTTTAGAAGTAAAAGTGAGGACTTTTCAAAACATTAAAATGGCTTGGCCATGGAGGTTCCATAATTATGAACGCTCCTCTCTCGAAGGTACACCCACCTGAGATTATGAATTTTCGACCATCGAATCTTCTTAATACTCGCTTTATATTGTGAACCCGCTATTGGGTTTTTACTTCCAATTCGGGAGTCTTACCACATCCTCTCTCGAGGGTAGAGCGCACTTCTCTTTACCCGTGAGCGTTCAGTCCGTACGCACGAGCCTCACATCTAACTAGTGTACGGAGACGGAAATGAAAACCACACATCGATTATGTGGCTCCACTCAACGTTATTCTCGGGTAAACCTTAAGCGTAATTATTTTAGAAAGAGATGTTTTATTTTTTAGAAAAACTATTTTTGGGTCCCAATGCTCTTCGACATCGTGCGCTAAAAGAAATTAGCCACTCATCGGAATGGAGGCGACATTAATAAGAAAATACATGTTTAATAATTTTAGCGGATATAAGCGGATAAAAAAAAGAGAAATAAAAAGACTTATATAAAAGAAGTAATAGTATCCGTCCCAACCGTCTTAAACAAGCGCTAAAGGAAATTAGCCTCTTATTCAAGATGGGGGTGGTATAGAAATGAAAAGACTTATAAAGGTGCAGAAATAATATCCGTCCCAACCGACTTAAATAAGTGCTGAAGGAAATTAGCCTCTTATTCAAGATGGGGGTGGTATAAAGCAGTTATATAAAGACTGAAATAAAGCTAAGTTACAAAAAGGAAAAACACTATCTCATATACGCACGCACTCTACTTGTAATAAAAAGACTGAATCGAAAGAAAGCGTTTAAACGAAAGCGATAAATAAAGCGTTAAAAGAAAGCCATAAACTATTTTTATGAAAGAAATAAACTAAGTTATGAAAGCAATAAAGTTATACTCATACACACACACACACTAACATAAATAAAAAGAACATGATCCAAATGGGAAAACAACATTTTATTTCTAAAAGGCGAAAATTACAAACGAACATAAACTTAATTGCATAAAGAAAACTCACAATCACTCAAAAGAACTAAAAATAACATTACAACACTCAAAATTTGGATGGGAAATTCTTCAGCCGGGCACCTCTATTTATAAGAAAATTTTCATTTTTACATGCCCTAGGTCATGGGGGTGACTTGGATGTCACGGCTGTGACTTAGGGCGTGACATTTGCGCGTGCTTTAGGGGTCGCATCCGCCGTAAGGTTTGGCCATCAAACTTGGCTGCAGATGGGCGTGACCTGCAGTGTCACGGGCGTGATAGTGGGCGGCACATATCTGCTTTAACTAGGACGTGACGGCACAGAGAGAGTTCGTCGAATGCAGATCGTCATTCGTCAAAAGCTGGACGCTGAGAGGGATTTGTCGAACGCTGGACGCCGTTCGTCGAACGCTGGGGCAGAGGGACTTCGTCGAACGCAGCTTGGAGAGCTTTCGTCGAACGCAACTCAGAGAGCTTTCGTCGAACGCATCTCGGAGAGCTTTCGTCGAACGCAGTGGCAGAGGGCGTTCGTCAAATGTAGTTCGACTTTCGTCGAACGATGCTTGCCTTTCGTTGAACGCAGATTGAGAAGTTGGCATTTTAAAATTACACGCCCTTGGGTCACGGGCGTGACTTGTAGTCACGGGCGTGACTCAGGGCGTGACTTGACAAAAATTGCCAAAATCTGCAAAAACAAAAATAAAACTGAGTTTGTAAGGAAAATAATAAAACAAGCAATTTATTCATTAATTTACATAGAAAATTTACAATATTAATTAAAACTATACTAATAACTATAATAAAAATGCATATATTTTATTACTTATCAACTTCGATCTCAATTCCTTCCTCAATAGTTAACCCCACCTTACTGTGTTCCTTACAGATTCGATACTCGGGGATTTGCTCCTCATTTTATATTACTTGAACGATCGGTACACTGCCATTTCGTGCCGCAGTCTCGCTACCGCCTATAGCAGTGTGCTAGATTTGCGCATCAATTTTTTGGCGTCGTTGCCGGGCAACACAGTCGTGTGAGTTTCTGGAGAGGAAGTCGAGAGATAGAAGCCCTTTTCCAGTTGTTTATACCATTTTCTTCTTTGTTTTAGTTCTTAGAATTCGTAGTTTTAAATTTTTTTCTCCTTATCTATTTTGTGATTATCTAAAGCAGACATCCATTTTTTGTATTTCCTCCGTGTAGTTAGTTTTTGCAAAGAAATTCTATTTGTTGATGAACTTTCCCCCGCTACACAATGTATTATGCTTTCAATATCCGTTGTAGATGGTGTGGAAATCATAATCATTCTAGTGATAAATGCCCCACTGGAGATGGTGAGCATAATAATCGAGGCCCAGTATATGGATCACCATTCTCTTACGGTACTTCATACACCGTACCTAAGTCTTATGGTCACTCTTCTTCACCCCATTTACCATTTTCATATTCCTCTCCGGCCCCGTTTGGACCGAGGAGTAATGGAAAATGGTGTTTGTATTGTCATAGCACTGAACATGTGTTGAAAGATTGCGCAGAATTTTAGTGCCAAATGGAGGAGGATGATGAAACTGATGATCGTATCATTCCATCCACCTCTCATTTGGGTGCTCATTCTGATTCTGATGATATATTCGCAGTACCACCTTGTCTATGGGGAAATGCTGCAGATATCCCCATCAGACTTTCTGCTGATCGCTGTGATGACATGGTGTAGACTTCTCTCCCGGTGCATTTGTCACTCCTTTTGGATTCACCCCTAGAGGAACCTGTGCACATTTTCTCTTATGATGTTATTACCTTTGTTCCTCCGCTTTCTTTGCAAGAACTCTCTACACATATTTTTGGTGAGTTGGTTGATGATATTAGGCAGGAAGTTGATTCGAAGCCTGAGGCTGCGCCAAAGTGGGATGAGGAAGTTATTCTCTCTGATAGGGAGTGTGACTCCTTGGAACACGATGACGCACCGAGGTGGGATGAGGAGGAAACCCTTTCTGATGTGGAGGTTTGCACTTCCTTATCGGATGAGGAGGTCCAACTCAACACCGAGGACCTTGAGCTTTCAGACTCCCCTTGCTACGAATCATATGATACTGACAATGATCTATGCTTAGATCCTGCTGGGAGTGAGACCGGGACCACTCCCCCGATTGATGTTTATTTAAGTTTTTCTTCTCTTTTATTTCCTAGGCTCATCATCTGAGCCTGTGCATGCTGAGTCTTCACAGCTACTTCAGGAGGACTTGGAGCATTCTGCTCAAGTCAATGATGAGCGCATCCTCTTATGTGAGGAGGTTAATCCCTCCTCCACAGAGGAAGCCTCATTCATTGCCTACTCCTCCTGCCGCCTCCCTAAAGATGACACCTTGCTGGGCAAGGATGTTTTTGGTGAGATTTGTGAGGAGTACTCCTCCTCTTCTTACATTCTTTTCCCTCTACCTGTGATGGGCAGGTTTTATCTATATTCGGGTAGAGGCGTGACTGTTCTATCGTCGTATCGGTACCCGATACCAACACGCATATTAGAACAGTTACCTGTGCATTTCCTTTTTCATACACCCATTAGCTAGAACTGTTGTTTTTAAATAAGTCGTGCTGGGATGACAATAACCCCAGTTGTTATCTTTCTTTTCTGCAATTTGTTTTCATCTTGTCCATTTAATTAGCTGTATTGTACTTTGCTTTTGTCTATTTTTTTTTTTTTGGCGGAACACACCCCTGCAGGTATTCTTCTGGATGGATGCTGCAGCTAGGTCTAGATTTAAATGCCAATCTTCTGGTATGCTCATTTCTGAGCATTTGTACTCTCTTCCCCTAGCTCTTTTCTGAATTTCATAGCTATATATTGTGTGTATTGTCTAGTTTAAATCTGGGGGAGAGTAGTTCTCTGTGCCCACTCATGCGCACTATTGCATAACATGCTAGAAGTACTTTTATTTTAGTTTATTGAAAATTGTTGTTCATTATCTTTGTGCACCACATCACCCACTTGAGCACGTACTCATCTGTATGCATGCTCTGAGTTGAATTTAATTCTTTTGCTTATTTGGGAAAGTCTAGGTGCTGTCTTAGGACTCTGTAACAGAGTAAAATGTTGACTCTAGTAGTGCTCCTAGTCAAATGCTCGGTTGCATAGAAATTTATGTAGATTAGACTTCTTTTCATAATTATGATTTTATATTTTTTTCTATTAGTGTAAATGTTGTTTACTCTACTCAAATGGTGAATCCGGTGTGAATCAAATAGTAGCATAAGGATGTATGTAAATGATCGCTAGACTCGTATTGCTTGAGCCGGGAGAAAGGATAATCTTTCTCAGTGGCTAAGAACTTGCCCCAAACGATTCTTGAAGCATAGGCATGGGATAGTTCTAGTGCGTGAGAATGACGTAGGCCATTATTTTGGCCTGGTTGAGCCATTGTGCCATTCCTGATATCATTCCTCGCTTTCCCCTTTGTGCCTACCCCTTCCTCTTGATTTAGCTCCACTTTTATCTCACCAAAAGCTTAAAAGCCTAACCTAGTCGCACACCCAAATCTAAGCTTTAGTTATAGTTATATTTACATTTTGGGGGGTGCTGATTGTGGTGTTTATTTTGTGAATTTATGGATATGCTCATTTGAAAAATATGCTGAAAGAAAAAGACAAGAAAAAGAAAGAAAAAAATGATTAAAAAAAGTGAAAAAGAAAAATGAGTTTTATTGAAAATCGTTTAGAAAAATTATGTATTGGGAGTAGGCGGTGCACACACCTATGTTGCAAAAGTCCAAGTCTGGGGGTGTGGTGCACTTGTTTATTTATAGTCGTGCGGGTAGCTCTATCTTATGCTCATGTTGGGTTAGGTGTGCTTAGCCTCCATGTTTATCTTTGTTTACCTCACCGTAACCCAAGCCCCATCTCTAACCTAAAGTCCTACTGACTCACGCCTTGAACCAATCTAGTGTCGTGGAGAGAATGTGATCGGGCGAGCTTATGGTCACCGACACCGATGGATTTCGGCGGAGTTTGTCCGGCACCCCAATCTTGAGCAATGCTCATCTCAGCGCTTAGTTTACTTTCTCCGTATGTGTGACCGGATGATTCACCGTAATTCACGATTTTGAGTAGTTGTAATATGCTTTTACTCTTTTAGAAATCTATAAACTGTTTGTATAATGAGAAATCTTCTCTATTATTTTTCATATACACGTGAGAATGCGACTTCGCATGGTACTCTGTATTGTAATTCTAAGCCATCTACTTTTCTTTCCCCGCTTGCTTAGGGTTTGTTTGCTCGGGACGCGCAAACAGGTAAGTCTGGGGGTGTGATGAGTCCAATTTGTATAGTGATTTTAGGACTCATCTGGGCTAGTTTTCACGCACTTGCACTTCACTTTTTGTGTATCAATGCTTATATTTCACATATTCACAATTCTCACATGAGGTGCACATTTTAGCCCATTTTGGTGTGATTCCTTGTATTCTAGTGGTCCTGGATGTTTTCATGCAGGTTCATCGGTCGTGCGATGCTCGGAGTCTGACTGGGGGCAATTTCTTCCTAAAATCCATTGATCGTGCGTTTTCCTTCGCGCACGATCAGGCGCACGACCACTGGTCGTGTGTTAATTCCCTTTACCAGACAGAGAAGTTCGCACGATCATAGAGCTTCTTCTCGCACGACCACTGGTCGCGCGCCATTGACCGTGCGCTATTTTGCAGTTCAGGACTATGCTACAGGTTCTTCGCGCACGATCAGAGGCATTTCTTCGTGCACGACCATTGGTCGTGCGCCACTGACCGAGCGCGTTCAAAATTCTGCTTTTTATAAATACGCATTTTCATGAATCCTTCCACCTAATCCGTATTTTAGGTCATTTCCAGCGCTGTTTTCCCGCTCTAGAATGCCCATTTCGCCGCTCCATCAACGCCCACCTTCGGGAGGAGCTTCGACCGCCATTCTCTTGCAAATCTCAAGCCGGAGCATCCTTTAGGCCTCCTCCATTGTTTGTGCACCTTTAAAGCTCCATTTTGAGGGATTTTCTGCTGCATATATGAAGTTCTCCGGTGAGATTGGAGTCAAAGAAGATTGACGGAGAAGACGGGTACAATAGAAGAAGGTGACAGCACTTCCTGACCCCAGATGGAAGTTGGAGCCCGAGCTTGGACAAGGATTGACAACCCTAGATTCCGGCCGTGAACCTCCGATGAGTCTCCGCCCCTTTGGTTGTAATCTCACTTCCTTTACATTGTCGTCTATTATTCCTTAATAATTTGGGTGTATGAACAATGTTTGCTAACCTTGTTTTGTCATTTAATATTTCATGTCTATGTGAAATCATTATGTATGGTTTATGCAAGTGAGGAGCGCCCCATTCCATCCTCCATCCTACCTGTTGGGTTTTCTATACCCCTTCACAAGGGATGACATATCGAATATGCGCAGCGGAAATGAACAAGAACAACCCCAAAAAGAGATCAACGGATCTTGCGGTTTTCATGATTCAAGAGAATAAGAAAGCAAATACAAAATATACCTTCGCGGGATTGAGTCAATACTCAATCAAGGTGCTCCAAGTCGAAATCCGAAATCTGCCTTTGAGTTCTTCAAGGATCGAAATAGATCGATCCCTCTACATAAGTCCACACAAGCGATGAAGAACCCTAGCTTCTTGTCGTACAAGAACTAGGTCAGAGAAGGAAGCTCTCAACGTCCCCACAGACTGCTAGATCCGATCCAGGGGAGGCGGCGACCACGACGGCGGCGACCAGCGGCGGTGGAAGGACTATCGGCGGACGGGAAGAACGAGAAGCCTTCATGCGGAACAGTTCCGGTCGGCCGTTCATCTCAATCGCGAAAAGATTAAGTCGTATCGAAGACCTAATCGCATTCCCTTTTATAGGCAAGGTATAAAATAGGCTATCCGCAGACCAGAGGAAAAACTGTCCAGATTGAATTCGCCGAATTCGACTAATCACATTAACCGAATTCGACTAATCACTATAACCGAATTCAGCGAAACCATTTCGATGAATTCGACTATATATAAATTTGGCTATTCACTATAACCGAATTTGGCGAAACCATTTCGACGAATTCGACTATATAAATTCGGCGAAACCCTTTAGTCGAATTTGCCATTAGCCGAATTCGTCTAAACCCTTTAGTCGAATTCGGTTAATGCCTTTAGCTGAATTATCTAGTGTAAATCCGTTCGTTTAAACCCTTTAAACGATTTCCCGTTGAGACATTCTCAACTTAATTCCAAGCAGTCGCAGGATTGGTCCTCCACTCATATCCAATATGAGTAAGGCCAACACAATCCTTTTTCCAATTTCTCCAAACGCTTTTATGTGCGACCCTATAGGCTCATATTGCGTTGGCAGCAAGACTAACTATTGATTGCTTTGAGATCACTTCAAAAACTCCAACACTGCCTTCATGTTCGTGTGCCACACTAGCAATTGCTAGTGGCGTACTTATTGACGAGGTGCTTGCGACCCTCATTCCGCCGGTGTGACAAACTCCATCCGCAAGCCTACTCTTCCATCTGCCAAGCGAAGTGGTGCATAACAGCCCGTGTAATCCATCCGCCTATCCAAGAGGTGCTAACGGCCCTCAAAACCTTTCCGCCAGTGCGAACCACCTCATCCGCGTGCCTACTCTTCCATCCACCTAGCGAAGTAGTGCGTTCAAGGCTTACGTAGTTTCCATCCCGCCAAGCGAAGCAGTGCGCTCAAGGCCTGCATAGGAGTAGTTGATTTAGCTCTTTTACTTTATTTTCCACAAACCAAATCACCCCCTTTCGCATCCATCCGACCTAAAGGACTTTGATCTCAAGTCCTTCCTCAATAGTTAACTCTACCTTACTGTGTTCCTTAGAGATTCGATACTCGGGATTTGCTCCTCATTTTATATAACTTGTGTAACGTCTCAAATTGAGGCATAAACGCGGGTTGTCCGTACTGGTTTTGGAACATGATGACCCTTCGGGGTAAAGGACCCTTCGGGGTAAAGGACCCTTCGGGGTAAAGGACCCTTCAGGGTAAAGGAAAAAGGATTCGAATCGCCCCTAATATATCCTAAGAAACGAAACATTCATGGAAGTACTGATTTAAAGGGTTATAAAGGTACATTGATAAATGCTTATAGACATGAAAACTGACATGAAATTATGTATTTGCACTGCTTCCATGATATAGATACAGTTATGATACTTGCATGACATGTTCCATAGTTCATATGAATGCTACAGCTTCTTATATTATTTATGATTACTGACATGTTTCCCCCAGTTATTATGTTCTTTCATAAATACTGATACATGGACACACTGCTTTAATGTTACATAACATGGTTATGATTCTCCACTGCTCATACCGTTTTATTGGTGCTAACATGTTCATATAGTTATATTCTTCATAAGTTCACTACTGAGATAGAAAATGGTTAGTATGGAAAATATATTTCTAACTGCATAAGTTTTTCTAATTGTATATAGAAATGAAAGAGGTATATCCTCACTTAGTCATATTTTTATGACTAAGCCCGTCATCAAAATTTTGTAGGTATCGGGCATGACTTTGGATACGCAAAACAATAGAACTGATTATGGATAAAAAAAGATTCAGCAAATAATTTAAGGTATGCAAGGTAAATTTATATTTTGTGTTGTTTATTTCATATTCACTAGCCGCACTTCAGCCTGGGACAAAGGTATGAACATAGCTTAGATACAAATGTATGTGGGGTCTAAATAGGGGCCTCACAACTTGAACAATCGGCACACTGCCGTTTCGTGCCGCAGTCTCGCTACCTCCTACAGCATTGTGATATTGGTAATTTTGCACATAAGGTTAACGCTAGTCGTTAATTTCTAACACTGGCGTTAGAGGCTAACGCCTGGCGTTAACTAGTTAACGCTGAGACAGTAGATGAATTCATGCTTTTTTTAAAAAACTTTTCTTTGATTTCGTGTTATTATAGAAAGGCCTTCTTAGTGTATAAATTTCAAACATTTTGGAGATCATTAGAAGACTCATTAAGCATGTTTTATTTGTTCAAATAAGGTTTATATATTTTTATTTGGTTTTCAAATACTTGTGTTTTACACGATCATTAAAGATCAAAAATGATAAAATATGCAAAAGACAAGATAAGCATGTTCGATCAAAATAAGAATGCATGAATAATATAGTCATAAAGAGTGCATGAAAAATATACGATATAGAAATGTTTTAGATAATAATACCCTAACTATATGCCTACACACTAGCCCCTTACTAAGTGACGGATGAGCATGAGGAGCTGCACACATGCCGTAGGTTGGTGTGTTAATCCCAAATGCACAAAGTAGAGAATGCACAACCTAGCACTCTTTCCCCCCAGTGCCTCACAAGGCCTCACTGGAACCCTCCCCGGTTAAGGATAAGACATGACTTAGAGGTTAGATCATCTAATGCATACAATCATATGCCCTCGCTATTGTGAGACACATAATGTGGGTGAATGATCATGGACATCCAAAGCATTTTGTCCTATGGATTGACTCATAAACTTTGGCTTATATTTAGGAATTTTAGAATAGTCATTGTAGATAAGATAGATGATTTTATTGATTTTAAAGCCAAGTAATTTTCATGTTTCTTAAATTTTCATTATTCAAATTTTACCTTACCACATCATGGCATAATATAAACAGCCTAGAAATTTATTTCTACCTATAGTACAAGATGGTGCTAGAATGATTAGTTTGAATGCCATAGAATTAATAGTGATGATGTTGCATATATTCAATAAATAGAATTTCAATTTATAGACCTAGAATGAAGTGATGATTCAAGTTGAATTATTTTTTTTCTACAAAGTTGGTTCTAGGGTCTTTATAGAGATGAGATACATGCACACGTGTTAACTAATTCATTCATATAATGATAATGATCATATCCATATGTTGGAGGCAAAATGATCTTTTGTAGTTATGTTTAATATTTGAATTTAAAAGATCTTTTGATTTGCATGATCATTTTAAGCGATCATTAGTGTAAACACATAGAAATTTAGGTACTCATATTTTTATTCATAATGATGTAAGTATCTAAAATAAAATAATTCATATTCATCCATTTCAACATATTAAGGAGAAAGATTGTATGGTGAAAATGAATATAGTGAGAAACTATTTTTGGTTATTTTTGAATGGTTTTATAAATTATCTCTTTGATTTTTGAATATTATCAAACCACATATATTGTTTTCTGAAAACATAGTAATAATGGTTTTCTTTTTCGGTCATTGTAAGAATACGCATGAGTCTATAGTTAATTTGATCTTTGCTAGGTTTTAGTTGGACTTAGCAATTTAGAGTGTATCTTGGACTTCCCGGGGTCTACCCTGTGAGGGGTTCTCCCGGTACTAGGAGATGTGATGGGGTGACATCCCAAACCTCCCTTTCTCAAGATATTTATGTGTTATTGGTTGCTACCCAAACTAAAGATTTTAGAATTTATAGACTCAAAAAAATTGTCGAAAAAAAACATGAGGTATCTTTTAATCGGAGTTGAATTTTGGTAATATTGAGGGTCGAAATGAACTCAAACTAGTGAAGCTGGTTTTCCATTGCATAGATCTTCTCGACCTCATTCTGAAAAGCTATTGTGGGCGAGATTCTGAAAAGCTATTGTGATCGTTTGAAGTTTGGGTCGAAATCTCGCATATTTTATTTATTTATTTTTGATTTTATAGAAAAGTGAAGTTCATGATTTCATAAATCTAGATAAATATCTCATAGCAAATTTTGAATTCAATTTACATGGATAATATAAGATATTTAAGCAATGAATTTAGGAAAGATAGATAGGTCATCAAAATAAAATTTGACTTTGAATTTTGATCAATTTGATTTGTAAGCTACTTAAACTTTAAGAGATCATTTTCAATAATATATAAGATGACCATGACATGATAGCTTAAAAATAAGAAAAACAAAAAGAAAAAGAAAAGAGACATTAAAACATATCATGAAGTAGAATTATGATATTTCATTTTAATTGTTTCTACTTCATGCAAATGTTTAATTCCTAATGAATAAGAGATTTAGGTATCCAAAGAGAACCAAGAGGGATAGTTCCTTTGGGTACCCAAATAAATCGAGTTTGCTTTTGGGAGACGAGTATGAAAGAACCCTTTCAAGTGGAGTTAATGTTTCATCTTTAATTTTGGGTCTCCACTCATACTTAGGTTTAATATTGTTTTTATGCATCAATTTTCCATTGTAAATATTTTGAAGTTTATGATTGTAATGATTATTGAAAATATCATTTATAGGAAATTTGTGTAATTTTAATTTTACGTTGGGAGAAACATGATTTTGTAAATAAGGGTTATTTTGATTTTGATTTACAAATATTTTGTGTTTCTTACTCCCATTATTATGCTTAGTTTAGATATTCATATTCATATTCAACTTGCTTTTAGTTATTACTTGATATTGTGAATTAACTTGTTGTGAATTTTTATTCATAATTTCCTTAAGCAAGATAACTTTATTTTCCAATTCATAATTTTTAACTTTGAGATTATGTCTAGCTTTATTATAAGCAATTGTGCTATTTTTAAGAGTTGAAACAATTGAGTCAATATGAGCTTGATAGTTATTTCTAAGTTCCTCAAATGTTTCGTCCATCTCTTTAATTTCAATTTTAAAATTTTTACACATAGCACAATCATTTGTAATAGATGACTTTTCTAAAGATAATTGATGGTGCGGCCCCTCCTACACTACTTGATGATAATCCGATTGCCGAGACACAATGGCATAAGGATTGTAGGCGCCATGTTGACGCTAATGGAAGGCAACTTTACAACCTCCGCCCGCGGCATGCTAAGTCCACTTGAAGACCAGGTTATCTATTTATGCGTTTAATTTTATAATATAAAATTATTACATGTTTGGGTAATAATTTTATAATCATTTGCGTATTTTTATTATTTATTTCCTGCATTTAAAAACATTTGGTGTGAATTTAACCGTACGGATGGTTGAGATTACATCTCCATCTTGAACGGTTGTATGATGCTATAACTCCTATATAAGGAGACTATTATGAGGCTTGAGAAGATTAAGAAAGATTTTAACCCTAAAATTTCCCCTTGTCAAATTTCGGCCAAGAGGGGACTCCTTGCCACCGCCCCCATGTTGGCGTGACTCCAACGTTTGCTTCCTCCTGCCCTCTTCGGTGCGACTCCGGCGAGGACTCCTTCGGTGCGACTTCAAGGAAGAAGGTTGCAGCCCCATTCGGTGTGACCACGGTGGATCCGTTGAGAGAGTGATTCTCCCACACATATCTTGTGCGATTTCTAGATCCGGGTTGGGTAACTTCTCCCCTTCATCTTGTGCTTTCTTTCTTTAGATTTGTGGAGAACGAACAACCATTTTATCCATGATTTTAAATTCTCTGTTTGTAATTCCTGAAATTGATTTCATTGTTATCGAATCTCTTTTGTTCCGGATCGGGTAGGTCCAATTTGCTTGAGCGGATCTTGGCCTGTAGCCTTGATTTTGCTCTCAAAAAGGATTGGCAACCTTTATGTTAATTTTTGGGAATAATCCGACTCTCTTCCGATCGTTATTTTAGAGTCGATCATTCCTCCAGTTGTGGTGTATGTGATGCGTTAGATGCGAACATATTGCGATGATAGATGCTTGTGTAGGTGCGGTAGATCTAGATTTGAAGGGCGTTGTGAGGCGTCTTGTTCGTGTTAATCTCTAAAATCACGGAACCCCTACATCAATTTTGTATCAAAGCAGGTCGTGTCAATTTTTTAATTAATACAACCTTGTTATTCATTTCCGGGGCGCAAACTAATCAAAATAAAATCAAATCAAAATTTTTTTTTCTGTGGTCTGCGAATAACAGGCTAAAATCTTTATTTTTCGTGAAAATTCAAAAAAAGAAAATTTGTGGAAGTTCTCACTTTTAGTCACATCCCGAAAATAATTTTCTGTCAAAATATTTCTTTTTGATCTGCACTACAAAAATTCACTAATCATAATTTTGTCCAACCCTGTATGCGCACTAGGCTAGGAACGGAGTATAACACACCTTCATCGTCTAGGATGGCAGCGAATGAGCACGGGGATCGTAACGTTGAGGCTACAGAGGGGTTACTTAATGAGATGACCGAGCATAGGACCATGTTAGCACAAATCCTTCTGATTCAGGGAGGACCACCACCACCACCCGTTAATGTTGGGCAGCCGGACCAGCACCAACAGGTCCATGATTCGGATTCCGATGGGAACTCTCCCCGAGTGCCCCTCGAGAACACCGCCATGAGCGTGGTTTTGATATTACTAGGGCCGTTAAGATTGACGCCCCACTTACGATGGTTTGGGAGAACCCTAGGTCTTCCTTACTTGGGTAGTGGATATGGAATGCAACTTCGAATGGCATAACCTGACGGACCCTTAAAAGGTCCAAGTTGCCAGGATGAAGTTAACAGGTCGTGCGAAAACTTTTTGGCTGAATGAGGAGCGGAAATTAGGAGCCGGGCAGGGAGTGCCACCTATAGGTTGGCCGATGATGAAGAATTTGCTGACCGATCAGTACGTCCCCGCGTACCACTGAACACAGATGTTCGATGAGCTTGCCACCCTGCGGGAGGGCTCAAACTCGGTAGCTGAGTATATGGGAGAGCTGAAGGACCGTATGGTGCGTTGTGACCTTAGGGAGATTCCCGAGGTCACCCTATCTAGATTTCGTAGGGGGCTTCAACCCAATATTCAGAGGAAGCTCCTGCGCTATGGTCACACGGACCTGAACACGACATTCAATGCTGCCCTTGACATTGAAAAGCATCTTTCCTCGAAGGCCCACTCTCGGTATTCCCACACGAAGAACAAGTCCACGGTTGGAGCGTCTTCCTCCACATGTACGGATAAGGGAAAGTTTAGGTCTTCCGAGTCAAAGTCTGTAGTGATCACCGCTAGAAACAGTAGGAATCCCGCGAGTGGGCGTGTCCCCATAGGGAAGGTTAGCAAGGACAACACTACATGTTATTCTTGCGGCATTCAAGGTCACTATGCCTTCGAATGCCCAACAAAGACTAAGGTCATAGCCCTTTTAGATTCGACGACCGACCCCGCTGATTACGTATATGAGGCTGAAGAGGAGGGTGACCCAGATGGGATCCCAAGTGATTTAGAGGACGATCACCACCTTATGATGATGCGTTGTATCTTGACCACTCCTCGTCCATTAGATGATTGGAAGAGGACGAGCATATTTTCTCTGATCTTTAAGAGTGGTGAGAAGCTTTGCAAGCTGATTATTTATAGTGGTAGTTGTGTGAAAGTCATTTCTGAGAGCGCCGTCACACGTATGCACTTGACCATGGAACCGCACCGGACCCCATATCAGGTAGCTTGGATCAACAAGATCACCATCCCGGTCACCAAGCGGTGCCTGGTCCCCCTCTCATTCAAATCCTATTCTGATGAGGTTTGGTGTGATGTCCTGCCGATGGACACTTGTCACGTGTTATTAGGCCGCCCTTGCCTCTATGACTGTGATGTGATGCATTTTGGTAGAGCAAACACTTATGAATTTAAATTCAATGGAAAAACCATTACCTTGAGGCCGACCATCCCGAAGGAGCCAGTAGTTTTGGCTAAGGACACCACTATCCCAGTAGAGAGGAAGATGTTGAGTCTAGTTGGTAGGAAAGAGTTTGTGATGGATTCTTTTCTTGATGGAGTGATGTACGCACTAGTACTTATGAGTGCGAAGCCTGATTCTAGTGTTTTGGATGATTTTCCCAGAGAGTTATGGGTACTGTTGGAAGAGTATAGGGACGTGTACCCGGATGAGTTGCCAACGTCATTACCCCCACTTAGGGATATTCAGCATGCGATAGATCTGATCCCGGGCTCCTCCTTGCCCAACCAGCCCAATTATCGACTCCATCTTGCTGCTCACACGGAGTTATAGGCCCAAATTGAGGACCTGTTGAAGAAGGGGTTCATTAGGACTAGCATGAGTCCATGTGCGGTACCAGCCTTGCTTGCCCCCAAGAAGGATGGTACATGGCGGATGTGTGTTGATAGCCGTGCTATCAACAAGATTACCATCAAGTATAGGTTTCCTATTTCACGATTAGATAACCTCTTAGATGTCTTATCTGGCGCCACCATCTTTTCAAAATCGGATTTACGGAGTGGCTATCACCAGATTAGGATCCGCGAGGGAGACGAATGGAAGACTGCGTTTAAGTCTAAGGATGGGTTGTACGAGTGGCCTGTGATGCCCTTTGGGCTATCCAATGCCCCCAGCACCTTTTCACGGATGATGACCCACGCCTTTCGGCCGTTCATGGGTAGGTTTGTGGTAGTCTACTTTGACGACATATTGATTTATAGCACCACCACAGCCGAGCACACCTCCCACATGAGAGCGATTCTTTCCACCCCGCGGAAGGAAACATTATTTCTTAATCTTAAGAAGTGCACTTTTTATGTCCCTGATGTAGAGTTCTTAGGCTATATAGTCGGATCAGAGGGCATTAAAGTTGATCCTAGCAAGGTCCAAGTCATTAAGGACTGGCCTGAGCCGACCACTTTACGAGAGGTGCATTGTTTCCACGGGTTAGCTACATTTTACCGCCGTTTTATACGGGACTTCAGTAGCATCATGTCCCCCATTACTGATTGCATAAAAGGGGCGAGTTCACCTGGACGAAGTCCGCCACCTATGCTTTCCAACGCGTTAAGAAGCTTATGACTGAGGCACCTGTCTTACGTCTACCTGACTTCACCAAAGTCTTTGAGCTTACTTGTGACGCTTCTGGAGTAGGATTAGGAGGTGTTTTGAGTCAAGAAGGGCACCCCGTGAGTTATTTTAGTGAGAAGTTATCTGGCGCTAAGTTAAATTATTCGAACTACGATAGAGAGTTTTATGCGGTAGTTCGATGTTTGCACCATTGGAGGCACTAACTCCTCTCCAAGGAGTTTGTGATCCTCTCCGATCATGAGGCATTGCGGTTCATCAATGGCCAGCATAAAATCAGCCCGCGTCATGCTAAGTGGGTATCTTTCCTGCAAGGTTATACGTTTAATCTTAAGCACCTTAAGGGAGCTGATAACTGAGTCGCGGACGCACTTAGTCGACTTTCAATTTTGCTTACTACTATGAAGGTTAATGTTGTAGGATTTGAGCGCATTAAGGATGAGTATGCTACTTGCCCAGTTTTCCAGGATTCATATTGATCTGCCCAGGATAGTTCCCCCACGACTATATCTGCGTTCGTTATTAAGGATGGCTATCTACTTAGGCATGGGAAGTTGTGCATCCCGCAGTCATCTTTGCGTCTCCATATCATCTGGGAGCTGCATAGAGGAGGGTTGAGTGGCCATTTCGGTAGGGATAAGACCGCTACGTTAGTTGAGGAGAAGTTTTTTTGGCCTAAACTTAAGGCGATGGTGGGAAGGGTAGTGAGTAGTTATCGCACCTGTCAGGTATCTAAGGGTACAAAAACCAACGTAGGATTATATACACCCTTGCCTATCCCTTCCACACCATGGGAGGACGTGTTCATGGACTTTGTTTTAGGCCTACCCACCACTTTACGCCGTCTCGATTCTATTCTCGTAGTAGTGGATAGGTTCTCCAAAATGGCATATTTTATTCCGTACACTAGAACCAACGATGCGTCTCACGTAGCAAAATTATATTTTATAAAAGTCATTAGCCATCGCGGAGTGCCGAAGACAATTATCTCGGATAGGGATGTAAAATTCACTAGCTATTTTTGGAAGACTTTATGGATGTTGATGGGAACGAAGTTACTATTCTCCGCTGCTTATCACCCGCAAACCGACGGGCAAATGGAGGTGGTCAATCGGAGTTTGGGGAACCTCCTTCGGTGTCTTGTGAGTGATCACAAAGGCACGTGGGATCTACTGCTGCCCCATGCCCAATTGGCGTACAATAACTCTAAGAATAGGTCCACGGGTATGTCACCTAATGAGATTGTTCACGGGTATAAGGCTTCGGTGCCTCTTGACTTGGTTCCGTTACCACCAACATATAAAACAAGTCAATTTGCACAATCCTTCGCCCAACACATTCATGATCTACATGCACGTATACGAGCTACCTTGACTTCTCAATACGAGTCCTATCAAGCGCACGCTAATCTACATAGGAGAGTGTCACAATTTAAAGTCAGCGATTTGGTTTTAGTCCGGTTAGTTCCCGAACGACTGCCATCTGGCACCGTTAAAAAGTTAGCACCAAAGCGCGCCGGCCCTTTTCGGATTATAAAGAAACTAGGTGACAATGCTTTCATTTTGGATTTGCCTGCGGATTGGGGTATCTCCCCCATTTTTAATGTCTCGGATTTAACGTTGTTTGTTTCGCTTCCACAAGAGTTAAATTCTTTGTCGTCTTCTCCCTCCACTAAAATTTCTAATGGGTTGGGGAGTGGTAGTTTGGATGATCTCTCTCTTTCGGTCCCCACAGGTATATCATCGGATGGTGAGTTGCATTCTTTTATTCCTACTGCTGACATGTTTCCCATGTTTCCCAGGTTTCCCAAGACATTTCTCACTCCAGATACGATACTTGCTATTGAGCCACTTGCGACTGCTGATGGTGATACCTACCGCTTCCTCATCCGTTGGCGTGACCACCCCCCTTCGGACAACTCATGGGTACTCGAGACGGAGCTTCGATGCTTGGATGCCGACCTTCTCCACCGCTATCTTTCAAACCATGCATCGGTAATACGTGATTTTGAGCCGGGGAGGATTGATGGCGCGGCCCCTCCAACACTACTTGATGATGATCCAGTTGCCGAGGCACAACGACATATGGATTTTAGGCTCCATGTTGACGCTAACGGAAGGCAACATTACAACCTCCGCCCGCGGCATGCTAAGTCCGCTTGAAGACCAAGTTATCTATTTTATGCGTTTAATTTTATAATATAAAATTATTATATGTTTGGGTAATAATTTTATATTCATTTGTGTATTTTTATTAGTTATTTCCTGCATTTAAAAACATTTGGTGCGTATTTAACCTTACGGATGGTTGAGATTACATCTCCATCTTGAACGGTTATATGATGTTGTATCTCCTATATAAGGAGACTATTATGAGGCTTGAGAAGATTAAGAAAGATTTTAACCATAAAATTTCCCCTTGTGAAATTTCAGCCAAGAGGGGACTCCTCCTTGCCGCCACCCCCATGTTGGTGTGACTCCAACGTTTGCTTCCTCCTCCCCTCTTCGGTGCGAATCCGGCGAGGACTCCTTCGGTGCGACTCCAAGGAAGAAGGTTGCAGCCCCATTCGGTGTGACGTCGGTGGATCCATGGATAGAGTGATTCCGCCACACATATCTTGTGCGATTTCTAGATCCGGGTTGGGTAACTTCTCCCCTTCATCTTGTGTTTTCTTTCTTTAGATTTATGGAGAACGAACAACCATTTTATCCGCGACTTTAAATACTCCGTTTGTAATTTCTGAAATTGATTTCATTGTTATCGAATCTCTTTGGTTCTGGATCGGGTAGGTGCAATTTGCTTGAGCGGATCTTGGCCTGTAGCCTTGATTTTGCTATCAAAAAGGATTGGCAACCTTTATGTTAATTTTGGGGAATAATCCGACTCTCTTCCGATCATTATTTTAGAGTCGATCATTCCTCCCGTTGTGGTGTATGTGCTGCGTTAGATGTGAACGTATTGCGACGATGGATGCTTGTGTAGGTGCGGAAGATCTAGATTTGAAGGGTGTTGTGAGGCGTCTTGTTCGTGTTAATCTCTAAAATCACGGAACCCCTACATCAATAATTTTTCCTTGAGTTCTTTAAGATGCTCTTTTTCATATACCTTGAGTTTTTCTTTAAGAATATTGCAATCAAAACAAGGTTTTAAATTTTCAATTGAAGAGACATGGGTAATGCTAGATAAATTAAAATTTGATTCTACTCTAACTTTTGCTTTTAAACCTTTATTTTCTAAGCGCAATTTGCAATTTGCATTTTTTAATTTCTTAATTTTATGCTTTGTAATTTGTAGCAATTGTAATGTAGAAATAGAATTGCAAACAACAAGGGAATTTGATTTCCTTACTTTGCTTTTGGATGAGGAAAGGTTTGAACATCTTCATGTTCCTCTTCCAAAAATGTGTTGTCATCATCACTTCCGCTTGATGTGCATTCCATGGATCCATCATGTGAGGAGCTTTCTTGAATACTTCTACAGGCTTGCATATTCTCCGGTTCTTGTGATTGTTCCGTACCTATAGAAGGAGAATCATAAGTTCTTTCAAGATAATTCCAAATTTCATATGCGGTAGATAAATTATAAATAAGTTTGAAAATATTTTGATCTAACGCACAAAATAGACAATTTATAGATATTGCATTTAAAACAAGTTCGTTTCTAGTTAGTACGCTAGGTGGCTTTTCAATAGAAATATTCCAAACTTTTTCATCCAATGCTTTAAGAAAATTTTTCATTGATATTTTTCACCCTTTATAAATTTTCCCTTCAAATAAAGGTGGTGCAAGTGATTTTTCATTTATATTAAAATTTTCCCCACTAGTTGAGGCGATGTCATGATCAAAAGACGCCATTATTCTTGGTTGTTAAGCCGATTTGGAATAACCTCTCTCTGATACCACTTGTTGGATCTTGAGGCGCCCTTAGAGGGGGGGGGGGGGGGGGGTGAATCAGGGTTTTAGAAAACTTTAATATTTTATAGAAAACTTTTGATATTTTATTTGAATAAGAGTGAATATAAAACAAAGAGTAGTAAATCAATTTTATTAAATAGAAAAAGACATGATTATCATTAATAAACTTGATTACAAAATTTGATTTCTATGACGCTAGAAATCAAAGCGAATAATATGAAAACTCTTTTTGTTTTCTATACCGACTTTTCTCCCTAAGAACCGGTTGGTTTAGCCGATCTATCCCCAGATACGGCCTCAAGCCGCTCTAGCCTTTCTATCCCCAGAAAGGCCTCGAGCACCCCCTAGATCTACTCCCTAGACCTCGTCGCCAACACGAGGCAAATTCCTCCCTAATTCCTACCCAGACCTAGTCGCCAACACGAGGCGAATTCACGAACCGATTACAAAGATAAAAATAAAAGACAAATACAAAAGACAAATATAAAACTCCCTATGAGGTAATCTGAAGGAGACGCTGAATAATCGCTGAAGATCGTTGAAGTCCAAGCGTGCGTTCTTTGCGTTGAATTATCGTGTTGATCCAAGCCTCCTTCGATTCATCCTTTTGAATTTGTGTGGGAGATGAGATGGTCTGGAAATACGGCCCTCTCAGATTTTCTGAAGTGCTAGAATAGGGCTCTAATCAATCAGTAGTAGGGGAAGACAAATTCCAACTATTTATAGGCCAGGAGGCTAACGCCGGCGTTGACACTAACGCCTGGCATTGACATAGTTTGGAAAAGTTTTGATGGCTCAGATCTTCTAAACAGGAATGAGATTCTGCACTTTAAGAATCTTTCATTTTAGGAAACCCTAACAGTGGCGTTGAGGCTAACACTGGTGTTAGGTCAAATCATTCCTAAAGTGACCCTTCAGTCACTGCTGCTTTCCCTCTTGCCATAAACATCGAGCTTTAACGCCTAGCATTAAGTCCTAACGCCTGGCATTTATCTTCTCTCATTTCTTCAGTCGGCAAGCCAACCAGTCGATTGGCAGACCATCCCGTCGAACGCTAACGCCCAGCGTTAAGCATAACGCCTGGCATTAGAATATATTCATTTAAGTATGTGGACAGTTCTAGACCAATGGAGCAGCAACCTAGCGTCATACATGTTCAAAACCTGCATGCTAAAAACACAAAGGCAAGCAAGATCAAATACAAGTAGGATTTGTTATTCTCAAATCAAAGGGATGCGGAAAACCATGTTCCAACAACATTGAGATGGTGGCAAGCAACATCTGGATCTACTCCCGGCATGTCTTCAGCCAACCAGGAGAAGATGTCCAAATTCTTTAGAAGACAAGTGATCAGCTGGATCTTTTCTTCCTCGAGCAGCTCCGCATTAAGGATAAGCTTTTTCTCTTCCCCTTGGGATCACTTAGAATCTGATATTGCTTCCCCTCTTCAGCAAACTTGAGAGCAAGGTTGAAAGTAGACACCACTGTCCGATAGGCATTCAAGATGGGCCTTCCGAAGATGGCACAATAACAGTTGGGATGTCTACCACCGAAATTGATAAGGTTTATTATTCCTACCAGCGATACCAGAAGCTTGACGTACCCTTCTACTTCTTTTTTCTCTCCTGAAAATCCATAGAGAGTCCCTTCAGTGGAAAGCAGAGGCTTTCCTATTTTTAGGGCTTCGAAGGTTGGGCGGAAAAGGAGATTGACAGAGCTTCCTGTATCAACCAAGATTTTATGCACCGTGTGATTTTCAATTTTAACTTTTATTACCATGACGTCATCAAATGGGTTTGCATTTGGAGGATGTCATCTCGGTCAAAAGTAACGACTGCCCTTTCTGGAGCATAGGTAGAAGTGACTACTACTTCCTGTCAGAAGACTCCTGCAACACTCGCCTTTCGAGAAGATTCAGGCCCAGCTCCTCCATGGATACAATAAATATTGCAGAGGGAACCATCATCATTCACGTCAACGCATTCCGTGGCAGGATGAATGTCGCCATAATAGGCAACATTTTCAACATCAATACACTCCCAGCTAACCTCTGCTATCTCTTTCCCCCTTGAAGTACATAGTTTAGCAGATACCTCTTTTTGAATCAGGTTTTGGAGCAACCCTTCTCCCAGGAGTCTTTCAATTAGCAAGTATAGGGCTCTACAACTTTCCGTCGGATTCCCTCCTTCCTTGTGATATTCACAGAAGAGATTTGGGTTGCGGGCCCTGACATCTGACCTCATGGGAGCTGGCCTCTTAAAATAGGTTTCTCTTGCAAGATTTGGATGACCTCGTCCATGGAGACATTGAGTGGGGTGAAGGATTCCTGAGAATTATCATATTGGATGGATGGAGCAACTAGAGGCGAAGGTGAAGCGTATTGTGGCATACACATGCATTATTTGTGGAATTGGCATGGATGGAGTGGGTACGGTGGCCAACGGGGGTTTCTGCTCCTGAAACCGTTGATGGCCAAAAGATGGTTGCTTGTGCCAAAAATTTCTTCCCCTTTAAGCACGGGGTTCGGAATCTGGTCGAGGTGGATGATGGTATTGCTGGTGATAAACAGAAGAAGAATCGGATGGATCTTTGTCACTGAGCAGCTTCGCGACATAACCTGGGTTGCTCTTTTCACCCCTGATAAACATATTTGCTAGACTGATCAGTTCATGGTAAGTTTTTGGTTCCCTGATGTTGGATTCAAACTTGAGTGGCCCCTCTCTTATGTCGTTTATCAGGGCAACTCTATACAATTCTGGGTCAACTATCTGGATCTCCATGATTTCTTTCTGAAATTGATCCACAAAACAAGCCCATGTCTTGTCTTCACGCTGCTTGATTTCAAATAGGGCCGCTGGGCCACTTTTCCTTTTCTTCGAGGTAGAGAATCTTAAAAGAAATTCTCTACGCAACTCAGCAAAACAACTGATGGATTGAGGGCGTAATCCATAAAAGAACTCCCTTGCTTGTCCATCAAAGGACGTTATGAGAAGTTTACACTTTGTAGCGTCAGTAAGGGTTTTTAGGGCAACAGCTGATTCAAAGGCTTGGAGATAAGCTTCTGGATCAGATTCCCCACTATACGTCGGCAAGCGAGGTTCCCTAAATTTACTTGGAGCTGGCACTCCCCGAACTTCATCAACAAATGGAGAAGGCTCCTCAACATCCTCATAAGAAGGAGGGATTGGGTAACAAGTTGCAGCAGCTGCGGCTAACCGAGGACAAGCTGCCGGATAGGAGAAGCGGGCTGCGGTAGCGGTCGCCCACTAGAAGTCGAGAGCCCGCGCTGGGATATCTCGGGAGGCTTCTCAGAAGAAGCCCTATCGAGTTATAAAATCGGCTTGGGATGGTTGAGGAATGGAGGCTTGAGGAAATGAATATGGAGGGGGAGGAGGAACTGGAGTGACCGCTGAGCTAACAGTGGTTTGCTGAGAGGTTAGTCATTCGGTAAGCGCGGCTAAGGCTTAACCGATTGCCTCCAATCGCTGATCGGTCAGCTTCCGAGCCCATTCAGCTTCTTCTTTTGACTTTTCTAGTGCCTCCCACAATCTATCATCGCTATGATCCAAGCGATCTCTTTGGGGGAATTGGCGGCCTCACATTTTGTTGAGGAATTTACCAACAACTCGATATCTGAAGGTCGCGAGTTCTTGGTTACTACTGACTTAGCGGATATTGACCACCTAGACAGCTGACAAAGGTCGAAACCAGACTTTGCCCGTCATGGCGAATGCCACTCCTATGACGGGCTTTCCTTTAATTTTAGAAAATCGGTTACAACGTCTTACAAGTTAGGCGCGATAGAAGATGGTCGGGTAACAAACCGCAAAGAACAGAACTCAAGACCGCAGCTCTTACAAGCGAGCTCCTAGATTCGAGTGTCCATTCCTTGGGAACGTCGCACCCTATTTATAGGCTCTAGTGCCTTTCCAAACATGCAGGGCTAGAATAACCGCCTTCCCGGATACAGGAGAATTGGGCACTGGGTGACGGGATACAGAAAGAGAAATAAAAGGGCAGTCGCGCGGTCTGGCGACTTGAATCTCGGGTTGTGCTGGATTTGGATTAGAAAAAATCTTGTCTTGTGGAGTCCTTGTTGGAACCTTAGGGTTGATTTGAGTTAGGATCAACCTCTAAAGTTCATCTATCTATTAACTTAAATCACATTATCCTAAAGAAAACATAAATTAAATATAATGCGATCGAATCGGAGAAGAAAAGATAAAATTATCATAAGTCTTCTGCGCTCGACGAATGCCACATCTTTCGTCGAACCGGCTACCGGCGTTCGACGATCAGCGCTCAGCGTTCGACGCTTTCTCTAAATCTCAGCGCTCGACGAAATCATCAAGGCTTAGCAGATCGACGAAATCCTTTCAGATCAAATCAAGTATATTTTATATATAAAGAGAATTGCTTAGCACATCAGAAGATAAGCTCAGCTCGACGAAAGCAAAGCTGAGTTCGACGAAATTATATATGCCTCTGTCAGTTCGACTAAAATACGATTTATAGTGACAGCTCTCTTATATATTATACAATATCTTTTGCTAATCTAGCCGTTGCAGCATTAAAGTTCATAGCCGTTTCTGATGTGTCAAATCGACAAACTTATCTTCCCAAGGAATGAAATTAAAGAGACTTTATCTCTTTCCATTTTCCCGGGCAAGAATTCAAAAGTACTTCTCGGATTATAAATACAAAAGAGAAGGAGAGAAACATACAGACACACAGAGATACAGAGACAACACAAAAATATAGCACACTCTTGGTTGCTAACATCTTCCTGCAGATTAAGAACATCCTGAGACACAAATCACAACTACTTGCTCAGGATTATCATTGCATCAGAGGAAAGAAGTGTTTGAAAGAAGAGACCTCCAGAACTGTCAACAATCTATATCAGATAGGGGGAGCTCTTCAATATCAGATCCATTCAGCACCACATCTGGATCTTCAAGAGTCTTCTTATACAGAGAAGAACATTTCAATTTCTGTTTTATTTCCTTACCCCCCATCTTGTACAGGGTTATTACTCCCTTCAAAAGTGAACTCCTGGTGACAGGTCACCTTAGCAAAAACCTGACTGTGGTGAATTGGGCACCTGATCAAACCTCCATTGGTGTAAGGGCACCTGATCAAAAATCCTAGTGGATTCCTACCAGTGGGTAGAAGAGTAGACGTACCCAGTTGAGGGGAACTACTATATTTCTTGTGTCTTCTGGATTGCTTGGTTTGCTTGTTTGTTTTATGTTTCTTTTTATTTCTTGTGCTGTGTTTATTTTTATGCACTTATACTGTTTGTGTTTATTACTCAGCAAACTCACATATATATAAATATATATATATCACTCATTTTGAAATTAAAAATTTAAGCAAAATCTTTTAATAAGATAAATAAGAACTAAAACACTCCACTTTCAATTGGTATCAGAGGGTGTTGATTTTACCATTTCAATTTATAGCATCTAATACTTTCAAAATTAAAACTCCTATTTCAATTAGTATTAGAGAAATTGATTTGTCACACAGGTTAACACCTGAAATCACAAAGATCACTTTTAGTTCTTAAAATTTTCAAAATGGCACAAGAAATCCTTCTGTTTTCAGATCCACCTATATTTAAGTTGGATAATATCTCTTTATGGCAAGTTAGAATTAGATTTTATATGAATGCTATAGATGAAGAGATTTACAAATCTATTTTGACAGGACCCGTTCATGTTGGCACTGATATATCTTCTTCAAAGAAAACTACCAAAATAAAACATGATGCAGATGCCAAAGCCATGCAGATCTTGACTTAGTCTGTATCAAAAGATATTCTTCAACAACTTGAAGACTGTGCTTCTGCAAGAGGAATTTGGAACTCCCTCTCTAGGATGGTAAATAAACCTCCTTCTTCCATCTCTTCAACTAATTGTACTTTTGATGCAGAATCATCAACAAACCTAAGTGAAGAAGAAGAAGAAGAAGAACTTAGAGCTAGAGCTTTCTGCATGATGGCCATAAATGGGTCATACCAAAATCCAGATGCAAAAGCAGATCTAGCAAAGGTAAAAGAGGTAAAATCAAATCATAACTCTACCTCTAAAAATGTTTTTGAAATAACTCTCACAGATTCAATAACAATAGACAAAAAAATTAAAAGGAAGTTAATAAAGATAAATCATTTAACTTCTGAAAGTAACAAAACTGAAGAAAAATTAAAAGCACAAAATAAATCAATTAAGGATAAATTGCTTAATAATTGTCAAGAAAACTTTAAAATAATATCAAACATATATTTCAATGACTATAAAAGAAAACTTTCAATAAATGTTTTAAAATTTTTAAAACATGTATTTTCAAATACAATTAAAAAGTTTTTCACCATTAAACTCCAACCCAGTTGAACAAACTCTTTAAAAAGCCAAAATTAGAAAAACAATGTCAGATAACTTCATACTCTAACAGATTTCCCTAAAGTCATGATGAGCATTCTACTGTAGTCATATTGATTAGAAATGATCATATGGCTGAGTGTGAAGTCTCCTCTGGTTTAAGAGATTCTATAGAAGGAAGGTATCAGGCAATGTTCTTCTAAAGAGAATCATTTAAGGGGAAGAATACAACCATGAATCTAGCAAGATAAACATGGATCCAAACCAAATAAATTGCTTAAGTAAATCTGTAGGGAAAATGATTTAAGAGTCTACAGAAGAAAATTGAAAACGAAAACCAAGTGAGAGAGAAAAGGAGAATATAAAAATTAAAACTGTCGGCATCCTAAACAGGGGGAGACCTCCTGGCCACTAGTTTTAATTTGATTTAGGATCCCAACTCAAATAGGGGGAGATTGTTGGAACCTTAGGGTTGATTTGAGTTAGGATCAACCTCTAAAGTTCATCTATCTATTAACTTAAATCACATTATCCTAAAGAAAACATAAATTAAATATAATGCGATCGAATCGGAGAAGAAAAGATAAAATTATCATAAGTCTTCTGCGCTCGACGAATGCCACATCTTTCGTCGAACCGGCTACCGGCGTTCGACGATCAGCGCTCAGCGTTCGACGCTTTCTCTAAATCTCAGCGCTCGACGAAATTATCAAGGCTTAGCAGATCGACGAAATCCTTTCAGATCAAATCAAGTATATTTTATATATAAAGAGAATTGCTTAGCACATCAGAAGATAAGCTCAGCTTGACGAAAGCAAAGCTGAGTTCGACGAAATTATATATGCCTCTGTCAGTTCGACTAAAATACGATTTATAGTGACAGCTCTCTTATAAATTATACAATATCTTTTGCTAATCTAGCCGTTGCAGCATTAAAGTTCATAGCCGTTTCTGATGTGTCAAATCGACAAACTTATCTTCCCAAGGAATGAAATTAAAGAGACTTTATCTCTTTCCATTTTCCCGGGCAAGAATTCAAAAGTACTTCTCGGATTATAAATACAAAAGAGAAGGAGAGAAACATACACACACACAGAGATACAGAGACAACACAAAAATATAGCACACTCTTGGTTGCTAACATCTTCCTGCAGATTAAGAACATCCTGAGACACAAATCACAACTACTTGCTCAGGATTATCATTGCATCAGAGGAAAGAAGTGTTTGAAAGAAGAGACCTCCAGAACTGTCAACAATCTATATCAGACAGGGGGAGCTCTTCAATATCAGATCCATTCAGCACCACATCTGGATCTTCAAGAGTCTTCTTATACAGAGAAGAACATTTCAATTTCTGTTTTATTTCCTTACCCCCCATCTTGTACAGGGTTATTACTCCCTTCAAAAGTGAACTCCTGGTGACAGGTCACCTTAGCAAAAACCTGACTGTGGTGAATTGGGCACCTGATCAAACCTCCATTGGTGTAAGGGCACCTGATCAAAAATCCTAGTGGATTCCTACCAGTGGGTAGAAGAGTAGACGTACCCAGTTGAGGGGAACTACTATATTTCTTGTGTCTTCTAGATTGCTTGGTTTGCTTGTTTGTTTTATGTTTCTTTTTATTTCTTGTGCTGTGTTTATTTTTATGCACTTATACTGTTTGTGTTTATTACTCAGCAAACTCACATATATATAAATATGTATATATCACTCATTTTGAAATTAAAAATTTAAGCAAAATCTTTTAATAAGATAAATAAGAACTAAAACACTCCACTTTCAGTCCAGCAGCTGGTGCGGACTGTGATCTGAAGCCATGACTTGCTTTTTAGACTTGAGCCTTTGTTGCTGTCAATCCTTGATGGCGTTCTAGGTGAGCTAGACCGCCCGGCTTTTTCTTGTTAAGTCAGGAGACTTGTATGCAAACCATTTATGTAGGGATAGACGGCTAGGCTTAACAAGTCGTCCGGTCTGAGGGAGTTATTACTTTAGATAGCGGTCTTCTGGGTAAACATTATCGATGTTTGGAGTTTAAGTACCATTTTCAGCTAAATCCCGCATTACTACTATTGATGCCGAAAATACACCTCCACGATCTACGCTAAAGGACCGTGTTGGAACAACCCTATTACTTATTTGGGCTAGGATAACTATCTTCTGACTAGGACTAAGTTGACCCCAATGTATAGTCAATGGGTCAAAGTTTTAGGCTGTTAGAACTCAAGAAAATATTCAGGTTCTGCGTTCGACGAACTCCACACTGCGTTCGACGAATTGCTATCTGCGTTCGACGAACGGCTTGATCTCTGCGTTAGACGAACGTCTTGCTCTCTGCGTTCGACGAACGGCTTGCTCTTTGCATTCGACGAACGGCTTGCTTCAATCAGCGGTCGACGAATTCATTCAGTCTCAGCGGTCGACGATTTTGCTCAGCTCAGCGGTCGATGATTTTTCTCAGTTCTGCGATCGACGATCTTGCCGCGTCTCAGCATCTCAGTGGTCGACGAATCCTTATCAGATGCTCAGTTCGATGAACTCAACCTTCCATTCGACGAACTCAGTCTGCGTTCGACGAATATCTTCAGATCGATGAACACAGCTCTGAGATCGACGAATTCAATTCTGTTCGACGAACTTGTCTCTCAGATCGACGAAAATTTCTCTACAGTAGATTTCTTTCAGAAGACCAGTTATAATTTCTCTGAACTCAGATCCTTTAGCAATGGCTCTATTATATCAGATAAGTAAGGATTATACCTTTCCTTTTATTATTCCGAGATTATAGCCTTTGACATTTAGCGGAAAAGGGCATGTTCATGGAAAAGGAAAAAGGTAGACAGCATATCAGATTTGCAGTACCAAATATATATCTTCTGAATATTCTATTCCTTAAAATAAGGAATTTGAATTTCAAATCTGTTAGAGATTTCAAAAGGGAATAAGGAAGAAGATATACTGTATTATTATACACAGTTTTTACGACAGAGAAAGTTACAGATAATCAGTGCATGAAGAATTAAAGAAGAAAAGAAAGAAAAGCTTTACAGATCATCTTCTTCCTCAAGCAGCACCTATTCAATCTCTAAGAACTTCATCAAGATCAATCTCTCAGATCTCTGTTGCTAGATATCCAATCTTCAAAGAGCAACAAACAATCTGGGGAACTTATTCTCTCAGATTCAACAGCTACCGGAAGATCAGTTCATTCAAGAGAAAGCTTCCATCCTCAACTATCAACAATTTTATATCAGACCGGGGGAGCTTTTCTACATCAACAATCCACTAGAGTCTTCTCTAAGAATATTGACAGAGAAGAACTTCATAACCCTTCTTTACCTCATCTTGTACAGGGTTTTAACTCCCTTCAAAAGTTAACCCCTTGGTGGCAGGGCACCTGAACAAAAACCTGTGGTTTGGTTAGAGCACCTGATCAAAAGCTCCTTGGTGTGTGGACACCTGATCAAAAACCCCTTGGTGATAGGGAACCTGATCAAAAACCTAGTGGATCCTACCAAGGGTGGTAGAAGAGTAGAGCTACCAGGTTTATTGGGGAACTACTATAAAAATCCTTGTGTCCTCTGTGTTGTGATTTTCTATGTACTGTGTTGTGTGCTCTCTTTGTGTTTGCTTTTATTACTCACTCAATACACATATATATATCACTATTTTAATTCCGCTATAAAATTAAGTGAAAAGTTTTTAATACTCTATTCACCCCCCCTCTAGAGTAAATCTAAGATCTAACCTCACTTTCAATTGGTATCAGAGGGTAGTTGATTGTATACAGGCTACACCTGAATCATAAAGATCAATTAGATCCTAAATTTAATTTAGAGTTTTATTTTACTTTTGTTAAAAACTCATGGCACAGAACAAAGAATATTCTAGCACAAGACCTCTTATGTGCAATCTAAATAAGTTTGCATTATGGAAGGCAATGATCAGACTATATATAAACTCTATTGATAAAGATATTTTCAATGTCATTTTGATAGGACCTCCTACAATAACAAATAATTATACTGCTCCACATCCTGAGTGTACAGATGCTCAAAAGAAACAGAAGATTTCAGATGCCAAAGCAATGAACATTTTGGCACAATCAATGTCTGATGAGATATTCCAGAAGGTTGTGAAATGCACATCAGCCATGGAGATCTGGAATTCCCTCAACAACTTGGTTGAAGGTTCTACAAAAGAGTCAGAGTCTTCATCCAGTTCAGCTGATGATGAAGAAAAATCAAATGACAAGGACCAATGTTTGATGGCAATATATGACTCAAATAGTGAGTCAGAATATGGAACATCATCCATCTCTAGTGATGATGAAGAAGAAAGGAACTTCTGCATGATGGCTATCAATGCCTCAGCAAACAACTTAGATGAAGAATCAGAATCAGAAGCTGAAAATGATGCTGATTAGGTAATCTCAAATTTTGATTTCAATTCAATTGAATTCAAAGATGAATTCAAAGTCCTTTGCTTAGACTTAATTAAATCTAAGAAGGAAATAATCTCTCTCAGAAATAAGCTAGCTGAAATGGACAAATTAAGTGAACGTAATGCTATTCTTAAGAAATATTTGGCTGCCTCTAGAGAACAAATTATTATCATTGAGAATAAACTATCCGAGGCCAAGAAATTTGAAGAATTCCTAAATGGGAGAAGCATCAAACTGATGGACATTACAAGCACAGTAAATTCCAGATTAAGTGGAAAACTAGGCTTGGGTGCATCATCAAGTGAGCCACCTCTTATTAAGAAGAACATACTTTCTACACCTATAAAATTCATTTCTGCTGATTGCAAAGAGGTTGCAGATGCAAATAAAAACATTTCAAGCAAGGCTGTTAAAAATAAAGGAATTCAGCAGAATTCGTCGAACGGAGCTCGACGAAATGAATTCACTTCGTCGAACAGAGATCGATGAACTCTGAAGCCAGAATTATAGTATAATTATCATTCGAACAACACTCGACAAAAGAACTTCACTTCGTCGAACGACGATCGAAGAATTCACCCCAATTCATCGAACGGAAAATTTATTGAATATCAACAGAATTCTTATTCTTCGCATACTTTCAATCCTTTCACTGAATGGATAATTCCTCCAAGGAGATATCATCCACAAGGCTATAAGGATCAGCCTCAAATGTCTTTAATTTCATAATTTTGTGGAAAATCAAATGGACCCAAAGTTGTCTGGGTCAAGAACATCTAATGTATCAAATAAGGAGAGGAACACCACCTCTACCAGAGACATTTTGCAGGTACAGGATCACTATCTCAAGAAGTCATTTCTTCCAAAATATTCTTCAACTGTTTGAAGAACAACAACTTAAGAAGTCATTGACCACCAGGATCAGACTCATTTTCTTTTGATATCAGAGACCTCAACTGATACCAGATGTCACTTTTAATTGGTATTCAATTGGTATAAAAATATCAGAGACCTCAACTGATATTAGAGGACTTTCAATTGGGATCAAACTATTAGCTACAGAAATAAAAGAATGAGTTTACACTCTCAAGATAGAGAATACAAATGAAATTGCAAGTTCAATATCAAAAAACCTGAACTTTCAATTGATACCTGAACTTTATATTGGTATCAGAATCAAAGCTTACCTTTCAATTGGTGTCAGAATCAAACTCCCAGTAGCAGTAATAAAGGAATGGGTAGACATCCTTAAGACAAAGAATGCAACAACATTATCAGATCAAATTTCTAGAAATCAGATTGCATCCTTCCCCACCTCCATCAAATGTCCCTTCTTCAAGGGGCCTAGCTTCAGGCCTTCCTGAAACTAGGCAGGGGGAGAAGTTCTATGAACAAGCTCCATTTGATGCAGTTGCTCAGGGGGAGATGTTCTATGAACTAGGCAGGGGGAGATGCTCTCAGGGGGAGATGCTTTCAGAAAGGGAAAGATGACTTATGAACAAGCTTCACACAATTCAAATTCAGATGTAGTATTTGCTCAAGCTTAATGCAGATTCAGATACAGCTTTTGATATAGAAGAAGCAACAGATACAGATTCAAATAATCAGCTTTGCTACAGCTCAGAGAAAGACAATATCAGAATTCAGAAAGTCAGAAAGCAGAATTCAGAAAGACAAAAGGTTTTTATTATTTCTGTTTTCAAATGTAATGTTTCTAAACACAGAGTATCATATTTCTTAAATATCTGATGAAATGTTTATAATCTGTCAGATATATATACACTGTGTTTTGATTGTTTTAATTTTTGTCAAATAGTGTCCTAACCCAAATAGGGGGAGATTGTTAGAACAACCCTATTAATGATTTGGGCTAGGTTCACTATCTACTGACTAGGACTAAGTTGCCCCAATGTATAGTCAATGGGTCAAGGTTATAGACTGTTAGAACTCAAGAAAATATTCAGCTTCTGCGTTTGACGAACTCCACACTACGTTCGACGAATTGCTATCTGCGTTCGACGAACGGCTTGCTCTCTGCGTTCGACGAACGGCTTGCTCTCTGCGTTCGACGAACAGCATGCTTCAATCAGCGGTCTACGATTTCATTCAGTCTCAGCGGTCGACGATTTTGCTCAGCTCAGCGGTCGATGATTTTGCTCAGTTCTGCGATCGACGATCTTGCCACGTCTCAGCCTCTCAGCGGCCGACGAATCCTTATCAGATGCTCAGTTCGATGAACTCAACCTTTCGTTTGACAAACTCAGTCTGCGTTCGATGAATATTTTCAGATCGACGAATACAGCTCTGAGATCGACGAATCCAATTCTGTTCGACGAACTTGTGTCTCAGAACGACGAAAATTTCTCTACAGTAGATTTCTTTCAGAAGATCAGTTATAATTTCTCTGAACTCAGATCGTTTAACAACGGCTGTATTATATCAGATAAGTAAGGATTATACCTTTCCTTTTATTTTTCCGAGATTATAGCCGTTGACATTTAGCGGAAAAGGACATGTTCTTGGAAAAGGAAAAAGGTAAACGGCATATCAGATTTGCAGTACCAAATATATATCTTCGGAATATTCTATTCCTTAGAATAAGGGATTTGAATTTCAAATCTGTCAGAGATTTCAAAAGGGAATAAGGAAGAAGATATACAGTATTATTATACACAGTTTTAACGACAGAGAAAGTTACAGATAATCAGTATAGGAAGAAAGAATGAAAGAAAGAAAGAAAAGCTTTACAGATCATCTTCTTCCTCAAGCAGCACCTATTCAATCTCTGAGAACTTCATCAAGATCAATCTCTCAGATCTCTGTTGCTAGATATCAAATCTTCAAAGAGCAAAAAACAATCTGAGGAACTTATTCTCTCAGATTCAACAGCTACAGGAAGATCAGTTCATTCAAGAGAAAGCTTACATCCTCAATTGTCAACAATTTTATATCAGACAGGGGGAGCTTTTCTACATCAATAATCCACTAGAGTCTTCTCTCAGAATATTGATAAAGAAGAACTTCATAACCTTTCATTACCTCATCTTGTATAGGGTTTTAACTCCCTTCAAAAGTTAACCCCTTGGTGGCAGGGCACCTGAACAAAAACCTGTGGTTTGGTTAGAGCACCTGATCAAAAGCTCCTTGGTGTGTGGACACCTGATCAAAAATCCCTTAGTGATAGGGCACCTGATCAATAACCTAATGGATCCTACCAAGGGTGGTAGATGAGTAGACATACCCAGGTTTATTGGGGAACTACTATAAGAATCCTTGTGTCCTTTGTGTTGTGATTTTTTGTGTACTGTGTTGTGTTCTCTCTTTGTGTTTGCTTTTATTACTCACTCAATACACATATATATATCACTATTTTAATTCCGCTATAAAATTAAGTGAAAGTTTTTAATACTTTATTCACCCCCCCCCCCGCTCTAGAGTAAATCTAAGGACTAACCTCACTTTCAGACCGAGTGGAGAAGGAGGCCACGAGTTGTTGGTTACTATCAACTTAGCGGTTATTGAGCACCTAGACCGCTGGTAGCGGTCAAAACCAGACTTCGCCCATCACGGCAAATGCCACTCCTGTGATGGGATTTCCTTTGATTCAAGAAAGTTGGTTACAGTGGGTTACAAGAAAAGAGCAATAGAAGATGGCCGGGTAACAAACTGCAAAGAACAGAACTCGAGACCGCAGCTCTTACAAGCGAGCTCCTAGATTCGAGTGTCTGTCCTTTGGGAACGTCGTCCTCCCTTATTTATAGGCTCGGGGGACTGCCCAGATGGGCAGTGCTAAAATAACCGCCTAATCGGATACAGGAGAATCGGGCACGGGGTGACGCGATACAAGAGGAAAAATAAAAGGGAAGTCGCGCGGTTTGGTGGATTGGATTTGAGTTGTGCTGAATTTGGGTTGAAACCAATCGTCTTGAGGAGTGAAACATCCTGTGCAGACTGTGATCTGAATCCGTGACTTGCTTCCCGGACTTGAGCCCTAGTTGCTATCAATCCCAGACGACGTTCTGGGTTAGATAAGCTGCCTGGTTTGTCAAGAGACTTATTATTAAATCATTTGTGGCAGAATCAGACAGCTTGATCTGCCAAGTTGCCTGGCCTGAGTGGGTGGATACTTTGGGTAGCGGTCTTCCGGGTAAAGATAATCCCCGCACATTTTCAAATTTTGAGGAAATTTTGGAAATGTTGGTTCTAGCCGGAAACCGCGCCTGACCTGCTCTGGAAGCTATACAATGCTCTGAAGGCTCTCCACTCTGCATAATTCAATTGCATCCACGGGACTCTACTCGCCATTAGCGATCAGCCTCTTTCGCGCCGGTAGCCCTTTGACCAGGATGGATGATCTAATGTCAAAGATTATTGACCGCGAGGGAAAAGGGACTGATCGCTCGAAGAAGATGAAGATCCGCCGATCCGAGAAGACCGACCAGACTGGTGTAGTTGCTAGCATTCTAAAAGCGGTCAACCCTAACCCACCTATTGTTACTGAGAACATTGCCCAACCCAGCATGGTTTGTTCGAATCCTCCTCAAGTCAATTTGTCTGCTCTCTTAGAGAAAGCGACTTCCAGCACCGCACTTTTGAAAACCGTAGGGGGTGCTTCATTTGATATCATATACTCACCTTCTGGAGAGCCGCTTCTCAAGATAAATGATAAGGAGGAGGAGGTAGTGGACTCCCCCAAATCGACTGAACTGAACACTGTTGTATTTTTAGTGGACTTAGAAGACAATTCCGGTCAATCGCAACAGGCCGTTCTGAATGCGGCTAAGAAGAGAAAAAGGGCCAAAACGACGGCGAACAGAGTGATGAAGAAGGTGAAAAAGTTGGAAGCCCAGAACAATGTAATTTTTGAAAGATCGGGCGCAGCTAGTCTTCAGAACAAGCCTCGCGAGAAAGAGGTTGTTGAAGGCCTTACTACTCCTCCTGACAAGCGAAATGATATGGACAATCTGCCGCAAGTGTCACTCTGAGTGAAATCTTTAAAGATATGGACAATCTGCAAAAACAAGATCGGCTTCTGGATATTTAATCTTTGAGGGCCAACTCGGACTGCTGCAGGTCAACCAGTAGGTTCGGGAAGAGGAGATCTTTCAGCAATGCGATGTTGAAGGTGTAGAGCAGGAGATCTACAAATTCATCAAGGGAGAGCGGCTTGATGTGAATTACTATATTCCCCTGCTTAGGGATTTAGAAAATGCCCAACCTGAGGGCGGTAAGTTTCTAAGAATATATTACTTTTCTGGCCGTGTGGTTTATAAAATAATTCGTCGTCACTATTCGCGCGATTTGTATAATAACTTTGTTAATTCTTTTCAGTTGCCTTAATAGTCCTGAAGAACAAACCACAAAGTCCCGACAGTTTGATTCTGACACAGAGGGAGAAAAGGCAGAAGAATAATAGGCCCCAAATATCAGAAGAGGAAGATGATTCAGATTCTTCTGATGAGTTCTCCCCTCTTAATTTCTGCGGCAATCTGAAAGACCTGCAAGGCCGCCTGACCTTATGTTGGCACCCCAAGTGTGAATGCGCCAAAGTTTCCACCTCGCTTCCATACTGGGGAAGTGAGAAGACAAGCCGCCACGCAGCAGCCACCTGTACCCCTCTTTAAGGTCGGCGAAATTTGAAGAAACTTAAAGAAATTCCTGAGGAAGAGCTCTCCAAGCTAGCCACGCAGGTTAGTGCAAGGAGCTTTGTGACTAACCACTTCATGGGGATATCATATAAGCGGTTGATGCTCATAGCCACTTAGAGAAGAAATAAGTTGAACTGGCGCGGGAGAACGCACGCTTAAAGGAAGCCGAATTGGTAAGTTATCACCTGACATGAATTTTTAAGATATTCAAACCCTGCGGTCTAACCCTTATCTCTTTGAGAGAAACAATATGATGTCGATAATCCTGTCTTCCAGGATGAGGTTTTTCCTCACGTTGAAAACGGAATCGATGGAGCACTCAATCGCCCAAGGGACCTTTGCGGTTTGGCGCAGGGCTTTGGCGAATACACTTTCTCAGATATATACCCCTCCCTGAAGCAGAAGTTGGATGTTATTAACCGGAAGGACAAAGGTAAGGGCAAGGTCGATGAAGAAGATCCGGAGGAAGAGGAAGAAGACAAAGAAGAGGAGGACGAAGCCACAGCTGATGGAGAAAATGAAGATTGCGTGGCCTCTAAGGCCGGAGATGATGAAGATGAAGCCGGACAGATTAATCGTGAAGACGAGGAAAGTTTAAGTAGTTCCAGCAGTGGATCGTCGAGTTACTCGTCGAGCAGTGGAGCATACTTGCCGTCCGATATTGATGTCGAAGGCGGCGAAGATTCAAATTCTCCTGCGGCTAAGAGACTTAAATCGGCAGATTAGTCTTTCATCATTTTGTATTTTTATTTATTTTTCATACCTGGCGGCTTAAATTTGATAGCCTGTCGTATTTAAACAAACACTTAGATGTATTTTTGAAAACTTTTGATGGAAAGTATAGTTACTTGTCCTGATATCCGCCTTTGCAATTTCTACTTGTGGATGTTCATATGTGGCTTTTTATTTTTGCTTCATTCTTTATAGACCGAAAATCCCCTCTGGAAGCCGCCAGAAACAATATTTTCTTAAGTGTAAATAACAAATATTAAATCGAGCGACCAATCTTTCAGTCCGAGCGGCTAGCATTTTGAGTTCCGAGTATATGAGAATTCGAAGTGACCAGTTGTCTGAATGTCATGAAGTATTGCCCTGGTGGTTTATTACGGATGCGAATTCCTTTTTCTGAATCCGTCAGGGGAAGTATTTTGATAAGTCCAAGTAATGATTATTAAATCGTGTGACTAATACCCAGTCCTAGTGACTAACAGTTCGAGTTCAAAATACATAAGAAGTCCACCTGAACAACTATCATGATGCCATGGAATATTATTCAGGCGGTTTATTGCTTAAGTTCGAAAATAGATCATGACTCTGCAGAGATTTATCATGATCCCTTCCAAGAAATAATTAAACCATACAGTTATCGTTATGTGCTATCTTTTATTTAAACCGCAAATCTTCTTTTGAAGCCGTCGGGAGAAATATTTTCATAAGTCCAGATAATCAATACCAAGCCACGCGGTTAATATGTTGGAATAGATTTCAATTCTCCAAAGATGAGACCTGACTTGTCCCAAAGAATAATTATGGCATATTTCAACTTGATTCCAACAATCAATTGTTACTGAGATAGCCTAACCTCCCATAAGTAAATCATTTTAGTCCGAGCGAATAAAGCCAGCTCGTGATTATTACGACTAAAATAATCCGAGTCGACCGGACTAAATTGTTATTGTTTACCCAGAAGTCCGTTGTCGACATAATGGTCCACTCAGACCGGTCGGTCTGCTATGTTAACCGCCTAACTCTATCCTTGATCATTTGCACATATCTTAGTTCATCAAAATCAACCAGCGCGGTCTACCTATCGTCACGCCGCTATCGAGAAGGTTACATTCATAGCTCAAGTCCAGATGGAAAACTCTGGTCTCGGATTATAGACTGCACGAGCTACTTCTCTGCTCTATTCGCAGCTCGTCTCAATCCCAGCTCAATACAGATCGGAGCTCAAGCCGCCAGGCCGCGCAGCTTCGCCCTTTTTTCCCTCCTGTATCCCGTCACCTCCTGCCTGATTCTCCTGTATCCGGGCAGGCAATTATTTTATCCCTGCTCATTTGGGCAGGCCCCCGAGCCTATAAATAGGGGGTGACGTTCCCAAGACAGACACACTCGAATCCAGGAGCTCGCTTGTTAGAACTGCGGTCTCGAGTTCACTGTCTTGTTCTTGTTGTCTGGCCAGCTTCTTTCCTGCTTTGCCCTGTAACCCGCTGTAAACACTTCTTAAATCAAGGGAAAGCCCATCACAAGAGTGGCATTCGTCGTGACAGGAGAAGTCCGGTCTCTACCGCTGCTAGCGGTCAAAGTGGTCTAATTTCTTTGTCAATAGTAACCGATAACCCGCAGCCTCCTCTTTTCCTTCGCTTTTTCAGCGTCGATCGTGGAGGTGCAATTTTGGCATCAACGGAAACACGCGACCTTCATTCCATTGGACTCTTCGAACTACTCCGACATCGGCCACAGGAGAAACACCATTCAAGTTATCTCATGGATCAGAAGAGCTTATTCCCGTGGAATTCAAAGTAACCAGCCCCAGGGTAATGTATGCAGAACAACGAGATGAAGCTTGGATAGAGGAAAATGATGAAGCAATAAAATATTGTTTGGATTTCTGATATGCTTACGGCAAGTGCACCGGTCGTACAAGTAATAAAAGTTGGGACAGACTCCCCGAATATCGTTCTCAAAGGATTAGAAGTTGGGTTGTATGATTTCTCATCAGGGAAATTGATTATAAAGATTGTTATGCTAATAATAAAAAGGGGGGTTTGATCTTGGGTTTCCTAAATTAACAACTATGAAAGAAAATGCGGGCCTAAAGCACCGCTTCACATGGCTGGATGGAATGCAGGACGCAATGTCGTGCTTCAGTAAGCGGGTGGACGAGAGGCTAGCGGATGGACGATTCGTAACCGGCGGAGTGAGGTTCGTGGGCACCTTGTCACGGAACACAAAACTAGTAATTGCTAGTGCGGTGCACAATGGAGCGATGGAGTGGATGGTGGAATGGGGCGCTCCTCAACTCACATAAACCACAACAAATCTCATAAGCATGAAATTATATTAGCTTAAACAAAAGGTTTGTTGGGAATCTTTCACACATGATTCCTGATTTGAAGAAGTCATCATGTCAAGAGCACTTCACTTTATATTTGATCGTACATCTAGTTCATAATCTCTGGAAAATATAAGTACATATCATCGAGAAGAACAGGTGATATCGTCGACAATGCGTGCTTGTCGTCGTAATGACGGGAAGAGCAGCAGCCGCTGAGAAGCAAAGTATTTGTCGAACGCTGAGACTTAGCGAGATCGTCGAACGAAGAATACCGATCGTCGAACGCTGAGATGTGGCGAGATCATCGAACGAAGAATGGCGATCGTCGAACGAAGGATGACAAGTTCGTCGATTGCAGAATGCTGTTCGTAAAACGCAAAGAATACACAGGACATCGTCGTGTGGAGCTCATGTCGTCGAGAGAACATATGATTACGACGACATGATGCAAGAAGGAAGCTCACGACGACACTGTCAGAGAAAGAAGATCGTCGTATATACAGAATCCCCAGGATATCTTGTATCGTCGAGATACCACCATCAAAGGCAGAAGGAAGATCGCGACGACAAAGTCAGAGATAGCTTGTCGTCGTAATGATGCAAATTTCTTCAAGACAGAATTCAAATCTTGCGGACGTACTGTCAGCAGTTAATGCCGCCGCCTGATTGTCCAATCAGCGCGTGCACTTAATGAATCGAGGTATTAGCGCGTACTCCAAAAGAAATAAAGATATCAGCGCGTGCTAAAAAGGAATGAAGGTCTGACACATAAAGAAACTTTTTAGAAGACCGTTGGGAGACATCGCAGTCTTATAAAAAGGATACATGAGGTTGCCCTAAAAGGTTAATAATTAAGAAAGAACTTGCGCACATAGCGAATCGAAAAACATAAGCGCCGCAAGAAAGAAAGAGAAAAAAGTAGCAGTCTTCTTCATCGACTGCTAAGAAGCCAATCCACATCTGGCTAAGAAAAGATTTGAAGAAGAACTGTGCGCTCAAGATCTGATTCAGAACAATCTTCTTTAATCTTCAGGAGCCGATATTCATCAGGCTAAGTCGCCAATCACCATCAGGCAGAAGAAACATTTTATTATTGTATTTTCTTGTAAGGCTTGCGGGCCAAATTGTCTAGCTTGAGGGCTGGAGAGCTGTGAGGCTTGAGGGCCAGGGCAGTGCACTTGCGGGTGCGACCTGTCGAGCTTGAGGGCTAGGGGGTAGTAGGGGCTTGCGGGCCTAAGCAGTTGGGACATACAGGTCCATGTTGTAGCACTTGAGGGCCTGAGTGTCGAGCATGCGGGCTCGGGGGCAGTAAGGGCTTGAGGGCTTAGGTTGTTGGGACTTGCGGGTCCGTGTTGTAAGGCTTGAGGGCCTGAAGCTTTTGGAGGAGTTTGCTGAGCTTAGCACACTACTGGGTAGGCGTAGAGGGAAAGAGGACTACTCAAGACACCCCATCTTGAGGAACCTCTATAGATCTTGTGTCGTCTGGTGTGACTTATTTGTGTGTTAATTTTGTGCATTGCTTGAATATTGATAACTTACACTAATAGATCAAAAAGTACCAAGATCACCTAACCCCCCCCCCCCCCCCCCCCCCTCTAGGTGAACGTTCCATCCCCAACAAGTGGTATCAAAGGGAGGTTGATCAAAAGGAGACTTAACAGTCCGATCTAGATCAGGAACGACTCACCATGGCCGGTGGAGATCCGAATCGTGAAATGATAGCCATGAAGCTTCCCATCTGCACAAAAGAGAATTTCCCCATTTGGAAGGAATGAGTAAGACTCTTTATGGAGGCAGCTGACCCAAGAAGCTACCTGACAATCAAGCAAGGTCCCTTCATCCCTACCACTGCCTCCACTATTGATCCAACTAGGCAGGTGATAAAGAAATACGAAGACATGTGAAAGTGCACAGTTATCCTCACTAGAATTCTCTAGAGGGGGGGTGAATAGAGATTAAAAATACTTTGAGCAATTATATATATATATATGTGTGTAATAATCACAGATTTAAGTTTCCCACACACCAGCAAGAATTAAGCAAATGAAGAAGGAAAATAACAAGAAGAAAATCACAGCACAACACAAAGAAATATAGTGGTTCCCCAAACTTTGGGTAGTCCACTCTTCTACCCACTTTGGTAGGAATTCACTATCTTGCACTGAGTCTTTAGATAAGGAGACTCTTAGAACCAGCCTGAGTCTTTTGATAAGAAGACTCTTAGAACCAGCCTGAGTCTTTTGATAAGGAGACTCTTAGGACCAGTACAACTGAATTTTTTGAAGAGAGATTCTAAAAACTCTTTTACAATATTTGAAAATGAAATTAGAAAGTGAAGAAGAAGTATTTGAAACAAGAAAGAATCTTCTTCCTAGCAAGAAGATTAGAAGCACAAGAAATAGTGAATGAAATCTCTCTTCTATAGTGAGAAGGAGATTGTGAGCCTTTTCTCTCATTTAGTGAGATCTATCAGAGATTGTAGCAGTATGGCTTCAGAATGAGGAGAAGAAAGCTTGATCTTTGCTGCAGCACTATTTCTCAATTGTCTCTCTTTTCACTTGGGAGCTCTTCCTCTTTTTCAAAATGAATATGGTGGTACACTTGTTGTCATTCACTGCCGATCTCCTCCTTATTTATAGCTCTGTTTAAAAGATATTGCTAAAGGGGAATAATTAATTAGCAGACAGAAAATTAGGAAGAGATAAGAGTTTCTGTAGAAGGAAAAGAATTCATTCTGATTTCAAATAATATCCATAACAATCTTAATCAAATTAGCCAAGAATCAAATAGATGGAAAGGCTGATTCAGAACGGCTATAAAAGAATAATATCATTCCATATAAATCAGATCTACAGCAAGAAGGAAAGAGATCTGGCGTGTTTTTGAATTTCTTATAGATATCGACGTGCGATGATTACTATTCGACGTAAGCGTCAAATTCATCCTGACTGAACGTTGAGAGGAGAATAAGGAAGGAGCGTCGACTAAGGTGCGTCGACTTCACTAGATGCATCGACTATAAGTCAGAGTAACGTCGACATAGAATGCGTTGAATTCTTCTAAGAGTTACTCCGACTCATTCTGAGAGAGACGTCGAATGTATTTCGACGTTGCGTCGAATACTATTCGACGCATATTTACTTAGCCTAATTTTTCATACTTAGAATTTATATTCTTCTTAATTCTAGGGGTTAAGATAAATCATTTCCCCAACAATCTCCCCCTATTTGTCTTAACCCTACATAGAGAGAAATTTTATCAGTCTTTTAATCAATAAAGCAAAGTATTTATATAGAGAGGAAATATGCTAAGCAATCAGAATCATATAAACAAACTTCATAATTTAAGCATGGAGAAGAGAAATATAGATTGTATCAATATTGTTCAACACATCATTCAGGAGGGGTAGGGGGAGTTTTTCTTTTCCTAGTGAATACTACTGTTTTTGGAGAGGTGGGTTGCCCCTTCTCAGTAGCAGGTAGTTCACTCAACTCCCCCTGAGTTACAGCAGGTTGCTCCCCCTGGGATGAAACTTCTTTTGAGCCTTCTACTTCTTTTTCAGTTTCTTTCTTATCTTCATTTTCAGGTATAACAGCATCTGGTGCCCCCTGAGCTTCAGCTTCCTCTTCATTCTCTGCTCTACTTGCCTCCCCTTGTAATAGATCCACTTGTTGTGCAGCTTTTCTTGCTATAATCAGTACATCTGATGTCTGCTCTTCAGTATGTAGCTCTGGTACTACTTCATTTCCAATGGTCTTGAGCAGTGCAAGACTATCAGTTTTTGAGGTAGGAAAAGACTTGTGAGAGAGAGATTTATGACTGGAGAGTTGTTCTTCATCTAACTTCTCCCCCTTCTTGACCTTCTTGGCCAAGGAGGTTAAGAAAGACCTGGTGACCTTAGAGGAAGAGGGAGCTCTTCAGACTTTGCACAGAGGCACTGACCCCATCTATTTGGGTGTGCATGTGTAGGATGGAGGAATGAATCTGGGATCAGTGCTCATCCAGCATTGCTTGGAATCTTTGAGCTATGGATTGGATGCACTGAGTGATGAGGCTTTCAGTGGATGGAGATGGTTAAAATGTGGTGGTGGAGGAGGAGATAATGGTGGAGGTGAATGTGATGAAGGTGGAGAGGGGACTGTATCAAGTTGATGAGGTGTATTTGATGGAGGAGGTGGAGCAATAGAAAAGGGTTGAGCAGGTGACTGATTTGGTATTTGGGAAGGTGTGGATGATGGTGGTACAGAAGAGATGTTTGTATGAGGAGGAGGAGGAGGTGAAGATGGATGAGCAGGAGAGTTGGGAGGAGAGGGAGTCCTTTCAGGAATGGCACCAGGCTTGGGAATTTTCCTGGTCCATTTAGAGAAGAGGGCTATTGACATCCTTTTTCCTGGAGGGATAGGGATTCCTTTTGACCTACATAGGTCAGGGAAGGAGTGGAAGAGTACTTGACTCATGATTCTCATGTAGGCATTCTCTTTATGAGAGTATTTGTAGCCTATCATTCTGAGAAGGAGGCTGGCCCAGTCTATCTTCTTCTTCAGCACAAGGGCCCCCATGATGTTCAGTTGCTGCTTGGGTACTGCATCATGGGCAGAGATCTTGCATAGTAGAATTTTTCCTACTATATCTGCTAGTAATCTATATTCATCAGAAAAGTCAATTTTCTTCATGTAGATTGGTCTATCTTTTGAAAACTTCATGGTGATTAATAGATTCTTGATTTCATCAGGGGTGAGTTCCACAGGTTCATCACCTGATAAGGGAATGATGAAGGAGACTTGTTTAGTTGCTCTTTATAAACTGATTTTCTTTCCTATTTGAGTTGAACAAAGATAATATTGGAATATACCTGATGGAAGATCAAAGGTGGTCCTAATCTGTTCTGCAGAGATTGAGACAGGTGTCTCATGGATTGTTCCTTGGATTTCTCCTTGTTCAGATATCTGAACATGAGTCATGAGCTCTGTAAGTTCCGTCTCCAGGATCTTGCATCTTGTGGAGATGAGCTTGTCTAATCCAGCTTCAGTAAACAGAACTATGATACTCTTGTAATTTTCTGTGGCAGCTTGGAAAGATTCGAGGTCAATGTCATAGCCTGAGTTGGTCTTAGGAGCCATTTTAGGTCAGTGATAGAGAGGAAGAAATGGTTGGGCTGAGGAGCAAGAAGGGTGAAAGATGCAGAGATCGTGAAGGTTTCTAACTGAAGGGTCAATTTAAGTCAGGTGAAACGTCGAAAAGAGGCACAATTCGAGGCTTATTCGGTACAATAGTGGATGTGACCGAAAATATTTTAGTATTGCTGCTTCGTTTTCATGAAGTCGACGTTACGTCGAGTGGAATTCGACGTGAGCGTCAATATAGTCTGGTTTGGGATGATAGGGTTTCCTATCGACGTATGCGTCGACTGGAGTTGATGCATGCGTCGATTTTATTTATTGAACTGAGTTATCGACGATGCGTCGATTCGAGGTCGACGTGACTTTATTTGACAGATTCTGGGTTTTCCTTGAGAATTTATTTCTTCCTATTCCTAAAGTTTTCTAAATTACCCTAGGACTAATTTTAAGAACAATTTGATTGATTATGCCAACACTGTTTGGCAGTGTGCCCAATTTTATTGCAAATATAACACCTAATTTTCTTTTGACTAAGGAAATTTGAGTTTAGGGAGGAATAGAGATGGTGATTAGGATAAAAGTTTTGATCAGGATAGTAATTTTGGTTATTAAAAGATTTTTTTTATTAGAATAGAGGTTTTGATCAGGATAAAAATTTTGATCAGGATGAAAGGGTCCTGAATTGGGGTTAAGATGGAAGGTTTTTGGAGGATAGGCATTTAAGTTGCTCTGAGTTTTTATGCGTCGATATCTATTCGACGTATGTTGATAGTTGCGTTGATTTATATTCGGCGCTTTCTTCAGATTGCGTTGATCTGGTATCGACGCATGGAAGAAGTTGCGTCGATTGGATGTCGACGTACTTTTATTCAGGCGTAGAGTTGAGGTCGAGGCATCTGAGAGATTGCATCGAGTAGAATTCGAAGCACTATCATTCATGCGTCGATATGAAGTCGACGCAATTGTGTCTTCACAGATTTTATTTTTCCCTTTTTCTGATTTTATTTCTTTATAAGTTGTTTCTCTTGGCCTAGTTGCCTTCTCAGAAGAAATTTGAGAGTCATCAGCTGAATAGTATGATGTTTCATCAAATTGGTTTATTTCCTTGAAGTCTTCTACCTTATTTTGTGAGTCTTCTTCTTGGTTTGTTGATTTGATGGGTTTAGTAAATTTAACAGGGCTCATCCAAGCAGGTTTGTTGGATGGAATTAGGCTGGTTGAGGGATCAGCCCCTAGCCCAAGATTTTTATGTCTCCTTGTTTGTTGTTCAGTGATTTCCTTAAGTGTTTGGCTTCTCATTTTTATTGATTCTTCAAAAGCTTTTTCCTGGGATACCTTATCCTTAAGGAGCTGGTTTTCTATTCTAGCCCTTTCTATTTCCTTTTCTATGATGTTAGCCCTTAATTCATAGTTTTTAGAGCATGTAGCCTCTCTATTTCTCTGGTTTTTAACCATATTAATTTGTTCTTTTAGATCCTTAATTTCTTGCTTAGCTTTTAGTTGATCTAAACATAATCCTCTAAAGTTGTTTTTGAAATCATCACATGAGAAGTCTATTTCATTAAAAATGCTTACCTCATCCTTATCCTCAGATTCATCTATGAGATTTCTATTTCATCTTCAGATGATATGCTTTCATCTGATCCTGTCTCACTCCATGATTCAGCAACATCATCTTTCTTTGAGCTTTCAAGAGCCATTAAGCATAGATCTTCTTGCTTAGACTCTTCATTGTCACTTTTAGAAGAGGAGCTGCCCTCAGAGTCTGTTTCACTCCAGGCTTCTGCAATAAAGCCTCTTTCTTTCTTCTTCCCCTTTTTCTTGAGATCTTTCTTTTTTAGATCTTTCATTGTCTCAGCATTTTCTGGACATTCTGGGGCAATATATTCAGGTTTCCTGCAAGAATAACACACAATTTCTTTAGTGGGAGTTTTGTCATACCTTGGTTTTGACTCTCTCCTTCTAGATCCATCTGTCCTGGCCCATTTCTTGAATTTTCTAGCCATGAAACTGAATAGTTCTTCTTCAGTGACAGAGGTTCTTTCTTCGGTTGCTTTTAATGCAATGTTCCTGTCTTTTGAAGTGGTTGGAGTGTTTTCTCTTCTTTTCTTCTCTTCTCTGGTTTTCAGCAGTTGCTCATAGGATTTGAGTTTTCCTAAGAGAGCATCTGTTGAAATTTCCCTTTGTCCTCTTGTATCTCTTATTGCCCATATTCTTGAGTCCCATGAACTTGGGAGACCCATTAACAGTTTGTCATTGATCTCTGTGAGAGAGATCTCTCTATCCTGGCTTCTTAATTGATTAATGATCAGACTGAATCTGTCATACATCTCAGAGATGCTTTCTTCATTCTTCTTTTGGAAATTCTCATATTGAGAGATTAATAGAGCATTCCTATCTTTTCTTTCATCAGCACTTCCTTCTACCATCTTTATGAGAGCCTCCCAGATTTCTTTGGCTGATTCACAGTCAACAACCTTTTGAAAGATTTCATCTGAGAGGGTTGAGAAAAGAATGTTCACAGCTTTTGCATCCCATGTTCCTGCCTTCTTTTCTTCAACTGTCCACTCAGCCTTTGGGACAAGTGTTTGAGTCACTTCACCACTTGAGTCTCTTCTATAAGGCTTGGGAGGACCTGTCAAGATAACATTAAATAATTCTTCATCAATAGAATTCATTTAAATCCTAATTCTTGTTTTCCAAACTGCAAACTTTTCAAGATTGCACATTGGTGGTCTGGTGGAAGCATAATCTTTGATTTGTGCCATGTGAAAATTAATTTTTAGAAATATATATATATATATAAATAAGAGGTAGGATCTTTTTGATCAAGGAGTTAACCTTTTTAGATCAACCTATCGCTGATACCAATTGATAGTGCATAGTTATCCTCACTGGAATTCTCTAGAGGGGGGGTGAATAGAGATTAAAAATACTTTGTGCAATTATATATATATATATATGTAATAATCACATATTTAAGTTTCCCACACACCAAGAAGAATTAAACATATGAAGAAGGAAAATAACAAGAAGAAAATCACAGCACAACACAAAGAAATATAGTGGTTCCCCAAACTTTGGGTAGTCCACTCTTCTACCCCATTTGGTAGGAATTCACTATCTTGCACTGAGTCTTTTGATAAGGAGACTCTTAGAACCAGCCTGAGTCTTTTGATAAGGAGACTCTTAGAACCAGCCTGAGTCTTTTGATAAGGAGACTCTTAGAACCAGTACAACTGAATTTTTTGAAGAGAGATTCTAAAAAATCTCTTACAATATTTGAAAATGAAATTAGAAAGAGAAGAAGAAGTATTTGAAACAAGAAAGAATCTTCTTCCTAGCAAGAAGATTAGAAGAACAAGAAATAGTGAATGAAATCTCTCTTCTATAGTGAGAAGGAGATTGTGAGCCTTTTCTCTCTTTTAGTGAGAGCTATCAGAGTTTGCAGCAGTATGGCTTCAGAATGAGGAGAAGAAATCTTGATCTTTGCTGCAGCACTATTTCTCAATTGTCTCTCTTTTCACTTGGGAGCTCTTCCTCTTTTTCAAAATGAATATGGTGGTACACTTGTTGTCATTCTCTGTCGATCTCCTCCTTATTTATAGCTCTGTTTAAAAGATATTGCTAAAGGGGAATAATTAATTAGCAGACAGAAAATTAGGAAGAGATAAGAGTTTCCATAATGAATATTTCTGTAGAAGGAAAAGAATTCATTCTGATTTCAAATAATATCCATAACAATCTTAATCAAATTAGCCAAGAATCAAATAGATGGAAAGGCTGATTCAGAACGGCTATAAAAGAATAATATCATTCCATATAAATCAGATCTACAGCAAGAAGGAAAGAGATCTGGCGTGTTTTTGAATTTCTTGTAGATATCGACGTGCGTCGATTACTATTCGACGTAAGCGTCGAATTCATCCTGACTGAACGTTGAGAGGAGAATACGGAAGGAGAGTCGACAAAGGTGCGTTGACTTCACCAGATGCGTCGACTATAAGTCAGAGTAACGTCGACATAGAATGCGTTGAATTCTTATAAGAGTTACTTCGACTCATTCTGAGAGAGACGTCGAATGTATTTCGACATTGCGTTGAATACTATTCGACGCATATTTACTTAGCCTAATTTTTTATACTTAGAATTTATATTCTTCTTAATTCTAGGGGTTAAGATAAATCAAGGCTCCAGAAGATCTGACTATCGGGACAGATCCAGGGCTCCCAGGGAGGATAGGTATAAATCCAACTCCAGTAGATATGATTTAAATAATACTGTTTGCTATTCTTGCAGCAAAACATGTCACATGGCTGCAGACTGCCCCTCCAAGAAAAAGGAGTCAAGGAACCACGAAGAGAGAAGAAGCTCTAGGAGCAAGAGAACCTTTGAAAAGGGGTTCGTGGCAAAGAAGACCAAAACGTTGAGTGACTCTGACTCAAGCTCCTTTGGGACTGAGGATGAAGCACTCATTGGACTGATGGCCATCAATGAAGGAAACTAGGATGACAACTCTCCTGGAAAGGTAAAACACAGAACTTCTCTATCTGCCTCTGATTCTGAATCAGTGGCAGATTCTTTGCATGATGATGAGGAGGTGTCTGCTGCCAACAACACAGCCCCATGATCTCAGTATGAAGTTGAATCTGAACTAATAAGGCAATATAAAGCCTTATGGAAAGCCTTCAAAAATAGTAAGAAACTCCTCAAGGTGCAAACCAAGGAGTTAGAATCCTTGAAGCCTGTCCAATCCAAGCTCCAAGAGACAGCTGAGAAGCTAACTTCTATGAGCAAAGAAGTGGACAAGCTTAAGGAAGCCATAAGGCTTAAGAATGCTGAGTTAGGGCAGAAAAACAAGGTCATTAGGGACCTTGAGGAAATGTTGTTGGCCGAGAAGAAACTTTCTTCCAGCTTCTCAATGCCCAAAACTATCCTGCCAGCAACCGACACATTCTCTGGACAGTTCAGAGCTGGTATCAGTTTCAATCAGGAGCCAGTCATGGGCAAAGATCCTGAAGCTAGACCCTCTTACAAGAAGGTGCTGTTAGCAAGTCCTTCAGCCCACAGACCTGCAGCAACTGCAGACAAGAGAATGGGAAGGGTTGTTCCTACAAAGCCTGCTCCCAAGAAGGTGAACTAAAGAGTGGTGAAGCCAATTCCTCCCCCGACTCACACACATGAGGTTTACCCTAGATCTGTTAGACAAGAAGCCTTCTCTCCTGCTCATCAGCGCTGTCATCCTACTTAGATGATGAAGCAGAAGAAAAGATATAACAGATATGAGTGTTGGTGCTGCGGGAAAGTAGGCCACTTTGCATTGGACTGTTGGTTCAACCCAACAGGGCTCAATGCAAGGAGAGTGCAGAACCCTCCGAGGTTTGCGAATCCATTCTATCACCCTAACATAAACCAAGGACCCAATACCTATTGGGTACCTGAGGGGAAGTGATTTGTTTTGCAGGTAGATCCAAATGCCAACCAATCTCCAATTTGGTATTTGGACAGTGGCTGCTCCAGGCATATGACTGGAGTCAGAAAGTATTTGAAAGAATTCATCCCTGTGGAGAATGGACCGACTGTTATCTTTGGAGGTTTAGAAAAGGGAGTGACCAGGGGCTACGACAACGTAACTAATGGGTTAGTTACCATCACAAAGGTATCTTATGTGGAGGGGTTGAGACACAACCTCATAAGCATAAGTCAGCTTTATGATCTAGGCTTCGTTATTACTTTCCACAAGGATAAGTGTCTAATTAAGAAGTCCCCAGATTCTGAGACTACCTTAACTGGCACTCGGAATGGGAACATTTATTGTTAAAATTTCCTTAATATAAATTCTTCCATGCCCATATGTCTTGTAGCTGATGGCAAAGAGGCTCTATGTGTACAATGGCACAAGAGACTTGCACACATCAACTATAAGACAATAGGCAAGCTTTTCTCACAAAACCTGGTCAGAAATGGACTTGACATTAAGTGCATCAAAGATGGTCCTTGTCAAGCCTGCCAACTTGGAAAGCAGACTAGGACTATCTTTAAAAGCATCTCTATCAAAGAGTCCACAAGGTGCTTAATTTTATTGCACATGGATTTATTTGGTCCCATGTCAGTTCATAGCTTAGGAGGGAAGGCATACACCCTTGTAGTTGTTGATGACTACTCAAGGTTCACTTGGGTATTCTTCCTCAAAAAGAAATCAGATACCCTCGATATCTTGAAGAATTTTGTCAGGCAGATCCAGAATGAGATGAGCTGTACTGTGGTCAAATTCAGAAGTGACCATGGGACAGAATTTCAGTCAGGGGCCATGACAGAATTCTGCCAAGACCTAGGTATCTCCCAAGAATTCTCCTCCCCCAGAACTCCTCAACAGAATGGGGTTGCTGAAAGGAAGAACGGAACCTAGATAGAGGCTAGCAGGACAATGCTAAGTGACTCCTCATTACCATAATACTTCTGGGCAGAGGCTGTCAACACTGCTTGTCATGTGATAAACAGGGCCTCTATCATCAAAAACCACAAGGAAACTCCCTATGAGCTAATGAAGGGCAGAAAACCAACTCTATCCTATTTTAGGATCTTTGGTAGCAAATGCTATGTCCTTAATAATGGGAAATCCAAACTAACTAAGTTTGCTGAGAAAAGTTGTGAAGGTATTTTTGTTGGATACAACTTCTACAGCCGGGCATACAGAGTATACAACCTCAATACCCAAACAGTGGAATAATCTGTTCATGTTGTATTTGATGAGACTAGCCTTATCCATAAGGGCTAGTCTAGTTCTCCAGTGAATGCAGATACAGTGGAAAGATTAGAGAAGCTATCCATTGAAGAAAATGCCGACACCTCATTCGACAACAAGAATTAGCCAGTGATGGTTGAAATAGAGGTAGAACCTACAGAAGATACCGAAATGGCAGAAGAATTGTGGCCTGCAGAAGTAGCTCCTGCAGAAATACCCAGAACACTTCCAACTGCCTTAAGACAAGTAAGAGATCATCCCCAAGAGCAGATAATAGGAAATGTCAACCAAGGGGTGCTGACAAGGAGTAGAGCTGCAAATCAAGCATTGTACCTGAGTTTTCTTTCTCAAATTGAACCCAAGAAATTTGAGGAAGCAAATTAGGATCCTTTTTGGATTGCTGCAATGTAGGAGGAACTGAACCAATTTAAAAGATGCAAAGTGTGGAAATTGGTTCCAAGACCCCAAGGGCACAACATCATAGGAACCAAATGGGTCTAAAGGAATAAGTTGGATGAAAATGGAATCATCACCAAGAATAAAGCAAGACTAGTGGCAAAAGGCTACAGACAAGAGGAGGGGATAGATTTTGATCAGACATTCGCTCCATTAGCCAGACTGGAAGCAATATGACTGTTCCTCGCCTATACAGCATACAAGGGTTTCAAGGTCTATCAAATAGATGTGAAGTCAGCCTTCCTAAATGGTGACCTCAAAGAGGAAGTATATGTAGAGCAGCCTTTAGGTTTTGTTGACTCTACATATCCAGATTATGTTTACTTTCTTAGAAAATCACTTTATGGCTTAAACCAGTCACCTAGGGCCTGGTATAAGACTCTGTCAAGCTTTCTAATTGAGAACAAGTTCTCAAGGGCAAAGATTGATAAGACATTGTTCCTAAGGGAAGTGAAGGGCAAGATCTTGCTAGTGCAGATCTATGTAGATGGCATAATCTTTGGCTATACAGATAACAATCTCTACAAAACGTTTGCCAACTTGATGCAGGGAAAGTTTGAGATGAGCAGTATGGGTGAGCTCAAATACTTCCTAGGTCTCCAAGTGAAACAATCTCAAGAAGACCTTAAAGGCAGGGGGAGCAAATCTCACAGGACCTTGAAGAATCATGCCTGAGCAAGGGGGAGCTTGTGCTACTCCTTGGTTAGTGATGAGTCCTGATCATATACACATTTATGGACTCATCCGGGCCGCTATTCAGTCATTTCACCGCACTTTAGCCCTGTTATAGGTTATATTTGATAATCCATGCTAGGTGCACTTCTGGGGCCACTTTGGTGTGATTTCGTGCTTATCGTCCTCAGTAGTTTTCATGCGTTGTTAAGTGCCACCTTCAGTGGCTGGATTTATGGTTGTGCCGGAATAGGAGTCGTGTAGGTGTTTCCGGTGCAATTCTGCACAGGAACACTGCGCACGATCACTTGTTCTATTGCGCACGACCACTGGTCGTGCGCCACTGATCGTGTGCACTTAACCCTTTTTTCATGAGTTCTGTTTAGTGCAGTGCGCACGACCATCAACGCCAGTGCGCACGACCACCGGTCGTGCGCCACTGTTTGTGCGCACTTATCATTAAATTTCTGAGTTATGTTTCGTCTAATGCGCACGACCACCGACGATAGTGCGCACGACCACCGGTCGTGCGCCACTGGTCGTGCGAACATTTTATTTTATAAATTTCGTGTCTTGCAGGTTCCACCCAGGCAGTGCGCACGATCGCAGAATTCCAGTGCGCACGACCACTGGTCGTGCGCCAATGATCGTGCGCAGTATTTATTCCAGCGCCTATTTAAACGCCTGTTCCGATTTTAGGGCGAGAGATCTGATTCCGGGAGCGGAGTTCCTGTTCCGTACGCCGCCGACCACCACCTTGGGACGCCTCCACTGCATCTCCCACGCAAGGGGAAGCCTCCGCCATCCATTCCAAGACTTCCTCCATTGTCCGTGAGTGTTCTCCACCATCCGCAAGCCTCCAAGCAGCCATTCTCTCATTTCGCCCGGCGAGAAGAAGAAGGAACCTGAAGTCGAAGACGACGGAGCTACATAGGGAGATTGTGACAGCTCTCTACGCCGGAAGCATAGTCCGCCCGAGTCCGGAGGTAGCCCGACAACCTACCATTCCGGCCGTGAACGGCCGCTAGTCTTCACCATCGGTTATTTCTTTCCTCTTTCCTTCATTGTACTCGTTGAGCCGTGTAAACTTGAATATTGTGATGTTGTTTGTTGAAATGAATGTTTCCTTGTTGTTCTTCATGGTTTGCTTGTGATTCACTCCGTTTTCCACTCACTCACTCACGCACGCACGCAAGGTGTTTGTTCCGCGTTAGCAAGAGCTAACGGCGGTTGTGAAGAGGTGTCTGCGACCCTCACCTTCTCGCACTTGAGCACGCTCCATCCACCTCTCGAAGCACGGCATCGCGGCCGTTGCATCCATCTCACCTTGCGAAGCGGTGCTTTCGACCCGCATTTCTTTTGCTGTCGTTAAGACTAGGAAAACCAACCAAAAACCCCCTCTTTGTGTTTGTTAAACGCTTGTGTAACAATAGTCACTGCTTGATTCGTTCACCCAACCTGCATTCCTCAAGTGACCGACATCCGGGGATTCCATTCTCCACAATTATTACTTGACAGCGACCGGTGCACTTGCCGACACGCATCAAGTTTTTGGCGCCGTTGCCGGGGAATGTAGAAGTGATGAATTCGTCTGCGTGAAGATTTGTTGCATGAGGATTTTCTTTTTATTTTCTTTCACCTCTTATGTTCACCTCTGGTATCTCCGTTTCTTTTCGATACGCACTTCTGATTACTTTCGTCTTTTCCATCGTGCGCTAATCGTTTTGGTTGCAAGTATTCGCAGCATGATTTCCATTCAGGAATGCATCTATCAGGGAAGCTTAAATGATTTAAGGGATCAAGCAGAAAGGAACAATCATGACTTCGGGATCTCCTCCGACGTCATTGAGTACATGACTGGGAACTGCAAGTTCAGTGGGGATGAGCATGAAGATGCGGTGCAACACATGCAGGACTTTTTAGAAATCTATTACACATGTGTGTTCAGTGGAGTTGAAAATGACCTGCAAAAGATTTTGGCATTTTCATTCTCCTTGCATAAAAAAGCCAAAAGTTGGTATTGGGATACCCGGAAAAGAGAGGTGATCACATGGAAACAACTCGAAGGGAGATTTTTGCAAGAGTTTCAACACCGTACCCAAGCCTTGGACAAGTACAGGGAACTCGTAACCTTTGGACAGGGGAAGGAGGAGACGTTAGTTGATGCTTGGGAGCGTTTTCAATCCCTGCATAGGGGATGCTACCGTGAAGATCTTTCAGAGGCTTTTCTAATTCAGATTTTTTATTTCGGCGTGCTGGATAAATTCCGTCTATTATTTGATATAGCGGCTGGAGGGGCCCTGTTTAACAAATCGGGGAAGGACGCGTGGGAAGTGGTCGTGAACATTGTTCACACCAGTCAGCACTGGAGTCATGTCATTCGCTCCCCAAGTACTGCTGCAGTTAATGCCGTGACATTCAAAGGAGCAGCGGATTTTATGCCGCCAGAGCAACCGGAACAGCTTGCAACTTTGGTGGTCGGGGTATTGAATAAAATGAATGACCAATCAGCCGTAATCCAACAGCTTCGCTCTACTAAAGGGACTCTGTCCGATGTCGTCTCTGGGCTTGCAAGTCAGCATCCTGAGTCAGTGAACACTATGCGATTGAGAAGTGGGAGAAGTGTTGACAACCCTCCTCGACAGGAACCACTTGCGTTTTCCACTGACAAGCATAGTGAAGATACCTCCGAGAAGCTGACTCAGACTCATATTGAGTCGCATCCCGTGAGCGAGGAACAAACCTTGAATAGTGCTGTTCACCCCCCATTCCCCCACAGGTTGCGAAACGAGAAATCCGAGAGGCAATTCCGCAGATTCCTGGAAATAATGAAAGGAGTGCAAGTGAGCATACCACTGATTGAAGCTATCTCTCAAATGCCAGGCTACTCCAAGTTTTTGAAAGATTTGATTTCGAAAAGGAAGCAGTTGGAGGGTCTCAAAACTATTGACCTCACCGAGGAGTGCTCCGCCATCATTTCCAATATGCCCACAAAGTGTAAAGATCCGGGCAGCTTTACGATTCCTTGCAGGATCGGCCATCGCCGTTTCAGCCAGGCACTCTGTGATTTGGGGGCATCAATCAACTTGATGCCGCTCTCTATCTTTCGTGAACTTGGTGCTGGGATCTTGAAGCCAACGCAGGTAATGCTGCAGCTTGCGGATCGGTCGATCAAGAGGCCGTCAGGAATCGTCGAGGACCTCACAATAGTTGTAAACGGTCTCGCCTTTCCAGCTGATTTCATCATTCTCGACTTGAAGGTTGATACAAAAGTACCCATTATCTTGAGGCAGCCCTTTCTCGCTACTGCTCGTGCTATTATTAATGTGGAGCAGGGGGAGCTCACACTAAGACTGGGGGAGGATGCTATATCTTTCAACGTCCACAACCCGTCGCAACTCTTTGAAATTACGGAGTGCGAACCGGCAGAGGCGCTTGAAGATGTTGATGGTCAGATCGATGTGGTGTTGGATGACAGCGAGGTGTGTTGGCGGCACGTAGACATGGGAGAAGAGGGTGCACACTCAAACCAGCCCGATTTGTCACATTCAATCGGAGAGCCCTCCAACGATTCTGCTAATCCAAACTCTTGTCCGGCTCTCAAACAACTACCGGATTCTCTCAAGTACGTCTTTCTTGGAGAAAACACCACGCATCCTGTGATTATTTCTGCAGCCCTGTCCGCCGCCAACGAAACTGCATTAGTGGGCGTGCTGAGAAGGTACCACAAGGTCTTCGGACGTTCTCTTGCAGACATTAAGGGAATCAGCCCCACGGTCTGCATGCACAAGATCCTCCTTGAAGATTAGTACAAACCGACAGCACAGCCCCAAAGGCGGCTGAACCCGAAAATGCAAGAGGTAGTGAAGGCTGAAGTGATAAAGCTTTTAGACGCGGGCATCATTTACCCAATCAGCGATAGCAAATGGGTCAGCCCAGTCCAGGTGGTACCAAAAAAGGGAGGGATCACTGTCGTTGCCAATAAAAAGAACGAGCTGCTACCTACCCGAATGATCACCGGGTGGAGAGTCTGCATCGATTACCGCAAGCTGAACGATGCGACGCGCAAGGACCATTTCCCGCTCCCCTTCATTGATCAGATGCTAGAAAAGTTAGCAGGGCAGGACTACTACTGTTTCTTGGATGGGTACTCAGGGTACAATCGGATTTTAATAGACCCATCTGATCAAGACAAGACAACATTCACATGTCCCTCCGGCACCTTCGCGTTCAAAAGAATGCCATTCGGGCTGTGTAATGCCCCCGCAACCTTTCAACGCTGTATGCTCGCCATTTTTGCTGACATGGTGGGGGACTTCCTTGAAGTTTTCATGGATGATTTCACTCTATTTGGCAGCAGCTTTGACATTTGCCTCGCGAATTTGGCCAAGACCTTGAAGCGGTGTGAAGAAACCAATCTTGTCTTGAACTGGGAGAAATGCCACTTTATGGTGCGCGAAGGAATTGTGTTGGGGCATAAAGTTTCCTGCAAGGGGCTCGAAGTGGATCAAGCGAAGGTAAGTGTTATCAGAAACCTCCCTCCACCCATGTCAGTGAAAGGCATCCGAAGTTTTCTTGGTAATGTGGGTTTCTATCGAAGGTTCATCAAGGACTTTTCCTCCATTTCAAAGCATTTATCTCGCCTGCTTGTTAAGGACGTCCCCTTCCACTTCGACGAAGCATGCATGCAAGCCTTCGAAACTTTACGGGGACAACTCATCTCAGCCCCAATTTTGGTGGCACCCGACTGGACTTTACCTTTTATTGTCATGTGCGAAGCAAGTGATGTGGCCGTAGGTGCTGTACTCAGTCAAAAGAAAGACAAGACTTTTCACACTATTGCTTATGCCAGTCGAACTCTCAACAGTGCACAAGCAAACTATACCACCACGGAGAAAGAAATGCTAGCCGTGGTCTTCGCGTTTGAAAAATTTCATTCATATTTGGTACTTTCCGAAGTAATTGTATACACGGACCACGCCGCTCTCAGGTATCTTTTCAGTAAAAAAGAATCTAAATCGCGTCTGATTCGTTGGATTTTACTTTTGCAGGAATACAATTTGGAAATCAAAGACAAAAAAGGGGTTGAGAACGTGATTGCTGATCATCTCTCGCGTTTGGAGTATGACACTCCCAACAGCTTGGTGGAGGAAACGGACGACTATTTCCCGGATGAAAAGTTATTTGCAATTACTACGTCCCCCCCAACAGCACCATGGTACGCAGATATCGCTAATTACTTAGCTTGTAAAACCTTCTCCCCGAATCTGTCCCCTCAGCAAAGACGGAAGCTTGCCTCTGACTCAAAATACTATTTTTGGGAAGACCCGCTCTTGTTCCACACGTGCAGCGACGGCATTATCAGGCGTTGCATTCCGGAAGCCGAGTTTCAGTCTATATTGCAGCACTGCCATGACAGAGAAGCTGGCGGGCACTTCGGGGCCGTTAGAACTGCACGAAAAATTCTGCAATGTGGGTTGTTTTGGCCGACCCTCTTCCGGGATGCCCATGCCTATGTCACCAAGTGCGACGAATGCCAAAGGACCGGAAATATTTCCCGGCGTGATGAGATGCCCCTCAATAACATGCTGGTCTGCGAACCCTTTGATGTCTGGGGGATAGACTTCATGGGTCCTTTCCCAATGTCTCATGGTAAGCATTACATCATCGTGGCGGTTGATTATGTCTCAAAATGGGTGGAAGCTGAGGCGGTTGCCACGAATGATGCCAACACAGTGCTACACTTTATCCACAAGAATATCTTCTCCAGGTTTGGGACACGGAGAACTATCATCAGCGACGACGGTAGTCATTTTTGCAATAAGCAGTTTGTGCAGCTCATGAAAAAGTTCGGGGTCCATCATAAGATTTCTTTGGCATACCACCCCCAAACATGCGGACAAGTCGAAGTCTCCAACCGCGAGCTCAAGCGAATAATCGAGAAATCAATCCATTCAAATAGGAAGGAGTGGGCTAAAAAGGTCGACGACGCATTATGGGCTTACCGGACTGCGTTCAAAACACCCATCGGCATGACTCCGTTTCAATTAGTTTATGGCAAGGCATGCCACCTTCCTGTGGAGCTGGAGCATAAAGCTTTATGGGCAACCAAACTGTTGAACATGGACATTGGAGCCGCGGCCGAGGTGCGTCGTTCCCAACTCAATGAGTTAGAGGAGCTCCGTCATTTCGCTTATGAAAACGCTCGCATTTACAAGGAGAAAACGAAGAAATGGCACGATCGGCACATCATTCCTAAGGAGTTCAAAATTGGGGACCAAGTGCTGCTCTACAACTCCCGTCTCCGCCTCTTCCCAGGGAAGCTATAATCGAGGTGGAGTGGTCCTTTCTCCGTGACCGATGTCTCCCCCTTCGGTGCCATAGAAATATCTGGAGATAAGGGGGACAAATTTAAGGTTAATGGTCATCGACTGAAGTTATACGATGGCGCCGCTATAAACAAGGAGTGTCAGTTGTTGACATTGGCAGACGGACATCATACAAACGCCGGCAGCTGACTTTCCCTTCTTTTCTCTTATTTTTGTGAAACTCTCTTTTTCAAGAACTTCTCTTTTAATTCCTGCACTTTATAAACAATGCTAATACAGGTATTTGGTCCAGCTTAAGGACGTTAAATGAAAGCGCTACTGGGAGACAACCCAGATTTCCAGATTTCGTATTTCTTTTTATCTAACTTCTTTTAGTTCAACTTTTGCATATGCTTTTGTTGTTTTGAGTTTTGTGCTTGAAATTTTTGTGTTCGATGGTGCGGATGTTGCGGACTGCTTTTGATCGTAAACGCCAATCGTCTGGTATGCTCAATTCTGAGCATTGGGTAACACTTTCTCCCCTCTTTTAGCTTCAAATTTCTAGATATATTGTTTAGCTTAAGTCTGGGGGAGCAGTTGTTGTTATCCACTGTGCACGAGTTGCACTACATACTATGTTGGAGTTGCCATTGTGATCTAGAAGTGGTCAAACATGTAATCTCACTGCCAACGCGATATGAGCCTGCAGGGTCGCACATAAGAGCATGTGGAGAAGTTGGAAGATTGACTGTGTTGGTAAAGGTTACCAATCACCATATATATATAGAATGGGGAAGTCCAGCAAATGTTGCTGTCTGAATTCGTCGGATATGATTCGTCGGATTCGTCGGGTTTACACGGATTGGATTCGTCGGATATGATTCGTCGGATTCGTCGGGTTTACACGGATTGGATTCGTCGGATATGATTCGTCGGATTCGTCGGGTTTACACGGATTGGATTCGTCGGATTCGTCGGGATTCGTCGGGTCATTCCGTGGAAACTCGACGAACTGTGACAGAGATCCTCCACTCGACAAAGTGTTGTCGTCTGTCTGGATTCGTCGGAATTCGTCGGGATTCGTCGGGTCATTCCGTGGAATCTCGACGAATTATCACAGAGAGCCTTGACTAGGCAATTGTTGCCGTCTGTTGTGATTCGTCGAATTCGTCGGATTGTCCCGTGAAGACTCGACGAATTGTTACAGAGATCATTCTTGGCAAATGTTGCCGTTTGATCTGATTCGTCGAATTCGTCGGATTGTCCCGTGGAATTCCGACGAATTGTAACAGAAGCCCTTATTCTGATGTGTGGTCTGCGGATAGCGATTCTTCTAGAAGCTGTTTATCCTTTGGGTATAAATAGGACTTCGTTTTTAGGGTTCTCATAACTTACGAAGAGAAAGGCCGACGGAAGTGTTCCGCTCTCGCCCGAACCCTAGACGGAAGGAGTTCCGTCACTCGATCGCGTCCGCTGACCTCCTCTCCGGCGATCGTCGCCGTGTGTGTTCTTCCTGGAGCGAACCTAGCAGTTCGTGGAAGTGCAAAGGTGCAGTCGTTCTTCTCCCGGCTCGTGTGGACTTCTGTAGAGACGTAGACATAATTCTACGTGAGAACTCTTCTTGCCACCGACAGGGATCAACTCTTGGAGCATCTTGGTTGGATTTGATCCAACCCCATTGAGGTAATTTTTACCTAGTATTTTATTAACTTCTTGATTCAACATTCATGGCCGATCCAAGCATTTTTGGGTTGTTTCTGTTTATTTCCGCTGCGCCTACATCTGATGTATGGTTCTAGAAAAACCCAACAGTGGTATCAGAGCTAGGTTCTGGTCTTGGATGTTGTTTCAGAAGTTTGGTTATTCCAGTACGTGCAAATCTAGGTATTTAGAAGTGTTCTAAATGTCAAGATTTCTTCCTGGAACATCAAATGTTGATGATTTTCAAAAGGGGGGTCTTCGAACCCCACCAGGAACGTTTGGGATTTCGTGGTAATTTCTAATTGTTAGAAATTATTGTCTCCTTAGCAGTAACCGTCCCTCAAGTGGTTAATGAACCCTTGTTCTGTTTTGGATTTTGAATCCAACAATGAGAGACGAGCTTGTCTACTGCTTTAAGTCAAGTTGTCTTTGCCTTTGTCCAATGCATGTAAATCTGAAGATTTGGAAGAGTTCTAAATGTTCAGATTTAGCCCTTTCATCTATCAAAGGTTGATAGTCTTATGTAGTGCACATAAGGGATGCATGAGGATTTTAGAAAGTTTGTTTTTCTGTGGATGTGCACATTGATCAAATGTTGATCATGGTTAAGTGTTAACCTATCTTTAAAAATTCCCTTCATCAAATATTAAGTGTTCGGATGCCTTCCGATGGATGACACTCTTCCTGCCTCGATCGATGAAGTGTGGGCTTGCCAAAGCAAGGTGCATTAATCTATCTTGGTAAGGGTGCGAGCGGATAATTGTGATATCCCACTGTCGACATCGGGTCTAACTTAACTAGGTGACCTCAAAGGTTGAGTGCCTAGAGGCATAGGGTTGGCATGCTCCATATGATGGATGCGAATAAGGAGTTATTCACCAGCCATACAAGAATTGCATGAGGATGCAATTGGCAAGCGTTGCCTACCTAAATAACCGCATTATGAGAGGAACGCCAAAGCGGACTCGTGGTGTTGGTGAAATACGGATCTTGTCCACTAAGAGAGTAGCTCGCATGGACTCTCCGAATTGATAGTGAGGGCTATCATTTTGAATAAAATAGTGGGAGTATTTAATTGAAGTCCAAATTAAAAATAAATTGTATTTTGAAATTAAGGTACTAATTAGATTCTGCATGAATTCTTGTAGAATTCCATGGCAAGTGGTTCACATTCCACCTTGTCCCTAAGAGCTATCCTTGAGAAGGACAAGCTTAGTGGGACGAACTATATGGACTGGTATAGGAACCTGAGAATTGTTCTCAGGCAAGAGCGAAAGCTCTACGTCTTGGAAGAAGAAGCCCCCGAGGTGCCGACCGGGAACTCGTCCCGTGTTGATAAGGATGCTTATAAGAAGTATACCGATGACGCCTTAGACGTCGAGTGCCTTATGCTTGCCACCATGAACTCTGAGCTTCAGAAGCAACACGAGAACATGGGGTGCAAGGAGATTGACGAGCACCTAAAGAAAATGTTTCAAGGGCAAGCTCGTCAAGAGAGGTTCGATGTCACGAAGGCCTTATTTCAGTGCAAAATGGGAGCTCGAGACTCGGTTGGTACTCACGTACTCAAGATGATTGGGTATATAGAGAACCTGGAGAGACTGGGTTTTCCTCTGGGTCAAGAGTTGGCCACAGATCTTATCCTGCAATCGTTGCCGGATAGTTATGAGCAGTTCGTCTTGAACTATAACATGAATGAAATAGACAAGACACTGCCCGAGCTCCTAGGCATGTTGCGAACTGCCGAAATAAACATGAAGAAGGCCAAGCCTGCTAGTCCCATATTGATGGTACATAAAGGCAAGGGTAAGGCCAAGGGCTTCAAGAAGACGAAGGTGGGACCTAAGTCACATCTTGAGCCCAAATCTTCTGCGCTGAAAAAGAAGAGCACCGTGAAGGAAGGAAAATGCCACCATTGTGGCAAGGCTGGTCATTGGAGGAGGAATTGTCCTTCGTACATTGAGGGTCTGCAGAAAATGAAGGGAGGTATGACTTCCGCTTCGGATATTTATGTTATAGAGATAAACCTTTCTGCTCCTTCATCTTGGGTATTGGATACCGGATGTGGTTCTCACATTTGTACAAATGTGCAGGAACTAGGAAGGAGGAGATTGCTGAGTAAAGGAGAGGTGGACCTACGTGTCGGCAATGGAGCAAGAGTTGCTGCTGTAGCCGTAGGGGTTTACCGTCTTTCTTTGCCCAGTGGGCTTGTAATAGAACTTAATAATTGTTATTTTGTTCCGGCCATAACTAGAAACATTATATCCATTTCATGTTTGGACATGATTGGATTTTCTTTTATAATTAAGAACAATTGTTGTTCTATATTTAAGAATGATGTTTGTTATGCTGTAGCTCAATTGTTTAATGGTCTTTATGTTTTGAACCTGGACCATCCGATCTATAATGTAGATAGTAATAAAAGACTAAGAACAAATGACTCAAATCCTACATATCTCTGGCATTGTCGTTTGGGCCATATAAACGAGAAGCGCATATCCAAGCTCCATAAAGATGGACTATTGGACTCATTTGATTATGAATCATTTGAGCGATGCGAGTCTTGTTTATTAGGCAAGATGACTAAAGCCCCTTTCACTGGTTATACTGAGAGGGCTGAGGATCTCTTGGGTGTTGTACATAGTGATGCATGCGGACCCATGAGTTCTATGGCTAGAGGTGGGTATTTCTACTTCATTACATTTACTGATGATTTCAGTAGATACGGATACGTGTATCTTATGAAGTGCAAATCCGAAACCTTTGAAAAGTTCAAAGAGTTTAAGAATGAAGTGGAGAACCAATTGGGTAAAAAGGTTAAAGCACTCCGATCTGATCGAGGTGGCGAATACCTGAGTCATGAGTTCCGTGATCATCTGAAAGAGTGTGGTATTGTATCACAGCTCACTCCACCTAGGACACCGCAGCATAATGGTGTGTCTGAGAGGAGAAATCGTACTCTGTTAGACATGGTACGGTCGATGATGAGTCATGCAGACTTGCCTGTTTCCTTTTGGGGTTTTGCTTTAGAGACTGCTGCAATGACACTGAATCGCGCTCCGACGAAAACGGTTCTAAAGACACCATATGAGATATGGACTGGGAAGCGTCCTAGTATGTCGTTCATTAAAATTTGGGGCTGTGAGGCATACGTACGACGTCAAATGCCTGACAAGCTGGAACCCAAATCAGATAAGTGTTATCTGGTGGGATATCCTAAGGAAACGAAGGGATATTACTTTTACCTACCGTCTGAGGGCAAAGTGTTTGTCGCAAGGACGGGTGTCTTCTTGGAGAAAGAGTTCTTATCAAGAAAGACGCAAAAGGTAGAACTTGAAGAAGTTCAAGAACCACAAATAGTGAATGAACCAGAGTTGGATTCTGAGCCAGGACTACAAGATGTTGTAGCTAGAGAACCTGCTCACGAAACACAAGTCCTACGTAGATCTGGTAGACCAAGATTTGAGCCTGAGAGATATGGATTTCTCGTGTCTCAAATAGGTAATGTGTTGCTTATGGATCATGATGATGAACCAGCAACCTACCAAGAGGCTATGAATGGACCGGACTCCGACAAATGGCTTGAGGCTATGAAATCCGAAATGGACTCCATGTATATAAACCAAGTTTGGAACTTGGTGGAACCACCTGAAGGGGTACGACCCATAGGGTGCAAGTGGGTCTTCAAGAAGAAGACCGACATGGATGGGAATGTACAGACATTCAAAGGGCGACTGGTGGCTAAGGGTTTCAAGCAAATTCATGGTGTTGACTATGATGAGACCTTTTCCCCTGTTGCCATGGTAAAGTCCATTAGGATATTGCTTGCTATTGCTGCGTATTATGACTACGAGATCTGGCAGATGGATGTCAAAACGGCTTTCCTAAATGGAAACCTCCTTGAGGAAGTGTACATGACACAACCCGAGGGTTTTGTATCCCCAAATGAAGCCACTAAAATATGCAAGCTGAATAGGTCCATCTATGGACTGAAACAGGCCTCTAGAAGTTGGAATCTTCGTTTTGATAAGAAGATCAAAGAGTTTGGTTTTGTCAAGAATGAAGATGAACCGTGTGTTTACAAGCGAATCAGTGGGAGCATTGTTGTCTTCCTGATATTGTATGTAGATGACATACTGCTGATCGGGAATGACATACCTACCCTGAAAGTTGTTAAGAACAACCTAGGGAACTGCTTTTCTATGAAAGACTTGGGTGAAGCGACTTACATACTCGGTATTAAGATCTATAGAGATAGATCGAAGAAGTTGCTGGGTTTGACCCAGAGTACGTACATTGACAAGGTGTTGAAGCGGTTCAACATGCTTGAGTCTAAGAAAGGATTTTTGCCCATGTCTTATGGTGTGAATCTCTCTAAGGACCAGTGTCCAAAATCTTGCGAAGATAAGGACCGCATGAAGTTGATTCCATATGCTTCGGCAATTGGGTCAATCATGTATGCAATGTTATGTACTCGACCCGATGTCTCTTTTGCTTTGAGCATGACTAGCAGGTATCAGTCTGATCCCGGTGAATGTCACTGGATAGCCGTAAAGAATATCCTGAAGTACTTGAGAAGGACTAAGGATGTATTCTTGGTGTATGGTGGAGAGGAAGAGCTCGTTGTAAGTGGTTACACGGATGCTAGCTTCCAAACTGATAGGGATGATTCAAAGTCTCAGTCAGGGTTTGTGTTTTGCCTGAATGGAGGAGCTGTGAGCTGGAAGAGTTCCAAGCAAGAGACAGTTGCTGATTCTACAACTGAGGCCGAGTATATCGCTGCAGCTAATGCAGCGAAGGAGGCTGTATGGATTAGGAAATTCATCGGCGAGCTAGATGTAGTTCCTAGCATTGTTGGTCCCGTAGTTCTCTACTGTGATAACAATGGTGCAATTGCACAATCTAAGGAACCTAGATCCCATCAGCGCTCCAAGCACATACTTCGGCGGTTCCATCTTATTCGTGAGATTGTCGAACGAGGAGATGTGAACATTTGCAGAGTGCCGACTGAGGAGAATATTGCGGATCCACTGACAAAGCCTCTCGCGCAGAGAAAGCATGATGGTCATACTAGATCAATGGGTATACGATACCTGAATGATCAACTCTAGTGGGAGTCTTGTGGGTTGCATGTAAAATAAATATTCTGTTGGCTGTTCAAAATTTATTCATATGATGAATTGTGTACCAATTATTTCTTTTTACAATTAATGGCAAGTTCTTTTATTACGATATACTGTTTCTATATGATAGAATAAAATTCGTGATAAATACCCTTAGAATGTTCGCTTCCATAGGACATCAAGTACGTGACTTGAATGTGAGAGCCTATGATTTTGAAGCTTCATTCTTAAAAGGTCCCTGGTCGAGGTATCATCGTAGAAGCTAAGGGTGATGATGATACATTAAGACTAGCATGTGTGTTGACTGATGACCGGTTCTCACAGGTCATGATATTGTGATATCAAGTCATCACATGGGTACTTGTTAGTGAACAAGTTGTACTGGACAGACCCAACCTGAGACTACTTTGTGGATTGTTACTTAAAAGTGTCACAAGTAGGTCTCATTTGACAATGGTGTTGTGGTCCTTTGACCTGAAGTCACAGCATTCACCGAGTGAGGAAGAGCGTGCTTTGATGTCATCTAAAGTCTTCCTTGAAGAAGGTTGATGATAAGGGTGGTCGTTGGGTACGTTACGAATCATTTGGGTGTTTGGGTGTGAGCAGATATGGGATTTGTCCTCCTATATAACAGGAGTTGCATCCATGGGCCCCTTGATGGAATTGGACTGAGAAATGCATGGCCATGCTTGGTAGAGTCAATATGTGATATTGAGCTCACCATTCTCTGGAAGTCCGTTCTAGATCAAGAAACTTGGATTGAGCTATTATGAGGGTGACACGGTCCATACCTCTAGTTCTTTCCGGATGTAAGGGACAAAGGGACAAAGACAACGCTGGAACATTGGTCATAAAGGCTTATGAGTTATGAACTCTTATTGCTTGGGGAGCAATGATGCATTGCTAGATGCCGCTCATTGTTTGTGAGGTTTTTGGTTTGATACTTTCAAGATCAAGTGGGAGACTGTTGGAGTTGCCATTGTGATCTAGAAGTGGTCAAACATGTAATCTCACTGCCAACGCGATATGAGCCTGCAGGGTCGCACATAAGAGCATGTGGAGAAGTTGGAAGATTGACTGTGTTGGTAAAGGTTACCAATCACCATATATATATAGAATGGGGAAGTCCAGCAAATGTTGCTGTCTGAATTCGTCGGATATGTTTCGTCGGATTCGTCGGGTTTACACGGATTGGATTCGTCGGATATGATTCGTCGGATTCGTCGGGTTTACACGGATTGGATTCGTCGGATATGATTCGTCGGATTCGTCGGGTTTACACGGATTGGATTCGTCGGATTCGTCGGGATTCGTCGGGTCATTCCGTGGAAACTCGACGAACTGTGACAGAGATCCTCCACTCGACAAAGTGTTGTCGTCTGTCTGGATTCGTCGGAATTCGTCGGGATTCGTCGGGTCATTCCGTGGAATCTCGACGAATTATCACAGAGAGCCTTGACTAGGCAATTGTTGCCGTCTGTTGTGATTCGTCGAATTCGTCGGATTGTCCCGTGAAGACTCGACGAATTGTTACAGAGATCATTCTTGGCAAATGTTGCCGTTTGATCTGATTCGTCGAATTCGTCGGATTGTCCCGTGGAATTCCGACGAATTGTAACAGAAGCCCTTATTCTGATGTGTGGTCTGCGGATAGCGATTCTTCTAGAAGCTGTTTATCCTTTGGGTATAAATAGGACTTCGTTTTTAGGGTTCTCATAACTTACGAAGAGAAAGGCCGACGGAAGTGTTTCGCTCTCGCCCGAACCCTAGACGGAAGGAGTTCCGTCGCTCGATCGCGTCCGCCGACCTCCTCTCCGGCGATCGTCGCCGTGTGTGTTCTTCCTGGAGCGAACCTAGCAGTTCGTGGAAGTGCAAAGGTGCAGTCGTTCTTCTCCCGGCTCGTGTGGACTTCTGTAGAGACGTAGACATAATTCTACGTGAGAACTCTTCTTGCCACCGACAGGGATCAACTCTTGGAGCATCTTGGTTGGATTTGATCCAACCCCATTGAGGTAATTTTTACCTAGTATTTTATTAACTTCTTGATTCAACATTCATGGCCGATCCAAGCATTTTTGGGTTGTTTCTGTTTATTTCCGCTGCGCCTACATCTGATGTATGGTTCTAGAAAAACCCAACATACTAGAAGGTTGCTTTTTATTTATCCTTATCATTATCATTGTTGCATTCTTCACACACCACTTCACCCACTTGAGTGCGTGCTTATCTTTTTGTTGTTGCTCCGTTTAGACTATTTTGGTTGGAATGTGAAATAGGTTGTTAACGTAGGAACTATTATTTGGAGTGCGATGTTGACTCACGTAGTGTTCTAGTCACTTCGCATGTTATGGTGGAATTTGAGTAGAACTAGATTTTCTCTATGCATCTAATTTATGTTTAGTATTTCTGCGTAAATTTAGATTTATTATACTCAAGTGGTGAATTTGAATGAAATTGACGATAACCCGGTGTTGTGTGTGTACGAGTGCTAGTCGTATGTTGCTCGAGTCGGGAGGAAGGTTTACCTTTCTCGTGGGCTAAGAACTTGCTCCAAGCGACTCTCGAAGCATGGGTGAGAGCTACTCGTCGAGTTAAACATGATGTAGGCCACCTTTTGGCTAGTTTGAGCTTTGCTATTCCTTGTCCTTTTCGCTCACCTTTGCAAGCCATATTTTGTGCCTTCCATCCCTCTGTTCAGCTCCTCTTCATCCACCAAAGCCCGAAGCTTATCCTACGCCCGCAACCAAATTGTTTTTAACTGCGCTCATAATTCTCAACTTGTGTGGTGTGTGGAATCATTGTGTTATGAAGGGAAAATAAAGTCCATCTGCTGATTTTGAACCAACCGGAGGATACATAAAAGAAGTAAAATATGTTAAACAAGAAAAAAAAAGCGTCTTTTGAAATGAGATCCTTCCGAGCTAAACAGAAAATCTGTTGGTATTTGTGAAGTAGGCCGTGTGCACACCTGGTTTTCATGATAAGTCTGGGGGTGTGTCACACGAGCATAGTTTGTTGGTCTTATGGGGTGCAGCGTTCCGTTAGCTCACTTGGGTTGCGTAGCCATCGTGTTTAACTTTGAATATCCTACCGTGACCTAAGCCCCATTTTAATCCTAAAAGTCCTACTGATTTGATTTGCGAGTTTGCTAGCGCCGTGGAGAGAGTGTGACCGGGCAAGCGTATGGTTCACGACGTTGATGGATTTCAGCAGAGTTATTCCTAAGCCCCGATCTTTTGCAACACCCGCCTCAGTGTCTCGTCACGTTCATACCGGGCATGATCGTTCAAATTCCTCATAATTCACCAACTGAGTATAACTAAATCTTTACTTACGCTTTAATACTTCCGTAAATTAGTTAGCATAGTTAGAATCTTCTTCTACTAGAATCTCTACTCGCATGCGTATGTTACTTCGCACCGTACTCCTTTGTGTAATTCTCTATGTTAATTATCGTTTTCACACTCCGCCGGATTCGTTTGCTCGGGACGCGCAAACAGTTAAGTCTGGGGGTGTGATGAGTCCTGATCATATACACATTTATGGACTCATCCGGGCCGCTATTCAGTCATTTCACCGCACTTTAGCCCTGTTATAGGTTAGATTTGATAATCCATGCTAGGTGCACTTCTGGGGCCACTTTGGTGTGATTTCGTGCTTATCGTCCTCAGTAGTTTTCATGCGCTGTTAAGTGCCACCTTCAGTGGCTGGATTTGTGGTTGTGCCGGAATAGGAGTCGTGTAGGTGTTTCCGGTGCAATTCTGCACAGGAACACTGCGCACGATCACTTGTTCTATTGCGCACGACCACTGGTCGTGCGCCACTGATCGTGTGCACTTAACCCTTTTTTCATGAGTTCTGTTTGGTGCAGTGCGCACGACCATCAATGCCAGTGCGCACGACCACTGGTCCTGCGCCACTGTTCGTGCGCACTTATCATTAAATTTCTGAGTTCTGTTTCGTCTAATGCGCACGACCACCAACGATAGTGCGCACGACCACCGGTCGTGCGCCACTGGTCGTGCAAACATTTTATTTTATAAATTTCATGTCTTGCAGGTTCCACCCAGGCAGTGCGCACGATCGCAGAATTCCAGTGCGCACGACCACTGGTCGTGCGCCAATGATCGTGCGCAGTATTTATTCCAGCGCCTATTTAAACGCCTGTTCCGATTTTAGGGCGAGAGATCTGATTCCGGGAGCGGAGTTCCTGTTCCGTACGCCGCCGACCACCACCTTGGGACGCCTCCACTGCATCTCCCACGCAAGGGGAAGCCTCCGCCATCCATTCCAAGACTTCCTCCATTGTCCGTGAGTGTTCTCCACCATCCGCAAGCCTCCAAGCAGCCATTCTCTCATTTCTCCCGGCGAGAAGAAGAAGAAACCTGAAGTCGAAGACGACGGAGCTACGTAGGGAGATTGCGACAGCTCTCTACGCCGGAAGCATAGTCCGCCCGAGTCCGGAGGTAGCCCGACAACCTACCATTCCGGCCGTGAACGGCCGCTAGTCTTCACCATCGGTTATTTCTTTCCTCTTTCCTTCATTGTACTCGTTGAGCCGTGTAAACTTGAATATTGTGATGTTGTTTGTTGAAATGAATGTTTCCTTGTTGTTCTTCATGGTTTGCTTGTGATTCACTCCGATTTCCACTCACTCACTCACGCACGCACGCAAGGTGTTTGTTCCGCGTTAGCAAGAGCTAACGGCGGTTGTGAAGAGGTGTCTGCGACCCTCACCTTCTCGCACTTGAGCACGCTCCATCCACCTCTCGAAGCACGGCATCGCGGCCGTTGCATCCATCTCACCTTGCGAAGCGGTGCTTTCGACCCGCATTTCTTTTGTTGTCGTTAAGACTAGGAAAACCAACCAAAAACCCCCTCTTTGCGTTTGTTAAACGCTTGTGTAACAATAGTCACTGCGCGATTCGTTCACCCAACCTGCATTCCTCAAGAGACCGACATCTGGGGATTCCATTCTCCACAATTATTACTTGACAGCGAACGGTGCACTTGCCGACACGCATCAGTTAGAAAAGCAGAAGGCAAGAAGTTAGAAAGGGGGAGAAATGGTGCTCAAGAAGACCTCAAGAAGACCTTAAAGGCAGGGGGAGCAAGGAAGAGGCATCAAATTAAGGGGGAGCTAAAAGCTTGATGTACTCCAAGATTTATGCAAAAGATAAGTTAAATCTTTAAACAGTTCCATCTAAGATTATGATATTTAATGTCAAGTGAAAGTAGGCTTGAATTGAGATTTTGACTTCTTTAAATAGGGGGAGATTGTTGGGAATCTTGCCCACATGATTCCTGATTTGAAGAAGTCATCATGTCAAGAGCACTTCACTTTGTATTTGATCGTACATCTAGTTCATAATCTCAGGAAAATATAAGTACATATCGTCGAGAGAACAGCCGATATCGCCGACAATGCGTGTTTGTCGTCGTAATGACGGGCAGAGCAGTAGCCGCTGAGAAGTATTCGTCGAACGCTGAGTCTTAGCGAGATCGTCGAACGAAGAATGCCAATCGTCGAACGCTGAGATGTGGCGAGATCGTCGAACGAAGAATGGCGATCGTCGAACGAAGGATGACAAGTTCGTCAATCGCAGAATGCTGTACGTCGAACGCAGAGAAGACACAGGACATCGTCGTGTGGAACTCATGACGTCGAGAGAATATATGATTACGATGACATGATACAAGAAGGAAGCTCACGACGACACTGTCAGAGAAAGAAGATCGTCGTATATACAGAATCCCCAGGATATCTTGTATCGTCGAGATACCACCATCAGAGGCAGAAGGAAGATCGCGATGACAAAGTCAGAGACAGCTTATCATCGTAATGATGCAAATTTCTTCAAGTCAGAATTCAAATCTTGCGGACGTACTGTCAGCAGTTAATGCCACCGCCTGATTGTCCAATCAGCGCGTGCACTTAATGAATCGAGGTATTAGCGCGTACTCCAAAAGAAATAAAGATATCAGCGTGTGCTAAAAAGGAATGGAGGTCTGACACATAAAGAAACTTTTTAGAAGACCGTTGGGAGACATCGCAGTCTTATAAAGAGGATACATGAGGTTGCCTTAAAAGGTTGATAATCAAGAAAGAACTTGCGCACATAGCGAATCGAAAAACACAAGCGCCGCAAGGAAGAAAGAGAAAAAGAAGGAGCAGTCTTCTTCATCGACTGCTAAGAAGCCAATCCTAATCTGGCTAAGAAAAGATTTGAAGAAGAACCGTGCGCTCAAGATCTGATTCAGAACAATCTTCTTCAATATTAAGGAGCCGATATTCATCAGGCTAAGTCGCCAATCACCATCAGGCAGAAGAAACATTTTATTATTGTATTTTGTTGTAAGGCTTGCGGGCCAAATTGTCTAACTTGAGGGCTGGAGAGCTGTGAGGCTTGAGGGACAAGGCAGTGTACTTGCGGGTGAGACTTATCGAGCTTGAGGGCTCGGGGGAAATAGGGGCTTGCGAGCCTAGGCTGTTGGGACTTGCGGGTCCAAGTTGTAGGGCTTGAGGGCCTGAGTGTCGAACTTGCGGGCTCGGGGGCAGTAAGGGCTTGAGGGCTTAGGCTGTTGGGACTTACGGGTCCATGTTGTAAGGCTTGAGGGCCTGAAGATTTTGGCGGAGTTTGCCGAGCCTAGCACATTGCTGGGTAGGCGTAGAGGGAAAGATGACTACTCAAGACACCCCGTCTTGAGGAACCTCTATAGATCTTGTGCCGTCTGGTGTGACTTATTTGTGTGTTAATTTTGTGCATTGCTTGAATATTGATAACTCACACTAATAGATCAAAAAGTACCAAGATCACCTAACACCCCCCCCCCCCCCCCCTCTAGGTGAACGTTCCATCCCCAACAAGGTTTATGAACATCATCTAAAATAACACACATACAATGGAAAAACCTTAAACCACACACAAGGGGAAAGAGGTAACCGAAGCTCGAAGACTTTGTTAAAGGTTATCGTCGGAATCGTAGGTTTGTCAAGCCTTGTCCGTGTTCGGTCTTCAGTTGCCGTCCGGGGTCCATAGGAGCTGTCACCTTCCTCTACTTTACCTGTCTTCTTCGTGGTTTAGCTCAAGCTAACTCTTGTTGGACAAACCTTGAATGCAGCGGAGACTTTTCGGTCGATGGCGCTCTTGAGCTCGTGGATGATGGAGGAAGCCGAGGAGGAAGCTTTGGCAGAAGATTTGCAAGAAAATGGTTGTCGGAGCTTCTCCTAGGTCGAACGGTGGTGGAGAGGCAAAATGCGCAGACTGGAGAAGAAATGGCGGGCTCTCAAGTCTTTTTCCGGATGCTCCCCTAAAGACAACAGATTTCCTGGCTTATATACATTGACATCAGAAATTAAGTCACGCACGGTCGAACGCACGACCGTGCGTAGACCATGTATTATTAACAAAAAGGAAATGCCTTGCGGAAGAAGCAGCAGTGCCCGTGCATTTTACTCACGCACGGTCGAAGCCACCCGTGCATAAAAATGCACGACCAAATCCAGACAGCCTAGAAACCAGGCTTAACAGGCGATCGTGCATTTCCTTCGCGCACAGGCAACTTCCCGTGCATAAAAATGCACGATCAAAGATAGAACATCATTTTCTACCCCAGATGATGGCGCACGACCGCAACCTTCCGTGCGTTAAGGAAAAAACACTACCGTGCGACCTGCATAAATATCAATACAGCTGGGAATACCCTACCAGCTCAATACAAATACAGAATAAAAGGTTAGGGAGCACCATGTGCTTACCCCCAACAACAAGAAGCACAAAAGCATACCAAGACGTTCCTAAATAGTGCACATAGCGCGGAAGTGATTATAAGATAAATACAAGCAATTATAGCTCGAATAGGATGTGCACAAAAGTAAAAACTAGCCCGGATGAGTCCATAAAATCGTATAAATATTGGACTCATCAATTTCATCGAAGAACTCCAAGATGAGACAACTATCAGGCAGGTAGAAGTAAAGAGGGGAATGGCCGGACATTTTGATAAGAATGTCAGGGTTTAACAATTCGCAATCAGAGATATTGTACTAAAGAAGGTGGATGCGGCAGCCAGGACAGGTATTGTTGGAAAATTAAATTCTAACTGGACAGGACCATTCATCAACAAGGAAGCATTAAAGAGTGGTGCTTATCGCCTCCAGACAAGTGATGGGGAAGACATCTCACGTACTTGGGGCGGTGATGATCTCAAATGATTCTATCCTTAAAAAGTTGTCTTTCATGATTTGTATTTTGAATATTCAAATGAGAAGCCCTATACTGACACGTCTCCCCATCTGATAACTGTACTTTTTTATATAATATATCGCACACTAAACCTTGGAGACATCACCAAGTTCTGCTTGAATTGCCTCGGATTGTAGTCATTAGCGTAATACCACGAGGACCACATGTAGTGTGGAGTTTTCGCACACGTGCATGGGAAGATGCCAATTCCCGTGTGGTGGTCTTCATAATTTTGGATCCCGGCCGGTATCTAACACACCTCTGCATCAAGGGAGGTCCAGGTGACTGTAATCTGTATCGGGCCTCGAAAGGGATATAGTTATATCTTTGATGATCCTTCTGAGGAAAGCACTATCTGCATAGCCCCTGCGGCATAACCACACCTGCCCAACTGATCATCTTAGTATGTGACCAAAGAATACTCCTAAGGTACTTTCGAGCAGTGCCTACAGGGGACCAACAACTAGGTTGATCTCTCTGAGGAAAGCAATGTCAGTATAGCCTCCGCGGCATAACCACACCTGCACAATTGATCACCTTTGCTTGTAACCCTAGGCTTGAGAGCAGTTGAGTCATTGAAATTCTGACAGCTCTTATGACCACTTGAGGAAAGCAATGTTTGCTACCTAAGCACACCTGCCCACTTGGTCATCTGAGTCTGTAATCCTTTTACTTCTTTACAGGAAGTTATTTTGCTCTTATGGTTTTTATGACCATTTGAGAAGAGCAGTAATAAATAGGTACGAGCATTTGTTTGCTATTTAAGGAAATATGGCTTTAAGACCGGGCGGTTTAATCTATTAAGCCGAGCGGCTTAAAAAAGAATAATAGGCAAGAAACGGCAGCATGATATGCTAACCGATCGGTTAGAATAAATCTAGCTTTAAAGCTAGAAAGCAGGTTATTACAGGAAGTCATATGGCAGTATTTCTAACAGGTTGTCAATCATAATATTGACCGATCGGCTTACACAATCGGTTTATTATTAATCTAATTACACTGCTGCGAGCTGGTACTATTTCAAACAGGATTAAGATTAATACTATCGGTTTGTAGCCATTCATCGAATCATGATATAATCTTATTCGCTCGGTTAGAATCAAGCCGTCCACAAGAAATCGGCCATGGGTTGTTCTAGCAGCGATAAATATTGCTCAACTCTGGTTATTAGTCGCCCGAACTATATGTTGACCGCGCGACTTATTGAATATTATCTATACTTATGAGAATGTTTGCCTGAATTTCAAGAAAGGGAACTTAAACTATTAGCCGCTCGGGCTATGAACTGGTCACATATCTTGATAATCATTATCCATACATGCCTCATTTCCCTCAGGAAGTTATTATTAAGATTCCTAAGTATTGGGGGCTTACATCGACAGTTAAATGAGTTATGAAGTAACCGCGCGGCTCGATACTCTTTTTAAATCTCAAAATTCTTTAATATATGGAACATGGATTATTAGTTGTCTGGGATATATCCAAACTGCATAATTTATGATTGGGATTCATTTATTCTGTCTGGCGGTTTCAGGCTGTGATTTATACTCACTGGATCAGGATTGATCTCAGAACTAAAAAGGTAAGCCGTCCGAGCAGCTTTCCATGATATTCAGGCAATTATTCATTTGAAATTCTCACATGAGCTATAACTTCTATCCGCTCGGATTAAATTTTGGCTGCACGACTTAATATTCTGGTGGATTAAAAGAAAGTACAGTTAAAGGGAACAAAGCTCACATAACATTCGCAAGTAAGTCTCAAAGACACACAGCTGAATAGGTAATATCTTTCATTCATTCTCAAAATATATATTTTCAATCATTCAGACCGATCGGCTAACAAATTTAAGCTGTCGAGTTTGCAAAGAAAATTCTGAAAAGCACAAAAATCACTAATCGCCTGACTTGAGCCTTTTGGCCATAGGAGAACTTGAGTCTCCTCCACCTTCGATATCGGCCTCGGGCGAATAGTCTCCACTGGACGATGAGGAACTTGATGACCCACTGCTCGAGCCTTCAACTTTTGGGCTCTCAACCCGGTCGGTCTCCCCTTCGGTAGTATCGGGTACAGAAGCTGAACTCCCTCCATCCTCGTCATCGGCAGCGGCTTCATCATCAGCAGCGGTTTCATTTTCTACAGCGGCTTCATTCTCTACAGCGGCTACGTCCTCATCATCATACTCTTCTTTCGAGCTGCTGGGATCGACTTTATCTTTACCCTTCACCTTACGAGTAATATCGTCTAACTTCTTCTTTAGGGATGGGTAGACATCCGAGAATCTGAAGTCCTCGAAGCCCGGAGACAGGCCGTTGAGCTCCCTCAAGTGGATTAAGGCGGCGTCGATCCCCTTGGCAACATGGGGAAAGACCTCATCTTGGAAGACTGGGTTGTCGATGTCATAATGCTTCTAAAAAGGAGAACAAGGTTAGACCGCACTGTTTGAGAAAATCAGCTAGCACAAATCTTTATCAGGTGATAACTTACCAACTCGGCCTCCTTTAATCGTGCGATCCCCTGCGCCTGTTCAGCGCATTTCTTTTCTAAATGAGTGTGCGATGATATTATCTACCTATATGATAGGCCCTTGAAGTGGTTGGTCACGAAGATCCTCGCACCAGCCTGTGCGGCTAGGTTGGCGAGCTCCTCTTTCGGAACTTCTATGAGCTTTTTCAAGGTTTTCCGGCCATATGGAGCAGTGCCGGCGGCTAAAGCATGGTTGCTTATCGTCACGCTCCCCCAATACGGGAGCGTGGTCGACACTTGCACGCAGTTGTCGTCTGGATGCCAGCGTAAGGTCGGATCGCGGTGCAGATCTTTTGGGTTGCCGCAGAAATGGAGGAGTTCGAACTCGTCAGAAGAGACCGAGCCCTCCTTTTTAGATGTCTGCGACCTGCTCTTCTTCCTCCGCTTCTCAATTTGCGTCAAGACCAAGCCGCCCGGGCTAATTGGTTTGTTCTTTGGGACAATAACAGCAGCTATAAATTAAAGTCAAAAGGTTAATAAAATAGGTCGCACGGTCAAATATGACAGGTTGTGAAAAACTTACTGTCTTCAAGTCGAATATGCTCAAACTCTGAAAGCAGCGGAATGTAGTGGGTTACATCAATTCGCTCGGTCTCGAGGAACTTATAGATGTCCAGCTCGAGTCCTTCAACATCAGCTTGTCGAAAGGCCTCCTCTTCCCGCACTTGGGGGTTGACCTGCAACAACCCAAGCTGGCCCTCGAAAATTAGATACCTCTTCGATCAGCTGGCGATTTTGTTTGCCAGGTTGACGACCTTTAAGCCCCTGTACCCAAAGTACATATGTCTTCTGAATATCTTCATGCCGGCATCTGGAATATACCGCACAGAGAAAAATTTCGTGAACAGACTGATGGAGAAGCAAACTTCTTCAGACCGCAGGTAAGAGATAAAGTTGAATATTGAAGCTATGGAGTTTGGCGCAAGTTGTCCGAGAACAACTCCGTAGTGATCAAAAATTATAATAACTTCAAGCGGGAGTGGAAACTTGAAGCCGTTATCAAAATGGTCGATGGGAATGGTGATTGGGGAAGGAGTTGATGAATTGATTCGCTCATAGCGCAAAGGAAGCCGTGCGAGTAAGTGGCTACCCGCCACATGTTTCTCAATGATGTCATCTAACTCGGCTTGGGTCAGGCGACATTCCTTATGATCGGCCGAGTGGAATGCTGAGGCCATATCAATTCGGATGGCTTCTACCTTCTCAGACCGCTTCGACTTGCTCTTAGCCCGCATCTTGAATGTTGTTGAGTGACTCTGAAGGATTCTACTACTTATAGATTTCAATGACCTGCAAATAGCAAAATCGGGTCGCGGCTAACTGTTGGAGCATGCTTTTCACACTCTTCCGGTTTGATAATAACAAAATCTCATTTGAATTTGATTCTACTTTTATTGATGGTGTGCAGGTAACAGGTATGAGATGTTCACAATTCTGATTGGAGCTCAATTTGACTGTATGAAGAATTTCAATGTCAGAATTTTCCGACATCTACTGTCGCCCAGGCGACAGGATAGAAGTTCCAACAACTGACCGCATGGCAGCACGACGAACAACAGTTTGGTGTTGTCGGAATTCCGACAGCGATGTCACCCAAGCGACAGGCCAGAAGTTATAGCAACAGCTCGCACGACAGCACGACGAACGGCAGTTTGGCGCTGTCGGAATTCCGACAGCGATGTCGCCCCGGCGACAGTGAAAAACTACAAATTGGTTCGTTTTGTTCATGCATTCCAAGTTTTGAAGATTCTAAGTCCCTTCCTGAGTGCATACGAACCAGAGAGCTCCAGAACCTCATCAACTCCCATTTGTGCTTAGAATGTTTGAGATTGAAGACGAGATCGGATGTGCTTCTACATCAACGACCATCTCGAGGCTTCAACCTTCCTTTCAGAGATCTGAATTTCTAGGGAGTTCTTCATTTCATTTTGTATTTTCATTTATATACATTTCACTTTGTATTGGTAGGGAAATCCTCTCCTTCTACGTGACGTCTAAGTCCTTGAGTGGCTTAGGGGAAAATCGCTTCTTTATGCAGAGCGTCCAAGTCCTTGCGTGGCTTGGTAGGAAATCGTGGCCTTGTGTGCTACGTCTAGATCTTGGGAAGATCTAGAGGATAGGCTTGGGCTTGGTCTAGGGAGAGACAAGTGATAGCCTTCCGATCCTTGGGAGGAGGATTGGTAAACAAAAATTGTCAAAAGTTTATTATCGTATTTGTGCCTTGATCTTAAGCATTGTTAAGATCATTTTTATTGTATGTGAATTTCATGATTAAAAAAATTATGCCTTTTCTTTAATTGCAAATTTGGTTGCTAAATCTTTAACTTTGAAATTTGTGTTTGATCTAATTTAAAAATTTCATAGTTTGAAAAATTTTTATAAGTGATTTTTAGAAAAGCAAAATTTGTTTTAAAAATTCTTAAGTAAAAAATCATAATTTAAAAAGGCCCTTATTCACCCCCCCTCTAAGGGCGCCACAAGATCCAACATGTGGTTTCAAAGCGAGGTTACTCCAAAACGGTTTTACCACCGGGAGTAATGGCGCACAACGATCATGCGTTCGTTGAGGGGCAAGGAATTAGTAGGCCACCACTTTTTACGGGTACAGACTATAACTATTGGAAAACCCAAATGAGGTCTTTTCTAATAGCTCTCGACATGGAAGTTTGGAATATGGTCGAGACGAGTTATACTTCCCCAACATTTGTTGTAGGAGATGTAACTATGGTCAAACCCAAAGACAAGTGGGATGACAATGATAAGTTAAAATGTAAGAACAATGCAAAAGCCATGAATGCTTTATTTTGCGCACTAGATCGCACTGAATTTAATAGAGTTTGTGCTTGTGATACTGCATATGAAATTTGAAATCTATTAGAAATCACTCATGAAGGTACTTCGCAGGTAAAGCATTCAAAGCTATTTCAACTGGAGTCAGAATTCGAAAGATTCAAAATGGAGGTGGATGAAGAAATTGATACAATGTACACACGATTCACTAAAATCGTGAACGATTCAAAGGTGCTGGGTAAAGTTTTCTCTAATGGAGATTTAGTAAGGAAAATCTTAAGATCACTTCCCCCGAAGTTCAATCCTAAAGTGACTGCAATTTTAGAGTCACATGATCTTAAGACCTTACAATTGGAGAGCCTCATTGGGAATCTAAAAACCCATGAAGTGGAGTTGAAGATTCAAAGCTAAGAGTACAATTTGGAGCCCAAAAATAAGAGCTTGGCGTTGAAATCAAGAAGGGAAGTTGAAACTGAATCTGAAGAAAGTGAGGAAGATGAGGAAGGACTGTTTGTGAGGAACTTTAAGAAGTTTATGAGAAATCCGGAGAGGAGAAATTCATTTAAAAGATTTTTCAAAAAGAACGATTTTGCCAACCAAAATGGCAAAGGAAAAATGGAGAATGAAGAGGAGCGTCCGCTACCAGAGTGCTACCATTGCAAGAAGATTGGTTATATCAGATGTAAGTGCCCAAAGTATCTGAAAGAGCAAAAAGCAAAGAGGCACGATAAAAGTTACAAGAAGAAAGTGTTAAAGGCAGAGACTTGGGATGATTCTTCGTGTGGTGAAGAAAGTGATTCCTCAACACAGGAGGAAGAGGAGGCTAATGCATGCTTGACGGGGAAAGAAAATGCGCCATCTGACGACGATAGCAGTGTCCAAAGTGACACTGAGGTAACTCCTCCATCTTATGATGATTTATATTCTGAATTTATGAAAACTTGCAATTTTTTGGACAAAAGCCTAAGGGAAATTGATTTTTTAAAATGTGAAAATAAAGATCTTTTGAAAGTAATTAAAAAGTTATCAAATGAGTTGAAATCTATTGGGAACGAGAAGGTAATTTGTCAAGAGTGTGATCACTCTTCGATAAGGATAAAAGAACTTGAAAGTACTATTTCTAAGTCCGATCAAAAAATAGATCTACTAATAAAAGAGAAAAAGGACTTTGAAAAGGTTGTTAAAACCTCTCATTCTCAATTAGAGAATTATAAGAAAAATGTTGCAAATAGATGTGGCATGATAGTAAAAGAAAATTCAATTTTAAAGTCTAAAGTAAATGAGTTGAACATGGCAATTGGAAAATTTGGTGTTGAAAACAAATCTCTGGATATGATTTTAGCCAACCAATGCCATGGGAATGCAAAATTTGGGCTAGGATACGTTTCTGGAAGCTGTCAGAAATTTCCGACAGCTGATGTCAGAACCAGAGACAGCTCCAGCTTCAGAAAACCTATTTTTCAAAATGAAATTTTTCTAAGTCCACACATAAAGATGTTTCCTCCAGCAAGAGTCCAGAGAAACCATTGAAAAATGGTTCCTCACCATTCATTGCATGTGCCAAATGTCATCGATTTGGTCACATCTCGGACTCATGTTGGAAGAAAGGAAAAGTTCACGTTAAACAAATCTAGGTACCTAAGGCGTCCACCTATACCATGGGATCGACCACTTGGGTAACCAGATCTTTACTCTCATCATCTTTTTAGGTGTGCGTGCAGGCTAGGAATAAGGAAGACGTGTGATATTTGGACTCTAGATGTTCAAAACACATGACGGACGATAAATCAAAGTTCCTTAGCCTGGAGATGAAGAAAGGTGGAACAGTGACATTTGGAGATAATGGCAAGGGTAAAGTCAAAGGCATTGGAGTAGTAGGTAATGAAGAATTTAAAATTTCAAATGTTTTATATGTTAAAAGTTTGAAACATAATTTAATTTCTATTAGTGAGCTATGTGATAAAAATCTAAATGTTTTATTTGACTCTAGCTCAAACCTTTGCAAAATTATTGATTCTAAAACAAATGAAATCGTACTTACTGCACCAAGAATAAACAATGTCTATACAATCACTTTTCATTATTTATCTCAATCTACCCTTAAATGTTTTATTTCAAAGAATGATGAACTTGAATTATGGCATAGGAGACTAGGACATTCTAGTGCTAAACGCATAGTAAAGCTTTCTAAAAATAAAATAAAAAAAGGTTTACCAAATTTGAATGGAAAGCTTTCTTCATTATGTTCATCATGCCAAAAAGGAAAGTGTACAAAATCATTTTTTAAAAGCAAAAATGCTATTTCTACTACTAGACCCTTACAATTATTACATATGGACTTGTTTGGTCCAATTACTACACAAAGTATAGGAGGTAGAAAATATACGTTTGTTATTATTGATGATTATTCTAGATTTTGTTGGACATTGTTTTTAAATTCAAAATCTGATGCTTTTGATGAATTTGTAAAACCAATTTCACGTATTCAAAATGAACTTGATTTAAAAGTAAAATGCATTAGATCAGATCATGGAGGAGAGTTTGATAATGAACAATTTATTTCATATTGTAATGAATTTGGTATAAAACACGAATTTTCCGCTCCTCGCACACCACAGCAAAATGGTGTAGTGGAGAGGAAAAATAGAACACTTCAAGAATTAGGACGTACCATGCTTTGTGAATTTAAATTGCCAAAATATTTTTGGGCCGAAGCGGTTAGTACTGCATGCTATATTGTTAATCGTGTCATGATTCGTCCTACATTACAATTAACTCCTTATGAAATTTATTTTCAAAGAAAACCAAATGTATCTTACTTTAAAGTTTTTGGCTGTAAATGCTTTATTTTGAATACAAAAGATAACTTAGGTAAATTTGATGAAAAATATGATGAAGGAATTTTCATTGGTTATTCTTCAACTAGCAAGGCCTATAGAGTTTATAATAAACGTACTAAAGTGGTTGAAGAAGTATTCATGTAAAATTTGATGAAAACATTTCTTGTGTAGAAAATACTAAAGTTGTAGGTTATGAGAAAAATGAAGAAAATGAACAAAATCTGAGGAAAAATGATGATGATGATGAAGAAAAAGTACAGAAAGAAGACGAAAAAGATGGTGAAGAAGAAGAAGAAGAACAAGGATATGTACCTCCAACCGAGCTAAGGTTCTCAAAAGATCATCCACAAGAATTTGTTATTGGAGAACCAACAAGTGGGGTACGTAGACGTTCTAGTTTACATGAAAGTTTTTCAAATTTATGTTTTGTTTCAAATATAGAACCAAAAGATGTTGCCATCGCTTTAAATGATGAATCTTGGTTTCTAGCTATGAATGAAGAACTTAACCAATTTGAAAGAAATAAAGTTTGGATTCATGTAGATAGACCTAGTGATCATCCTGTGGTAGGATTCAAATGGGTTTTCAAAAATAAATTAGATAGTGACTCTAGGGTCACTAGAAACAAAGCTAGACTTGTAGCGAAAGGATATAATCAAATTGAAGGGGTAGATTTTGATGAAACATTTGCACCCGTAGCACGATTGGAAGTAGTTAGAATTTTTGTTGCATTTGCTAGTCATAAAAGATTCAAATTGTTGCAAATGAATATTAAAACTGCATTTTTAAACGGGTTGATTAAAGAAGAAGTTTATGTTGAACAACCCCCAGGATTTATAATGGAAAAATTTCCTAATCGCGTATATAGATTGCTAAAAGCTTTGTATGGTTTAAAACAAGCACCACGAGCATGGTATGATAGATTGACTATATATTTATTACAAAATGGTTTTAAAATGGGTGGTGTTGATTGTACACTCTTCATTAAGCAAGTTGATGATGATTTAATTGTTTTACAAATTTATGTTGATGATACTATTTTTGGAGCCACTAATGAAGAGTTATGTAATTATGTTATAAAAATGATGGAAAGTGAATTTGAGATGAGTATGGTAGGAGAATTAAAATATTTCTTAGGATTTCAAATTGTTCAAAAACATGATGGAATTTTTAGTAACCAATCAAAATATATTCATGATGTTTTAAAACGATTTGGATTTGAAAATCTCAAACAAGCAAATACTCCTATGAGTGTATCTTTAAAATTAGGAAAAGATGAAAATGGAATATCTATTGATCAAACTTTATATAGAGGCATGATAGGTTCACTTTTATATTTGACTGCTTCTAGACCAGATATTATGTTTTCAGTTTGTTTATGTGCTAGATTTCAAGCGGATCCCAAAGAATCACATTTAAAAGCGGTAAAAAGAATTTTTAGATATTTAATTGGCACATCTAAACTTGGTTTGTGGTATCCTCATAGCGATGATTTTACTCTTTTTGGCTATTCTGATTATGATTATGCCGGTTGTTCACTAGATAGGAAAAGCACTAGTGGCACTTGTCACTTTTTAGGCCCTTCACTCATTTCATGGTCGAGTAGGACACAGAATTCTGTTGCCCTCTCAACCACCGAGGCCGAATATATCGCACTTGGTAGTTTTTGTGCACAAGGTCTTTGGATGAAACAAACATTAGAAGATTTTAATATAAACAACTAACTATTGAATTATGGTGTGATAATAAAAGTGCAATTGATTTAACATACAACCCGGTCCATCATTCAAGGTCTAAACACATTGATGTGAGACATCATTTTATTAGAGATCATATTAAAAATAATCACATTAAAATTTCATTTATAGGCACAGATAATCAACTAGCTGATATATTCACTAAACCGTTACCGGATTCCCGTTTTTCTATGCTTAGGCTAGAATTGGGAATCCTAGACATTTCACAATGATTATATCACTACTTATAACCTATAAAAATAAAAACATCACAAAACCTATACATTTAAAAAAAATAAACTTTAAATCAAAACAAAGAATTTGAATGATTTTACAAAAATTCTAACATCATTAATATTTCATATAAATTGTTCCAGAAAAACAGTAGAAATCAAGATAAGATCAAGTTCATTAAACAGAAAATGAAATCTGGGAAAGATTCACTGTCGCCCAGGCGATAGTGAGTGTCAGAAATTTCCGACATTGATCAGAAGCAGCAACCTGCTGGAAACTACTCAGAATCATCATATCCAGCCCCACTACTTTTTGGACAGTCTTCTGAAGATCCACGTCTTACAGCCTTTCCACGTCGAGCCCGCCTAACCGATTGGCGTGGCGGTTCTTCATCAGGGATTTCCCATTCGGCCGCTTCTTCAGGAGTAGGCTTTAACTTCAGTCCCTTCACCAGAAATTTCATAAACATCTGCAGTCTACTGCGATCTTTCTTCACTTCTTTCTTGTGCTCTTCAAATGAATCACGAAGATCATCTATAGACTCTCATAGTGATCCTCCACTAGGATTTGTAGGCTCTCTAATCTCTATTCCAGGATGAGGCTTTTTATGAGACTTCTTCACTTTCATGGTACCCGTATAGTATATCTCAGGAACACAATCATCTATGTATGAATCTTGACTTATCCATTCATACTTCTTATATATAATACGTTGAATTATAGCCCCCATTGGCAAAGTATGAATCTTCACACATTTTGGTTGTTTTAATCTAAAAGCATAACGAATCTGGGCAAGGATGAGGTCCGCTACATCGAAGGGTTCCTCCTCTATAATAAAATATGTAAACAACGTCAACTGTGTTGTGATACTCCTTGTATCACCACTCTTTAGCATGACCGTGTTCCTTAATATGTCTTGGACTAAATAGGCATCAGGAGTGAGTGAAGAGACTTCTGTGATTAGCGTCCTCTTTTGACTTCCATGTATACTCATGTTTACAAGAGTCCAATCTCTGTCCTTTCTATAGCTTTCTACTATGTCTGGCATATGATCACTCATAAGAAGACCAAATTCATCTCTAAGATCAACATGTGTTATTTCCACTTGTTGACCTTGGATTCTCGATCGCACTCCCCCATCCAATTCAGTGTATTTAGGGTCTTCCAAATGATTGTAAAACTCTCGGATCAAGAAAGATGAGAACATATCTACTGAAATTACTTATAATATACCTGCATTAGCAAGACGAGTATAGATATGGTCGTGCTTAGGAGAGTCAAATTCTACATATTTTGAAACTCCAATTATTGCTTTCTCAATCCCCGGATATACTTGATAAGAACTATGCGCATCTTCAGACATACTCGTACGTGCCTTAGAACTGGAAGCCATTCTACAAACATAACAAAACAAAATTGAAGTTAATCACTGTTCTGTGCACTGGAACGATGTCGCCCAGGCGACATTGACTGTCGGAAATTCCGACAGTAATCCAGTGAGATTTTTTTTTCTCATATATGTTTTTCAACATAGACTTCCAGATCTACTTAAAATCAAGCTATATTTCTGTTAAAATTTTTTTTTGAAAAAAACTAAACCTTCTCACATATTATTTACTATTCATCTTCTTCAACCATCTTCAAAAAGAACATCTTCAGTTTTTTTGAAATTAATCCATGTAAAAATACAAATCTTAAACCACAAAAATTACAAGATCCAAACACATTTCACCAAGATCCAACAAGATCCACTTGATTTACACTAGATCTACACCTTTTATGCACAAAACTTCAAAGGTCTAAACCATTCATCCAAAGTAAAATGAAAAACACATTTTTTTCATCTCTACTTTCAAAAATCTCAAATCTCTAAAAAAAATTAAGACAAACACCTAAAAATCAACCAAACATACCTTAGATCTAGGGTTATCGCCGAACTCCGACACCTTCCTCTCGCCTTCCAGTCCAGAAAATGAGGTACAAACGGGTTTGACTCGGTTTTGAGACGTTCTTATACTTTTAGCTGTCGCCCAGGCGACAGTGAGTGTCGGAAAATTTCGACAGCTCCCAAATTTGATTAATCTTCAATTTTGGTCTCTATGATACTCTACACTTATTATATGTCATTATTAATGCCACAAATCATGAATTGATGCCAAACCATGTGCTTTTTATTTTTTAAAAATGGCTATTTACATGATTATATGATTTCATTTCCTCTCTATCATAGTATTGAACTCCTGCTAAGTGGATTAGACTATTGGAAATTGTTTTCGCATGCCTCTAAGTATGAGAAATTATTTATATATAATAATGAACTATCACGTTCACTTCTTTTGATCCATACATATGTCTTTCTATTTAATATATACATGAATCATGTTTACTTTAACATAATACAATAGCATTTCATAAATACTATTTTCAACCTTGATTTGTTAGCACAACCAAATATACACCATCTTTTGCGATTCAAGTGAATTCGGAGATCCTTGGTCAATTAAAAATAAATATCTATACAAATTTGACCAATTTGCCCTAAACCCTAATTTGGTCAAAGTGCCCTAATAAAGGGCAATTCACCCTCACCTTGTCAAATTGACCCTACCTAGAACATCCTAACCTTTAAGGGAAGTCAAACTACAAAGCTAAGATATCACAAAATATGTGATCAACAAAAAGTTTAAATTGAGGACAAGGATACTCCACCAAGCACTACTTACCCTCCTGATAAGTCTTAATAAGCATTGTGAGGTTGAGCACCTTGGAAATAATTGTAAAGTGTCTTGTGCAAAAGAAAAAAGGGTATTCTATTTCTATTGTGCTATATCTTCAAGGTCAAAGTTGTTTTTATATGCTTATATTATGTTTTCTATTCCAATGATCATGTAAATTAAGTAATTTCATATGTTTGATCACAGCAACACTTGTACACATCATTATGTTATATAAACCTTCATCTCATGAGAATTGGACCGAAAAGATTCCAAATTTCTATACACAATTGTGTCTTTCTATGATACTTTAAAATGACATTAATCATGTTTAAGTTATTTTTATTATTCTACTACTTCATATGGCTATACCATCTCTTAATGAGTTTATTCAATACTATGGCATATTACTATTGTTTCAAGACTTTCAATCATTTTCAAAACAAGTGCTTCCATCTACTCTTATTTTCTACATCCTATCTCTTTCCTTAAGAACTACTCATTCCTTTCAAATAGACTTTTGCTAATACCAAAAGGGAGAGAATTATAAGTATATTCAAGAAATCAAAGAACAATTCCACCTAAATCTTCCACCTAAACAATACATCATTTCAATTTACTATAACATTTACGTGGGGCATTCATTTAGGGGGAGCATTCATCTAGGGGGAGCTTACATTTAAGAGGAATATATCATGTTATTTTTGTGCACACACCATATGTTAAAAACAACAACCTAAATAGACATGATTTCTTTATATACAGATTTGTTATTATCAAAAGGGGGAGATTATTGGAGCATGCGTTTCGCACTCTTTTGGTTTGATAATAACAAAATCCCGTTTGTATTTGATTCTACTTTTATTGATGGTGTGCAGGTAACAGGTATGAGATGTTCACAATTCTGATTGGAGCTCAATTTGACTGTATGAAGAATTTCAATGTCGGAATATTCCGACATCTACTGTCGCCCAGGAGACAGGACAAAAGTTACAACAACTGACTGCATGGCAGCACGACGAACAGCAGTTTGCCGCTGTCGGAATTCCGACAGCGATGTCGCCCAGGCGACAAGCCAGAAGTTACAGCAACGGCTCGCACGACAGCACGACGAACGGCAGTTTGGCGCTGTCGGAATTCCGACAGCGATGTCGCCCCGGCGATAATGAAAAACTACAAATTGGTTCGTTTTGTTCGTGCATTCCAATTTTTGAAGATTCTAAGTCCCTTCCTGAGTGCATACGAACCAAAGAGCTCTAGAACCTCATCAACTCCCATTTGTGCTTAGAAGGTTTGAGATTGAAGACGAGATCGGACGCGCTTCTACATCAACGATCATCTCGAGGCTTCAACCTTCCTTTCAAAGATCTGAATTTCTAGAGAGTTCTTCATTTCATTTTGTATTTTCATTTATATACATTTCACTTTGTATTGGTAGGGAAATCGTCTCCTTGTGCGTGACGTCTAAGTCCTTGCGTGGCTTAAGGGAAAATCGCTTCCTTGTACGGAGCTTCCAAGTCCTTGCGTGGCTTGGTAGGAAATCGTGGCCTTGAGTGCTACGTCTAGATCTTGGGAAGATCTAGAGGATAGGCTTGGGCTTGGTCTAGGGAGAGACAAGTGATAGCCTTCCGATCCTTGGGAGAAGATTGCTAAACAAAAATTGTCAAAAGTTTATTGTCTTATTTGTGCCTTGATCTTAAGCATTGTTAAGATCATTTTTATTGTATGTGAATTTCATGATTAAAAAAATTATGCCTTTTCTTTAATTGCAAATTTGGTTGCTTAATCTTTAACTTAGAAATTTGTGTTTGATCTAATTTAAAATTTTCATAGTTTGAAAAATTTTTATAAGTGATTTTTAGAAAAACAAAATTTGTTTTAAAAATTCTTAAGTAAAAAATCATAATTTAAAAAGGCCTTTATTCACCCCCCCCCCCCCCCCTCTAAGGGCGCTACAAGATCCAACACTAACATCTTACACCGCACGACCAGCAACCTGCATATTCATAATATTGTACAACAGAAAGGAGGCAAGCATATAACACGAGCCGCACGACCTACAGAACAGGTCAAAGACATCAAAAAAATATTCTAGGAATTCTAATGCAGAGGCCGCAAGCATTCAACACAAGCCGCACGGATTATACAAATATCCAAAGGCATAAAAAAAATATCGTCAAATAAGCACCCAACATCCAGATTGTCCAAAGGACCAAATAAATAATATTACAAACACATCGTCTTCAAATTAAAACCGCTCATGGCTGGCGGTGCTCGGGGAAAGGATCTTCATGATGAAGGAATGCGACCTGGTCACCGGTTTGGAGAAGAAGTGTGTATATCTGACTAACACTATGATGAAGGTGGTTGATTGTACTATGAAGTCGTGCGTCATGCCGATCTACCCACACAGCAGGAATCATACGAGCAGGAAGCGCCGCGCCGGCCTCTTCAATAGCAACCATCGGATCGGCTGCCCTGTTCGGTGGGGGATTTGAGGTCTCCCCAATAGTTGGGCGGCTCGACGTCCGCAGCCTCTCATCACTCATGTTCGTGGGTCACCGGCTTCCGCCGACTTCCCTAGTTAAATGTATGTACTTCTCTCGATTGTATTTGCAATTGACCTTAAGCTTCAGGACCGCTTTCTTCTCCTTGTTGAGCTGAGCGTTCAGGGCGGCGTTTTGCTCCAACAACATCTTCTCTTATTCCAACCGCTCCTTCTGCTCGGCCTCCAGCGCAGCCCGCGTGACCTCAGCCTGATCTTCAAGGTCCTTCACCCTTTCTTTCAAGATATTATAGAGGCCCTTGAAGACGGCTAGCTCCTCCTCTCCGGTATTCATGTTTATTGGAAGTCTTGGCACTGGTAGAAGTAGTGGATGAAGGCTAGCCGTTAGGTCGCCCGACTTCATGGCTTGATCCAGGTTATCTACAATAAATAAAGCATGATAAGCATAGTCAGAAGGAAATAACCCAACACGGAATACTACAAGATTAATGCCTGAAGGCACAGGCCGCCTTGATTGCTCAGGGTCCATTCTTTGGTGCTGCTCTCTCCAAAATCGCTCATTTCGTCTTCGTTTAGCAACAGAAGTTTGGACCGCGGATGGGAAATAACTCGACTGCAGATTCAATAATAAATCATTTTTCATTTTCCGAGGCTGCGTTCTAAAAAAGCGGGCAGGGTGACAACCCGCATCATGTTTACCCTTTTCCAAGGGGTCTGATGGCCGCGGTTTTTCAAGAGACCGCCTCAGCTCCTCTGCATTTATCTTCATTAATTTATCCCGCTTTCTTCAAAAACGTCCTTTCTCGGCGTGGTTTCATCAGGTTTAGCCGCATCCTTACCAGGATGGTCGGCTTCGCTCGTGGTTGCAAGGGTGTCGAGCAGTTTGTCCTGCCTCTCCAAACTATCCGTATCCTTAAGGATATCAATAACTGAAATGCTGGCCATATAGTTGGTAGGAAGCTCGTCCGGCTTGTTCGAAGGAGTGACCTGTCTCTCAAAAACCTCTTTTTCGTGCGAGTTATTTCGTAGGATAGCCGCGGTTGATTTCCTGGAGGCCGCTTGGTTCTTGGCCCTCACCTTCTTGGCCTTTCTTGTTATCCTCTCAGCCGTCATATCAGCCCTCTTCCTGTTCTTGATAGAATCCAGGTCGGCCTGTTGAGACCAGCTGGAGTTATCTTCAACGACCACCACTAACGGGGTAATCAACCCATCCGGCTTCGGGGAATTAACCACCCCTTCTTCTCGGTCATTTATTTTCAAAAGAGGGTCTCCGGAATTGGAAAATACTATGTCAAAGGGGGAGTCAGTCGCGGTCTTCAGCGGGACAATACTCGAACCCACCTTATTAGAAGGGGCGGGCGGATTAATCGGAGGGGGATTGGAAGAATCCATTTCGGGCTTAGCAGAATTCTTATAGATGGCTGGGGAGTCCGATTTGATAGTCCGCTCGGTCTTCTCAGGCTGGCGAACCCTTTTCTTCTTGCGGTCAACCTCTTTATCCTCATGGATTACAATCTTTGACATTAGATCTGTCATGTCGATTAAGGTATTGGTGGCTTGAAAAAATCTAACCGCTAATGGCGAGTAGTGCCCCGTGGTTTCAGAAGAATTATACGGGGTGGAGAGCTTTTAGAGCATTTTATTGATTTCCGAACAAGCCGGGCACGGTCTCCGGCTAGAACTTATATTTTCAAAATTTCCTCGAGATTTGAAAATATGCGGGGATTATGTTTACCCTGAAGACCGTTGTCGACACAATGGTCCACTTAGACTGGGCGGTCTGCAATGTTAACTGCCTAACTCTATCATTGATCATTTGCACATTTCTTGGTTCATCAAAACCAACACGCACGGTCTACCTATCGTCGGGCTGCAATCGAGAAGGTTATATTCAGAGCTCAAGTCTAGAAGGCAAACTACAGTCTCAGATTATAGACCGCCCGACCTGCTTCTCTGCTCTATTTGCAACTCATCTCAATCCCGGCTTAATACAGATCGGAGATCAAGCCACCAGGCCGTGCGGCTTCACCCTTTTTTCCCTCTTGTATCCCGTCACCTCCTGCTCGATTCTCCTATAACCGGGCAGATGGTTATTTTATCCCTACCACTTTGGGCAGGCCCCCGAGTCTATAAATAGGGGGGGGGGGGGGGAGACGTTCCCAAGACTGGCACACTCGAATCCAGGAGCTCGCTTGTTATAGTTGCAGTCTCGAGTTCAATGTCTTGCGACTTATTGTCCGGCCGGCTTCTTCCCTGCTTCGCCTTGTAACCCACAGTAAACACTTCTAAAATCAATGGAAAGCCCATCACAAGAGTGGCATTCGCCGTGACGGGTGAAGTCCAGTCTCGACCGCTGCTAGCAGACTAAGTGGTCTAATTTCTTTTTCAATAGTAACTGATAACCCGCAGCCTCCTCTTATCCTTCGCTTTTTCAGCGTCGATCGTGGAGGTGCAATTTTGGCATCAACAGTTATCACCAATGATTTAAGTTTGAGGTAATGGTCGTCCATAAGAAAGAAAACACGGACTTGATTATTCGAGTTGAAAACACTGATGTGCGTCTTGTTATAATGACCTGCTTTTTAGCTTTCAAGCTAAACAAATTTTATTCGTGTGGCCTGTATGTTACGCTGCCGCTCTTTTTAACTTGTGCTATTTTTACTCAAGCCGATCGGCTTAAGAGGCTAAGCCGCCCGATCTTAGGAGTCATTATTTTTAAGTGACCAAATGGTCTGGTATTCATACATAACTAGCATTGCTTTCCTCTAATGGTCATCAGAGCTGTAAAAATTTAAACGACCCAACTGCTATATTGCCTAGGGTTATAAGCTAAGTTGATCAATTGCGCAGGTGTGCCTATATAGCAAATATTGCTTTCCTAAGAGAGATCAACTCAGTTATGGGTCCCCTATAGGCACATTTTGAGAGTACCTAGGAGTATTCAAAGGTCACATACTAAGATGATCAGTTGGGCAGGTGTGGTTATGCCGCGAAGGCTCTACCGACATTTCTTTCCTCAGAAAGATCATCAAAGATGTAACTATATCCCTTTCGGGGCACGATAGTGCTAATAATCATATGGACCTCCCTTGATGCAGAGGTGTGTTAGATACCGGCTGGGATCCAATATTCTGAAGTCCACCGCACAGGAATTGGCAAGATTCCACTACACGTGTGCGAAAACTCCCCGCTACACGTGTGCGAAAACTCCCTGCTATATGTGGTCTTCATGGTCTTCTTAGGCCATTGATCAGGGCAACCCTATTTAATTATTGGTTGACATTCTGAATTTCCATAATTTCGTTTTGAAATCGATCGACGAAACGAACCCACGTCTCGTCTTCACGCTGCTTGATTTCGAGTAGGGCCGCTGGGCCACTTTTTCTTTTCTTTGAGGTAGAGAGTCTTAGAAGAAATTCTCTACGCAGCTCAGCAAAACAACTGATGGATTGAGGGCGCAATCCATAAAACCACTTCCTCGCCTGTCCATCGAAGTACATTATAAGGAGTTTGCACTTTGTAGAGTCAGTAAGAGTTTTTAGGGCAACAACTGATTTGAAGGCCTGGAGATGAGCTTCTCGTTCAGATTCCCCATTATATGTCGGTAAGCGAGGTTCCCCGAAATTACTTGGAGTTGGCTCTCCCCGAACCTCGTCAACGAATGGGGAAGGCTCTTCAACATCCTCATAAAGAGGAGGGAGTAGGTAATAAGCCGTAGTAGTTGCGACTAAACGAGGACAAGCCGCCGGATAGGTGAAGCGGGCTGCGGCGGAGGTCGCCCCCTGGAAGTCGAGAGCCCACGCCAGAATATCCCATGCGGCTTGTCGGTAGAAGCCCTCCAAAGCTAAAAGATCTGCTTGGGATGGTTGAGGATTGGTGGCTTGATGCAATGGATATGGAGGAGGAGGAACTTGAGTGACCACTGGGCTAACAGCGGTTTGCTAAGAGGTTAGCCGTTCAGTAAGCGCGTCTAAAGCTTGAATGATTGCCTCTAATCGCTGATCGGTCAGCATCCAAGCCCGCTTGGCTTCTTGCTTTGATTGTTCTAGTGCCTCCCATAAGCTATCATCGCTACGATCCAAGCGATCTCTTTGGGCGAATTGGCGGTCTGACATTGTGTTGAGGAGTTCGCCAACAACTCAAATCTGAAGGTTGCGTGTTTCAGTTGATGCCAAAAATGCACCTCCATGATGTACGCTAAAGGAGCCAGGAGAAGGAGGCCACGAGTTGTTGGTTACTATCGACTTAGCGGTTATATACCACCTAGACCGCTGACAGCAGTCAAAATCGGACTTTGCCCGTAATGGCGAATGCCACTCCTGTGACGGGCTTTCCTTTGATTCAAGAAAGTTGGTTACAATGGTTACAAGTAAAGGCAATAGAAGTCGGTCGGTTTACAAACCACAAAGAACAGAACTCGAGACCACAACTCTTACAAGCGAGCTCCTAGATTCGAGTGTCCATCCTTTGGGAGCGTCGCCCTCCACTATTTATAGGCCCAGGGGCCTGCCCAGATGGGTAGGGCTTAAATAACCACCTGCCCAGATACAGGAGAATCGGGCAGGTGGTGACTGGATACAGAAGGAGAAATAAAAGGGAAGTCGCGCGGTTTGATTGCTTGGAATTTAGGTTGTGCTGAATTTGGGTTGAAACCAATCGTCTTGAGGAGTGAAGAAGCCTGTGCGGACAGTGATATGAAGTCGTGACTTGCTTCCTGGACTTGAGCCTTGGTTGCTGTCAATCCCTAACGGCGGTCTATCAGGACTCAAATTTAGAAGAAAAGCTTGCGGTTTCGGATAACAGAGCTCCCGGGTTGCCTCTCTACTCAACTCACGATCCACCCAACCCAAGATCAGAACTGATCGGGGTTCAAGCGTCAGGCCACGCGGCTTCTCTTTTATTTTCCCTTTTGTATCCCGTCACCTCCTGTCCGATTCTCATGTATACGGGCAAGCGGTTATTTTAGCCATGCCCGTTTGGGCAGATCCCCGAGCCTATAAATAGAGAGGGCAACTTTCCCAAGGCATCAACATTCAAATCTAGGAGCTTGCTTGTGAGAGTTGTGGTCTCGAATCCTTTACCTTGCGGCTTGTTACCCGACCGACTTTCTATTTTTCTTTCCCTGTAACCCGATGTAACCTTTTTTTCTTAAATAAAAGGAAAGCCCGTCATAAGAGTGGCATTCACCGTGACGGGCGAAGTCTAATTTCGACTGCTACCAACGGTCTAGGTGGACTAAAATCTCTAAGTCAACAGTAACCGACAACTCGCAGCCTCCTTTTTTCCCTCGCTTCCTTAGCGTTAATCGTGGAGGTGCAATTCGGCATCAACAGAAACACACGACCTTCAGATTGCAAGTTTTTTGTTAATTCCTTGACGAAATGTCAGACGTCAGTTCACCCAGTTAGATCGCTCCGACCACAGCGATGAATCCTTGTGGGAGGCGTTGGAACAGTCCAAGGTAGAGGCTGAGCTGGCTCGAAAACTAACCGATCAGCGATTGGAGGCAATAATGCAAGCCTTAGCTGCGCTAACCGAGCAGCTAACCTCTCAACAAACCACAGTTGGCCCAACGGTTACTCCAGTCCCTCCTCCTCCATATTCTCAACCTCAAATCGCCAACCTTCAACCACCCCAAGACGATTTTATAGCTCGGCTGGACCTCTACCGAGAAACCGCCCAGAACATTCGAGCACGGGTTCTCGATTTCCAGGGTACTACCTCTCACGCAGCCCCATCTTCCCTATCCAGCGGCTTCTCCTCCGGAAGTCGCAGCTCGCTTTCCCTATCCAGCGGCTTGTCCACGAGTAGCAGCAACTGCAGCAACATATAATCCAATTCCTCCTCTTTATGAGGATGTCGAAGAACCTTCTTAATTCTTGGACGAATTTTGGTGAGAGCCTGCTCTGAGAAATTTCAGGGAACCCGTATGCCGACATACAATGGAGAATCTGATCCAGCCACGCATCTTCAAGCCTTTGAGTCAATTGTTGCTCTGAAGACCGTCACAGACAATACTAAATGTACACTCCTCATAATGTCCTTTGATGGACAAGCGAGGGAATGGTTTTATGGATTGCACACCCAATCTATTAGTTGTTTCACTGAACTACGTAGAGAATTCCTTCTAAGATTCTCTACTTCGAAAAAGAGGAAAAGTGGCCCGGCGGCTCTATTTGAAATCAAACAACGTGAAGACGAGACATGGGCTCTCTATGTTGATTGATTTCAAAAAGAAATCATGGAGATCCAAAATGTTGACCCAGAGCTATATAGGGTTGCTCTAATCAATGGTCTAAGAGAAGGGCCACTCAAGTTCGAGGCTAATATCAGAGAACCAAAAACTTATCAGGAGATGATCATGTTGGTATTCCTAAGGTGATCTCAAAGCAATGAACCATTTAGTCTTACTGCCAACGCAATATGAGCCTATAGGGTTGCACATAAGAGTGTTGGAGAAGTTGGATGAAGGATTGTGTTGGTTTTACTTTTATTGGATATGAGTGGAGGACCAATCCTATGGATGATTAGAGTTGCGTCGAATTTAACTCGCCATTACGTCGAGATTATCTCAACGTGTTGTACTCGACATTACATCGAGATTGTCTCGACAGAAGTCTTGTACTCGATGCTACGTCGAATTGTTTCGGCGCTATGTCGAATTGCATGACGATACAAGTTGTATTCAGAGTTGCGTCGAGATAGTCTCGACGCTGCGTTGAATTGCCTCGGCGATACTTTTATTCGATGTTGCATCGAGATTGTCTCGACGTTGTGTCAAATTGTCTCGACGCTGCGTCGAATAGTCTCGACGATTCTTGTTGTACTCTGATTAAGCCTCTAGTCTGCAGATAATGGGTTTTATGCCCTAAGTATAAAACAGGAAGCAATTAGTTTTCCTAGTGAGAGAATCCTTTCGTAAAAACTTTCAGGGCCGAAGCAGAAGTGTTCCGAATAGGTCTCGACATTCCGCAAGATCGTTGTCTCCGCTCCCTGTCGCCGAACCTAGCAGTTCGTGGGAGATGCAGAGGGCTTTCTTCCTCCATCCCAGCCCATGTTGGACAAGAGTCGTGGGGTTCTCCTTCACTGTGTGCATTCCTATAGAGGTGCTGATCCATTTCAGTACTTGGAACTCAGAGTTCATTTTAGGATCAAACCTTGGAGCATCTTGGTTGAGTGTTTACTCAATCCCTTTCAGGTATATTGCAATGTGTTGATTCTTTATTAATTTCTTGATTCATGAAATCGCAAGATCCAAAACACTTTTGGGTTGTTCTTATTTTATTTCTGCTGCGCCTATAAGATATGTTGTTCATTTATGAATGAAGTAGAAAACTCAATAGTGGTATCAGAGGGAGGTTTGCGATCCAGTGCGTGTAAATCAGAGGTTTAGAAATGTTCTAAATCATCTGGATATCTTCCTGATACATCATTTTGATGTATTTTCTGAGCAGTTTCTGGTGGTGGATTTTCGAAATTTTCATCGGGTCTCTACCCCGCACCCCGCAGGGGTGCTGCCCCTTGACCACCGCCAGGGGCACTGCCTCTTAGAACCCCATCAGGAACGCATGTGATTGCATTGCGATTTTCATGTTTCAGAAATCATTTCTCCTTTGCAGTAACCGTCCCTCGGATTGGTTTGTGAAACCAAGTGTCTTAGAATTTGAATCTGACATTGAGAGATGAGCTTGTCTACTGCAAAAGTGGAGTTTGTTGGAACATGTTTTCCGGACTCCTTTGTTTGCTAATAACAAATCCCGGGTGTGTTTGATCCTATTTTCTCTACGGTGTGCAGGTATAATAGGTATGCAACTATGCTAATTATTGTTTGGAGTTCAGAATGAATAATCCAGAAAAATCACTGTCGTCTGCGACAGCTAGATATCGGTATCCGACAGCCCACATCTCAGCGGTTTCCACACGTTCTGCAAGTTCCATCCACTGTCGGAATTCCGACAGTGATATCAGAATCCAACATCCCACATCTCAGCGGAAACCGTCACGTCTCGCGCACACTTCGTTCGCATGGGACACGTGTCAGCTGGAGGAGATAACGTCGGCGGACGACAATTAGATGTAGCCGACGACATCGACAATTTATATATTGACTCATTTTTCATGGAGGAGCAGTTACACACTATTCTGGAGTACCAATTCCTGAGTGCTTTTCATCAGAGAGCTCCAGAAATTCATGAACTCCCTTTTCGGCAAGAACGTTCAAGATCGAAGGAGGGATAGTTCATGCGCGGAATCTCAGGCAACCTTTGCAAGCATTCAACGTCGTTTTCAGAGCCGTGGATTTAGGGAGTTCTCATATCTTAATCTCTATTTTGTATTTCATTTATTCATCTTGTAATCCGTAGAGAAAATCGTAGCCTTGTGTGTGGCGTCTAAGTCCGTGTGTGGCTTAGGGGAAAATCACCACCTTGCGCGTGGCATCTAGGTCCTTGTGAGGCTTAGGATTATATCACGCCTTGTGTGCAGCGTCTAGATCATGGAGAGATCTAGGGGAGGCTAGTAGTAAGATCTAGGAAGAGATACGCTATAGCCTGCCGGTCCTTGGTTGAAGGACCGGTGAATTGAAAAGAACTTTATTTTTATCATAGCCCTGGTCTTAAGCTTTATTAAGATAAATTGTTCTTTGTATTCATCACTTATGAAAATAAAATTTGATTTTCAATTTCCTCATGATTTTCTATGTGATTATTTTGGTCGTATAAAAATCTACTTGTTTATCCGTTAACATTATCATAATATATTAGAAAAATTTCAAAATAATTTTTAGCCCTTATTCACCCCCCCCCCCTCTAAGGGCGCCGCAAGATCCAACACTTGGTATCAGAGGGAGGTTACTCCAAATAGGTTTTACCACCGGGAGTAATGGCACATAACGATCACGCATTTGTAGAGGGTCAAGGGATTAGTCGACCACCTTTATTCACGGGCATGGACTATAACTATTGGAAAACTCGTATGCGTTGTTTTCTAATTGCACTAGATATCAAAGTCTGGAACATGGTAGAAACGAGTTATACTCCACCGACATTAGTCCTTGGTAGTGTAACAATGGATAAGCCTAAGGATAAATGGGATGATACTGATAAGTTACAATGTAAGAATAACGCAAAAGCAATGAACACTCTATTTTGTGCGTTAGATAGAACTGAATTTAATAGAGTATGTGCATGTGAAACTGCGTTTGAAATTTGGAAATTATTAGAAGTTACTCATGAAGGTACTTCGCAGGTGAAGGACTCCAAACTGATCCAACTCGAGTCGAAATTTGAAAAGTTCAGAATGGAGGTTGATGAAGACATCGATACAATGTACAATAGATTTACCAAGATCGTCAACAATTCCAAAGTCTTTGGAAAGAATTTTTCAAATGGAGATTTAGTTAGAAAAATCTTAAGATCACTTCCCCCGAAGTTTAATCCGAAGGTGACCGCCATCTCGGAATCTCATGATCTTAAGACTCTTCAACTAGAGAGTTTAATTGGAAACCTTAAGACACATGAAGTGGAACTGAAAATCCAACAACAAGAGTACATTGTGGAGCCAAGAAAGAAGGCATTGGCACTAAAGTCTAAGAAAGAAGTTGAGAGTGAGACTGATGGACATGAGGAAGAAGATGAAGAAAGTTTCTTTGTGAGAAAATATAAGAAGTTTATGAGAAATCCGCAGGGAGGAACACTTTTAAGAAGTACTTTAACCAGAAGGAATTTTCATATTAGAAGGGAAAAGGAAAGAGTGAAACTGAGGAAGATGATGAGCGTCCACCACCGGAATGTTATCATTGTAAGAAAATTGGACATATAAGGAGCAAGTGCCCAAAGTTTCTGAAAGAGCAAAAAGAGAAAGGGCAAAATAAGAGATACAAAAAGAAAGTTCTAAAGGCGGAAACATGGGACGACACATCATCGGAAGGAGAAAATGATTCAAGTTCCGAAGGTCATGAAGAAGCAAATATGTGCTTAATGGGAAAAAGCGACACATCATCTGAGAACGATTGCAGTGTCCAGAGCGACACTGAGGTAACTCCCCCAACTTATGATGAGCTTTATGATGAATTTCTCCGTACTTGTAAATTTTTTCAAAAAAATCTTATAGATGTTGATTATCTAAAATCTGAAAATAAAAATCTTTCAAAAGAAAACAGAAAACTAACAAATGAATTGAAAGTTCTTGAGAAGGAGAAGATTGCTTATCAAGAGTGTGATCGCTCTTTGATAAGATTTAAAGAATTAGAACAAGAACTTTCTAAATCCAAATCTATAGTTGATTTTCTTATCAAAGAAAAGAGGGATTTAGTATGATCTTTTAAATCTTCTCATTCACAATTGGATAATAATAAGAAAGGATTTTCAAATCGGTGTGTTATGTTAGTCAAAGAAAACACTGCTTTGAAAACTCAAGTCCATGATTTAAACTTGGCTATAAATAAGTTTGGAGTTGGTCGGAAATCACTGAATATGATATTAGCCAACCAATGCTATGGAACTGCTAAGTTTGGACTTGGATACGTTGCTGGAAGCTATCGGAATCTGACAGCTACTGTCGCCGACGACAATGAAAAATCTAGTAAATGGAAGCAATAATAAAAATGATTATAATATTACTGCTGCAACATCCTCTTCTAGTAATAGTCCACAGAAAACTCTGAAAAGAGTATCATCTCTCTTTGTTGCATGTGCTAAATGTAATAGATTTGGTCACATCACGGACTCTTGCAGGAAGAAGGGATCATGTAATATTAAGCAAGTCTGGGTACCTAAGGCATCCACCTATACTATGGGAGGAACTACTTGGTTAACCAGATCTTTACTCTCATCATCTTATTAGGTATGCATGCAGGCTAAGGATAAAGAAGATGCGTGGTATTTGGACTCTGGTTGTTCAAAGCTCATGAAGGGCAATAAATCAAAGTTCCTTAGCCTGGAGATGAAGAAAGGAGGAGTTGTAACATTTGGCGACAATGAAAAAGGAAGGATCATGGGAATTGGTGAAGTTGGTAACAATTCTTTCAATATCTCTAATGTTTTATTTGTTAAAGGTTTGAAACACAATTTAATATCTATTAGTCAATTATTTGATAGTGGCTTGAATGTTTTATTTGAGTCATCGTCAAACTTTTGCAAAATAATAGATTCAAAAACTCATCAAGTTATTTTTACCACACCAAGAATTCATAACGTTTATATGATTACCTTCCATGAACTTTCTCATTCATCACTTAAATGTTTTATTTCAAAGAATGATGAGTTAGAATTGTGACATAGGCGACTAGGACATTCCAGTACTAAACTTGTAGTGAAACTTTCCAAAAACAAATTGATTAAGGGTTTACCACTATTAGATGGAAAGCTTTCTTCATTGTGCTCGCCATGTCAAAAAGGAAAATTTACAAAATCATCTTTTAAAAGAAAAAATATTATGTCTACTTCTAGGCCTTTGCAATTAATTCACATGGATTTGTTTGGTCCAATTTCAACTCAAAGTCTAGGAGGTAGAAAATATACTTTTGTCTTAATTGATGGCTATACTCGTTTTTGTTGGACTATTTTTCTAGTATCCAAATTTGATGCGTATATTGAATTCACTAAGCTATGCACTCGCATTCAAAATGAATTAGATTTACAAATTAAATGTATTTGATCAGATCATGGTGGTGAATTTGATAATGAAAAATTTATTTCATATTGTACTGAATTTGGGATAAAGCAAGAATTTTCCGCTCCGCGTACACCACAGCAAAATGGTGTAGTGGAAAGGAAAAATAGAACACTTCAAGAACTAGCACACACTATGTTATCTGAATTTAAACTACCAAAATATTTTTTGGCCGAAGTTATTACTACTGCATGTTATGTTATAAATCGTGTCATGCTACATCCTATGTTGAAACTTACTCCATTTGAATTATATTTTCAAAAGAAACCTAATGCATCTTATTTCAAAGTATTTGGGTGTAAATGTTTTATTTTAAATACAAAAGATGCTTTAGGTAAATTTGATGAAAAATGTGACGAAGGTATTTTCATTGGTTATTCTTCAACTAGTAAGGCTTATAGAGTTTATAATAAACGGACTAAAGTAGTTGAAGAAACAATTCATGTTAAATTTGATGAACTTGTTCCATGTGTAGTGGAGAATAAATCTGCATGCGATGGTGAAGAACTTCCGTTGAAAAGAAATGATGATGAAGAGGACATACTTGAAAATGAAAAAGAAAAAGAGGAAGAAGTACAAGAAAAAGTTGAGGAATTTGTGCCACCAAGCGAACTTAGATTCACTACTGATCATTCGCAAGACTTGGTCATTGGAGAACCTACAAGAGGGGTAAGTACACGTGCTTCTTTACATGATTAATTTTCAAACCTTTGTTTTATTTCCAACATAGAACCAAAAGATGTTTCAACCACTTTAAATGATGAATCTTGGTTTTTAGCTATGACAGAAGAACTTAATCAATTTGAGCGAAATAAGGTTTGGAAGCTTGTAGAAAGACCAAGTGATCATCCTGTTGTAGGAGTAAAATGGATTTTCAAAAATAAATTAGATAGTGAATCTCGGATTACTAGAAATAAAGTTAGGCTTGTAGCAAAAGGTTATGCTCAAATTGAAGGAATGGATTTTGATGAAACCTTTGCACTCATAGCACGTCTTGAGGCACTTAGGATTTTCATAGCATTTGGTAGTTATAAATGATTTAAATTATTACAAATGGATGTTAAAACTGCATTTTTAAATTGGTACATTAAGGAAGAGGTTTATGTCGAACAACCACCTGACTTTATTAATGATAAATATCCTAATCATGTTTATAAGTTATATAAAACTCTTTATGGTTTGAAACAAGCACCCCGAGCATGGTATGAAAGATTGATTCACTATTTATTAAAGAATGATTTTTAAATGGGTAGTGCTGATTGTACACTCTTCATTAAGTATGTAAATGATGATATAATTGTTTTGCAAATTTATGTTGATGACATTATCTTTGGATCAACTAATGAAGAGTTATGTAATGATGTTGTTAAAGTGATGAAACATGAATTTGAAATGAGCATGGTAGGAGAACTTACTTATTTTCTCAATTTTTATTAATCAATCTAAATACATTCATGATATGTTAAAGAGATTTGGTTTTGACAATCTTAAACCAGCTAATACTCCTATGAGTGTTTCATTAAAATTGGGAAAGGATGAAAGTGGAATTTCTATAGATCAAACTTTATATAGAGGGATGATTGGATCATTATTATATTTAACCGCTTCAAGACCTGACATTATGTTTGCTGTATGTTTATGTGCTAGATTTCAGGCTAATCCAAAAGAATCACATTTAAAAGCGGTTAAACGTATTTTTCGTTATCTATTTGGTACTTCTAAACTAGGTTTATAGTATCCACATATTGATAACTTTACTTTGCATGGCTATTCTGATTCTGATTATGTTGGGTGTTCATTAGATCTCAAAAGCACTAGTGGCACTTGTCACTTTTTAGTCCCTTCACTCATTTCTTGGTCAAGTAGGAAACAGAATTATGTTGCCCTCTCCACCATCAAGGCCGAGTATATTGCACTTGGTAGCTGTTGTGCACAAGCTCTTTGGATGAAACAAACTTTAAAAGACTATAACATTAATCATCAAACAATAGAATTGTGGTGTGACAACAAAAGTGTTATTGGCTTAACAAACAACCCAGTACATCATTCTAGGTCAAAACACATCGATGTTCGCCATCAATTTATAAGAGATCACATCAAACAAAATCACATTAAAATTTTATTTATAGGCACCGATTCACAACTTGTCGATATATTCACGAAACCTCTTCCTGATTCCTATTTTTTAATGCAAAGACTAGAATTGGGAATCCTAGACATATCAAATTAAATATCCAAATTAAATTTCAACAAAAAAATATATTTCAAAAATGCTAACTCCACACCATGTGATTAAAACATATTTAAATTTCATAAAATTCACACTACCTGAAAGTTTCATACAAAAACTAATTGAAGATAACTTCTCCATATAAGTTCCAACACAGAAATCTGAAAGAAAATTAAAACTTCACTGTTGTCCACGACATCTAGCTGTCGCCGACGACATCTACCAGAACATCAATATCTGCAGAAAAACACTCAAAAATCTCTGCTCTCAGCACCACTACTCTCTGCCGGATCCCCTCTAGAGCTCTGACCAACATCTCTTCCATGTCGCGTTCGTCTCATTGACTGCCGCGACGACTCTTGTTCCAAATCTTCCCATTCAGCGGCCTCAGTAGGTGTAGGCTTCAGCTTTAACCCTTTCACCATAAATTTCATAAATTTCTGCATCTTGCCCATCTTCTTCTTCACATCCTTCTTGTGCTCCTCAAATGACCTCCTATGCTCCTCAAGTGAGTCACGTAACTCATCCACAGCTTCGCGTACGGATCCTCCACGTGAGATTCGTGGATTACTCATCTCTACCGATGGCTCACGCTGAGATCGACTAGGTCGCATAGTATCCGTAGTGAAAATACCGGGAATACAATCACTCAAATAAAACTCTTGGTTTATCCAAGAATATTTCTTATATAATATGCGTTGGATGATTGCTCCCATCGGCAAGCTATGAACCTTCTTCCAAGTCGGACTCTTCAATCTAAATGTATAATGCATAATGGATAACAGTAGATCTGCAACATCAAATGACACTCTTTCTAATATTAAATACGTCACAAAGCTATGTTGTGCCGTAATACTCCTCGAGTCACCGGCTTTGTACATGACCGTATTCCTTAGGATTTCTTGCACAACCTGTGCATCAGGTGTGAGCGTCCTCACAGTTGTGATTAAATTCTTCATAGAATTTCCATGCAATACCATATTGAGGAGCGTCCAATCTCGTTCTTTTCTATAATTTTCTACTATGTCAATCACGTGCTCACTCTCAATCAGTCCAAATTCATTTCTCAAATCTATGTGGGTAATTTCCACATATTGTCCTTTGATTTTTGATCTTACACCACCATTCAAATCCGTATAATTTGGATCTTCCAAGTGATTGTAAAACTATTGAATTAACACTGATGAGAACATGTCTGGAATTATAACAGAAATTATACCTGCCTCGGTGAGTAGATTATATATGTGTTCGTGTCTTGGAAGGTCAAACTCCACCACCTTAGCTACTCCAATAAGTGACTTTTCAATGCCCGGATAACTTTGGTATGACGAATGGGAGTCACCAGAAGTACTTCTCCATGCTCTAGAACTTTATTCCATCTCTTTACTCGACCAACCTTCACATCAAAAACAAAAAAAAATTTAAAACCGACACTAAGATGTAGCATTTCATTCCTCCAAAACTAAAAACAAAAAACCCTACAAAAAAAATTTTATGTTCTTTTCGCTGTCGTCGACGACAGCTAGATGTCATTTTTCGACATCATCAAAATTAATGTAATTTCTAAACTTAATACACATGAAATCTAGTATTTTCTTAGATCTACACATAAATCTAAGATTTCTTCTCAAAACTTCACAAACACAACATGAACTACTTTAACCAAGTTTCTATTTCAAAACTTATCACCTAAATTTCTCAGAAACCTATACATTATCTTAGATCTAGGATTTCCTTTCTAAAACTTCACAAAAACATAAGGAATCCTTAAATCAAGTTTCAATTTCAAAAATTTCACAAAAAATTAACAAAAAATCATAAACTTACCTCAAAACTTGGATTTCCGGCGACTTCCACAAGCAGCTCTCGCGCAAACCCTATAGGAAATGCCTCCCAGATCTACTTTTCGCAGATTCGCAATCTTGTATAGTTTTTTCCGATGCCGTCGACGACACCTTGATGTCGTTTTCAGACATCCTAAAAAGGTCAAATTTCTTTTGAAAATTTTTTAGTATTAAAAAATTATTCAAAAAATATTTCCTTTTATATGCACTATTTTGTTTTGCATTTCTGGCTATTTTTGTAATTTTTGTTTTATTTTGAAGCATCAATTTAAAAGTTCACACATCCAATTTTTTTTTTAATTTTCTTTTTCTATTCAACAAATTTAAAAAAAAAACAAAAAACAAACATAAACAAAAATATATGATCTTTATTGCTTATATCAAGCATGTCTGAATTCTATTATTTAGAAATATTTACAATGTTAAAACTTTTTTTAAATTACTATGAACATTGTTTTGCTTATCATGCATTGCTATATCTACTTAAGTGCATCAAGTGTATTGTAAGCTATGTGTAGAAACAAGCTTAGCATGCCTCTAAGTATGAGTAAATGTTTTGTGATTGATAATGATACTTTTTCACTCACTTATTTTGGTAATCTACATGTGTGTTTAATGATGGCGCAAATCTCACACACCGCTATAGGTGGTAGCTCGACTGCGACACGAAACGGCAGTGTACCGATCGTTCAAGTAATATAAAACGAGGAGTAATCCCCGAGTATCGAATCTCTCAAGGAACACAGTAAGGTGGAGTTAACGTTCGAGGAAGGACTTGAGATCGAAGTCCTTGAGTCGGATGGAATGCGGAAACAGGGTGATTGGGCTTTTGGAAAATAAAATAAAAGCTATCAACTACTCCTATGCAATGCCGCTATGCAAAGCTTCGCTTGGCGGGATGGAGACTAGGCAGGCCTTGAGCGCGCTGCGTCGCAAGGGCGGATGGACGAGTAGGCAAACGGATCGAACTATGCAGGCCTTGAGCGCGCTGCTTCGTTAGGCGGGATGGAATACGGGCCGCGATGCCACGCTTCGGTAGGCGGATGGACGAGAAGGCTACCGAATTGAGGGTCGCAAACACCTCTTCAACAAGCACGCCACTAGCAATTGCTAGTGCGGCACCGGACATGGTAATGGAGTGGAAAATCGATCGGGGCGCACCTCATTAACACAAATGAACAAAATGATTTCATAATCATGAAATAAGCAATCTTAAACATCATTCATAGCGTTCATCATCGATATAAAGAGAATACAACACTATAACCACATAAGTAGAGGGAAAAGGGCGAGAGATACGACCGAATCCGGAGTCTCATTGTAGATTCACGGTAGGAAGCACCAGGTTGTCAATCTGCGTCCTAACTCGGTCCCAACTGCGTCCGGGGTAGAGGAGGGCTGTCACACCTCCCAATGAACCCGTCTTCTCCAGCGATTTACCATCCGGCCACGTCTCAAGCGATGAACCTCTTCATTAGCGATCAAAGTGAGTGTAGGAACCCTTCTTGCAAGCCCTTGGATGATGGAGGAGGCCTAGGGGATGAAATCCCTCTGAAAACGGCGAAAACGGCGGACGGAACGGAGCCAAAATTCGTCCCCCGACCTAATTCGCGATCAGGTCATTATATAGGCGCTGAATTAAACAGTGCGCACGGTCAGTGGCGCACGACCAGTGGTCGTGCGCACTAGAGTCCGGTGATCGTCCGCGCTGCCTGGACAGAACCTGCGAAGACAGAAATTATGAAATAAAATGTTCGCACGACCAGTGACGCACGACCGGTGGTCGTGCGCACTGGAGACGATGATCGTGCGCACTACAGCAGACAGAACTCAAGAATTTAATGGTCAATGCGCACGAGCAGTGGCGCACGACCGATGGTCGTGCGCACTGGCATTGATGATCGTGCGCACTGCACCAGACAGAACTCGTGAAAAAGGGTTAAGTGCGCACGATCAGTGGCGCACGACCAGTGGTCGTGCGCAGTAGAACAAGTGATCGTGCGCAGTGTTCCTGTGCAGAATTGCAACGGGGACACTTGCACGACTCCTATTCCAGCGCAACCACAGATCTAGCCACTGAAAGTGGCACTTAACAACATATGAATACTACTAAAGATAATACTCACGAAAACACACCAAGGTGGGCCTAAATGTGCACCTAGCATGGGTTATCAACTATAGACTATAATAAGGCTAAAGTGCGGTGAATTTACTGAATAAAGGCCCGAATGAGTCCATAAATGTGTATATGATCAGGACTCATCACACCCCCAGACTTAACTGTTTGCGCGTCCCGAGCAAACGAATCCGGCGGAGCGCGAAAACGATAGTTAACATAGAGAATTACACAAGGGAGTACGGTGCGAAGTAACGTACGCATGCGAGTAGAAATTCTAGTAGAAGAAGATTCTAATTATGCTAACTAATTTACATAAGTATTAAAGCGTAAGTAGAGATTTAATTATACTCAGTTGGTGAATTATGACGAATTTGACGATCATGCCCAGTATGAAAGTGACGAGACACTGAGGCGGGTGTTGCAAAAGATCGGGGCTTAGGAATAACTCCGCTGAAATCCATCAACGTCGTGAACCATACGCTCGCCCGGTCACACTCTCTCCACAGCGCTAGCAAACTCGCAAATCAAATCAGTAGGACTTATAGGATTAAAACGAGGCTTAGGTTACGGTAAGATATTCAAAGTTAAACACTATGGCTGCGCAACCCAAGTGAGCTATCGGAATGCTGCACCCCACAAAACCACAAACTACGCTCGTGTGACACACCCCCAGACTTATCATGAAAACCAGGTGTGCACACGGCCTACTTCACAAACACCAACAGATTTTCTGTTTTTAGCTCGGGAAGACTTTTTTTTTTTTTTCAAACTACTTTTTTTTTTCTTTTATGCATTTTTCTTCTTTTCTGTATCCTCCGGTTGGTTCAAAATCAGCGGATAAACTTTATTTTCCCTTCAAAACACAATGGTTCCAAACACCACACAAGTTGAAAATTATGAGCGCAGTTAAAACATTTTTGGTTGCGGGTGTAGGATAGGTTTCAGGCTTTGGTGGATGAAGAGCAGCTGAACAAAGGATTGGTAGGCACAAATTTGGCTCGCAAAGGTGAATGAAATGGACATGGAATAACAAAGCTCAAACTAGCCAAATGGTGGCCTACGTCATTTTTAACTCAACGAGTAGCTCTCACCCAAGCTTCGAGAGTCGCTTGGGGCAAGTTCTTAGCCCACGAGAAAGATAAACCGTCCTCCCGACTCGAGCAACACACGACTAGCAATCACACACACACAACACCGGGTTATCGTCAATTCCATACAAATTCACCACTTGAGTACATTAAATCTAAATTTACGCAGAAATACTAAACATAAATTAGATGCATAAAGAAAACCTAGTTCTACACAACTTCTACCATAGCATGCGAAGTGACTAAAACACTACATGAGTCAACATCGCACTCCAAATAATAATTCCTGCGTTAACAACCTATTTCACATTCCAACCAACTAGTTTAAACGGAACAACAACAAAAAGACAAGCACGCACTCAAGTGGGTAAAGTGGTGTGTAAGGAATGCAACAATGATAATGATAATGAAAAATAAAAAGCAACCTTCTAGTATGCAATGCAGCTCGTGCACAGTGGATAATAACAACCGCTCCCCCAGACTTAAGCTAAACACGATATCTAGAAATTTGAAGCGGAAAGAGGGGAGGAAGTGTTACCCAATGCTCAGAAATGAGCATACCAGACGATTGGCGTTTAAGATCAAGAACAGTCCGCAACGTCCGCCATCATGAGAAACAAAGGCCACCTGAAAGTTATACACTAGAGCAACAAAAATAGTGAAAACTGAACTAAACACGTGAGAGCACCAAAAAAAAATCAAGAAATCTAAGTTATCACCCATGGGAGTGACTTGTTCCTGCCATTAATATTGAGCACTCACACACAAAATAAGGGAACAGAAAAAGCTGAATAAATAAACTATGCCCAGAAGAGCATTCCACAAGCAAAATGTTATTATTACAATTAATAAAAGATATGGAGTTCAAACGACTCAACAAAAGAAACTAAACAGAAAACAAGGCTTAGAATATCTCGCATGCAGGGGGGAAGATCACTCGTCGTCGCTGTCGCTATCTAGCACCACAACGGACGGCGACCATCTGGAAGATGATGCGGCCCGCCCCGGAGGTGGGGAAATATTTAGCCCCCCCCCGCAATGCTTGCTGATAGACGAAATTCGTAAGCCAGTACTGGTTTGCCTCCAAATCGGAGAGGCGCCGATCGAAACTTGGCACCTCCGGCGCTCTAGAAGAACTGCCCTCTTCCTTGGCTCTCCGCTCCTGCTGAAATGAATGCCTTCGCGGCTGCAGAAGGGCTACCTCGCGGTGAGTATTTGGCGGCTCAGCCGGCTCTCCGTGCTCCTCGTTGCCTTGCCTCTCCCTAGGCGCATCTCCCGGCATCACGACCACAAAGTGTCTACTACTCTTCTTCCCCACAACCCGTAATAGATGGAAACTCACCATGGTGGCCCGCGTGATGAATGAGGGTGCAGTCACCTGCACCATAGGAGGCAGATGACTCCAGATCCCCAAGCTTTTGGCAATGCGGGTGATATAGTAGGCACCACCAATGGCGCCTGTGAGACCGTAGGTAGCCTCGTGATGGAAGAAGAAGGCCAACATGTAGCCGAGATGCAAGGGCTGCCGAAATTCCATACTATAGAGGGAGATCAGATCCTGCCACCCCACTACATTCTGACTAAGGGCACGGGCGACAAGAGAGTGGCTAAGGACGTGCTGCAGGTATCGGAGAGCAGGCGCGACGATCCATGTGGATTTGCTTTTTCTGGCCACATATTCTTCATCACGACCCGTGAGGGCACACCACGCGGCACGCGGGGTAACACCATCAGGGAAGGAGACATCCAAGTCCAGAAAAGGGATCGTCGCGGCCTCGGCTTCAGTGTAAAATCCAGCGCACACCGCCAACTCGGATAAGGAAAGAGTGAAAACCTTGCCCAAAATTCGGAAAGAGCACTTTCCCGGACGTTGGCCGGAGGGCAACACTTCCCACTCAAATGTAGCGAGAAATTCCAAGGAGAGCTCCCGGTAGCCGAGATCATTGCACTCGAACACCCCGCTCCAATGATCGAAATAATAGCGCTGGCGGACGGCCTCCCCCAACTCCCCATTGTCGCCGATAGAGTTCAACTCGTTCCAATCCACGAGACGCTGTGATAGGAATGGCTTCTCCATAAGAGAATTGAATCGCCTCGTGTGCGAATCTTTGGAAAAGGTAGCCATCCTAGCGAGGATCTGAGCGGGAGAGGCGGAAGAGCGGCCGGAGCGTTGGTAGACCTTTTGACGATCTCTGGAGCTCATGGTGGTAGGAGGGCAAAGGAAGGAGGAGAAATAGGGAAAGGGCTCACCGGAAGGGAAGGAGGCGCACGATCGGTGGCAAGCAGGCAGAAACGGCGCACGGACGATCGCGAACGAGAACCCTAGGTCGTGCGCGAAAGGCTCGGGCGGACGGGCTTTTTATAAAAATCTGGGCCGATCGCACGACCAGTGGTCGTGCGTGATAAGTAGTGCGCACGATCAGTGATCGTGCGCTTTAGGCATTTTTCAGCGGCCAAAATTTTAGTAAAAACTCCATTCACCGTGCAGTTTACGCACAAACAGGAGTCAGCACAAGCAGCGAGACATTCATAGCATTAACAAAAACTCAACTAAACCAAACAAAATACAGTTTCAGGAAAAATAAGGATAACTACTGGGGTTAATGTCATCCCAGCACGACTTATTTGAAAATATAAAAGTTCTAGCTAATGGGCCTATGGAAGGAGAAGTGCACAGGTAACTGTTCTAATATGCGTGTCGGTAACGAGTACCGATACGGTGATGGAACAGTCACCCCTCTACTTAAATAAAGATACCTGCTCCTCACAGGTAGAGGGTAGAGAACGTAAGAAAAGGAGGGGGCCTGGTCCTCGCTCATCTCACGAAACACATCCTTGCCTAGCAAGGTATCGTCAACAGGGAGGTAGCAGGAGGAAAAGGCAATGAATGGAGCTTCCTCTACGGAGGGGGAATAAACCTCCTCACATGAGAGGATGCTCTTATCATTGACTTGAGCAAACAGCTCCAAGTCCTCCTGAAGCACCTGTGAAGACTCAACCTGCACCGTCTCAGATGACGAAAGGGGGTCGGGAAATAAAAGAGACGAAAGACGTAAATGATCAAACATCGGGGGAGCGGTCCCGGTCTCACTCCCATCAGGTTGGGGAAGCAAAATAATGCTCGCATTGTCATCAATGCTACAAGGCTCGGCGGGATCAACGGTAGCCAAGCTTAGGATTTGGACTTCCTCCACCGGTGCTAAGGGAGACTCCTCTTCACCTAGAAGGTTGTCCTCCTCCATAGGAATAGGCACAACACTCTGATCAACCGCCTCCTCTTGTGACACCTCATCGACAATGTCGTCGGAGACGAGTGTAGTGTGCACAACAGCGGGAAGGATCGAATCCACTAGAAGTGGTGGATGCACTGGGAGAATAGACTCGGCAATGTCGGTGCCCAAATCAGCCACGCATCTGGTGACTGTGTCAACGCCATACCCTTCAAGATGTGAAGGTGGCAATGACACAAAACCGGATGTTGAAGGTGTGCCGCCAGAGTTAGGATTCGGGACGATCCGGATATCCGGCTCGTCATCCTCGTCCAATTGGCGACGAAAAACAGCACAATCCTTCAGGGCATGATCTGTGCTCCGACAAAACTGGCACTGCCTAGCGGGCTTCTTTGGCACAGCGGGGGCTGGAGCCGAAAAGAAGTATGACGGTAAAGGCTCAGCAGAGTAGACATAAGACTTATGCGCACCATATGAAGTACCAGATGAAGTCGGTGCTCCATATGCTGGGCTGCAGGAACTATGCCTACTATCCTCCGTAGGGCATTCATCACTAGAGTGAGAAGTATCTCTACACCAACGGCAACGAATATTGAGATGTGCCCACATAATGTAAAAATAATACGATTCAAGATAAGAATGCTATTATGCAGACACTATACCAAACAGAAATTACTAAAGCAATCTAATATTAAATAAGAAAGCGGAATAAAAAGAACAGAAATAAAATTTAAAGGATGCAATTTACAAATGAAAGGGCTTCTCTCTCAGATTCTCCCTCTCCAGAAGACTCACACGACTGTGATCCCCGGCAACGGCGCCAAAAACTTGATGGCGCAAATCTCACACACCGCTATAGGCGGTAGCTCGACTGCGACACGAAACGGCAGTGTACCGATCGTTCAAGTAATATAAAACGAGGAGTAATCCCCGAGTATCGAATCTCTCAAGGAACACAGTAAGGTGGAGTTAACGTTCGAGGAAGGACTTGAGATCGAAGTCCTTGAGTCGGATGGAATGCGGAAACAGGGTGATTGGGCTTTTGGAAAATAAAATAAAAGCTATCAACTACTCCTATGCAATGCCGCTATGCAAAGCTTCGCTTGGCGGGATGGAGACTAGGCAGGCCTTGAGCGCGCTGCGTCGCAAGGGCGGATGGACGAGTAGGCAAACGGATCGAACTATGCAGGCCTTGAGCGCGCTGCTTCGTTAGGCGGGATGGAATACGGGCCGCGATGCCACGCTTCGGTAGGCGGATGGACGAGAAGGCTACCGAATTGAGGGTCGCAAACACCTCTTCAACAAGCACGCCACTAGCAATTGCTAGTGCGGCACCGGACATGGTAATGGAGTGGAAAATCGATCGGGGCGCACCTCATTAACACAAATGAACAAAATGATTTCATAATCATGAAATAAGCAATCTTAAACATCATTCATAGCGTTCATCATCGATATAAAGAGAATACAACACTATAACCACATAAGTAGAGGGAAAAGGGCGAGAGATACGACCGAATCCGGAGTCTCGTTGTAGATTCACGGTAGGAAGCACCAGGTTGTCAATCCGCGTCCTAACTCGGTCCCACCTGCGTCCGAGGTAGAGGAGGGCTGTCACACCTCCCAATGAACCCGTCTTCTCCAGCGATTTACCATCCGGCCACGTCTCAAGCGAAGAACCTCTTCATTAGCGATCAAAGTGAGTGTAGGAACCCTTCTTGCAAGCCCTTGGATGATGGAGGAGGCCTAGGGGATGAAATCCCTCTGAAAACGGCGAAAACGGCGGACGGAACGGAGCCAAAATTCGTCCCCCGACCTAATTCGCGATCAGGTCATTATATAGGCGCTGAATTAAACAGTGCGCACGGTCAGTGGCGCACGACCAGTGGTCGTGCGCACTAGAGTCTGGTGATCGTGCGCGCTGCCTAGACAGAACCTGCGAAGACAGAAATTATGAAATAAAATGTTCGCACGACCAGTGACGCACGACCGGTGGTCGTGCGCACTGGAGACGATGATCGTGCGCACTACAGCAGACAGAACTCAAGAATTTAATGGTCAATGCGCACGAGCAGTGGCGCACGACCGATGGTCGTGCGCACTGGCATTGATGATCGTGCGCACTGCACCAGACAGAACTCGTGAAAAAGGGTTAAGTGCGCACGATCAGTGGCGCACGACCAGTGGTCGTGCGCAGTAGAACAAGTGATCGTGCGCAGTGTTCCTGTGCAGAATTGCAACGGGGACACTTGCACGACTCCTATTCCAGCGCAACCACAGATCTAGCCACTGAAAGTGGCACTTAACAACATATGAATACTACTAAAGATAATACTCACGAAAACACACCAAGGTGGGCCTAAATGTGCACCTAGCATGGGTTATCAACTATAGACTATAATAAGGCTAAAGTGCGGTGAATTTACTGAATAAAGGCCCGGATGAGTCCATAAATGTGTATATGATCAGGACTCATCATTTAACTCTACAAATGCTTGCTTGTGTCTTGTAATTGCACAATAAATTAAACCTTGCATAAGAATATTACCTACACAACATTTGAATTGCACTTAAAAATTTATGAAAAATGGTTGACTTTAAAAACTGTGTTGGGTTTGCAACACAAGTGTATTCGGAGAATATTGTCTCACATGTGTGATCAAAAATAAAAATAGACAAATATAACTCCACCAAGCACTACTTGAACCTCCTGATAAGTCTTCATAAGCATTGTGAGGTTGAGCACCTTGGAAAGAATATTAAAGTGTCTTGTGCAAACCTTGGATTTTACACCATTTTTCTCTAGCAATATGTGCATTAAAGTGTGTGAACGAAAATATACTTGTGTTTTATTATGCACTTTACTCTACATATGTCTTGTATTTTGTGATTTAAATCCATTGTTAACATTGCTCAAAATACACTTATGTGCACATCATTATCTTTCATAACACTTCTTCTCATGAGTATTGGATTCTAATGCTATCTCTATACTACTCTTTATATAAGAAATGCACTAGATAACCTAGCATAATCTCTACAATGTTTTTGGTATCTCTTACACTTCAAATTCAGTAGCATTGTAGTATATTCTCTTTCTGATATATTCATATCATGCTTGATAAATTTATGAACACTTATGATATTTGACAAAGGTTATAACATCTTTACAATTTGAACTCAAACTCATATTTATACTTATGATTTTCATGCTTACAAACCAATGTTTCTGATAATCTTCCGCTAGCCTAAATCTCGTATTTATTTCTTGTGAAATCTCTACACTACTATGTTTAAACTCTTAAACATTACCTTTCTTACAAAAGGTCAATCATGGTTCCTCACTCCTAAGGATTGCATCATTATTTCCCTAACCCTAATTTCTTTTAATAATATCAAAAGGGGGAGAATTATTCTTGTAAGAAAGAAAGAAATCATTCCTAAACACATTAATTTCTTATCATATTTAGGGGAGTACATACTTAGGGGGAGATTATATATAAGGAGTTGAACATCCTAAACACATTAATTTCTTATCCTATGTAGGGGGAATACACACTTAGGGGGAGAATACATATATGGGAACTTCATCCGAATAACATTATCGCACAACCAATTATTTAGTCTTGCTTATCTTATATCACTTAATAGGACACTCTGATTTCTTTCGAAGTGGATTTGTTATTATCAAAAGGGGGAGATTGTTGGAACATGTTTTCTGAACTCCTTGGTTTGTTAATAACAAATCCCGAGTGTGTTTGATCCTATTTTCTCTATGGTGTGCAGGTATAATAGGTATGCAACTATGCTAATTATTATTTGGAGCCCAGAATGAATAGTCCAGAAAAATCAATGTCGTCTGCGACAGCTAGATATCGGAATCCGATAGCCCACGTCTTAGCGGTTTCCACATGTTCTGCAAGTTCCATCCACTGTTGGAATTCCGACACTGATATCGGAATCCAACAGCCCACGTCTCAGCGGAAATTGTCATGTCGTGCGCACACTTCGTTTGCATGGGACACGTGCAGCAGGAGGAGATAACGTCGGCGGACAATAACTAGATGTAGTCGACGACATCGACAATTTATATATTGATTCATTTTTCATGGAGGAGCTGTTACACACTATTCTGGAGTACCAATTCCCGAGTGCTTTTCATCAGAGAGCTCCAGAAATTCGTGAACTCCCTTTTCGGCAAGAACGTTCAAGATCGAAGGAGCGACAGTTCATGCGCAGAATATCAGGCAACCTTTGCAAGCATTCAATGTCGTTTTCAGAGCTGTGGATTTAGAGAGTTCTCATATCTTAATCTCTATTTTGTATTTCATTTATTCATCTTGTAATCCGTAGAGAAAATCATCGCCTTATGCGTGGCGTCTAAATCCATGTGTGGCTTAGGAGAAAATCGTTGCCTTGCGCGTGGCGTCTAGGTCCATGTGAGGCTTAGTATTAAATCGCCGCCCTGTGTGAAGCGTCTAGATCACGGAGAGATCTAGGGGAGGCTAGTAGTAAGATCTAGGTGTTGGAACATGGTCTTCCGCATCTCCTAGGTTTGAGAATAACAAATCCTATGTGCATATGATCTTGTGTTTAAGTGTGCAGGATAACAAAGTCCACATGACTCAAGGATTACATAAGAAGGTTTCCCCAAATTTGATCCATCAAATCCAACACTCCTTCTAGCGTCGGTGGTATCAACTAATGCCTGGCGCTAGCGCTAAGGAACCGCTGAGATGCAGACTAGCGCTCAATGAACTGCTTACTCTACTGCGACGCGCTAGTACTAGAGCTGGCGCTAACGTTCGCTCGACGAACTGTTAGCTGCGCTCAACGAAATAGATCTTGCGTTCGACGATCTTACGTTCGACAAATTTCTGTTCGACGAATAATGATGCTCGCTCGACGAACTCCGATCGACGAAAATTTGATCGACGAAAAGAATGCTTAAGCATAATTCCGGGAGCACATACAGAAGGAGATAGCGCCTGGCGGTATCCGATAGCGCAGGCGGTAGCGCGGAGCACAGAAGGCAAGAGAGAATTGTTTCCTCAGATTGAAGATTATGTCGCGCAGAATATGTCATAAAATAGGATAGCGCCGGCGGTAGCACTAGCGCAGGCGCTAGCTCTAACGCAATAAAAAGGACCCCTTGGCTCCGTCTTCCTAATCCTCTTGTGATCCAAAATTCTAGAGCTTCATGCCACAACATAGAGAGGAAGGTTCAGAGAGATACTCCCACAAATCCATAAAGGCTTAAGGAGATCCATGGAGAAGATTTCAACATGCGTCATCATCACGACGAAAGACCGCATCGACTACGATCATACTCTCCATCTTCGTCTACTTCTCCAAGAGATCCACATAGAGGGAGTTTTTATATTATTGTCTTTTTATTTCACATCTTTTCTTGTAATCGTTTAGCAATCTCGCCTCGTGTTGGCGACTAGGGCTGGGTAGGACTAAGGGCAGAAATTCGCCTCGTGTTGGCGACTAGGTCTCGGGTGTAGGTCTAGGGGGTGCTTGAGGCCATATCTTGGGAAGGGTGGGCTAGAGCGTCTTGAGGCCGTATCCGGGGAAGGATCGGCTAAAGCCAACTGGTTCGTGGGAATACGGCTCGGTATATAAAACAAAAGGAGTCTTTCATATTTCGCTTTGATTTCTAGCGTCATTGAAATCAAAATTTTGTAATCAATTTTATTAATAATAATCATGTCTCTCTTTGTGTAATAAAATTGATTTGTTCTTCATTTCTCTAAATTGTTTATTATCCTCTCCTTTATTATAAAACAATTTAGATCTTTAAACAAAATCACTATTTTGATTTCTTATCACAAGCAAGTATTTTAAAATATAATATAAGTTTTTTAAAACCCTTATTCACCCCCCCCCCCCCCCCCTATAAGGGCGCCTACCGATCCAAGAAGTGGTATCAGAGCCAGGTTTTATTCCAAATCAGCTTAACAACCGGGAATAATGGCGTCTCATGATCTCGCTTCTACGAGTGGGGTAAATTTTTATGAAGAAGAAAAATCACTAGCACCACCTTTATTTAAAGGGACAAATTATAAATGGTGGAAAATTTTAATGGAATGATTTATTAAAACTTTAGATATCGAAGCATGGAATCTAGCCATAGTAAAACCAGCGGATGAATCAAATAAAAATAAACGTCATCTAAATGCAAAAGCCAAACACTATTTATTTTGTGGTCTATCAAATGACGTTTTCAAATTAATATATTGTTTTTCTAGTGCATACAAATTATGGAAATTTCTTGAAGAAATGTATGATCTTCCTCTCGCAGGTATGGAACAAACACAGGAGGAGAAGGACATACAAGCATCCACCATTGTTCAAGAAGATCTCTCTCGTAGCAAAGCCATGGAAATTAACTTAGAAAAAGAACGCAATACATCAAGAGAAAAAGAAGATGAAAATTCATCCATGATGGAGGAAGGCCTAAAAGATGACAAAGGAACTTCATGTTCACATTTTGCCTCTTCCAATAGCGCTGTAAGAAAGTCTAAATCTCCTTCTCGTGTGATAACTTCTATCTCTAGTTTCAACATACTAAAAATGGCTAAACGTAGGATCAAGAAATTGAAAATTACAAATAAAAATTTGCGCTTAGAAAATAAAATTTTAAAAGCAAAAGTTAAAGTAGAATCAAATTCTAATTTATCTAGTTCCACCCAAGGCTCCTTAGTTGAAATCATTACACCTTGTATAAAATTTAATGATTTGAAAGAAAAATGCAAGGAACTTAAAAAGGAACTTCTTTTTACAAAAGAACAAAATAAAATATTATGTTTAGAAAATTTATCTTTGGAAAATGATTGTCCTAAGTGTAAAGAATATAAAATTGAAATTAAAGAGATGGATGAAACATTTGATGAATATAGAAACAACTATCAAGATCATATTAATTCAATTGTTTCCACTCTTAAAAATAGCACAATCGCTTATAATAAAGCTAGACATAATTTAAAGATCAAGAATGATGAATTAAAATCAAAAATCAACTTGCTTATGAAAATTGTAAATACAAATTCACAATATCAAACTATATCTAAAAACAAGTTGAATATGAATATGAACATCTTAACTAAGTTTAATAATGGGAGTAAGGAACATAAAGGATTTGTAAATCAAAATCAAAATTACCATTATTTACAAAATTATGTATCTCCTAAAGTAAATTCAAATATGCAAAAATTTCCTATGAAAAATGATTTCAAATGTCATCATTATTTTAAGCCTAAATTTAATGAATATGGAAATTTAATTTGAAGTAGCTTCTATTTAAAAAATACCGGCCGGCTTGTTAGGCCGCGCTCGGGTTATATTCCAATGATATGCATTTATGGCCATTTCCTCAAAAAGCTCCTGAGCGGCCTACATGGTCTTTTTATTAAAAGTAGCCCCAACGACTTTATCAATCATCGGCCATGTTTGGAAATTCAAGCCATTATAAAATATTTGAACTTACTACAAAGTAGGAAGTGCGTGGTGAGGGCATCTATGCAAAGCTCCATAAAGCGCTCCCATGTATCATATATATTCTCTGAGTCGATTTGCATAAATGAGGCAATATTTATGCGCATTTTGACTGTCTATGTAGGCCGGAAATACTTAGTAAGAAATTTTTCGACCATATCGGCCTATGTAGTGATGGACTTTTTAGGAAGAGAGCCCAACCACTGCTTGGCCTTAGACCGCAAAGAAAAAGGAAAGATACGCTCTCGAATAGTGTCATCAGTGACGCCATTGATTTTGAAAGTGCCGCAAATTTCAAGAAATTTAGAGATGTGAGAGTTTGGATCTTCACCCGGCAGACCATTGAAGGTCACCGATTGTTGCACCATTTTTATGATGCTAGACTTTATCTCAAAGTTATTGTTTGCCACCATGGGGCGAACAATACTTGACTGTGTGCCTTCCAGATTCGACCGCGCATAATAGGACATGGTCCTTTGCTGGGCCTCATTAAGATTAGGCGCATTAAGCTCCATATTTTCTATGGTAGTGTCCCTGATCAACTCCTTAAAATCTAAGTATGTATCCTGGTCACTAGAATGGCGGTGTGACAAAAGAGTTCGCTCGATCTTTGGATTAAAAGGAATATTCGAAGAGCTACATCGGGTCATACACTAGAAAAGAGAAGGGGAGAGAAGAAAAAAAGAATGAGAAATAGAAAGGATAGAGAATAATAAAATAAAACAAAAGAAAGAGAAAAACTTAATTATTATATTTTTTTCTTCGGCGGATTAAGTTAGTCTTGGAATTCCTGAGGTATACCCCGTGAAGGGTTCTTACCGGTACTAGGAGGTGTGCTGGGATGATAGCCCAAACGTCCCTTTCCAAGAGTTAAATTTCACCTTTAAGATTTTTTTTGAAACTAGAAAAAAAATGAAAAAAATGATAAAATAAATAGCTACCCTCTTTTCAAAATATCAACCCAAGTCCCCGGCAACGACACCAAAAACTTGATGTTTAAAATCGATGTTTGGAAAAAGCAATGCGAGGTAAGTGTGATGATATTCTCCAAACCTATATCCAATGAAGGCAAGTATACCTTATCGTCTATAGTATAAGATATTTTATAAATACTAAGGTCATATTCCTCAGGGCGCGTTGATTACTTCTACTTTGAGGAGGAAACTATTATCTTATCAATTGGATTTTAGGGATTTTTACTTAACTAAAAAGAGAGACAAGTTGCAATTTAAAGCAAAGCTTAGATAATGATAACAAGGATTAGTGCTCAATCTAAAATCAGCTCGGTATAAGAATAATCAAAAGTGGATAAAAATTATTCTAATTATTTTTAAGTAAACTACTTCACCGTGGAGGTTCCCGAAGCATGAACATGCCTCTCTCGAGGGAAATGCCCAACTAAGTTTAGGAAAATTTGACCGAACTCTCGTTCTATAATTGATTGCTTACAACTTGCTTTACGCTATGAACCCCATTATTAGATTTGACTCCAATCCTGAAGATTTACGTCATCTTCTCTCGAGGGATGCGTGCAACTTTATTTACTCTTGAGTGATCAATTCATACTTTAAGCCTCTCGGCTAGCTAAGTATGAAAACCTAAGTGAAAACGGTTGGAGCCTATGTTCCGCATCTCTTGGTTTGAGAATAACAAATACCGTGTTGTATTTGATATTGTATTTTGTGTGCTTATAGTGTGCTAGTTTTACAGGAACTATAGTTACATGAGTAGTTTACTGATTGGAGACGACTCTCTAGAAAGAGAGCTAACGCTCGCGTTAGTTCTTAACGCCCCGCGTTAACAACTGTTGAGAAGGAAACCGTTGAGAAGGAAACCATCGAGAAGAAATGTCGTCGAGAACGAATCTGTCGAGAAGCCAGAGACAATGTCGGGCATTAGGTCTTAACGCTAGGCACAAGACGTTCGGCAAAATGTGATGGCGATCGACGAAACTGCGTTCGACAAAAGTTGTTGACGTTCGACGAAATGGGATTCCGTTCGACGAATTTGTGTTCAACGAAATGAGGTTCCGGTCGACGAAAGTTGCTGTTGACTAAATGGGATTCCGTTCGACGACATTGCGTTCAACGAACTTTGATGGCGTTCGACGAAATTGAGTTTGGCGACATTACGTTCGACGAACTTTGATGGCGTTCAACGAAATTGAGTTCGGCGACATTGCGTTCGACGAACTTTGATGGCGTTCGACGAAATTGTGTTCGACGAACATTGATGGCGTTCGACGAAATTTTGTTCGATGAAATTTGATGGCGCTCGACGAAAAGAGAGTTCGTTCCATAAACTGCCACGATCTTGGCGGTTGCACGATCTCAGCCACGACAGTGCATGTTCACTAACGTCGGCGTTAACTCTTAACGCCACACGTTAGCTTATATGGCTATTTAAAGTACAACTCCTCTCATTCTGGAAATTGAGTTCCAGAATTCCAATAACTTTAAGAGAGGCTCGTGTACAGCAATTAAGAGATCTCCCTTGGGCTATCATGAAGATCTAAAGAGGATTTTGAAGGAGAAGGTCTGCAACCCATATTCCATACGAAGGACGATCGTTTCAAGAACGCCAACATCTACATCGCCTTCGTCTTCACCTTCAGAATTTTTTGGGGAGTTTTCTTTACTTATCTTGTAATCTTTTATTTTATTCTCTTTGTATTTTGGTGTGGAGAAATCGTTCAGGGAGAACATCGGATTCCAGGAAGGATTCCGTGGGTAAAATCGCCTTGTGTTGGCAACTAGGTCCTTGTGCGGCTTAGGGGGTAATTCGCAGCCTTGTGCGTGGCGACTAGGTCAAGGGTAGATCTAGGGTGTGGCTAGAGGCCTTATCTGGGGTAAGATAGGCTATAGCCAACCGGCCTTTGGGAGAAGACAGGTGAAACAACAAAAAGTGTTTTTACATATTCTAGCCTTGATTTCTAGCGTTATAGAAATCAAACATTTGTGTATTCAATTTATTATGAAATAAAATCTTGTCTTTTAATGTTCTATTCAATTGATTTTATTTCCTCTTCAAGAATGTTTTAATTTATATTTTTATCAAAGTATTAAAATTAACATTTGTGTAATTATCTTTGAAATACAATAATCATTTTCATTGTTGAAACCGATTTCTTGGTCTCTGTGGAGTTCGGGGCCCCCAACAAGTTGAAGGGTGGCCAACTCTTACTCCCCCCAAGGGAGATCTCTAGGTTGAAGGTGTTGGAACTATGAAATGGACCAAGGGCCTAGTGGGGAGGTCCCGCCACATACCCGGAAGCTCCTTAGGAGCTTCCCCTCCCAAGCCACTACTAAGCATGGGCACCACTGGAGGCTCTCCTCACCCCCTAGAGAGACTTGGGGAGGGAGAGAGAGAGAGAGTTAACCTAGAATCCTCCTCCACAAATGGTGCCCCCTTGGTCCTATTTATAGGATTTCTGGATTTGGGCTGCGAATAGCCAAAAACTACCTGCGAAAGTACCGAAATGCCCCCGGATTTGGCCTACAGATAGCCAAATCCCGCTGTTCTGCAGTGCTAAACGTAGACCAGAACACCCTCTCGGGGCCGGGCGAGAGGGCGCTGACCTCCTCCCTGTCTCGCCCCCTGCTGGGGATGGGGGCGAGAGGGAGGGCTCGGCCCCTCCTGTCTCACCCCCCTGCTGGGGGTGGGGGCGAGAGGGAGGGCTCGGACCCCTCCTGTCTCGACCCCCTGCTGGGGATGGGGGCGAGAGGGAGGGCTCGGCCCCCTCCTGTCTCGCCCCCCTGTTGGGGATGGGGGCGAGAGGGAGGGCTCGACCCACCTCCTCTCGCCGCCCTAAGCTGGGGGCGGGGGCGAGAGGGGGGCTCGCCCCACCTCCTCTCGTACCCCTACGCTGGAGGCGGGGGCGAGAGGGGGGCTCGCCCCACCTCCTCTCGCCCCCCTACGCTGGGGGCAGGGGCGAGAGGGGGGCTCGCCCCACCTCCTCTCGCCCACCTATACTGGGGGCGGAGGCGAGATTGGCTAGCGCCTGGCGGTATTGCTACCACCGGCTCTAGCGACTCATCTCAGCATTCTTGCGAGACGATCGAGTGGTCTCATCGGTGCCGTTGAGACGGCTGAGGAGGGCTACCGCCCGGTGGTAGTGCTACCGCCGACGCTAGCGGCCGTGTCTAAGCCGTCCATGGCTAACAAGGGATGATTGATTTTCCTCCCCCCTATTCTTGTCCTCAGCTATTGTAGGAAAAACAAGTCTTAAAGACCTCTTGGGTCCCGAGGGTTCGCTCGGCGAATTCAGGGTTATACACAATCCCCGCTCTTTTCGAGCGAGGTACGCGCTCGGAAAGAAACGTCCAACCCTGCATATTCGACGAGCGTTGCCGGGAATCTAGCTAACGGAGCTACTTTGAGATAAAATTTAAAGCCTCCTCGAGAGGTCCTCCAACCCTGTCGGCATCAACAAGCCCGACCAGTGGTCTCTGCTCGGGACCTTAACCGACATGAATCAACTGCCTCGCCGAGTGAGTCTCCCGCCCTGCCGACATCAACAAGCCCGGTCAGCGGTCTCTGCTCGGGGCCTTAACCAACATGAATCACCTGCCTCACCGGTGAGTCTCCAGCCCTGCCGGCATCAACAAGCCCGGTCAGCGGTCTCTGCTCGGGGCCTTAACCAACATGAATCACCTACCTCGCCGAGTGAGTCTCCAGCCCTACCGAAGTCAACAAGCCCGGTCAGCGATCTCTGCTCGGGGCCTTAACCAACATGAATCACCTGCCTCGCCGAGTGAGTATCCAGCCCTGCCGGCATCAACAAGCCCGGTCAGCAGTCTCTGCTCGGGGCCTTAACCAATATGAATCACCTGCCTCGCCGAGTGAGTCTCCAGCCCTGCCGGCATCAACAAGCCCGGTCAGCGGTCTCTGCTCGGGGCCTTAACCAACATGAATCACCTGCCTCGCCGAGTGAGTCTCCAGCCCTACCGGCATCAATAAGCCCGTTCAGCGGTCTCTGCTCGGGGCCTTAACCAACATGAATCACCTGCCTCGCCGAGTGAGTCTCCAGCCCTGCCGGCGTCAACAAGCCCGGTCAGCGGTCTCTGCTCGGCGCCTTAACCAACATGAATCACCTGCCTCGCCGAGTGAGTCTCCAGCCCTACTGGCGTCAACAAGCCCAGTCAGCGGTCTCTGTTCGGGGCCTTAACAAACATGAATCACCTGCCTCGCCGAGTGAGTCTCCAGCCCTGTCGGTGTCAACAAGCCCGCTCAGCGGTCTCTGCTCGGGGCCTTAACCAACATGAATCACCTGCCTCACAGAGTGAGTCTCCAGCCCTACCGGCGTCAACAAGCCCGGTCAGCGGTCTCTGCTCGGGGCCTTAGTCGACACACTCTAGGAGCCGAGCTCAACTTGAGGTGGATACAAGGTCGACACACTCTAGGAGCCAGGCTCAACTAGAGGTGGATACAAGGTCGACACACTCTAGGAGCCAGGCTCAACTAGAGGTGGATACAAGGTCGACACACTCCAGGAGCCAGGCTCAACTAGAGGTGGATACAAGGTCGACACACTCCAGGAGCCGGGCTCAACTAGAGGTGGATACAAGGTCGACACACTCCAGGAGCCAGGCTCAACTAGAGGTGGATACAAGGTAGACACACTCCAGGAGATGGGTTCAACTAGAGGTGGATACAAGGTGGACACACTCCGGGAGCAAGGCTCCACTAGAGGTGGATACAAGGTCGACACACTCCAGGAGCCAAGCTCAACTAGAGGAGGAGTATTTTTCCTTCCTGCCCCGAGCGGTTCCCGGCCCTGCCAGCTAGATGGGAGCCTGGTCAGCGGTCCAGCATCGGGGCTAAGTATTTTTTGAAAAACTTTCATTATTTTAAACACCCTAAATACATGTGAGGAAACTAGGCATGGAAACAAAACGTCACATTACATGAACTTAGGGATCAACAAGAAAACTAAACATGGAAACCGAACATAGTCTCTCACTCCCAGGCCCGGTCTTCCGCGACCTCTTCTGGTAGTTGATGTTGCTACCTTGGACCTCTCGCATCCTTCATTTCAAGAACTCAGGGCAGACGGAGGTTGCGTGCCCCTCCTCATCGTGGAGGTCACGGTTATGTAACTCAAACATATCCTTTTTTCTTCCTCTTCTTTCCGCATTTCTGGCTCCTCTCCTTCTACCTCCGCCCATCGCTACTGTTTGCTGAGGTGGTGGAAAGGGTGTGTTCGATCCCTGCCTCCACCCCGAGTGGTTGGCTCTTTTCCTTTGAAAGCCCTTCCTTCCTTGCTCTCGTGGAGTTGAATTGCTGACCTCTGCGCTCACTGGGCTATTGGGTAGCCGCCACCCGGGGTGGTCTCGTCCACCAACATTACCTCGAGTCCTTTTGGAGCGGGGCGAGTGGGGGCCGGATGCCTCCACGCTCGCCCCCTTATGGGGTTGGGCTAGGAGGGGCGGGGCGAGCTGGGAGGGCGCCTCCCTCCTGAGCTCGCCCCCTCAGAGGGGCGGGGCGAGCTGGGAGGGCGCCTCCCTCCTGAGCTCGCCCCCTTGAAGGGGCGGGGTGAGCTGGGAGGGCGCCTCCTTCCTTAGCTCGCCCCCTTGGGGGGGGGGGGGGGTGCGGGGCGAGCTGGGAGGGCGCCTCCCTCCTGAGCTGGCCCTCTTGGGGGTGGGGGGTGGGGGGGGAGCTGGGAGGGTGCCTCCCTCCTGAGCTCGCCCCCTTGGGGGGCCGGGCGAGCTGGGAGGGCGCCTCCCTCCTGAGCTCGCCCCCTTGGGGGGGCGGGGCGAGCTGGGAGGGCGCCTCCCTCCTGAGCTCGCCCCCTTGGGGATGGGCGAATGGGGGTATGGCACCTCCCCACTCCCCCCCCCCCACCGGTACCTCTTTCCTGGACTGTTGTCCGAGAGCTCCCTCGTCCACCTGCCGGGGCGGGACCTCCGGACTATCTCCTCTTCTGCCTCCGACTATCATGGCGAAAGCAACCTGGAAGGTCTGTAAGACCTCTTGCTTGAAATGTTTGAACATCTCCAACATCACCCCAGCCACCGGGGGCTGCGATTGACCTGGGTTGGAACTTCCTCCACCTCCGTCCCTGGGACTCATCTTGAGAGTTTCTAGAATCGGTCACACTACACGCTCACCGCACCATAATGTTAAAACCGATTTCTGGGTCTCTATGGAGTTCGGGGCCCCCAACAAGTTGAGGGGTGGACAACTCTTACTCCCCCCAAGGGAGAGCTCTAGGTTGAAGGTGTTGGAACTATGAACTGGACCAAAGGCTTAGTGGGGAGGTCCCGCCACAAACCCGGAAGCCCCTTAGGAACTTCCCCTCCCAAGCCACTACTAAGCTTGGGCACCACTGGAGGCTCTCCTCACCCCCTAGAGAGACTTGGGGAGGGAGAGAGAGCTAGCCTAGAATCCTCCTCCACAAATGGTGCCCCCTTGGTCCTATTTATAGGATTTCTGGATTTGTGCTGCGAATAACCAAAAACTACCTGCGAAATTATCGAAATGCCCCTGGATTTGGCGCGCGGATACCCAAATCCCGCTGTTCTGCAGTGCTAAACGCAGACTAGAACACCCTCCCGGTGCCGGGCGAGAGGGGTCTGACCTCCTCCCTGTCTCGCCCCCCTGCTGGGGATGGGGGTGAGAGGGAGGGCTCGGCCCCCTCCTGTCTCACCCCCTGCTGGGGTTGGGGGCGAGAGGGAGGGCTCGGCCCCCTCCTGTCTCGCCCCCCTACTGGGGATGGGGGCGAGAGGGAGGGCTCGGCCCCCTCCTGTCTCGCCCCCTGCTGGGGATGGGGGCGAGAGGGAGGGCTCAACCCACCTCCTCTCGCCGCCCTAAGCTGGGGGCGGGGGCGAGAGGGGGGCTCGCCCCACCTCCTCTCGCCCCCTACACTAGGGGCAGGGGCGAGAGGGGGGCTCGCCCCACCTCCTCTCGCCCCCCTACGCTGGGGGCGGGGGCGAGAGGGGGCTCGCGCCATCACCTCTCGCCCCCTATGCTGGGGGCGGGGGCGAGATTGGCTAGCGCCCGGCAGTATTTCTACCGTCGGCGCTAGCGACTCATCTCAGCATTCTTGCGAGATGATCGAGCGGTCTCATTGGTGCCGTTGAGATGGCTGAGGAGGGCTAGCGCCCGGCTGTAGTGCTATCGCCGACGCTAGCGGTCGTGTCTGAGCCGGCCATGGCTAACAAGGGATGATTGATTTTCCTCCCCCCTATTCTTGTCCTCAGCTATTGTAGGAAAAACAAGTCTTAAAAACCTCTTGGGTCCCGAGGGTTCGCTCAGAGAATTCAGGGTTGTACATTCATTATCTCTGATTTACTGGAATTGTATTTCATTTAAGATTTCATAAGTAAAATCACTGCGACAATCTTTTTGTGATAAGAAAAATTTTCTGGAGAGCTAACGCAGAGCGTTAACACTTAACGCCAGTGTTAACACTTAACGCCAGCGTTACCACTTAACGCCAGCATTAGCAACAGTTAACAAAAAATATTGTTTCTCTTATTTAAAAAGGAATCTTCAATACAATCTTTTTAGAGATATCAAAATATATTTTCTTATAAAATATTCCTAAACTTTGATCACAAACTTTGATAAATTTAATTAAGATCCAAAATTCCATAAAGCCATTATTCACCCCCCTCACAGCACAGAAGACACAAGGAATTTTATAGTAGTTCCCCAATAACCTGGGTACGTCTACACTTCTACCACACTTGGTAGGATCCACTAGGATTTTTGATCAGGTGCCCTCACACCAAGGTGATTTTGTTCAGGTGTCCACACACCACAGAGCTTTTGTTCAGGTGCTCAAAACCAACAGGATTTTTTGATCAGGTGTCTTGCCACCAAGGAGGTCAACTTTTGAAGGGAGTTTTAACCCTGTACAAGATGGGATAGAGAGGGGTTTATATGTTCTTCTCTGTCAAGATGCTGAGAGAAGACTCTAGGGGATGTATGTTGAAAAGCTCACTGTCTGATATGAAGTTGTTTGACAGTAGATTTGCTGGAGACTTTTCTTGAAGAAATAATCTTCCTGTAGCAAATGAATCTGAGAGACAAGAATGCTTCTCAAATTGTTGTTGCTCTTTTGAAGATCTGAAAACTTACAACAAATGACTGAGAGAAGAATGTTGAAGATGTTCTCAGTGTGTAAGAGCTGCTGGAGGAGGAAGATGAAGATCTATGTAGCTGTTATTCTTCTTGTTCTTCCTGTCTCCTTTTTCTTCTTCTTTTTTTTCTCTGTTCTTTTTTGTACAGCAAAACTGTAAAAATATTCTATATATTTGTTGTCGTGTGAAACTGAATGTAATGATCTGCTGTATATTAATCTACTATATCTTCTTCCTTATTTTCTTTTGAATCTCTGACAGACATTAATTGCAAATCCCATATATTAAGGAATATAATATATTTGAGAAGATATTTTGGGAACAGTACATCTGCAGCGCCGTTTGCCTTTTCTTTTTCCACGAAATGTCCTTTTCTGCTGAATGTCAACGGCTATAATCTTGGAATAATAAAAGAAATACATTTTCCTTGATCTGATAGAAAGAGCCGTTGCTGTTAGTCGATCTGAGTTCAGAGAATGAAATGAATATAATCCTTCTGAAATTTCTGAACTTTAAATAAGAATTCTTTGATCTGAACAAAATTCGTCGAACGCAGATTCGTCGAGCTCAAGATTTTTGTCGAACACAACATTTACTTCGTCGACCCAAATGAATCTTGCTGGAATAATTAATTTTGTTGATCTGTGAGAACTTTCATCGATCTGAAGGTATTCGTCGAACGCAGACTTGAGTTCGTCGAACGGAAGTATTCGTCGACCGCTGAGCCTGGATAAAAACGTCGACCGCTGAGCTTGAGTAAAAGCATCGATCGCTGAGCTTGAGTAAAAGCGTCGACCGCTGAGCTGGGATCTCTTCGTCGACCGCTGAACTGCTGAGACAGGATCGTCGACCGCTGAGATGAGCTTGAAGCAAGCCATTCGTCGAACGCAGAATGTAATTAGTCGAGTGCTGCACTTAGACAAATTCTTCGACCGCTGAGATTTGAGTTGTTCATCGACCAGTGAATATATTTCATTCGTTGAACGCAGAATGCAAGCCGATCATCGAACGCAGAGAGCATGCCGTTCGTCGAACACAGAGAGCACGCCATTTGTCGAACGCAGATAGCCGTTCGTCGAACGCAGTGTGGAGTTCGTCGAATGCAGAATCTGAATGAAATCTCTAGTTCTAACAGCCTAAACTCTTGACCCATAAACTATACATTGGGGTCAACTTTGTCCTTAGTCAACAGATAGTGATCCTAGCCCAAATCAGAAATAGGGTTCTTCCAACAGAACCATCACACTTGGTCCCCTTTAGATACCTAAATCTCTCATTCACTAGGAATCATTATATTGCATGAAGTAGAAATAAATTAAAAATGAAATATCATTACTTTACTTCATGATATGCTTAATTGCATTTTCTTTTGTTTATTTTTTATTTTTGAGCCAACACACTATGATCACTTTATATATCATGAGATATGACTTTCATTTTTAGCCTAATGTTTAACAAATCAAATTGAATTAAATTGAACATAAAGTCATAATTTTTAAGTGATCTATCTTTTTTTTCTATGTTTTATTCCTGTTAAATCCATTTCCTATAAATGTCTTGCATTATCATTATAAATTGAATGCTAAATTTTCTAAATGATATTATAAAGAGTAATTAAATTACTTTCTAAATTAGATTTAAATGGACTTTTAGGGGTCTTAGGCTAAAATATTAAATGCACAACTTATTGCATATTTGTCTATTTTTCGTTGCTACATATAATAGCCCTTATATTTAAAATCATAATCGAGAAAAATCAGAATCAAATAATATAAAAAACAATGTGTTTTAAATCAAATATTGTAACTCTGTTGCTAACGCCAGGCGTTATCACTAACGCTGGCGGTAGCATATTTTCCTAAAATTCTGATTTCTCTAATTATTATTTTTCTGAAAAAAATTATTGTACTATGTTAAGTATCATTAACTTCTACTTCCAAATACCTTGTATTTGTTTTGTCTAATTTCTACAAATTAAAATCAACAAGAAAATTTACAAAACATTTCAAAATAACCAAAACAATTTTTTGTCCCTTTATATATATGTAGAATAATATTCACTTTACAAGCAGCCACTACATATTAAAAGGATGACTATGAACCATTCAATTATCACCATGATCTATTGATATCCTATGTTAAAATTCACTATATTCATATATCATAATTCATGATCTATCAAGACCTATCTTAAATCAACTGTTTCTGTCAACCTTAGGAATTATGAAATATATGATTGCAATTGGTATTATAGTTTCATATCTTGTTTAGTGTGTATGATGTGCATCTCTATTGTTTGCATGTATCTCATTATATTTAGACCTAAGATGAAATCAAATAGAAATGCCTCTTCATTCTAGGTCTATGAAAATTCAAAACTCTATGTTTGAATACATGCGACTCAATTATATATTTGTCCATCTTTACTTAGCTTTGCGTCATGTTCTCCTAACTCATCACACTAGCATTAACACTTACCAGAGGTAGAAATCAATGTCAATGTTAGTTATATCTTGCAATGCTAAAGTACATTAAATTACTAAAATCTGAAAATCATAATTTCCTTTATAGTTATTTGCATGAATAAAATTTTTCTAAATGGATTTAAAATCAACAATCTTCGATATAAGTGTAAATCTAAAACTAATCATGCAATTATACCATAGTTTATATATTTAAGGCTTACATGCTTAGTATGTCCATAATCATTAAACCTATGACATGTGTCTCACAATAGCGAGGGCGTAGGATTATGTGCATTAGAGACCTAACCTCTAAGTCATGTCTTGTCCTTAATCGGGGAGGGTTCCAGTAAGGCCTTGCGAGGCACTGGCGGGAAAGAGTGCTAGGTTGAGCTTTTTCTTTTGTATGCATATGGGATTAACACCCTAACCTACGGCATGTGTGCAGCTCCTCATGACCATCTGTCACTTAGTGCGGGGCTAGAGTGTAGTCATGTAGTTAAGGTATCTTGATCTTAGATATACTTATATTATATTCATTGCATGAATATTATCTCACTCTTTATACTTAAATCATGCATATTTGTTTTCTGTTCTAACATTGCATCTTGTGTTTGCGTATTTTATTATTTTGAGCTTTAATATTTTTACAAAACACAAGTATTTGAAAAATCACCAAAAACATGTTAAAAGAGCCTTCAAATCTAATCAATATACCCTGAAATTTCAACTGAAGGAAGGTCTCTTTATAATACAAATGAATTGTGAAAAATGTTTTTCAAAACATCAAAATTTGCAATTCTGTCTCGGCGTTAAGAAGCTAACGCCTGACATTAGCTCCTTTGCTCCAAAACATTTTGTTGTTGTTTTGAGTAATTTCTGGTATTATTTTAATATTTTGTGTGTGTTATTTCTCTGTTTGTAAAAAGTTTTCTATCTTTTTATTTCCTTTAAAACAAAATTTTATTTCTTTTAAAAAATATATATATATGTATTTTCTCATGCATTATTTTGGGTTTATTTTTCTGGCATAGAATATCATTTACTGATTGGGCTAAAAAGACTTCTATGTTTCCAGAGAATATATATAAAAAAAAACAAAATTACAAAACAATTTCAAAGAACAAAAATATGTTTTTTCTCTTTATGTATGTTTATTGTTTTGTGCATATATAAAAATTTAAAAATTTAACTTTCAAGTTTCTTAAAAAAACATTGTTTTGTATTTGTCATGCCTTGAAAATTATCTTGTTATGTGCAATGAAATTGATTGTAGATATACATGTGTAGAAATGTTTAGCATGCCTCTAAGTATGAGTAATGTATTATGTTTGATAATGATTTATTCACTCACTTATTTTTGATAATGTACATATGTTTACAATCAATATACTTGCATGATTGTGTAGTGTAATAACTTAAATAATTAAAATGCATAAATAGATTACCTACACAACATTGAATTGGTTAATACAATTCTTTGTCTTTCATGCACTTATTCTTTAGAGAAATGTGGTTTCAAATGCTATGTTTGCAAATCAAGTGAATTTGGAGTTCTTAGTCACTAAACTAAAAAGAAAATAAGAAATGACAAGGAAAACTCCACCAAGAACTACTCACCCTCCTGATAAGTCTTAATGAGCATTGTGAGGTTGAGCACCTTGGCTAAAGAATTGTAAAGTGACTTGTTGCAAACAATTTATACACCACTTCTCTTAGTACACCAGATCACAAAAAAATGAAAATAAAGCTAAAAAGTATAAATGTGATCCCCAAGCACTATTTTGGACCCTGATAAGTCTTAATAAGCATTGTGTGTGCATAGCACCTTGGTAGTTGTACTTTTTATTTATGTGCATTGAAATATTGTGGAAGTAATATTATTTGTGTATTTTAATATTGTGTTATTTCATTATATATGTCATGTGTTTTTTATTGATTCACTTGTATACTTTATCAAAACACTACTTTGTACACATCATTATCTTTTATAAAACTTCTACTCATGAGAATTGGATCATAATGCTCATCTACTCAAATCTCTACAAACTTAAGTAAATGCACTAAATAACAAAGCATGATCGCTACAATGTTTATGTTTACTTGAAATGCAAATTTTATTATATTGTAGTTTTTGTATCTTTTCTTGATATTATGAAGTCATGTTTGCAATTTTTATCTTAATGGAATTGCATCTCTTCAATCTGTAACTCAAACATCAACTTTTTCAAATTTAAAACTCATTATCCTTTATATGATTTTATCTTCTAAAATGATGTTTATGTTTAAGAGTGCCTATTATATTTTTCTGCTAAGTTTACCACTTATGCTCATTCATGTCTATTATTTTTAACGCCGTGGTTTTCTTTTCAACAAGAGGTATCTTAAAATAGAATGCTTACTTAATTATGTCAGCTATGTTGCTTACTACTATATGTTCCATCATGCTTATATTTTTCTCAACAAGTAGTATTTAACAAACTTTTGATTGCATCCTATTTTTCTTCTTGACATAGAAGATATTACTCCTTATTGCATACTCTCACCTAAACCCTCTTTTGATACTACCAAAAGTGGAGAATAAATTACATAAATTTAATATTTAGGGCGAGTGCATTATAATGATTTCAAACTCAAATAAAGTATCTTTGTAGGGGGAGTAATCATATAGGAGGTGCATATACTATCATATGCTCGATCATAACAATCCTTCAATTAGTGGTTCCTTATCTATCTTAGAAGATATACACTCATCCCTACCCACTTTTGCTAATAACAAAGGGGGAGAATAAATTGAGAAATCTAGTAACATAGATATTTAGGGGGAGTAAATTATAAGAGAATACTTATGTAGGGGGAGGACTTCATATCGAAAGAGTATGCATTATTGTTATCAAATCTATCATGCTCTTAACCTGTTATTCATGCATATCTTATTAAAGCACTTATCTATAAACAAAAAAGGTCTTAAGTTCACTAATTTATCATACAGGTATTTGTTATTATCAAAAGGGGGAGATTATTGGAGCCTATGTTCCGCATCTCTTGGTTTGAGAATAACAAATACCGGGTTGTATTTGATCTTGTATTTTGTGTGTTTATAATATGCAGGTTTTACAGGAACTATAGCTGCATGAGTAGTTTGCTGATTTGAGACGACTCTCTGGAAAGAGAGCTAACGCTCGCGTTAGTTGTTAACGCCCCGCATTAACAACCGTTGAGAAGGAAACCGTTGAGAAGGAAACAGTCGATAAGAAATGTCATCGAGAATGAATCAGTCGAGAAGCCAGAGACAACGCCATGCATTAGGTCTTAACGCTAGGAGCTAGACGTTCGACGAAATGTAATGCCATTCGACGAAACTGCATTCGACGAAAGTTGTTAACGTTCGACGAAATGGGATTCCGTTCGACGAATTTGTGTTCGACGAAATGAGGTTCCGGTCGATGAAAATTGTGGTTGATGAAATGGGATTCCATTCGATGACATTGTGTTCGATGAACTTTGATGGCATTTGGCAAAATTGAGTTCGGCGACATTACGTTCGATGAACTTTGATTGCGTTCGACAAAATTGAGTTCGACGACATTGCGTTCGACGAACTTTGACGGCCTTCGACGAAATTGTGCTCGACGAACTTTGATGACGTTCGACGAAATTTCATTCAACGAAATTTGATGGCGTTCGATGAAATGAGATGTCGTTCCACAAACTGCCATGATCCTGGCGGTTGCATGATCTCAGCCACGATAGTGCACGTTCACTAACGTAGGCGTTAACTCTTAACGCCACGCGTTAGCTTCTGTGGCTATTTAAAGTACAACTCCTCTCATTCTATCATAGATGATTCCAGAATTCCAATAACTTTAAGAGAGGCTCGTGTACAGCAATTAAGAGATCTTCCTTGGGCTATCATGAAGATCTAAAGAGGATTTTGAAGGAGAAGGTCTACAACGCATATTCCATACGAAGGACGATCATTCCAAGAACGCCAATATCTACATCGCCTTCGTTTTCACGTTCAGAATTTCTTGGGGAGTTTCTCTTTACTTATCTTGTAATCTTTTATTTTATTCTCTTTGTATTTTGGTCTGGAGAAATCGTTCGGGGAGAATGTCGGATTCCGTGGGTAAATTCACCTTGTGTTGGCGACTAGGTCCTTGTGCGGCTTAGGGAGTAATTCGCCGCCTTGTGCGTGGCGACTAGGTCGAGAGTAGATCTAGGGGGTGACTAGAGGCCTTATCTGGGGTAAGATAGGCTATAGCCAACTGGTCCTTGGGAGAAGGACCGGTGAAACAACAAAAAGTGTTTTTAAAATTCTCGCCTTGATTTCTAGCGTTATAGAAATCAAACATTAGTGTATTCAATTTATTGTGAAATAAAATCTTGTCTTTTAATGTTCTATTCAATTGATTTTATTTCCTCTTCAAGAATGTTTTAATTTATATTTTCAGCAAAGTATTAAAATTAACATTTGTGTAATTATCTTTGAAATACAATAATCGTTTTCATTATCTCTGATTTACTGGAATTGTATTTCATTTAAGATTTCATAAGTAAAATCACTGCGACAATCTTTTTGTGATAATGAAAATTTTCTGGAGAGCTAACGCCCAGCGTTAACACATAACGCCAGCGTTAGCAATAGTTAACAAAAAGTTTTTGTTTCTCTTATTTAAAAAGGAATCTTCAATACAATCTTTTCTAAGATATCAAAATATATTTTCTTTTAAAATATTCCTAATCTTTGATCACAAACTTTGATAAATTTAATTAAGATCCAAAATTCCATAAAGCCCGTATTCACCCCCCCCCCCCCCCTAAGGGCGCCGTAAGATCCAACAAAAACCATATATCAAAAATATGGTCTCACTAATTAAAAATCAAGTGTAAATAAAAAGTGTTTACGTAAATGGAAAAAGAGAGCTAGAAATTCATAACTTGATTATCTCATCCTCTGATCATCTCAATTGAGCACTAATGAGAGTTTAGTTAATCACGGTGGAGGCGAGAAAGAAAGAGAAATAAGATTACATGAAAAATTAACTAAAGGTAGAGAGAAAATGAAGGAAAGCAAAGCTAAATTTTATTGAAAACCAAAGTGCTTACAATCCTTAAGGAAGATTACAACACTAGAAAAAGGAAGAAATTACAAGCTTACACTAGACTATTGCATGAAAATCTAGGAGAAATTTACATGAAAATAAGAGAAAGATGGAACATAAGGGAAAAAAACATGAGAACAACCACTAAGAGGTCTAGCAGCATCTTCCCCTCTCCAAAATTCTGAACCCTGGACTCAAGGAGACCTATGGAATTTATAGGAAAAAATTCAAGTTACACGCCCTCGGTCACGCCCATGACCAAGGGTGCGTAAATATTATTCTGCTTAGCTGGGACGACGGCATGGGCTTGTGTGATGGCGCGATGATAATCAGATATTACACGCCCGTGACTTGGAGGTCACGACTGTGTACTTGGGCGGCTTCATTAAATATGGCATGGGCATGATAGGCGGTGTGGCGGAAGTCAGAGATCACACGACGAGAGTCACGACCATGACTTACAGGGACACGGGTGTGGATGCAATCAATTATGCACAGAATCTTCACCTAGACACGACAACAGTTGGGAGTGATCTTCAAGTTGACACGCCCTTGGTCACGGGCGTGACCGAGGGCGTGTAATGGAACGCGAGCGTTACTTGTCGGAAATCTACTCAAACCACGTGGTAGCAACACTGGGCATGCATTAAAAATACACGTGGTACCAAATGGACTTCATGAGTTGCAAGAAAAGAGGTACCCCATATATTCATCTGAATGACCTAAGATTAGTACTGGGAGTCTATCATGATATTATAAGACTAAATCCAGAGGATCATATTTTTCTTTATTTATCTGGCTTTTATTATAATTTCTCCAACATTTGCCAAGTATGAAATTGAACATGAAGTATAAGACCTTCTTATGATATGGCCCCCATAAAATTATGAAAAATCTATGACGTCAAAATAACAGTAAATATATAATATCATAATTTTACAGTAAGGTGTTGGCCTCTAATTATAAAATTTATTAATTGTCCAATATTGGAAGTTAAAGAAGGAACCACCAAAAATACATGTCCAAAAATTATGGTAAAATAACCAGACCCCTATAATGAACAGAAAAAAATACTGGCCGAGTTTAATAATTTATCAAAATAATTTAGTCATATGAATAAATATTTCAAGTAAATCCAAACTATGGAACATTGTGAAGTAACCTAATGATAAATAATTCCAAAAAAATTACACAAAAATTCACAGAGCTTTCTAATGCCCTAAAATGTCCTATCACCAAGTTTCACAATTTTCTAGAGAATATTAGGCCCTCATTTATTTATTACAATCTTAAGACAAAATAATTGACTTGTAAATGAAGTACTAAGTAAATCAATTCAAAAATTACACAAAAATCACCAGAGGTTTATATCATGATTATATGTACTCTACCAAACTTTCTTCAACATCCAAGATAAATTGAGCATTTAAATTTCTCTTATAAGAAAGTTCCCTAAGGAGTTATAACCTAGTTCAGAGGGAACAAGTATTCCTAAAATTCTCATAAAATTTTATAGGGCATATTTACACCCTATGAACTGATCTACCAAGTTTCAGGACCATTTAAGGACATATGACCCTATGTCCCCCATAAGGCTCAAAGTGCAACCCTAGGGTTAGAACTAGGGTTCTAGGGCACATCCACCCCAAATCACTGCAAACCACTCATGGAGGTGCTTTATGTGATTCTAAACCAGTGACCAGAGTTTCACCACTTTTGGATGAGGGTTGACCCCTCAATTCTATCATGTGCACTTTTGACCTAATTTGACCTAGTTTGTCCAAACTTGGGTTAACTAATTACCCAACCAATTCAATCCCAAATGGGATGAAATTTTTACTAGGGTCATGTCATGCCCTTAAGGACCACCCACCAAAATTTGGAGGGATTTCGATGTCATTAGAAAATACAATTAATTTTTATATGGATTAATGAATTTTTACGAAAACCTTAGAAAACGTTTATCCAAAAATTCCCATTTTTTGGATATGATTAGGGGGTAGGTATAATTAGAATATGCTCCAAATTTCAGGCCATTTGGATGGCTAGTTTAGTGTGGGCACTCATATCAAAGTCTGGTCAGCCCTTTGGACATGTTGCACCATTTTGGGTGTTGTGGCCAGACCACTAATCCTATTGGGCTGAAATCAATTTTAAATTAAAGTACACTCCAAGGGATACAACTTTGGTGTTGGCCACTTTTTTATCAGGGGGCAATAAGTATTTTTAATAATTAATTCCATGTACTACATAATGTCTAACAGAAAATACAAATCATAACATCTAATATATAAAGATCTTGCACAGATCTTGAAGCAAGATGAGTGGCCATGGCTCATCTTCTTCCTCCAGCCGACGACTGAGGATGGCCCGTCCTGGAAGATTTTGGAGGTTGATATCCCAGCCACCTGAGCTCGTTCCCGACCGACTAATACCACCACCACCTCTGTTGAGGTGGTGGCCGGCGATAGGCGGTGGTTGGTCGGCCGGAGATGGTCGGAATCGGGATTTCGAGGAGGAGAAAGGAGCTCGAAAACGAGCCCCTTGGGATGCTTGATTCGATCCCGATTTGGATCAAATCAAGCCCCAAATTGATAGGGATCTAGCACTAAGGGAGGATAAGGGGATCATAATTGTGTGGTGGCCTGAGGTCGCGTATTCCGGCGGGTTGCCATGGCAGGAATCGAAGCTTTTGGTTTCATGCCTTCTCTGGTTTCCAGTGCACGATTCCTCTTGGAAAGTTGGTGTTTCCTCTCCTTGTTGATCACAGATGGTGGTGGGGGATTCAATTTGAGTCTTGTGAGGATTTAATCCCAAAAGCCATTAATGGTCATCAAGGGGGATTTTGGTTTCATTTAGGGGAGATGAATTTGGCATCAATCAGGCCAGGAGAGGGCTGGAAACTCCTCCTCTCCCCAAGGGGAGTTGAAGGAGGCCATTGATGGGGAAGATGGGAGGTTTCTTCTTCCTCCCCATTAACTCCCCCCTCTCTCTCTTTCAAATTGGGCTTTCTCTCTCCTGGCCGAATTTCTTGCAATTGAATGGCCAATTCAGTAGCATCCAACCCCCATTAGGTGGTGGTAGTCTAGCCCAAGTGGATTGGGCTTGATGAGGACAAAATAGGTCATTTTGACCTAAATTTAGGGTAAAGTTGACTTTGGTCAAATTGACCATTTTGGTTGACCACTGTTGGAACAACCCTATTACTGATTTGCGCTAGGATCACTATCTATTTATTCGTCGATCTGGAGAATGTAGTCTGCGTTCGATGAATATCTTCAGGTCGACGAACTCATCTCTAAGATCGACGAATCCAATTCTGTTCGACGAACTCAATCTCCAGATCGACGAATTCCTATCTCAGCTCGACGAATTTTCTCTCAGTTTATTCAGATCAGTTATATTATTCTCTGAACTCAGATATCTCTCAGCAACGACTCTATTCTTCTAGATAAGTAAGGATAATATATTTCCTTTTATTTATACTCCTATTTCGTAAAGAGGTCGTTGACATATTCTTGGAAAAGGACACTTTCATGGAAAAAGGAATAGAAATAAAAGTGTGTCAGATTTACAGTTCCCAGAATATCTCTCCCAGATTATTTTATTCCTTAAATCATGGGATTTGAATTTCAAATCAATTATTATTCTCTCTAAGAAAACAACATACAAGAAGAAAGAGATTAGTAATAGAGAGAACATATCAGAGTATCAGTCGAGAGAGAAATATTCAGAGAAAGTCAAAAAGGAAGATAATCTTCCTCAAGCAGCACATTTTCATTCTCTAAGAACAACAGTTCAATTCATCTCTCAGATTTCTGCTGCAAGTTCGACATCTTCAAAGAGCAACAAATAATCTGAGAAACTTCTGTCTCTCAGATTCATCGGCTATCAAGGAAGATATCTGTTTTAAGAGAAAGCTCCATCCTCAAGCTATCAACAATTTCAATCAGACAGGGGGAGCTTTACAACAATATTCCACTAGAGTCTTCTCTCAGATTATTAACAAAGAAGAACATCTAAACCCTTCTTATCTCATCTTGTACAGGGTTCTAACTCCCTTCAAAATTTAACCCCTTGGTGGCAGGGCACCTGAACAAAAACCTGTGGTTTGGTTAGAGCACCTGATCAAAAGCTCCTTGGTGATTTGGACACCTGATCAAAAATCTATTGGTGATAGGGCACCTGATCAAAAACCTAGTGGAATCCTACCAAGTGTGGTAGAAGAGTAGATGTACCTAGTTCGATTGGGGAACTACTATAAAATCCTTGTGTCCTCTGTGTTGTGATTTTCTATGTACTGTGCTGTGTGCTTTGTTTTCTTTACTTTGTTTTATAACACACTCAATACATATATAAGTATCACTATTTTAATTCTGCTTTAAAAATAAGTGAAAACTTCTTAATACTCTATTCACCCCCCCCCCCCCCCCCCCCTCTAGAGTAACTTTAAGATCTAACCTCACTTTCAATTGGTATTAGAGGGTTGTTGATTGTATACAGGCTAACACCTGAATCATAAAGATCAATTAGATCTTAACTTTATTTTAGAGTTTTTCTTTTGCTTAAAAAAAACTCAAGGCACGGAACAAAGAATATTCTAGCACAAGACCTCATATGTGCAATCTAAGTAAGTTTGCACAATGGAAGGCAAGGATCAGATTGTACATGAATTCTATTGACGAAGAAATCTTTAATGTTATTTTGACAGGACCTCCTGCTCCCACATCAACAACTAGTGTTGAAGCACCAACTAATAACAATTTTGTTCCACCACCTGAGTGGACAGATGCACAAAAGAAGCAAAGAAGTGCAGATGCCAAAGCTATGAACATATTGGCACAGACAATGTCTGATGACATTTTCCAAAGAGTTGTGGAATGCACTTCAGCAAGATAAATCTGGATCTCACACAACAATATGGTTGAAGGATCAACAGATTAAAGAAAGGATAGAAGATCTAATCTAATCTCCCAATATGAGAACTTCAAGAAGGGAGAAAATGATAGTTTAGCTGATATGTACAACAGGCTCAGCCTCATAATCAATGAGATGAAGACCTTGGACAAAGTGATCTCCATCACTGAAGTAAATGATAAGATCCTTATGTGCTTCCCCAGCACATGGGACTCTAGGATCTGGCCAATCAAGGAAGCCAGAAGCCTCAATGAGATCTCCACTGAGACCTTGTTAGGCAAACTCAAATCCTATGAGCAGCTTATCAAGTCTAGAGAAGCTGAACAATCTACTTCATCTTCAGCATCCAATAAGGAGAAAAGCATAGCTTTTCAAGCTACTAAAGAAGAAGAAAAAGCTCTAGGAGAAGTGGAATTCATGAGCCTTCTAGCCAAAAGGTTCTACAAGATGGCTAGAAAGGATTTCAGAAAGAAGGATTCCAGATCAAGGGAAAAGATAAGGTATGAAAAATCTAGTTCTAAATAAATAATTTGTTTTGGCTTCAGGAAACCTGGACACATTCTGCCAGAGTGTCTAGAGAATCAGAAGAAGGAAAAGAGAAAGGACAAAGAAGAAAGAAGGCACTCCAGCAAGTCTTCCTCCCACAAACACAAACACAAGGGAAGAGGATTTGTAGATGAAACTTGGAGTGAAACTAAGTCAGAGTCTTCATCCAGTTCTTCTTATGATGAAGAAGAATCAAAGGATAATGACCAGTGCCTGATGGCCATTTATGACTCAAGCAGTGAGTCGGTGAGTGCATCTTCATCCAGCTCTAGTGATGATGAGGATGATGAAGAAGAAAATAATTTCTGCATGATGGCTATCAATGCCTCAGCAAACAACTCAGATGAAGAAGAATCTGAAGCTGACAGTGATCAGGTAATATCCAATTTTGATTTTAATTCAATTGAATTCAAAGATGAATTCAAAACTCTTTGTATGGATTTAATCAAATCTGAGAAGGAAATAATCTCTCTTAGAAATCAGTTGGCTGAAATGAACCAACTAGGTGAAGAAAATGCTAATCTTAAGAAAGATTTGGCTGCCTCCAGAGAGCATATTATTCTCATTGAGAACAAACTATCTGAGGCCAAGAAATTTGAAAAATCCCTAAATGGGAGAAACAACAAACTGATGGACATCACAAGCACAGTGAATGCCAGATTAAATAGCAAACTAGGCTTGGGTGCATCATCAAGTGAGCCACCTATTATTAAGAAAAACATACTTTTTACACCAATAAAATTCATTTCTGCCAAGAACAAAGAGCCAGTAGAAGTAAATAAAAACATTTCAAGCAAGGCTGTTAAGAATAAAGGAATTCAGCAGAATTCGTCGAACGGAGCTCGACGAAATGAATTCACTTCGTCGAATGGAGATCGATGAACTCAGAAGCCAGAATTTCAGTATATTCATTATTCGAATGGCGCTCGACGAAAGCATGTCAATTCGTCGAACAGCGATCAACGAACTCAGCCCAGTTCGTCGAACAGAAAATATACAGAAAATCTGAAAATTTCTTATTCTTCACATACTTTCAATCCTTTCACTGAATGGATAATTCCTCCAAGGAGATATCATCCACAAGGTTATAAGCATCAGCCTGAAATGTCTTTTATTTCAGAGTTTTGTGGTAAAACAAAAGGACCCAAGGTACTCTGGGTCAAGAATAACTAGAATGTTTTCTAGTTTGCAGGTACAAGGCTATCCAAGCAAAAATGAACAATGGTATTAGGATAGTGGACGTTCAAAGCACATGACAGGAAACAAGGCCAACCTGAGCAACTACAAGGCAAAGCTTGGACCCAAGGTGATCTTTGGAGACTCCAACTGTGGACAAACCAAAGGATATGGTCAGATCAAAGTTGGAGCAGTTACCTTCAAGGAGGTATCCTATGTCAAGGGTCTGAAGCACAACCTCATCAACATAAGCCAGTTATGTGATGAAGGTTATCCGGTAGCTTTCAATCATTCCTTATGTCTTATTACCAATAATAAAAACATTAATGTGTTTTTTGGTATTAGACATGGAAATATTTATTTAGTCAATTTTGACTCTGCCAATTCTGATATTTGTTTATTTAATTCAATAAGTAAAACAAATGAATTATGGCATAAAAGGCTTGGACATATTAACCTTAGAACTATATCTAAGCTTTCTAAGGACAATCTTGTTAGAGGACTGCCTTCTGGTTCATATAAGAAGGAAGGAATCTGCAGGGCTTGTCAATTAGGTAAGCAAACTAGAAGTTGTTTTAAATCTTTATCCAAGAGTGATTCACCTAGGATTTTATACTTACTGCATTTGGACATTTTTGGACCTTTTTGGACCTACTGCAATACAAAGTCTAGGAGGGAAGCATTACTCTCTAGTTATTGTAGATGACTTCTCAAGATTCACTTGGGTGTTCTTTCTTAGGAACAAGTCTGACACCTTCAGTGTTCTGACAAACATTCTCAGGTCCATCAAGATTGAGTACTCTACTCTAGTTACATTAATCAAAAGTGATCATGGCACTGAGTTTGAATCTCTTTTGATGAGAGAATTTTGTGGAAAAGAAGGGATTAGGCAATGTTTCTCTGCTCCTATAACTCCTCAACAAAATGGGGTAGCTGAAAGGAAAAATAGAACCCTAATTGAATCAGCAACTACATTGCTTGCTGATGCAAACTTGCCACTCTCTTTTTGGGCAAAGGCAGTAAACACAGCAAATTATGTGTTGAACAGAAGCCTGATACATATACTTAAGGGCAAAAATCCCTATGAATTACTCAAGAATAAAAGGCCTAAGGTTAACTATTTTAAGATATTTGGCTGTAAATGATATGTGCATAACAATGACAAGAAGTATCTTAAGGAATTTGAAGCAAAAGCTGCTGAAATCATATTCCTTGGATATTCACTTTCTAGTAAAGCATATATCTTTGATGAAACTAACATGTTAATTGAGGAGAGGAATACCACCTCTACTAAAAATACCTTGCAGGTACCAGCTCTATGTGAAGAGCTTAATGGATTGGATCTACAGAAAGAAGATTCTCCACTTCCATCAACTCAAAATCTTGAAGACAGTGAAGAGGAAGACCATTCAGATCTTGCTGACAATCCAAACAAATGACAGCTGATCATATTTCCCAAGTGGATACTATTGTTGAACCCACTCCAACTGTTGATCACATCACAGTTAGAGATCATCCAATATCTAAAGTCAATGGTGATATTTCAGCAGGTGTTCAAACAAGGCATCAACTACACCAAAATAAGATGCACACTTGTTTCCTATCACAAGTTGAACCTCAAACCATAAAAGATGCAGAACAAGATCCAAATTGGATTCTTGCAATGCAAGAGGAGCTCAATCAATTTGAAAGGAACAAGGTATGGGATTTGGTTCCAAGACCTAAAGGTCATCCAGTTATTGGCACCAAGTGGGTCTTCAGGAACAAGCTAGATGATCAAGGCAACATAGTCAGAAACAAAGCAAGATTGGTAGCCCAAGGATATTCACAGGAAGAAGGAATTGACTATGATCAGACCTTTTCTCCTATTGCAAGACTTGAATCTATCAGGATTTTTCTGTCCTTTGCTGCATTCAAGAAATTCAAAGTATACCAGATGGATGTGAAGAGTGCATTCTTGAATGGAGACATCAAAGAAGAAGTCTATGTGGAATAACCACCAGGTTTCATCTCTCCAACTCACTTCTCCTATGTATTTAAGCTTAATAAAGCTCTCTATGGTCTCAAGCAAGCTCCCAGAGCATGGTATGAGACCTTAGCTAGTTTTCTTTTGGAGAACAAGTTCTGTAGAGGCATAGTTGATAAATCCTTATTTTTCAGGGTACATAAAGATCAAACTTTACTAGTTCAAATATATGTAGATGATATCATATTTGGCTCTACTAATTCAAATCTATGCAAAAGGTTTTCTAACCTAATGCAATCTAAATTTGAAATGAGTAGTATGGGTGAATTATCATACTTCCTTGGTGTTCAAGTGAAGCAAACTCCAAATGGCATATTCATATCACAATCCAAGTATGCTAAGGAATTAGTGAAAAGGTTTGGTATGTCTGATGCTTCCACCATGAAAACACCCATGCCCTCAAATGCTGTTGTTGATACTGATGAATCAGGGAAACCTGTTGATCAGAAAGTATATAGAGCAATTGTTGGCTCATTAATTTATTTAACAGCAAGTAGGCCTGATATAATGTTTGCTACCTGTATTTGTGCTAGGTTTGAAGTTAACCCCAAAGAATCTCACCTAATTTTACTAAAAAGAATTTTGAGATATATAAAGGGTTGTCCAAATCTAGGACTTTGGTATCCAACAACATCAGAATTTGAATTGATTGGATTCACAGATTCTGATTATGCTGGATGCAGAGTAGACAGGAAAAGCACATCAGGAACTTGCCAGTTTCTTAGTGATAGGCTTATGTCTTGGTTTTGTAAGAAACAAACATCTGTGTCTACATCAACAGCTGAAGCTGATTACATAGCTGCATGCAGTTGCTGCTCACATATATTGTGGATACAAAATCAGCTCCTAGACTATGGTATCAATGTAAATAATTCAATTATATTTTGTGACAATACTAGTGCAATATCTATAGCACAAAATCCAGTTCTCCATAGTAGGACTAAACACATAGAAATTAGGCACCACTTTATCAGAGATAATATGGATAAAAATAAGATTTGCCTACAATTTATTCCTACTGACTTACAAAGAGCTGATATTTTCACCAAGCCATTGGATCAAAAGAAACATATCTTCTTTATAAATCAGCTAGGTATGATAGATGGAGATTCAATCTGATAAAAATTAATTTTTCTACTTATCCCATCTCTTCATCGAACTGAGATCGACGAAATTGAGTCGTTCGTCGAAAGGAGATCGACGAAGTCATCAAGATCGTCAAACTGAGATCGACGAAAATTTATTTTTTGTCGAACCCAGTTTTGATGAAGCTTTTGTTTCAGATCTTTCATTTTAATCAAATCTTTTTAAGTGAATGCCTACAGAAACTGCTTCTCTTTCCAGTTCCTTTGCACTTGATCTCTATTTTATTTTGCAAGAACAATAGCAATATAAATATTGCATCATTCCCTGCCTCCTTATATGTCCCTTCTTCTAGGGGCCTAGCTCCAGGTCTTCCTGAAACTAGGCAGGGGGAGATGTCTTGAAGAAGGTCTTGAAGAAGTTCCTTTTTGTCAGGGGGAGATACTTTCCTTCTTGTCAGGGGGAGATACTTTCCTTTTGACATGGGGAGTTGTTTTGAAGAAACAATTTATGATAGGGGGAGATGTTTTTTTGAAGATGCATGCTCCAGTTTCAAGAGGAAATGTTGTATGAAGAAGCAAAAAACAATTAGTTGATGAAGAAGCTCACAGCAGTTTGCAGCTTTAGTTTTGTTTCAAATCCAGTTTTGACAGATTCAAATTCTGATTGGTAGAAAAGCAAATTCATATTATAAAGCTACAATTCAGATCAACAAATTCAGAAAGCTGAAAAATAGCAGATACAGCTCAGATATCAAATTCAGATATAACAGATACAGTTCAGATAATCAATTCAGAAAGCTGAAGGCAATGTCAGAACTCAGAGAAAGATAATATCAGAATTTAGAAAGTCAGAAAGCAAGAATTCAGAAAGACAAAAGGTTCTGATTGTTTGTTATTATTATTTCTGTTTTCAAATGTAATGTTTCTAAACTCAGAGTATCATATTTCTTATATATCTGCTGAAATGTTTATAATCTGTCAGATATATATACTCTGTGTTTTGTTTGTTTTAATTTTTGTCAAATAGTGTCCTAACCCAAATAGGGGGAGATTGTTGGAGCAACCCTATTACTGATTTGGGATAGGATCACTATTTGTTTATTAGGACAAAGTTGACCCCAATGTATAGTCTTAAGGGTCAAGGTTTTAGGCTGATAGAACTAAGGGAAAGAATCAGTTTCTGTGTTCGACGAACTCCACACTGCGTTAAATGAACTCTATCATGCGTTCGACGAACGGCATGCTCCTGCATTCGACGAACTTAATAAGGTTCTGCGTCCGACGAACTCATTATGCGTTTGACGAACTCCTCTCTGCATTCGACGAATTGCTCAGTCTCAGCAATCGACGATTTCATTCAATTCTTCCAGTCAGGCTAGCAAATAAGTTCTCTCAGTTCGACGAACTCTAGCATCCATTCGACGAACTCAGTCTACGTTCGACGAATATCTTCAGGTCGACGAACTCATCTCTGAGATTGACGAATCCAATTCTGTTCGACGAACTCAATCTCCAGATCGATGAATTCCTATCTCAGCTCGACGAATTTCTCTAAGTTTATTCAGATCAGTTATATTATTCTCTGAACTCAGATCTCTCTCAGCAACGACTCTATTCTTCCAGATAAGTAAGGATAATAGATTTCCTTTTATTTATACTCCTATTTCGTAAAGAGGTCGTTGACTTATTCTGGGAAAATGACACTTTCATGGAAAAAGGAATAGAAATAAAAGTGTGTCAGATTTACAGTTCCCAGAATATCTCTCCCAGATTATTTTATTCCTTAAATCAAGGGATTTGAATTTCAAATCAATTATTATTCTCTCTAAGAAAACAATATACAAGAAGAAAGAGATTAGTAACAGAGAGAACATATCAGAGTATCAGTCGAGAGAGAAATATTCAGAGAAAGTCAAAAAGGAAGATAATCTTCCTCAAGCAGCACATTTTCATTCTCTGAGAACAACAATTCAATTCATCTCTCAGATTTCTGTTGTAAGTTCTACATCATCAAAGAGCAACAAATAATCTGAGAAACTTTTGTCTCTCAGATTCATCAGCTATCAAGGAAGATATTTGTTTCAAGAGAAAGCTCCATCCTCAAGCTGTCAACAATTTCAATCAGACAGGGGGAGCTTTACAACAACATTCCACTAGAGTCTTCTCTCAGATTATTGACAGAGAACATCTAAACCCTTCTTATCTCATCTTATACAGGGTTCTAACACCCTTCAAAAGTTAACCCCTTGGTTGCAGGGCACCTGAACAAAAACCTGTGGTTTGGTTAGAGCACCTGATCAAAACTCCTTGGTGATTTGGACACCTGATCAAAAATCCATTGGTGATAGGGCACCTGAACAAAAACCTAGTGGAATCCGACCATGTGTGGTAGAAGAGTAGATGTACCCAATTTGATTGGGGAACTACTATAAAATCCTTGTGTCCTATGTGTTGTGATTTTCTGTGTACTGTGATGTGTGCTTTGTTTTCTTCACTTTGTTTTATAACACAATCAATACACATATAAGTATCACTATTTTAATTCCGCTTTAAAAATAAGTGAAAACTTTTTAATACTCTATTCACACCCCCTCTAGAGTAACTTTAAGATCTAACCTCAGTTTCAACCACAATGGGTGGGTAGTGACCCATTTGCCTCCCTTAAGGGTTAGGAAGGTCTAAGTAGGGTCAATTTGGCAAGGTGAGGGTCAATTGACCCTTTGTAGGCCACTTTTGACTAAAATAGGGCTAGGTTGACTTAGGTCATATTGGCCAAATTGTAGGTCCCATGATGGGGCTTTTTGGTCTATTGGATCCCTAACATCCTTATAAGGGTAGGGGCAAGATCAATTTGGCATGGTGGAGGATAATTGACCCTAGATTAGGCTACTTTTGTTGGACATGTGTGTCATATCCCTTTGTTTGAGAATAACAAATCCCATATTGTACTTGATCTTACTTGCCGTGTGTTTATAATGTGCAGGAACTATAGGTGCAATACTCCACAGGTAGAAAGCAGCTTGGAACCAACAAACTGAGTTGAAGCACTACCGCCAGCGTTAGGGGTTAACGCATGCGCTAGAACTACCGCCAGCGCTAGCGCTACCACCTGGCGCTAGCTCAAGTTCGTGCACAGCGCCATGCCGCCGACGCTTTCGCAACCGCTCCACACGAATGCTACCACAGGCGCTATCTCCAAGGTCTATAAATTGATGGGTTCTCTCTCGTTTTGGTTAGAGCTTCTAGAGAGACTACTTGTGCCAAATTTCCAGAGTTGTTACTCTGCCGAAAGTTCATCTCCCACTCAAAGCCAAAGAAGATTTTTGGAGAAGGAAGGCCCCACGCTGCATGATGAGTACTTTTTGTACTCATCTCTTATTGTAATTTTAAAAATATTTTAATATGAATCCATATAATTTTGGTGAAATTTCTCATTTTATGTGCTTATTTTTATTTCTATGGGCTAACTTAAGCTGATTCTGTGTTTTTAGGTTTTTGGGGGATATCTGAGCAAAAATGTCAAGTACACGCCCCAAGGTCACGTGCGACTAGGGGGCGTGATGACCATGATGGCTTCCAGACCTATTTCCGCCTCCCCGTGGCCATTCCGTGAAGATTCGCCAAGTACACGCCCCAGGTCACGGGCGTGACCAGGGGGCGTGACCCAGTATCACGGTCGGACTCGCCACAAGCATCCAGATCAGCCTGCCATGTCAATTAAAGTTATGCGACCCAGGTCACGGGCATGACCTGGGGGCGTGACACCCAATCACGAGCGTGTTCAGCCTCCCACCGAAAGTCTCCCGCCATAAGCTTCCCGTGTGCAATATTCAAGGTTACACGCCCTAGGTAACAGGCGTGACCTAGGGGCGTGACACGTACATAACACCTGCATTAAAGCCAGAAGGCGCCTATTCCGCACAGCATCGATCACACCTCTTACACTCCCCTTGGTCATGGGCGTGACCAAGGGCGTGTAACACAAATTTTAAGCTATAAAAAGGGTGCTTCTCCAGATGATTAAGGACGAATTTTTGGAGTTTTAGCTTTAGTTTTGCATTATTTTTCTCATTCTCAAGCACTTGTACTTCTCTTTCTTCTTAACTTGCACTTGTACTTTCATTTCAAAAGCTTGTAACTTTCAATTTCTTATTGTAATTCTCGTTTACAATCAATAAAATAGTCTCTTGTTCGTTTTATATTATCATGTACTTCTCTACTTTTGTTAATTCCTCTATCTCCATGAGTAGCTAAATTTTTTTTAGTACTCAACCGAGATGATCCAAGGAAAATATAATTCATGATTTGATTTAAAGCTTCTCTTTCTCTTCTTTAGATAGCTTAAGATTTATCCTTGAATTTTAATTGATTGAGATTATATTTTCGATATATAATTCTCATTCGGGTTTTCGTAATCTAATAACTGAGAGGTTTTGAATTCGAATCGATCATTTCAAGGATAAAGAGATTTGAATGCACTCCTCGAGAGAGGATGACATAAATCTCCCGGATTGTAGTCAAATCCAATAGAGGGGTTCACTACGATAAAGCGAGTTTTAGGGGTCTTGATTCTAGAGTTTGATTGATCAGCCTAAACTCAGTTTAGCGTATCCTCGAGAGAGGCACATTTATAATTCGGGAACCTCCATGGTCAAGTGATTTCTTTAAGAAAATTAGAAGTTTTATTTCTTGTTTTTGTTTTCCGAGGTGATTCAAGGTTGAGTACTATTTTTTTAACTTATAGTTCTAAAACAATCCATTTCTCTTTCTTGCAACAACCAACCCCAAGTTCTAATTGATAAAATAATAGAGATTTTCCGAAGTAATAGTATTCAACCGCCCCGAGTCTAATCTGTTGGGTCCAGCGTTCCTTCACTTGACCCGTAGCGCCTTTCCGTTGATATAAAGATCAAGTTATGCCTTCACCAACAGTCCGGGCTTTTGGTCGAGTTGGTTGCGTTGGGTCCTCTCAATTGGTATCAAAGCAGGTTGCGGGTTCGAGACCGGGGGGGCGCTGATAATTCCAGAAATTCTCTCTACTTGTGTGGGTCCTGGCGGGTCAGGCGGCCGGAGCCATGTGTCAAGCCACCTCTGAGCTTGCGGGTCATGTGGAGCACCTCTGAGCTTGCGGGTCGTGCTGGATGCTGGGAGGGGGGGATTGTTGGGTCCAGCGTTCCTTCACTTGACTCGTAGCGCCTTTCCGTTAATATAAAGATCAAGTTGCGCCTTCACCAACAGTCTGGGCTTTTGGTCGAGTTGATTGCGCTGGGTCCTCTCATAATACGACCTTGGTTTTTATAACCTATACTACTTTCGATACTGTACACTTGTTGTTATCGTTTGCAGGCATAGTTTTGTGCATCAAGTTTTTGGTGCCGTTGCCGGGGAACTTGGTTGATATTTCGAAAAAAGAAATATCTATTAATTTTATCTTTTCTTTTCTTATTTTTTTATTAAGGTGTAACTAAATTCCTGGAAAGGACGCTTTGGGCTTGAATTCCCATCACAGCCTCTAGTACCTTGCGAGCCCTTCACCAGGTTGACCTTGGGAAGTCCAGGACTAATATTAAATCACCTAATTAAAAAAAATCTACATAAAAAAATAAAAATATAATAAATATATTTATCTAAAATTTTTTTTTTCCTTTTTTTTTCTTTTTCCACATCTTTTCCTCTTTTCTTTTGGTTTATGACCCGAGGAAACTCTTTAATTAATCTTGAATCTTGTTTTGATCCGGAAATCGAGCGCACCTTGCGGCGAAATCTCCGATTTAGTGATCTACCAATAATTCGCGAAGAGTCAATCGTAGAGAGTAACGAAGATATAATGGACGACCCCTACCATAATGAGGCTCCGCTACGGACTATGTCCTATTATGTGAGGCCGAATTGGGAGGGAACACAACCAAGCATTATTCGCCCGGCGGTGGCGAATAATAATTTTGAAATTAAAACGAGTATCATTCAGATGGTACAACAAACAGTCGTTTTCGACGGCTTACTGGATGAAGATCTTAATTTACATTAATTAAATTTTTTGGAAATTTGCGATACGTTCAAAATAAATGGCGTCACTGATGATGCCATTCATTTGTGTTTATTTCCTTTCTCTTTGCGGACTAAGGCTAAGCAGTGGTTGGGATCTCTTCCTAGAGGTTCCATCACTACATGGTCCAAAATGACGGAGAAATTCTTAACGAGATATTTTCCTCCGGCAAAGTCCGCTAAATTACGTACGGACATTCTCTCTTTTACGCAAATAGACTCGGAGTCTCTCTATGAAACATGGGAGCGCTTCAAGGAATAATTGCGGAGATGTCCTCACCATGCCCTTCCTTTATGGCAAAAAGTTCAATCTTTCTACAATGGTTCGAATCTCCAAACAAGGCAGGTGATTGATGCGGCCGCGGGGGGGACCCTCAATAACAAAACCCCCGAGGCCGCTCAAGAGCTTTTTGAAGAGATGGCCATGAATGCATATCAGTGGAATGCGCCACGGACGCACCCTAACAAGCCGGCCGGACTCTATGAAGTCGAGGCAGCCACTAATTTAGCGTTACAAGTAGAGAGATTACATAAGCAAGTGGCGGAGATGTCTGCTTCCTCCGCCACCAATTGGGCTAATAATAATAATAATGATAATAATAATTTAATTCAAGAGCACGTAGATTATATGGGGAACTCCTATCGTCCTCCTTATAACCCGAATAATAATATTCCATTTAATAATTCTTATAATCCGGGTGTAAGGAACCACCCTAATTTTTCATGGAGCAACCCCAATAATGCTCAACATTCACCACTAGTGAATCCTCCCGGATTCGCTCCACCATCACCACACAAGCAAGGAGCTCTGTCGGGCAAACATCCGGAATCTATTCGGATCTATTAAAAGCCTGGAAAACTAGATTGGACAGCTCGCCAAAATGTTCTCCGAACGCAAGCAAGGAGCTCTGTCGGGCAATACTGAGCCCAATCCACGGGAGAGCACCAACGCAATCACCCTCCGTAGTGGAAAGGAGGTAAAAACTTCAAAAGTGGCCGAGTTTGAGGTAAATGTTTCAACTCCGCCTCCGCCTTTAAATTCTTCTGGTTTAGCTCCGCGCATTATTCAAACGCCTTCTATTCCTTATCCTTCTAAATTACATAATGAGCGCAACGAGGAGCAGTACAAAAAATTCATAAATATTTTAAAACAATTTCAAATCAACGTACCATTCTGCGAGGCACTCTCTCAAATGCCTAAATACGCGAAATATCTCAATGATTTATTGTTAAATAAAAAGAAACTTGAAGATATTTCGCGCGTTTCTCTTAACGCAGAATGTTCGGCGATTGTTTTAAATAAATTTCCGGAAAAATTAAATGATCCGGGACGGTTTTCCATCCTGTGTTTGTTCGGTAATTAATTAATTAAACATGCCTTGGCCGATCTAGGAGCTAGCATAAATCTTATGCCATTCTCCTTATTTAAGAAGCTTGGTTTGGGCACCCCAAGTCCAACCAATATTATCATCCAACTAGCATATCGGTCTGTTAAGTACTCGATCGGAGTAATAGAAGATGTGCTAGTGATGGTTGACAAGTTTATCTTTCCGGTAGACTTTGTCATCCTCGATATCGAAGAGGACGCTGAAGTACCCCTCATACTCGGCCGACCCTTCCTAGCCACCGCTCGGGCTATAATTGACGTAAGTAACAGAAAGCTTCTCCTACGAGTTGGGGAAGAAGAAGTTACTTTTAATATATATCAGTCTATGAGAAATGCGCTCCCAAACGACGACTCTTGCTTTACCTTAGAAACAAATTTTGAAGAGGAAATAACGTCGTTTTCTGAAATAATTTCTCCTTTATTTGAAAATCCGGAAATTACAAATTTATTTTGTCAACAAGAAATAACTCGGCCACTCAAATTTGAAGAAGGAAAATTGAATAACTCTAAAATTAAAACATCTTACGAGGAGCCACCGAGTTTAGAATTAAAACAATTACGGGAACATTTAAAATATATATTTTTAGAAAAAGATTCAAAATTGCCCGTAATAATATCTTCCGCACTTAACGATTCGGAAATTTCCGAATTAATTAAAATTTTAAATAATCACCGCCATGCAATTGCATGGCAAATTTCGGATATCAAGGGGATTAGCCCCTCATTTTGCACGCATAAAATAAACTTAGAAAATAATTCTCGCAGCACTATTTAGCCTCAACGACGCCTTAATCCTAATATGAAGGACGTCATTAAGGCCGAAATTATAAAATTATTAGATGCGGGAATTATTTATCCAATTTATGATAGCACTTGGGTTAGCCTAAGAAGGGAGGGATAACGGTAGTTTCCAATGGAAATAATGAGTTAATCCCGACCCGTACTGTTACGGTTTGGTGGGTATGCATAGATTATAGAAAATTAAATAATGCTACCCATAAGGATCACTTTCTGTTACCCTTCATTGACCAAATCTTAGAACGTCTATCCGGTCACTCACACTATTATTTTCTTGATGGTCTTTCGGGATACTTTCAAATCCTAATTGCGCCCGAAGACCAAGAGAAAACCACTTTCACTTGTCCGTTCGGCACCTTCGTATATCGAAGAATGTCGTTTGGTCTTTGCAACGCGCCGACTACATTTCAAAGATGTATGCTGGCAATTTTTAATGAATTAGTAGAAGAAGTCATGGAAGTTTTTATGGATGATTTTTCCGTCTTTGGTGATTCTTGTACAAATTGTTTAAATAATCTTGATCGTGTTCTTCAACGCTGCGAAGACACGAATTTGACACTCAACTGGGAGAAGTGACACTTTGTGGTCCGAGAGGGATTAGTCCTCGGGCATAAAGTCTCAAGCAAGGGAATCGAGGTCGATAGGGCCAAGATCGAAGTCATAGAAAAACTTCCCCCACATACCAATATTAAATCCATTAGGAGTTTTCTAGGACACGCAGTCTTCAATAGATGGTTTATAAAAGATTTTTCAAAAATTACAAAACCGCTAATGCAACTTTTAGAAAAAGAATCTGCGTTTAATTTTGATGAAGAGTGTTTAAAAGCGTTTAATAAAATTAAAAAAGAACTTATCAATTATCCTAATTTAATCGCACCAAATTGGTCTCTTCCGTTCGAAATTATGTGCGATGCGAGCGATTTTACTGTAGGTGCAGTTTTAGGCCACCGGGTGAACAAATACTTTCACCCGATTTATTACGCAAGCAAAACACTCACTTCCGCCCAAGCTAATTATACTACAATGGAAAAATAACTTTTGGTGATTGTTTTTGCATTTGATAAATTCCGTGCTTATCTAACGCTTTCAAAAGTTATTGTTTTTTCAGATCACTCCGCCCTCCGATATTTACTAGATCAAGGAGACACTAAGCCCCGACCCTTGAGATGGATTATCCTTCTTCAAGAATTCGATTTGGAGATCCAGGACAAAAGGGGAGCAGAAAATGTTGCAGCCGTCCACCTTTCACGGTTGGAGAATCCGGCTGCAGGAGCGCTAGCAGAGGCCGAAATTGACGACAAATTTTTCTGAAGAGCGCCTCCTCGCCATCGAAAAGGTAACAACTTCTTCCAACCCTTGGTACGTGGATTTGGCCAACTATTTAGTGGCCCGGGTCCTACCAAAAGATTTTTCAAGTCAACAAAAGAAGAAATTCTATTCGGACTTGAAAAATTATTTTTGGGAGGACCCCTTTTTATTTCGTGTGAGAAAGGAATCCAAATTTTGCGTCACTGCCACGAAGGACCAGCCGGCGGACACTACCCAGCAAACCGGACCGTAAGAAAGGCGCTAGAGGCGGGCTACTATTGGCCCACCTTATTCAAAGATGCTCACAATTTTGTAAGTAATTGTGATCGGTGCCAACGGTCAGGTAACATTTCTAACCGGGACGAAATGCCCCAAAATCTATTTTTAGAATGCGAAATTTTTGATTTATGGGGAATATATTTCGTAGGTCCTTTACCCTCCTCTTTTAATAATAAATATATCCTTGTTGCGGTCAATTACGTGTCAAGGTGGGCGGAAGCACAAGCTTTTCCCACCAACGATGCGAGAGTCGTCGTAAAGTTTTAAAAAAATTTATTTACGTGATTCGGCACACCCCGAGCACTAATTAGTGATCAGGGCACACATTTCTATTACAACCAACTTGCTAAAATTTTAGCAAAGTATGGAGTTACACACAAGCTGTCTACCGCCTACCACCCACAAGCAAATGGTCAAGTGGAGGTGGTAAATCGTGAACTAAAAAGAATATTAGAAAAAACCGTGTCCGTTAATAGGAAGGATTGGTCGCTAAGATTAGACGACGCACTATGGGCCTATCAGACATCGTACAAAACCGCCATCGGATGTACGCCGTACCGATTAGTCTATGGTAAAGCTTGCCATTTATCGGTAGAATTAGAACATCGCGCTTTTTGGGTGCTAAGTTTTTTGAATTTGGATTTAGACTTAGCCTCCGAAAATAGAAAAAATGCAAATAAATGAACTAGACGAATGGCGCGTGAACGCCTATGAAAATAATAAATTTTATAAGGAGCGCACTAAGTTTTGTCATGATACAAAAATCAAAAATCCAGAAAGTTTTTCAATGGGAGATTTAGTCCTTTTGTATAATTCTAGACTTAAGCTTTTTCCGGGAAAATTAAAATCTCGATTGTCCAGTACCTTCAAAGTAAAAGAAGTTTGGCCATACGGGACCGTGCTAATAGAGCACCCAGAAAAAGGCTCTTTCAAGGTCAACGAGCAACGTTTAAAATTATACCACCCCGGTGACCCAGCGCCCGGAAACATCGAAAGAATTCACTTCCAAAATATTTAACATCACCACCTAGTCAAGATACGTGACGGTAAGCAAAGCACTTTTGGGAGGCACCCCAACGTTATTTTTTCTGCCCTTGTTTTTTTTCTATGTTTTTATCTTTCTAGCTTCTTTTTCAGGTTTTTAATCCGGCAACCCAATCTACCAACCAGAGAATCCTTCTTCTCCATTTTTTTATTTTCTGCATTTATTTTATTGTCTTGATAATTCTTCACATTTAGTTTTAAACATTGGGGACAATGTTTAATTTTAATTATGGGGGTGTAGCATAGCGTTCATTGTATTTTTATTTGAAAAAAAAAAATATATATATATATATATGTATATATCTAATTTCTTGGAAAGGGCGCTTTGGGCTTGAACTCCCATCACTGCTCCTAGTACCTTGCGAACCCTTCACCGGGTAGCCCTCGGGAACTCCAAGAACTAATAGAAAAAAAATGGCCGTAAAATAGTAATAATAATAATAATAAATGCGCCTAGCCTTGTGTTTTATCTTTCTAAAAATTTAGTTTGAGGGTTGATTATAAGTATTCTTACATTATTAATTTAGCTAATATTTTGTTTTATCGGAATTTGATAAACTTAAATTTGAAGTAATTTAGTTTTAAGAAACATTTATGTTTTTAATTCAACTAGAGAATTTATTTAGCACTACTTCTCATTTTAAATTTAAATAACTTCACTTTGTGGTAGATTGGCTAAACATCTCTAGAGTTTTATTATATTCTCTTTTAACGTTAAGATCTTAGTAAATTTCATTCCACTAAAAAATTTGCTCTCAAAATAGTTTAATGTATTAACTAGAAATATTTCTTGTTCCCTTACCCTTTGTTGGCAAAATTAAAAAAATGTAGAAAAAAGATCATATGTCATGGAAATAAGAGGATAAAATTCATTATTTCCTAAACATATGCACCCAAAATCATTTAAAGGATTATATGTCATGATGTAAGAGGATAAAATTCATTACATCTAAAACATATATATTTTGGGTTTTTGTTTGAAGAGAAAGTTTAAAAAGATTATATGGCATGGAAAATAAGAGGATAAAATTCATTATTTTCCTAAACATATACATTTTCGTATTCAAATAAGGTGAAAGGATAAAATTCATCACCTTTATTTTAGTATCTCTTCATTTTTCCGTTTCGTTAAAACCAATCCTTAGCCATCTCTATTGATTCTCGTCCTAAATAAAATTATTTAGAGAGCAATATTTTGGTAGGTGTCTTCTTCTTTAAGTTTCTTTTATGTTACAGTGTCAATAATTTCAATCTATAATTTCATTGCTAAATAGTTATCTTGAGAAGTACTTAGCTAAACATTTTTTCTCTTTTTAAATTACTACCATAACTTATGACTTAATTTTTGAATTACTAGAATTTGCTTTTAACTTATTCATGGTTTAATGAAATTTTGGTTAATTAGAAATAATATCGATTTCTTGTAATTCTTTCCTCATTCTTTTGCTCTGGAATAGCAAAAGCTCAAGTATGGCGGTGTTTGATGAGTACTTTTTGTGCTCATCTTTTATTGTAATTTTAATAATATTTTAATTTGAATCCATATAAGTTTGGTGAAATTTCTCCTTTTATGTGCTTATTTTTATTTCTATGGGTTAACTTAAGCCGATTCTATTTTTTTAGGTTTTCTGGCGATATCTAAGCAAAAATGTCAAGTACACGCCCCAAGTTCATGAGCGTGACTACGAGGCGTGATGACCATGATGGTTTCCAGACCTATTTCCGCCTTCCCGTGGCCATTCCGTGAAGATTCGCCAAGTACACGCCCCAGGTCATGGGCGTGACCAGGGGGCATGACCCAGTATCACGGACGCGACTCGCCACAAGCATCCATATCATTCTGCCACGTTAATTAAAGTTATACGCCCCAGGTCACAGGCGTGACCTGGGGGCGTGACACCCAATCACAAGCGTGTTCAGCCTCCCGCCGAAAGTCTCCCGCCATAAGCTTCCCGCGTGCAATATTAAAGGTTACACGCCCTAGGTCACGGGCGTGACCCAGGGGCGTGACACATACGTAATGCCTGCATTAAAGCCAGAGGGCGCCTATTCCACATAGCATCGATCACGCCCCTTGGTCATGGGCATAACCAAGGGCGTGTAACACAAATTTTCAGCTATAAAAAGGGTGCTTCTCCGGATGATTAAGGACGAATTTTTGGAATTCTAGATTTAGTTTTTGCACTATTTTCCTCATTCTCAAGCTCTTGTACTTCTCTTTATTCTTAACTTGCACTTGTACTTTCATTTCAAAAGCTTGTAACTTTCAATTTCTTCGTGTAATTCTCGTTTACAATCAATAAAATAGTCTCTTGTTCGTTTTATTTTATCATGTACTTCTCTACTTTTGTTAATTCCTCCATCTCCATGAGTAGCTAAATTTCTATTAGTACTCGACCGAGATGATCCAAGGAAAATATAATTCATGATTTGATTTAAAGCTTCTCTTTCTCTTCTTTAGATCGCTTAAGATTTATCCATGAATTTTAATTGATTGAGATTATATTTTCGATATATAATTCTCATTCGTGTTTTCGTAATCTAATAACCGAGAGGTTTTGAATTCGAATCGATCATTTCAAGGATAAAGCGATTTGAATGCACTCCTCAGGAGACGATGACATAAATCTCCCGGATTGGAGTCAAATCCAATAGAGGGGTTCACTACGATAAAGCGAGTTTTAGGTGTTTTGATTCTAGAGCGAAAGTTCGATTGATCAGCCTAAACTCAGTTGAGCGTATCCTCGAGAGAGGTACGTTTATAATTTGGGAACCTCCATGGTCAAGTGATTTCTTTAAGAAAATTAGAAGTTTTATTTCTTGTTTTGTTTTCCGAGGTGATTCAAGGTTGAGCACTAGTCTTTTAACTCATAGTTCTAAAACAATCCATTTATCTTTCTTGCAACAACCAACCCCAAGTTCTAATTGATAAAATAATAGAGATTTTCCGAAGTAAGAGTATTCAACCGCCCAGAGTCTAATACAACCTTGGTTTTTTTAACCTATACTACTTTCGATATGGTATACTTGTTGTTATAGTTTGCAGGCATAGTTTTGCGCATCACTACATCCGAAGAACGATCGCTTCAACCTCGCTTGTGCCACAGCGATCGTTCATCCTCAACTTCAGAAATCTCATGGAGGGAGTTCTTGTTATTTGCTTTATTTCATTATTATAATTTTTGTAGTAGAATTCACCTTGTGTTGGCGACTAGGTCCTTGCGCGGCTGAGTGGGTAATTCGCCGCGTGAGTTGGCGACTAGGTCTAGGAGATTAGATCTAGGGGGTGCTCGAGGCCATTTCCAGGGTAGGATTGGCTAGAGCGGCTTGAGGCCATATCCAGGGAAGGATAGGCTAAAGCCAACCGGTTTGTGGGGATACAAGTCCGTATAGAAAAGGAAAAATTGATTTACTTTGTACGCCTCTGATTTCTAGCGATATTGAAATCAAATTTATGTAAACACCTTTTTATATAATATAATCATGTCTCTATTTGTGTTTACTTGATTTCTCTCATTTGGCGTAAATTATAAAATTGCAAATTATAATTGTTTCTTCCTTTAAGCTAAATTGTTATTTCATTTGCATTTACTTTAAAAAAATTTAGTAAATCGTCTACAACTTTAAAAAGAATTTTATTCCCTTATTCACCCCCCCCCCCCCCTTTAAGGGCGCCTATCGATCCAACAAGTGGTATCAGAGGATAGGTTATTCCAAATGGTTTCAAAACCAGGAATAATGGTGTCTTATGATCTCGTTTTCTCTGAGGGTCAGGGAATTAGTAGACCTCCACTATTTACCGGGTCAGATTATAACTATCAGAAAAATAGGATGAGATTGTTTCTTATGACCCTAGATATTGAGGTATGGAATATGGTAGAAGAGGAATACTCTCCTCCTACAATTGTAGTTGGAGAGATAACTTTAGAAAAACCAAAAGATAAATGGGATGATAGGGATAAGCTAAAATGCAAAAATAACGCCAAGGCCATGAATGCTTTATTTTGTGCGTTAGATAGAAATGAATTTAATAGAATTTCCGCATGTACTACTGCATATGAAATTTGGAATCATTTGGAAGTTACTCATGAAGGTACATCGCAGGTTAAAGATTCAAAGCTTATCCAACTGGAGTCGGAATATGAAAAATTCCGGATGGATGAAAGTGAAGATGTTGATGACATATACACGCGCTTCACCAAGATCGTCAATGCCTCCAAAGTTCTTGGAAAGACCTTCTCCAATGGCGACTTGGTTCGAAAGATCCATCGTTCCCTTCCTCCAAAATTCAACCCGAAGGTGACGGTCATTTCAGAATCGCACAATCTAAGAACTCTCCAAGTTGAGAGCCTCATTGGGAATCTCAAAACCCATGAGGTAGAACTCAAAATCCAATATGATGAATACAACAAGGAGCAAAAGAAGAAGGCGTTGGCACTAAAGTCAAAAAAGGAGTGCCAAGAGGATGAGGATGAAGATGAAGAAAACCTTTTGGTGAAGAACTTCTGAAAGTTCATGCGGAATCTGGAAAGGAGAAACACTTTTCGGAAATTTATCTAAAAGGATGCAAGATGGAAAGGGTCATCTTCAAAGAAGGAAAAGGAGAGCGACGAAGAATAAGAAAGACCTCCACCGGAATGCTTTCATTGTAAGACGACCGGGCCCATTCGGAGCCAGTGCCCAAAGTTCTTAAAGGAGAAGAAGGACAAGCGGCACAAAGGGAAGGAGAAGAGGAAGGTGCTAAATGCTAGAACATGGGATGACTCCTCCTCCTCCTCCGAAGAATCAAGCGGGTCTTCATCAAGCGAAGATGAGGAAGCAAACATGTGCCTCATGGGACATGGAAACGACGACGACGACACTAGTGTTCTTAGCGACACTGAGGTAACTCCTCCCACTTATGATGTACTCTTTAATGAATTTCTTGAAACTTGCAAAGCTATTGATAAAAATATGAAAGATAGTATTTTATTGAATCCAGAAAATGAATCTCTTATTAAAGAAAATCAAAAGCTTTCCAAAAAATTAATTATTTTAGAAAAGAGAAAGGTTTCTTGCCAAGAGTGTGATCATTCCACTAAATTGGCAAAAAATATTGAAGAGTCACTTTCTAAAGCCCTCTCTCATGCCAAAACTCTTACAAAAGAGAAGGGGGAATTAGAAAGAAATTAGAAGCCTCTCTTTTGCAAATCAAAAATAATAAAAAAAGGTTTTGAAAATAGGTGTGTCATGCTTGTGAAAGAAATTTTTCACTTAAAGCACAAGTTCATGATCTCGCCATGGCCATTAAAATATTTGGAATAGGACAAAAATCACTGGAAATGATTTTAGGGAACCAGTGTCATGGTTCTGGAAAATTTGGGCTCGGATATCGAGGTGAGGGCTACCGCCCGGCGCTAGCCACTAACGTCGGCGCTAGCACCTTATACAAGAAGCCTGAATTTTCGTTTCCAAAATGTTTTTCTTCTGTAAATCCAATTTCTTCCAGCAAGAAAATATTCCAGAAAAGGGTCTTAACCCCATTTATTTCGTGTGCAAACGGTTAGGTCACACATCTAGTTCTTGCAAGAAAATAAAACAAACCACTTTAAAGCAAATCTGGGTACATAAGGCTTCCACTTATTCCATGGGTGGTACCACTTGGGTATCCAGATCTTTACTCTTATCTTTTTTCTAGATGTGCAGGCAGGCTAAGGAGAATGAAGACGTGTGGTACTTGCATTCTGGATGCCCCAAGCACATGATGGGAAATAAAGCAAAGTTCCTTAGCTTAGAAAAGAAGAAGGGAGGGATCGTGACGTTTGGTGGCAACCGAAAAGGAAGGATCATGGGAATTGGTACAGTTGGTAACGAATCCTTTACTATATCTAATCTTCTTTATGTGAAAGGATTACAACACAATTTAATTTCTATTAGACAATTATGTGATAAAGGATTAGATGTGTTATTTGAATCTTCCACTAATCTATGCAAAATATCTAATCCTACAACAAAAGATATTTTACTAACTGCACCAAGAATACATAATGTTTATATAGTTTCTTTTCATGATCTTTCTAAATCATCTATAAAATGTTTTATTACTAAAAATGATGAATTAGAACTTTGGCATAGAAAGCTAGGGCATTCTAGCACAAAGCTCAATGTAAAACTTGCCAAAAGTGATTTAATTAGAGGATTGCCTAGGTTAAATGGAACTTTACCTTCACTTTGTTCACCATGTCAAAAAGGTAAATTTTCTAGATCCTCTTTCAAAAGTAAAAATTTCATTTCTACTACAAGACCCTTGCAAATAATTCATATGGATCTTTTTGGTCCCGTTAGCACTACAAGTCTTGGTGGTAGATTATATTAATATGTTTTAATAAATGATTTTTCAAGATATTGTTGGACATTATTTCTCTCTTCCAAATCTGATGCGTTTTGCGAATTTGTAAAATTATGTACTCGTATTCAAAATGAAAGTGATTTAAAAATTAAATGCATTCTCTTAGATCATGGAGGAGAATTTGAAAATGAAAAATTTACATCCTTTTGTGATATGTTAGGCATTAAACAAGAGTTCTCCGCACCACGCACACCACAACAAAATGGTGTTGTAGAAAGAAAGAATAGGACACTTCAAGAACTAGCACGCACTATGCTATGTGAATATAAATTACCTAAGTCCTTTTAGGCCGAAGCCGTAAATACATTATGTTATGTTATGAATAGAATCATGCTTCGTCCATCTCTTAATCTCACACCATATGAACTTTATTTCCAAGAGAAGCCTAATGTATCTTATTTCAAAGTTTTTGGTTGTAAATCTTTTTTTTTAATACAAAAGATAGCTTGGGAAGGTTTGATGAAAAAATGTGATGAAGGAACTTTTCATGGGTACTCTTCAACTAGTAAAGCTTATAGAAATTTTAATAAAAGAACTAGTAGAGTTGAAGAGTCAATAAATGTGAAATTTGATGAGTTTGTTCCTTGTGTAGAAAAACTTTCCGCAGGCAACGAGGATGATCACTTGCCACCCTTGGAGCATGATGATGAGGAACCTTCCAAAGAAGAAGAAGAGGAGGCCAAGGAAGATGAATATGTACCTCCAAGTGCCTTGAAATTCACAAAGGATCATCCACGAGAATTAATAATTGGTGAACCATCCATCGGGGTAAGAACTCGCTCTTCTCTTCATGAATCTTATTCAAATATCTGTTTTGTTTCCGAAATTGAACCAAAAACCGTTTCTACCGCTTTAAATGATGAATTTTGGTTTTTGGCTGTGAATGAAGAGTTAGAACAATTTGAGTGACATGATGTTTGGAAATTAGTAGAAAGATCATCTAATCGCCCGGTTGTAGGTGTAAAATGGATTTTTAAAAATAAATTAGATGGTGAGTCTAGAATCACTAGAAATGGCACGCTTAGTAGCACAAGAATATTCACAAATCGAGGTGATAGATTTTGATGAAACTTTTGCACCCGTTGTTAGGTTGGAATCCATTAGAATTTTTCTAGCATTTGCAAGCATTAAAAGTTTAAAACTATTTCAAATAGATGTAAAAAGTGTTTTTCTCAACCAGTTTGTAAAAGAAGAAGTTTATGTTGAACATACCCCCCGTTTTATTAATGAAAAATTTCCCAATCATGTTTATAAACTAGAAAAAGCACTTTATGGTTTAAAACAAGCGCCTCGTGCATGGTATGAAAGACTTACATCATTTTTTATTAAAGCACGGTTATATTATGGGAAGTGCCGATAATACTCTCTTCATTAAGCATAATAATGAGGATTTAATTATTTTGCAAATCTATGTTGATGATATAATCTTTGGATCTACTAATGAAGAGTTGTGTAATGAAGTTATTAAAGTGATGAAAACTGAATTTGAAATGAGTATAGTAGGAGAACTTTCTTATTTTCTTGGTTTTCAAATATCGCAAAGAAATGATGGTATTTTTATATATCAAACCAAATATGTCTATGATATGCTTAAACGCTTTGGATTTGAAAACCTTAAACATGCTTCTGCACCAATGATTGCATCACTTAAATTATGAAAAGATGAATCGGGAATTTCTATCGATCAAACTTTATATAGAGGTATGATAGGATCTCTACTTTATCTAAGTGCAACTAGACCCGATATTATGTTTGTCGTATGCTTATGTGCTCGATTTCAAGCCAATCCAAAAGAATCTCATTTAAAAGCCGTAAGACGAATTTTTAGATATCTAATTGGGTCATCTAGATTAGGATTATGGTACCCGCACAATAATTCATTTACACTTCACGGCTATTCCGATTCGGACTATGCCGGATGCTCACTTGATAGAAAAAACACTAGTGGTACTTGTCATTTTCTAGGACCTTCATTAGTTGGATGGTCTAGTAGGAAACAAAATTCGGTTGCACTCTCCACCACGGAGGCCGAATACATTGCATTAGGGAGTTGTTGTGCACAAGCACTATGGATGAGCCAAACTTTAGAGGACTTTGGTTTTCATCTAAAACATATAGAATTAAAATGTGACAACAAGAGTGCCATTGATCATATAAATAATCTGGTACACCATTATAGATCCAAACATATAGATGTACGTCATCATTTCATTAGGGATCACATTAAGAAAGAAAATGTTAGAATAAGTTTCATTGGCATAGACTCTCAAATTGCTGATATATTCACTAAACCTCTTCCCGATGCAAGGTTTCAAATGTTACGGTTGGAATTAGGAGTCTTAGACAACTTAGGATGAGTGATTTGAAAAACGCTAAAGTTTTATGCAATTTAAGCAATCAAGACATCTCCATAAATTACAAAATTTATGTATAAGACTACTCTTAAGACTCCTAATAAATATCAAAAATCAGATTTTTAAAATTCTCAAAAAATCGTGTACTGTTTCTCGCGCTAGCACTAGCGCCGGCGCTAGCGTGGGTGTTCATTTTTTTTGTATTTTAAAATTTCTAAAAATCTATAAAAATATGCTAGTTCATATGTACTACTTAGTTTTTGTGTTTCTGACTATTTTATTTTTGTTTTATTTATATTATGAAAAAACAACCACAAAAGTTCAAAATTCGAAAATATAAAAATATGTTTTTTGTCGTTCTCTGTTTTTTCTTTCATTAAAATTTTTCAAAACAACAAAAAAAAATGTATGATCTTTATTGCTAATATCAAGCATGAATGAATTCTATTATTTAGAATTATTTACAATGTTAGAACTTTTTTCTTTCAAATTACTATGAACATTGTTTTGTTTATCATGCTTTGATATATCTATTTAAAGTGAATTAATTGAATGTAAAAATATGTGTAGAACCAAGCTTAGCATGCCTCTAAGTATGAGTAAATATTTTGTGATTGATAATGATATTTTTCACTCACTTATTTTGGTAATCAACATGTGTGTTTAAATCTAAAAGATGCTTGCTTGTGTATTGTAATTGTACAATGAATTAAAACTTGCATAAGTTTATTATCTACACTACAATTGAAATGCACTTAAAATTAAGAAAAGTGGTTCAGTTTAAAATTTCTGGGTTTGCAAACAAGTGTATTCGGAGAATGTTGTCTCACAAAAGTTAACATAAAAATAGACAAATATAACTCCACCAAGCACTACTTGAACCTCCTGATAAGTCTTCATAAGCATTGTGAGGTTGAGCACCTTGGAAAGAATAGTAAAGTGTCGTGTGCAACCCTTGATTAGTATACCACTTTTTATAAATAGTGTGCATTAAAAGTGTGTGAAAGTTGATATACTTGTGTTTTATTGTGCACTTTACTCTACATATATCTTGTATTTTGTGATTTACATCAATTGTTAGCATTGCTCAAAATACACTTATGTGCACATCATTATCTTTCATAACACTTCTTCTCATGAGTATTGGATTCTAATGCTTTATCTATACTACTCCTTATATAAGAAACGCACTAGATAACTTAGCATGATCTCTACAATGTTTTGGTATCTCTTGAACTTAAAATTAAGTAACATTGTAGTATATTTTCTTTTTGATATGTTCATTTCATGCTTGGTATCTTTATGTAAAACTATGAGATTTCCAAAAGGTTACAACATCTTTACATTTTGAACTTAAACTCATATTTATAATTATGATTTTCATGCTTACAAAAAGATGTTTCTTATAATCTTCCGCTTGCTTAAAACTCTTATCTATTTATTTGAAATCTCTTCAAAATCATGCTTAAACTCTTTATCATTTAATATATTACAAAAGCTCGATCATGCTTTAAGATTTCTAAGGAATGCCTCCTTACTTCCCTTACCCCACCTTCTTTTGATAATACCAAAAGGGGGAGATTAATTGAAGAAATCTAGAAGATTAAGGGGAGAATAATTCATTCATGTCATCTATCATTTCGGGAGAGTAAAACATAAATTACATTAATGTAAGGGGAGCATTAAGATAGGGGGAGTATGCACTATTCTCATGTTTATCATATACTATAGTTGCACTTTTTCTCGCTTATCATATATCCTATAAACACCTTTGTTGATTTCTTACTAAGAGGATTTGTTATTATCAAAAGGGGGGAGATTGTTGGACAAGTGTGTCACATCCCTTTGTTTGAGAATAACAAATCCCATATTGTATTTGATCTTGCTTGTCGTGTGTTTATAGTGTGCAGGAACTATAGGTGCAATACTCCACAGGTAGAAAGCAGCTTGGAACCAACAAACTGAGCTGAAGCACTACCGCCAGCGTTAGGGGTTAACGCAGGCGCTAGCGCTACCACCAGCGCTAGCGCTACTGCCTGGCGCTAGCTTAAGTTCATGCACAGTGCCACGCCGCCGATGCTTTCACAACCGCTCCACACAAACGCTACCGCAGGCGCAAGGAGCTACCACAGGCCCTATCCCCAAGGTCTATAAATTGATGGGTTCTTTCTCGTTTTGGTTAGAGCTTCCAGAGAGACTACTTGTGCCAAATTTCCAGAGTTGTTACTCTGCCGAAATTTCATCTCCCACTCAAAGCCAAAGAAGATTTCTGGAGAAGGAAGGCCCCACGCTGCATCCGTAGAACGATCGCTTCAACCTCGCTTGTGCCACACTAATCCTTCATCCTCAACTTCAGAAATCTCATAGAGGGAGTTCTTGTTATTTGCTTTATTTCATTATTGTAATTTTTGTAGTAGAATTCGCCTTGTGTTGGCGACTAGGTCCTTGCGCGGCTTAGGGGGTAATTCGCCGCGTGAGTTGGAGACTAGGTCTAGGAGATTAGATCTAGGGGGTGCTTGAGGCCATATCTAAGGTAGGATTGGCTAGAGCGGCTTGAGGCCATATTCGGGGAAGGATAGGCTAAAGCCAACTGGTTTGTGGGGATACAAGTCGGTATAGAAAAGGAAATATTGGTTTACTTTGTACGCCTCCGATTTCTAGCGATATTGAAATCAAATTAATGTAAACACCTTTTTATATAATATAATCATGTCTCTATTTGTGCTTACTTGATTTCTCTCATTTGGCGTAAATTATAAAATTGCAAATTATAATTGTTTCTTCCTTTAAGCTAAATTGTTATTTCATTTACATTTACTTTAAAATAACTTAGTAAATCGTCTACAACTTTAAAAAGAATTGTATTCCCTTATTCACCCCCCCTAAGGGCGCCTATCGATCCAACAACTTTGACTAATTTAGGGTTAGGGTTGACTTTGGTCAATTTGGCCTCTTTGGTTGACCCCAATGGGTCCTTGGTGCTCTAAGGGACCCCTAATGGGTTAGGGATGCTATGGTGGGGTCAAAGGGTCAAGGTGAGGCCCTAAAGTCCAACCCTAGGCTTGTTAACTAGAAATTGCTATTTGCAGACCATTGTCTTTTTCCTCCTTCTTGCCTAAGTTCACATGGTCTTAAGTGCTCCCTATGGTTTTATCATGACCTAGTCATGGCAAAACCAACTTAGGGGTCTAATTATTTGGGGGATGTTACAATCACGACTAACTCTACCTATTCCTTTCCTAGTTGTTGCGGCTACGGCAGTAGACCCTGCAAGGGAACCGCCTGAAACGGGGGCTAGGACAGCGGACAATTAGCCTTTAGATGCCCATTCTGACCGCAGTAGAAACACGATCTAACCTTCTCCCAGCAAAAGGCAACCTCATCACCTTATTCTGGCAAAGGTGCAAGCAAGATCGCTCTTAGGTGCACCCTGGATCTCAAGCTCCTGAGACTGCTTCTGCGCGCCTAACCTCTTGAAGCACTTCTCGAACGGGTGGCCCACATGGCCACAAAAACTACACACCCGCTTGCCCACCTTACTTGGAGCAGGGTTGCCACTATCAGCAGCTTTCCTCCTTTCCTTCCTCGACACCGCAACCTGACCCACAATAGGGTTCTGCACCCTAGGCTGCTGCCCAAAAGTAGTCATTGTCCAAGTCTGAATCTGCCCCTGCACCACGACCATTGCCTCGACAATGCCTCGATACTCTGACGCAACTCCTCAATCACTGCCTCACTGCATGCACCTGAGGATTCCTCCTCCGACCGGAGAGCCAACACCGACGCACTACGCTCTGGAGTCATCTATAGCAATTACGAACGAACCGCTCATCTACACCTAGCTTAAGACACAACAGCTAGGAAACTAGAATTTACTAACTCGATACAGATCAGAAAAGAATAGATATTTGCTCTTGTTGTTACCTTGATCTGGGAAAAGTTTTATATGTGATATTTCCCTATACTCAGGATGATAATTCATCACCCCTGAATCACTCGTGCTCCTCTCCGGTATGCATGAAGGCTGAACATCTTTCTTTTAAAACCATGAGTGTACATGTGTCATCTTGTAGATCTCTAGCTTGGCACGTGTGCTTATGCAATGTTATGCAATGTATGCAGTGCTATACAGTCTAAGAAAGGATTTAATGCATGTTATGAGTGGCGTACACATGCAATCATATGCATCACATACTACATATTATCGCATGTAACAAAAAAGAAAATCTAATGGACACGCATGCGACCTACGTTATGCATCTCATACTATATAACAGTCACATGTTGTCACCTATGAGGTTCAATATACATGATGCGTGTCGGCAAGTGCACCGGTCGCTGTCAAGTAATAATTGTGGAGAATAAATTCCTCGGATGTCGGTCTCTTGAGGAATGCAGGATGGGTGAACGAATCGCGCAGAGATGATTGTTACACAAGCGTTCAACAAACACAAAGAGGGGTTTTTCGTAGGTTTTCCTAATCTTAGCAATAACAAAAGAAATGCGGGTCGAAAACACCGCTTCGCAAAGTGAGGTGGATGCAACGGCCGCGATGCCGTGCTTCGTGAGGCGGATGAAGTGAACTCAAGTGCGAGAGGGTGAGGGTCACAAACACATCATCACAACCGCCGTTAGCTCTTGCTAACGCGGGTCAAACACCTTGCGTGCGGGCGCGAGTGAGTGAATGAGAACGGAGTGAATCACAACCAAACCATGAAGAATAACAAAGAGACATTCATTTAAACAAATAACATCTCAATATTCGAATTTTATAAGGTTCAAAGAGTACAACGAGTAAAGAGGAAAGAAATAACCGATGTTGAAGACTAGCGGCCATTCACGGCCGGAATGGTAGGTTGTCGGGCTACCTCCGGACTCGGACGGACAATGCTTCCGGCGTAGAGAGCTGTCACGATCTCCCTACGTGCTCCGTCGTCTTCGACTTTAGGTTTCTTCTTCTTCTCACCGAGCGGAATGAAAGAATGCTTGCTTGGAGGCTTGCGGACGATGGAGAACACTCACGGACAATGGAGGAAGTCTTGGAATGGATGGAGGAGGCTTCCCTTTGCGTAGGAGATGAAGTGGAGGCGTCCCAAGGTGGAAATCGGCGGCGTACGGAACAGGAATCCCGCTCCCGGCATGAACCATCCGCCCTAAAATCGCAATAGGCGTTTAAATAGGCGCTGGATTAAATACTGCGCACGATCATTGGCGCACGACCAGTGGTCGTGCGCACTGGAATTCTGCGATCGTGCGCACTGCCTGGGTGGAACCTGCAAGATACGAAATTATAAAATAAAATGTTCGCACGACCAGTGGCGCACGACCGGTGGTCGTGCGCACTGGAGTTGATGGTCGTGCGCACTGGAGCAAACAGAACTCGGAAATTAAATGGTAAGTGCGCACGAGCAGTGGCGCACGACCGGTGGTCGTGCGCACTGGCGTTGGTGGTCGTGCGCACTGCACCAAACAGAACTCGTGAAAAAGGGCTAAGTGCACACGATCAGTGGCGCACGACCAGTGGTCGTGCGCAATAGAACCGGTGATCGTGCGCAGTGTTCCTGTGCAGAATTGCACCGGGAACACCTGCACTACTCCTATTCCAGCACAACCACAGATCTTGCCACTGAAAGTGGCACTTAACAGCACAAGAATACTACTAATGACAATAAGCACGAAAATCACACCAAAGTGGGCCAAGATGTGCACCTAGCATGGATTATCAAATATAAACTATAACAAGGCTAAAGTGCGGAGAATTGACTAAATAACGGCCCGGATGAGTCCATAAATGTGTATATGATCAGGACTCATCACATGGCGCCGTTGCCGGGGACTCATCACAACGGCGCCAAAAACTTGATGCGTGTCGGCAAGTGCACCGGTCGCTGTCAAGTAATAATTGTGGAGAATAAATTCCCCGGATGTCGGTCTCTTGAGGAATGCAGGATGGGTGAACGAATCGCGCAGAGATGATTGTTACACAAGCGTTCAACAAACACAAAGAGGGGTTTTTGGTTGGTTTTCCTAATCTTAGCAATAACAAAAGAAATGCGGGTCGAAAACACCGCTTCGCAAAGTGAGGTGGATGCAACGGCCGCGATGCCGTGCTTCATGAGGCGGATGAAGTGAACTCAAGTGCGAGAGGGTGAGGGTCGCAAACACCTCATCACAACCGCCGTTAGCTCTTGCTAACGCGGGTCAAACACCTTGCGTGCGGGCGCGAGTGAGTGAATGAGAACGGAGTGAATCACAACCAAACCATGAAGAATAACAAAGAGACATTCATTTAAACAAATAACATCTCAATATTCGAATTTTACAAGGTTCAAAGAGTACAACGAGGAAAGAGGAAAGAAATAACCGATGTTGAAGACTAGCGGCCGTTCACGGCCGGAATGGTAGGTTGTCGGGCTACCTCCGGACTCGGACGGACAATGCTTCCGGCGTAGAGAGCTGTCACGATCTCCCTACGTGCTCCGTCGTCTTCGACTTTAGGTTTCTTCTTCTTCTCACCGAGCGGAATGAAAGAATGCTTGCTTGGAGGCTTGCGGACGATGGAGAACACTCACGGACAATGGAGGAAGTCTTGGAATGGATGGAGGAGGCTTCCCTTTGCGTAGGAGATGAAGTGGAGGCGTCCCAAGGTGGAAATCGGCGGCGTACGGAACAGGAATCCCGCTCCCGGCATGAACCATCCGCCCTAAAATCGCAATAGGCGTTTAAATAGGCGCTGGATTAAATACTGCGCACGATCATTGGCGCACGACCAGTGGTCGTGCGCACTGGAATTCTGCGATCGTGCGCACTGCCTGGGTGGAACCTGCAAGATACGAAATTATAAAATAAAATGTTCGCACGACCAGTGGCGCACGACCGGTGGTCGTGCGCACTGGAGTTGATGGTCGTGCGCACTGGAGCAAACAGAACTCGGAAATTAAATGGTAAGTGCGCACGAGCAGTGGCGCACGACCGGTGGTCGTGCGCACTGGCGTTGGTGGTCGTGCGCACTGCACCAAACAGAACTCGTGAAAAAGGGCTAAGTGCACACGATCAGTGGCGCACGACCAGTGGTCGTGCGCAATAGAACCGGTGATCGTGCGCAGTGTTCCTGTGCAGAATTGCACCGGGAACACCTGCACTACTCCTATTCCAGCACAACCACAGATCTTGCCACTGAAAGTGGCACTTAACAGCACAAGAATACTACTAATGACAATAAGCACGAAAATCACACCAAAGTGGGCCAAGATGTGCACCTAGCATGGATTATCAAATATAAACTATAACAAGGCTAAAGTGCGGAGAATTGACTAAATAACGGCCCGGATGAGTCCATAAATGTGTATATGATCAGGACTCATCACACCCCCAGACTTAACTGTTTGCGCGTCCCGAGCAAACGAATCCGGCGGAGCGTGAAAACGATAATTGACATAGAGAATTACACAAAGGAGTACGGTGCGAAGTAACATACGCATGGAAGTAGAGAATTTAGTAGAAGGAGATTCTAGATATGCTAAATAATTTACAAGAGTATTAAAGCGTAATTAAAGATTTAGATGTACTCAATTGGTGAATTATGAAGAATTTGACGATCATGCCCGGTATGAAAGTGACGAGACACTGAGGCGGGTGTTGCAAAAGATCGGGGCTTAGGAATAACTCCGCTGAAATCCATCAACGTCGTGAACCATACGCTCGCCCGGTCACACTCTCTCCACGGCGCTAGCAAACTCGCAAATCAAATCAGTAGGACTTATAGGATTAAAACGAGGCTTAGGTTACGGTATGATATTCAAAGTTAAACACGGTGGCTACGCAACCCAAGTGAGCTAACGGAACGCTGCACCATACAAGACCAACGAACAATGCTCGTGTGACACACCCCCAGACTTATCATGAAAACTAGGTGTGCACACGGCCTACTTCACAAATACCAACAGATTTTCTGTTTTTAGCTCGGGAGGATTTTTTTTAAAATACTCTTTTTTTTTTCTTTTACAGATTTTACTTCTTTTATTGAACCCCCGGTTGGTTCAAAATCAGCAGATGGACTTTATTTTCTCTTCATAACACAAAGATTCCACACACCACACAAGTTGAGACTTATGAGCGCAGTTAAAAACATTTTGGTTGCGGGAGTAGGATAGGCTTCAGGCTTTGGTGGATGAAGAGGGGCTGTACAAAGGAATGGTAGGCACAAAATGGGCTTGCAACGGTGAATGAAATGGACATGGAATAACAAAGCTCAAACTAGCCAAAGGGTGGCCTACATCATGCTTGACTCAACGAGTAGCTCTCACCCATGCTTTGAGAGTCGCTTGGGGCAAGTTCTTAGCCCACGAGAAAGATAAACCTTCCTCCCGACTCGAGCAACACACGACTAGCAACCGCACACACACAACACCGGGTTATCGTCGATTCCATACAAATTCACCACTTGAGTATATTAAATCTAAATTTACGCAGAAATACTAAACATAAATTAGATGCATAAAGAAAATCTAGTTCTACTCACATTCTACCATAGCATGCGAAGTGACTAGAACACTACATGAGTCAACATCGCACTCCAAATAATAATTCCTACGTTAACAATCTATTTCACATTCCGACCAAAATAGTTTAAACGGAGCAACACAAAAAGATAAGCGCGCACTCAAGTGGGTGAAGTGGTGTGTGAAGCATGAAAAACAAAAATAATGACTAGGATAAATAAAGATACAACCTTCTAGTATGCGGTGCAACTCGTGCACAGTGGGTAACAACAACCGCTCCCCCAGACTTAAGCTAAACGATATATCTAGAAATTTGAAGCTAAAAGAAGGGAGGAAGTGTTACCCAATGCTCAGAAATGAGCATACCAGACGATTGACGTTTATGATCACGAATAGTCCGCAGCATCCGCACCATCGAACACAAAACCTGCAAGCACAAACTCAAAGCAACAAAAGCAAATACAAAAGCTGAACTAAAAGAAGTTAGAAAGAAAAAGGAAATATGAAAACAGGAAATCTGGGTTGTCTCCCAGGAGCGCTTTCATTTAACGTCCTTAAGCTGGACCAAATACCTGTATTAGCAGTGTTTATAAAGTTCAGGAATTAAAAAAAAAAGAGTTCTCAAGAGTAGGGTTTCACAAAAATAAGAGACAAGAAGGGGAAATCAGCTGCCGGTGTTTGTATGATGCCCATCTCCCAATGTCAACAACTGACACTCCTTGTTTATAGTGGCGCCATCGTATAACTTCAGCCGATGTCCATTGACCTTAAACTTGTCCCCCTTATCCCCAGATATTTCTATGGCACCGAAGGGGGAGACATCGGTCACGGAGAAAGGACCACTCCACCGCGATTTTAGCTTCCCTGGGAAGAGGCGGAGACGGGAGTTGTAGAGCAACACTTGGTCCCCAATTTTGAACTCCTTAGGAATGATATGCCGATCGTGCCATTTCTTTGTTTTCTCCTTGTAGATACGAGCGTTTTCATAAGCGAAATGACGGAGCTCCTCTAACTCGTTGAGTTGGGAACGACGCACCTCGGCCGCGGCTCCAATGTCCATTTTCAGAAGTTTGGTTGCCCATAATGCTTTATGCTCCAGCTCTACAGGGAGGTGGCATGCCTTGCCGTACACTAATTGAAACGGAGACATGCCGATGGGTGTTTTGAACGCAGTCCGGTAAGCCCATAATGCGTCGTCAACCTTTTTAGCCCACTCCTTCCTATTTGAATGTATTGATTTCTCAATTATTCGCTTGAGCTCGCGGTTGGAGACTTCGACTTGCCCGCATGTTTGGGGATGGTATGCCAAAGAAATCTTATGATGGACCCCAAACTTCTTCATGAGCTGCACAAACTGCTTATTGCAAAAATGACTACCGCCGTCACTGATGATAGTTCTCGGCGTCCCAAACCTGGAGAAGATATTCTTGTGGATAAAGTGTAACACTGTGTTTGCATCATTCGTGGCAACCGCCTCAGCTTCCACCCATTTTGAAACATAATCAACTGCCACAATAATGTAATGCTTACCGTGAGACATTGGGAAGGGACCCATGAAGTCTATTCCCCAGACATCAAAGGGTTCGCAGACCAGCATGTTATTAAGGGGCATCTCATCACGCCGGGAAATATTTCCGGTCCTTTGGCACTCGTCGCACTTGGTGACATAGGCATGGGCGTCCCGGAAGAGGGTCGGCCAAAACAATCCACATTGCAGGATTTTTCGTGCTGTTCGAACGGCCCCGAAGTGCCCGCCAGCTTCTCTGTCATGGCAGTGCTGCAATATAGACTGAAACTCAGCTTCCGGAATACAACGCCTAATAATCCCGTCGCTGCACATGTGGAATAAGAGCGGATCTTCCCAAAAATAGTATTTTGAGTCAGAGGCAAGCTTCCGTCTTTGCTGAGGGGACAGATTCGGGGAGAAGGTTTTACAAGCCAAGTAATTAGCGATATCTGCGTACCAAGGTGCGGTTGGGGAGGATGTAGTAATTGCGAATAACTTTTCATCCGGGAAATAGTCGTCCGTTTCTTCCTCAACGCTGTTGGGAGTGTCGTACTCCAATCGCGAGAGATGATCCGCAATCACGTTCTCCACCCCTTTCTTATCTTTGATTTCCAGATTGTATTCCTGCAAAAGTAAAATCCAACGAATCAGGCGCGATTTGGATTCTTTCTTACTGAAAAGATACCTGAGAGCGGCGTGGTCCGTATACACGATCACTTCAGAAAGTACCAAGTACGAGTGAAATTTTTCAAAAGCGAAGACCACGGCTAGCATTTCTTTCTCTGTGGTGGTATAATTTGCTTGAGCACTGTTAAGAGTTCGACTGGCATACGCAATAGTGTGAAAAGTCTTGTCTTTCTTTTGACCGAGTACAGCACCTACGGCCACATCACTTGCGTCACACATGATAATAAAAGGCAAAGTCCAGTCGGGCGCCACCAAAATTGGGGCTGAGATGAGTTGTCCCCGTAAAGTTTCGAAGGCTTGCATGCATGCTTCGTCGAAGTGGAAGGGGACGTCCTTAACCAGCAGGCGAGATAAAGGCTTTGAGATGGAGGAAAAATCCTTGATGAACCTTCGATAGAAGCCCACATGACCAAGAAAACTTCGGATGCCTTTCACTGACATGGGTGGAGGGAGGTTTCTGATAACACTTACCTTCGCTTGATCCACTTCAAGCCCTTTGCAGGAAACTTTATGTCCCAACACAATTCCTTCGCGCACCATAAAGTGGCATTTCTCCCAGTTCAAGACAAGATTGGTGTCTTCACACCGCTTCAAGGTCTTGGCCAAATTCGCGAGGCAAATGTCAAAGCTACTGCCAAATAGAGTAAAATCATCCATGAAAACTTCGAGGAAGTCCCCCACCATGTCAGCAAAAATGGCGAGCATACAACGTTGGAAGGTTGCGGGGGCATTACACAGTCCGAATGGCATTCTTTTGAACGCGAAGGTACCGGAGGGACATGTGAATGTTGTCTTGTCTTGATCAGATGGGTCAATTAGAATCTGATTGTACCCTGAGTACCCATCCAAGAAACAGTAGTAATCCTGCCCCGCTAACTTTTCTAGCATCTGATCAATGAAGGGGAGCGGAAAATGGTCCTTGCGCGTCGCATCATTCAGCTTGCGGTAGTCGATGCAGACTCTCCACCCGGTGATCACTCGGGTTGGTAGCAGTTCGTTTTTTTCATTGGCAACGACAGTAATCCCTCCCTTCTTTGGTACCACCTGGACTGGACTGACCCATTTGCTATCGCTGATTGGGTAAATGATGCCAGCGTCTAAAAGCTTTATAACTTCAGCCTTCACTACCTCTTGCATTTTCGGGTTCAGCCGCCTCTGGGGCTGTGCTGTCGGTTTGTACTGATCTTCAAGGAGGATCTTATGCATGCAGACCGTGGGGCTGATTCCCTTAATGTCAGCAAGAGACCGTCCGAATACCATGTGGTACCTTCTCAGCACGCCCACTAATGCAGTTTCGTTGGCGGCGGACAGGGCTGCGGAAATAATCACTGGATGCGTGTTATTTTCTCCAAGAAAAACGTACTTTAGAGAATCCGGGAGTTGTTTGAGTGCCGGACAAGGATTTCGATTGGCAGAATCGTTGGAGGGTTCTCCGATTGAGTGTGACAAATCGGGCTGGTTTGAGTGTGCACCCCCTTCTTCCTTGTCTTCGTGCTGCCAACACACCTCACTGTCATCCAACTCCACAACGTTCTGACCATCGAATTCTTCAAGCGCCTCTACTGGTTCGCACTCCGAGATTTCAAAGAGTTGCGACGGGCTGTGGACGTTGAAAGATATAGCATCCTCCCCCAGTCTTAGTGTGAGCTCCCCCTGCTCCACATTAATAATAGCACGAGTAGTAGCGAGAAAGGGCCGCCCCAAGATAATGGGTACATTTGAATCGACCTTCATGTCGAGGATGATAAAATCAGCTGGAAAAGCGAGACCGTTTACAACTATTGTGAGGTCCTCGACGATTCCTGACGGCTTCTTGATCGACCGATCAGCTAGCTGCAGCATTACCTGCGTTGGCTTCAAGATCCCAACACCAAGTTCACGAAAGATAGAGAGCGGCATCAAGTTGATTGATGCCCCCAAATCACAGAGTGCCTGGCTGAAACAGTGATGGCCGATCCTGCAGGGAATCGTAAAGCTGCCCGGATCCTTGCACTTTGTGGGCAAATTGGAAATGATGGCGGAGCACTCCTCGGTGAGGTCGATAGTTTTGAGACCCTCCAACTGCTTCCGCTTCGAGATCAAATCTTTCAAAAACTTGGAGTAACCTGGCATTTGAGAGATAGCTTCAATCAGTGGTATGCTCACTTGCACTCCCTTCATTATTTCCAAGAATCTGCGGAATTGCTTCTCGGATTTCTCGTTTCGCAGCCTGTGGGGGAATGGGGGGTGAACAGCACTTTTCGAGGTTTGTGCCTCGCTCACGGGATGCGGCTCAATATGACTCTGAGTTAGCTTCTCGGAAGTGTCTTCATTAAGCTTGTCAGTGGAACACGCAAGTGGTTCCTGTCGAGGAGGATTGTCTACACTTCTCCCACTTCTCAATTGCATGGTGTTCACTGACTCAGGAGGCTGACTTGCAAGCCCAGAAACGACATCGGACAGCGTCCCTATAGTAGATCGAAGCTGTTGGATTGCGGCAGATTGGTCATTCATTTTGTTTAATACCCCGACCACCAAAGTTGCTAACTGTTCTGGTTGCTCTGGCGGCATAAAATCCGCTGCTCCTTTGGATGTCACGGCATTAACTGCAGCAGTGCTTGGGGAGCGAATAACATGACTCCAGTGCTGACTGGTGTGAACAATATTCACGACCACTTCCCACGCGTCCTTCCCTGATTTATTAAACAGGGCCCCTCCAGCTGCCATATCAAAAAGTAGACGGAATTTATCCAGCACTCCGAAATAAAAAATCTGAATTAAGAAAGCCTCTGAAAGATCTTCACGGTAGCATCCCCTATGCAAGTATTGGAAACGCTCCCAAGCATCAACTAACGTCTCCTCCTTCCCTTGTCCAAAGGTTACGAGTTCCCTGTACTTGTCCAAGGCTTGGGTACGATGTTGAAACTCTTGAAAAAATCTCCCCTCGAGTTGTTTCCATGTGGTCACCTCTCTTTTCCGAATATCCCAATACCAGCTTTTGGCTTTTTTATGCAAGGAGAATGAGAATGCCAAAATCTTTTGTAGGTCGTTTTCAATTCCATTGAATACACATGTGTAATAGATTTCTAAAAAGTCCTGCATGTGTTGCACCGCGTCTTCATGCTCATCCCCGCTGAACTTGCAGTTCCCTGACATGTACTCAATGACGTCGGCGGAGATCCCGAAGTCATGATTGTTCCTTTCTGCTTGATCCCTTAAATCATCCAAGCTTCCCTGATAGATGCATTCCTGAATGGAGGTCATGCTACGAATACTAGCAAACAAAACGATTAGCGAATGATGGAAAAGGCGAAAGTAATCAGAAGCGCGTATCGAAAAGAAACGGAGATACCAGAGGTGAACAAAAGAAGTGAAAGAAAAGAAAATTCTCGTGCAACAAATCTTCACGCAGACAAATTCATCACGTCTGCATTCCCCGGCAACGGCGCCAAAAACTTGATGCGTGTCGGCAAGTGCACCGGTCGCTGTCAAGTAATAATTGTGGAGAATAAATTCCCCGGATGTCGGTCTCTTGAGGAATGCAGGATGGGTGAACGAATCGCGCAGAGATGATTGTTACACAAGCGTTCAACAAACACAAAGAGGGGTTTTTGGTTGGTTTTCCTAATCTTAGCAATAACAAAAGAAATGCGGGTCGAAAACACCGCTTCGCAAAGTGAGGTGGATGCCACGGCCGCGATGCCGTGCTTCGTGAGGCGGATGAAGTGAACTCAAGTGCGAGAGGGTGAGGGTCGCAAACACCTCATCACAACCGCCATTAGCTCTTGCTAACGCGGGTCAAACACCTTGCGTGCGGGCGCGAGTGAGTGAATGAGAACGGAGTGAATCACAACCAAACCATGAAGAATAACAAAGAGACATTCATTTAAACAAATAACATCTCAATATTCGAATTTTACAAGGTTCAAAGAGTACAACGAGGAAAGAGGACAGAAATAACCGATGTTGAAGACTAGCGGCCGTTCACGGCCGGAATGGTAGGTTGTCGGGCTACCTCCGGACTCGGACGGACAATGCTTCCGGCGTAGAGAGCTGTCACGATCTCCCTACGTGCTCCGTCGTCTTCGACTTTAGGTTTCTTCTTCTTCTCACCGAGCGGAATGAAAGAATGCTTGCTTGGAGGCTTGCGGACGATGGAGAACACTCACGGACAATGGAGGAAGTCTTGGAATGGATGGAGGAGGCTTCCCTTTGCGTAGGAGATGAAGTGGAGGCGTCCCAAGGTGGAAATCGGCGGCGTACGGAACAGGAATCCCGCTCCCGGCATGAACCATCCGCCCTAAAATCGCAACAGGCGTTTAAATAGGCGCTGGATTAAATATTGCGCACGATCATTGGCGCACGACCAATGGTCGTGCGCACTAGAATTCTGCGATCGTGCGCACTGCCTGGGTGGAACCTGCAAGATACGAAATTATAAAATAAAATGTTCGCACGACCAGTGGCGCACGACCGGTGGTCGTGCGCACTGGAGTTGATGGTCGTGCGCACTGGAGCAAACAGAACTCGGAAATTAAATGGTAAGTGCGCACGAGCAGTGGCGCACGACCGGTGGTCGTGCGCACTGGCGTTGGTGGTCGTGCGCACTGCACCAAACAGAACTCGTGAAAAAGGGCTAAGTGCACACGATCAGTGGCGCACGACCAGTGGTCGTGCGCAATAGAACCGGTGATTGTGCGCAGTGTTCCTGTGCAGAATTGCACCGGGAACACCTGCACTACTCCTATTCCAGCACAACCACAGATCTAGCCACTGAAAGTGGCACTTAACAGCACAAGAATACTACTAATGACAATAAGCACGAAAATCACACCAAAGTGGGCCAAGATGTGCACCTAGCATGGATTATCAAATATAAACTATAACAAGGCTAAAGTGCGGAGAATTGACTAAATAACGGCCCGGATGAGTCCATAAATGTGTATATGATCAGGACTCATCAATACAAACACACATTATGCATCTCGTACTACATAATATGCCCAGTATACTTCTTTCATGCTTATGAGTGTAGTGCCCATGCTTCAGCTAAGATCTACTGATGACCCATCGATGGTTGTATGCAATGAATAACGCTTCTCACTAGGTGGTTAACCGGGCCACCCAGACTATCCCAGCAACCCGGCTAACCTCCCTCTGATACCAACTGTCACAACTCGCATTTTTTCCACAAATTTAATAAATATTATCAGAGCAAGCGGAAAATATGTGTTATGATGCCGCGTCATGCATGGGACAACCACAGACACTCAGGCAGTCACTACTCATGAAAATTTATAAAAGACATAAATTTGTTTGGGTTAAATAGAGGATTTACATTTTTAGCTTAAGATCGTATCCCTCGGTCCAGTGGATCAACTAGTCCACGAGTAGAAATCTATACATACGCAGCGGAAAGATAGATTCATTTTATCCTGTATAAGTATGAAGATCGAACATCTCTGCAATGATATGCACTTCTCTAGATTTAGTATAAGTAAAGAAGGATTTTTCTACGATCTTCAAAGTAGGAGACATTTACATAAAATCATGCTATACAAGAATATCATTTTCTACACAAAAATAACTCATGCAACCTAACATACAACCTCTCAAGCCCTCCACACTAAGGATCGGCTCAAACACGACCTAAGCACAAAGAATCTACGAAGATTTAGACAAAAAGAGGGTTAGGACCGCTAACCCTAGCGCCAAAAACCTACGAAACGGACAAAACTTACCATGCGCGTGACGAGCACGGTGAGAGATTTCCAAATCTATGCTCTGATGGAGATTTCGTGCACCGGAGTTCCGGCGGCGGTGGTCGGAAGCTTCATAGTAACCATGCTCTCTCCATTTTTCTCTCTCTCGAAGCTTCTGGCTCGATAAACAGGGAGGAAGAAGAAGATGGAGAAGAATGGTATATATAATAATATATAATATATATACTTAGATAGTTAATGGATGACAGCACATTCATAATAATAATAATAATATGAAAAGAAAGGTTGAACCAACGGTCGCCGATTCCAACAAAAATTGCACCGAAGTCAAACGTCGGTGCTACGAATCCAATGGAGAAGTCGAAAACAAAATCTGACGAGCAAATCTCAAGATATTAATTTTTGAAGTTTACGGCGAACGATAATTATACAAATCTTTGGAAAATCAACGGGGCTCTAAAATCGCTCGGATCGTAATGAAACTTCGACAAACCTTTCTAAAATTAATTAATTTAATTTTCTAACGCAAAATCTTCCAACTCCGGCATGCTTCAAAATTTGGTGACTTGACCGAACGGACGCGAAAACATGTAAATGATAGTGCACCGTAAACCCCGCACTAACGTAACGCCCTTATGTCATAATGACGTCAAAGAAGGATAAAATAATTCCTGAAAATTCACGGGAGTTACAGTTGTGCCTGAGGTATGGTTTGGAGCAAACCTGAGAGATCCTGAGGGATCTGTGTTGTAAGCTCTTGGAGATGAGTTTGAAGGAGGTTTCCTTGCCTAACACAAGGCTAGAAAGGTGTAGAGAGAAAGTGGACTACCCATAGACACACTGTCTTGGGGAACCACTATAAACACTTATGTGCTTTCTATGGTTTGCATTTTTTTTACTTAATCACCCACAACTGCTTGATGTACATAAGATAATTCAAAGAAACCTATTCACCCACCCCCTCTAGGTGAATTAGACTACTACCTAATAAACTATCATCTTATGCCTAGTACACGTCCAAAATAAAACAAAAGCACACTCTCTCACTCTACATTTATGTGGAAGCTATCAAAACTCTCATCAACCTTTCGTCGGGTAGTAGTAGTAGTAGTGCCCGTTAACTGCTCCTCAGGTATTGCCATCACGTCCTGCTAGTCATAGTACTGCTGCTCCAGCTCCTCGGACCCCTTGTGTTACGGCCACATCCGATCGTTAGTCAAAAAGACTAAGTCATTTGTCCTCCCCTCCACCCGCGACTCCTATGCACCGAGCGGGAGGATGAAATAGGAGGACAACAAGCAATATACAAAGCAGGTGGCATGGAACTTACTAGCAAGCATGTGCATATATATATACATATATATAAACTACTATAGAATAAGAGCTATACCAGCATTTCTAAATATAACTCAAGCAGTTTAAGAGAAATAGGTAAAGAAATGGTAAGCAGTAAGAATAGTAGCAATTTAAGTAAGGTAAGAGCAGCTACAAAAGTAACCTTAACTTATATGAATGCTCATATAAACCATTAATTTAAGGGATCTGGCACTATGGTAAACTCATCGTATAAAAGAGCCCATACTAATTTATACAATAAGATCTTATTTATGAAATGACGTTATGTCATGTTGTGTAATGCAATGATGTAACTCACCCACTCGACTATGCATTTACAAGCCTTTTTAAGTTCCCTTTGTTTGAGTGTGTCAACTCAGGTACCCCATTGAGGCAAACAAGGGCAGTGGATCGAACATGTCCACTTCTTGGCTACTATCAATGCTTTTCGGCCTAGACCTTATGTATGCTCCTAAGAACACACAGGGTATCTATGTGCTATCTGGTAAGTAACACTTCTATCTCACTTTTCGTGTCTCCGCTCAGGTACACTCCGTTGAGGAAAATAAAGGATGTAGGTCGGGTCCTCCACTACTAGGCTAGTATAACACCTCGAAGCCTAGACCTTATGTATGCCCCTAAGAACACACAGGGTATCCGCGTACTATCTGGTAAGTAACACCTCATAATTGTATTTCTCGAGCCTCCAGCTCATCGGACTATCCAGTCCTCCTTATATAACACCGAGCCTACCACTCGCAGGACTAACCCGTCTTGATATCATAACATCCGAGCCCCCAGCTCGTAGGACCAACAAGTCCTTGTACCATTCTGTCCCATATTTTGGGACGAGGTTTGCCTTATCAAGTTCTCCTACTTAAACTACTCTTGTCTATCATTTAGTTGTCATTAGAAGTATAGGGTGAATTTTAGACTTCCTGGGGGTTACCAGGAGAACGGCTTGCAGCGGTACTAGGAGGTATGATGGGATGACTTCCCAAACCTCGCTTTCTCAAGATATTTAATCTTATTGGTGGCTACCCATTCTTGTATACTCACTTCCTCTTGAGTTACTCTAGCTTCATATGGTGGTTTACAATTACTAGGACAGGGAAGCGACGATGTTCAATTGAACATCAATCCTTGCCCTTTCATAGTGACTAATTACACCTTCATGTCATCACTTAATCCCTATCTAATGGATCCCTATTCTGATGTTAATCATAACCTCTAGGTGTTGGTGGAACACTCCCCATATCTCCTTAACATATCGTCATTCAAATCCCATATTGATAATTTTACTAAACGCACCCCAAACCCAAACATTAAGTGCTGACACTAATTGCTTGATCTACCAATCAATCTATGATGTACCCAATTTCCAGGAGTTAATAATTTTATGTGTGAAGATCAATTGAGGTCTAGATCAAATACTTCACCTTTGCTACTCATAGACCAAATTGTCCTCAAGCATGATACATGACCTAAAAGGGGGCAACATGGTCCTCATAACTAATATACCTTCAAATATGGTTCCAGAAGTTGCACAAATGATATGTTACTAATTTTCATCCTCTTTACTTGAATATGATTAAGTTTGGGCCTAATAATCAATTTCTTAATATTTAGGGCATCCATCAATTTGTACATGAAGTGTCAATTAGCATGGCCCAAATGGTCTAATAATTTACTGAGTTTTGTTATGACCCAAAACATTGTTCAACAAAGATTCATAATTTTCTCCCTAACTAAATTCCATAGAATTACTTAAATATCCAAGGGTACCATTTATAACATTATCAAGGATCTACTACATTTATTCATCCAAATGATGTAAATAAATTTTCTAAGTATTTGGATAACCCTAACATGAAACTCCACATGGTTTAGCATTTTTCTAATAGAATTTTATCATCAATATTAAATAGAACATATAAGCCCATTATTTCCACCTTAAGAAGGAGCTACTGTAAATCATCATGAAATAATTACAACAAAATTATCAGAGAATTATGGAGATATAAGAAGTCCTCTGGCTAAGTCTCATAAATTTCCAGTTCCATTTGACCAACAATAATAATTACTAAAGGAAAATGATAAAACTTCGCTTTATGAACAAACTGTTGTGAATCATCAGTGAATAAATGTGACAAAATTATCAGGACATTATTGTGATCTACGAAGTCTACTGACCAAGTTTCATAATTTTCTAACTTCATTTGACCAGCAATATTAATTATTTTAAGAGGCAATCAAATTACACCTTGTGAAGGGACCATAGTATGTACTCATCAAATAAATAAAATAAAATTCCCAGAGACTACTAATGATCTAAAAAGTCTAACTACCCAGTTTCATAATTTTCCAGATCAATTTGAAAAGCATTTATAATTCATTAAGGAAGACATTAAAATTTCACTTTGTGAAGGAACCATAGTAAATACTCATCTATTAAATTTAATAAAATTCCCAGATACTACAAATGTTCTAAAAAGTCTAACTTCCAAGTTTCATAGTTTTCCAGATCAATTGGACTGACATTTATAATTAATTAAGGAAGACATTAAAATTCCACTTTGTGAAGGAACCACAGTAAATACTCATCAATTAAATTTAAAAAAATCCCAGAGACTACTAATGATCTCAAAGGTTTAACCACCAAGATTCATGTCATTCAAAATTCATTTGCTCAAAAAGAGGTGGGGTAAAGTAATTGGGGGTAATTTGGGTAAGTAAAATTTAGTGGAGTAAAATAGCTCTAAAATTTCAACTAAAATTTACAGGGTGTAATTACACCCTATAAAGTAAGATTCCAGAGTTTCATCATGATCTAAGGAGATTTGATCCTAGATTTCTTGATTGTGCCTAATGTGACAAAATCACATAAACTCTAATTGCCTAGGGAATTCAACCCCAATGTTCATGATTTTCCCTGAGATTTGAGATCTCATGATATCAAGTGCATGCTTTGAATTTCATAAGAATTGAACAAGGGAATACCTATCAATTCACAAAACATCAAACTTGGCTAAGTGCACACCAAGCCGCTTACATTATATGTGCACATGCATGTGGATTAGACCAACATGCAGAGGTCCAAATGACCATATATTTTGGTCAGAGACTATGCAAAATCAAATTATCCGTGTGCCCAAAAGATGGGTTATTTTGGAGTTGATTTAACCATGCAAATCAAGTAATACATTATAGTGTTATAGGCACACAAAATTCCATTTTACATGCATGTGGAATACACCAAGATGCAGAGGTCCAAATGACGTTAAATTTTTACCAGTGACTATTTATGATCTAATTAACATGTCACCCAAAATTTGGGTCCATTTAAGTTAGTTTAGCCATACTATTTCATTTATATGAAAAATCATATTTCTGACAAAACTATAGGAAAATATCATCCAAAAATTCTGACTTTTGGGTGGTAGGTCCAACTAGGTACCACTCATACGTGGACAAAATTTTAGTTCCATACAAACAACCTAGGAAAAGTTATTAACAAAATATGGTCTAGGGCACCTTTAGGACGCTCATAAGTAAAACTAAGATTCTGGGGGTTGTAGGGCACCAAATCAAGTGATTCCAATTCCTATGTAAAGTTGACCTCCAGGGCTACAATGTTTGTATATGGCACTTTATCCTAAAATATCTTCTAGGTGGCCTAAACAATCAGTTCACTTAAGTGTATAAAGCATGAAAGAAAATATCACTTAATCAAATAGTGGCCCGCAAATAACCATCAATCTAGGAGAATGAATGGCCAAGATTATGTCTTCCTCCTCCAACCAAGGGCCCAGAACTGCCCATCCTGGACGATGATTCTTCTCCATTTCCCTACCATCTGCTGGCCATCACTACCGGCCACCACCACAAACACCTCTGTTGAGGTTGTGGCCATCGATTGGCAGCGATGAGCCGGTCGGAAGACGCCTCTCCGGCGAACCCGGGCAAGGAGAAAATGCCCAAAATTTCCGTCAAATCTCCCATGGATTTGGGCTCAATTGAGCCTGATTTCTCACTTAAATAGATCTAGATTCTAGCACAAGGGGAGAGGAGGAGAAACAGACCATATTTGAAGCTTTTTGATGGGGAAATCATCTTGGTGCCATGGTCGGCCACCTCAAGATGAGCTCCTTGCCGAATTTGTTACACTCCACTATTTCGTCCCCTTTAAAACTCGATTTCAACTCCTTGCCCTTTTCTAAAGCTAATGGTGTGCTCAGATTAGGGTGATTGTGGCTTAAACTAAAGATGTCATTAAGGCACGGTCGGTCAACACCTTGGTTGCTCCTCCTAATTGCCATTTGGCACCACCTTTGTTGGAATTCAGCTAGAAATAACTGAGGGAGTTCTGTGATGTGAATTGGGAGAGGAATTGTGAGCCAAGTGGTACCCAATCCATAAATTCCACTTTTGGACTTATAAGAAATTGGGGAATTCTCCACTTTGCCCCCTTGCATGTCACCTTCATTCAAATTCAAAGGGTATTGCTAGTCCATATGTTGGTGGACTGCAGGATGGGCTGCCCATGTGGGCTTTAGTCCATTGAAATTAGGTTAGCCCTTTGAAAATTCATATTTAGGACAATTTGACCTATGTTGACTTTTCATGGTTGACTTGGTCAATTAAGGGTGGGGTTGACCCTACTTGATGGTCATGAGTTCCATGACATCACTCAATGCTCATTGGGCCATGATAGGGTTGTTGGTGTTTCCATGGTGATCTGGAAGTGGTCAAGTATCTAGTCTCACTGCCAACGTGATATGAGCCTATGGGGTCACACACAAGAGTGTTTCGAGAAGTTGGAGGAAGAATTATGTTGGCCTTACTCATATTGGATATGAGTGAAGGACCAATCCTACGACTTATTGGAATCGGGTCGAGTCAACTGAATGCTCCACAGGTATTGTGAATATTGTATGGAGCGTGTTGACAAGTGTTCGAATCATAGCGCGTTTGATGAACTCAAAGTGCGTTCGACGAATGGCTAGCACGTTTGACGAACGGCCAGCCCATTCGTCGAACGGCCAGCGCGTTCGACGAACGGCCAGCGCGTTCGTCGAATGGCCAGTGCGTTCGACGAACGGCCAGCGCGTTCGACGAACGGCCAACCCGTTCGAAGAATGGCCAGCACGTTCGACGAATGGCCAGTGCGTTCGACGAACGGCCAGCACGTTCCATGAATGGCCAGCACATTCCACGAATGCTAGCCAGTTCGTTGAACGCAGTATTCGACGAATTAATCATCACCTTACGTATTCTTTTTGCTTCAATTAATGTCGTGGTTGTGCAGATAGCTTCTCTTTTTCGCCTGGGTATAAAAATAATGCGATTCTTTTAACCTATGAATGCGATCTGTTTTGCGATAGACTGAGAGCGACGGAAGAGTTCCGCCAAAAGCTTCTGACGGAAGAGTTCCGCCCGACCGCCGCCGCCTCTTCCTGTAGTCAGACCTAGCAGTCCGTGGAAGACGCTGAGGGCTTTCTTCTCTCTGACCTAGATCTTGTGCGACAAGAGGCTAGGATTCTTCAACGCTCGTGTGGACTTCTGTAGAGGCGCCGATCCATTTCAGCGCTTGGAACTCAATGATTGTTCTATGTATTTCTTCTTGGAGCATCTCGATTGAGTATTGACTCAATCCCTTTTCAGGTACATTGCAATGTCTTGCTTTATAAATTTCTTGAATCATGAAATCACAAGATCCTTGAACTATTTAGGGTTGTTCTTGTTTTTATTTTATTCTGATGTGCATATTTGATATGCATTTATCATTCTGAATGGTAAGTAGAAAACCCAACAGTGGTCTCAGAGCCAGGTTAGCGATCCAGTGCATGTAAATCAGGAAATTTAGAAGTGTTCTAAATGCCTAGAAATCTTCCTGGAGCATCAATTTTGATGTATCAGAGGAACGCATGTGATTGCGTTGTGATTTCACTATTTCAGAAATTGTTTCTCCTTTGCAGTAATCGTCCCTCTAATTGGTTTGTGAAACCAAATGTCTTAGATTTTGAATCTGACATTGAGAGACGAGCTTGTCTACTGCATAAGTGGAGTTGTTTTTTCCTGTGTCAAATGCATGTAAATCTGGAGATTTAGAAGTGTTCTAAATGCTCAGATTTATCCCTTTCTATCAAAGCGTTGATAATTTTATTTTGTGCACATCTGGGATGTGTTTGGTTTGTGAATATTGTAATTTTGTAAATGTGCACATTGATTAATTGTTAATCATTTTTATAAAAATCCCTTATCCAATATTAAGTATACGGATGCCTTCCGATGGATGACACTCTTCCTGCCTCGATCGATGAAGTGTGGGTTTGCCAAAGCAAGGTGCATTAATCTATCTTGGTAAGGGTGCGAGCGGATAATTGTGATATCCCACTGTCGACATCGGGTCCAACTTAACTAGGTGACCTCAAAAGTTGAGTGCCTAGAGGCATTGGGTTGGCATGCACCGTATGATGGATGTGAATAAAGAGTTATTCACCAACCATACAAGAGTTGCATAGTGATGCAATTGGCAAGTGTTGCCTACCTAAATAACCGCATTATGAGAGGAACGCCAAAGCATACTCATTGTGTTGGTGAAATATGGATCTTGTCCACTAAGAGAGCAGCTCGCATAAGCTCTCTGAATTGATATTAAGGGTTATCAATATGAATAAATTAGTGGGAGTATTTAATAAAAGACCTTATTAAATAAAATTGTATTTTGAAATATAGTACTAAAATACATTTTGCATTATTTTGTAGAACTTCCATGGCATGTGGATCTCACTCCACCTTGTCCCTGAGAGTTATCCTTGAGAAGGACAAGCTCAATAGGACTAACTTCCTTGACTAGTATAGAAACCAAAGAATTGTTCTCAGGAAAGAGCGTAAGCTCTATATCTTGGAAGAGGATCCCCCATCAGAGCCGACCGGGTACTCGTCCCATGCCGACAAAGATGCTTATAAGAAGTATCAAGGTGAATCCCTGGATGTCGAATGCCTCATGCTCGCTACCATGACCTCTGAACTTCAGAAGGAACATGAGACCATGTGTGGCTTTGAGATTATCGAGCACCTGAAGAAAATGTTTCAAGGGCAGGCTCGGCAAGAGAGGTTCGACATCACGAAGGCTTTATTTTAGTGTAAAATGGGAGCAAGAGACCCGGTGGGAACTCATGTACTCAAAATGATTGGGTACATTGAGAACCTTTAGAGACTGGGGTTTCCTTAAACCAAGAGTTGGCTACTGATCTGATCCTGCAATCATTGTCGGACAGTTACGAGCAGTTTGTCTTGAACTATAAAATGAATGAGATAGATAAGACACTGCCCGAGCTCCTATGCATGTTAAGAACTGCCGAGAACAACATGAAGAAGACAAAGCATGCTAGCCCCATATTGATGGTGCATTAAGGCAAGGGCAAGGCCAAGGGATTCAGGAAGTTTAAGGTGGGACCTAAGTCTTGCCTAGATCCCAAGTCTTCTACACTGAAAAAGAAGGTATTAGCTAAAGAAGGAAATTGCCACCACTGCGGTAAGGCAGGGCATTGGAGGAGGAACTGTCCCCTCTACATCGAGGATCTGAAGAAGAAGGGAAGTGTGACTTCCACATCAGGTATTTATGTTATAGAAATTAACATGTCTGCTCCTTCATCTTGGGTATTGGATACCAGATGTGGTTTTCACATTTGTACGAATGTGCAGGAACTAACAAGGAGAAGACTTCTGGGTAAAGGATAGGTGGACCTGTGGTTGGAAATGGAGCAAGAGTTGCTATCGTTGCCATAGGATTGTACCGTCTTTCCGTGCCCACTGGGCTTAATTTTTGAACTTGATAATTGTTATTTTGTTCCTGCTATAACTAGAAACATCATTTCTATTTCATGTTTGGACATGATTGGTTTTACTTTTATTATTAAGAACAAATGTTGTTCTATTTATAAGAATGATGTTTGTTATGGTGTTGCTCAAATGTTTAACGGTTTATATGTTTTGAACATAAATCATCCGATCTATAACATAGAAAATACCAAACGACTAAAAACTAATGACTCTAATCCTACATATCTCTGGCATTGTTGTTTAGGCCATATAAATGAGAAACGCATATCCAAGCTCCATAAAGATGGATTATTGGACTCATTTGATTATGAATCATTTGAGAGATGTGAATCATGTTTATTAGGCAAGATGACAAAAGCCCATTTCACTAGTTGTAGTGAGAGGGCCCATGATCTCTTGGACATAATACATAGTGATGTATATGGACCCATGAGTTCTATGGCTAGAGGTGGGTACTACTACTTCGTTACATTTATTGATGATTTCAGTAGATACGGATACGTGTTTCGTATGAAGAACAAATCTGAAACCTTTGAAAAGTTCAAAGAGTTTAAAAATGAAGTAGAGAACCAACTGGGAAAGAGGATAAAAGTACTCCGATCTGATCCAGGTGGCGAATATCTGAGTCATGAGTTTTGTGATCATCTGAGAGAATGTGGTATTATATCACAGCTCACTCCGCCCGGAACACCACAACATAATGGTGTGTCTGAGAGGAGGAGTCGTACTTTGTTAGACATGGTACGGTCGATGATGAGTCATGCAGATTTGCCCATTTCCTTTTGCGGATTTGCTTTAGAGACTACTGCTTTCACATTAAATCGTGCTCCAACAAAAACGGTTCTAAAGACACCATATGAGATATGGACTGGGAAGCGTCCTAGTATGTCTTTTATTAAGATTTGGGGTTGTGAGGCATACGTGCGACGTCAAATGCCTAACAAGTTGGAACCCAAGTCGGATAAGTGTTATCATGTGTGATATCCTAGGGAAACCAATGGGTATTACTTCTACCTGCCGTCCGAGGGCAAAGTGTTTGTCGTAAGGACTGGCGTCTTTTGGGAGAAAGAGAGCTTATCTAGAAAGACTGCAAAGGTGGAACTTGAGGAAGTTCAAGAACCACAAATAATAGTTGAACCAATTTTAGAACCTGAGCAAGGACTACAAGTTGTTGTAGCTAGATAGCCTGCTCAAGAAACTCAAGTCCTACGTAGATCTGATAGACCAAGATTTGAGCCTGAGAGATATGGATTTTTCGTGTCTCAAATAGGTAATGTGTTGCTTATGGATCATGATGATGAGCCTGCAACCTATCAAGAGGCTATGTGTGGACCAGACTCCGAGAAGTGGCTTGAGGCCATGAAATCTGAAATGGACTCCATGTATGCAAACCAAGTTTGGACCTTAGTGGAACCACCTGAATGGGTATGACCCATAGGGTGCAAGTGGGTCTTCAAGAAGAAGACCGACATGGATGGGAATGTACAGACATTCAAAGGCCGGCTGGTGGCTATATGTTTCAGGAAAATTCATGGTGTTGACTATGATGAGACCTTTTCCCCTGTAGCCATGGTCAAGTCCATCAGAATTCTACTTGCTATTGTTGCGTATTATGACAACGAGATCTGGAAAATGGATATCAAAACGGCTTTCCTTAATGGAAACCTCATTGAGGAAGTGTATATGACACAACCCGAGGGTTTTGTATCTCCAAGTGAAGCCACTAAAATATGCAAGTTGAATCGATCCATTTATGGATTGAAACAAGCTTCTCGAAGTTGGAATCTTCATTTTGATGAGAAAATCAAAGAGTTTGATTTCATCAAGAACGAGGATGAACCTTATGTTTACAAGAGGATTAGTGGGAGCATTGTCGTTTTCCTGATATTGTATGTGGATGACATTCTGTTGATCGAAAATGACATTCCGACACTGCAAGCTGTTAAGAACAGGCTAGGGGACTGCTTTTCTATGAAGGACTTGGGTGAAACGACTTATATACTTGGTATTAGGATCTATAAAGATAGATCGAAGAAGTTGCTGGGTTTGACCCATAGTACATACATCGAGAAGGTGTTGAAACGGTTCAACATGCTTGAGTCCAACAAAGGATTCTTACCCATGTAACATGTTGTGAGTCTCTCTAAGGACCAGCGTCAAAAATCTTTGGAAGATAAGGATCGCATGAAGTTGATTCCATATGCTTCGGTAATTGGATCAATCATGTATGCAATGTTATGTACTCGACCCGATGTCTCTTATGCTTTGACCATGACGAGTAGGTATCAGTCTGATCATGGTGATGGTCATTGGATAGCCGTCAAGAATATACTGAAGTACTTGATAAGGACTATGGATTTATTTTTGGTGTAAGGTGGAGAGGAAGAGCTCAGTATAAATGGTTACACGGATGTTAGCTTCCAAACTGATAGGGATGATTCAAAGTTCCAATCAGGTTTTGTATTTTGCCTTACTGGAGGAGCTGTAAGTTGTAAGAGTTCCAAGCAAGAGACAGTTGCTTATTCTACGACTGAGGCCGAGTATATCGCTGCCACAAATGCGGCGAAGGAGGCTGTGTGGATTAGGAAATTCATCAGCGAGCTTGGTGTAGTTCCTAGCATTGTTGATCCCATAGTTCTCTACTGTGACAACAACAGTGCTATTGCATAAGCTAAGGAACCTAGATCTCATCAGCGCTCCAAGCACATACTTCGGCGGTTCCACCTTATTAGAGAGATTGTCGATCGAGGAGATGTGAGCATATGCAGAGTACCGACTGAAGAAAATATTGCGGATCCACTGACGAAGCCTCTTGCACAGAGAAAGCATGATGGTCATACTAGATCAATGGGTATTAGATACCTGAATGATCATCTCTAGTGGGAGTCTTATGGATTGTATTTGTCGGTTGTTGATTATTCATGTGATGAATAGAGTACTTTATATTTTATTTTACATTTATGGCAAGTTCTTTTATTATGTCAAATGTTTCTACTGATAGATTAATTAGCATAATAAATGCCCTTAGAATGTTTGCTTCCATAGGAATTCAAGTATGTGACTTGAATGTGAGGGCCTATGTTTATAAGAAGCTTCATTATTAAATGGTCCCTGGTCGTAGTATCATCTTAGAAGTTCAGGGCGATGATGATACAAAAAGACTAGCATGTGCGTTGACTGATGACCGGTTCCAACAGGGCATGATATTGTGATATCAAGTCATCAAATGGGTACTTGTTAGTGAACAAGTGTACTGGATAGACCCATCATGAGACTACTGTGTGGATTTGATGCCGCACCACTTCCCCCACATGTGGATGACTTGGAGATGTTACAACACAAGGACTTTCGGCGCCCCGGAAGTCAACATTATAACCTCCGCCCGCGCCGTGCAAAGGATGCTTAAAGCCTTTTATTATCTTGCTTTAGTTTTATAATGCTCCCGTCATTTTAAAATTGTAATATTTTAATTCCGGCATGTTTATTATTTTGGGTGTGCTAATAGACATTTTATGTGGTGTGCATTTAACCATCCGGGTTGATGATATTTCATCTCAAATTTTGGATGGTTGGATGGTGTTTGTAACTCCTATTTAAAGGAGCCTTTTGGAAAAATGAAGGAATAGAATTTGAACCCTAAAAGCTCCCCCCTTAAGGAGGATTTTCGGCCAAGCTTGCTCCAAGCCGCCGCCCCCCTTGTCTCCCCCTCTTCTCCATTTCGGCCTCCCCCCTTCTTGGGTGTTTCCGGCGTGGTTTCTTGGTGCGACTCCAAGGAAGAAGGAAGGCAGCCCCTCGGTGTGACTCCGAAGGATCCATACGGTGCGACGCCGGTGGAAAGCTTGGAGAGAGTGATTCTCCCACAGTTATCAAGTGTGCTTTCATTTTCTGGGTTGGGTAATCTCTAAAACCTCAAAGAGTTTCTTTCTTTAGTTTGTGGAGGAAGAACCATCGTGTTCTCCGCGATTTTGAATATCGATCGTTGGTATTTTCTGAACTTGAGATCGCTCTCCCGCGTTCTTCGTGTCCGGACCGTGTGGGTCTCGTTTGCTTGAACGGATCTTGGCCTATAGCCTTGGTTTTGTTCTCTAAAAGAGTAGCAATCTTTGTGTTGATTTGGGAACTATGTCGACTCTCTTTTGACCGCTGTTTTAGAGTCGATCGTTCTTCTTTTTTTGTTTGATATTGTGATGCGAAGGGCAACGTATGTGAGCGATAGAATGCTTGTGTAAGTGCGGTAGATCATCGTGTGGTCGAGGCGAGTTGGGGTGAAATCCGTGTAGATCTCTATTAGGAGACGCCGCTGCATCAGGATTGTTATATGAGTGTGTCACAAGTAGGTCTCATATGACAATGGTGTTTGTGGTTCTTCGACCTGATGTCACAGCATTCATCAAGTGAGGAAGAGCGTACTTTGATGCCATCTAAAGTCTTCCTTGAGAAAGGTTGACGATAAGGGTGGTTTTTGGGTATGTTAAGATTCATTAGGGTGTTTGTGTGTGGGCAGATATGGGATTTGTCCTCCTATATGACAGGAGTTACATCCATGGGCCCCTTGATGGAATGAGACTGAGAAATGCATGGCCATGCTTGGTTGAGTCAATATGTGATATTGAGCTCACCAATTTCAGACAGTCTATTCTAGATCAAGGAATTATGATTGAATAATTACGATGGTTACACGGTCCATGCCTCTAGTTCTATCCATATGTAAGGTACAAAGGGTCATGACAACACTAATACATTGGTCAAGACAGGCTTGTTGAGTTATGAACTCTTATTGCTTGGGTAGCAATGATGCATTGTTAGATGTCACTCATTGTTTGTGAGACTTTTATTTGATACATTCAAGGTCAAGTGGGAGACTGTTGGTGTTTCCATGGTGATCTGGAAGTGGTCGAGTATCTAGTCTCACTGCCAACGCGATATGAGCCTATGGGGTCACACACAAGAGTGTTTGGAGAAGTTGGAGGAAGAATTGTGTTGGCCTTAATCATATTGGATATGAGTGAAGGACCAATCCTACGACTTATTGTAATCGGGTCGAGTCAACTGAATGCTCCATAGGTATTGTGAATATTATATGGAGCGTGTTGACAAGTGTTCGAATCATAGTGCATTCGACGAACTCAATGTGCGTTCGACGAACAGCTAGCACGTTCGACGAACGGCCTGCCCATTCGACGAACGGCCAGCGCGTTTGACGAATGGCCATCGCGTTTGACGAACGGCCAACGCATTCGACGAATGCTAGCCAGTTCGTTGAATGCAGTATTCGACGAATTAATCATCACCCGACGAATTTTGTTTGCTTCAATTAATGGCGTGGCTGTGCAGATAGCTTCTCTTGTTTGTCTGGGTATAAAAAGAATGCGATTCTTTTGACCTTGAATTCGATCTATTTTGCGATAGACTGAGAGCGATGAAAGATTTCCGCAAAAATCTTCTGACGGAAGAGTTCCGTCCGACTGTCGCCGTCGCCGCCTCTTCCTGTAGTCGGACCTAGCAGTCCATGGAAGACGCTGAGGGCTTTCTTCTCTCTGACCTAGATCTTGTGCGACAAGAGGCTAGGGTTCTTCAACGCTCGTGTGGACTTCCGTAGAGGCGCCGATCCATTTCAGCGCTTGGAACTCAATGATTGTTCTCTGGATTTCTTCTTGGAGCATCTCGATTGAGTATTGACTCAATCCCTTTTCAGGTACATTGTAATGTTTTGCTTTATTGATTTCTTGAATCATGAAATAACAAGATCCTTGAACTGTTTAGGGTTGTTCTTGTTTTTATTTTATTCCGTTGCGCATATTTGATATGCATTTATCATTCTGAATGGTGAGTAGAAAACCCAACAGGGGCCACAATTGGGCTAATTGAGTCATAAGGTGTGATTTTGACCAAGATTGTGCTAGGTTTGACATTGGTCAAATTGGGTCAATTGGTTGACCAAATGATGGTCATTTGGTCAATTGAACCTCTTTGAGGGTTTTCCATGTAGTGGTGGGGTCAATTTGGCCATATGTAGTATAATTGAGCCAATTTGGGTTGAATTGGGCTATGTTGACCTAAGTTTGATTTTGGTCAAATTGGGTCAATTGGTTGACCAAATGATGAGGCTTTTGGTCAATTGAACCTATTGGAGGGTTTGTCATGTATTGGTGGGGTCAATTTAGCCATATGAAGTCTAATTTTGCCAATTTGGGTTAAATTGGGTTATGTTGACCTAAGTTTGACTTTGGTCAATTTGAGGGCACTAAGTAGGTTTACCTTAACCCAATGTGTCTTAAGGTCACCTCCTTATCTCAACTCACCATTCTCACCACATGTTATGCCCTAACACTATCATGGGGTTTAGTAGTATTGGAGACGTTACATTCTTATTAGTTTTTTAATCATTTTAGCTGAACGCAATTCACGTGCACACCACCCCTTAAAAAGGAATTCGGCCTCGAATTTGCTAAACTACCGATCAACTCATAAAGTATGATACCAAATTGTAACGCTCTTCCAGTGCAAACAATATAAAATAGGTTCGGCCGGGACCCCACGCCATATAGAACACACTAGCTAGACATTAGTAAGATAATAAACAGAAAAGAACTACACGAGAGTATAAACAAAGCGTAAGCGAAAGCTTTTAAATAAACATTAATTTCAGAACATCCACCTCCTCAGGAATGTCAAGTAAAGAGTTATGGCCTTAAGGCCTTACATCCAACAAATGTAACTAAATCAAAAGTATACATCGGCACGCAGACCGGCAATACATGGAAAGCAGTAAAAGTGGGCTGTCCTTCAGGGGCCAACTCAGAAGTGGGCTTCAGCCCGCTATTTCTCGCTCTGCTCACCAGCACCAACACCATCCACAAATAAGTGGTAAACGAGGGTTAGCTGTGAGCAGACCACAAACCGCGTAACGATCCCACCCCCACCCCCAGCCATTCTAGCTGGCTCAGGGATGGGGCACCGCTAACCTGCATGCAAGCAGTACATGCAACATGTAATATAATAAAGGAAGTGCATCTACTCAACACAAGGTGGGATTTCAAGCATAATCAATCTTCTAGGTTGAACATCAAGTAAAGGGGAACATAGGTATGCACAAGATGTTAGTTGGGTTCACTCAGAGGATCCCCACAACCGCCTAAGCAACAACACGAGGCTAACATAACATCAAATTAAGTCATTATCAACGTGGGTACTCAAGACCACATGCTCCATGCATGCAAGGCTTTGTTCCAGTGTACTCTTTCACAAGTACTGATACCAGACAAAGCTAGGAATCTTAGTTATCGTTTGAGCATTTACCGATTGGAGAAAAATCTCCCAAACCAGTCTATCTCATGTGCCATCAACAAACAAGAGGTTTAACCACATGCCGAACTGCATGGTGCGGGTTCGGTTCAGCTTTTGCCCGTTGCTCAAATCATCGTGATAGACAACACGATGTAAGTGCGGATTTACCCCATCCCGTTAATGTTTTAACACTTATAAGTGCTAACACGCTACGCACCTAATCCATACAACTGGACTTAAGCTTTGCTATCACAATCAATGAAGGAGGTCTAAGAAAACTCCAATAAGAATTTGTGGTGAAGGTTTGCGTTCAACCACACACAACCATGGGGCTTCCGTTAGGCATTCCAACCTCTAACTCAAGTCCCGCAATACGATGACATATTTCACTGAGTCGTTCTACGGCACGCATACTAGGCTTAACACAAATTCAACGCTAGAAATCAAGCATCACCGATTTAGGACTATGGCCACGAGTATGCTTCACACACAATGCCTAAATCCAGACATCTACCAGATTTCTACATGCAATAAATCTCGGGGATGGACACAATTAACCCAGAATTTCAACGAACTATAGGAAGTCCTAAACTTCACTAATTAGTGAAAGAGACAACCTTATGCAAGCATATAAAAGTAATGAGAGGACCAAACACATCCTAAGAACAGGAGGAAAAAGCATTACCCTTGCCGGTCACTTTGGCACCATGAGAATCCAAGATTTCAGTCGAATAGAAAAAAAACACACCGGGATGCTCTCAGTGGATATGGAAACGGTTCTCAATTTGGAGCTCTGGAGCTCCAGTAATGGCAGAAAGAGTCATCGTCTTCCCTATTTTTTATCTGTCTCGAGCTTGGAGAGAGAGAGAGAGTCGGCTGAAAAGTTTCCTAATCTTTTTCTCCAAGTGCCTTTATATAGCATGGACCAAGACCCCAACATTAGGTTTAAAGCCCACGTGAAAAATAGATGGTCGTTGTCCGTCAAAATGAACCAAACAAAAGCACGTTTGGGACTGTGTCGTCGAGCCACTCGATGATACACTCACAACCGTGTCATCGAGTGGTCTCGATGACATGCCTTTCCCATCTGTGCCGTCGAGTCCACCCGACGACACAGAGCTGGTGTCGTCGAGTGCTCTCGACGACACTCCTCTTTTGGCTGTGTCATCGAGACCACTCAACGGCACAAGGCAGAGAGCTTCCATCTAGCCCAGTAACTGGATTTTCCCCATTTTTGGGGAAATGGGGTGTTACACACTCCACGCTAATACATGATTACAATGAAAGCGCAGCCGCCTTTCTTACCTAGAGCCCGTACAGCTAGAGGAAATGCGTATACAGTCCCTACCGCCGTGTAGTAGCAGTACCGCTGGTGGTAGCTTACTTAAGCGTCATATAAATTTGTTTTTCTTTCTCTGTGGACATGCACACGAGGAATAAGGTTTCCACGCCGTTACTGGAGCAAGGAGCCACCGTCCAAGGAGAAATGAGAGAAGGACATTCACTCTAAAGCAAAAATGAAAAGGATCTCTGAAGTGCATGAAAAAGAATGAGAATCTAAAGATGTTCGAGCGTATAAGGAACGTGAATCAAAAGGGCTGACCGCTCATAGCCACTGAAGGCAATCTTTGAGGGAGCAATTTTTCTTTTTAGATCTACTTTCTCATATCTAAGTACTTCATCTTTCGCTTTTATTGTATCGTGTGTCGTGAGAAATCGTCCGGTAGGACGTCAAATTTTGGGGAGGATTCCGTGAGAAATTTTCCCGGGAGAACTTCTAGACTGGGGAGGTCTAGCTAGGACTCAAAGACCTTCTTAGGGAGAAGGGAGAGAGCCAACCGGTCCTCTGGGGGAGACTAGGTATAAAAAACCCTAGAATATATTATTCATCGCTTTCGATCCCCGATGTCATGGAGATCATCGTTTTGTAATTGTAATCTTCATTTACATCTTCAAATGAATTGTTTAATCAAAATGAATAATATATTTATTTTCATGACTTCATTTGTTGTATGCCTTCAATAATTGATATTGCAAACTATTTTTCCTGAAACTACAATCTCGAACACGCTGGAATGATCATATGGACAAATCAAACGTAATAACTCACTAGAATACAGTTTCTGTGAGATACTGCCAACGGTAACCCTACCGCCCCGCGCTACTCACAGAGAGTGTATTCCTACTGCGTAAATTTTTAAACACTCGTAATACTACTGTAAACCTAATTCACACCCTCCTTCTATGGTCGGTCATAGATCCAATAGTACACACATGTTTACATTGTTAGATCTGTGGCCAACCTTAGTGGGGGGGAATAAGGTTTGACGCGGATTATCGAGATTTTAAAATTTTATTTAAGTAGGAACACGTTCTCTGTAAGTTATCACGGGGCGGTGGAGATACCATTGGCGGTATCTTACAAAGACTATCCTTGAGAGTTAGTTTCGTTTGATCTGTGTAGGAGATCGTTTCAACATTTTTGAGATTGTAATTTCAGATAAGCTATTTTCAATATTAACTAGTGATTGCATACAACTAACAAAGCATGAAAATTAAAAATTCATTATAAGATTTAAATGATATTACAATTACAAAATTGTGATCACCATGAAACTGAAGATTGAAAGCGATGAATAATACGATCTTGGGTTTTCTATACTAACCCTCCCCCTGAGGACCAGTTGGCTCTCTCCCTTCTCTCTTAGAAGGTCTTTGAGCCCTCCTTAGACCTCCCTGGTCTAGACGCCCCATCATGAACGATTTTCCCACAGAATCCTCCCCGGAATCTAACGTCCTCCCCGGACGATTTCTCCATGTCGCACGATACAATAAAACAAAGAGAAGAAATTCATAGATAAAAGTATATCAAAGAAGATAAAGTTGCTCCCTCAAAGATTGTCTTCAAAGGAGGTGAGCGGTCGACGCTCTTGATTAACGTTCCTTGTGCGCTCAATCATCTTCAGATTCACATTCTCGTTCATGCTCTGCGAAGATCTTTTTCTTTCTTGCTTGAGGGGTTGAAAGTCCTTTTCTGCTTCCTCCTTGGATGGCGGCTCCTTGCTCCAAAAATGGCATGGAAACCCTATTATTCGTGTGTCTTGCCAAGGAGAAGAAAGACGCTTTTATATGAAGTTAAGTAGCCTGTCGCCAGTTGTAGTGCTACCGCCCGGCAGTAGGTCCTGTTAGTGCATTTTCAGCAGCTGTCTGGGCTCCAGATAAGGAAGGCGGTTGTGCATTATTTGTAAGCATTCATTAGTGTGGAGAGGTAGATGCTAGCGCAGTGTAGTAGTGACGTTTATTTGGCACGTGCACAGTTGTGTAGCATCCCCAAAACAACTAGACCCCTAAGTTGGTTTTATCATGACTAGGTCATGACAAAATCATAGGAAGAGCTTATGATCATGTGAGCTTGGATGGGAAGGAGAAATCCCAGTGGTCTGCATATAGCAGTTTTCAGGTACTAGCCTAGGATTGGACTTTAGGGACCCACCTTGAACCTTGACCCCACCAAATCATACCTAACCCATTAGGGGTCACCTTGGAGCACTAGGGGCCCATTGGCGTCAACCAAAGAGGCCATTTTGGCTAAAGTCAACCTTGTCCTAAATTAGGTCAAATAACCTAAATTGCCCAAATTAAACCCAATCCAATTGGGCTAGGCCCAACTGAGGTGGTCCACCACCTAGTGGGATTGGTCATTACTGAAATTACCACTCAATTTCTGTAATTGGTGATTAGGAGAGAGAAAATGGAGGTTTCCCCCAAATTGGAGAGAGAAAGAGAGCATTCATGGATATTGAATGCATTTGATCCTTCAATCCCTCCCCAATTGATGAGCATTCACTTCCCCCTTCATTTACAAACAAATTTTAGAGTTTCTATGGCCAAGGGTGCTGAATTAGGGGAGAATTAGAGGTGGTTGAAATCTCCACTAATGGTCATTAATGGCAATTGATGCCAAGGCTCCTCCCCTCCCCCAATTGATCTCCTTAAAACACTCAGGGATCAGAGAGGAGTGAAACCCCCCTTTTCCCCAAAGAAATCGAGCCCTCCCAGTGTGAATTGACATGGCGCCGAAAGCTCCACCTTCGGCCATGGCGACTCACCGGAATATGCGCCACCAAGACCCCACACAGGTCCGATCCGCCTTCTCTCCCTTAGTGCTAGATCTTGTGATAATTTGGGGCTTGATCCAAGCACAATTGGGCTCGGATTGTGCTTCCGAAAGGGCTCGATTCAAGCTCTCTTTCCCTTCCTCTAAACCCCGATTCCGACCACCTCCGGCCGGCCAACCACTCCTATCGCCGGCCACCACCTCAACAGAGGTTGTGGTGGCATTGGCTGGCCGAGAAGATGCACTGGTGGCCAGGAAATTGTCCCACAAAGAAGCCCAGGATGGGCTGTCGCGCACCATCCATCCATCGGGTATGACGACCATGAGCCATCGGATCTGTTGTGATCAGTTATTCGCAGATTTAAAAGATTATGTTATAATGTTATTTCATTTTGAAAGTAAGCCGTCGGATCTGTCGATCTGAGTAGAAGAAATTCGTCAAGCTGTAGGCTGAGTTCGTCGAACCGATAGTTGAGTTTGTCGAACAGAATCCGGAGTTCGTCAAATGGATTTCATTTGTCGATCATACTATGGAGTTCGTCGAACTGATAGTTGAGTTCGTCGAACAGAACCCAGAGTTCGTCGAACGGATTTCATTCGTCGAACACACTCTGGAGTTCGCCGAACTGATAGTTGAGTTCGTCGAAATGAACCCGGAGTTCGTCGAATGGATTTCATTTGTCGAACATACTCTGGAGTTTGTCGAACTGATAGTTGAGTTCGTCGAACTGAACCCGGAGTTCGTCGAACTGAATTAATTCGTCGAACTGAATTAATTCGTCGAACTGAATCTGGAGTTCGTCAAACTGAGAGATAATCTGCTGAACTGGCTAGAGAACTGATTTCGTCGAACGGGAGCATGATGTTCATCGAACGCAAAGCGATTTCGTCGAACGCAGATAGAAGTTCGTTGAACGCAGAGACACATTTTGGCACTCTTCCTACAGTATTATATTTTAATTATTAGAAATACTAGAACCCCTCAAATGAAAAAGTGCCCAACATAAATGTTGTATGACTTGGTGTCTAGTTTAAGTGAAAATTTGTTTCAGGTCAGTAGGGGCACTATAGCCCCCTGTGGAGTCATTTTGCTAGGACTGGTCCCTAGGGTAAGGCAGTCACAAATTCTTGAATATCATTCTATTGGTAAATGGTATGGCCATGAAATTTAAAACATAGGCTATTTATACCTACCCACACATCACACCCAAAGATGGGAATTTTAGGAGAAACTTTTTCTGAGGTTTGTGTAATAATTTCATAAATTAAATATTAATTAATTATTGGGTCAAATGACCTCCAATCACCGCCAAATTTTGGTGGGTACTTCTTAGGGTTATCACATGACCCTGGTAAAAATCTCAGTCCAATTGGGACTGATTTAGTTTGGAAATTGGTTAACTTAAGTTGGGTCAAATTAGGTCAAAATTAGGGCATGGTGTTTATCTTGGGGTATGGTGGTCAAAACTCATCACCATCAGTTGAAACCTTTGCCACTGGTTTAGGATCACCTAAAACACCTTCATGAGTAAGATGGGGTGGTGTATAGGTGGATATACCCTAGGACCCTAGATTTACACCTTGGGGTGCATATAGAGCTTTGTGAAGGACATGTGGTCAAAAGCTATAGAATTGCCATGGAACCTAGGAGATATGTTCATAGGATGTATTTATGCCCTAGGGACTTTTAAGAGAATTTTAGGAGAATTTATTCCCCCTAAATTAGGTCATAACCCCTTTAGGTAAACTTCTTTTAAGAGATATTTACATGCACAAATGATCCTGGATGAAGATGAAATCTTGGTGGTGCCTTTATAATCATATTATTGACCCCCGATAATTTTTGTATAATTTATTTCATGATTTAACTAGTATTTCATTCTCAAGGCACCTATTTTATCTTAATTTTAAGAAATATAAATAAGGGTCCAAAACTCTCTGGAAAAATGTACAACTTGGTGATAGGACATTTCAGAGCACTTGGAAGCTCTGTGAATTTTTATAACAGTTTTGGAAATTGTTATCAGTAGGCTACTTCACAACATGCGCAAATTAGGAATTATTTGGATTAAGTATTTCAGTGAGGAAATGATTCGCATAAATTATGGAACTCTGTAATTAAGCTTTTCTGGACAGAATAGAGGTCTGGTAATTTTTCCATAATTTTGGCATAAGTATTCTTGGTAGTTTCTTCATAAATCTTCAAGTTTGGATAGATGTTAAATATTAAAAATAGAGGACATTTCCTTACTGTAAAATTGTGATATTCATTATTTACTGTTATTTTGGCATGATAGATTTATCCTAATTTTATGAGGGTCATGTCTTGAGAATACCTAACACTTCAAGTTCATATTCATACTTGACAAATTTTGGAGAAATTTAAATAAATGCTAAAATGTTGAGGAAAAATATGAGTCTTAGGATTTAGTCTTATAATTCCATGATAGTCCTCCAATAAAAAACTTGTGTCATGTGGTTGAATATTTGGAGTACCTCTACTTATATGCTTCATATAGTTAGTTTGGTCTACATTTAGTAAAACGGTGAAACTTAGGTATTTAGTGACCTACTAGGTGGAATTGGTATGTAGATGGTGTGCATGTTGAAGAGGATGAGGTCACCAAAAGGAGTTTAGGAGATAAGAGTGCTGGGTGCGCTAAGGGTAAGGTTGTGCTTGGGATTGACGAAAGATCGTCTTTCCCCTAGCGTGTCATAAACCACCTAGGGTTAATACAAGTGAAAAGATAAGAGTGCTAGGTGGGCTAAGGGTAAGGTCGTGCTTGGGATTGACGAAAGATCGTCTTTCCCCAAGCGTGTAATAAACCACCTAGGGTTAATACACGCGAAAAGATAAGAGGCTTAGGCATATGGGTAGATACCCATAATATTAAATATCTTGAGAAAGGGAGCCTTGGGGTGTCATCCCATTATAGCTCCTAGTACCATAGCGAGCCCCTCACAGGGTAATCCTCGGGAAGTCCAAGATTAACCATAAATCGTAGGAGTAAGATGTTGTACAAGAGTAATTAATAACACACTCACTCACACCTCGTGGTTATGGGTGTATTAGTCAGTTTGGTCTTACGAGCGGTAGGATCGATGGTTGTAGCATCAGACTAATTAGTCTGGTGAGCTTGTGGCTCAGTAATGTTTGTTGTGCCGGAGGATTAGTCAGTGAGCATATGGCTCGAAGATAGATGGTAAACATGTTTGCATGTGCATAAGGTGGTGGGTCCTTAGTGTTGATGATCGTTGCACCGACATTAATACTTGGGCTCGGTAAGTGTGGATAACCCTTTACCAAGACAAGTCTGGTGGTTTAACCAGCAAGAGTATGCAGGAGCTCCAATGTTGTCTTCTTAGTGTCGAGGCGTATGTTAGGTCTAGGTTAGGTAGTGTAAATACCAACCTAGAGGTGGGCGAGGCCCAACCCACCGCTTCCGTTTGCCACTACGGGAGTATCCTGGGAGTTTTTCTAGCTCCAAAAAGGGGAACTAAAGGTCTGTGCGCATAGAGTCATAGTGTGTGAGTTGCATGATGCGTATTCGGCAAGTGCACCGGTCGCTGTCAAGTAATAAAATTGTCGGGCTCGGCCCTCAGATGGTCTGCGGATTCGATGGAGGTTGTCACCGCTCCAATGACCTACAGCACTTCTATGGCTTCCCACGATGAGGAATGCTTGAACGCTTGGTGGAGAATGCTTGCTAACGCTCCCGAATGGAAGAATGGTGGTGGAAATCGCCGGAAAATGGTCTCCTTGGTGGTGGAGGTGAAGGAGAAGCCTTCAGACCTCAGAAACGGTGGGAAGGACCTGATTTCCCGCTCCCCTCGAGCGCTCCCCATTGACTGCGGCTTATCCTGCTTTTTATACTAAACAGGCAAAAAAATGGTCACGCACAGTCGAACGCAAGACCGTGCGTGAACCGTGCATTATTAAATGATAAATTCTGACTTGAGGGAGACGCTGCGCCGCCCGTGCATTTTACTCACGCACGGGCAAATCCGCCCGTGCGTAAAAACGCATGGGTAAATTCAGAATGACTAAAACAGGAGGAAACAGGTCGACCATGCGTTTTACTCACGCACGGGCAAATCCGCCCGTGCGTAAAAATGCACGACTAAACTCAGATTGTCCATTTTCTGCACAGATACAGACGCATGAACGCAACCGTCCGTGCGTTAAGGAAACACACGACCGTGCGATATGCACAGACATAGATTTTGGGGGAGCTAAACAAGGAGGAAAGGTAGGCTCAAGTGGGCTTGCAAAGGTGATTACATTGGTAAGGATTTCAAAAGCACAAACGGATCATGAAATGACCTATATCACACTTTATAATGAGTACTTCAACGCAATCATTTCAAGAGTCGCCTAGTGCATGTTCTAGCCACCGAGAAAGGTTGTCCTTCCTTCCGACCATAGTAATAAGCTACTACTAGTACAGCTACACATGACCCTATTCTACCGTTGGATTCACCGGATTCACCACTAAAGTAAAATAAATTGCAGCTACAATAATAAAAATACTTAAATTACAACATTGAATTGTATTCTACTCTAATTGAATTTCTAGGCGTGACAGGAGCACTCGACTGGAGCACTACTCGAGTCGACATTTTTCTCTACTCCTCACTCCTACACTAACAATCCAATTCTTACGAGCGGGGAACCTCGCAGCAATACCCAATAAGCACGCGTGATCAAGTGCACGTGTAATAGGTGCAATTGTACACAGTGTGCACAATACAGTTGAAAATTCCTAACTCAGCACATTCTAACATGCTATGCAAAGTGTGTGCACGTGCATGGCTCGATCCCTCCCCCAGACTTGATCAAAACTAAATAAAATAGGGAATTCTGGAATAAGGATAATAGGTGTAGAGTGGACCTATGCTCATAAATGAGCATGCCAGAAGTGCGGTAATTCCTTCTTTAAATTTTTCTCCTTCCGCATCCACCACGCGAGAGGTTTAACCTGCGATGTTAGCAAAAAGAAAAATAACAGGACTAAAAGAAATAGACTAAGCAAACGGAATCGGGTGGTTCCCATGGGTTGTCTCCCAAGAAGCCCTTTTGTTTAACGTCCTTAAAGGTGGAGCAATGATGTAGACCACCGGAATGAGGCGATCTCACGCGACTACGAACAACAACTATCAACGCTCCGCTCTTCCCAAACACAACTTAAACGCAGCCCTCGACTAAACTTATTATTAATTTTCGTATGCGTACGAATAGCAACTCCGTGACAAGATCGAATCGTCGGCGATAAGCCGGGATCCGTCAAGCTAAAGGGACGAATGTTTGTGTCCGGACAAGCGATTGTGTTGTACCAAAGAAGATCCTCTGAAAGCAAGACTTCGGAAAATAGGAAGATCTTCCCCAACAAGAGCAAAAGAGGATCGCCACTCCTCGTCGAATAAACGATAAATCCTAGAGCGTTCCACTAACCAAATGAAAATCAACGCGAGCAAATAGCGGCGAGAAAATCCGTCACAGATCTATACCACCACAAATAACTTGAGAGAAATTATCACAATGAGTAGTAACGCGTTACCCTTCCCGGAGTCGTAGATCCGGGCTGTAGAAATCCTAGATCGCTCACGGTGGTGGTCGCCGGAGGGGAGTCCTTGAAGTAGAGCACCGTCGCCCTCAAATCCGGCCGCCACGATGCAAGACCAAAACTTCTTGAGGAGGGCCCCAAAAAACTGGGAGGAGGAGGGGCTGTTTTTGGTGGTGCTCGGCCTTTGAGTGGTGGAGCAAGAAATAGGATGGTTGTTGGGATGAGAGGGCTGACCAAGAGCAAGGAGGGGGTAGAGAGGAGGTGGTCGGCCTAGGTGCTGGCCGAAAACCTAGAGGGAGGGGAGGAAGGGAAGAGGGGCTGCTGCTCCCAGAAAATCGAGAGAGAGAGATGGCGGGAGCGGGCTCCTGGCGGCGAGAGAGAAGGGCGACGGGAGGGGATCGGGAGAAGGAAAGAGGAGGAGGAGGTGCAGCTCTTTGGGGGCGCCGAACCAGCGAAGGGGAAAAGAGGGGAGGGGCGGCCACGAGAGGGAGAGAGCTCAGGAGATTAGCTAGGGTTTCAATTTTTAAAAATCATCAATAAATTTTTTTTTCTAATAAAGCATATGGCCTTATATAGGGCAAAAGGGGAAGAGGGCTATGTGCAGCCCAAAATTAAAAATAAAGCTTGAGCATGAAAAGAAAATATTGTCCCAAATAAAATTACAAAACATGGTTAAAAAATAATTAATAATTATAATAAAGTTATTATAATTATTAATTGCAAGTCTTGCGTCGTGGGCGGAAGTGGTAGCGGCGATGGCGGCCGTCGCGGTTGGAGTGGCGCCGTCATCCGCCATCGTCATGGACCAAAAGTGCTCCAACATGAACCGTGTCGACTCGAACATAGACCATCAAGCCGGCTCCAATAAGCTCGCGGCATCTTCCATCGTAGTCTTCAAATTTGCCGCCGCGATCAAAGCAATGCGTCGACGTGGAATCACGAACACGATCACCACCATCCGGAGGGTCCTTGCCTCCATCAATCCTCCCCCACTCAAAAACACTCATCACTGATGAGTGGGGGTGAAGGAACCGGTGTAGCAGAGCAGCAACCTGTAGAAGTACGTCCGAGGTAGCGGGCCGTGAGGGTGGCCCATCCGGCCAGGGCGGCAGGAAGTAGAAAGGGGCCCAGCTTGGCCCCAAAGAAATGTCCACCTGTGTCAACCTGTCAAGCAAAAAGTAGAGCCCAAAGGCCTTGATCATAGCATTGGAAAAAGAAGGGGAAAGTGCTAAATCATCAAAAGACTTCATACCTCCAGAGATCACCATGAGAGTGAACGACATGCTACCCAACTCACCTCTCAACCCATCAGAATTTTTAGTGGTGGGAAACGAGAAGAAAGCTAAATGTAGTGGCTCTAGAAAAAGTGAAAGACATCTCGAAACACTAAAAATGGGGTTGGGGCCCCGCTGAGCAAAAATTTTCGAGGGAGTAGCAAAAGTTTCTAGCATTACAAATATTCGACGAACAGTACCGAAACTACTAACATCGCTCTCTAAGTTGCCAAGAGGCAACTGTCCAGGGTAAGGATCCACTAAAACCGAACCGAGCATAAAGCGGGATGCTCCCATGGGTGCGGTGAAAATAGAGTGAATGGACCCAAGCGGGTCGGCTAGCAATGTAACATCAAGTCCAGGTGAGTGAAGACAACGTGGAACATAAGATAAGTCATCATATAAACTTAATTCTATGATCGTCCTAAGGGGTGGTGGGTCCGTGGGTGGAAAAGGACTCCAACAATTCGTGACTTCGTCCCCTAAATTTATTTCAGATATGCTAGCTCTCCTAACGCGAGGGGTGTCATGATCACAAAGCCTAGGGTGATCATGCATAGTAGAGTCAGCTAACATAGGAAGGATAACCAAACAAAACCACTCAACACGCCCAGCGGGGGTAACGGGCTCCATGCCATACCTCAAGGTTGGGGCTGAAGTTTGGGAGCTCCAGGCGGCCTTAAATGGATGGTGGTTCCAGGGGGTAGCTAACACGAGTCTAGAGTCCACAAGTGCGGAATGTAGACTCACACAAGTACCACCAATCGATAAAGAAGTGGGCCGTATGACCTCCCCACTAAGGGGCACATAAAACTCAGTAGTCATAATCTCATCGTGATCATCAACCTCCTGAGTGACCTCGAGATGTCCAACCGAGGGCTCCCTAAGGACGATGGGAACGTGCATAGGTTGACTAATCAGGGCAACCTCACTCGCAGGCACTAAATCAGACGTGGGTGCCTCCACAGGGACAATATCAATAGGCAGGATGGGGCTAAAAGGGTCAGACTCGGGTGTTATGATCAAGCTCGGTGTGTTGACCTCAGGGTAGCTAACACAATCGACGGGCTGACTTTGACTAACGGTGTCAAAATCCCCATGCGTGTCAATACCGGGTGGTGTCGACTCAACCGAGCCACAAATGTCTCCAGATGAGACTGTGGGCTTCCTGGGCGGAGTGGACCTAAGAGATATAAGCCGACCTTGATGCATGAAGTCTAAGGTGTCATCGCGATCATCGTATAGAATATCATGATGAGCAAGCCAATGGTGTCCTAGCAGTACATGAAAGTCCTTCATGGGAAGGACATCGCACCAAACGTGCTCAGAATAGGCTTTGATGGTGAGGGGCACCAAACATCGTCGGGACACTAACACAACGCTCTCATCAGGGCATATGAGTCGATATGGGTGAGGATGTGGTTCAGTGGTCACCAACATCCTAGACACCGCGTTCTCCGTGATAGCATTTGTGTGGCAGACGCTATCGACAACAAGCCTGCACCACTTCTCACCGTGTTTAAAATTTAATTTAAATTGGTGCATCGGGTCACGGCTGAACCTAATTATCTACATAGAGCAGGCCCGTGGTGTAGTTATACGTGAAAGGGGCGGGGAATACCCCGGATTCAGCCTAGTAGTCATTAGTAGTGAAAAATTAGGTGCTGTCCAGTATAAAAATTATGAGCGTTTAATTTTTGTATCCACCTAAACTTAATGAAACTGAAATATTTTTTAATTTTAATTCCTATATCTTGACTAAGAACCTACAGGAGTTTTGTTTGTTGATTCCGACGAAATTTTGAAAATCGCTATTTGCACACCAATGCTAAAAAATTCAGATTTTGGCAAAACGGTGCACACCCAAGTGAGGGCGGATAGCCTACGGATTAGAGTAAGGATGGTGTCGAGATAGAACTCAACACAACCTCGCTTTGATACCAAATTGATGTAGGCCACCGGAATGAGGCGATCTCACGTGACTACGAACAACAACTATCAACGCTCCGCTCGTCCCAAACACAACTTAAACGCAGCCGTCGACTAAACTTATTATTAATTTTCGTACGCGTACGGATAGCAACTCCGTGACAAGATCGAATCGTAGGCGATAAGCCAGGATCCGTCAAGCTAAAGGGGCGAATGTTTGCGTCTGGACAAGCGATTGTGTTGTACCAAAGAAGATCCTCCGAAAGCAAGACTTCGGAAAATAGGAAGATCTTCCCCAACAAGAGCAAAAGAGGATCACCACTCCTCGTCGAATAAACGATAAATCCTAGAGCGTTCCACTAACCAAATGAAAATAAACGCGAGCAAATAGCGGCGAGAAAATCCGTCACAGATCTATACCACCACAAATAACTTGAGAGAAATTATCACAATGAGTAGTAACGCGTTACCCTTCCCGGAGTCGTAGATCCGGGCTGTAGAAATCCTAGATCGTTCACGGTGGTGGTCGCCGGAGGGGAGTCCTTGAAGTAGAGCACCGTTGCACTCAAATCCGGCCGCCACGATGCAAGACCAAAACTTCTTGAGAGAGGGCCCCAAAAAACTGGGAGGAGGAGGGCTGTTTTTGGTGGTGCTCGGCCTTTGAGTGGTGGAGCAAGAAATAGGATGGTTGTTGGGATGAGAGGGCTTACCAAGGGAAAGGAGGGGGTAGAGAGGAGGTGGTCGGCCTAGGTGCTGGCCGAAAAACTAAAGGGAGGGGAGGAAGGGAAGAGGGGTTGCTGCTCCCAGAAAATTGAGAGAGAGAGATGGCGGGAGCGGGCTCCTGGCGGCGAGAGAGAAGGGAGACGGGAGGGGATCGGGAGAATGAAAGAGGAGGAGGTGCGACTCTTTGGGGGCGCCGAACCAACGAAGGGGAAAAGAGGGGAGGGGCGGCCACGAGAGGGAGAGAGCTCAGGAGATTAGCTAGGGTTTCAATTTTTAATAATCATCAATAATTTTTTTTTTCTAATAAAACATATGGCCTTATATAGGGCAAAAGGGGAAGAGGGCTATGTGCAGCCCATAATTAAAAATAAAGCTTGAGCATGAAAAGAAAATTGATAGGTAAAGTTTAGGATAAATAATATTCTCCAAATTCTACGAACTATAGGCAAGCGCACCTATCGGTCATAGCATAGGATATTTAAAACAAATAAATATCAAGTGTCGTATTCCACGGGTCTGTTGATTACTTCTACTCACGCAAATTAATATTATTTTATCGAAAGTAAAATAGAGTTTTGTAAATAATTGAAAGAAGAGAAACATTTGATCGGGAATCCTTCTTAAGTAAAATATTTCGTAAATCTAGAATTCGGAAGAAATCAATTTAGACAAACTTGACCGTGGAGGTTCCCAAAATATGATAGAACCTCTCTCGAGAGAACTACCACCTAACCTTAGGTTGATCGATTAAGACCCCTCGGCCAGTCGAAACCCCTAAGCTTGCTTTATGCTGTGAGCCCCACTATTGGATTTGACTCCAATCCGGAAGGTTTGCGACACCCTCTCTCGAGGAGTGCGAACAATTCTTTCTACCGATGAGCGATCTACCGTATTTAAGGATCTCTCGATACACTAAAATATGGATCAAACTTGATTATCATACCGTAGAAATATGAAACCAAAAATTGCAAATCAACGGTAAATCTTAGTTTTCAAAATCCAAACAATGAATAAAAGATTATGAAATATAAAAGCTTAGGAATTCATCCGATCAAATGCTACAAAATTAGCTACTCATGATTAAAGAAAAAGAACATTTTATAACTAAGAAAGAAGAATTATAATTGCTGGGAAAGTAAATCTAAAATAAGAAATAAAAGGACAAGACATAAAATAAAGTTACACTAAAAATGCAGGAAAACTATACTAGAAATGATCCAATCGAAGCATGGACTGGATGCCCATCACTTTGGCAGCAGCTGGCTTTTATAGGCAGAAAATTGGTGAGTCACGCCCGTGACCAAGGGCGTGTAAGCTGCGTAACTGCGTATTGAAAGCCCGGGAACGTTGAGGAAGAGAAACCGCCAAAAATCAATTGCATGGCGGGTCACGGCCTCGGTCACGCCCGTGACCAAGGGCGTGTCTTGAACGGGTCTGGAAACGGCGGGAAACGCTGCGATCTGGAGTTAATCTGGCGGTTGCAGAAGAGTCACGGCCTCGGTCACGCCCGTGACCGAGGGCGTGTAAGCTAGAAACGGCGGGAATTGATTGCTGGCTGAAATGAATGCATTTCGGGAAAGTCACGCCCGTGACATTGAGGTCACGCCCGTGTCAGAGGGCGTGTAATTTTAATCTGACGTGGCGGCTAACATCTTCAACTGGAATACACGGGGCTGGTTCACGGCCGTGACATAAAGTCACGCCCTTGGTCACGCCCGTGACCAAGGGCGTGTACTTTGCGATTTCGGCTGAAATTCTCCAAATATTCTCCTGATTACTCTTATGAGCTTGAAATTGCATTTAACAGCCCCAGATTACCTGAAAACACAAAACAAAGTGAATTAGACATATATTAAACTAAAATTATATAAAAACTAATTAATTACTACTAAAATATTATATAAAAATAACAATAAATAATGTACTATCAAATACCCCCATACTTAAGCTTTTGCTATTCCAGAGCAAAACTAATTTATAAGCATGAGAAGAATTTATAGGACATTCCAAAAAGATTTACTTCCAATTATGTATTCCAAATTTTATAAGACTCATATCAAATTAAGTTAAGAAATTAAAATTTAGATTTATTAGAAATAATTTATAATTCATAAATTGAAATGAGTAGAATAAATATTAGTTTCAAAATTCTCTAACTAAATCTTCATAAACAAAATTGCATTGAATTAAGTAAAATAATCCAAGTTAAAATTATATAAACTTTACAATCATGAGAAACTTTTAGAAAACTACAAAAAATTAACTATGCTCTCTCAAAAATATCTTGGATAAGCAAATAAACTTGGCTAATTGGGGTAAAATTTGCATTGAAGAAGTTACTTTGAATATAGGAAATGATGAATTTTATCCTCTCATTTCCATCTTTTTTTAAATTCCTTCTTCTTTAATATCCCAAATGTATATGTTTAGGAGTGATGAATTTTATCCTCTCATCTTCATACCATATAATCTTTTAAAAATTTGGGTGCATATGTTTAGGAATGATGAATTTTATCCTCTCATTCCATGACATATGATCTTTTCAAACCTTTTTTTTTATGCCAAATAAAGGGTCAAATAAAAAGGTAGGGGAAGGGATAGGGTTTAAAGGCTACAAAAATTCCAAAGATACATTTTAAGAGCATAGAAAACAAATTGAGCAATCTATAAGAAACTATGAGTTCAAGTTAATATAAGTAAAATCTAAAGATATTTAACACAATTACTACAAAATTGAATTATGATATTTTAAAGAGAGAAAGTAAAACTAAGAAATATTCTAAACAAATCAAGATAATGAAAAACTCATTAAATCAAATTCATCTAAAAATTAAATCTAACATATTTTGAAGAGAAATATAAGATTAAAACTACATAAAAAGAAAACTCTTTAAAAAGCCTATAAAGAAAACTCATAATTAAAATCAATTTTGCATAAATGAAGTTTGGAGAAATTTAATATTACAAAATTTATTTTATTGGAAATTAAAATAGTTTTTTAAATGAAAACATTTTTTGAATTTTGTAAATTTTTATAACAAAATTGAAAATAAAGAAAAAAAAAATCAATTTTTTTATGAGTTTTGAAAAAGATTTTCTAATTTTTTTTTTGGATTTTTAATAAAAACTGAATATAGGAGAATACACCCCCATACTTAAAAATAAACATTGTCCCCAATGTTTATAAGCCAAGTAGGAGGGAAAAGAAAATAAAATGCGAAAAAAGTAAAGTGCAAGAAAAATAAAGATAAGCAAGGGGTGCCTCCCAAGAGCGCTTTCTTTTTCCCGTCTTTAAGCTAGACGGTTATTGTTAGGAAAAAGGAAAATAAAAAGAAAGGTACACAGGCAACTCCCTTAATTCATGCTCAGGTGAGCATGCCGAAATCCGCTGCCCGACTACTCCTCCGCTATAGTCGTGATTCTTTGGTTGTCCGTTAGCTTGAAATTGTGAATCCAAATTACCTATACATACCTTAGGTAATTTGGATTGCTGGAGATGAGCGGCAAATGGATCGGTGAAAACGTTTGGTTGCAACAGCTCATCATCTACATGAAAATCGTTAGAAGAAAAAGAATCAAAATTAAGCGAGTCAGAAAATATTTCACAAGGAGGAGTTTCTTGTGAAAACACATGATTAAGCTCCGGTTGTTCATTTTCAAAAATAAAATGCGTATCCAAAAATTTATTGGAAATTCCAAGTGAACTAAATTCATGGGACACAATATTTTCATGAATTTCACTTTCAAAGTGAATAATTGGCGAGAGAGAAAATTCATGAAAAAAAGGAGGAGATTCGGGCGGAGGAGGTGAAGAAACATGTTCTTCATCAATTTCGTCCGGTGTCTCCATGACTCTTTTAAATTCGTGGTAAAGAAGTTCTGCTTGGGCTTGGGTATAAATATTTAAATTTTGATAACTAGAATCTGGAGAATACCCAAGAGTAGAAGAAAAAGAATTTTGTGGGGTAAAAGAGGAGGAATGAAAATCTTGATTGACTGAATTTCCTTCATCGCACCGAAAACTATCCGGGTGATCTTGCCACCATGAATAATTAATATCGAAGCAAGAAGAAATATTATTAGAATCGGAAAAATCATTCACATGATAACTAGATGAATTATTTTCATCAAAGTTTGAATAATTATTTTCATAAATAAACTCAAAATTATTTCCATAAGAAAAATTTTGAGAGTAAAAATTAATATAACAATCCTCACTTCGATGCGGTGCTCCACAAAAATTACAATTAACTTGGCGCTTTCGTGCGGCTTCCAAAAGATTGACTTTATTTTGAAGCTCGACAACTTTGGCGGCCAATTGAGATAACATTTTTGAAGAAAAAAAAAATTGAACAACCGTCACTTAATAGAATGAAATTTGAGAATAAATCAAAAAGAGAAATGGGGGCGGAGAAAGAGATTGATAAAAGTAATAAAATTCACGCTTTCAAAATATCAACAAAAATATTTCCCCGGCAACGGCGCCAAAAACTTGATAGGTAAAGTTTAGGATAAATAATATTCTCCAAATTCTACGAACTATAGGCAAGCGCCCCTATCGGTCATAGCATAGGATATTTAAAACAAATAAATATCAAGTGTCTTATTCCACGGGTCTGTTGATTACTTCTACTCACGCAAATTAATATTATTTTATCGAAAGTAAAATAGAGTTTTGTAAATAATTGAAAGAAGAGAAACATTTGATCGGGAATCCTTCTTAAGTAAAATATTTCGTAAATCTAGAATTCGGAAGAAATCAATTTAGACAAACTTGACCGTGGAGGTTCCCAAAATATGATAGAACCTCTCTCGAGAGAACTACCACCTAACCTTAGGTTGATCGATTAAGACCCCTCGGCCAGTCGAAACCCCTAAGCTTGCTTTATGCAGTGAGCCCCGCTATTGGATTTGACTCTAATCCGGAAGATTTGCGACACCCTCTCTCGAGGAGTGCGAACAATTCTTTCTACCGATGAGCGATCTACCGTATTTAAGGATCTCTCGATACACTAAAATATGGATCAAACTTGATTATCATACCCTAGAAATATGAAACCAAAAATTGCAAATCAACGGTAAATCTTAGTTTTCAAAATCCAAACAATGAATAAAAGATTATGAAATATAAAAGCTTAGGAATTCATCCGATCAAATGCTACAAAATTAGCTACTCATGATTAAAGAAAAAGAACATTTTATAACTAAGAAAGAAGAATTACAATTGCTGGGAAAGTAAATCTAAAATAGGAAATAAAAGGACAAGACATAAAATAAAGTTACACTAAAAATGCAGGAAAACTATACTAGAAATGATCCAATCGAAGCATGGACTGGATGCCCATCACTTTGGCAGCAGCTGGCTTTTATAGGCAGAAAATTGGTGAGTCACGCCCTTGGTCACGCCCGTGACCAAGGGCGTGTAAGCTGCGTAACTGCGTATTGAAAGCCCGGGAACGTTGAGGAAGAGAAACCGCCAAAAATCAATTGCATGGAGGGTCACGGCCTCGGTCACGCCCGTGACCAAGGGCGTGTCTTGAACGGGTCTGGAAACGGTGGGAAACACTGCGATCTGGAGTTAATCTGGCGGTTGCAGAAGAGTCACGGCCTCGGTCACGCCCGTGACCGAGGGCGTGTAAGCTAGAAACGGCGGGAATTGATTGCTGGCTGAAATGAATGCATTTCGGGAAAGTCACGCCCGTGACATTGAGGTCACGCCCTCTGTCACGCCCGTGTCAGAGGGCGTGTAATTTTAATCTGACGTGGCAGCTAACATCTTCAACTGGAATACACGGGGCTGGTTCACGGCCATGACATAAAGTCACACCCTTGGTCACGCCCGTGACCAAGGGCGTGTACTTTGCGATTTCGGCTGAAATTCTCCAAATATTCTCCTGATTACTCTTATGAGCTTGAAATTGCATTTAACAGCCCCAGATTACCTGAAAACACAAAACAAAGTGAATTAGACATATATTAAACTAAAATTATATAAAAACTAATTAATTACTACTAAAATATTATATAAAAATAACAATAAATAATGTACTATCAAAAATATTGTTCCAAATAAAATTACAAAACATGATTAAAAAATAATTAATAATTATAATAAAGTTATTATAATTAATAATTGCAAGTCTTGCGTCGCGGGCGGAAGTGGTAGCGGCGATGGCGGCCGTCGCAGTTGGAGTGGCGCCGTCATCCGCCATCGTCATGGACCAAAAGTGCTCCAACATGAACCGTGCCGACTCGAACATAGACCATCAAGCCGGCTCCAATAAGCTCGCGGCATCTTCTATCGTAGTCTTCAAATTTGCCGCCGCGATCAAAGCAATGCGTCGACGTGGAATCACGAACACGATCACCACCATCCGGAGGGTCCTTGCCTCCATCAAGCAAATACTATTATTAAGCAGTTTATAAAGTCTAGGAATACGCAAAAGTTAATAAATCCTAATTATTATTACAAGCTCAAAAAAATCAGCTATAAGCTGATTTGAAGTAGTAACAACTGATAAAAGAGAAAGGTCGGGGACCTGGTAGTAGGGGTGGAAATTAAGTAGGATGCTCAGCCTCCAACCCCAAATCTCCTCCTTTTTCGCTCTCTTCTTCTCCTCCAGTATTATGTCTTCAAAGAAGAACCGCTTGCCCCCTTGTAACCAATCCTCAAAGGGAAGCACCAACGATGATGAGAAAACAAGATGCTTCTTCACTGTACCTTCCTCATCCCGCCAGGCTTTCGGCTCTTCCATGCATAAGGTCTGGTCAACCGGAGGAGGGAATCTTGCATCCTTGTACATAAAGAAAGGGGGTCAGGAAATAAATTGGAAAAAAACTAAAAGAAATCTCATCTGAGGGGATAATCCCGGCTTCATCCCACATAGGGTGCGACAAAGACAAATTGATGATATCATCGAAGATTTCACTAGACTCAACAGCGCACAGAATGGCCTCCTCTATAACTTGGACTTCCTCGCACTGGACCGAAACGGTTGCTTCGGCACAATCGAGACTGTCCTCCTCCATGAGAGTGGGCACGACACTGCGCAGGTCTGCAACATCCTGCAAATTGACCTCAATGACAATATCAGAAGTAGATGTAGATTCATGTGTAGTGGGAGAAGACGTGCTTCTTAAGAGTTTGGGCTCACTCTCCACACAAGGGCACAAATCCACTCAAAGTGGTACATGAACCGAAGAGTTATGGGGGTCGCATCAGGAACAGAGTCATGAGGTACACTGATGCACGTGTCGATTCCAGGGACTTTAAAAAGTGAAGGTGGAAGTGACACGTAACCATAGGAAGGGGTTGTGCTCGCAGAATTCGAAGATGGGACGATCCGGATATCCGGCTCATCGTCATCCTCCAGTTGGCGAAGGTAATCAGCACAGTCCTTCAAGGCATGCTCTCTACTTTTGCAAAATAAACACTGCTTCACCGGCTTTGCCGGCACCCAAGGTGCGGTAGCCACGTAATAATGCGACATCGGAGGCGCAGTAGAGGAGCCAAAAGATTTATGGGACCCGTACGGTTTCTGAACAACACCATACTCTTTGGGACACCTATCACTAGCGTGGGATGTGTCCCCACACCAACGACATCGGATATTCAAATGTGCCCACATGATATAAAAGAAGAAAATAGCATGAAAAAGAGTAAATTAAAAAGAATAAAAGACTCAATCGAAAACAATCGATTCACAACCAAAATCTCATCACGCCTGCATTCCCCGGCAACAGCGCCAAAAACTTGATGCGTATTCGGCAAGTGCACCGGTCGCTGTCAAGTAATAAAATTGGGAATAGCTTCCCCGAATATCGTCTCTCAAGGAATGCAGGTTCTGGTGAACGAAACGCATGGTGAATCGATCGTTACACGAGTGAATAATGTACATTGTGATTTGGTTCCTAAGCTAATGCGGAAAAGAGAGATGCGGGTCAAAACTCCGCTTCGCAAAGCAGGATGGATGCAATGGCCGCGATGCCATGCTTCGGGAGGCGCGTGGATGGAAAGTAACTGTGACAGGTGAGGGTCGCACACACCTCTTCTCCAAGCATCACCACTAGCAATTGCTAGGGCTTCACACACAACGAACTCAGAAAATCACAACAAGGAAAATGTTGTTCTCACACCACCGCATCATTGCATATGAACATCATAAAAGATCTATGGCATTAAGCTAATCAATAGTTCATTACAACAACACAAAGAAAACACAAGCATCAAGTTTAGAGAGGACCAATGGGAAGATGTCACCGCATCTTGGATTCTCGGCCGGAATTAGAGGTTGTCGGGCTCTCTCCGGGCTCGGCCCTCAGATGGTGTGCGGATTCGATGGAGGCTGTCCCGCTCCAACGACCTACAACACTTCTATGGCTTCCCACGATGAGGAATGCTTGAACGCTTGGTGTAGAATGCTTGTTAACGCTCCCGAATGGAAGAATGGTGGTGGAAATCGCTGGAAAATGGTCTCCTTGGTGGTGGAGGTGAAGGAGAAGCCTTCAGACCTCAGAAATGGCAGGAAGGACCTGATTTCCCGCTCCCCTCGAGCGCTCTTCGTTGACTGCGGCTTATCCTGCTTTTTATACTAAACAGGAAGAAAAATGGTCACGCACGGTCGAAGGCACGACCGTGCGTGAACCGTGCGTTATTAAATGATAAATTCTGACTTGAGAGAGATGCTGCGCCGCCCCTGCATTTTACTCACGCACGGGCAAATCCGCCCGTGCGTAAAAACGCACGAGTAAATTCAGAATGACTAAAACAGGAGGAAATAGGTCGACCGTGCGTTTTACTCACGCACGGGCAAATCCGCCCGTGCGTAAAAATGCACGACTAAACTCAGATTGTCCGTTTTCTGCCCAGATACAGACGCACGAACGCAACCGCCCATGCGTCAAGGAAACGCACGACCGTGCGATATGCACAGACATAGATTTTGGGGGAAACGTGACGATCCGGCCACCTACACATAAGGCATACTAGCTGGGAATACACCTCCAGCACCAAATAAACACAGAAAAAGGATTGGGGAGCACCATGTGCTTACCCCCAATAACAAGGAGCGCAAATGCACACCGAAATAGGCCTAAGAGTGTACCTAGCAGGGAATAACAAATATGATCGTAAACATGCCTAAAGTGTGGTGCATCGACAAGAAATACGGCCTTGATGAGTCCATAAATGTGTATATAAATGGGACTCATCATTGCACTTGTGTGAACATAACATTTAACAGCATACCTTGTATGACATAGCATAAACATTGCATACCCCTACCCCTATCATATAAGTCAGTTATGGGACTTCTTATACGATAGGACCTGCTAAACGACCCCTTGGTCTATAGGTTTGTGTGGGCATTCCTAGAAATCAACGGTTACTTTTTCTTACTTACCTTTATATGTTTGCTCTACTTGTTTACTTTACCTGTTCATACATTTCTTTACTTACTGCTTCAGTCTTGATATATATTGCATAGTGGTAGACATTCCTTGTACCCCTGTCACCTGTTATTGTTTACACCCCTTGTTGTCCTCCATTTCATTCATCCCGTATGGTGCCTAGGAGTCACCGGGGGAGGGGTGGGGGATTGGCTTTGTCTTTTTGACTAACGGTCGGTGGACCTTATCATTTTAGGGGACCGAGGAGATGCTGCAGCACCAGAGGCCGGTGCAGATGGAGACGGGGCAGTCTAGTACGGGAGCACCATTGGCAGGATCTGCGAGCATCGTTTAGTTCTAGTATTTTATGCTTCCGCGAGTGTCTATGTAGTGAGGATTTGATGTATCGGGCAGGAGCCCTTATTATTTTTGTCTTTTATTTCAGTTCTATTTATGTGGACATCTCTTGTGATGATTTACTATTTATGTGATGTGAACTTGTCTTCTCAAGTTTATTACTCTTACTTTTTCTGTGATCGATAAGGCCGGCGGGATCGACGTTTTGTAGTGGCGACCTTCCCGAGTGAGGGTGTTGATGCGCAAATCTTAGCACACCGCTATAGGCCGTAGCAAGACTGCGGCACGAAACGGCAGTGTACCGATCGTTCAAGTATTATAAAATGTGGGAGTGAATCCCCAAGTATCGAATCTCAAAGGAACACAATAAGGTGGAGTTAACTATCTAGGAAGAACTTGAGATTGAAATCCTTTCGAGTGGATGGATTGCGGAAACGGGGGTTTTGGTTTGTGGAAATAAAATAAAATACTACAACTACTCCTATGCAATGCCGCTATGCAATGTTTCGCTTGGCGTGATGGAGACTAGGTAGGCCTTGAACGCACTACTTTGAGAGGGCAGATGGACGAGTAGGCAAGCGGAATCAAACTGTGCAGGCCTTGAGCGCACTGCTTCGTTAGGCGAATGGATTACACGGGCCGCTATGCCACGCTTCACTAGGCGGATGGACGAGAAGGCAAGCGGATGGAATGGTTCGCACTGGCGGAGTCGAGGTGGATTACACAGGCCGTTATCACCGCTTAGCTTAGCGGATGGATGAGTAGTCTTACGGAATGAGGGTCGCAAGCACCTCGTCGATAAGCACGCCAGTAGCAATTACTAGTGCGGCACACGAACGTGACGGCGGGATGGAGGATGGAATGGGGCGCTCCTCACTTGCATAAACCACACATATCAATTTCACATACACCCAAATGATAAAGGAAAACAATACTATAGTATAAAGGGGGTTGAGATTACAACCAAAGCACGGAGACTCATCGGAGGTTCACGGCCGGAATCTAGGGTTGTCAATCCTCGTCCGGGCTCGGGCTCCAACTGTCATCCGGGGTCCGGAAGAGCTGTCACCTTCTTCTATTGTACCTGTCTTCTCCGTCAATCTTCTTTGGCCATGATCTCACCGGAGAACTTCATATATGCAGCAGGAAATCCCTCAAAATGGAGCTTTGGAGGTGCACGATCAATGGTGGAGTCCTAGAGGATGCTCCGGCTTGAGATTTGCAAAAGAATGGAGGCCGGAGCTCCTCCCGAAGGTGGGCGGTGATGGAGCAGCGAAAATGGCGCTCTGGAGCGAGAAAACGACGCTGGAAATGACCTAAAATACGGATTCGCGGAAAGGATTCGTGAAAATGCGTATTTGTAGAAAGCAGAATTTTGAACGCGCACGGTCAGTGGCGCACGACCAGTGGTCGTGCGTGAAGAAATGCCTGTGAGCGTGCGGGAACAACCTGTAGAAAAATCCAGAATGACAAAAAATAGCGCACGATTAGTTGCACACGACTAGTGGTCGTGCGCACTATGTCCAGTGGTCGTGCGTATTGCCTGGCAGACCCATTTTTAAGTGAGAATTAATGCACGATCAGTGGCGCACGACCAGTGGTCATGCGCACTTTGTCCAGTGATTGTGCGCAGTGTTCCTGTGCAGTTTTTGCAACCCGGAACACTCGCACGACCCCTGTATCAACATGAAAGATCGTCAGGCCACTAAAATGGGCATTCCACACATACTCAAATATAGAAATTAAATTGCAATATAAGGCATGAGTAAGATAGACATGAAAATACAGTGAAACGGGCCTAAAAGTGCACTTCAAGTGAGAATTGTGAATAAATGAAATATAAGCATTAATACACAAAAAGTGAAGTGCAAGTGCGTGAAAACTAGCCCAGGTGAGTCCATAAAAGTGTATATAATTTGGACTCATCACACCCCCAGACTTACCTGTTTGCGCGTCCCGAGCAAACAAATCCGGCGGAGTATGAAAACGGTAGTTAGTGAAGGGAATTGCAAAATAAGAGTACGGTGCGAAGTATCACACGCATGCAAATAGAAATTCAGTAAAAGGAGATTCTAACTATGCTAACTAATTTAAAAAAGTGTTAAAGCGTAAATGAAGATTTAGTTATACTCAGATGGTGAATCATGAAGAATTTGTGCGGTCATGCCCGATGTGAAAGTAAACAAGCCACTCAGGAGGGTGTTGCAAAAGACCGGAATTCAGGGATAACTCCGCTGAAATCCATCAACGACGAGAGCCATAAGCTTGCCCAGTTACACTCTCTCCACGGCGCTAGCAAACTCACAAGTTAAATCAATAGGGCTTTCAGGTTATAATGGGGCTTAGGTTACGGTATGATATTCAATGATAAACGAGACGGCTACGCAACCCAATTGAGTCAAAAGATATCGCTGTACCAAAACAAGACCAAGAATGATGCTAGTGTGACACACCCCCAGACTTAGCTTGAGAACTGGGTGTACACACAGCCTACTCCAACAAATACCAACTGAATTTTCTATTACGCTCAAAGGGATTTCTTTTCATTCCAATTCTTTTCAGATTTTTCTTTTGACTTCATTTTTTTTTCTTTTTCTATTATCCCTCGGTTGGTTTACAATAATGTGTTCAGCACACAATACACTTTTTCTTTCACATCACAAAGGTTCCAAACATCACACCAAATCAAGAAATATGATTTCAGTTAACTCGCTAATTGGTTGCGATAATAGGATAAGTTTTAGTCTTTGGTGATTGAAAGAAGAGCTGAAACAAAGGAAGGGTTGGCACAAACTTGGCTTGCAAAGGTAAACGCATTGGTCATGGAAAACAAGGCTCAAACTAGCCAAAAAATGTCCTACATCACGTTTAACAATATGAGTTGCTCTCGCTCATGCTTCGAGAGTCGCTTGGGGCAAGTTCTTAGCCCACGAGAAAGGTAAACCTTCCTTCCGACTCGAGCAACACACAACTAACGCTTGCCTACACACAACACCGTGCTATCGCCAATTTCATTCACATTCACCAATTGAGTATAATAAATCTAAAACTACGCAAAAACACTAATCGCAAATTAAATGCATAGAAATAATCTAATTTTACTCAAATTTCTACTAGAGCATGCAGATGCGACTAGAGCACTACAAGAGTCAACATCACAATCCGACTTGCAACACCTAAACTAACATCCTATTTCAAAATCCCAACCAAAATAAGTGTGAACGGAAGCACACAAACAAGTGAGTGCACGCTTGTGTGGGTGAACTGGTGTATGAAGAATATGAACAAATTTATTACAAAGCTAAAATAAAATTACTTCTAGTATGCAATCCAACATGTGCGTGCACTGCGAGTACCAAACATCTCTCCCCCAGACTTAATCTACGCACTAAGATCAGCTGAAATAACAACATGAGTGTAAGACAATGAAAATAGGAGAGGTTACCCCATGCTCAGAAATGAGCATACCAGAAGATTTGGCGTTAAAATCTGTATATTTAGCTCCAAGAGTCTGCCACCAAAGAAATTGCCGCACACCTGCAGGCAAAAGACTCCACGCACAAAATATATGTAAAACTAAACTATTAGCATGTTAGAGAAAAATAAAAACAACAAAAACTTGGGTTGTCTCCCAGCAGCGCTTTTGTTTACCGTCTTTAAGCTGAACTTAATACCCGTATTATGCAGTTTTAATAAAAGTCTAAGCATAAAGCAAAAGCTAGTAAATCCTAAATATTACATGCCTCAAAATGATCAACTATAAGTTAATTTAAAATGGTAACTGAAAATAAAATAGATGGGACCGAAGACCCAAAAGCAGCACATCAGAAGATCAGGAGTTTTCCATCTCCATATTTCATCTTTCTTCATCCTCTTCCTCTCCTCCAATCTGCGATCATGGAGGAAGTAGCGCTTTCCACCCTGCACCCAGTCTTTCAAGGAAAACATTGGCAATGATGAGGAGGTGGAATAGGTGATTGATTTCATCTTTGCCAATTGATTGTCCTTCCAAGACTGCCACTCATATTCACCCAAGAATGGGTCCACATATTCATTCACCTGCAGGGGGATATATGAAATATCATAAATAGAAGCAAGAGAGGGAGCATGAAGGATGAATTTATCAATATCAACATTATTAGAAGGAAGATTAGGAAATAAAATGGATGAAGGACTAAAAGGTTCACAAAAAGGAGGAGTGGCCCCGGCGTCACTCCTGGCAGGTTCCCAAGCATGATCACTGTCAGTGTCGTAAGAGTCATTACGAGGTGCATCTGAAAACTCAAAGGCATCAATGGTGCGACAGATCTCCTTCACCAATGAAGAGGTGCATAACTCCTCATCAGAAAGGTCATCCTCATCATCCCACTTTGGTGCAACTTGGAGGTCAAGAACATCACCCTGAAAATAATCTTTGACAGGATCATAAAAGATATGCGTAGAAAAAGTTTGCAAAGAAACTGGAGGAACATCAGAATCAGAAAGTAAAATATCAGGTTCCTCCGCAAAACGATCAGCTAACGCCTCCCCAATGGAAAGAATACTTTCCTCATCCCACTCTAGTTCATCATGGAGCTCCCAAATCTCACCTTGTTGGCCATCAAATGAATCATCGTCATCACTAGGAGTAAAGCCATATACAGGGAGTGAAGAGTCCATGCACGAGATAAGCTTAGGGGTAGAGGGAACGATTGCCTCCATGGGTAATGAATGAGCGGTAGGGACAATGTTGTCATGAGTGAAGGAGCAGCGGTCAGGAATTGGAGTAGGTAAAAGCCTGGGGCAGTCCTTCAAAACATGATCCATATTTTGACAAAGCAAACAACACAAAGTCCTACGTAGCTCATCATTTATAATATTTAAGGCATCAATAGCATGGCAGAAAGTGTCATAGCAGCTAAGCTTAGGCACAGAATCCATAGAGATTCAAAGTTCTTTGCGCAGAAAAGCTACACAATCAATTATAACAAAACTTGGAAAACTTGCTTAAAACTTTAAAATAGGAGAGAAAGAAATAATAACAAACAATATATAATTAAAAAGCAAACAAAAATAATTAGGCGGCTATCTACACTGGAAGACTAATATCTCTTGACTCCCTCTACAACAAACTCACACGTCTGTGTTTCGCGGCAACGGGGCCAAAAACTTGATGCGCAAATCTTAGCGCACCGCTATAGGCGGTAGCAAGACTGCGGCACAAAACGACAGTGTACCGATCATTCAATTAATATAAAATGTGGGAGTGAATCCCCAAGTATCGAATCTTAAAGGAACACAATAAGGTGGAGTTAACTATCGTTGAAGGACTTGAGATTGAAATCCTTTCGAGCGGATGGATTGCGGAAATAGGGGTTTTGGTTTGTGGAAATAAAATAAAATACTACAACTACTCCTATGCAATGTCGCTATGCAATGCTTCGCTTGGCGGGATGGAGACTAGGTAGGCCTTGAACGCACTACTTCGAGAGGGCGGATGGACGAGTAGGCAAGCAGAATCGAACTGTGCATGCCTTGAGCGCACTGCTTTGTTAGGCGAATGGATTACAAGGGCCGCTATGCCACGCTTCACTAGGCGGATGGACGAGAAGGCAAGCGGATGGAATGGTTCGCACCGGCGGAGTCGAGGTGGATTACACGGGCCGTTAGCACCATTTAGCTTGGCGGATGGACGAGTAGTCTTGCGGAATGAGGGTCGCAAGCACCTCGTCGACAAGCATGCCACTAACAATTGCTAGTGTGGCACACGAACATCACGGCGGGATGGAGGATGGAATGGGGCGCTCCTCACTTGCATAAACCACACATATCAATTTCACATAGACATGAAATACTAAATATCATAACAAGGTTTAGCAAACATTATTCATACACCCAAATGATAAAGGAACACAATACTACAGTATAAAGGGGGTTGAGATTACAACCAAAGCACGGAGACTCATCGGAGGTTCACGGCCGGAATCTAGTGTTGTCAATCCTCGTCCGGGCTCGGGCTCCAACTGCCGTCCGGGGTCCAGAAGAGCTGTCACCTTCTTCTATTGTACCTGTCTTCTCCGTCAATCTTCTTTGGCCACGATCTCACCGGAGAACTTCATATATGCAGCAGGAAATCCCTCAAAAAGGAGCTTTGGAAGTGCACGGTCAATGGAGGAGGCCTAGAGGATGCTCCGGCTTGATATTTGCAAGAGAATGGCGGCCGGAGCTCCTCCCGAAGGTGGGCGGTGATGGAGCGGCGAAAATGGCGCTCTAGAGCGAGAAAATGGCGCTGGAAATGACCTAAAATACGGATTCGCGGAAAGGATTCGTGAAAACGCGTATTTATAGAAAGCAGAATTTTGAACGCGCACGGCCAGTGGTCGTGCGCGAAGAAATGCCTGTGAGCGTGCGGGAACAACCTGTAGCAAAATCCAGAATGACACAAAATAGCGCACGATTAGTGGCGCACGACCAGTGGTCGTGCGCACTATATCCAATGGTCGTGCATATTGCCTGGCAGACCCATTTTTAAGTGAGAATTAACGCACGATCAGTGGCGCACGACCAGTGGTCGTGCGCACTTTGTCCAGTGATCGTGCGCAGTGTTCCTGTGCAGTTTTTGCACCCCGGAACACTCGCACCACCCTGTATCAACATGAAAGATCGTCGGGCCACTAAAATGAGCATTCCACACATACTCAAATATAGAAATTAAATTGCAATATAAGGCATGAGTAAGATAGACATGAAAATACACCAAAATGGGCCTAAAAGTGCACTTCAAGTGAGAATTGTGAATAAATGAAATATAAGCATTAATACACAAAAAGTGAAGTGCATGTGCGTGAAAACTAGCCCAGGTGAGTCCATAAAAGTGTATATAATTTGGACTCATCAGGTGTCACCACAAAACGGCGGTTCTGGGCATAAGACCCGGGTTTGAAAAATAAAAAAAGGTCTTACAAAGTGGTATCAGAGCAAACCTCGATCCAGAGAAAAGAAAAGAAGTCCACAAACCTTGGGCCACCCCGCGTGAGCTTAGTTTGAGGACAAACTAGCAGCGGAAGCAATGGTGTGCCCATAAGGGAATTCACATGAAATGTCCACTTCTGACTGAATATTCCTTAGCTAAGTCCCTTACGAGTGTAATTTTCTTGTATAGCCCACGACGAACCCTACACTGTAGCATGGAGTTCCACCGACTCCAAACGTCATTCCTCCACCACCGGATCCTACTCCGTTCCAGCATACGGAGATGGGACAACCACTGGCAGCCATATTGGAGACATTCAAGGCACAGCAGGAACCGGCTCTTCAGCAAAACCTTGGGGACAACTGGCTGAGCGTCTTCCGAGGTCTCCCCCCCCCCCCCCATCGTATCTCGGGACATAGGCAGTTATGAGGACTGAGGAGTGGGTAGACATTATGGAGGAGATGCTGACAGGGATCTAGTGCCCGGCAGATATGGAGGTGCCACTGGTGGTCTCATGCTTGGAGTCCCATGCAAAGAGATGGTGGAAGAGGTTCTTGGACATATCTTATACAGTACTGGAGGCTGCGGATGTTTCTTGGGATGAGTTCAAGGCAGCACTACTGGAGCATTTTGTGTCGCAGTCTGCAAGAAATGAGTTGGAGGACAGATTTCTGCAGTTGAGGCAGGGGAGCAAGACAGTTCTAGAGTATCACCGGGAGTTTACCCACCTATTGATGAGTCCTGATCATATACACTTTTATGGACTCATCTGGGCCATTTTTCTAGTCATTTCACCGCACTTTAGCCCTGTTATAGTTCATATTGATCAATCCATGCTAGGTGCACATCTAGGCCCACTTTGGTGTGATTTTCGTGCTTATTGTCATTAGTAGTATTCATGTACTGTCAAGTGCCACTTTCAGTGGCTAGATTTGTGGTTGTGCCTGGAATAGGAGTCGTGCGAGTGTTCCCGGTGCAATTCTGCACAGGAACACTGCGCACGATCACCGGTTCTATTGCGCACGACCACTGGTCGTGCGCCACTGATCGTGTGCACTTGACCCTTTTTATGAGTTCTGTTTGGTGCAGTGCGCACGACCATCAATGCCAGCACGCACGACCACCGGTCGTGCGCCACTGCTCGTGCGCATTTGCCATTAAATTTCCGAGTTCTGTTTGCTGTAGTGCGCACGACCATCAACTCCAGTGCGCACGACCACCGGTCGTGCGCCACTGGTCGTGCGAACATGTTATTTTATAATTTCTGTCTTTGCAGGTTCCGTCCAGGCAGAGCGCACGATCACAGGATTCTAGTGCGCACGACCACTGGTCGTGCGCCACTGACCGTGCGCACTATTTAATTCCAGCGCCTATAAAACGACCTACTCGCGATTTTAGGTCGGATCCCGAATTTCAGCCGCCGTTTTCCGCCCGGTTCCGCCCAGATTCGCCCCTCCACCGTCGCCCACCATCTAGAGGTGCTCCGGGCTTGTTCTTCACGCCGATCTTGAGCCGGAGTCTCCTCTCGGCCTCCTCCTTCATCCAAGAGCTCCAAAGGAAGACCTAGCCGCCATTATCGTCAAGCAAGAGGAAGTTTGCAACCTCCACCGGATCGTGACACGAAGAAGACGGGTCCATTGGAGAGTCGTGACAGCTCTCTCTACCCCGGACGTAGTTGCGGACCGAGCTTGGACGCGGATTGACAACCCGGCGATTCCAACCGTGAATCTACAACGAGCCTTCGGATTCGGTCGATTTCTTGCCTTATTCTTCTCTTATTGATTGTTGTAATAGCTAGATCTTGTGTATTTTGATGAAGAGCACTTAAACTTGCTTTTAGTTATATATATTTCATATTGTTGTGAAATGCTTTTGTGGTTTATGTGTTTATGAGGTGCGCCACCATCCCTTTTCCACTCCACCACCGTGTCCGGTGCCGCACTAGCAATTGCTAGTGGCGTGCTTGTCGAAGAGGTGCTTACGACCCTCATTCCGCTAGCCTACTCGCCCATCCGCCTACCGAAGTGTGGCATCGCGGCCCGTATTCCATCCCGCCTAACGAAGCAGCGCGCTCAAGGCCTGCATAGTTCGATCCATTAGCCTACTCGTCCATCCGCCTACCGAAGCATGGCATCGTGGCCCGTATTCCATCCCGCCTTACGAAGCAGCGTGCTCAAGGCCTGCATTGTTCAATTCCGCTTGCCTTCTCGTCCATCCGCCCTTGCGACGCAGCGCGCTCAAGGCCTGCCTAGTCTCCATCCCGCCAAACGAAGCTTTGCATAGCGGCATTGCATAGGAGTAGTTGTAGCTTTTTCTCTTTATTTTCCACAAACCAAATCAACCCCCGTGTCCGCAATTCATCCGACCCAAAGGACTTCGATCTCAAGTCCTTCCTCGAACGTTAACTCCACCTTACTGTGTTCCTTGAGAGATTCGATACTTGGGGATTTACTTCCTCATATTATTACTTGACAACGACCGGTTCACTGCCGTTCGGATCGCAGTCTCGCTACCGCCTATAGCGGTGTGCAGGATTTGCGCAACACCTATCCCGGTTTGCGGTTTCGTATCAACTGGATGACGCAGGATATGCAAAGAGGTTCTACAAGGGCCTTCGTGATGAGCTGAGGCAGGCCCTCCTCTTCGTCTCCGACGGCAGTATGACTAAGATCCTGGAGATGGCCAAGAAACTAGAAGCCGGTCAGCACCTTGTTCAAGGAAGGAAAAGGCCGACAGAAGACTAGGGACGGGGAGGCAGAAGGGACCAGCCGAGAGGTCGAGATGCTGGGGAAAGAAGGACGGAGGTCCGACCCCGCCATGAGGAGAGGCAGGAGCAGAGAGAGCCGGTAGTGTTGGCTCCTCAGCCTCTACAAATGCGGGAGATGCCAAGGATTGGAGGAGGTGGGCCACCTCCGGAGTGCTACCACTACCACCATACATGCCATATCAGGAGAAACTACCCTCAGAGGAATGCACCACCAGCACTATAGGCTGCCCCACAGGGCCAACATTTTATGGGCCAAGGACGTGGATGAGGTCGTGGATTTCAGGGCGGAGATCGGAGACAGAACAGGGAGCAGATGTACGCCCTAAACCTAGCACAGCCCCAGGACCCAGCAAGGGTCATCACATGTACTTTGATACGGTTCTTTTAATTATTAATACCTTGCAAATTTTAGTTTTACTTTAGCATTGAACCAAACAACAAAACCACTCAGGTTTAGTACGCGTTTACGACAAACCCGCTTATACCCTGTTCGATACGGGTGCCTCGCACTCGTTCATCTTGACAAAATTTATCGACGATCTGGACCAAGTCCAACACTTCAAGGGCAATTACAGGAGGGTACGATTTTCGGACGGATCAGAGGTTCTAACAAATGCCACGTGCAACGTGAAGGTAGAAATTGGAGGAAGACTGTTTGAGGACCCAGCAACTCTGCTGAAGATGAAAGACTACGACCTGATCCTGGGCATGAGTTGGCTGTTCGGGAACCAGGCAAGGATTGACTGCACGGCGAGAAGGATTGTTCTGAAGCATCAATACTCGGAAGTAGTAATAGAAGGTATCAAACCCCCCTCCCGTGCCTTTTTATCTTCAGTTCAGGCCGTCAAGGCCCACCTGCAGGGAGACGAGGTATATCGGGTGCTCTTCGAGGCGACGGAAGTCAAAGACTCGGTGTCAAATATCCCGGTCGTGTGGGATTTTGCAGACGTATTTTCGGAGAAGCTACACGGACTACCTCCGCACCGTGAGAAGGATTTCCAAATCCAACTGGTGCCAGGGGCTAAGCCGGTATCTAGGGCCCCATATCGGATGGCCCTGAAGGAGCTAGTGTAGTTTCGGATCCAGGTACAAGAGCTGGTGGAAGCAGGGTTCGTTAGACCGAGTTCCTCACCTTGGGGAGCTCTGGTGTTGTTCGTGAAGATGAAGGATGGGACGCTCAGATTGTGCATCGACTACAGAGAACTAAATAGGCTGACGGTGCGGAACACGTACCCTCTGCCAAGGATAGATGAGCTTTTTGACCAGCTAGAGGGAGCCCACTGCTTCTCAAAGCTAGATTTGAGGTCAGGATACTATCAGCTGAGGATCCATGAGGTGTATATCCCGAAGATGGCTTTCAGCAGCCGATACGGATTATATGAGTTCACGGTGATGTCGTTCGGACTCACGAATGCACCATCAGCATTTATGATCTCGATGAACCAGGTGTTCGAGCCTTATCTCGACATTTTTGTCATCGTGTTCATCGACGACATCCTCATCTTTTCAAAGACGGAGGAGGAGCATGCACGACATTTGGCACTAACATTGGAGAAGCTTCGGGAGCATCGTCTGTATGCGATGTTCAGCAAGTGCCAGTTTTGGCTGAAGTAGGGGGCCTTCCTAGGCCATATCATCAGTGGAGATGGCCTAGCAGTGGATTCAGCAAAAATCCAGGCAGTACGGGATTGGCCGCCGCTGAATATGGCCACCGATGTGCGTAGTTTCTTGGGACTTGCCGGTTATTACCGGAAGTTTGTGCAGGGGTTTTCCCATATAGCCATCCCACTCACATCCCTGACGAAAAAGGATGCTACTTTCGCATGGACGCCGCAGTGTGAGGCAACCTTCCAGGAGATGAAGGGTCGACTTACTACGGCTCCCATTCTTGCCCTTCCATCGGGGAGGGAAGGATTCCAGGTGTACACGGATGCGTCATACCAGCGGATGGATGTCGTTCTGATGCAGAACGGGTACGTGATAGCTTATGCCTCCCGCCAGTTGAAGAATCACGAGAGGAATTACCCGGTGCATGACTTGGAGATGGGAGCAGTTGTGTTCGCTCTCAAGATCTGACGACACTATCTCAACGGTGTCCACTGCGACATATTCTCAGATCACAAGAATCTGAAGTACATAGATACGCAGAAGGAGCTGAACATCCGGCAGAGGCGATGGGTGGAGTTTTTATCAGACTACCAGTACACGATGCATTACCACCCAGGGAAGGCGAATATAGCAGCGGACGCTCTAAGCAGGAGAGCTACCACGTCAGGAGCGGATCCCAAATTGATGGTCATGGAGCTAGTATGGATGTTTGAGTACATGCAGATCTCTTTAGTATCCGAGGACGATCTGGAACTATACAAGGAGTATTTAGCGGCGATGTGTACCACTTATGACATTCGAGACCGCATCATGGATGGGCAGAGGCAGGATGCCAAGCTAGGGCCGATTTTCAGAGCCTTGGAGGCAGGCTCAGCTGGAGACTATTCGTTGAAGGATGGCCTATTGAGTTTTAGAGGCCGAGTGTATATACCGGCAGGGAGCCAGATTCGGGAGGACATTATGATAGAGGCTCACTGTAGTAGATACTTTGTGCACTGATGAGTCCCAATTATACACACATTTATGGACTCATCTGGGCCGATTTTCTAGTCTTTGCACTTCACTTTAGACATGTTTTCATTCCTATTTAATACTCTATGCTAAGTGCACTTCTAGGCCCGTTTTTGTGCTATTTCTTGTTCATCTTCGTTACTAGTTTTCATGCAGTGTTAAGTGCCACCTTCAGTGGCTAGACTGGTGTTGTATGCTGGAACAGGAGTCGTGCAGGTGTTCCCGATACAATTCTGTACAGGAACACTGCGCACGATCACTGGCCCTATCACGCACGACCACTGGTCGTGCGCCACTGATCGTGCGCACTTAACGCCCATTTTATGAGTTCTGTCTTGCTTATCGCACGACCACTTACGATAGTGCGCACGACCATTGGTCGTGCGCCACTGGTCGTGCGAACATGTATTTTATAAATTTCTTTCATTTCAGGCTCCGCCCAGGCAGCGCGCACGATCGCAGAACTCCAGTGCGCACGACCACTGGTCGTGCGCCAATGACCGTGCGCAGTATTCATTCCAGCGCCTATATATATGCATGTTCCGCTTTTAGGGCGGGATCGAGCCGCCGAGAGCGCGAGGGGCAGTCCGTACGCCGACGATTTCCATTCCTGGACACCTCCACTTCATCCCCTATGCAAGGGGAAGTCCTCTCCAACCATTCCAAGTATTTCTCCATTGTCCGGGAGCATTCTCCACCATCCGCAAGCCCTCAAGTAGCTGTTTTCCACTCCAGTCCGGTGAGAAGAAGAGGAATCCTGAGGTAGAAGACGACGGAACCACGTAGAGAGATCGTTACAGTTTCTCTACACCGGAAGCACAGTCCGCCCGAGTCCGGAGGTAGCTTGACAAACTACCATTCCGGCCGTGAACTGCCGCTAGTCTTCATCCATTGGTTATCTCTTTCCTCTCTCCTTCGTTGTAATATTTGAATCTTTTAAACTTGAATATCATGATGTTTGGTTTAAATGAAATGAATGTTTCTTCTCTTTTCATCATTACTTGCTTGTGAATCGCTTCGCCTCCACTCATCCACTCACTCATTCACGCACTCAAGGTGTTCGATCCGCGTTAGCAAGAGCTAACGGCGTTTGTGAAGAGGTGTTTGCGACCCTCGCCTTCCCTCACTAGAGCACGCTCCATCCGCCTCACGAAGCACGGCATCGCGGCCGTTGCATCCATCTCGCCTTGCGAAGCAGTGCTTTCGACCCGCATTTCCTTCATTGTTGTTAAGAGTAGAAAAAACCAACCAAAACCCCCCTTTTTTGTATGTTTGTTTACGCTTGTGTAACAATAGTCACACAACGCGATTCGTTCACCCAACCTGCATTCCTCAAGAGACCGACACTCGGGGTTCCTATTCCCAAACTTTATTACTTGCGCGACCGGTGCACTTGCCGAAATTATCGCATCAAGTTTTTGGCGCCGTTGCCGGGGAATGTTCAGGCGTGTAACGTCTTGAGTTGTGAGCTTTTGTTACAAGAGCAGTTGTTTTTGATTTCCTTTGTTTTGTTTTCTTTCTGTTGTGACTGTGCATGCAGAGACAATCCACGGGGGAACTTGTACCCTTTGATCTAGAGATCGAACGGACCACTCACGCACGAAGGCGCGCAGCAGCCGTACAGGCGGCAATGGGTGACAACATAGACCCAAACAATGCTGACCCAAGAGTGCTTGATGTGGGGCAGCACCAACCTGGAGATGAGAAAGAGGTAGTGAGGCCTCGACCCAGAACGATGAGAGATTATACCACTCCGACAGCTGGGAGTGTGTATCCGGGATTTGGTCCCAACATTATGAACAACCAGTTCGAGATCAAACCTGCGATCTTGAACATCATCCGGAACAATGCTCAGTTCTCCGGGATGACCAGTGAAGACCCGCACCTGCACCTGGCAGAGTTTTCCGATATCTGCGGAACTTTCCGCTACACTAGAATAACTGACGATACAGTCAAGCTGCGACTGTTCCCATTCTCACTTCGCGACAAGGCCAAGGTGTGGCTCCATTCTATTCCTCCTGGGACCGCCGCGACTTAGGATGCTCATGCATCCAAGTTCCTGGCCAAATTCCACCCCGTTGCTAAAATTGTGAGCCTGCGGCGGGAGATCGCCACCTTTCGCCAAGCTGACCAAGAGACCCTTGCCGAGGCATGGGAGAGCCTTAATGATCTTCTCCGCCGCTGCCTGAACCACGAGCTCCAACCGTGGAATGTGGTAGAGACATTTTACTTTGCGATCGAGCCCAACTACAGGGCAATGATCGATGCTGCTGCGGGTGGTACTCTAATGAACCACACTCCAGAGGAGGCGATCGGATTCTGCGCGACACCGCCTCCCACAGTACATTCTGGACTGCCGGGAGAAATGCACCAAGGAACGTCCGCGGTCTCTTTGTGGTCGACTCACTTCCTCCTACACCCGCGCCTGCTGCTGTCATTACGTGCGAAGGATGTGGAGGCGGCGGCCACCACGCGTACGAATGTTCAGGGAACAACGTATCAGGTGACTTCGCGCACTTATCCTTGAATGAATCCGTTAATTTTGTAGGAAATTAGTCTAAGGGGGTGCCATTTAATAATGCTTATCATCCGGGAGTGAGAAGTCACCCGAACTTCACATGGAACCCAAACACGCATGGCCAACGATGGGCACCGGGGCAGCATCAAAACGATGCTTACGCCTCCGGGAGCCAACCGAGGCCACCACACCCGGATTATAACCAAGGCCCCCCAGCCCAAAAAAAGAGTAATCTGGAGGAGATGATGGAAAAATTTATGCAAGCGGCTACCTCAAATATGGTGAACCAAACCGCATCCATGCGGAACTTGGAAATGCAGCTGGGCCAATTGGCCCAAGTGCTAACCGAGCGGTCGCATGGGACCCTTCCTAGCAACACTGAAAAGAACCCAATAGATCAAGGGAAGAGTCTCGGTGATGTGGTAGAGGCTGATCCAAGTGAGTTAGTGATTTCTTGTTCCATCAATAATATTGAAACGAAAGCTTTGTGCGATTCCGGCTCCTCCCGCAACGTCATTGCGTTGCAAGACGTTGCTAAATTACAACTTGAGATGAACACGGAGGATCGGAAATCCCTTATGCTTGCTAATGGGACCGCTATACAATCTGAGGGGGAAGTGAAAAATGTAGAAGTGATAGTTGAGGGGACGATTGTGGTTGCTGATTTTCAGGTGTTGGGACCCCAGGAAAATCACTCTATCCCTATCTTGGGCATGCCGTTCTTGAAAGAGAGCGGTGCCACCCTTGATTTCGCTACGGGGTGTGTCTTCCTACCCAATAAGGTGTCGCAGCCCACTTGCCCCAAAGCTATAACTGAAACATCCACTCCTCCCCCTCTCTTTATTTTTGATGAATCTCTGAGTTGTGCAGGAAATGAAGAAGATAAAGAACCAATTGAAGGAGAAAAGGAGGAGCACCAGTCCAGTGAGGAAGAAGTAGATCTTTGGAGAGAATTTGATTCCGAGACGGAGGAAGATTGCATTTCGAAAAATATTGACTTGAATTTAGTTCGGGACACTTTCCCATTATCTTCTTGTTTTGATTCTTGTAATAAACAATTTAAGCGCTCCATCTCTTGGGCTGATCCGGTAGTCACCGCGACGCCGGAAGTGACGCCAGCCACCACCAAGGTGGAAAAATCTGAAAACTTTCAACGTTGGCAGTCCCCGACTGTCACTAAACTTAAACAGGAGAAACTTCTGCACGACGCTCGCGCTGCCGCTCTCCGTGGCAAGAGGGCGGAGGTTTGGGGAACACTGGGTGACACCAGTGTTGGCCCTAAAGCCTTCACCTCCCGCCTACGAGCTACGGGAGACGCGCACCATAAGAGCGCCTACAGCTGATTTGTGTTGTCTGAATTTGTGAAACTGCTTCTGTGAACTTCTCCTTTAATTTCTGTGCTTTTTAAACAATCATAATACAGGTATTTGGTCCAGCTTAAGGACATAAAACAAAAGCGCTGCTGGGAGACAACCCAGATTTCCTAATTTTATTTTTATCTAACATGTTTAGTTCAGTTTTTATATTTGTTTTTGCTGTTTTTAGTTTTGTGCTTGCATGTGTGTTGTGTTCTTTGGTGCGGATGCTGCGGACTGCTCTTTATCTTAATCGCCAATCGTCTGGTATGCTCAATTCTGAGCATTGGGTAACACTTCTCCCCCCCCCCCCCTAGCTTCCAATTTCTGTGATGTAATGTTTAGACTAAGTCTGGGGGAGAGTATGTTGTCATCCACTGTGCACGAGTTGCACTGCATACTAGAAGTTTGTTTATTATTTATCTTTATCATCATCATTGTTTTCATGCTTCTTGCACCACTTCACCCACATGAGTGCGCGCTTTCCTATTTGTGTTGTTTCTAAATAAACTATTTTGGTTAGGAATGTGAATTGGGGTGTTAGCTTAGGAATTACTATTTGGAGTGCGATGTTGACTCGAGCAGTATTCTAGTCGCACCCGCATGCTGCAGTAGTATTTGAGTAAAACTAGATTATTTCTATGCGTTTAATTTATGATTAATATTTTTTGCGTAGTTTTAGATTTGTTATACTCAAATGGTGAATGTGAACGAAATTGGTGATAACTCGGTGTTGTGTGTGTACGAGCACTAGTCGTGTGTTGCTCGAGTCGGGAGGAAGGTTTACCATTCTCGTGGGCTAAGAACTTGCCCCAAGCGACTCTTGAAGCATGGGTGTGAGCGATTCTTTGAGTTAAATATGATATAGGCCACCTTTTGGCTAGTTTGAGCCTTAGCTTTCCGTGTCCTATTTGCTCACCTTTGCAAGCCAACATTTGTGCCTACCACTTCCTTGTTACAGCTCCTCCTCCATTCACCAAGGCCTGAAGCTTTGCCCACTTTCGCAACCAAATAGATGTTTATCTGCACTCATGTTCTTGATTTGGTGTGATTTTTGGAATCTTTGTGATGTGATGAAGAAAATCACGTTTTATTTTGCTGAATTTGAACCAACCGGAGGATAAGTGAAAGAAGAAAAGTATGTTGTTAAAAGAAAAAAAAAACCTGAAAAAGAAATATCTCGTAAAGAAATCCTTCCGAGCTAAATAGAAAATCTGTTGGTAATTGTGAAGTAGGCCGTGTGCACACCTAGTTTTCATGATAAGTCTGGGGGTGTGTCACACGAGCATTGTTTTTGGTTTTGTGTGGTGCAGCGTTCCGTTAGCTCACTTGGGTTGCGTAGCCATCGTCTTTAAATTTGAATATCATACCGCAACCTAAGCCCCAATATTATCCTAAAAGCACTATTGATTTGACTTGTGAGTTTGCTAACGCCGTGGAGATAGTGTGACCGGGCGAGCGTATGGTTCACGACGTTGATGGATTTCAGCAGAGTTATCCCTAAACCCCGACCTTGTGCAACACCCGCCTTAGTGTCTTGTTACTTTCACACCGGGCATGATCGTTCGAATTCTTCATAATTCACCAACTAAGTATAACTAAATCTCTACTTACGCTCTAATACTTTCGTAAATTAGTTAGCGTAGTTAGAATCTCTTTTTACTAAATTTCTATTTGCATGCTTTTGCTACTTCGCATTGTACTCCTTTGTGTAATTTTCTTTGTTAACTACCATTTTCACACTCCGCCGAATTCGTTTGCTCGGGACGCGCAAACAGGTAAGTCTGGGGGTGTGATGAGTCCCAATTATATACACATTTATGGACTCATCTGGGCCGATTTTCTAGTCTTTGCACTTCACTTTAGACATGTTTTCATTCCTATTTAATACTCCATGCTAAGTGCACTTCTAGGCCCGTTTTGGTACTATTTCTTGTTCATCTTCGTTACTAGTTTTCATGCCGTGTTAAGTGCCACCTTCAGTGGCTAGACTGGTGTTGTATGCTGGAACAGGAGTCGTGCAGGTGTTCCCGGTACAATTTTGTACAGGAACACTGCGCACGATCACTGGCCCTATCACGCCCGACCACTGGTCGTGCGCCACTGATCGTGCGCCACTGATCGTGCGCACTTAACGCCCATTTTATGAGTTCTGTCTTGCTTATCGCACGACCACTTACGATAGTGCGCACGACCACTTGTCGTGCGCCACTGGTCGTGCGAACATGTATTTTATAAATTTCTTTCATTTCAGGCTCCGCCCAGGCAGCGCGCACGATCGCAGAACTCCAGTGCGCACGACCACTGGTCGTGCGCCAATGACCGTGCGCAGTATTCATTCCAGCGCCTATATATATGCCTGTTCCGCTTTTATGGCGAGATCGAGCCGCCGAGAGCGCGAGGGGCAGTCCGTACGCCGGCGATTTCCATTCCTGGACACCTCCACTTCATCCCTTACGCAAGGGGAAGTCCTCTCCAACCATTCCAAGTATTTCTCCGTTGTCCGAGAGCATTCTCCACCATCCGCAAGCCCTCAAGCAGCTGTTTTCCACTCCAGTCCGGTGAGAAGAAGAGGAATCCTGAGGTAGAAGACGACGGAACCACGTAGAGAGATCGTGACAGTTTCTCTACACCGGAAGCACAGTCCGCCCGAGTCCGGAGGTAGCTTGACAAACTACCATTCCGACCGTGAACGGCCGCTAGTCTTCATCCATTGGTTATCTCTTTCCTCTCTCCTTCGTTGTAATCTTTGAATCTTTTAAACTTGAATATCATGATGTTTGGTTTAAATGAAATGTATGTTTCTTCTCTTTTCATCATTACTTGCTTGTGAATCGCTTCGCCTCCACTCATCCACTCACTCATTCACGCACTCAAGGTGTTCGATCCGCGTTAGCAAGAGCTAACGGCGTTTTTGAAGAGGTGTTTGCGACCCTTGCCTTCCCGCACTAGAGCACGCTCCATCCGCCTCACGAAGCACGGCATCGCGGCCGTTGCATCCATCTCGCCTTGCGAAGCGGTGCTTTCGACCCGCATTTCCTTCATTGTTGTTAAGAGTAGAAAAAACCAACCAAAACCCCCCTTTTTTGTGTGTTTGTTTACGCTTGTGTAACAATAGTCACACAACGCGATTCGTTCACCCAACCTGCATTCCTCAAGAGACCGCACTCAGGGATCTTATTCCCAAACTATATTACTTGCGCGACCGGTGCACTTGCCGAAATTATCGCATCATGCACCCGGGTATCACCAAGATGACAGCGGATTTGAAGAGGACCATGTACTGGCCGGGTATGAAGAAGGACATCACCTACTTTGTGACCCACTGCGAGTCTTGCCAACTGGTGAAGGTGGAGTGCCGGAACCCAGCCGGGTTTTTGCAGCCACTCCCAGTGCCGGAGTGGAAGTTCGACGACATCGTTATGGACTTTATACACGGTCTTCCCCGATCTCGTGCGGGAAATGACTCAATTTGGGTGATCGCCGACAGATTGACGAAGGTGTCCAGGTTCATTCTAGTTAGGAAGGACAATCCGGTCGGTGTTTTGGTACGGAGGTTCGTAGAGCAGTTTGTCTGATATCATGGTGTGCCGAGGACGATCGTGTCGGATCGAGATGGACATTTTACGTCAAGGGAGTGGAGAGTAGTGCATGCCTACCTAGGCACCCGGTTGAATTTTAGTACGGCTTTCCACCCCCAGACAGATGGGCAAACGGAGCGTACCAACCGAACCCTGGAGGATCTTCTACGCCTTTGCATTTTGGACCGCGGGGAGCCATGGGAGAGACTGTTACCGTTAGTCGAGTTCTCATACAACAACAGTCACCAGGCTAGTATAGGCAGGGCACCCTACGAGGCATTATATGGACGGACGTGCAGGACACCATTTTCTTGGATTCAGAATGAGGATCACAAGACACTTGGCTCAGAACACAGAGGCTCAGGTGAGGCTGATTTGAGATAGGATGCTGGAGGCCCAGAGCTGGTAGGCCAAGTATTACGATGCGCGTCATCATATGGTAGAGTTCCAGGTGGGAGATCGGGTCTTCTGAAAGATACGTCTGATGCATGGAGTCTCGCGGGTTCGCGGGCGGAAGAAGCTCAGTCCGAGATATATGGGGCCTTACAGGATCCTGGAGCGAATCGGTCCCCTGGCTTACAGACTGGAGCTACCGCCGGAGTTGGAGGGACTGCACGACGTTTTCCACGTCTCCTCGCTTAGGAGGGCTCTACTTCGGCCGGAGCAGCAGATATCTGCTTCCGAGGGGCCAGTAGCTACTGATCGGTTGGTTCACTTGGAGCCGGTTCAGATAGACGACACGGAGTTGCAAGTCATGCGACGCAAGAAGGTTCCGCTGGTCAAGGTCCTATGGAGGAATCATGGGCAAGAGGAGCATACCTGGGAACCACTGGACCTGATGCAGCAAAAGTACCCGGAGCTCTTTACGACAGGTATAATTTAATTTTTTTGGGATGTTACATTTTCTTACTTGTAGTAGAAACCCCACAGGCTCAACCTGATTTTCGAGGATGAAATTTTTTTTTTTATGTAATGGGATTTGTAACATCCCCCAAACAACTAGACCCCTAAGTCGGTTAAGTCATGACTAGGACATGACAAAACCATAGGAAGAGCTTAAGATAATGTGAGCTTGGATGGGAAGGAGAAATCCAGTGGTCTGCATATAGCAGTTTTCATGTACCTAGCCTAGGATTGGACTTTAGGGCCCCACCTTGAACCATGACCCCACCAAAGCATCCATAACCCATTAGGGGTCTCCTTAGAGCACTAGGGACCCATTGGGGTCAACCAAAGAGGCCAATTTGGCTAAAGTCAACCTTGTCCAAAATTATGTAAAATAACCTAAATTGCCCAAATTAAACACAATCCAATTGGGCTAGGCCCAACTGAGGTGGTCCACCACCTAGTGGGATTGGTCATTACTGAAATTACCAATCAATTTTTGTAATTGGTGATTAGGAGAGAGAAAATGGAGGTTTCCCCCAAATTGGAGAGAGAAAGAGAGCATTCATGGAGATTGAATGAATTTGATAATTCAATCCCTCCACAATTGATGAGCATTCACCTCCCCCTTCAGTTACAAACAAAGTCTTGATTTTCTATGGCCAGGGGGGCTGAATTAAGGGAGAATTAGAGGTGGCCAAAACCTCCACTAATGGCCATTAATGGCAATTGATGCCAAGGCTCCTCCCCTCCCCCAATTGATCTCCTTAACACCCTCAGGGATCAGAGAGGAGTGAAACCCCCCTTTTTCCCGAAGAAATCGAGCCCTCCCAGTGTGAATTGACATGGCGCTGAAAGCTCCACCTCCGGCCATGGCTACTCGCCGGAATACGCGCCACCAAGCCCCCACACAGGTCTGATCCGCCTCCTCTCCCTTAGTGCTAGATCTTGTGATAATTTGGGGCTTGATCCGAGCTCAATTGGGCTCGGATCGTGCTTCTGAAAGGGCTCGATTCGAGCTCTCTTTCCCTTCCTCTAAACCCCGATTCCGACCACCTCCGGCTGGCCAAACACACCCTATCGATGGCCACCACCTCAACGGAGAAGGTGGTGGCATTGGCTGGCCGGGAAGACGCACAGGTGGCCGGGAAATCGTCCCGCAAAGAAGCCCGGGATGGGCTGTCGCGCACCATCCATCCATCGGGGACGACGACCATGAGCCTTCGGATCTGCCGTGATCAGTTATTCGCAGATTTATATGATTATGTTATAATGTTATTTCATTTTGAAAGTGAGTCGTCGGATCTGTCGATCTGAGTAGAAGAAATTCGTCGATCTGTAGGCTGAGTTCGTCTAACTGATAGTTTAGTTCGTCGAACTGAATTCGGAGTTCATCGAACGGATTTCATTCGTCAATCATACTCTGGAGTTCGTCGAACTGATAGTTGAGTTCGTCGAACAGAACCCGGAGATCGTCGAACGGATTTCATTCGTCGAACACACTCTGGAGTTCATCGAACTGATAGTTGAGTTCGTCGAACTGAACTCGGAGTTCATCGAATGGATTTCATTCGTCGAACACACTCTGGAGTTTGTCGAACTGATAGTTGAGTTCGTCGAACTGAACCCAGAGTTCGTCGAACGGAATTAATTCGTCGAACTAAATTAATTCGTTGAACTGAATCTAGAGTTCGTCGAACTGAGAGATAATCTGCTGAACTGGCTAGAGAACTGATTTCGCCGAACGAGAGCATGACGTTCGTCGAACACAGAGCGATTTCGTCGAACGCAGATAGAAGTTTGTCGAACGCAGAGACACATTTTGCCACTCTTCCGGCATTATTTTATTTTAATTATTATAAATACTAGAACCCCTCAAATGAAAAAGTGCCCAACATAAATGTTGTAGCCCTTGGTGTCTAGTTTAAGTGAATATTTGTTTCAGGTTAGTAGGGGCACTATAGCCCTCTGTGGAGTCATTTTGCTAGGATTGGTCCCTAGGGTAGGGCAGTCACAAATTCTTGAATATCTTTCTATTGGTAAATGGTATGGCCCTGAAATTTAAAACATAGGCTATTTACACCTACCAACACATCATACCCAAAGATGGGAATTTTAGGAGAACCGTTTTCTAAGTTTTTTGTAATAATTTCATAAATTAAATATTAATTAATTATTGGGTCAAATGACCTCCAATCCCCTCCAAATTTTGGTGGGTACTTCTTAGGGATATCACATGACCCTGGTAAAAATCGCAGCCCAATTGGGACTGATTTAGTTTGGAAATTGGTTAACCTAATTTGGGTCAAATTAGGTCAAAATTAGGGCATGGAGTTTATCTTGGGGTATGGTGGTCAAAACTCATCACCATGAGTTGAAACCTTTGCCACTGGTTTAGGATCACCTAAAACACCTTCATGAGTAAGATGGGGTGGTGTAGAGGTGGATATACCCTAGGACCCTCGATTTACCCCTTGGGGTGCATATAGAGCTTTGTGAAGGACTTGTGGTCAAAAGCTATAGAATGGCCATGGAACCTAGGAGATATGTTCATGGGATGTATTTATGCCCTAGGGAATTTTGAGAGAATTTTAGGAGAATTTATTCCCCCTAAATTAGGTCATAACCCCTTTAGGTAAACTTCTTTTAAGAGATATTACATGCACAAATGATCTTGGATGAAGATTAAATCTTGGTGGTGCCTTTATAATCATATTATTGACCCCTAATAATTTTTGTATAATTTATTTCATGATTTAACTAGTATTTCATTCTCCAGACACCTATTTTATCTTAATTTTAAGAGATATAAATAAGGGTCCAAAACTCTCTGGAAAAATGTGCAACTTGGTGATAGGACATTTCAGAGCACTAGGAAGCTCTGTAAATTTTTATATAATTTTTAGAAATTGTTATCAGTAGGCTACTTCATAACATGTGCAAATTAGGAATTATTTGGATTAAGTATTTCAGTGAGGAAATGATTCCCATAAATTGTGGAACTCTGTAATATAATTAAGCTTTTCTGGACATAATAGAGGTCTGGTAATTTTTCCATAATTTTGGCATAAGTATTATTGGTAGTTTCTTCATAAATCTTCAAGTTTGGATAGATGTTAAATATTAAAAATAGAGGACATTTCCTTACTGTAAAATTGTGATATTCATTATTTACTGTTATTTTGGCATGATAGATTTATCTTAATTTTATGAGGGTCATGTCTTGAGATTACCTTACACTTCATGTTCATATTCATACTTGGCAAATATTGGAGAAATTTAAATGAATGCTAAAATGTTGAGGAAAAATATGAGTCTTTGGATTTAGTCTTATAATGTCATGATATGGCTCCAATAAAAATCTTGTGTCACGTGGTTGAATATTTGGAGTACCTCTACTTATATGCTTCATATAGTTAATTTGGTCTGTGTTTAGTAAAACGGTGAAACTTATGTATTTAGTGACCTACTAGGTGGAATTGGTATGTAGATGGTGTGCATGTTGAAGAGGATGAGGACACCAAAAGGAGTTTTGGAGATAAGAGTGCTAGGTGGGCTAAGGGTAAGGTCGTGCTTGGGATTGACGAAAGATCGTCTTTCCCCTAGCGTGTCATAAACCACCTAGGGTTAATACAAGTGAAAAGATAAGAGTGCTAGGTGGGCTAAGGGTAAGGTCGTGCTTGGGATTGATGAAAGATCGTCTTTCCCCTAGCGTGTCATAAACCACCTAGGGTTAATACAAGTGAAAAGATAAGAGGCTTAAGCATATGGGTAGATACCCATAATATTAAATGTCTTGAGAAATGGAGTCTGGGGTGTCATCCCATTATAGCTCCTAGTACCGTAGTGAGCCCCTCACAGGGTAATCCTCGGGAAGTCCAAGATTAACCATAAATCGTAGGAGCAAGATGTTGTACAAGAGTAATAAATAACACAGTCACTCACACCCCGTGGTTACGGGTGTATTAGTCAGTTTGGTCTTACGAGCGGTAGGCTCGGTGGTTGTAGCAGCAGACTAATTAATCTGATGAGCTTGTGGCTCAATAATGTTTGTTGTGGCGGGAGGATTAGCCGGTGAGCTTATGGCTCGGAGATAGATGGTAAACATGTTTGCATGTGCATAAGGTGGTGGGTCCTTAGTGTTGATGATCGTTGCACCGACATTAATACTTGGGATCGCTTAGTGTGGATAACCCTTTACCAAGACAAGACTGGTGGTTTAACCAGCAAGAGTACGCAGGAGCTCCGCTGTTGTCTTCTTAGCATTGAGGCATACGTTAGGTCTAGGTTAGGTAGTGCAAATACCAACCTAGAGGTGGGCGAGGCCCAACCCACCGCTTTTGTTTGCCACTACGGGAGTATCCTGGGAGTTTTGCTAGCTCCAAAAAGGGGGAACTAAAGGTCTGTGTGCATAGAGTCGTAGTGTGTGAGTTGCACTTGTGTGAACATAACATTTAACAGCATACCTTGTATGACACAGCATAAACATTGCATACCCCTACCCTTATCGTATAAGTCGGTTATGGGACTTCTTATACGATAGGCCCTTCTAAACGACCCCTTGGTCTATAGGTTTGTGTGGGCATTCCTATAAATCAACGGTTACTTTTCCTTACTGATGCGCGAATCTCACACACCGCTATAGGTTGTGGCTCGACTGCGGCACGAAATGGCAGTGTACCGATCGTTCAAGTAATATAAAATGGGAATGAATCCCCAAGTATCAATCTCAAAAGAACACAGTAAGGTGGAGTTAACTTTCAAGGAAGGACTTGAGATCGAAGTCCTAAAGGTCGGATGGAATGCGGGAGAGTTGGTTTGGCTTTTGGAAAATAAAAGAAAACAACTACAACTACTCCTATGCAATGCCGCTATGCAATGCTTCGCTTGGCGGGATGGAGACTAGGCAGGCCTTGAGCGCGCTGCGTCGCAAGGGAGGATGGACGAGTAGGCAAGCGGAGTCGAACTATGCAGGCCTTGAGTGCACTGCTTCGTTGGGCGAATGGATTGCACGGGCCGCTATGCCACGCTTCGCTAGGCGGATGGAAGAGTAGGAAAGCGGATGGAATGGTTCGCACCGGCAGAGTCGGAATGGATTACACGGGCCGCTATGCCACGCTTCGCTAGGCGGATGGAAGAGTAGGCATACGGATGAGGGTCGCAAGCACCTCGTCGACAAGCACGCTACTAGCAATTGCTAGTGCGGCACACGAACGTGACGGCGGGATGGAGGATGGAATGGGGCGCTCCTCACTTGCATAAACCACTCATATCAATTTTACATTAACATGAAATACAAAAATAACATGATAAGGTTTAAGCAAACATTGTTCATACACCCAAACTATAAAGGAAAACGATACTACAGTATAAAGGGGGTTTAGATTACAACCAAAGCACGGAGACTCATCGGAGATTCACGGCCGGAATATAGGGTTGTCAATCCTTGTCCGGGCTCGGGCTCCAACTGCCGTCCGGGGACCGGAAGAGCTGTCACCTTCTTCTATTATACCCGTCTTCTCCGTCAATCTTCTTTGGCCACGATCTCACCGGAGAACTTCATATATGCAGCAGGAAATCCCTTGAAATGGAGCTTTGGAGATGCACGATCAATGGAGGTGGCCTAGAGGATGCTCCGGCTTGAGATTTGCAAGAGAATGGCGGCGGAGCTCCTCCCGAAGGTGGGCGGTGATGGAGAGGCGAGATGGGCGCTCTAGAGCAGGAAAACGGCGGTCTGGAGGCGATCGGATGATGGATCCCGACCTAAAATCGCGCATGTCTATTATAGACGGAGCAGAATTAAACAACGTGCACGATCAGGCGCACGACCAATGGTCGTGCGCGAAGAAATGCCTCTGATCGTGCACGAAGAACCTGTAGCATAGCCAGATCTGCACAAAATCGCACGGTCAGTGGCGCACGACCAGTGGTCGTGCATGAAGAAGGCCAATGATCATGCGCTGTCGCTCAATCAGGGCTCAATCAGGGACGGGAATAAACGCACGACCAATGGTCGTGCGCCTGGTCGTGCGAGAAGGAAAACGCACGACCAGTGGCTTTTTCGACCGAAAATCCCCCAGAACCCATCCAGAGTGTCGCACAACCCTTGGACCTGCATGAAAATATACTAGACCACAGAAATACATGAAATCACACCAATATGGGCATAAATGTGCACTAAGCAATGAAATGGGCAACGTGATCAAATAGAATTGAATATAGGCCTAAAGTGAAGTGCATGTGCATGAAAACTAGCCCAGATGAGTCCGGAATTCACTATATAAACTGGACACATCACACCCCCAGACTTACATGTTTGCGCGTCCCGAGCAAACAAATCCGGCAGAGTAGGGAAAATGGTGGTTAGCGTAGAGAATTGCAAAGAAAGAGTCAGATGCAAAGTATCATACCCATGCAAATAGAAATTCTGTAAAAGAAGATTCTAACTATACTAATTAATTTACAAAAGTATACATGCGTAAATAGAGATTTATTTGTACTCAGATGGTGAATCATGAAGAATTTGTGCGGTCGTGCCCGATGTGAAAGTAAACAAGCCACTCAGGAGGGTGTTGCTAAAGATCGGAATTCGGGAATAACTCTGCTGAAATCCATCAACGACGAGAACCATAAGCTTGCCCGGTTACACACTCTCCACGGCACTAGAAAACTCACAAGTTAAATCAATAGGACTTCGGGTTATAATTGGGCTTAGGTTACGGTATGATATTCAATGATAAACGAAATGGCTAAGGAACCCATATGAGCAACATCGAAATGCTTACCCTGAACAAGCCCAAAACAGCGCTAGTGTACCACACCCCCAGACTTAGCTTGAAAAACGGGTGTGTACACAGCCTACTCTAAACAAATACCAACTAAATTTTTCTATTACGCCCAAGGGGATTTCTTGTCATTTTTATTCTTTACAGATTTTTTCTTTTAACTTCATTTTTTTTTTCATTTATCCCCCGGTTGGTTTACAACAATATGTTCAGCACACAATACACTTTTTCTTCACATCACAAAAATTCCATACATCACATCCAAATATGAAATGTAATTTCAGTTAACTCACTACTTGGCTGCGATAATAGGATAAGCTTCAGGCTTTGGTGATTTAAAAGAAGAGCTGAAACAAAAGAAGGGTAGGCACAAACTTGGCTTGCAAAGGTAAACGCATAGGTCATGGAAAACAAGGCTCAAACTAGCCAAAAATGGCCTACATCACATTTAACAAAATGAGTTGCTCTCGCCCATGCTTCAAGAATCGCTTGGGGCGAGTTCTTAGCCCACGAGAAAGGTAAACCTTCCTTCCGACTTGAGCAACACACAACTAGCGCTTGCTTACACACAACAACGTGCTACCGCAAATTTCGGTTACATTCACCAAATGAGTAAAATAAATCAAAAACCACGCAAGAACACTAATTGTAAATTAAAAGTATAGAGACAATCTAATTCTACTCAAATTTCTATGCAAGCAAGGAATATGCGACTAGAGCACTACAAGAGTCAACATCGCACTCCGATTTGCAATTCCTAAGCTAAAATCCTATTTCACATTCCAAACCAAGATAAGCGTGAACGGAAGCACACAAACAAGTGAGTGCGCGCTAAAGTGGGTGCAGTGGTGTGCGGAGAAAGTAAATAAATCATAAAACTGAAAATAAAATACTTCTAGCATGCTAAGCACTAGTGCACGTGCAGTGAACACTCGGTACACTCCCCCCCCCCCCCCAGACTTTAATTGGACAATCACATGAATTATGACAATGAGACTAAAGAAATGTTGCGGAAGAGGGTACCTATGCTCAGATATGAGCATACCAGAAGATTGGCGTTAATACTGCGAAGGGAATCCAAGTCCGCCGCCAAAAGAAATTGCCGCACACCTGCAGGCAAAAAAAAGGCTCCAAGCAAAAATATATAAAACTAAACTATTAACGGGTTAGCAACAAAAACTTGGGTTGTCTCCCAGCAGCGCTTTTGTTTACCGTCCTTAAGCTGGACTTAATACCTGTATTAACCAGTTAATAATATTGTCTAAGCATAAAAGCAAAAGTTAATAAATCTTAAATATTACATGCCTCAAAATGATCAACTATAAGTTGATTTAAAATAGTAACTAAAAATAAAAGAGATGGGTCTGAAGACCCAACAGCAGCAGTCAAGAGGATCATGAGCTTTCCATCTCCATATTTCGTCTTTCTTCATCCTCTTCCTCTCCTCCAACCTGCGGTCATGGATAAAGTAACGCTTTCCTCCCTGCACCCAGTCTTTCAAGGAAAAAGCAGGCAATGATGATGAAGTGGAATAGACGATTGAATTCATCATTGCCAACTGCTTTCCCTGCCAAGACTGCCTCTCAAAATTACCCAAGAATGGGTCTATAAATTCAAGCATCTACAGAGGGATAAATGAAATATCAGACATTAAAGCAGGCGGTGAAGCAGGAAGGATGAACTTATCAATATCAGCATTAAAAGAAGGTTGATTAGGAAATAAAATGGACGAAGAACTAAAAGAATCAAACAAAGGAGGAGTGATCCCGGTTTCACTCCTGGCAGGATCCAAGGATAGATCACTATCATCATCGTAAGTATCATAGCGAGGGAACCGAAGAACTCAAGAGCCTCGGTGGTGAGTTGGACCTCCTCGTCCCATGAGGAAGTGCAAACCTCCTCATCAAAGAGAGTATCCTCCTCATCCCACCAAGGTGCATCATCGTGATCAAAGTATTCATTCTCCCCTTCAGGGAAAATGACATCCTCATCCCACTTTGGGGCACCCTCCGAGTCAGAAGCATCACCCCACTCCTTCACTTCGATAGGATCATAAAAAATGTGTGTAGAAAAATCATGCAAAGAGACTGGAGGAACAAAAAGATTTGGTTCCTCCGCAAAAAGATCCGCTAACGCCTCCCCAATGGAAAGAATACTTTCCTCATCATACTCAGGTGCATCTAGGAGCTCCCATTCCTCTCCTTGTTGGCTAACAGATGAGTGTTCATCATCACTAGGAGTGAAGCCATACACAGGGAGTAAGGAGTCCATGCACGAAACAAGCTCAGGGGTAGAGGGCACAATTGCCTCCATGGGTAAAGAATGAGCGATAGGGACAATGTTGTCATGAGTGGAGGAGCAGCGGTTAGGATTGAAAAGACTTGGACAGTCCTTCAATTCATGACCCTCTCCTCGACACAACAGGCAAACAAAATTCCTACACTGCCTAGCATTTAACTCATTCATTTGGTCTATATAATAGACCATCTTGTCGTAAGTGCTAGTAGAAATGTCCCATGATGACAAATTTAACAATTAAAGCAGATATAACGAGATTGAAATTCTTTGCAAGAAAATTTACACAAACTAATAAAACTTCTTGGATTAGACTTGCCTAAAACTTTAAAATAAGAGGGAAAGAAATAATAACAAGCAGTAAATAAGTAAAAAGCAAACAAACAAAAAAAATAATAAGGCGGCTATACACACTGGAAGAAACTTCTCTCTCTCAGCTCTCCCTCTCAAGAAAACTCACACGTCTGTGTTCCCCAGCATCGGCGCCAAAAACTTGATGCGCGAATCTCACACACCGCTATAGGCTGTGGCTCGACTGCGGCACGAAACGGCAGTGTACCTATCGTTCAAGTAATATAAAATGGGAATGAATCCCCAAGTATGAATCTCAAAGGAACACAGTAAGGTGGAGTTATCTTTCAAGGAAGGACTTGAGATCGAAGTCCTAAAGGTCGGATGGAATGCGGGAGAGTTGGTTTGGCTTTTGGAAAATAAAAGGAAACAACTACAACTACTCCTATGCAATGCCGCTATGCAATGCTTCGCTTGGCGGGATGGAGACTAGGCAGGCCTTGAGCGTGCTGCGTCGCAAGGGCGGATGGACGAGTAGGCAAGCGGAGTCGAACTGTGCAGGCCTTGAGCGCACTGCTTCGTTGGGCGAATGGATTACACGGGCCGCTATGCCACGCTTCGCTAGGCGGATGGAAGAGTAGGAAAGCGGATGGAATGGTTCACACTGGCGGAGTCGGAATGGATTACACGGGCCGCTATGCCACGCTTCGCTAGGCGGATGGAAGAGTAGGCATACGGATGAGGGTCGCAAGCACCTCGTCGACAAGCACGCTACTAGCAATTGCTAGTGCGGCACAAGAACGTGACGGCGGGATGGAGGATGGAATGGGGCGCTCCTCACTTGCATAAACCACTCATATCAATTTTACATTAACATGAAATACAAAAATAACATGATAAGGTTTAAGCAAACATTGTTCATACACCCAAACTATAAAGGAAAACGATACTACAGTATAAAGGGGGTTTAGATTACAACCAAAGCACGGAGACTCATCGGAGATTCACGGCCGGAATCTAGGGTTGTCAATCCTTGTCCGGGCTCGGGCTCCAACTGCCGTCCGGGGTTCGGAAGAGCTGTCACCTTCTTCTATTATACCCATCTTCTCCGTCAATCTTCTCTGGCCACGATCTCACCGGAGAACTTCATATATGCAGCAGGAAATCCCTTGAAATGGAGCTTTGGAGATGCACGATCAATGGAGGAGGCCTAGAGGATGCTCCGGATTGAGATTTGCAAGAGAATGGCGGACGGAGCTCCTCCCGAAGGTGGGCGGTGATGGAGAGGCGAGATGGGCGCTCTGGAGCAGGAAAACGGCGGTCTGGAGGCGATTGGATGATGGATCCCGACCTAAAATTGTGCATGTCTATTTATAGATGGAGCAGAATTGAACAACGCGCACGATCAGGCGCACGACCAATGGTCGTGCGCGAAGAAATGCCTCTGATCGTGCGCGAAGAACGTGTAGCATAGCCAGATCTACACAAAATCGCACGGTCAGTGGCGCACGACCAGTGGTCGTGCGCGAAGAAGGCCAATGATCATGCGCTGTCGCTCAATCAGGGCTCAATTAGGGACGGGAATAAACGCACGACCAATGGTCGTGCGCCTGGTCGTGCGAGAAGGAAAACGCACGACCAGTGGATTTTTCGACCGAAAATCCCCCAGAACCCATCCCGAGTGTCGCACAACCCTTGGACCTGCATGAAAATATACTAGACCACAGAAATACATGAAATCACACCAAGATGGGCATAAATGTGCACTAAGCAATGAAATGGGCAACGTGATCAAATAGAATTGAATATAGGCCTAAAGTGAAGTGCATGTGCATGAAAACTAGCCCAGATGAGTCCGGAATTCACTATATAAACTGGACTCATCACTTACTTACCTTTATATGTTTGCTCTACTTGTTTACTTAACCTGTTCGTACATTTCTTTACTTACTGCTTCAGTCTTGATATATATTGTGTAGTGGTAGACATTCCATGTACCCCTGTCACATGCTATTTCTCGGGTTTGATCCCGACAGAATCATCAGATCTAGAAGCCATTACAGATTTCTGAATTTAAAAAACATACAGTAAATAACAGTATATGTAAACAATAAAACAAAGATACTCATTTTGATTATTTGATTTTATTTATCTTGTTATTCTTGGAATTCCGAAAGAATACCCAATGACGGGCTCTGTAGGTACTAGGCGGTTTGTGGGATGACTAGCCCAACACGGCCCTTTCACAAGAGATTATGTGATGTGATCTAAAACTTCTTTAGATTGATGGAATATTTTCTTATATTCCTATATTAATATACAAAATAATATATTTTTTGTTTTAAAAACTTTTGCAGAACATCATATATAAAAATTGCATGAAGGAGGTGAGAAATAAAAGAGATCAAAGTAGTTAAGAATTGAGCCTGGGTAAGGCATGTGATCACTGCCCTAAAGAAGTTGCACCACCCTCCGACAGGGCTTTCACCGATGCTCACTCCTCCAAGGTACAACACCTGGCTAGATCCCAAAAGCTCTGATGTGCGCGGACACCGAAGAAGCACAGAACACCCAAACTCCCACTTGATGAAGCAAATGTAAGGAAAAGGAATCACGAAGACAATCGTACGAATGAGAGAGAGCAAGAGTGCAGATTTCCGAAAGCACAAAAACGTGAGAAAAGAAACGATTCAGAAAATCTCTTATATAGGAGTCTCGGAAAATAACATGTAATTAATTCCAACTGCTATAATTGGAAGGCGATAATCATGCAGATAAACGTGGAAGATTTCCAACGTAAAGAGTAATGACGAGAAAAGCGCGTAAAAAAACAGTTAGAAATTACGCGTAATAATTGCGCAGAGAGAACACAAAATGACAGAGGTCGCATCGAGTTCAATTCGACGCTGCATCGAAATCATATTGACGCAACTCGACACTATGTCGAGTTCATATCGATGCAAGTGAAAACGACGGAGTTCTATTCGATGAAACTCGACGCTACGTCGAGTTCTTATCGACGCAGGCCAAGCCGACAAAGAACTTGTCGATGCGAGTCGACACTACATCGAGTTCTTATCGACGCAGGTTGGGTGCGTCGAGTTCCATTTGATGCAACTCCAATTTCAAGTGAGCTAGTTGACGCCACTTCGAGTTCTACTGGACGCAGCTCTGACTTCTATTTGACTAACGGTCGGTGGACCTTATCATTTTAGGGGACCGAGGAGATTCTGCAGCACCAGAGGTCGGTGCAGATGGAGACGGGGCAGTCTAGTACGGGAGCACCATTGGCAGGATCTGTGAGCATCATTTAGTTCTTGTATTTTATGCTTTCGCGAGTGTCTATGTAATGAGGATTTGATGTATCGGGCAGGAGATTATTTCTGTCTTTTATTTCAGTTATGTTTATGTAGACATCTCTTTTGATGATTTACTATTTATGTGATGTGGGATTGTCTTCTCAAGTTTATTACTCTTACTTTTTGTGATCGATAAGGACGGCAGGATCGACGTTTTGTAGTGGCGACCTTTCCGATTGAGGGTATCACCGCAAAACGGCGGTTCTGTGCATAAGACCCCGGGTTTGAAAAAGAAAAAAATGGGGTCTTACAATTGGGCATATGCAGATAAGGAAGGTGGCGATGTTGTCTTTGTAAACAAGTGTTACCGCGGAGCGGTAGTTGCTACCGCGAGTGGTAGTGCAAACTTTACTATTTTGACTACCATCAAGTTCCCACTCAGAGCAGGTGGATCGCTGACATGTACTCCAAGCTAGCGCGAGGCATTAATAGTAGCCCCGATGGTAGTCATTCTAAGCCCAAAGTCAAAGTACCGTTGATCTGATTCAGAGTTGCGCTAGAGAAACATGATCTCAATTCTTGTATAAAAGTGCTAGCGCTCAGCGGTATCGATAACGTCAGCAATAGTTGCAAGATAGTTTTTTCCATGACCTATTGTGATACAGAGACTTGCCTCAATAGTACCTGTAAACCTGCACACTATACCCAAACCAAGGATGATCAAATACAACTTGGGTTTGTAATTATCAAACCTGAGAGATGCAGAACACATTTTCCAACAAAACTCCCTCTTTGATATAATCAAATCTCGTTCATGAGATATAAATCCTAGTATAGTGGCATATGAGATAAGCATGTAACATAAATAGGTAGGATTGATAAGATTTATAATTTAAGCACACATGTCGGTATAACTCCCCCAATATATGTGCTCTCATATCTATGTGCTCCACCTATCCATGTGCACAGGACCAAAATATCTCCTCTTACAAGTGATCTTCCTTATATGACTATCTCATGAACCTACTCTCCCCCTTTGTTATTTTCAAAATGGGTTGGGGTAATCATACTCATGTAGAAATAGGTGAGAGATGCAGCAGAATAATCATGTCGAAATGCGCACAAGCATGAAATTTTATGAAAGTGCATAGTGTGCCTCTTAGTATTCTCTAGAGGGGGTGAATAGAGTTTTAAAAACTTTTACCCTAATATGCAAACACACAATAAAAACTACTAAGTACTATGCAATCATCAACACCAATACAGAATAAAATAATCACAGAAAAATAGAAAATAGTAAACTAGGACAACACAGAAAAGCAACACAGAAGCCATAAAAATTTTATAGTGGTTCCTCAAAATGTGGGTAGTCCACTCTTATACAACTTTGGTAGGATTGCACTAACAGTGCCCGAGTCTTTTGATAAGGAGACTCTCAGAACCACTGAGTCTTTTGCTAAGGAGACTCTTAGAACCACTGAGCCTTTTGATAATGAGACTCTTAGAACCACTGAGCCTTTTGATAAGAAAACTCTTACAACCATTGAGCCTTTTGATAAGGAGACTCTTAGAACCACTGAATCCTTTATAGAGAGATTCTTAAAACTCTTTTACAGTTGTAGAATAAGAACAGTAGAAGAAGAAGAAGAGAATAGGATTCTTCAGTTAGAATCCTTGAGCAGCTATCTCTCTGGATGTTGTTGCTTCTGTATACTTCACGATGTGAATATAATGAATCCTTTATTAAGATAGTGATGATTGCAAGAGTTATGAGCTTTGATCCTGATACTCTCTGCACTTCTTAGTTGGCTTGCTGCTATATGATGTAGAAGAAAAAGCAGCAGGATTGTTGTTTTTGTCTACCCTGTACACAGAAGTTTTTCTTCAGATCTGTCTTAGAGCTGGAGGAAGAAGAAGAAGACAGCACAATAAGACTGGAATCCGTTATGGTTGTCTTTCTTTCTCAGTATACTTATTCTCTATTGATTTGTGTTTGAATTTCTTGCTTCTTCTTGAACGGCCTTAGAAGGAATGTCCATTGGACAATAAATGTTTCCTTCTATTTCTGTTCCCGACCCGTCAGATCTGATTTAAATAACTTCCAAGAATGTCATTGTTATTTCTCTAGAATACTCCACTCCTTTTTTGTCAATAAACGAGTCGTTAGAGAACAGATTACAACTTTGTAGTCCTTCTGGAAAAGCATTAGAAAGGATAGTAGAAAATATATTATTTCTATCTATATATATGAAGCTATGTCGAATTCATTATCCTTCATATCGACGCTCCTCTGAGATTTTATAGAAGTAGCTTTGAATTCCTTCTCATCTTTGAATGAACTCAGATGTCGACGTTGCGTCGAGTTCTTATCGACTTATCCGTCGAGTTGGAAACTTGGACTTGAGTTTCATCTTCTGCGTCGAATTGAAATCAAAGTTTCGTCAACTTCTTAGATGGATTCGACAGGCTCTTTCTTCTACGTCGAGTTCATTTCAAAGTTGCGTCAACTTCACTTGATACTTTGACAAGCAACCTGAGTTACTTTGACTTTTAGTCAGAGTTGCGTTGACTTCTAGTCGAAGTTGCGTCGACTTCTATTCAACGCAAGTTGTAACTCTACTGAATTTGTGCTTATCTTAGACATGGTCTTCACACTCTAAGTGAGTGTGATATCCTAGGACCTCTAATGAATAGATTACCCTTTCTATACAATATGGGTAATTCATCTTAACTGATGAAATCACTTTTATATAATTTGTGTAGATAAATCAAAGGGTATTTTTCCCAACACTCTCCCCCTATTTATCTCAACAAATTTTACAATTTGTTTAAGTGATTTCAAACATACTCAGACATAAAATTTAATACAAACAACTATACATAGTACAAACATACATGGCATAAGCTGAAAGATATGGTAAACTGAAAAACATCTGATTGATATAAATAAAAGTTTATCAGAGTTAGTTACCCAAGAAATGATCTGCTTTCTCTTCTTGAGAAAAGTAAATAAGGTCTCATAAACCTTTCTGAACATTCTTTCCACATACTTGAAGTTGGCTGGAATGGCCCCCTCTGGATTTTTCTAACAAAATTCATGTCCCTTGAAGAGCTTCTCCAGATCAGCTTCAGCTTCAGGATAGACATCATTTAGCTTTAGCCCCAAACCAATGACTTTAGCAGACACCAAATATATTTCTTCTAGGTCTAGCTCTTCTGCATCAGGGTCTGGTATAATGAATTGTGATTGTGGATTAACAAAAGTAGGAGCTGTCTTGAATACAATCCTCCTTTTCTTTTGAAGTGGTTGTTCTGCTTCATCATTATCACATCCAAGACCTCCTCTGTGAAGTTGCCCTTTATTCTCAAGAAGTTTTTCTTGAGGGTTCCTGGCACCATATTTTGTAGGGTCAAAGAGTGTGCTCGGGATATGGATTGCCTCCTTTAGTTGTTTGATACGCAAAACTATGCTTGCAAACGATAACGGCAAGTGTACCGTATCGAATGTAGTATAAGTTATAAAAAACCAAGGTCGTATAAAAAACCGAGCGTGTTGATTACTCTTACTCAAGACGATCTCTATTGTTCTATCAAATGAAACTTTGATTTGTTTGCAATGAGAAAAGTAACTTGACTAGAAGATTATAACTAAAGAAAAGAGAGGTGGACAAACTAGGAGAATGGATGAATAAAAACAACAAATTTTATTAATTCATGAAAAGAGATTACAACTATTGAAAGAGAACTTACAATTGCAAGAAAAAGTAAAGCTAGATTACTCAAACACAGGAGAAAAAATGCAGAAAATGGAGGCTTGGACTCCAAAACAAGGTGTAAAATAATCTGGAGGAGCTGCCCTTTTATAGCTGAAAAATTCTGGGTACATGCCCTCGGTCACGCCCGTGACCAAGGGCGTGTAAGGCGCGCGATCATCTCGGAACGGAAAGGGGGCGCAATCTGGCTTTAATGCTGACGATATTTGTGTGTCACGCCCTAGGTCACGCCCGTGACCTAGGGCGTGTAACCTTCAAAACGTGCTGTTGGCGGGAATCTTCGGCGGGAAGAAGCGGGGAGTGGCGCGGGATGAGTCACGCCCGTGACATTGAGTCACGCCCCTGATCACGCCCGTGACCTGGGGAGTGTAAATTTAATTGACGTGGCAGGCTGATTCTGGATGCTTGCGGCGGGTCGCGGCCGTGACATTGGGTCACGCCCTTGGTCACGCCCTTGGTCACGCCCGTGACCTGGGGCGTGTACTTGGCAAAATCTTCACGGAACGCACCCGTAGTGGCGGAAACAGGCCTGGAGCACCGTGCGGGTTACACGCCCATGGTCACACCCGTGACCTTGGGCGTGTACTTGAAGTTTTTGTCTAATGCGTCCAAAAAAACTGAAATACACAGAAAAAGCTTAAGTTAGTTTATAAAATTGAAAAGATAATAATTTTAATAAGAAAAACATAAAAAACTAATTAATTTCATATTAAAATAAATTAAACTTATATTAAAAGATGAGTACAAAAAGTACTCATCAAACACCCCCATACTTACTCGTTTGCTAGTCCCGAGCAAACAACTTTTCATAGGAGTAGAAAAATTTAAATACTAGAAAAGAAATTTGAACTCAAGGAATAAAAACGCGAAGTCTTACGCCTACGTGTAGAGATCCTAGTTGAAAGATCTATTCAGCATAATGATTAGCTTATAATTTTCAGTAGTGCGAATTAACAAATTGCTTTTACTTTTAAATTGAAAGTTCAGCAAATTCTAGAATGTTATTCAGGGAGCAGGTAGCGTGTTTTCTAAGATCAATATTACCCAAAATTGAGTTTCGGGATAGCCTCCAAAGAAATCCATCAATGACGATGGCCATAGGCTTGCCCGGTCGCACTCTCTCCATTACACAAGTATAATGTTATAGCTTAAAGATCAAAAGGGCTTTCATTAGGAGTGAAACTTGGCTTAGGTATATGATTTGGATTTGGAAATCAAAAGATAGAATATGACGGCTAAGGATCACACTAAACCAAGGTGAGAGTTACCCAAAATTATCCAAAATTCAAACCTCGCGTAAGAGTTGTTATGAAGCAAAACTCTCATAATTTTCAAAAAAAGAGGCCATGAATACTTTTTTTTTGTATATATATATATATTTTTTTTTCACAGTTGGCCAATAATTTTTTCATATATATTTTTATATCTTTTTTTTTCATAATTGCTCCGAATAAGAAGTTGTAATTTCCTTATTTTCACAATTGAACCCATTGCAGAATTTTAATAAATCTCAAATATTTAGTGTGATCATGGGCTGGATGTTTTGGCTTTGGTGAAAATAAAAGGTGGAGGTAGCAAAGGAAATAAGGTAAGGCCTAAAGTGTTTAAGAAATGAAAAATTTAAAAAGGTGGGCAAACAGGCACAAACGATCAAAAGGTGGCCTAAATCACTTCTAAAAACTATGACAAACCTATGTAAATGCTTCGAGGATTGCTAGAGGCAAGTTCTAGACATCGAGAAAGGACACCCTTCCGTTCCAAAATGTGTAATATTTATCTAGTAAGCTTCTACATACTCACTTGAATTTATTCACAGATTCTACCGGTTTCAAGGTAAAAGTAAAACAAGAATTGTTTTTTCGCAGTTAGAAAAACATAAATCTAATTTTATGCTGAATAGTTAATTTGACATAGAATTCTACAAACGCGTGCGTTTGACTAGGAACACTGCATGAGTCAACAATTTTATTCCAAAAATCCAAATCTAATGAAGTATAAAAATTATCTACTACACTAAACAAAAGCAAATCTACTAAGGATTTTGCAAATGAGTAAGTATAAAAATTCAGCATAAATCTAATAATTTTTTTTATATTTCTTCTTAGATTTCCCAAGATCTACCCGGTGAAGAGTTTGCAAGGTACTAGAGGCTATGATGGGAATTCAAGCCCAAAGCGTCCTTTCCAAGAAATTTTATTTAGATAGAAAATATATATATATATTTCAAATAAAATAGAAATTCAAAGAAGGCAATGCTACACCCCCATACTTAGAATTAAACATTGTTCCCAATGTTTAAAACTAGGTAAGAAGAAAAAAAAGGAATTACACTTTTTATTTTATTATTATTATTTATTTATTTTTTTTAGAAAATGAAAAAAAATAAAACAACAAAAGGAAGAAAGATAAATAAGTGGCTAAAGGGTGAAGAGGGCTTCCCTGATCGGTAGACGAGGTTGCCGGACAGAAAATGAAACCTGCAAAATTAAGTTAAACAAAACAAACAGAAGAAAACGTTGGGTTGCCTCCCAAAAGCGTTTTGTTTACCGTCGCGTAGCTTGACTAAGTGGCGTTCTACAAGTTTGTGAGGTTAAGCATTTCAATTTTGCCGGGCGCTGGGTCGCCAGAATGACATAATTTCAATCGGTGTCCGTTAACTTTCAAAAGGCCTTGATCCGGGTGCTCTATTAGCACGGTCCCATATGGCCAAACCTCTTTTACAACAAAAGGGCCGGACCATCGGGATTTTAATTTGCCCTTAATCTAGAATTATATAAAAGGACTAAGTCTCCCGGTGAAAAAGATTTTGGAAATTTTATTTTTTTGTCATGGTAAAACTTAGTGCGCTCCTTGTAAAATTTATTATTTTCATAGGCGTTTGCACGCCATTCGTCTAATTCATTAAGTTGAAATTTTCGTTGATCGGAGGCTAAGTTCAAATCTAAGTTTAAAAATTTTAGCGCCCAGAATGCGTGATGTTCTAATTCCACCGGTAAATGGCACGCTTTTCCATAGACCAATCGGTACGGTGTACATCCGAAGGCGGTTTTGTACGTTGTCCGATAGGCCCATAGTGCGTCGTCTAATTTTAACGACCAGTCCTTCCTATTAACGGAGACAATTTTTTCTAAAATTCTTTTTAGCTCGCGATTCACCACCTCCACTTGGCCATTTGCTTGTGGGTGGTAGGCGGTAGATAGCTTGTGGGTAACTCCATACTTTGCTAAAATTTTAGCAAGTTGGTTGTTACAGAAATGTGTGCCCCGATCAATAATTAGTGCTCGGGGTGTGCCAAATCGCGAAAATAATTTTTTTAAAAAAATTTACGACGACTCTCGCGTCGTTAGTGGGGAAAGCTTGTGCTTCCGCCCACCTTGACACGTAATCGACCGCAACAAGAATATATTTATTATTTAAAGAAGAGGGTAAAGGACCTACGAAATCTATTCCCCAAAGATCAAAAATCTCGCATTCTATAAAAATATTTTGTGGCATTTCGTCTCGGTTAGAAATGTTACCTGACCGTTGGCACCGATCACAATTACTCACAAAATTATGAGCATCTTTGAATAAGGTAGGCCAATAGAAGCCCGCCTCTAGCGTCTTTCTTGCGGTTCAGTTTGCTTGGTAGTGTCCGCCGGCTGGTCCTTCGTGGCAGTGCCGCAATATTTGGCCGCCTTCCTCGCCCGAAATGCACCTTCTTACCACTTGGTCTGCGCAGACACGAAATAAAAAGGGGTCCTCCCAAAAATAATTTTTCAAATCTGAAAAGAATTTCTTCTTTTGCTGACTTGAAAATTTTTTTGGTAGGACCCGGGCCACTAAATAGTTGGCCAAATCCGCATACCAAGGGGTGGAAGAATTCGTTACCTTTTCAATGGCGAGGAGGCGCTCTTCAGGGAATTTATCATCTATCTCGGCCTCCACTAGTGCTCCTGCTGCCGGGTTCTCCAGTCTTGAGAGGTGGTCGGCCGCCAAATTCTCCGCTCCTTTCTTGTCTCGGATCTCCAAATCGAATTCTTGCAAGAGTAGGATCCATCTCAATAGTCGGGGCTTGGCATCCCCTTTATCTAGCAAGTACCGGAGTGCGGAGTGATCTGTAAAAACAATAATTTTTGATAGCGTTATGTACGAACTTAATTTATCAAAAGCAAAAACGATCGCTAGAAGTTCTTTTTCCATCGTAGTATAATTAGCCTGGGCGGATGTAAGCGTTTTGCTTGCGTAATAAATTGGGTGAAAGTATTTATTCACCCTTTGGCCCAAGACTGCACCTACGGCAAAATCGCTTGCATCGCACATGATTTCGAACGGAAGAGACCAATCTGGTGAAATTAAAATAGGCAATTTGATAAGTTCATTTTTAATTTATATGAACGCCTTAGAACATTCTTCATCAAAGATAAACGTGGTTTCTTTTTCTAAAAGATGCGTTAACGGTTTTGTAATTTTTGAAAAATCTTTAATAAACCGTATATAGAAACCCGCATGTCCTAAAAAAACTCCTAATAGATTTAATATTAGTAGGCGGAGGCAGTTTTTCTATAACTTCGATCTTGGCCCTATCGACCTCGATCCCTTTACTAGAAACCTTATGTCCGAGGACTAATCCCTCACGGACCATAAAATGGCACTTCTCCCAGTTGAGTGCCAGATTCGTGTCTTCGCAGCGTTGAAGAACACGATCAAGATTTTTTAGGCAATTTTTAAAGGAATCGCCATAAACTAAAAAATCGTCCATGAAAACTTCCATGACATCCTCAACTAATTCATTAAAAATTGCCAGCATACATCTTCGATATGCGAAGGTGCCGAACGGACAAGTGAAGGTGGTTTTCTCTTGGTCTTCGGGCGCAATTGGGATTTGGAAATATCCCGAAAGACCATCAAGAAAACAATAGTGCGAGTGACCGGATAAACGTTCTAGAATTTGGTCAATAAAGGGCAACGGAAAATGATCCTTGCGGGTAGCATCATTTAATTTCCTATAATCGATGCATACCCGCCAACCCGTAACAGTACGGGTTGGGATTAATTCGTTATTTTCATTTTCAACTACTGTGATTCCGCCCTTCTTAGGCACGACTTGCACCGGGCTAACCCAAGTGCTATCAGAAATTGGGTAAATAATTCCCGCGTCTAATAATTTTATAATTTCGGCCTTAACGATGTCCTTCATATTAGGATTCAAGCGTCATTGAGGCTGAATAGTGCCGCGAGAATTATTTTCAAGATTTATTTTATGCGTGCAGAACGAGGAATTTATACCCTTTATATCAGAAATTTGCCACGCAATTGCGTGACGGTGGTTATTTAAAATTTTAATTAATTCGGAAATTTCCGAATCATTAAGCGCGGAAGAAATAATTACGGGAAATTTTGAATTTTCTTCTAAAAATACGTATTTTAGATGATCCGGTAGTTGTTTTAATTCTAGACTCGGCGGCTATTCATAAGAAGTTTTGATTTTAAAAATATTTAAATCTGTTTGTTCAAAATTTTCCTGTCGGGTTGTTTCTTCAAGACATAATAAAGTTTGTAACTCCGGATTTTCATAAAAAGGGGGATTTATTTCTGCAAAAGTTGATAAGTTTTCTTCAAATTTTGATTCTAAATTAAAACAAGAATCATCGTTAGTAATTGCATTTCTCATTGATTGATTAATATTGAAGATAACTTCCTCTTCTCCAACTCGCAGGAGAATGTTTCCGTTACTTACATCTATTATAGCTCGAGCGGTGGCTAGGAAAGGTCGACCAAGTATTAGGGGTACTTCGGCGTCTTCTTCAATATCGAGGATGACAAAGTCTACCGGGAAGATAAACTTGTCAACCTTTACTAGCACATCTTCAATGACCCCTATTGGGTATTTAACTGACCGATCCGCTAGTTGGATGCTTATATTAGTTGGGCTTGGGTTGCCCAAACCAAGTTTTTGAAATAACGCAAAAGGCATTAAATTTATACTAGCCCCTAGATCGGCCAAGGCGTGCTTGATTGATAAATTACCAAACATACACGGGATGGAGAACCGTCCCGGGTCGTTCAATTTTTGTGGTAATTTATTTAATAAAGCCGCCGAACATTCTGCGTTTAAAGAAATACGCGAAAAATTTTCAAGTTTCTTTTTATTTGAAAGTAATTTTTTTAAAAATTTAGCGTACTTTGGCATTTGAGCAATTGCTTCGCAGAATGGTACATTTATTTGGATTTGTTTTAAAATTTCAATAAATGTTTTATATTGCTCCTCATTGCGCTCATCTTTTAATTTCGAAGGATAAGGAATGGAGGGATTTCTAAATATGCGCGGAGCTAAAGCAGCAGACGGTAAAGCAGGTGAAGAAATAACTTGCGGGGGAGAAGATGAAACATTTACCTCGGGCTCGACCAATTTTGAGGAAGTTACCTCCTTTCCGTTGCGGAGTGTGATTGCGTTAGCGCTCTCCCGCGGATTGGGCTCAGTGTTGCCCGGAAGTGCTCCTTGTTGGCATTCGGAGAACATTTTTGCGAGCTGTCCAATTTGATTTTCTAAATTTTTGACCGACCTGGTGAGATTTCGGATATTGGACTCATTGGAGGAAATGTACTTGGTGAAGACCTCTTCAAGCGGAGAGGGCTTGTGTGCTGGTGGTGGTGGAGCAAATCCGGGGGGATTTACTTGTGGGGGGCGTTGAGCATTATTGGGGTTGCTCCATGAAATATTTGGGTGGTTCCATACACCCAGATTATAACTATTGTTAAACGGAAGATTATTATTCGGGTTATAAGGAGGGCGATAAGAGTTCCCCATATAATCAACTTGCTCAGGAATAAAATTATTATTAAAATTATTAAAGTTATTATTGTTAGCCCAATTTGCGGCAGAGGAAGCTGTCATCTCCGCCACATAATGTTTTGTGAGCATTTCTACTTGTTGCGCTAAGTTAGGGGTGGCCTCGACTTCAAAAAGTCCGGTCGGCTTATTAGGGCACGACCGTGGCGCATTCCACTGATAGGCATTCATGGCCATCTCCTCAAAAAGCTCTTGAGCAGCTTCGGGGGTTTTATTATTAAGAGTTCCCCCTGCGGCCGCATCAATCATCTACCTCGTTTGGAGATTTAAACCATTGTAGAAAGTTTGAATTTGCTGCCACAAAGGGAGGGCATGATGAGGACATCTCCGCAATAATTCCTTGAAGCGCTCCCATGTGTCGTAGAGAGACTCCGAGTCTACTTGCGTAAAAGAGAGAATGTCCGTACGTAATTTGGCGGACTTTGCCGGAGGAAAATATTTCGTTAAAAATTTCTCCGTCATTTCGGCCCATGTAGTGATGGAACCTCTAGGAAGAGATCCCAACCACTGCTTGGTCTTAGTCCGCAAAGAAAAAGGAAATAAGCGTAAACGGATGGCATCATCGGTGACACCATTTATCTTAAATGTATCGCAAATTTCCAAAAAATTAAGTAAATGTAAATTAGGATCTTCATCTGGTAAACCATCGAAAACGACGGTTTGTTGTACCATCTGAATGATGCTCATTTTAATTTCAAAATTATAATTCGCCACAGCTGGGCGAATAATACTAGATTGTGTACCCTCCCAATTCGGTCTCGCATAATAGGACATGGTCCGTAGCGGGGCCTCATTATGGATGGGATCACCCATTATTTCCTCGTTAGTTTCTCCGACGGACTCTTCTCGAATTATAGGCAGATCACTAAATCGGAGACGCCTCCGCAACGTGCGCTCGATTTCCGGATCAAATCCAAATTCAGAATTAGCTGGAGAGTTGTGTCGGGTCATAAACCAAGAAGAAAAGAAAAGAGAGAAAGAGGTGAGAGAGAAGAACAAAGCAAAAATTTAGATAAATATATTTATTATATATAAATTTTTTTTTATATAAATATATTTTTTTTTATTAGGTGATTTAAAATTAGTCCTGGACTTCCCAAGATCTACCCGGTGAAGGGCTTGCAAGGTACTAGAGGCTATGATGAGAATTCAAGCCCAAAGCGTCCTTTCCAGGAATTTAGTTACACCTTGAATGATAAGAGAAGAAAGGAAGCGATAAAGCCAATAGATATTCTCTTTCGAAATATCAACTCAGATCCCCGGCAACGGCGCCAAAAACTTGATACGCAAAACTATGCTTGCAAACGATAACGGCAAGTGTACCGTCTCGAATGTAGTATAGGTTATAAAAAACCAAGGTCGTATAAAAATCTGGGCGTGTTGATTACTCTTACTCAAGATGATCTCTTTTGTTCTATCAAATGAAACTTTGATTTGTTTGCAATGAGAAAAGTAACTTGACTAGAAGATTATAACTAAAGAAAAGAGAGGTGGACAAACTAGGAGAATGGATGAATAAAAACAACAAATTTTATTAATTCATGAAAAGAGATTACAACTATTGAAAGAGAACTTACAATTGCAAGAAAAAGTAAAGCTAGATTACTCAAACACAGGAGAAAAAACGCAGAAAATGGTGGCTTGGACTCCAAAACAAGATGTAAAATAATCTGGAGGAGCTGCCCTTTTATAGCTGAAAAATTCTGGGTACACGCCCTCGGTCACGCCCGTGACCAAGGGCGTGTAAGGCGCGAGATCATCTCGGAACGGAAAGGGCGCAATCTGGCTTTAATGCTGACGATATTTGCATGTCACTCCCTAGGTCATGCCCGTGACCTAGGGCGTGTAACCTTCAAAACATGCTGCTGGCGGGAATCTTCGGCGGGAAGAAGCGGGGAGTGGCGCGGGATGAGTCACGCCCGTGACATTGAGTCACGCCCCTGATCACGCCCGTGACCTGGGGCGTGTAAATTTAATTGACGTGGCAGGCTGATTCTGGATGCTTGCGGCGGGTCGCGGCCGTGACATTGGGTCACGCCCTTGGTCACGCCCTTGGTCACGCCCGTGACCTGGGGCGTGTACTTGGCGAAATCTTCACGGAACGCACCCGTGGTGGCGAAAACAGGTCTGGAGCACCGCGCAGGTTACACGCCCATGGTCACGCCCGTGACCTTGGGCGTGTACTTGAAGTTTTTGTCTAATGCGTCCAAAAAAACTGAAATACACAGAAAAAGCTTAAGTTAGTTTATAAAATTGAAAAGATAATAATTTTAATAAGAAAAACATAAAAAACTAATTAATTTCATATTAAAATAAATTAAACTTATATTAAAAGATGAGTACAAAAAGTACTCATCATTGTTCCTTTTCTATAGCATCATTTCCCTTCTTTAGCCTTTCAATAAACAACCTTCTCTTTTCTTCTAGATCTCTTTTAGATGCTTCAAACTCATATAAATCCCTTTCTCTGATTTCATTTAGGACTTTATCAAGGTTTGGATCAGTGTATACTTCCATTCTATTTTCTGCGATTTCAACCTTTTCATAAGTTTTGTAATAAGACTTGTCTTTCTTGAATTGTTTTCTTTGTGCTTTTCCATATTTCTCTCAAATTGGTATATCTCCTTTATATCCCCTTCATCTAGTCCCTCTTCCCTTTCCTCTGTAGTTCCTTCCATGTCACCTTTCTCTGAATGGAGGTCTTCCTCTGAAGGCTGGTGCTGGGACAATTGGAGTGAGTGCTGGAGTAGGATCAGGAGGGAGATGAGCTTGTGGTGGTGAGAATGGAGCAGATACAGGGACCTGATCAGCAAGCTTGACTGGAGATGGTGTTGTTGTTGATTCTTCAGAATGGGTCCTGATTTTTTGTGTCTCAGGGATAGGTGACTCTGTCTATTCATTGTACTCTTGCAGACTCTTCAGGTAGCCATCATCATCTAAGAGTAGATCACTCTCCCCCTGACTTGATGGCTCCCCCTGTATTGATGGCAGAATCCTTGGAGGAGAGAATGATGGAGGTAGCCGAAGAAGATTGGAGGTGATGGTCGGTTCACCTTTAGAGACATGGGGAGAAGGAAGATTCGTCGTATACACTGAATCTGGAGGTGGCCCGGTCCTGCTGTCAAATTTCTCCCCCTGCTTTATATCTTGGAAGCAGGATATAAAGACCTCAGCAGGAAGTAGTGATGACTTCAATTTCCTCTCAAGATCTTTCGTCTAGGCGGTAAGGTCCCGCAACCTCCAGTGTTGAACACACAGCTTCCTGTAACAGTCATCAGAGAATTCTAGATACAAAGATGAAAACTGAGACAAGAATGTCTCTATGGATAGATTAACAGCTTCAACAAGGTCTTGTTTATCTTGAAGAGACGCCATTTAGCACATGTGAGTACCTGCAAGAGAAGGTGGAAGAGAGAAGTGGAAAAGAAAATGGAAGAGAGTGGCAGGGAGAAAATTCAAAAACACAATAAATTTGACGCCTAAGTTGCCTACAAGAAGACAATTCGTCGCAACTTAGGGTTGTATTCTAAGCAACATCGAAAAGAGGTGAAAACAACGCGCCAAGACACCAATAGCTTATAGAAGCAAGTCAATGCGTGCTTTGCATAGTCGACGTAGCGTCGAGTAGAAGTTGACGTGACTGCGAATGAAGGCAGCAGATATAATGTTGACTTAGACGTCAATATGTATTCGACGTTGCATCGAGTTCTTATTCGAATGACTTATCCCAGACAGCTCTCGAAGCTAACGTCGAGTAGAAATCGATGGTGCGTCGATTTGTATTTGACGCAGCTCTGGATAAACAGTTATATATAAAAAAATTGTTGTTTTTCCCAGCAATAACTTTATATGCAAGATCGGTTTGTTAACATAATATGTGTTCCCTAAAGAGCTCCAGCAAGCATTCTCAGTGCATTGATGAAGAAATTGTGTTTACTTTCATCAAGTGGCATAGTGAAGATATCAGTCCTTTGAATGTCAGTGGAAATATATTGAAGGTTAATCTTACCCTTCTCAACATTATCCCTGAGAAAGTGGTGTCTTATCTCTATGTGCTTAGTTCTACTATGAAGAACAGGATTGGAAGCTATAGAAATAGCACTAGAACTATCACAGAATATTGTGGAATTGACAAGAGAATAATTGTAGTCCAACACCTGATTTTGCATCCACAATATATGTGTGCAATAGCTTCCTGCAGCTATATACTCATCTTTAGCTGTAGAAGTGTAGACTGAGGTTTACTTCTTGCTAAATCAGGAGATCAGTCTAGCACCCAGGAATTGACAGGTTCCTGAGGTGCTTTTTTTATCAAGCTTGCGTCCAGCATAGTCTGCATTTGAATAGCTAACTAAGTCAAATCCAGATTCTACTGGATACCACAAGCCAAGTTCAGGTGTACCCTTCAGATATCTGAGTATTCTTTTTACAGAACTCAAGTGGGATTCCTTAGATTCAACCTGAAACCTAGCACATATACATGTAGCAAACATTATATCCGGTCTGCTAGCTGTCAGATAGAGAAGTGAGCCAATAGCTGCTCCGTAAGTCTTCTGATCAAAGGACTTACACTTTTTATCTCTATCAAGAGCAGCATTGGTAGCCTTGGGGGTTTTCATGACAGAGGCATTTTCCATCTGAAACCTCTTGATGAGTTCTCTGGTATACTTGGATTGAGATATAAAAATGCCATCTACATTCTGCCTCACTTGGAGGCCAAGGAAATAGGATAATTCTGTAACATCCTTATTTCTTCTAAACCCTTGGGTTAGGGTTAGGGTTGGAGTTGTGAGAAGAGGTCATGGAATGACCCTATGTCAACTTGGACTTAGGAAAATTGATATAAGCACCCCAAAAGTGCAGAGGTCAACTGTCACAACCCGCATTTTCTCCGAATTTAGGAATATCAGAGTAAGAGAAAATACGCGTCATGATGTCACATCATGCAGGAGACAACTGCAGACGCTCAGGCGGGAATCTATTACTTATTTAGTCAAAACATGTTTATATGATTGGTCATCATTTGAAATCATTTATTAGAGTTTGGAGTATGAAATGTGTCTCTCAGTTCGTGGATCAACTAGTCCACCGAGAAAATATACGTAATTGCAGTGGCAAATAATTGATTTAGTTCACTTAAGGTCCTAAATGCACGTGATGACAAGACATAAAGTAAATGATATGCTTATAACTAGGCGTAGTATATGTATAGAAAATATTCTTAGGCGACTTTAAAGATAAGGATTTCTGTTAAAAAGAACGCAATGAGGATGAAAGAAAAAAACCATTTATAACCATAATGCACCTAGACATAAGTCATTCCCAGAGAGCAAGATACACAAGATCTAAAAAGTAGTAGCATTTAACTGGCAAGTAAGCAATAAAGTATCAAAGGGCATAACGGGCGTCAACAACCTGACACTAACCCGTTGGCTCCAAACTAGCATGTCTGAACATAAGAAGAAAACTAACCACAACTACCTCGCAGCAGCGGGGTAAAACAGCAACCAAAACTCTCGGAGAATCCGGGCTACACCACTAGCAGCTAAGGCTCTGAACCTGAGGCATTCAATAAAACAAAGAACGTCTCAGCAAGGGAATTACAAGTGGCAGAAAACAAGCAGAAAAGTAAATAATGCATAAGGGGTACCAACCCAAGCCAGATTTACCGAAAGAGAAGCTCCAAACAATGAACTAAGCAAAGCACCAAGTGCACCAAATACCATAAAGAGGAACAAGCAAAGTTTATTTATCTTGTTGAATTTATTTAAAGAGACTGATAGCTCAAATTAAACGGGGGCGGTCCTTTATCCACGGCCACCCAAAGCCAAAAATGGGTGGGGGTTTATATCCCCAACCACCCAAACACGGCCTAGGGGACCACAAGCCAAGCCTGCGATTCACCACTAAAATGGCCACCGTGCAAGGCTACAACACTCCCCACTGCCACCCCCAAAACACGACCCACCATGCAAGGACAAAGGCAATGGTCTTATTAATTAATTCCTTTAATTATGGCATGGGACGAAGCCCGAGAAAATACACACCAGGATACCCTAAGGATAGGGTCACAAATGGAGTAAACACTACATAAGACGATGCATAAGAGAAGGCATAAGTCATTTAACCACAATGGGTATGGGATTTCGAATAGGAGAAGTAATCGGAGGCATAACTCAAGTATTAAGAAGTATAGGGCATTTCTCGAGAACCCAATGGTCAAAATACAAGGGTTTCAAGAGAAGTCAAAGACAAAGAACAAGAGGTTCTAGAGAGATCCAAAGGCAGGGACAAACATTTCTCGAGATATTAAAAACAGGGAAAAAGCTGCTTCTCGAGAATTAAATTGCAGAGGGTTAAGTTTCTCGAGAAGTCAATCGGACAGGGATCAGTTATTTCTCGAAAAGAAAGGGGCAGGGATAACTGTTTCTCGAGAAAAATAAAGGCAGGAAACAATGACCTTCCGAGAAATCCTAGACAGGAAAAAGAACAGGCTCTCGAGAAATCCCCAAGGCAGGATAAATGGCTTCTCGAGAGATCCTAGACAGGAAAAGCAGGCTCTCGAAAAAATAAGGTCTTCTTCATGAAAAAAAACAGGGAGAAGGTCTAGGCAATTTTGGGTGAGATCATAAGAGAGTTCAAAAGTTAAGATTAACCAAGAAACACCACAAGGTCAAGAGTGAAGCAATGCAATACGAACTTAAGCAAGATACAACACTTCAACAACGAAAGAGAGGGAGAGATTTGCCACTTGCCTTAAACCTTGCAAACTCGAAGACCTCTGCTCCAAAAGCTATGGATCGGCCAAGAACTCACCCGAGCACAAAATCCTGAAACCTTTCGGGTCGAAAAGAGGAATTAGGTCACTACCATAACTCCAAAAATTCCACTAAACAGGAAAAGCTTACCACCAGAACGAAGATCCCGCCGATAGCTTTCCAAATCTACTCTCCAAACACGATTCCGACTACTATAGCCATCGAATCGCCAGTTGGAAGCTCCACGACACGCCGCTCTCGCTCTCACGCCCGACAGAACTCTAGGTCAGCCGAAAGGGGAAGGAGATGAAAAGATAAAACCTAAGCTTAATGTATATATATTAAGCCTCCAGGAATTCGTCGAACTCAGCCAGCAGTTCGTCGAACGCAGCTCCTCTCCAGTTCGTCGAACGAAGAGCCGTTGTCGTTCGTCGAACGCAGCTCCTCTGCCATTCGTCGAACGCTGCTCCTCTGCCATTTGTCGAACGCAGCCCCTCTGTCGTTCGTCGAACGTAGCCCCTCTGCCATTCGTTGAACGCAGCCCCTTTGCCGTTCGTCGAACGCAGAGCCGCTATCGTTTGTTGAACGCAGAGCCGCTCCGTTCATCGAACGCAGCTCCTCTACCGTTCGTCGAACGCATCCCATCTGTCGTTCGTCGAACGCAGCCCCTCTATCGTTTGTTGAACGCAGCCCCGTGCCGTTCGTCGAACGCAGCTCCTCTTCAGATCGCCGAACACAGAGCCAGAGAATTATAATAAATGCAATAATTACCTAAATAGTTTCCCATAACTCGAAACGACGCAAAATCTCACACGCTCGATCCAAATTACACACTTTAACTAGGCTAAGGTCCAAAACTAAACCTGACGAGCTGACGTAACGCTCAAACGTCAAAATTACGCCACAACGGCTATGTAAATAATTAATGAAAATTAGGGGCGTTACAGTCACTCCCCCTAAAAAGAAGTTTCATCCTGAAACTTGAAATCCAAAGATCAAGAAAGATACAGAATCAAATCCAAAGGTTACCTGACAGAAGATTTACCCAAACTCTATGGGAAGAGGCTAGGATGAGTCTCTCTCATGGAAGACTCCAGCTCCCATGTTGCGCTTTCGACACCCTGATTCTTCTAAAGAACCTTAACCATCGGGATCGTCTTCCTCCGCACCATATGCTCCTGAGTCTCTAAGATTTGGACAGGCTCTTCAACAAACGAAAGATTGGGCTGCAATACGGGCACTGAATCAAGAACAAGCTGATCACTACGCAGACACTTCCTCAGCTGGCTCACATGAAACACATCGTGAACATTTGGGAAGGAAGCAGGCAAATCTAATCTATAAGCTGACGCTCCGATGCGCTCAACAATCTGGAAAGGTCCCACATACCGGGGGTCCAACTTGTGGTTCCTTCCAAATCTCTTAACGCCCGACATTGGAGAAACTTTCAAGAACACCAAGTCTCCGACGGCAAACCCAAGATCCACCCTTCTCAGATTGGCATACTTCTCATACCGTTCCTGAGCGATACGAATCTTCTCGCAGATATGAGTCACGGCAATGCTCATCTCTTCCAAAGCTTTTGGGCCTAACAACGGACTCTCACCAACCTCGGCCCAAAATAAGGGAGTTTGGCAACGCCTCCCATACAGAGCCTCAAAGGGGGCCATTTGCAAACTCTCCTGATAACTATTATTGTAGGCAAATTCCATCAATCCAAGACGCTTTTCCCAAGCTCCACCATGATCTAGAATATAGCACCTTATCATATCCTCCAAAATTTGATTCACTCTCTCTGTCTGACCATTGGTCTGGGGATGGTAAGCGGTAGAATATCTAAGGTCAGTGCCCAAAGCTCCCTGCAAAATCCGCCAGAAACGAGACATATACCTTGAATCTCAGTCCGACACAATGCTCACGAGCACACCATGCAATCTGATAACTTCATCCAAATAGAGCTCTGCTATTTTCTCCATAGAATAACTGGTCTTAAAAGGCACAAAGTGAGCACACTTTGTCAATCTGTCAACTATAACCCACACAGAATCATGTCCTCGGGGAGACCTCGGCAAATCGATAATGAAGTCCATTGAAATACTCTCCCACTTCCATCTTGGAACATCCAATGGGTTCAACTTACCTCCAGGCCTCTTATGATCCACCTTCGTGCGCTGACAAGTTAAACATTCTGAAACATACCTTGCTATATCATTCTTCATACCTGACCACCAAACGATTTGCTTCAGGTCCTTATACATTTTTGTGGAACCAGGATGATAGGAAACACTAGAGTCATGCGCTTCACTACAGATCTTTGCCCGAATATCATCCAACGCGGGGATACAATACCTACCTCGGTACTTCAAAGTATCTTTATCATCGATCGAAAAATCTGGTAATTTTCCCTTCTCCGACCTATTCCGGAGATGCTGCAAGTCAGGATCTTCCTTCTGGTGCAATCTCGTAAGTGTAATCCAAGAAGGCTCTTCAGCCTCTAAGCTCGAAGCCGCGGTACAACTACCGACTGAAATATCCATCAACATAAACTCTTCTACTAAGGACTGCATGGAAATATTGAAGATATGCGCGGTCTTTTTACTCAGGGCATCGGCCACCACATTAGCCTTACCCGGATGATACAGGATATCAACCTCATAATGCACAACATACTCCAACTACCTGCGTTGGCGCAAATACAGCTCTTTCTGGGTAAAGAAATACTTTAGACTCTTGTGATCCGTATAAATCTTGCATGACACTCCATATAATTGATGTCTCCAAAGCTTTAAACCATAAATCACAGCAGCAAATTCTAAGTCATGCGTAGGGTAATTCTTTTCATGAACTTTTAATTGTCTAGACCCATAGGCAATCACCTTTCCTTCTTGCATCAAAACACACCCTAGTCCAATGTGAGATGCGTCCACATAAACAATATACTATATTCCTTCGATCGGCAAGGCCAACATAGGTGCACTGCACAAACGCCTCTTTAATTCCTAAAAGGCTTCTTCGCACTTATCGCTCCAAACAAAAGTGGTATTCTTCTGGGTAAGCTTAGTTAAAGGTGCCGACAGCACTGAGAATCCTTGAACAAATCTCCTATAGTACCCAGCCAACCCTAAGAAACTCCTTATTTCCTTAGGCATCGAAGGCATCTTCCAATCCAACACAGCAGAAAATCTTAGCGGGGTCTACAGTAATTCCATCCTTGTTCACCACGTGACCCAGAAAGGATACCGAAGGAAGCCAGAACTCGCACTTACTCAGCTTCACATACAACTTGTGCTCTCTAAGAGTAGACAATACTAAGCACAAATGCGTAGCATGCTCCTCAGCACTTCTAGAATATACCAGCACATCATCGATGAATACCACAACAAAATGATCCAGAAAATCCTTGAACACGTGGTTCATCATGTCCATAAATGCAGAGGGTGCATTCGTCAAACCAAAAGCCATAACCAGAAACTCAAAATGACCATAACTGGAACGAAAGGCAGTCGGGAACGTCCGACTCACGGATCCTCAACTGATGGTAGCCTGATTGAAGGTTAATCTTTGAAAACACCATGCTACCATGTAACTGATCAAACAAATCATCTATCCTCGACAACGGATACTTGTTCTTGATGGTCACTTTGTTTAACTCTCTATAATCTATGCACAACCTCATGGAACCGTCCTTCTTTTTCACAAACAACACTGGAGCACCCCAGGGCGAAGAACTTGGCCTAATAAATCCACACTACTACAGCTTATCTAACTGAGTTCGCAACTCTTTTAACTCGCGCGGGGCCATACGGTATGGTGCCTTAGCGATAGGACGAGTACCAGGCTCAAGATCAATAACGAACTCCACATCGCTATCAGGCGGGAGACCAGGAAGACTGACAGGGAAGACATCGGGAAACTCTCGCAGCACCGGAACACCCTCAATACACGGCGATCCAGTAATAGTTTCTACTATAGAAACAAGGTAAACCAAACAACTGGAAATTAACAGTTTCCGAGCACATACCGCAGAAATTATCAAGGAACACTGGTACGGAGACCCAAAAACGCTCATGGGATGACCATTGTCCATCATAAAGTCCAGACGCTTTTCTTTGCATCGGATGACAACATCATAACTGGACAACCAGTCCATACCCAATATCACGTCAAAGTCTTCTAAGTCCAACACCTTGAGATCAGCAACAGCCAAGAAATCTCTTAAGAGAATGGGGCAACTTCGGATGCACTGGTTCGAGGATACCAAATCACCAGAAGGGAACTTAACGAGGAACAAATCGTTGCCCAGCTCATGGGTCAAACGATGACGCTCGACGAAAGCCCATGCTACTAACGAATGGGTAGCACCAAAATCGAACAGAACACGCGCCCAACGATTTTTTACTTTAAATCTCCCTATAAGCGCGAAAAAGAAACTAGTCTAATACAGCGAAACTAAAAGGAATCAAGACTAACCATCTGGCTTAAGGTCTAACCTGCGATCACTTAGGTCGAAGACTGCGCTTGCTCCTCGGTTATCATGTTCAGCTTTCCTCTTTCTTTATCCTAATGCTGCGGAGGCGGCAAGGCTCGAAGCGGAACTGGCTGCAACGGGGGTTGAACTAGCGGGCATTAAAACTTCAAGTGCCCCTTCTGTCCGCACTGGAAGTAGACTTTATCTTTGGTCCAACACTGGGCCACATCATGCCCCTTCCTCTTGCACAACGGGCAGAGCACAACTCCCTTCGGAGCACCCTGAATTGCCAGCACTCGCTGCAGCTTTTGAACTCCTTTCCTTTTGAAACACCTCTCAACTGGATGGCCAGAGCGGCCACAAAAACTGCAGACCTCACCACCTCCTTTCTTCAAGACAGGGGCAGGCGCACCAGAATTTCCTTCCTCTCCATCCTTTCTCTTTCCCTTCTTCATCATTGATCCTCGATTCTTGGCATTATCAATTGCATCAACCTTCATCGCTTCCTCTACTACCTTGGCATACTTCTTCGACCTGTATGCACTGGCCAACTGCTGGATATCACTGCGGAGACCACCCAGAAATATCTTTACTCTTCCTTCTTCCGAGGCTACCAGGGCCGGAGCAAACCTGCTCAACTTGCAAAACTCAATCTCATACTTGCTCACCGAGAGTTGTCTCTACTTCAGATGCAGGAAATCATTCATCAACCGGTCTTGCTCTACCGACGGCAGAAACTTTCTTAACAACATTCCTTTGAAGGTTTCCCACGAACATCCTTCGGAAAGGTCTTTCTTCTCCCTCAACCACCAACTCTTTGCGAGACCCTTAAGCTGGTACGCGGCAACCATCACCTTCTGATCCATGGTGATTCCTGAATACAAGAACATCTCTTCCATGGCTATAAGCCAATTGTCCAAGGCAACGAAATCAGCTCGACCGTCATACGATGGAGGACCCAACCTTTGAAAGTGCGAAATGAAATTCATTTCCAGAGGTATCGCTACTGGGGGTACCAAGGGAGCAGGAGGTGTAGGTACTGACTGTACTACTACAAGGACCTGCACTACGGGTTGCTGCCTAGCACCGGCAGACAACAACGCCTCAACTTGCAATTGCATCACAACCATCTGCCTAGTCAGAGCCTCATTGCTCTGGCGCAGACTCTCGATCAAAGCTTCACTCTGCACTCCGGATGACTCGCCCTCCGACTGGGGAGTCGACCTAGTCGCGACTCGCTTGCGTGCCATCTCTGCTAATACGCATAAACCTATAATTAAAACTTAACCTTACACTAGAACTACACTGCTTGGTTCATAACATACATGTACAGTTACTTTCCATTGCTACCACCTTGCTCTGGGATTTTCATGATGCTATGCTAAATTCAGGAACGGTAATACATCGTCCCTCTTGACTCATGTGCAAAGGGCATGAATGCATGAATTTTGTTATGTTCATTTTGAAATCATGGGTGTACATGTGTCATCATATAAGTCTTTAACTTCGCACGTGTGCTTATGTAATGCTATGTAATGTATGTTGTGCTATGCATTCTAATAAAGGCCTTAATGCATGTTATGAGCGGCGTACACATGAAATATTATGCTCCCAGACTACATAATATTGCATGTAACGAAAAAGAAAACGTGCTAATGGGCATCCATATGATGATGGTTATGCATCTCATACTACATAACCGTCACATGTTGCCACCTATGGTGGATGATATAGAAATTTCGTGTTTTGAAATTAAGCGAAGGTTAAAGATTTTCTCCAAACTATATCCGATAAAGGCAAGTGTACCTTATCGTCTATAGTATAGGATATTTAGAAATACCAAGGTCATATTCCACGGGGCGCGTTGATTACTTCTACTTTGAGGAAAATCACCATTATCTTATCGAACGATTTTTTTGAGGGTTGTTTTACATAACTAAAAAAAAGACAAATTGCAAGAAGGAAAATCACTATGTAGAAAGAGAGGTGAAGAAAACTATGCCAACTTTCATTGAAATGAAAAGCTATTACAACTCATTAAATAAGATTACAAAGCTAGGAAAATTAAGGCTACAAGCTTTAACTAACTATTGCATAGAAATAGAAACTAGCACATTATATGAATTGAAAAGGAAGAGAACATGAAATTGAAAGACATGAAAAAGCATTGAAAAAATTCACTAACTGCTCTAATAGCACCTCCCCCTCTCCAAAATTCTGAACCCCGGACTCAAGGGAGAGCCACTAAATTTATAGGCAAAAAATTTCAAGTTACACACCCTCGGTCACGGGCGTGACCTAGGGCGTGTAAACATTGTTAACATCGGATCCGACAGTGGCGTGGACTTTATGTGACGGCGGGAGGAATTCGGACATTACACGCCTTTGTAACTTGGGTCACGGGCATGTACTTGGACGACTTCATTTAATGCGGCGTGGGTCTTCTTTGCGGCGCGGCGGAGTGCAGGGATCACGCGGGAAAGTCACGGGCGTGACATGTGGGTCACGGGCATGACTCTGGGTCACGGGCGTGACTGAGTGCAACTTCTCGACGGCAACTCTGGTTTTGTCGAAGGCAGAGAGATTTCGTCGAACGCAACTCTGTTTTCGTCGAACGCCTGGGCAGAGAGCTTTCGTCGAACTCAGCTCCAGTTTCATCGAATGCAGCTCTGTTTTCGTCGAATGCCTAGGCAGAGAGCGTTCGTCGAACTCAGGGGCAGAGCGCGTTCGTCGAACTCAGAGGCAGAGCGCGTTTGTCGAACTCAGCTCAGGTTTCGTCGAACGCAGGGGCAGAGAGCGTTCGTCGAACTCAACTCTTTAGGTCACACGGCATGACTGAGGGCGTGACTTGTAGAATTCTCCAATTTTTCCCAAAATTCTGCAAAAATTGAAATTAAGCTAAGTTAGAAACAAAATTACAAAATAACTACTTATGACCTAAAATTGACATGAAAAAGAAAAATACCTATTAAATATTTACAAAATTTTCTATTAAAAAGTTATATAAAAACTACTTATCAAATACCCCCATACTTGAGGTTTTGCTATTCCAGAGCAAAAGTGTGAGACATAATTTATAAGACATCCTTAAAATTTTTAATTTTAAACTAAAATTTCATTTAAACCAAAAGTTAAGTTAAGAGTAAATTCAAGGAGTAAAGTCCTAAATTATGATGATGATTTGAAAAGAGGGAAAATGTTTAGGCAAGGACTTCTCAAGAAAATTAATTAGTTTAAAAATATTATAGAAATTATAAAACGAGATTAAATTAAAGTTATAAGAACTCTATCTTAAAAGAAACTTAAGGAAAAGTAACTTACTAAATATTGCTCTCTCCATAATCTTAAACTAAATCTAGAACAATGATAATTGGCTAAGGGGGATTTCATAAAATTTGGCAAAAGAAGAGAATTTTTTTTTGAATGGAGGTAATGGAATTTATCCACATCATGAATTTTTTTTTTATTCTCTTTTAAAAAAAACCCAAAATGTATATGTTTAGGAGTAATGAATTTTATCCTCTTACTCCATGCCATATAATCTTTTAAATGATTTTGGGTGCATATGTTTAGGGAATAATTAATTTTATCCTCTTATTCCCATGACATGATCTTTTAAAATTCATTTTTTTTGCCAACAAAGGGGGTAGGGAAAGAAAATAAATCTAGCTAGCTTTAAATTATATTGAGAGCAAATTCTAGTAAAATTAAATTTCCTAAGATCTAAAAAGTTAGAAGAAAATATAATTGAAATCTAAAGAGGTTTAGCAAATTCACTACAAAATGAAGTCATTTAAAAATAAAAAGAGAAGTCATGCTAAATAAATTCTCTAATCAAGTTAAAATCATAAGATGATTCTAAAATCAAGATTACCTCAAATTTAAAATTAACTAACTATGATAAGCAAAATTTTAGCCAATTAAAAACATAAACATTCTAATAAACATTCTCAACTAGATTTCTAAGAAATCACAAAAACAAGTAGGAGGGGTATAAGATTTTTTTTTTTTTTGTATTTTAAGTTTTTCATATTTATTTATTTTTTAGATTTTTTTTTTTTGAATATTATCTTTTTTTTTTTGAATTTTTGATAATATAAGAAAGGAAACTAATTTTAAACCTAACAAAATTTTGTTAACTCTTGGACTTCCTGAGGTATACCCCATGATGGGTTCTCACAGTACTAGGAGGTGAGATGGGGTGAGGTCTCAAACGTCCCTTTCCAAGATTTAAATTTTTTGATTTTCTAAATTTTTTGAGTATTTGGGTTTTACAAGTGCTTAAATAGAAGAAAACATAAGAAAATATTTTTTTTGAAAATTTTCTAATTAAAAAAACTATTTACAAAGAACTATTTACACCCTCATACTTAAAGTTAAACATTGTCCTCAATGTTTAAAACTAAGTATGAAGTAAAAGAAAATAAAGTGCAAGACAAAACAAAAATAATAATAGAAACGAAGGAGAGGTTAAGAGGGCTTCCCTGGTTATGAAGATGCGGGGGAAGCGGCAGTTACCTACAAAACATGTTAAAATAAAAAGAAAAAAAAGAAAAATATAACTTTGGGTTGCCTCCCAAAAGCGCTTTGTTTAAGGTCGCGTGGCTTGACCCACTTGCCGATCATATTATAGGATGAAAAGATAATGATTCACTCTTCTCATTAGCTAGCTCTCCCAGAAGATATAACTTAAGGCGGTGCCCATTTACTTTGAAGGTACCTTTTTCCGGGTGGGAAATTAGGATTGTCCCATAGGACCAAACCTCTTTAACAATAAAGGGTTCGGTCCATCGGGATTTTAGTTTTCCCGGAAAAAGGCGAAGGCGAGAATTATAAAGGAGGACGAGATCGCCCGGCGAAAAAGTTTTCGGAAATTTTATTTGTTTATCATGATAAAACATTGTTCGCTCCTTATATAATGTATTGCTCTCATACGCATTCGCTCTCCATTCATCTAATTCGTTCATTTGAAATTTTCTTTGATCGCCCGGTAAAGTGGAATCGATATTTAAAAATTTAAGCGCCCAAAATGCGCGGTGTTCTAGTTCGACTGGAAGGTGGCAAGCCTTGCCATAAACTATTTGATACGGTGTACAACCGATAGCGGTCTTGTACGCTGTTCGATAGGCACATAGCGCGTCATCGAGCTTTATTGCCCAATCCTTCCGATTAATAGAAACTGTTTTTTCTAAAATCCGCTTTAATTCTCGATTAATAACTTCGACTTGTCCGCTCGTTTGTGGGTTATATGCAGTGGATAATTTGTGCGTGACACCATATTTTGCTAAAAAATTTGTAAATTGACTATTGCAAAAATGGGTGCCCCGATCACTCACTATAGCGCGTGGCGTGCCAAATCGAGAAAATAATTTTTTTAAGAAATTAACGACGACTCGCGCATCGTTGGTGGGGAGAGCTTGTGCTTCCGCCGACCTCGACACGTAGTCGACCGCAATGAGAATATACTTGTTTGAATAAGAGGGAGGGAGAGGTCCAACAAAATCAATACCCCAAAGATCAAAAATTTTGCATTCTAAGAAAATGTTTTGGGGCATCTCATCCCGGCGGGAGATGTTCCCCGGCCACTGGCAGCTATCGCAAGTACTCACAAGGGTGTGAGCATCTTTGAAGAGCGTGGGCCAATAAAAGCCCGCCTCCAGCGCCTTCCTCGCGGTTCGGTTTGCTTGATAATGACCACCGGTTGGTCCCTCGTGACAATGATGTAAAATTTTAAGGCCTTCCTCACTTGAGACGCATCTTCTCACCACCTGGTCTGCGCAAACACGGAATAAAAAGGGGTCCTCCCAAAAATAATTCTTTAAATCAGAAAAGAATTTCTTCTTTTGCTGACTCGAGAATTCTTTTGGCAGGACCCGGGCTACTAAATAGTTAGCCAAATCCGCAAACCAGGGGGGAGATGATGAATTAATATTTTCGAGAACAAGGAGGCGCTCTTCGGGAAATTAATCGTTAATGTCGGCTTCTATTAATGCTTCCGAGGCGGGATTTTCTAATCGAGAAAGATGATCGGCCGCCAAGTTTTCGGCTCCCCTTTTGTCCCGGATCTCTAAATCAAACTCCTGCAAGAGGAGGATCCATCGGAAAAGACGAGGCTTGGCATCCGATTTACTTAAAAGATATCTAAGAGCGGAGTGATCCGTGAAGACGATAACTTTTGAGAGAGTGATATACGACCTACACTTATCGAAGGCAAAAACGATCGCTAGAAGCTCCTTCTCGGTAGTGTTGTAATTTGCTTGTGCCGACGTGAGTGTTTTGCTCGCATAATAAATCAGGTGGAAATACTTACTCACTTGTTGGCCTAAAACGACACCAACCGCAATATCACTCGCGCCGCACATGATTTCAAAAGGGAGCGACCAATCTGGCGCGACTTGAATCGGGGAGTTTATAAGTTTCTTTTTGATAAGTTTAAAGGCCAAATGTCATTCATCGTTAAAAATAAAGGAGGATTCTTTTTCGAGAAGATGGGTTAACGGCTTTGTGATTTTAGAAAAAATTTGTATAAAGCGCCGATAAAACCCCACGTGGCCTAGGAAACTTCTAATGGATTTTACATTCGTTGGAGGGGGGAGTTTTTCAATTACTTCGATCTTGGCCCTATCGACCTCGATCCCTTTGCCCGAGATCTTATGGCCAAGGACTAATCCTTCTTTGACCATAAAATGGCACTTATCCCAATTGAGAGCAAGATTAGTTTCCTCACAACGTTGTAACACGCGCTCGAGATTTTTTAAATAATTTTTAAATGAGTTTCTGAACACGGAGAAATCGTCCATAAACACTTCCATCACCTCCTCTACTAACTCGTCAAATATTGCCAGCATACATCTTTGGAATGTAGCTGGCGCGTTACAAAGACCAAATGGCATCCTTCGATAAGCGAAGGTGCCAAAGGGACAAGTTAAAGTGGTTTTCTCTTGGTCGTCGTGCGAAATCGGGATTTGGAAATATCCCGACAAACCATCGAGAAAACAGTAGTAGGAGTGACCTGAAAGGCGCTCTACAATTTGATCGATAAAAGGTAGCGGAAAGTGATCCTTACGGATGACATCATTTAGTTTTCGATAATCGATGCACATCCGCCAACCCATAACAGTACGGGTTGGGATCAATTCATTATTTTCGTTCGCAACTACCGTGACGCCACCTTTCTTCGGTACGACTTGTACTGGGCTAACCCAAGTACTATACGATATCGAGTGATCATTCCCCCGTCTAAAAGTTTAATAACTTCGGCCTTAACGACTTCTTTCATGTTCGGGTTTAGTCGTCGTTGAGGCTGGACTGAGTTGCGGGAATTATCTTCGAGAAAGATTTTATGAGTGCAGAAGGAAGGGTTTATACCCTTAATATCCGATACTTGCCACGCAATTGCGTGGCGGTGCTTTCTTAAGACTATAGACAACTCAGAAATTTCTGAGTTGCTAAGATCGGATGAAACGATGACGGGTAGCTTAGGCTCTTTTTCTAAAAATAAATATTGGAGGTGAGGGGGAGTTGTTTTAACTCTAATACGGGTGGCTCTTCATAAGATGTTTTGATTTTTAGTTTTTCTAAACATAGTGGTTCGGGTGGTGTGGGGTGAGAGACTTCTTCTTCAAGATAAAAGAGCTCGACGAGCTCTGAATTTCTACTTGCCGATGAGACTAACTCGGGGGATGAATAAAACTCACAACACTCTTCCATGTAAAAACACGAATCGTCGTTTTCTAATGTGTTTCGCATCAAGGAATTTATGCCGAAAGTAACTTCATCATCTCCAACCCGTAGGAGGAGCTTTCCGTTACTTACGTCTATAATAGCGCGGGAGGTGGCAAGTAAGGGGTGGCCGAGTATGAGGGGTACTTTGGCATCCTCTTCGATGTCAAGAATGACAAAATCCACCGGGAAGATGAATTTGTCAACCTTGACGAGCACGTACTCCACTATTCCTACAAGATATTTTAAAGAACGATCCGCTAATTGAATACTCATTCGAGTGGGCTAGGATTTCCTAGACCTAGCTTTTTGAATAATGAAAACGACATGAGATTGATGCTTGCTCCAAGATCCGCTAAGGCGTGTTTTACTAACGAATTGCCAAATAAACACGGGATGGAGAACCGTCCCGGGTCATTTGCTTTTTGAGGCAATTTGTTGAGTACAAACGCGGAGCATTCTGCGTTTAAAGAAATATGCGAAATATCTTCTAATTTTTTCTTATTGGAGAGCAACTCCTTAAGATATTTAGCATATTTAGGCATTTGAGAGATAGCCTCGCAGAAGGGTACATTAATATGAATTTGATTTAAAATGTCTAAAAACTTTTTATAATTTTTTTCAGCGCACTCGCTTTTAAATTTATACATATACGGGATATTAGAAGTAAAAGCGCGGGGAGCTAACGTAGTGGGCAAATTCGAAGATAAATTAAGAGTAGGAGGAGGAGGAGAGGAAGTTATTTTGGGTTCGTCTTGTTTTGAAACCACCTCCTTCCCGCTTCAGAGTGTAATTGTGTGCGCGCTCTCCTTTGGATTTTGCTCTGTATTCCCCGGTAGTGCTCCTTGATGACGCTCAGAAATCATCTTTGGGAGCTGGCCCACTTGATTCTCTAAATTTTTTATCGATCCGGTAAGGTTCCAGATGTTCGTTTCATTTGTAGCAACATATTTTGCAAAGACCTCTTCAAGCGAAGAGGGCTTGTGCTGTTGCGGTGGAAAACTGGGAGGATTAAAATTTTGAGAAATCAAATTTAGAGGCGGAGTTAAGTTAAGAAGTTGATTAGGTGGGTTGATTTAGATTCATAGAAAGCTGAGCATTTCCTTGGTTGCTCCACGAGAAATTTGGATGATTCCTATAACCCGCATTGTATATGTTGTTATACGGAGCGGAGTTCGGGTTATAGGAAGGCCGAGGAGGATTTCCCATGTAGTCAACCTATTCTTCAATTAAAACTTTATTAGCCCAAGGAGGAGTGGCGGAGGAAGCAGACATCTCCGCCACTTGCTTTGTTAAGCGCTCAACTTGTAAAGCCAAATTTGTGTTTGCGTCTATTTCAAAAATTCCGGCTGGCTTGTTAGGTCACACTCGGGGCATGTTCCATTGGTACGCATTCATGGCCATCTCTTCAAAAATCTCTTGAACGGCGTCCGGGGTTTTGTTATTTAATGTCCCCCCGGCGGCCGCATCAATTATTTGCCTCGTTTGGAGATTTAAGGGATTATAAAATATTTGCACTTGTTGCCAAGTGGCAAGTGCGTGGTGAGGGCATCGACGCAAAAGCTCCTTGAAGCGCTCCCATGTGTGATAGAGAGTCTCCGAGTCGATTTGCATGAACGACGCAATATCTGTGCGCAATTTAGCCGTCTTTGAAGGCGGGAAATATTTATTTAGAAATTTTTCCGCCATTTCGGCCCATGTAGTGATGGAACCCCTAGGTAGGGATCCTAGCCATTGCTTGGCCTTAGACCGCAAAGAAAAAGGAAAAAGACGCAATCGAATGGCGTCATCGGTGACGCCATTGATTTTAAAAGTATCGCAAATTTCAAGAAAGTAAGAAATATGCAAATTTGGATCTTCGTCCGGTTAACCATCGAAGGTCACCGTTTATTGCACCATTTGTATGATGCTGGACTTGATCTCAAAATTATTGTTCGCCGCCGTGGGGCAAACAATACTCGATTGTGTGCCTTCCAAATTTGGTCGCACATAATAGAACAAGGTCCATTGCGTGGCCTCGTTAGGATTTGGCGTGTTAGGATTAGGAGGATCAAGATTAGGATCCATATTCGTTGTGTTAGTGTCCCCGATCGACTCTTCGAATTCTACTTGATTTTCCTGATCACGAGAACGGCGACGCCTCAAAAGGGTTCGCTCGATCTCTGGATCAAAATGAATATTCAAAGCGCTACCTCGGGTCATACACTAAAAAGAAAAGAAGGGGGAGAGAGAAACATAAACTAAAATAGAAAAGAGATTAAACTAAAGAAAAAAAGAAAAGAAAGGAAAAGGAAAAATTAGAAAAAAAATTCTTTTTTGAAATTTAGAAAAAACAAAATAAAATAAAATAAAAAGAAGCATGATAAAATTAATAGCTATCCTCTTTTCAAAATATCTACGCAAAGTCCCCGGCAACGGCGCCAAAAACTTGATATAGAAATTTCGTGTTTTGAAATTAAGCGAAGGTTAAAGATTTTCTCCAAACTATATCCGATAAAGGCAAGTGTACCTTATCGTCTATAGTATAGGATATTTAGAAATACCAAGGTCGTATTCCACGGGGCGCGTTGATTACTTCTACTTCGAGGAAAATCACCATTATCTTATCGAATGATTTTTTTTAGGGTTGTTTTACTTAACTAAAAAAAAGACAAATTGCAAGAAGGAAAATCACTATGTAGAAAGAGAGGTGAAGAAAACTATGCCAACTTTCATTGAAATGAAAAGATATTACATCTCTTTAAACAATATTACAAAGCTAGGAAAATTAAGGCTACAAGCTTTAACTAACTATTGCATAGAAATAGAAACTAGCACATTACATGAATTGAAAAGGAAGAGAACATGAAATTGAAAGACATGAAAAAGCATTGAAAAAAATTCACTAACAGCTCTAACAGCACCTCCCCCTCTCCAAATTTCTGAACCCCGGACTCAAGGGAGAGCAACCGAATTTATAGGCAAAAAATTTCAAGTTACACGCCCTCGGTCACGGGCGTGACCTAGGGCGTGTAAACATTGTTAACATCGGATCCGACAGTGGCGTGGACTTTCTGTGACGGTGGGAGGAATTAAGACATTACACGCCTGTGTAACTTGGGTCACGGGCGTGTACTTGGACGGCTTCATTTAATGCGGCGTGGGTCTTCTTTGCGGCGCGGCGGTGTGCAGGGATCACGCGGGAAAGTCACGGGCGTGACATGTGGGTCACGAGCGTGACTCTGGGTCACAGGCGTGGCTGAGTGCAACTTCTCGACGGCAGCTCTGGTTTCGTCAAAGGCGGAGAGATTTTGTCGAACGCAGCTCTGTTTTCGTCGAACGCCTGGGCAGAGAGCTTTCGTCGAACTCAGCTCCAGTTTCGTCGAACGCAGCTCTATTTTCGTCGAACGCCTGGGCAGAGAGCGTTCGTCGAACTCAGGGGAAGAGCACGTTCGTCGAACTCAGGGGCAGAGTGCATTCGTCGAACTCAGCTCGGGTTTCCTCGAACGCGGGGGCAGAGAGCATTCGTCGAACTCAGCTCTTTAGGTCACACTCCCTTGGTCACGGGCGTGACTTATAGTTTTCTCCAATTTTTCCCAAAATTCTACAAAAATTGAAATTAAGCTAAGTTAGAATTAAAATTACAAAATAACTACTTATGACCTAAATTTGACATGAAAAAGAAAAATACCTATAAATTATTTACAAAATTTTCTATTAAAAAGTTATATAAAAACCACTTATCAGTGGATCCATATACAAACACATATTATGCATCCCATACTACATAATATGCCCCGTATACTTCTTATCGTGATATGAGTGTAGTGTTCATGCTTCGGCTAAGACGTACTGATGTCACATCGGTGTGTGTATGCAATGAAACCAAAACAACTACTATATCAGAATTTGTTGCCCGACCGACTTGTCGAACAACCTCCCTCTGATACCAACTGTCACAACCAGTATTTTCTCCGAATTTAGGAATATCAGAGTAAGAGAAAATACGCGTCATGATGCCACGTCATGCAGGAGACAACTGCAGATGCTCAAGCGGGAATCTATTACTTATTTAGTCAAAACATGTTTATATGATTGGTCATCATTTGAAATCATATATTAGAGTTTGGGGTAAGAACTGTGTCTCTCAGTTCGTGGATCAACTAGTCCACCGAGAAAATATACATAATTGCAGCGGAAAATACTTGATTTAGTTCACTTAAGGTCCTAAATGAACGTGATGACAGGACATAAAGTAAATGATATGCTCATAACTAGGCGTATTATATGTATAGAAAATATCATTAGGCGACTTTAAAGATAAGGATTTCTGTTTAAAATAACGCAATGAGAATGAAAGAAAAACCATTTTATAACTATAATGCACCTAGACATAAGTCATTCCTAGAGAGCAAGATACACAAGATCTAAAAACTAGTAGCATTTAACTAGAAAGTAAGTTATATAGTATCAAAGGGCACAACGGGCGTCAACAACCTGACACTAACTCGTTGGCTCCAAACTAGCATGTCTGAACACAAGAAGAAAACTAACCACAACTACCTCGCAACAGCGGGGTAAAACAGCAACTAAAACTCCCGGAGACTCCGGGCTACACCACTAGCAGCTAAGGCTCTGAACCTGAGGCATTCAATAAAACAAAGAACGCCTCAGCAAAGGAATTACAAGTGGCAGAAAACAAGTAGAAAAGTAAATAAGGCATAAGGGGTACCAACCCAAGCCAGATTTACGGAAAGAGAAGCTCCAAACAATGAACTAAGCAAAGCACCAAGTGCACCAAATACCATACAGAGGAACAAGCAAAGTTCATTTATCTTGTTGAAATTATTTAAAGAGACTGATCAGCTAAAATTAAACGGGGGCGATCCTTTATCCACTGCCACCCAAAGCCAAAAACGGGTGGGGGTTTCTATCCCCAACCACCCAAACACGGCCCAAGGGACCACAGGCCAAGCCTGCGGTTCACCACTAAAATGGCCACCGTGCAAGGCTACAACACTCCCCACTGCCCCCCCCCCCCCCCCCCCCCCAAAACACGACCCGCCGTGCAAGGACAAAGGCAATGGTCTTATTAATTAATTCCTTTAATTATGGCATGGGACGAAGCCCGAGAAAAACACTCACCGGGATACACTAAGGATAGGGTCACAAATGGAGTAAACACTGCATAAGACGATGCATAAGAGAAGACATAAGTCATTTAACCACAATGGGTATGGGATTTTGAAGAGGAGAAGTAATTGGAGGCTTAACTCAAGTATTAAGAAGTAATGGGCATTTCTCGAGAACCCAATGGTCAAAATACAAGGGTTTCAAGAGAAGTCAAAGACAAAGATCAAGAGGTTCAAGAGAGATCCAAAGGCAGGGACAAACATTTCTCGAGATATTAAAAGCAGGGAAAAAGTTGCTTCTCGAGAATTAAATTGCAGGGAGTTAAGTTTCTGGAGAAGTCAATCGGACAGGGATCAGCTATTTCTCGAAAATAAAGGGGCAGGGATAACAGTTTCTCGAGAAAAATAAAGGCAGGGAACAATGACCTTTCGAGAAATCCCAGACAGGAAAAATAGCAGGCTCTCGAGAAATCCCCAAGGCAGGATAAATGGCTTCTCGAGAGATCCTAGACAGGAAAAGCAGGCTCTCGAGAAAACAAGGCCTTCTTCATGAAAAAAATAGGGAGAAGGTCTAGGCATTTTTTGGTGAGATCATAAGAGAGTTCAAAAGTCAAGATTAACCAAGAAACACCACAAGGTCAAGAGTGAAGCAATGCAATACGAACTTAAGCAAGATACAACACTTCAACAATGAAAGAGAGGGAGAGATTTGACACTTACCTTAAACCTTGCAAACTCGAAGACCTCCGCTCCAAAAGCTATGGATTGGCCAAGAACTCACCTGAGCACAAAATCCTGAAACCTTTCGGGTCGAAAAGAGGAATTAGGTCACTACCATAACTCCAAAAATTCCACGAAACGGGAAAAGCTTACCACCAGAATGAAGATCCCGCTGAGAGCTTTCCAAATCTACTCTCCAAACATGATTCCGACCACTACAGCCATTGAATCACCGGCCAGAAGCTCCACGACATGTCGTTCTCGCTCTCACGCCCGACAGAACTCTAGGTCGGTCGAAAGGGGAAGGAGATGAAAAGATAAAACCTAAGCTTAATGTATATATATTAAGCCTTGATGAGTCCCATTTATATACACATTTATGGACTCATCTGGGCCGTATTTCTAGTCGATGCACTTCACTTTAAGCATGTTTTCAATCATATTTGTTATTCCTTGCTAGGTGCACTCTTAGACCCGTTTCGGTGTGCATTTGCGCTCCTTGTTATTGGGGGTAAGCACATGGTGCTCCCCAATCCTTTTTCTGTGTTTATTTGGTGCTGGAGGTGTTTTCCCTGCTGTTTTGTCTTGTGTGCAGGCGGTCGGATCATCCAGTTTTCCCCCAGAATTCATGATTGTGTACAACGCACGGTCGTGCATTTCCTTGACGCACGGACGGTTGCGGACGTGCGTTCTCATCTGGGCAGAAAATGGGCGATCTGAGTTTAGTCGTGCGCTTTTACGCACGAGTGGATTTACTCGTGCGTGAGTAAAACGCACGGTCGCCTGTTTCTTCTTGTTTTAGCCTTTCCGAATTTACCCGTGTGTTTTAACGCACAGGCGGGTTTGCCCGTGCGTGAGTAAATTGCACGGGCGGCGCAGCTTCGTCTTCAAGTCTGTTTTTATCATTAAATAACGCACGGGCAGCGCACGATCGTGCGTTTGCCCGTGCGTGACCAAAACTCTGGCTGTTTAGTATTTAAAGCAGGAAAAGCTGCAGTCAACGGATTCCACTGATTCCCCTCGCGGGAAAAGCTAGGAATCCCGCCATTTTTGTCTTTTCCACCGGAGGAGATGAGAGGAGACAATTTCCGGCGATCTCCTTCACCATTCTTCCATCCGGGAGCATTTGCAAGTATTCTCCGCCACTAGTTCAAGCATTCTTCGTCGTGGAGGCCATAGAAATGTTTTAGATCGTTGGAGCGGTGAAAGCCTCCTTCGAGTCCGCACACCATCTGAGGTCCGAGCCCGTAGAGAGCCAAACAACCTCTCATTCCGGCCGAGAACTCAAGACGCGGTGACATCCTCTTTTTGGTCCTTTCTAAACTTTGATGCTTGTGCTTTCTCTTTGTGGTGTTGTAATGAACGCTCGTTAGATTAATGTTATAGATCCTTGCTTGTTGTTCATGTGCAATGATGCTGTGGTGGTGAGAATAGCTTTCCTTATTGTTGTGATATTCTAAGTTGTTTATGTGTGAAGCCATCTAGCAATAGCTAGTGGTGATGTTGGCGAAGAGGTGAATACGACCCTCACAAAACCTCGCTCTGTGGCCATTCCACCCGCTTACCGAAGCGCGACATCGTGGCCACTGCACTCACCCACACCTTGCGAAGCGATGCTTTTCGACCCGCATTTCTCTCATTTCTGCAATAGCTTAGGACACCAATCACAACGCCCCTGTTTAATTTTATTTGCTCGTGTAACAATCGACTCACCACACGTTTCGTTCACTAGAACCTGCATTCCTCAAGAGATCGACATTCGGGGAAGCTATTCCCAAATATATTACTTAACAGCGACCGGTGCACTTGTCGAACGCGCATCAAGTTTTTGGTGCCGTTGCCGGGGAATGCAGGCGTGATGAGATTTTGGTTGTGAATCGATTCTTTTCGATTGAGTCTCTTATTCTTTTCAATTTATTCTTTATTATGCTATTTTCTTCTTCTGTATCATGTGGGCGCATTTGAATATCCGATGTCGTTGGTGTGGGGACACATCCCACGCTAGTGATAGGTGTCCCAAAGAGTATGGTGTCGTTCAGAAACCGAACGGAGCCCATAAATCTGTTGGCAACTCTACTGTGCCTCTGTTGTCGCACTTTTACGCGGCTGTCGCACCTTGGGTGTCGGCGAAGCCGGTGAAGCAGTGTTTCTTTTGCAAAAGTAGAGAGTATGCTGAAAGTGCACAGTTAACCTCACTAGAATTCTCTAGAGGGGGGTGAATAGAGATTTAAAATATTTTGTGCAAAGTAAATATATATGTGTATGATCACAGATTAGAGCTTCCCACACACACCAACAAGAATTAAACAAATAAAGAAAGTAAATGCAAGAAAAGAAATCACAGCACAACACAAGAAAATATAGTGGTTCCCCAAACTTTGGGTAGTCCACTCTTCTACCCCCTTGGTAGGAATTCACTATCTTGCACTGAGTCTTTTGATAAGGAGACTCTTAGAACCACCCTGAGTCTTTTGATAAGGAGACTCTTAGAACCAACTGAGTCTTTTGACAAGGAGACTCTTAGAACCAGTACAACTGAGTTTTTTGAAGAGTGATTCTAAAAAAACTCTTTTACAGTATGTGAGTATGAAAATGAGAAAAGGAAAAAGAAGTATTTAAGACAAAAATGAATCTTCTTCCTAGCAAGAAGATTGGAAGCACAAGAAGTAGTGAATTAAATCTTTCTTCTATAGAGAGAAGAAGATTTGTAGCTTTTCCCTCTTTTGTGAGAGCTATCAGAATTTGCAGCAGAGTGACTTCAGAAGCAGGAGAAGAAGAATGCTTGAATATTGCTGCAGGGCTATTTCCCAATTCTCTCTTTATCACTTGGGAGCTTCTCCTCTTTTTCAATGAGTAAAATGGTGGATCCCTCCTTAGTTTTTCTGTCGACCTCCTTCATATATATATATATAGCTCTGTTCATTCAAATAATACTCATAGGAGGAAAATTAATTATCAGACAGAGAATTAGAAGGATAGAAACATTTCCATAGTTAGCATACCAATAGAAGGAAAGAATTCATTCCAATTTCAAATAATGTCCATAATGAATTTTATCAAATAAGCCAAGAATCTAATAGAGGAAAAGAAAGATTCAGAACGGCTATAAGACATAAATTGATTCCATATAAATCAGATCTATAAGATAAGGAAAGAGATCTGGCGATTTTGAATTCTGTCATAAAGATCGACGTGCGTCGATTACTATTCGACGCAAGCGTCGAATACATCCTGTCTGGACGTCGAGAGGAGAATAAGGAAGGTGCGTCGACTAAGGTGCGTCGACTTCTCAAGATACGTCGACTAGAAGTCAGAGCAACGTCGACATAGGATACGTCGAATTCTGCTTGGAGCTACTTCGATTCATTCTGATAGAAACGTCGACTTTATCTCGACGTTGCGTCGAATACTATTCGACGCATATTTACTTAACCTTGATTTTCTTTTCTTGGAATTCATATTCAACTTATGTTCAGGGGTTAAGAGAAATCATTTTCCCAACAATCTCCCCCTATTTGTCTTAACCCTATAGGAGAGAAATTGTATTTAGCATATAATTAACATAGCAAAGCATTTGTACAGATAATGAAGATTTCACACAATCAGAAGCAAACTTCATGTTCAGACCAATCATAAAGTATATGAAGCATTGTTTTCAAGTATTATTCAGGAGGGGTAGGAGGAGTCTTTCTTTTTCTCTTGAATACTATTGTGGATTGCTCTTTCCCAGTAGCAGGTGACTCCCTCAGCTCCCCCTGGGTCTCAGCCATTTGCTCCCCCTGAGTCTCAGCTCCCCCTGCCCCTGACTCCTGAGCCCCTTCTTCAGCCATCACAGCATCTGGCTCTTTCTCTTTTCCAGCATCAGCTTCATTTGCTTTTTCAGTTCCAGCAGCTGGTTCATTTTCTTCTTGAATTATAGCAGTATTCAGCTCTTTATCACCTTCTTCCTTTTCAGCCTCATTTTCTGCTCTGCTTCCCTCCCCTTGTAGTAGTGCCACTTGATTTGCAGCATCTCTTGCTATGTTGAGTACCTCTATTGTTTGTTCATCATTGTGTAGCTCAGGTACTATCTCATTCCCAATTGTCTTGAGCAGTGCAAGACTGTCAGATTTTGAAGAAGGAGGAGATTTGTGTGAGGGAGATTTAAGATTGGAGGGCTGCTCTTCATCAAGCTTCTCCCCATTCTTGACCTTCTTGGCCAAGGAGGTTAAGAAAGACTTGGTAACTCTTGAGGAAGAGAGAGAGTTCTTCAGACTTTGCATAGAGGCACTGACCCCATCTATTTGGGTGTGCATGTGTAGGATTGAGGAATGAATCTGGGAGCAGTGCTCATCCAGCATTGCTTGGAATGTTTGAACTGCTGATGCAATGCACTGAGTGAGGAGAGATTCAGTGGATGCAGATGGTTCATGTTGTGGTTGGGGATGAGGAGAGAGTGGTGAAGGTGGTGATGAGGCTGGAGAGAAGTTAGTTGATACATGAGGTATGGGTGATAAAGGAGGTGGAGAGGATGAGAAAGTAAGAGGAGGAGGAGGTGGAGAAGCTACTGTTTGAGGAGCAGCTGTTTGAGAAGAGGTAGGTAGAGTAGGAGTTGTGAGGGTGGTAGAGACTATTTGAGTGGATGATGGTGGTAGAGAAGAATTGTCTCTTTGAGGAGAAGGAGGAGGAGATGGAGTCCTTTCAGGAATGGAACCAGGCTTGGGGATTTGCCTAGTCCATTTGGAGAAGAGGGCAATGGACATCCTCTTTCCAGGAGGGATAGGAATTCCTTTTGACCTACAGAGGTCAGGGAAGGAGTGGAAGAGTACTTGACTCATAATCCTCATGTAGGCATTCTCTTTGTGAGAATATCTAGAGCCTATCATCTTGAGCAGACAGCTGGCCCAGTCTATTTTCTTCTTCAATACAAGAGCACCCATGATGTTCAGTTGCTGCTTGGGCACTGCATCATGGGCAGATATCTTACATAGTAGTATCTTTCCTACTATATCTGCTAGTAGTCTATCCTCCTCAGAAAAGTCTATTTTCTTTAGATGGGTTGGTTTATCCCTTGAAAACTTCATGATGGTTAGCTGATTCTTAATTTCATCAGGTGTGAGGTCTATAGATTCATCACCTAATAAAGGAATAATTTAGACTTGTTTAGTCATTCTTTTAGAAGCTCATTTTCTTTCCTTATTTCATTTGAACAAAGAGGATATTAGGATATACCTGATGTAAGATCAAAGGTGGCCCTAATATGTTCTGCTGAGATTAAGACTAGTGTCTCATATAGTGTTCCCTGGATTTCTCCTTGTTCAGATATCTGAACAGGAGTTATTAGCTCTGTGAGCTCTGATTCCAGGAGCTTGCACCTAGTGGAGATGAGCTTGTCCAGTCCTGCTGTAGTAAAAAGAGCAATGATGCTCTTGTAGTTTTCTGCGGCTGCTTGGAAAGACTCAAGGTCAATGTCGAAGCCTGAGTTGATTTTGGGAGCCATTTTAGGTCAGTGAAAGAGAGAGGAAAAATCGGCTGGTCTGAGGAGCAAGAAGGATGAAATATGCAGAGTCGTGAAGGCTTCTAACTGAAGAGACTATTTAAGTCAGGTGAAGCGTCGAAACTGGACTCAAGTCGAGGCTTATTCGGTACTTCCGTGGATGTGACCGAAAATATTTTGGTATTGCCGCTCGTTTTCATGAAGTCGACGTTACGTCGAGTAGAATTCGACGTGAGCGTCGATATAGTCTGATTTGGGATGATAGGGTTTCCTATCGACGTATGCGTCGAGTGGAGTCGACGCATGCGTCGATTTCACTTATTGAGTTGAGTTATCGACGGTGCGTTGATTAGAAGTCGACGTGACTTTTAATTTTCCTGAAGAATTCTAGGTGTTTATCTCTACCTAGTTCTAAGTCAGTCTTGGACTAATTTTTACAGATAGTTTGATTGGTTGTACCAGTATTGTTTGGCAAGGTGGCCAGTTTTGTTACATATATGGAACTTGATTATCTTATTATTATGATAATTTGAGTTTAGAGAAGAATAGAAGGGTTGATTACGATAGAAAGTTTGATTAGGATGGGAATTTTGGTTAGGATAGAAATTTTGGTTAGGATAGAGGTGTTGATTAGGATAGAAATCATGATTGGGATGAATAGGTCCTGAATATGGGTTAGGATGAAAGGCTTTTGGAGGAAAGGTATTTAAGTTGCTCTGAACTTTTGTGCGTCGATATCTATTCGACGCATGTTGATAGTCGCGTCGATTTGTATTCGGCGCTTTCTCCAGATGGCGTCGATCTGATTTCAACGCATAGAGAAAATTGCGTCGATTGGAAGTCGACGTGCTTTTGTTCAACCGTCTAGAAGAGGTCGAGGCATCTGAGAGATTGCGTTGAGTATAAGTCGACGCACTATCATTTATGCGTCGATATGAAGTCAACGCAATTGTATCTTCAATTTTCATTTTACCTTTTTCTGTTTTTACTCCTTTATGTGTTGTTTTTCTTGGATTAGTTGTTTCTTCAGATGAAGTTTGTGAGTCAACAGGTGAATAATATGATGTCTCATCAAATTCCTTTATTTCTTTGAAGGAGTTTTCTTCCTTATCTTGTGGGTCTTTTTCTTCGTTTGTCCATTTGACAGGTTTAGTGAATTTTACAGGGCTCATCCAAGCAGGTTTGCTGAATGGATTTAAGTCGGTTGATGGATCAGCTCCGAGCCCAAGATTTTTGCATCTCATTGTTTGTTTTTCAGTGATTTCCTTAAGAGTTTGGCTTCTCATGTTTATTGATTCTTCAAAGGCCTTTGCCTGGGAAACCTTATCCTTAAGGAACTGATTTTCTATTTTAGCCTTTTCTATCTCCTTTTCTATGATGTTAGCCCTTAATTCATGATCTTTAGAGCATTTAACTTCTCTATTTCTCTGGTTTTTAGCTACATTGATTTGTTCTTTTAGATCTTTAATTTCTTGTGTTGCTTTTAGTTGATCTAGGCACATTCCCATAAAATCATTTCTGAAGTTATCACTTTGAAAATCTATTTCATCAAACATGCTTACCTCATCCTTATCCTCAGATTCCTCTATGAGAATAAGGCTATCTTCTTTTTCATCTTCAGAAGATATGCTTTCTTCTGATTCTGTCTCACTCCAAGATTTAGCACTATCATTATTTTTTGATCCTTCAAGGGCCATCAAGCATAGATCTTCTTGCTTAGGTTCTTCATTGTCACTCTTGGAAGAGGAGCTATCCTCAGAGTCTGTATCACTCCAGGCTTCTACAATAAGGCCTCTTTCTTTCTTCTTCTCCTTTTTCTTGGGATCTTTCTTTTTCAAAACTTTCTTTGTCTCAGCATTCTCTGGACATTCTGGGGCAATATGTCCAGATTTCCTGCAAGAATAACACACAATTTCTTTAGTGGGAGTTTTGTCATACCTTGGTTTTGACTCCCTTCTTCTTGATCCCTCTGTCTTGACCCATTTCTTAAATCTTCTGGCCAGGAAACTGAATAGTTCTTCTTCAGTGACAGGAGTCCCTTCTTCTGTTGCCTTTAAAGCTATGTTCCTATCTTTTGAGGAGATTGGAGTGTTTTCTCTTCTCTTCTTCTCTTCTCTAGTTTTCAGCAGTTGCTCATAGGATTTGAGTTTTCCTAAGAGAGCATCTGTTGAGATTTGCTTTTGTCCTCTTGTGTCTCTTATGGCCCATGTTCTTGAGTCCCATGAACTAGGGAGACTCATTAGCAATTTGTCATTAATCTCAGTGAGAGAGATCTCTCTATCCAAGTTTTTCAATTGATTGATGATTAGACTGAATCTGTCATACATCTCAGAGATACTCTCTTCATTTTTCTTTTGGAAGTTCTCATATTGTGAGATCAATAGAGCCTTCTTATCTTTCTTTTCATCAGCACTTCCTTCCACCATCTTTGTAAGAGCATCCCAAATTTCTTTGGCTGATTCACAGTCAACAACCCTTTGAAAGATGTCATCTGAGAGGGTTGAGACAAGTATGTTCATGGCCTTTAGATCATATGTTCTTGCCTTATTCTCATCTTCTGTCCATTCAGATCTTGGAACAAGTGTTTGTGTGACATTGCCATTTGCATCCTTTCTATAAGGCTTTGGGGGACCTGTCACAGTAATGTTAAACAAGTTATCATCAATAGAATTCATATAAATTCTAATTCTTGTTTTCCAAACTGCAAATTTTTCAAGATTGCACATTGGTGGTCTGGGGGAAGCATAATCTTTGATTTGTGCCATGTGAAAAATAATTGTTAGAAAAAAATATATATATATGAAAGGTAGGACCTTTTTGATCAAGGAGTTATCCTTTTTAGATCAATCTCCCTCTGATACCAATTGAAAGTGCACAGTTAACCTCACTAGAATTCTCTAGAGGGGGGTGAATAGAGATTTAAAATATTTTTTGCAAAGTAAATATATATATATGTGTATGATCACAGATTAGAGTTTCCCACACACACCAACAAGAATTAAACAAATAAAGAAAGTAAATGCAAGAAAAGAAATCACAGCACAACACAAGAAAATATAGTGGTTCCCCAAACTTTGGGTAGTCCACTCTTCTACCCCCTTGGTAGGAATTCACTATCTTGCACTGAGTCTTTTGATAAGGAGACTCTTAGAACCACCCTGAGTCTTTTGATAAGGAGACTCTTAGAGCCAACTGAGTCTTTTGACAAGGAGACTCTTAGAACCAGTACAACTGAATTTTTTGAAGAGTGATTCTAAAAACTCTTTTACAGTATGTGAGTATGAAAATGAGAAAAGGAAAAAGAAGTATTTAAGACAAAAATGAATCTTCTTCCTAGCAAGAAGATTGGAAGCACAAGAAGTAGTGAATTAAATCTTTCTTCTATAGAGAGAAGAAGATTTGTAGCTTTTCACTCTTATGTGAGAGCTATCAGAATTTGTAGCGGAGTGACTTTAGAAGCAGGAGAAAAGAATGCTTGAATATTGCAGCAGGGCTATTTCCCAATTCTCTCTTTATCACTTGGGAGCTTTTACTCTTTTTCAATGAGTAAAATGGTGGATCCCTCCTTAGTTTTTCTGTCAACCTCCTTCATATATATATATATATATAGCTCTGTTCATTCAAATAATACTCATAGGAGGAAAATTAATTATCAGACAGAGAATTAGAAGGATAGAAACATTTCCATAGTTAGCATACCAATAGAAGGAAAGAATTCATTCCAATTTCAAATAATGTCCATAATGAAGTTTATCAAATTAGCCAAGAATCTAATAGAGGAAAAGAAAGATTCAGAACGGCTATAAGACATAAATTGATTCCATATAAATCAGATCTATAAGATAAGGAAAGAGATCTGGCGATTTTGAATTCTGTCATAAAGATCGACGTGCGTCGATTACTATTCGACGCAAGCATCGAATACATCCTGTCTAGACGTCGAGAGGAGAATAAGGAAGGTGCGTCGACTAGGGTGCGTCGACTTCTCAAGATACGTCGACTAGAAGTCAGAGCTACGTCGACATAGGATACGTCGAATTCTGCTTGGAGCTACTTCGACTCATTCTGATAGAAACATCGACTTTATCTCGACGTTGCGTTGAATACTATTCGACGCATATTTATTTAACCTTGATTTTCTTTTATTGGAATTCATATTCAACTTATGTTCAGGGGTTAAGAGAAATCATTTTTCCAACACATGCCTTGAAGGACTGTGCTGATTATCTTCGCCAACTGGAGGATGACGATGAGCCGGATATCCGGATCGTCCCATCTTCGAATTATGCGAGCACAGCCCCTTCCTCTGGTTACGTATCCCTTCCACCTTCACTTCTTGAACTCTCTGGAATCGACACGGGTATCAGTATCCCTCATGAGTCTGTTTCTGATGTGCCCCCCCCCCCCCCCCAACCTCTTCGGTTCATGTACCACTTTGCGTGGATTTGTGCCCTTGTAGAGTGAGCCCAAACTATCAAGTGGCACGTCTTCTCCCACTACACACGAAGCTATATCTATTTCTGATGTTATCGTTGAAGTCAATTTGCAGGATGTTGCAGACCTGCGCAGTGTCGTGCCCTCTCTCATGGAGGCGGACAGTCTCGATTGTGCTGAAGCAACCATTTCGGTCCAGTGCAAGGAAGTCCAAGTTATAGAGGAGGCCATAGCATGCGTTGTTGAGTCTAGTGAAATCTTCGATGATATCATCAGTTTGTCATTGTCGCACCCTATGGGGGATGAAGCCGGGATTATCCCCTCAGATGAGATTTCTTTTAGTTTTTCTTCCAATTTATTTCCTGACCCCCTTTCTTTATGTACAAGGATGCAGGATGCCCCTCCTCCAGTTGATCAGACTTTATGCATGGAGGAGCCGAAAGCCTGGCGGGATGAGGAAGGTGCAGTGAAGGAACATCTTGTTTCCTCATCATCGTTGGTGCTTCCTCTTGAGGATTGGTTACAAGGGGGCAAGCGGTTTTTCTTGGAAGACATAATACTGGAGGAGAAGAAGAGAGCGAAAAAGGAGGAGATTTGGGGTTGGAGGCTGAGCATCCTACTTAATTTCCACCCCTACTACCAGGTCCCCGGACCTTTTTCTTTCATCAGTTGTTACTACTTCAAATCAGCTTATAGCTGATTTGTTTTAAGCTTGTAATAATAATTAGGATTTATTGACTTTTGCCTATTCCTAGACTTTATAAACTGCTTTAATACAGGTATTTGGTCCACCTTTAAGGACGGTAAACAAAACGGCTTCTTGGGAGACAACCCATGGGGGAACCATTCGGTTCCGGCCTTTCATTAAGATTTTTGGTTTATTATGTGTTGTTTTGGGCTTTTTGCTAACATCGCAGGTTTAAGCTATGGCTTGGGAGATGAGGAAGGAGCACTTTAAAGAAGGGATTACCGCACTTCTGGCATGCTCATTTGTGAGCATAGGTCAACTCTACCCTATTATCATCATTCTTGAATTCTCTATTTTATATGGTTTTGATCGAGTCTGGGGGAGAGATAGGTTATGCACGTGCACACACTTTGCATAGCATATAAGAATGTGCTGAGTTAGGATTTTCAATTCTGTTACACACATTTGCACCTAGTTCACGCGTACTTGATCATGCGCGCTTATTGGGTATTGCTGCGAGGTTCCCCGCTCGTAAGAATTGGATTGTCAGTGTAGGAGTGAGGAGTAGAGAAAAATGTCGACTCGAGTAATGCTCTAGTCGAGTGCTCCCGTCATGCCTAGAAAGTCAATTAGAGTAGAATAAAATTCAATGTTATAATTTAATTATCTCTATTATAGTAGCTGCAATTTATTTTACTTTAGTGGTGAATCCGGTGAATCCAACGGTAGCATAGGGTCGAGTGTAGCTGGACTAGTAGTAGTTTATTACTAGGGTCGGAAGGAAGGACAACCTTTCTCGGTGGCTAGAACTTGCACTAGGCGACTCTTAAAACGATTGCGTTGAAGTACTCGTTATAAAGTATGATATAGGTCATTTCTTGATCCGTTTGTGCTTTTGAAATCCTTACCAATGTAATCACCATTGCAAGCCCACTTGAGCCTACCTGGCCTCCTTGTTTAGCTCCACTAAAATCTCACCAAAGCCATACGGCCAAACCTATTTTCGCACCAACAAATGAGCTGAAAGGAATTTAGTTATCTATCACCTTTGGTGTTATCTCTGTGGTGTATGGTAGCCTTGAAAAAGCTGAAGGAGAAGTTTTTATTGTGCCCACAAAAGATATTCTCTCGAGATGAGAAAAGGAAAGAAAAGAAAAAAATATTGTTCAAAAGAACTTTCAATTACTTTCTCTCGACAAAAACAAAGTATGATTAGCTTAGCACGCACCTAGTGTTCAGTTGAAGTCTGGGGGTGTTGTGTAGTTCTTGAAAATGTTGTATTGGTGATTTTTATTCTCTTGAGTGCTCAGGTTATGTTGAGTGTGATTCCCATCGTCCTTCTACTTATCTAGCCTAAACTCAACCTAAGCCAAATCTTAACCTATAAGTCTTATTGATTTTAGATACGAGTCGTCTCATGCAGTAGAGAGAGTGCGAACGTGCAAGCCTATGGACACCGACTTTGATGGATTTCTTAGGAGATTGTCCCGAGCTTTGATTCGAGTAATACTCTACTCATTACTCACACTATTTTCCCTTGTGCGTGACCGAAAGATTCACCGGGATTCACCATCCAAGTAAAGTAGATTTCAAATTACTGTTCTAGAAATAGTTAGATATAATCTTGAGTTTAATTCTATTCTAATGTATTTTTACTCACGTGAGCATGCGACTTCGCATGAGTCTCCACTGCTCAATCACACTCTAACATCCAATTGTTCCGACAGGAGAGCTGAGTAGTTTGCCCGAGACGTGCAAATGGTTAATTCTGGGGGTGTGATGAGTCCCATTTATATACACATTTATGGACTCATCTGGGCCATATTTCTAGTCGATGCACTACACTTTAGGCATGTTTTCAATCATATTTGTTATTCCTTGCTAGGTGCACTCTTAGGCCCGTTTCAGTGTGCATTTGCGCTCCTTGTTATTGGGGGTAAGCACATGGTGCTCCCCAATCCTTTTTCTGTGTTTATTTGGTGCTGGAGGTGTTTTCCAAGCTGTTTTTTCTTGTGTGCAGGCGGTCGGATCATCCAGTTTTCCCCCAGAATTCATGTTTGTGTACAACGCACGGTCGTGCGTTTCCTTGATGCATGGACGGTTGCGGTCGTGCGTTCTCATCTGGGCAGAAAATGGGCGATCTGAGTTTAGTCGTGCGTTTTTACGCATTGGCAGATTTACTCGTGCGTGAGTAAAATGTATGGTCGCTTGTTTCTTCTTGTTTTAGCCTTTCCGAATTTACCCGTGCATTTTAACGCACGAGAGGGTTTGCCCGTGCGTGAGTAAATCGCACGGGCGGCGCAGCTTCGTCTTCAAGTCTGTTTTTATCATTAAATAACGCACGGGCAGCGCACGATCGTGCGTTCGCCCGTGCGTGACCAAAAATCTGCCTGTTTAGTATTTAAAGCAGGAAAAGCTGCAGTCAACTGAGGCCCCTGATTCCCCTCGCGGGAAAAGCCAGGAATCCCGCCATTTTCATCCCTTCCACCGTAGGAGATGAGAGGAGACCATTTCCGGCGATCTCCTTCACCATTCTTCCATCCGGGAGCATTTGCAAGTATTCTCCGCCACTAGTTCAAGCATTCTTCGTCGTGGAGGCCATAGAAACGTTGTAGATCGTTGGAGCAGTGATAACCTCCTTCGAGTCCGCACACCATCTGAGGGCCGAGCCAGGAGAGAGCCCGACAACCTCTCATCCCGGCCGAGAACCCAAGATGCGGTGACATCCTCTTTTTGGTCCTTTCTAAACTTTGATGCTTGTGCTTTCTCTTTGTGTTGTTGTAATGAACGCTCGTTAGATTAATGTTATAGATCCTTGCTTGTTGTTCATGTGCAATGATGCTGTGGTGGTGAGAATAGCTTTCCTTGTTGTTGTGATATTCTAAGTTGTTTGCGTGTGAAGCCATCTAGCAATAGCTAGTGGTGATGTTGGCGAAGAGGTGAATACGACTCTCACAAAACCTCGCTCTATGGCCATTCCACCCGCTTACCGAAGCGCGGCATCGCAGCCGCTGCACTCACCCACACCTTGCGAAGCGGTGCTTTTTGACCCGCATTTCTCTCATTTCCGCAATAGCTTAGGACACCAATCACAACGCCCCTGTTTTATTTTATTCGCTCGTGTAACAATCGACTCACCACACGTTTCGTTCACCAGAACCTACATTCCTCAAGAGATTGACATTCGGGGAAGCAATTCCCAAATTTATTACTTGACAGTGACCGGTGCACTTGCCGAACGCGTATCAAGCCTCCAGGAGTTCGTCGAACTCAGCCAGCAGTTCGACGAACGCAGCTCCTTGTCGTTCGTCGAACGAAGAGCCGCTGCCATTCATCAAACGCAGCTCTTCAGCCGTTCGTCGAACGTAGCCCCTCTGTCGTTCGTCGAATGCAGCCCCTCTGTTGTTCGTCAAACGCAGCCCCTCTGTCGTTCATCGAACGCAGAACCACTGGCGTTCGTTGAATGCAGAGCCGCTGCCGTTCGTCGAACGTAGCTCCTCTGCCGTTCGTCGAACGCAGCCCCTCTGCCGTTCATCGAACGCAGCCCCTCTGTCGTTTGTCGAATGCAGCCCCCTGCCATTCGTCGAACGCAACTCCTCTTCAGATCGCCGAACACAGAGCCAGGGAATTATAATAAATGCAATAATTACATAAATAATTTCCCATAACTCGAAACGACGTGAAATCTCAAACGCTCGATCCAAATTACACAATTTAACTAGGCTAAGGCCCAAAACTAAATCTGACGAGCTGACATAACGCCCAAACGCCAAAATTACGCCACAACGACCACGTAAATAATTAACGAAAATCAGGGGTGTTACATCAACCTTGGCCAATTTACTTCAAATTAGGCTCACCAACTCAAATTGAGCTTACCAATAGGTCCTTAACCCTAAGAGAGGCCCAAGTGACTCAAAATCCCCATCAGGTGCTCACTAATTGGCCCAAATTGACCAAAGTACCCTTTAGGTCAACATAGGTCAACCCTTCACCAATAGCTCCAATTGACCCCCAAAACATTAAAATTGACTTCACCCCTAGCCTTATAACGTCATAGGGGACCCGATGGAACCAAAATCCCCATCAAGTGGTCAACAATTGGTCCAATTTGACCAAAGACAACTTTCCCCCAATTTTGGTCAAAATCACACATAATGGCTAAATTGACCCAATTAGGGCATCACCATGACCCAATCAACATTGGGTGGTGTCAAAGGACTCAAGACCAACACATTGGACCAGTCAACCCATCAAATTGACCAAGTCAACCCCAAAGTCAACCTTTGTCAAAGTTGAGCCCTAAAGAAGAAATTAAAAGCCCAAGCCAATTCCAATGGGCTAAGGCCTTGAACCAAGGCCCATTATACAACCCAAATGCCCATTTACCATGGCTCACCCTTAAAATTTAAAAGAAATGCCATGCATGGGGGCATTTTGGAGAAATCCCCAATATTGAAGAGAGAGAACCATGAATTTGTGGAATGGCCTCCAATTCCTCTTCCTCATGGCTTCTCTTAGCTGCCGCATTATTTTCCAGCCAGAATAACAGGGAATGTAGGCCAGCTGGTGTAAGGGAGGGTTGCCCATTGGATGGCCGAGAGGTGTCTTAATGGCAACCCCATAATAACACTCCCCCCCCCCCCCCCCCATCAAGCTCTCCCATTAGCTTCAGAGAGCTTTAAGGAGACAGGATTAGCTTTTTAATTGGAACTTTAGCTGGAGAATAGAGGAATCGGCAAGGAACTCGAAGGAGGTGGTCGGAAATGGTATCCCAAGAGAATAGCCACCCTCAAGCACAACCAAGGTTTGGTTTCTCCTCCCCTCCCCTTGTGCTAGATCCTCAGATCTTTAGGTAGAGAAACCGGGCTCAATTGAACCCGATTTAGTGATGAGAAAATGAGAATTTCTAATGGAAAATAACTCATCGGGTTCGTCGGAAAACACCACCTCCGGCGGCCAAACCACTGCCGACAGATAGCGACCACCTCAATGGAGGTGGTGGTGGCGGTGGTCGGCCAGGGAGGTGGCTCAGTCGCCGGGAAATGGAGTTGGAATATGCTACAGGCGGGGACAATCAGAACTGTTGGCTGGAGGAAGAAGATGTAATCGGGTCGTCCATCCTAGGGGCTAATCAGCTAGACGCAGACCCAAATATTAATTCATTTGATTTTTATTTTCTACACATTTAGAGCAGTATGTTGACCAATTTATTGGACGCCCTGAGAGGCCCCAACTAAAAATGTCCCCTGAATAAAAAATGTAGCCTATGACCTTAAATAAATTTAGAAAATTGTTTGGAGTCATTTGGAGCAGTAATGCGCCCTGGGCACCCATTTTGGTGGGACATGTCCTTAAGCTGACCTAGTCACATTTTCTTTAATTTCCATTAATTTGAACCCTACCATGATCTGAAATTTTGGCTATGGTTGAGATATTCCTAGAGACAATCTCTGCCCAAATACCAGTTGTAAGATCCCTCTCCCGCACCAGGAGAGTTCTCGGATCTTATGCCAAGAACCACCGTCTTACGATGGCGCTAACACGCTAGTTAGCCGCCTCCGCAAGACGATGATCCTGCCGGCAAGAACGATCAAGCAGGCCAACAAGAGATAAGAAGAAAACTAAGTAAAATAAACCAAGTCCACAATCACACAAATCTGTATATATATCCAAATGAATACATGTCCAACAATGAATACAAACAAATGAAAGAGAGTAAGGGCTTATGCCTGGTACATGTCCAAAATAAAGTAAAACAACTCTCTTGCTCTACATCTACGCAGAAGCTATCAAACTTTTGTTAGTCTGTCGTTAAGTAGTGGTGTTGCGCGGAAACTGCTCCTCGAGTCTTGCCATCACGTCCTATTGGTCATCCTGCTGCTCCAGCTACTCGGAATCCTACGGTCACAACCGACCGTTAGTCATATAAACTACACTAGTTTTGTCCCCGCCTCCCCACGCGACTCCTAGGCACCGTTTGGAAGGACGAAGCGGAGGAAAACAAGGGGTAAAAACAAGCAGGTGACAAGTGGCACAACTAGCAAGGCATATGTACTAAACAAGTATTGAAAATGATTCTAAGCTAGCACAAGTATGGTATATCAGCATTAAATAAAAGTAGTACAAAGAGGAGCAGATATAGTAATAAGGAAGAGCAGCTACGAAAATAAACTTAACTTATGGGAATGCCCATACAAACATATAAGTTAAGGGATCTGGCACTAAGCTAAACTCATCATATAAAAGAGCCCAAACTAATTTATACGATGAGGTCTTGTTTATGCAATGATGTTATGCTATGTTGTGCAATGCAATGATGCAAATCTCCCACCCGACTTTGCGCGCATAGACCTTTTGTTAGATCCCTCTGTTCGAGTGTGTCAACTCAGGTACCCGGTTGAGGCAAACAGGGCAGTGGATCGGGCATGTCCACTTCTAGGCTTATGTCGCCCATCTCCCAGCCTAGACCTCTTGTACGCCGCTAAGAACACAAAGGGTATCCGCATACTATCTGGTAACACCACCTCAATATTCCCTTTTTAAGTCTTCGCTCAGGTGCACCCCATTGAGGCAAACAGGGGCAGTGGATCGGGTCCTCCACTCCTAGGCTTATTGTTGGGAATCTTGCCCACATGATTCCTGCTTTGAAGAAGTCACCAAGTCAAGATTACTTCACTTTGTATTTGATCATTTCTCTAGCTTATCAATCTCAGGAAATAAGAAGAACAAAGTTCGTCGAACGCAGAACTAAGTTCATCGACCGCTGAGACTTGGTGTGTTCATCAATCGCTGAGACTTGGCGTGTTCATCGACTGCTGAGACTTGGCGTGTTCGTCGACCGCTGAGACTTGGCATGTTCATCGGCCGCTGAGACTTTGCGTGTTCGTCGAACGCTGTGACAGAGCCTTGTCGCCGAGAAGATGAAGAAGCCTTGTCGTCGAAAATTCAAAAGAGAAGTTCAGTGTCGAAAAGTTCGTCGACAAAAGGATATCGTCGAGCGAACAACATGATTACGATGACAGAAAGAAGATCTCAATGACACAGTCGATGATAGCATATCGTCGTATATATGCAGAATCACCAGAATGTCTCCTATCGTCGAGACACCTGCATCAGTGGCAGAAGCAAGAAGAATTTCAAGTCTACCTAAGTTAAAGGCATCGACAAGGGCCCGTCGTCGAGATGTTGATCCTATCGACAAGATGCTATCTATATCGGCATGAAGATGGAAATATCGTCGAGAAAGAATTCAAATATTGCAGAAGCGTAGTCAGCAATTAATGCCGCCGTCTGATTTCCTGACAGCACTTAATGCCGCCGCCTGAATGTCTATAAGAAATTAAAGCTGTCAGCAATCTACGCGTGCTCTTAAGGAATGAAGCATCTGACACTTAAGGAACTTTTTCAAGAAGACCGTTGAGAGCCTCACAGTCTTATAAAAGAGATAAGAGGTCGGCCTAAAAAGAAGTCAACAAGAAAGAACTTGCGCATATAGCGAATCGAACAGTACTAGCGGCGCAAGAAAGAAAGAGAAAAAGAAGAAGCAGTCATCTTCATCGAGTGTTAAGTTGCCAATCTTCATCAGGCTAAGAAGAGATTTGAAGAAGAACCGTGCACTCAAGATCTGATTCAGAAGCATCTTCTTCAATCTCAAGGAGCCGATCTTCAACAGGCTAAAGTTGCCGATCTTCATCTGGCAGAAGCAACAGTCTTTCATTATTGTATTCTTTATAAGGCTTGCGGGCCTATTTTGTCTAGCTTGAGGGCTGGAGAGCTGTGAGGCTTGAGGGCCAGGGCAGTGCACTTGCGGGTGCGATTTGTCGAGCTTGCGGGCTCGGGGGCAGAAGGGGCTTACGGGCCTAGGCTGTTGGGACTTGCGGGTCCGTGTTGTAGGGCTTGAGGGCCTGAGTGTTGATCATGCAGGCTCGGGGGCAATAGGGGCTTGCGGGCCTAGGCTGTTGGGACTTGAGGGTCCGTGTTGTAAGGCTTGAGGGCCTGAAGCTTTTGGCGGAGTTTTGCTGAGCCTAGCACACTGCTAAGTAGGCGTAATGGGATGGAGGACTACTTGATGGCGCAAATCTCGCACACCGCTATAGGCGGTAGCTCAACTACGACACGAAACGGCAGTGTACCGATCGTTCAAGTAATATAAAACGAGGAGTAATCCCCGAGTATCGAATCTCGAGGGAACACAGTAAGGTGGAGCTATCTATCGAGGAAGGACTTGAGATCGAAGTCCTTTAAGGCGGATGGGTTGCGGAAACGGGGGGTTTTGGATTGTGAAAAATAAAAAGAAAATACTACACTACTCCTATGCAATGCCGCTATGCAATGCTTCGTTTGGCGGAATGGAGACTAGGCAGGCCTTGAGCGCGCTGCGTCGCAAGGGCGGATGGACGAGTAGGCAAGCGAAATCGAACTATGCAGGCCTTGAGCGCACTGCTTCGTTAGGCGAATGGATTACACGGACCGCTATGCCACACTTCACTAGGCGGATGGACGAGAAGGCTAGCGGATGGAATGGTTCGCACCGGCGGAGTCGGAATGGATTACACGGGCCGCTATGCCACGCTTCGCTAGGTGGATGGAAGAGTAGGCATACGGATGAGAGTCGCAAGCACCTCGTCGACAAGCACGCCACTAGCAATTGCTAGTGCGGCACACGAACGTGACGGCGGGATGGAGGATGGAATGGGGCGCACCTCAAGCACACAGATAAACAAAAGGGTACTTAACATAGACATGAAATAACTTTAAATAGCAAGGTCTATAGTGTTCTTCATCAAAATACAAAAGATCTAACTATTATAACAATCAATAAGAGGAGAACAAGGCAAGAAATCGACCGAATCCAAAGGCTCGCTGTAGATTCACGGTTGGAATCGCCGGGTTGTCAATCCGCGTCCAAGCTCGGTCCACAACTACGTCGGGGGTAGAGAGATCTGTCACTACTCTCCAATGAGCCCGTCTTCTTCGTCTCACGATACGGTAGAGGTTGCAAACTTCCTCTTGCTTGATGGCGATGGCGGCTAGATCTTCTCTTTAAGCTTTAGGATGAAGGAGGAGGACGAGAGGAAGCTCCGGCTCAAGATTGGCGTGAAGAACAAGCCCGGAGCATCTCCAGATGGTGGGCGGCGATGGAGGGGCGAAATCGGGGCTCTGGAGCGAGAAAACGGCGGACTGGAATCCACTCACCGACCTAATTCGCGAGCAGGTCTTTAAATAGGCGCTGGAATAAACAGTGCGCACGATCAGTGGCACACGATCAACTGATCGTGCGCACTGAAAGCTGGTGATCGTGCGCTCTGTGCCCGAAACCTGCAAAACAAAACTGCAGAAAAAATATAATGCGCACGATCGTGCGTAGCAAACGCACGACCAAAATCCGAAGCTATTTTTGGGCAGCAAATGAATTCGCACGATCAGAGGCGCACGAGCAACTGATCGTGCGTGAAGAAAACGCACGATCAGTGGCATTTCAGGCAAAAATTGCCCCCAAACAGACTCCGAGCATCGCACGATCCATGAACCTGCATGAAAACCTCCAGGACTACAGGAAAAGAAGGGATCACACCAAGAATGGGCATACATGTGCACTAAGAGTGGAATAATAGACGGCTATTAAATATAAATGAAAACAAGCCTAAAGTGTGGTGCAAAGACTAGAAAATCGGCCCAAATGAGTCCGAAAATATGTATATAATTGGGACTCATCACACCCCCAGACTTACCTATTTGCGCGTCCCGAGCAAACATATCCGGCGAAGTAGGAAAAGCATAGCTAACCAAAAAAAAATTGCAAACATGGAATAAAATGCGAAGTTTCCTACTAGTGTGCATAGAAGTTCATTAGAAGAAGTTTTTACATATGCTAGCTACTTTATAAAAGTGTAAATGCGTAAAAAGGAATTTATTTTTACTCAAAAATGGAATGTTGGTGAATCTCGTGGTCTCGCGTAGTACGAAAGTAAGCTAGACGCGCAGGTGAATGTTACCCAAGACCGGAACTCGGAATTATCTCCGTTGAAATCCATCAACGTCGAGAACCATATGCTCGCCCGGTGTAACGGCCCAGCCCCGACCACCACACCAGAGGCCTACGGCACCGCCCCATCCCTGGTGGGCCGGCTAACCGACCGTTAGACAAGGACTGCAGTCCGGTGCACCCCACCCATGGCTGAGCCTGTTTCTCAGCTACAGTGGGATGTTGATGGCGGGTCTCGATCCCCCGCCACCCTTGATAAGGCACCTTCAACAGTCCTCATCACCAACTGAGCTGCAGCTCAGTTGGTGATGAGGACTGTTGAAGGTGCCTTATCAAGGGTGGCGGGGGATCGAGACCCGCCATCAACATCCCACTGTAGCTGAGAAACAGGCTCAGCCATGGGTGGGGTGCACCGGACTGCAGTCCTTGTCTAACGGTCGGTTAGCCGGCCCACCAGGGATGGGGCGGTGCCGTAGGCCTCTGGTGTGGTGGTCGGGGCTGGGCCGTTACAAAAAAGTGCACTTTTTTGTAACGGCCCAGCCCCGACCACCACACCAGAGGCCTACGGCACCGCCCCATCCCTGGTGGGCCGGCTAACCGACCGTTAGACAAGGACTGCAGTCCGGTGCACCCCACCCATGGCTGAGCCTGTTTCTCAGCTACAGTGGGATGTTGATGGCGGGTCTCGATCCCCCGCCACCCTTGATAAGGCACCTTCAACAGTCCTCATCACCAACTGAGCTGCACTTTTTTGTAACGGCCCAGCCCCGACCACCACACCAGAGGCCTACGGCACCGCCCCATCCCTGGTGGGCCGGCTAACCGACCGTTAGACGCCTGGCCCCATTGTCCAGGACGCCCGGGCTGCAGCCCGCTTAGCAACACCCCAACCAATCCCTGTAGCCTGTTTCTCAGCTACAGTAGGGTGTTGATGGCGGGTCTCGATCCCCCGCCACCCTTGATAAGAACCTCTTCAAACAGGTCTCATCACCAACTGAGCTGCAGCTCAGTTGGTGATGAGACCTGTTTGAAGAGGTTCTTATCAAGGGTGGCGGGGGATCGAGACCCGCCATCAACACCCTACTGTAGCTGAGAAACAGGCTACAGGGATTGGTTGGGGTGTTGCTAAGCGGGCTGCAGCCCGGGCGTCCTGGACAATGGGGCCAGGCGTCTAACGGTCGGTTAGCCGGCCCACCAGGGATGGGGCGGTGCCGTAGGCCTCTGGTGTGGTGGTCGGGGCTGGGCCGTTACAGCTCAGTTGGTGATGAGGACTGTTGAAGGTGCCTTATCAAGGGGGCGCGGGATCGAATCCCGGCCTCAACATCCCACTGTAGCTGAGAAACAGGCTCAGCCATGGGTGGGGTGCACCGGACTGCAGTCCTGTAGCGGTGCCTGTTGGGTCCCATAAAGCCTAGTGGGTCGGGCCAGGGCCGTTACATAAAAAGTGCACTTTTTTTGTAACGGCCCAGCCCCGACCACCACACCAGAGGCCTACGGCACCGCCCCATCCCTGGTGGGCCGGCTAACCGGCCGTTGACAAGGACTGCAGTCCGGTGCACCCCACCCATGGCTGAGCCTGTTTCTCAGCTACAGTGGGATGTTGATGGCGGGTCTCGATCCCCCGCCACCCTTGATAAGGCACCTTCAACAGTCCTCATCACCAACTGAGCTGCAGCTCAGTTGGTGATGAGGACTGTTGAAGGTGCCTTATCAAGGGTGGCGGGGGATCGAGACCCGCCATCAACATCCCACTGTAGCTGAGAAACAGGCTCAGCCATGGGTGGGGTGCACCGGACTGCAGTCCTTGTCAACGGCCGGTTAGCCGGCCCACCAGGGATGGGGCGGTGCTGTAGGCCTCTGGTGTGGTGGTCGGGGCTGGGCCGTTACAAAAAAGCAAAACCCCCCCCAAACAAACATGCTAATAAGAAGGAAAAAGCTACAGCAATGGCTTTGGGCATTATTACCCAAAAAGCATTTTTTTTTGTTTTACATTTGTTAATTGCAAAAAAAAACCCAGATTTAAATCAGGAACTAGCCGATTCGAACCAAGCGTATGAATCCAGAATGAAATATGCAATATTAGCCACGAGATTGATCAGGAATTAGTCGATTTAAAACCAAATAGATGCGTCCAGATTTCGATGTAAAAACCCAAGAAAATCCTGAGCAGAACTCCTTAATCGGGCCAAGGATCAGTTAAGCGAGAAGGAAGAGATAGAGGGGAAGAGGAGGAAGAGTCTTCTTGCCTGAAGCGGAGCCGCCGCCGCTTGCCGATGCGAAGACCACCGTCGGAGGACCTCGTACCCACTGCCGCCTTGACGAGCCCGCGCCGATCCCCAACCCCGATGAAAACGCCACGCCGGCAACCTCCAAAGCGCCGCCGACCCGAACCCTAGACGCGGCTCCAGCACACTCGGTAGAAGGAAATTGGGAGAGGGGAAAGGGGGTTACGGGAAGAATGAGGGGGGGGGAAGGAACCTTTATGAAGTAAATATAATATTTATATATATATATAATAAATAAATTATATATATATATATATAAACATAACTTATGTATGTATATATACACATGTATAAAAAATTTTTATACGAAAATAAACTTATATAAACTTATACCCATAAGTGATTGCGTATACACATCCGCCTACTATAAACATAAAGCCCAGCGTATCCCAAATCTTATACGCACATGCATATATATATACTATATTTATAACTACATAAGTCTATTTACTTATAAACTTACTTATATGAAAACATAACCGCATAAATGACTAAATCGAGGATCAACTCGCCGGACGACGACGACGAAAGGTAACGCCCTCTAGCATTAACACTTGTAACGGTAGCTTTAATATTTAAACCATTATTATTACCATAACCCTACTTAGATTAACTATAAGAAAACCCTGGGGCGTTACAGTTGCAGCTCAGTTGGTGATGAGGACTGTTGAAGGTGCCTTATCAAGGGTGGCGGGGGATCGAGACCCGCCATCAACATCCCACTGTAGCTGAGAAACAGGCTCAGCCATGGGTGGGGTGCACCGGACTGCAGTCCTTGTCTAACGGTCGGTTAGCCGGCCCACCAGGGATGGGGCGGTGCCGTAGGCCTCTGGTGTGGTGGTCGGGGCTGGGCCGTTACAAAAAAGTGCACTTTTTTGTAACGGCCCAGCCCCGACCACCACACCAGAGGCCTACGGCACCGCCCCATCCCTGGTGGGCCGGCTAACCGACCGTTAGACAAGGACTGCAGTCCGGTGCACCCCACCCATGGCTGAGCCTGTTTCTCAGCTACAGTGGGATGTTGATGGCGGGTCTCGATCCCCCGCCACCCTTGATAAGGCACCTTCAACAGTCCTCATCACCAACTGAGCTGCAGCTCAGTTGGTGATGAGGACTGTTGAAGGTGCCTTATCAAGGGTGGCGGGGGATCGAGACCCGCCATCAACATCCCACTGTAGCTGAGAAACAGGCTCAGCCATGGGTGGGGTGCACCGGACTGCAGTCCTTGTCTAACGGTCGGTTAGCCGGCCCACCAGGGATGGGGCGGTGCCGTAGGCCTCTGGTGTGGTGGTCGGGGCTGGGCCGTTACACCCGGTCACACTCTCTCCACGGCGCTAGTGAACTCACAAGACGAATCGATAGGACTTTAGGTATACATGAGGCTTGGGTTACGGTTTGGAAAGCAAAGATAAACGTGAAGGCTAATCGCAACCCAAATGAGCACACAAAAGTGCTAAATCATAGCAGCCCCAATAATACACGTGTAACACACCCCCAGACTTGACTTTGAAACCGGGTGTGCACACGGCCTACAGCAATCAATACCAAAATATGCTTCAATTAAAGCGCTAGGGATAAATATAAATATATTTTTTTTCTTTTTCTTTTTCTTTTCTTTTTATCCCCAAATTAATTAGCACAATTCTCAGCACATACACATTTTTAAAACTTTCACATCAACACTGAAGTTTCGCATCACCACACCGCATTGAAAAATTACAATTCATAAATGCTTTTAGCTTAATTTTCGGTTGCGATAATAGGATTAGCTTTTAGGCCTTGGTGAAGTGTGGTGGAGCTGAATCAAAAGATCGGGTAGGCACAAAATAGGGTAGCAACGGTTAGCGTATAGGAATGGTAGAACAAAGCTCAAGCTTGCCAAATAGATGGCCTATGTCACGCTCAACTTGCAAGTCATTCGCACCCATGCTTCGAGAGTCGCTTGGGGCAAGTTCTTAGCCCCCGAGAAAGGTAATCCTTCCTCCCGACTCGAGCAACACGAACCTCACATTCGCCTACACACAATACCACGCTACCGCAAGATTCAACCACATTCACCATTTCGAGTAAAATAAATTAAAATCTACGCAAATCTACAAATTATAAATTAGAAGCATAAATAAAAACTAATTCTACTCAAATCCCTATGCAAACACGAGTATTCAACTAGAGCACTACAAGAGTCAACATTCCACTCCATCTTGCAATTATTTTGGCTAATACAGCACTTCCTACATCACATCCAAGAATTGAATATACAGGAGCATACAAACAAGCGAGTGCGCGCTAAAGTGGGTGCAGTGGTGTACAGTGAAGATGAACAATACTAAATAACTGAAATTAAAATACTTCTAGTATGCAAATGAGATGTGCACGTGCAGTGGGTAACATATAGCGGCTCTCTCCCAGACTTAATCTAAACAATCCAACAAAATATATGGCCATGAAATTCAAAATGAAGCTAAGGGAAGAGAGTACCCAATGCTCAGCAAGTGAGCATACCAGAAGACGCGTGTAAACCAAGAAAAAGCTGTAGCATCCGCCAGAAGAATGACCTGCAGGGGTGAGCTCCTCAAAAACAAAAGAAAAAGACAAACTAAAATAAACTACAGCTAACTAAACGTAATTAGAAGAAATAAAAATGCAGGAAAAGTAAGATAACTACTGGGGTTATTGTCCTCCCAGCACGACTTATTCAAATTTAAAGCAGTTCTAGCTAATGGGTCTATGAAAAAAAAAGTGCATCGGTAACTGTTCTAATATGCATGTAGGTAGTGGGTACCTATACGGAGAAAGAACAGTCACGCCTCTACCCGAATAAAGATAAAACCTGGCCATCACAGGTAGAGGGAAAAGAAAGTAAGAAGAGGAAGAGGAGATATCCTCGCTCAACTCACCAAAAACATCCTTGCCCAGCAAGGTGTCATCTTCAGGGCGGCACCAGGAGGAGAAGGCAATGAATGAGGCTTCCTCTATGGAGGGGGGATCAACCTTCTCACACAAGAGGATGCGCTCATCATTGACTTGAGCAAACTGCTCCAAGTCCTCCTGAAGTACCTGTGGAGACTCAACCTGCACAGGCTCAGATATAGCAGAAGGGGGGTCAAGAAATAAAAGAGAAGAAGAACATAAATAAAAATCAGGCGGAGGAGTGGTCCCGGACTCACTCCCATCAGGTTGGGAAAGTAAAATAATGTTGGCATTGTCATCAATGCCACAAGATTCGGCGGGATCGTCAGTGGCCAAGCTAAAGATTTGGACTTCCTCCACCGGTGCTGAGGAAAGCTCCTCTTCACCTAGAAGGTTGTCCTCCTCCATAGGAGAAGGCACACTTAGATCGCCAGCCTCATCCTGCGACACATCCTCGACAATGTCATCTAAAATAAATGTACTAGAATGCACAATAGGAGGGGGAAGGGTGCTTGGATAATAGTCCAGCACTGGTTCCTCACAAAGAATCAAACCTATGCTAGGAGATTGGTGTACAGGGGAGATGGGCTCAGCCATGTCAGTGCCCAGATCAGCCACACATTTGGTGACCGTGTCCACATCATACCCTTCATAAGATGAAGGTGATATGGCCACATAACGAGATGTCGAAGGTGTGCCGCCAGAGGTAGGAGTCGGGACGATCCGGATATCCGGCTCGTCATCCTTGTCCAATTGGCGAAGATACTTGGCACAATCCTTCATGGCATGATCCATGCTCTGACAAAACAAACACTGCCTAATGGGCTTCTTTGGCACAGCGTGTGCTGATGCCGAAAAGAAGATTGACGGTAAAGGCGTGGCAGAATAGCCATAAGACTTCCGCGCACCATATGGAGTACCAGACGAAGTCGGTGCTCCATATGCTGGGCTGGTAGTGCTAGGGCTACTATCTCCCTTTGGACATCTATCGCTAGCATGAGAGATATCTCCACAAAAATGGCAACGAATATTAAACGCAGACCACATTTTGTGAAGATAAAATGATTCAAAATGTAGAAAACTATTGTGCAAAATAATACACCCAACAAAATTTACTTAACAGCCTAATATAAACAGTAAAACAGAATAAGAAGAAATAAAACAAAAATGCGATAAACAAATGGAAAGGGCTTTAATCTCAGATTTTCCCTCTCCAGAAAACTCACACGTCTGTGTTCCCCGGCAACGGCGCCAAAAACTTGATGGCGCAAATCTCGCACACCGCTATAGGCGGTAGCTCGACTGCGACACGAAACGGCAGTGTACCGATCGTTCAAGTAATATAAAATGAGGAGTAATCCCCGAGTATCGAATCTCGAGGGAACACAGTAAGGTGGAGCTATCTATCGAGGAAGGACTTGAGATCGAAGTCCGTTAAGGCGGATGGGTTGCGGAAACGGGGGGTTTTGGATTGTGAAAAATAAAAAGAAAATACTACACTACTCCTATGCAATGTCGCGATGCAATGCTTCGTTTGGCGGAATGGAGACTAGACAGGCCTTGAGCGCGCTGCATCGCAAGGGCGGATGGACGAGTAGGCAAGCGGAATCGAACTATGCAGGCCTTGAGCGCACTGCTTCGTTAGGCGAATGGATTACACGGGCCGCTATGCCACGCTTCACTAGGCGGATGGACGAGAAGGCTAGCGGATGGAATGGTTCGCACCGGCGGAGTCGGAATGGATTACACGGGCCGCTATGCCACGCTTCGCTAGGCGGATGGAAGAGTAGGCATACGGATGAGGGTCGCAAGCACCTCGTCGACAAGCACGCCACTAGCAATTGCTAGTGCGGCACACGAACCTGACGGCGGGATGGAGGATGGAATGGGGCGCACCTCAAGTACACAGATAAACAAAAGGCTACTTCACATAGACATGAAATAACTTTAAATAGCAAGGTCTATAGTGTTCTTCATCAAAATACAAAAGATCTAACTATTACAACAATCAATAAGAGAAGAACAAGGCAAGAAATCGACCGAATCTGAAGGCTCGCTGTAGATTCACGGTTGGAATCGCCGGGTTGTCAATCCGCGTCCAAGCTCGGTCCACAACTACGTCCGGCGTAGAGAGAGCTGTCACTACTCTCCAATGAGCCCGTCTTCTTCATCTCACGATACGGTAGAGGTTGCAAACTTCCTCTTGCTTGATGGCGATGGCGGCTAGATCTTCTCTTTAAGCTTTAGGATGAAGGAGGAGGCTGAGAGGAAACTCCGGCTCAAGATTGGCGTGAAGAACAAGCCCGGAGCACCTCCAGATGGTGTGCGGCGATGGAGGGGCGAAATCGGGGCTCTGGAGCGAGAAAACGGCGGACTGGAATCCACTCCCCGACCTAATTCGCGAGCAGGTCTTTAAATAGGCGCTGGAATAAACAGTGCGCACGATCAATGGCGTACGATCAACTGATCATGCGCACTGAAAGCTGGTGATCGTGCGCTCTGTGCCCGAAACCTGCAAAACAAAACTGCAGAAAAAATATAAAGCGCACAACCGTGCGCACGATCGTGCGTAGCAAACGCACGACCAAAATCCGAAGCTATTTTTGGGCAGCAAATGAATTCGCACGATCAGAGGCGCACGAGCAACTGATCGTGCGTGAAGAAAACGCACGATTAGTGGCATTTCAGGCAGAAATTGCCCCCAAACAGACTCCGAGCATCGCACGATCCATGAACCTGCATGAAAACCTCCAGGACTACAGGAAAAGAAGGGATCACACCAAGAATGGGCATACATGTGCACTAAGAGTGGAATAATAGACGGCTATTAAATATAAATGAAAACAAGCCTAAAGTGTGGTGCAAAGACTAGAAAATCGGCCCAAATGAGTCTGAAAATATGTATATAATTGGGACTCATCACTACTCAAGACACCTTGTCTTGAGGAACCTTTATAGATCTTGTGTCGTCTGTTGTGCTTTTTGTGTGTGATATTTTATTGTTGTGCTTAAATACTCATAACTCACACTATTTTATCAAAAAGAACCAAGATCACCTAACACCCCCCTCTAGGTGAACGTTATTGGACATGTGTCTCACATCCCTTTGTTTGAGAATAATAAATCCCATATTGTATTTGATATTGCTTGTAGTGTGTTTATAGTGTGCGGGAACTATAGGTGCAATACTCCACAGGTAGAAGACAGCATGGAATCAAATTTTTGAAAGGAGCAGCACTAACGCCAGCGCTATCGCTAACGCCGGGCGCTAGCTCGTTCGACGAACTTGAAGCTCCGTTCGATGAAACTTTTCGTTCGACGAAAATTCCATTCGACGAAAAATTCCGTTCGACGAAATTGGAGCTCCGTTCGACGAAAATTTCATTCGACGAAAGTTTGTTCCGCCACGCCACCGACAGTTTCGCGACCGCTACCGCCAGCGCTAGCGCTACCGCCTGGTGCTATCTCAAGTTTGTGCCCAGCGCCACGCCGCCGATGGTTTCGCAACCGCTCCACACGAACGCTACCGCAGGCGCTAGGAGCTACCGCAGGCGCTATCTCCAAGTTCTATAAAATGAGCCAACTTCGATCATTTTGGTTATCCATAAGAGAGAGATTGCAAGTGCCAAATTTCCAGAGCTGATTTGCTGCCGAAGATGGATCTCCCACTAAAAGCTTAAGGAGAATTCTGGAGGAGGACTACGTCACGCTACATCCGAAGGACGATCGCTTCGACCTCGCTTATACTACAGCGATCCTTCATCTCCGACTTCAGAAGATCTCATATAGGGAGTTTTTATAATTGTTATCTTTATTTTTCATTTCATACTTTCTTTGTAACCGTTTAGTTAATTCGCCTTCTGTTGGCGACTAGGTCTGGGTAGGACTTAGGGGGTAATTCGCCTTGTGTTGGCGACTAGTTCTAGGTGATTAGATCTAGGGGGCTCGAGGCTATATCCGGGGAAGGATTGGCTAGAGCGGCTTGAGGCCTTATCCGGGGAAGGATTGGCTAAAGCCAACCGGTTTGTGGGGATACAAGTCGGTATAGAAAATGAAAAATTGTATTACTTTATTCGCCTCCGATTTCAAGCGCTATTGAAATCAATTTTTGTAAACACTTTTTTCATATAATATAATCATGTCTTTTTTGTGTTTACTTGATTTCTCTCCTTTGGCGTTATCTCTAAAATATTGGTTACAAAGTTTTCAATTCAAATTACATTATCTAAATTGTTTAATTCAATCTCTTAATCATAAAACAATTTAGTACTTATTTCTAAACTTGAAAATTATGATATTCTCACAAATTAGCTAAATTGTCATTTTGCCTTTCTCATATTATAAAACAATTTAGTAATTTTCATAAAATTATAAGAAAGAAATTTTTATTCCCTTATTCACCCCCCCCCCCCTCTAAGGACGCTGTATGATCCAACAAGTGGTATTAGAGGTAGGTTATTCCAAACGGTTTAAAAACCAGGAATAATGGCGTCTCATGATCTCGCTTCTACTAGTGGGGAAATTTTTCTTATAAATGAAAAATCTTTGGCACCACCTTTATTTGAAGGCAAAAATTATAAAGGTGGAAAATATTAATGAAATCTTTTTTTTAACTCATATGATATCAAAATTTGGAATACCGCAATTATAAGACCAGCGGATGAATCAAATAAATTGGAATGTCATTTAAATGCGAAGGCTATGAATACTTTATTTTGTGCTTTATCAAAAGATATTTCCAAATTGATTTATTGTTTTACTAATGCTTACAAAGTTTGGAAATTTCTTGATGAAATGTTTGATCTTCCGTGTGTAGGTTTGGAGCATGCACAACAATTGGAAAACATTCAAATTGGCACAAGCAATCAAGAAAGAATCTCTCAGGATGAAACCATGGAGAGCACATCAAGTGGAAGAGAAGAAGAAATGTTGTCTTTGGAAGAGGAGTGCCAAAAAGATGTTAAAGGAATTTTATGTTCAAATCTTGCCTCTCCTGATAGCAATGTAAGTAAATCAAATTCTTCTATCTTTGTGACCAATTCTATTTCCACATTACATATGCTACAAGTTGCCAAACGTAAAATTAAGAAATTGAAAATTACAAATTATAAATTATGTTTAGAAAATAAAAGGTTAAAAGCTAATGTTAAAAGCTAATGTCCAAAGGGAGATTGTAGCCCTAAGACTCAAGGCTCGGTATATGGAGCACCGACTTCATCTGGTACTCCATATGGTGTGCATAAGTCCTATGGTTACTCTTCCGCTTCGCACATGCCCTTTTTGCATTCATCTCCGGTTCAATTTGAGCCGAAGAAAAATGCAAAACAGTGCTTGTTTTGTCAGAGCACGGATCATGCTTTGAAGGATTATGCTGCTTTTCTTAGCCAAATGGACGAGGATGACGAGCCGGATATCCGGATCATCCCGACTCCTAACTATGGTGGCATACCTTCAACATATGGTTATGTGTCTGTGTCACCTTCACATTTTGAAGGGTATGGCGTGGATACACTCACCAGATGTGTGGCTGATCTAGGCACTGACATTGCTGAGCTTATCCCCCCTGTGCATCCATCACCATGTGTAGATTCGATTCTTTGTGAGGAATCGGTGCTTGACATTTATCCAAGCACTATTCCCCCCCCCCCCTATTGTGCACACCACTACACCCACTTGAGCGCACACTCACTTGTGTGTGTGTTTCCGTTCATGCTTATTTTGGTTGGAATGTAAAATAGGATGTTAGCTTAGGAATTGCAAATCGGAGTGCGATGTTGACTCTTGTAGTGCTCTAGTCGCATCCGCATGCTCCAGTAGAAATTTGAGTAAAATTAGATTATTTCTATGCATTTAATTTACGATTAGTGTTTTTGTGTAGTTTTAGATTTATTATACTCAATTGGTGAATGTGAATGAAATTGGCGGTAGCACGGTGTTGTGTGTAGGCAAGCGCTAGTTGTGTGTTGCTCGAGTCGGAAGGAAGGTTTACCTTTCTCGTGAGCTAAGAACTTGCCCCAAGCGACTCTCGAAGCATGGGTGAGAGCGATTCAATAAGTTAAACATGATGTAGGCCATCTAGTTGGCTAGTTTGAGCTTTGCTTTCCATGACCCATTCGCTTACCATTGCAAGCCAAATTTGTGTCTACCCCTCCTTTGTTTCAGCTTTTCTTCCAATCACCAATACCTGAAGCCTATCCTATTACCGCAACCAAGTAGTGAGTTAACTGAAATTTCATTTCATATTTGGATGTGATGTTTGGAATTTTTGTGATGTGAAGAAAAAAATGTATTGCGTGCTGAACACATTGTTGTAAACCAACTGGGGGATAAAAGAAAAAAAATGAAGTTAAAAGAAAAATCTGAAAAGAATTGGAATGAAGAGAAATCCCTTTGTGCGTAATAGAAAATTCAATTGGTATTTGTTGAAGTAGGTTGTGTGCACACCCAGTTTTCAAGCTAAGTCTGGGGGTGTGTCACACTAGCATCGTTCTTGGTCTTGTTTTAGTACAGCGTTATCTTTTGACTCAATTGGGTTGCATAGCCATTTCATTTATCATTGAATATCATACTGTAACCTAAGCCCCATTATAACCTGAAAGTCCTATTGATTTAACTTGTGAGTTTGCTAGCACCGTGGAGAGAGTGTAACCGGGCAAGCTTATGGTTCTCGTCGTTGATGGATTTCAGCGGAGTTATCCCCGAATTCCAGTCTTTAGCAACACCCTACTGAGTGGCTTGTGTACTTTCACACCGGGCACGACTGCACAAGTTCTTCATGATGCACCAGGTGAGTATTAATAAACCTTTATTTACGCTTTAACACTTTTGTAAATTAGTTACCATAGTTAGAATCTCCTTTTACTGAATTTTTATTTGCATGCGTATGATACTTCGCACCGTACTCCTATTTTGCAATTCTCTTCACTAACTACCATTTTCATACTCCGCCAGATTTGTTTGCTCGGGACGCGCAAACAGGTAAGTCTGAGGGTGTGATGAGTCCCATTTATATACACATATTTGGACTTATCTGGGCTAGTTTTCACGCACTTGCACTTCATTTTTAGTTCATTAATGCTTATATTTCACTTGTTCACTCTTCTCACACGAAGTGCACATTTTGGCCCATTGTGGTGTGCAATTGCGCACTATTCTGCTGGGGGTAAGTGATCTTGCGTGAGCAAAATCGCACGAGTTTCCCTCTTTTATCTAAGATTTTATGTTATTTTGCAATTTTCCAGATCGCACGGTCGTGCGTTTATCCTTCACGCACGATCTAGTTGATCGTGCGTTGTCATTTCGCTCAAAATCATGAAAATCTGTCGTTCTGAATTTGCCAGTGTGTTTTCTTCATGCACGAGCATTTTGCACGTGCGTGAGTAAAACGCACGATCAAATTCAGAACAGCTAAAATATTACGTTTCTTCTTCGCCCGTGCGATTCCTTCGCGCACGGTTGACTCCGAACGTGCATTTGGTCACGCGTGAAGGATTTTCTGACATATTTTCAATTTAAAGCCTGATTTTTAGGTCATTTGGGCCCCGATTCAGTTCCGCCATTTTTACCGCAAGGAGAGCTCCAGCTCAATTTTCTTCCACCCTTCCATGAGGGCTTTGCCCTAGGCCGCCTCCATCATCCAAGAGCTTCCAAGGAGAGGGATCTAGCCCTACATCCATCATCATCCAAGGAGAAGGAAGCTTTGGTTTTGTGACCGGATTGTGACACGAAGAAGACGGGCCATTGGAAGGCAGTGACAGCCTTCTCTACCCCGGACGCAGTTGAGGACCGAGCTTGGACGCGGATTGACAACCCAACGATTCCAACCGTGAATCTTCGACAAGGCTTCGGATTGGGTCGATTGCTTACTTTCTCCTTCTTCATGTTGATGCTTGTATAAGCTATATTCGTCTATATTTTGATGATGTACACTATGAACCATGTTATGTAATGCTTATTTCATTTTATTGAAATTATCTTGTTCATATGTGTGTATGAGGTGCTCCCCCATCCATTATCCATCCACCACGCAAATCCTCCACTCCATTACGCTAGCCTACTCTTCCCTTCCGTAAGACTACTCTTCCATCCGCCAAGCTAAGCGGTGCTAACGGCCCGTGTAATCCACCTCGACCCCGCCGGTGCGAACCATTCCATCCGCGAGCCTTCTCGTCCATCCGCCTAGCGAAGCGTGGCATAGCGGCCCATGTAATCCATTCGCCTAACGAAGCAGTGCGCTCAAGGCCTGCACAGTTCGATTCTGCTTGCCTACTCGTCCATCCGCCCTTGCGACGCAGTGCGCTCAAGGCCTGCCTAGTCTCCATCCCGCCAAGCGAAGCATTGCATAGCGGCATTGCATAGGAGTAGTTGTAATATTTTCTCTTTATTTCCACAATCCAAAACCCCTGTTTCCGCATCCATCCGACTTAAAGGACTTCAATCTCAAGTCCTTCCTCGATAGATAGCTCCACCTTACCGTGTTCCTTTGAGATCGATACTTGGGGATTCACTCCCACATTTTATATTACTTGAACGATCGGTACACTGCCGTTTCGTGCCGCAGTCTAGCTACCACCTATAGCGGTGTGCAAAATTTGCACATCAATGACCTGCTCAAGGTCAATTGGAGGGATATGAGAGGTAGATGGAGGAGGTGATGGTGGGAAATATTCTTGGATAGGGGAGAGTGCATGGTAGGTTTCAGGTGAGATATGGATTGGAGGTGGTGGTGGTGGTGGTGGAGAAAACTGAGAGTCTGGGGTAATATTGGATAGTTGTTGATGAGGAATGTAAGGTGATGGATCTTGGACTGAAGTAGATGGAATGGATTGAGGGATTTGCTATTATTGTTGTTGTTGTTGATGTTGCTGAGGAGATGGTTGAGCTGGGGCATCATCCTGAGGGAGATCTGGAACTGTGTCCAGTGGAGTTGAGGAGGGAGGAGGAGGAATATTATCCCTTGGAGGATCTGGTATATGCCTCTCTGAATCTTGAGGAAGAGGAGATGGAGGAGGTGAGGCTGGAGATTGACCAGGTTTCAATATCTGTCTGGTCCATTTTGAGAATATTCCTATATTTATTCTCTTCCCAGGAGGAATAGGCATTCCTTTTGACTTACACACACCAGGATAGTGGTGAAGCAGCACCTGACTCATTATCCTCATGTACGCATTTTCTTTGTGGGCATATTTGTGCCCAATCATCCTTAGGAGGCATTTCCCCCAATTCATCCTTTTCTTAAGAACTAAAACTCCCATAATTTGAAACTGTTGCTTTGGAACAACATCATATGCTGAAATTTTACATAGCAGCACCTTCCCTACTATGTCTGCAAGGAACCTATATTCTTCCCCAAGATCAATCTTCTTCAGATTGATCGGCTTGTCCTTCTTGAACTTCATAATCTCGAGAGCCTCTTTGATCTCATCCCCTGCTAACTCATCTGACTCATTTCTAATGGCTAGATCAAAAGTCTGATTTAGAGTTTCCTCTGTGATGTAAATATATGTTTCAGAGATTTTTCCACTGAGAGATCCATCATCCCCTATCTGCACAGTCTCTTTAAACTCATTCAGCTCTATATCAAGTATCATACTTCTAGTAGATATCAGTTTGGTCAGACCAGCATACTGGAACAAGCCAAGAATGGCTTTAAAGCTGTCGGCAGCAGCACTGAAAGAGTCGATGTCCACATCAAAACCGGAGTTCACTTTTGTTGGAGCCATCTGATTGTTATCACCTGCAATCACAAAGAAAAACGAGGGAGAAAAAGGGAAGAAAGTGTGAGAGAGCTGGAGAAGAGGAGAGCAAGAGAGCAAAGAGAGGAAAATTCGAAAGCGTAATGAACTCGACGCTGAAGTTGCTTAAGAGAAGACGATTCATCGCAACTTAGGGTTTAGGTCGACGCACCGTCGATAATGATTAGAATTTGGCGCGTAAAAAAAAGTCGAAAATGTTTCTAGAAGCACTTCAGCGCGCGCGGTTTATATCGACGTTGCGTCGAATAATATTCGACGTAACATGGGGATTGTTCAACAATCCTTAAGTCGATGAAGTCCTGTCAACGTTACGTCGATTTTCAATCGGCGCAACCTCGACTTTGGCTGGCGACCAATAAGACGACGCATGCGTCGATATGAACTTGACGCTGCGTCGACTTTAGATGGCTTTGAAAAATACTTCCTTCTGTGTTGAGTTGAAGTTGAATTTGCGTCGACTTCTCATAATACTTCGACATGACCATGGCCTCTACGTCGATATCATTTTGATGTAGCGTCGACTTAAATTACTCCGACAGAAGGTTGAGTTGTTTGGACTGCTAGTCTAAGTAGCGTCGACATCCATTCGATGCTGCGTCGATTTCTATTCGACGCAAAAGATAACTTAACCCAAATACTGCTTGTCTTGAACTTGTCTTGTCACCCTAAGTTGAGAGAGATATCCTAATACATCTAATGACCACATTACCCTCACTATACAATGGGTAATTCAACCTAAGAGATAAAATCACTTTTTAGATAATTTGTTAAGTTAAATCAAAGGAGTTTTTCCCAACAGAAATCTTCCCGCTACCTTTGGTCCTAGAAGATTTACATCTCAATCTTCAAGTCGAGGGGGCAGCAAGTAGGATCCGTCGATATCTCTCTTGGCAGGATCTTAGCCTTCGGTAATAATTCATTTTTGGTGCTTCCTTTTCAATGAAACAGATCATAATAGATTCTAACCATATCGTCATAAAAAGTAAAGAAAGAAAATGTAAAATACAATTTTTCAAGAGAAGAAACGCTTGAGATCATCTCCACTCCAAGTATGAGATAGTTCTTCTCCTTCATAAGTTTGGAGTCGATATGCGCCATTCTTGAGTACTTCTTTGATTATGAATGGTTCTGCCCAGTTTGGGTTGAGTTTTCCAACCGAACTGGATCTTGCTACTTTATCTACCTTTTTCAGGACAAGATCACCAACAACGAATTCTTTGACACTGATATTTTTATCAAAGTATTTGTCCACCCTTCTTTTTACCTTGTCCTGCCTAATTGTTGTTGTATCTCTTAATTCTTCAATGAGATCGAGACTACATTTTTGTTCTTCATCATTCCCTCCCATCCAGTCATCTTGATTCTGCTGAGATAGCAATAATCTTGGACTCCATATTTCAAATTCAACTGGAATAAGAGCTTCTGAACCATGAGACAATTTGAAAGAGGTCTCTCTGGTAACTGAGGTTGGAGTTGTCCTCAGATCCCATAACACCGAAGGTAACTGCTCTGCCCAATTACCTCTGAGATTTTCCACTTTCTTCTTCAAAAGGTTGATTATTAGTTTATTGGCAGCCTCTACCTGACCATTACTTCGAGGATGATGTACAGAAGCAAATCGAAACTCAGTGTCGATTTGATCACAGAAATTTATAAGACTTCAGTTGTTGAATTGTAGACCATTATATGTGATAATTGCCTTGGGAATTCCATTCCTACATACTATCTCCCCCCCCCCCCCCCCCCCAGATTAAATTCCTCACCACTTGAGTAGTAGTTTTAGCCAACGTCTTTGCCTCGATCCATTTGCTGAAGTAATTGATCATTACTAGAATAAATCTGCATTGACCACTAGCCATGGGAAATGGTCCAACTAAATCCATCCCCCAAACCACAAACGGTCATGGAGTTGTTATTGACTTAAGTTGTTGAGTTGGTTGATGCTAAAGAGGAGCAAACTTTTGGCATTGAACATAGTTCTTTGCGAACTTCTCTGCATTCTTTCTTATTTGAGGACAGAAATAACCTTGCCTTAGAATCCTCTTTTCTAGGGTTCTAGCTCCTGAGTGGCTTCCGCACTCTCCCGAATGAACCTCTTGAAGAACGATTGGGATTTCTTCTTCTGAAATGCACCATGCCAATGTTGAAAGAAAAGTTTTCCTGTAGAGTATGCCTGCAACAAGATATAATAATAGGTTGCTTTAAGTTTAAACCTCTTCCTACTCTTTACCATTGAGTGGAACTCTCCGGTCGAGAGGTAGAGGATGAAGGGATCCATCCAAGATGGATGTTGATCTATTTGCATGACTTTTCCCTCTTCGATAGCCAGATAAAACAATTCTGAGGTAGTTCCTCCGGAAAGAAGGCCAAACTTAGCCAATTCATCAACTTTTGTATTCTCTGTAACGACCCGGCGCAGCCAAGGCAAGGCGCCCTTCCGGCGTCATACAGGACTGCAGTCCATACCACCCCAACCAAGTCACTGAGCCTATTTCTCAGCAACAGTAGGTTGTTGAGGCCGAGTTTCTAACCCGGACACCCTTGATAAGGCACCTTCTACAGTCCTCATTACCAACAGCGCTACAGCGCGGTTGGTGATGAGGACTGTTGAACCAACCGCGCTACAGCGCGGTCGGTGAGGAGTACTATTGAAGGTGCCTTATCAAGGGTGTCCGAGTTCGAAACCCGACATCAACAACCTATTGTTGCTAAGAAACAAGCTCAGTGACTTGGTTGGGGTGGCACGGACTGTAGTCCCGTACGACGTCGGAAGGGCGCCTTGCCTTGCCTGCGCTGGGTTGTTACATTACAGCGCAGTTGGTGATGAGGACTTTTGAAGGTGCCTTATCAAGGGTGTCCGGGTTCGAAACCCGGTATCAACAACCTACTGTTGCTGAGAAATGGGCTCAGTGACTTGGTTGGGGTGGCACGGACTGCAGTCTTGAATGACGCTGGAAGGGCGCCTTGCCTTGGTTGCGCCGAGTCGTTACAAAAATGTGCACTTTTTTGTAACGACCCGGAAGGCAACCGGCGCCATTCAGGACTGCAGTCTGTGCCACCCAACCCCTCATTGAGCTTGTTTCTCAGCAACAGCAGGTTGTTGATGTCGGATTTCAAACCCGGACACCCTTGATAAGGCACCTTCAATAGTCGTCATCACCAACGACGCTGCAGCGCACTTGGTGATGAGGATTGTTCAAGGTGCCTTATCAAGGGTGTCCGGGTTCGAAACCCGGCATCAACAACCTGATGTTTCTCAGAAACGGGCTCAGCGAGGGGTTGGGGTGGCACGGACTGCAGTCCTGAACGGGGTCGGTTGCCCTTCGGGTCGTTACATTCTCCCCCCTTGGGATATGCTGAATAGCGAAGCTCTTGAACTTACCTATCTCAATTTTTACCAGGGCTTGATATTGTTTCGAAGTGCGATCTCTAGTTTCAAATGTTCCATTTACCTGCGATGCCATTACCAGAGAATCAATTTTGACGTGAACATCTTCAATTCCCAGCTCTCTCGCAAATCTGAGGCCGGCAAGTAAAGCTTCATATTCTGCATGGTTTTTTGTCGTTGGAAAGTAGAACTTCAACGCTTGATCTAATCTAACCCCATTTGGGTTAATTAAAATAACTCCTGCCCCGGAAGAATTTCTTCCTGAAGCTCCATCAACGAAAATTGTCCAGGCGAGAGGCGTTCCAACCTCCTTTTCTGAGCTAGCTTCCCTTGCATCAATCATGAAATCCGCTAGCACCTGAGATTTGATTGCTACTCTGGGAATATAAGAGAGATCGAATTCAATGAGATTTATTGCCCATTTTGCCAATCTTCCGGAGTGCTCTAGCTTCTCTAAAACATTCTTTAATGGAAGATCGGAGACAACTTGGATTGAATGGGCTTGGAAATAGGTTCATAGCCTTTGTGTTGTAGTTACGAGCATTAGGGCCAGCTTGTCAAGATCGAATACCGAGTTTCCGCATCCTTCAAAATCTTGCTCACATAAAAGGCCGGAAACTGCCTCTTCTTCTCTTCCCTGACCAGCACTAAGCTAATGACATCGGATCAAACTCTAAGATATAGGAAAAGGTCTTCTCCCTCTCTCGGGCTCTAGATCAAGGGAGTTGATGTCAACTGCTGCTTGAGCTGGTTGAAAGCATCATCACACTCCTTTGTCCACTCAAACTTAGTTCCTCCTCGGAGAGTCTTAAAGAAAGGAGGACTTTTATCTCATGGGCGAGAGATAAAACGACTCAGGCCTGCCATCCTTCCTCCTAACTGCTGAATGGGAGATTTAGGAGGTGACATCTCTAGGATGGCCTTCACCTTATCCGGATTCGGTTCCAACCCCTTCGGAGTGAGGAGATGGCTGAAAAACTTCCCTTTACTAGCTCCAAAACACACTTTAACAGATTCAACCTCATGTTAATGGTCCGGAGGTTTGCAAATGTCTCTGTGAGATCGTTAAGATGAGCTGAATAGGACATGCTTTTTATGAGGAGGTCATCTACATAGACCTCTAAATTTCTTCCTTTTTTTATTTTTAAAGATGGTGTCCATCATTTTTTGATAAGTTGCACCTGCATTCTTAAGCCCAAAAGGGCATTACTAGATAGCAAAAATAATCATCATTCGTGATGAATGAGGTGTGAGGAATGTCGGGCTTGTGCATTCGTATTTGGTGATACCCAGAGAATGCATCCAAAAAACTCATACAAGAATACCCAACCGCAGAGTCAACTAAAGAATCTATCTGAGGCAAGGGGTAACAATCTTTGGGACACGCTTTATTGAGCTTGGTAAAATCTACACACATGCGCCACTTCCCACCAGCCTTTTTAACCATTACAACGTTCGACACCCAATCTGGGTATTGAATCTCCTGAATGAATTTGTCCTTCAGCAGCTTCTCCACCCCCTCCCGAATCGGCTGAGCAAGGATCTCCGCCACTGCTCTTTTCTTTTGCTTGATTGGGATGATGTTGGGATCGATGTTGAGGTGATGGCAAGCAACATCCAAATCAACTCCCGGCATGTCATCTGCTGACCAAGCGAAGACATCCAGGTTCTTTAGAAGGCAGAAGATGAGCTGACTCTTGTCAGCTTCAGGCAATTCAGCAATGATTGAGAGCTTCTTGCTCTCATCTTCCTTGCTGATGGATACGGCTTGAGTTGCTATGGCAAGTTCCAAGCAAACTCCATCTCTTGCATCTTCTTCTTCAATCTCTTCTGCTGCTTTGGCTTGGTCAGAAACTTGAGGTTCCGAAGAGATCTCAGCTACCTGAAGATGATACGACTCGATCACATTGACCGTTCTGACATAGCATTCTCTGGCTTTCCTCGGATTGCTCATGATCCGGTACTGCTTTCCGTTTAAAGCGAACTTTACGGCCTGATGGTAGGTTGAAACTACCGCTTGATATTCATTCAGCACTGGCCTCCCAAAGATTGCGTTGTAGCTGCTCGGAGCTTCAACGACTATGAACTTTACCAACTTTACAATACCTCTCAGTGTCACCGAGAGAGTGACAACTCCTTCCACTTCCTTCTTCTCCCCTGAGAAACCATAGAGCGGCCCTTCGGTAGAGAGAAGAGCCTTTCCAGTCTTCAATGCTATGAAGGCAGGCTTGAAGAGCACATTCACTGAGCTCCGGGTATCTACTAGGATTTTCTCTACGATATAGTTCTCGATTGTCACTTTGATAACGATTGCGTCGTTGAAAGAATTGGCGGTCGGAGAAAGGTCTTCTTGTCCAAAGGTGATTGTTCCTCGAATTGGAGCTGAAGAGGAAGTAGTAGTAACTTTGGATTGATAGACTCTTGCGAGGCTAGCTTTCCTAGAAGACTCAAGTCGTGCACCTCCATGGATGCAGAAGAGGTGACCCAAAGTACCTTCATCATTTGCATCCACACATTCGTCTGGGTATGAACAGTTATGGCGGAAGTTCCTTCCCCTTTGGGTTGGAGGCTGGAACTCTTGGTGCAGCGGTTTTGACGATGGTTGGGTTGCATACAAACCCGCAGAGCCTTTCTGGCCGACTTTGCTTGCCAGGTTAGAGAAATATGTGGGGTTGTTGATCTCCCCTTCAATGTAACGGTTGGTGATGCTAATCAGCTCTTGATATGAGCTGGGCTACTTAGTGGTGAGCTCAATCTTGAGAGGTCCCTCATGCAGGCCAATTATCAGGGCCACCATATAGAGAGAGGGATCTACCTCCCGAATCCAAAGAATTTCCTTCTAGAAATGATCAATAAGTGAGCCAGAGTCTCGCTTCCTTCCTGCTTAATTTTGAAAAGGGTTGCAGGACCACTCTTCCTCTTCTTGGAGGTTGCAAACCTTAGAAGAACCTCATGCCTCAAGACGGCAAAGCTTGAGATGGAATGGGAAGGTAACATGTAAAACCATTCCCTGGCTTGTCCATCGAAAGAAGTGATTAGCAGCTTACACTTCACAACATCTGAAAGAGTCCTCAGAGCGACAGCAGACTCAAAGACTTGAATATGGGAGATTGGATCACTTTCCCCAGTATACATAGGTAGACGGGGCTCTTTAAAGCTGTTAGGAATTGGCTCCCAACGGACTTTACCAGTAAAGGGGGAAGGCTCCTCCGCTTCAACAGTGTCAGAAGGAGCAGGAAAGGCAGCAGCAGGAGCTAGAGGATAAGCATAATCCTCCTGAAAGTTCAGGGCTTGGGTTGGAGGTCCCGGAGCTGCTGCTCTGAAAAAATCCTGGCGAGATGCGAACTCTGCTCGCTCCCTGAGGTCGCACAGGAGCTGCGGGCAGAGAGGTCGCGCGGTCAAGGGGGTGAGCACCAGCTAAGCGGTCAGGGGTAGTGACCTGACCGGGTTAAGGAAGAATCCTTTGAGAGATCGCAGCCAAAACCTGGTTCATAGCTTCGAACTGTCTAACGGACTCTTGTTGATCCTGAGTGGTCGCTCGACGAGCTTGGGAGGCCTATCGAAGAGGTTGCTCGATGTGAAGTTCAAAGCGATGCTCTAGGGATTCTAGGGAGGTCGGATTGCGTGAAGGGCGACCGTTGGGAGACCGATGAGAATGATTCTTGCGGTCTGGCATCTTGGATGTCCGCTGACTTCACCTAAATACTCCATTCTGAAGGTTGTGTGTTCATTCCGTTAGTACGAAAAATGTACCTCCAAGACTCACACTAGAAAGAGACGGGGGGGAACTGTGGAGTGTTGGTTACTTGGTATGAAGGATGTTAGAAGAGAGATCTCCAGAGGAAAAAACTGGTTGGGATTGATCTCAAAAAGAAACACAGGGAGTAACAAGATCAGGCCAGAGTGAGAGGTAAAAAAGTGACAGAATTCGAGACCGCTTACACAGGTCGTAAGCTGGAGGCTCGAAGCAAAAGTCCCTTTTTTGGTACCCCTACCTCTCTATTTATAGATGCGGAGGCTGCCCAAATGGGCAGATCCAAAAATTACAGGTTACCCGGGATACAGGAGAATCGGGGCAGAGATATTGGGTGTTAATAACAAAAAGGAGAAAAACACCAGACCGCGCGGTCTGGCGGTCTAACTGGAGTTTGGCCGCCTATTCCTAAGGAGAATTTCTGAAGAGAAGACGGGCGGTCTGGGCGATCTCCCAATACTGAGACCGCTGAACTGACCCTTCTGACTGACAGCGAGAGGCCGCGGACTTCCGGGCAAACATGTTGAAGTCTGATTTTTCTTGAGTCAGTTTTTCAACCTTCACAAGTAAATCAGATTTGCTAGCTTTAATGTTGTTTATCTCTTGAGCCTGAGCCTTACACAACTTCTTGATTTTCTTAAAAACTTCAAGCAGTTCTTCATGCAGATCTATTAGATCACTTTCAGACTCATTTTCTGAGTCTGATTCTGCCTCAGAATCTGTGTCTCAGATTGATACTAGAGCTTAAATGATTACATGTGCAGAGACAGAATCCTCCTGCTTATCATCATCACTTATGTCCATAGCAGACAATAGTTCTTCTTCTGAGCTGGAGGAGCTAGACACGCTATCATTTAGAGTCCTAGTCATCTTTCCAGAAAGCTCCTTTCTTTATTCTTGTCTCTATGAGATCTTTTCTCATCAGATTTCTTTTTATCCTTTATTTTAGAAGGACAGACATCTATTATTTGACTTGATTTTCTGCATCCAAAATAGATAATATCAGTAGAAATATGTTTATTCTATTTAGTGTCATACATGCACCTTTTGACTTGTGGGGATTGTTGTTTCTCCTTGAGTTGAATGAGGAGGAAGATCTTCCTTTCTCCCTCATTTTCCTTCTGAGGAGCTTCATCAGATTCTAGGAAAATAGAGAAAGTTCTCCTTCAGATATATTTGATCCAGTGGATGTTATTGGAACAACCCTATTACTGATTTGGGCTAGGATCACTATCTGCTGACTAGGATCAAGTTGACCCCAATGTATAGTTTATGGGTCAAGGTTTTAGGCTGATAGAACTAAGGAAAAGATTCAGATTCTGCGTTCGACGAACTCCTCACTGCGCTCGACAAACTGCTCTCTGCGTTCGACGAACGGCTTACACTCTGCGTTCGATGAATGGCTTGCTTCAAGCTCGTCTTAGCGGTCGATGATCTTCAGTCTCAGCGGCTCAGCGGCTCAGCGGTCGATGAAATTATCCAGTCTCAGCGGTCGACGAATCTTTCTGTTCGACGAACTCAGTCTGCGTTTAACGAATACCTTCAGATCGACGAAAGTTCTTCTCAGCTCAACTAATTCAACTCTTCTAGCCAGATTCAATTGAGGTCGACGAACTCACATTGTGTTCGACGAAATTTGTTGAGATCGTCGAAATAAGTTATATTATACTCTTCAGTTCGACGAACCTCACTCTGCGTTCGACGAACTCAGCTCTGCGCTCGACTAAATTTGTTATTTCAGTTCAGAACATCAGACAGATTATAATATTCCATTCTCTGAACTCAGATTCTTCTGCAACGGCTCTTTTATATCAGATAGGTAAGGATTATATCTTTCCTTTTATTATTCAGAGATTATAGCCGTTGACATTCAGCGGAAAAGGACATTTCATGGAAAAGGAAAAAAAGATAAGCGGCGTATCAGATCTACAGTACAGTACTTATATCTTCATATATTTTATTCCTAAAAATAAGAGATTTGATTTTCAAATCTGTCAGAGATTTCAAAAGGAAAAAGGAAAAAGATATACAGGATTATTATAGAATAATATACAGAACACATATTTTTACAGATCACTTTTTTACAGAAACACAAAATAGAGAAGAATAGCACAACAATTTTTCTGTACAGGAAGAAAGAAAGAAAGAAAGAAAAGCTAACAGATCTTCATCTTCTTCCTCATAGCAGCACTCATTCTCTGAGAACATCATCAACACCATCTCTCAGTCATCTGCTGCAAGTTCAGATCTTCAAAAGAGCAACAAAAATCTGAAGAACTCATTCTCTCAGATTAATCAGCTACAGGAAGATCTGTTTATACAAGAGAAAGCTTCCAGCCATCTACTGTCAAACATTTCATATCAGACAGAGGGAGCTTTTCAACATCATCAATCCACTAGTCTTCTCTCATAATATTGACAGAGAAGAACATTTAACCCTTTTTACCCCCATCTTGTACAGGGTTCTAACTCCCTTCAAAAGTTAACCTCTTGGTGGCAGGGCACCTGATCAAAAACCTGTGGTTTGGTTAGACCACCTGATCAAAAGTTCCTTGGTGTGTGGACACCTAATCAAAAAACCCTTGGTGATAGGGCACCTGATCAAAAACCTAGTGGATCCTACCAAGTGTGGTAGAAGAGTAGACGTACCCAAGTTTATTGGGGAACTACTATAAGAATCCTTGTGTCCTCTTTGTTGTGATTTTCTGTGTGCTGTGATGTGTGCTCTCTTTGTGTTTGTTTTTATTACTCAATCAATACACATATATACATATCACTATTTTAATTTCGCAATAAAATTAAGTGAAAAGTTTTTCATACTCTATTGACCCCCCCCCCCCCCCCCCCCCCCCCCTCTAGAGTAAATCTAAGATCTAACCTCACTTTCAATTGGTATCAGAGCTGATATTTTCACCAAGCCCTTGGATGAAAAGAAATATATTTTCTTTATAAATTAGCTAGGAATGATAGATGGAGATTCAATCTGTTAAAATTAAGTTTTCTACTTATCCCATCTCTTCATCTAAATGAGATCGACGAAATCTAGTTTTTTGTCGAACGGAGATCGACGAAGTCATCAAGTTCGTCGAACCGAGATCGACGAAAACTCATTTTTCGTCGAACCCAGTTATGCTGAAGCTTTTTATTTCTGCCTGTCATCATATCAAATCTATATCTTTTATTTTTAACTGAATGCCTACAGAAATTTCTTCTCTTCCAGTTCCTTTTCACTTGATCTCTATTTTATTTTGCAGGAACAGTAGCAATATAAAGATTACATCCTTCCCTACCTCCTCAAAAGGCCCTTCTTCTAGGGGCCTAGCTCCAGGTCTTCCCTAAACTAGGCAGGGGGAGATGTATTGAAGAAGCTCCTTTTTTTCAGGGGGAGATACTTTCCTTTTTGACAGGGGGAGTTGTTTTCTGAAGATGCTCAAGCTTCAAGAGGAAATGCAGATGAGGAAGCATGTTTTTAGTTCTATGAACAAGCTCCATTTGATGCATTTTTTGCTCAGGGGGAGATGTTCTATGAACTAGGCAAGGGGAGAAAGCTGAATAAGCTCCAGCCTCAGGGGGAGATGCTCTCAGGCTAACATATTTTATGAAAAAGATAAATGATGCATGAGGAAGCAACAGATTCAATGCAGATTCAATACAGCTTTTTAAAATTCAGATTCAGAATATGACAGATTTAGGAAGATGTTATAGCAGATTCAAATTCTGATTGGTAGCAAAGCAAATTCAAATTATAAAGCTTCAGTTCAGATCAACAATTCAGAAAGCTAGAATATAGCAGATACAGTTCAGAATTCAGAATTCAGAAAAATCAGTTCAGACAATATCAGATTTCAGAATTCAGAAAGCAGATTTCAGAAAGTCAAAAGGTTTTTCTTATTATTTCTGTTTTCATTGAAATGTTTCAGAACTCAGAGTATTATTTATTTTATATCTGATGAAATATTTAAAAATATATCAGATATATATGCTCTATTGTTTTGTTGTTATTTCTGTTTGTTTTATTTTTGTGTCAAATAGTGTCCTAACCCAAATAAGGGAGATTGTTGGAACAACCCTATTACTGATTTGGGCTAGGATCACTATCTGCTGACTAGGATCAAGTTGACCCCAATGTATAGTTTATGGGTCAAGGTTTTAGGCTGATAGAACTAAGGAAAAGATCAGATTCTGCGTTTGACGAACTCCTCACTGCATTCGACGAACTGCTCTCTGAGTTCGACGAACGGCTTACACTTTGCGTTCAACGAACGGCTTGCTTCAAGCTCGTCTCTGCGGTCGACGATCTTCAGTCTCAGCGGCTCAGCGGCTTAGCGATCGACGAAATTATCCAGTCTCAGCGGTCGACGAATCTTTCCGTTCGACGAACTCAGTCTGTGTTTGACGAATACCTTCAGATCGACGAAAGTTCTTCTCAGCTCAACTAATTCAACTCTTCTAGCCAGATTCAATTGAGGTCGACGAACTCACATTGTGTTCGACGAAATTTGTTGAGATCGCCGAATTAAATGACAGCAGATTTATTTCAGATAAGTTATATTATTCTCTTCAGTTCGACGAACCTCACTCTGCGTTCGACGAACTCAGCTCTGCGCTCGACTAAGTTTGTTATTTCAGTTCAAAACTTCAAACAGATTATAATATTCCATTCTCTGAACTCAAATTCTTCTGCAACGGCTCTATTATATCAGATAGGTAAGGATTATATCTTTCCTTTAATTATTTAGAGATTATAGTCACTGACATTCAGCGGAAAAGGACATTTCATGGAAAAGGAAAAAGATAAGCGGCGTATCAGATCTACAGTACAGTACTTATATCTTCATATATTTTATTCCTTAAAATAAGGGATTTGATTTTCAAATCTGTCAGAGATTTCAAAAGGAAAAAGGAAGAAGATATACAGGATTATTATAGAATAATATACAGAACATATTTTTACAGATCACTATTCTACAGCAACACAGAATAGAGAAGAATAGCCCGACAGTTTTTCTGTACAGGAAGAAAGAAAGAAACAAAGAAAGAAAATCTAACAGATCTTCATCTTCTTCCTCATAGCAGCACTCATTCTCTGAGAACATCATCAACACCATCTCTCAGTCATCTGCTGCAAGTTCAGATCTTCAAAAGAGCAACAAAAATCTGAAGAACTCATTCTCTCAGATTAATCAGCTGCAGGAAGATCTGTTTATACAAGAGAAAGCTTCCAGCCATCTACTGTCAAACATTTCATATCAGACAGAGGGAACTTTTCAACATCATCAATCGACTAGTCTTCTCTCAGAATATTGACAGAGAAGAACATTTAACCCTTTTTACCCCCATCTTGTACAGGGTTCTAACTCCCTTCAAAAGTTAACCTCTTGGTGGCAGGGCACCTGATCAAAAACCTGTGATTTGGTTAGAGCACCTGATCAAAAGCACCTTGGTGCGTGGACACCTGATCAAAAAACCCTTGGTGATAGGGCACCTGATCAAAAACCTAGTGGATCCTACCAAGTGTGGTAGAAGAGTAGACGTACCCAGGTTTATTGGGGAACTACTATAAAAATCCTTGTGTCCTCTGCGTTGTGATTTTTTGTGTGTTGTGTTGTGTGCTCTCTTTGTGTTTGCTTTTATTACTCACTCAATACACATATATACATATCACTATTTTAATTCCGCAATAAAATTAAGTGAAAAGTTTTTAATACTCTATTCACCCCCCCCCCCCCCCCCTCTAGAGTAAATCTAAGATCTAACCTCACTTTCAGATGTGGTCTCAGATTCTTCAAATTCGTGCTCCTTGCTTTTCCTGGAACTTTCAAATTTCAATGCCACAGATTTTTCTTTGTGGTGAGATCTACTGCCCTCTTCTTCAGCCTTCCTTGTGTTGCTGAAGTTCAATGGAAAGAAGTTTCTCAAATAAATTCTGGGGTTCTATGTTGCCTAGATTCCTCATTTCTCTTATTGCACAGATTTTTATATCTTACTCCTTGTTGAGTGATCTGAGAAATTTATCATTTTGATCATAGATAATGAATGTCCATCCATATGTCTTTAGCCTTCTATTTTACTATTCTAGTGTTCTACTTGCACTCTCTTTCCCTTGTAAGTCCTTTTAGAATTTTAATTACTTGTAATTCTTTTCAACTAGCAATAAAATTGTCTCTTTTTCTTCATAATCCCTTTTTGTTTCATCATGCAATTCTTTACTTTTGTTAATTCCTTCATCTCAATGAGTAGCTAACTTCTCTTTAGTACTCGATCGAGATGACCCAAGAATGAAATGATCATGTTATAATCTATATTTTCTTCTTCTCTTTTTGAGTTGCTAATGATTTACCCTTGATCAATATTGAGTGAGGTCAAATTCTAGATATATGATTTTCATTTATGTTTTCATACTTTAGTTAGGCGAGAGGCTCGTGTGTGAATCGATCACTCATCGGTAAAGAGAATTGTATGTAATCCTCGAGAGAGGACAACAAAATTCTCACGAATCTGAGTCAAATCCAATAGCGAGATTCATAACGTAAAGCAAGCTTTAGGTATTCGGTTTGAGAACGAGAATTCGGCCGTTCAACCTAAACTTAGGTGGGCAATCCTTGAGAAAGGAGCCTTCATATTTCGGGAACCTCCACGGTTAAAGCAGCTTCATAAAGAAAATTAGAATCTTATTTTTTCCGATTATTTTCATTGCGAAGTGATTCAAATATCGAGTGCTAGTTTTTAATTATAAATCTTGATCTTTTGTTTAAATCAAATTTTTAGTTCTTTTTATTTCACAAACCACCCAAAGTTCTAGTTGATAAAATAATAGCAAGTTTCTTGAAGTAAAAGTATTCAACGCGCCCGGAAAAATATGACTTTGATATTTTAATATCATATACTATATTCGATAAGGTATGCTTGCCTTTATCAATATAGGAGTTGAGAACATCTTCTTGATTTTAATGAATCGCTAAATTTTTCTATAAAGTTTTTAGCGCCGCTGCCGGGAATTTGTGTTGATATTTTGAAAAAAAAGGAATATATATTAATTTTATCGTTTCTTTTCTTTTTTTTCCAAAAAACTTTAAGGTGCAACAATATTCTTGGAAATGGAGGATGGGATGTCACCCCAGCATATCTCCTAGTATCGGTAGACCTTGGGAAGTCCAGGATTAATCTAAAATCGCCTAAAAATAAAAAAAATAATAATAATAATAATTTTTGTATTCCTTTCTTTTTTACTTTATATTGTTTTTCTTCCTCTTTTCAGTGTATGACCCGAGGAAATTCTTCGAATAATCCTGATTTTCATTTTGATCTTTAAATTGAGCGCACCTTAAAACGACGCCTCTGATTTCGTGATCAGGATTTACCAATAATTCTCGAAGAATCTATCGGAGACACTAGCATAGAAATTATGGGTGAGCCAAATCCTAATGAAGCCCATCAACGGATCATGTCCTATACGCGACCGAGCTTGGAAGGGACACAATCTAGTATAGCTCGCCCTATAGTGGCGAATAACAATTTTGAGATCAAGTCTAACATCATCCAAATGGTGCAACAATCAGTAACCTTTGATGTACTGCCGAACGAAGATCCAAATTCACATCTTTCAATTTTTCTTGAAATTTGTGATACCTTTAAAATCAATGATGTTACTAATGACGTCATTTGGTTGCGGTTATTCCCTTTTTCTTTGCGATCAAAGGCCAAGCAGTGGTTGGGCTCTCTTCCTAGAGGAGACACTAGCATAGAAATTATGGGTGAGTCAAATCCTAATGAGGCTCGGCAAAGGATCATGTCCTATTCTGCGCGGCCGAACTTGGAAGGGACATAATCTAGTATCGCCCGCCCTACAGTGGCGAATAACAATTTTGAGATCAAGTCTAGAATCATCCGAATGGTGCAACAATTAGTAACCTTTGATGGACTGCCTATCCAAATTCACATCTTTCAAATTTTCTTGAAATATGCGATACCTTTAAAATCAATGACATTACTGATGACGTCATTCGATTGTCGTTATTCCCATTTTCTTTGCGTTCAAAGGCCAAGCAATGGTTGGGCTCTCTTCCTAGAGGATCCATCACTACATAAGCCAAAATTGCGGAAAAATTCAACTAAATATTTTTCTCTGGCCAAGACCGCTAAATTGAGCACTGATATCGCTTCATTTATGCAAATCGACTTGGAGACTCTCTACGATACATGGGAGCGCTTCAAGGAGCTTTCATGTAGATGTCCTCACCATGCACTTCCTAATTGGCAATAGGTACACATTTTTATAATGGTTTAAATTTCTAAACGAGGCAGATGATTGATGCGGCTATCAGGGGTACTCTAAATAATAAAACCCAGGAGGACGCTCAAGAACTTTTTGAGAAAATGGTCAGGAATGCTTACCAGTGGAACGTGTCACGGTCGCACCCTATTAAGCCAGCCGGACTTTATGAAGTTTAGGTCACCTCTAGTTTAGCATTTCAAGTAAAACGTCTAAGTAAGCAAGTGGCGGAGATGTCAGCTTCCTCCGCCACCCCTAACTGGGCAAATAATAATAATTTAATTGAAGAGCATGTTGACTACATGGGAAATTCTTATCGCCCTTCCTTCAACCCGAAAAACATTTTGTATAATAACACTTATAATTCGGGTTTAAAGAACCATCCGAATTTCTCGTGGAGAAACCCACATAATGCCCAACGCCCACCTAATGCGAATCCACCTAGATTTCCGCCACCACCCCCGAAGCCCTCTTAAATTGAATAGGTCTTCTCTAAATATGTTGCCTCAAACGAGTCCAATATCCGGAATTTCACCGGATCAATTAAAAATATAAAAATTCAAATTGGACAGCTCATCAAGTTGATCTCCGAACGACAGCAAGGAGCTTTGTCGGGCAACACACCGAGCCCAATCCACTGGAGTTTTCAGAAATTCTTTTCAATCCTGTCTGAAAAATCTTGATCGTGTTTTTCAACGCTGCGAAGACACGAACTTAGCACTTAACTGGGAGAAGTGCCACTTTATGGTCCGAGAGGGGTTAGTCCTCGGACATATGATTTTTAGCAAAGGGATCGAGGTCGATAGGTCCAAGATCGAAATCATAGAAAAATTTCCCCCGCCCACAAATGTTAAATCAATTAAAGTTTTCTAGGGCATGCGGATTTTTCTCGGCACTTTATTCAAAATATTTCTAAAATTACCAAGCCATTAACGCATCTTTTAAAAAAGAATCCGCATTTATTTTTGATGAAGAATGCTTATTATCTTTTAATAAAATAAAAAATGAACTTATCAATTCGCCAATTTTAGTAGCGCCAGATTGGTGTTTACCATTCGAAATAATATGCGATGCGAGCGACTTTGCGGTAGGAGTAGTATTAGGTCAACGGGTGAATAAATATTTTCACCTAATTTATTACGCGAGCAAGACACTCACATCTACACAAGAGAATTGCACAACAACGGAGAAAGAACTTCTAACAATTTTTTTGCTTTTGATAAGTTTCGTACTTATATTATGCTTTCCCTTTTTATTGTTTTTACTGATAATTCCGCTCTCAGGTACTTATTGCAAAAAACAGACGGCAGGCCCCGATTACTTAGATGGATTCTCCTCTTGCAAGAGTTCAATTTGGAGATCCGAGACAAGAAAGGAGCGAAAAACGTGGTGGCCGACCATCTTTCACGATTGAAGGTTCCTGCCACGGAAGCACTGGTGGAGAGGCCGACATCGATGATAAATTCCCTAAAGAGCGCATCCTCACCCTCGATAAAGTAACACCCCCTTCCACCCCATGGTTCGCAGAGTTTGCCAACTATTTAGTGGCACGGGTTCTTCCTCGAGATTTTCAAGTCAGTAAAAGAAGAAATTCTTTTCTGATTTGAAAAATTACTTTTGGAAGGACCCCTTTTTATTTCGTGTCTACGCGGACCAAGTGGTAAGAAGGTGTATCTCGAGCAAGGAAGGTGTGCAAATTTTGCGGCACTGCCACGAAGGACCAACCGGTGGAGACTACCAAGCAAACTGGATCGCAAGGAAGGTGCTAGAGGCGGGCTTCTATTGGCCCACATTTTTCAAGGACGCTCACACTTTTGTGAGTATATGTGATAGCTGTCAGCGGTCAGGTAACATCTCTCACCGGGACGAAATACCCCAAAATTTATTTTTAGAATGCGAAATTTTTTATTTATGGGGTTTAGATTTTATAGGGCATCTCCCTCGCTCGTATAATAATCGTTATATTCTCGTTGCGGTCGATTACGTGTCAAGGTGGGTGGAAGCGCAAGCTCTCCCTACCAACGATGCGAGAGTCGTCGTACAATTTTTGAAAAAAATATTTTTCCATTTTGGCTTGCCTCACGCAATAATAAGTGATAGAGACACCTACTTTTTAATAGCTAATTTGATAAAATTTTAGCTAAATATGGCGTTACACACTCTCCACCGCCTATCAACCGCAAACTAGCGGTCAAGTAGAGGTAGTTAATTGGGAGTTAAAAAGAATTTTAGAAAAGATGGTGTCAGTTAATAGGAAGGATTAGTCAATTAAGCTTAATGATGTGCTCTGGGCTTATCGGACGGCGTACAAAACTGTCATCGATTGTACACCATACTTATTAGTCTATGGCAAGACTGTCATTTACCGGTGGAATTAGAACAACGGGCATATTGGGCGCTAAATTTTTTAAATCTTGATTTAAACTTAGCCTCTGAACATCGAAAATTACAATTAAATGAATTAGATGAATAGTGTGCAAACGCCTACGAAAATAATAAATTTAATAAGAAGCGATCTAAGTTTTATCACGACAAAAAAATAAAATTTACAAAATCTTTTTAACCGGGTGATTTAATCCTTCTTTATAATTCACGTCTAAGGCTTTTTCCCAAAAAATTAAAGTCCCGGTGGTCTGGCCCCTCTATAATCAAAGAGGTTTGGCCATACGGGACCGTTCTTATTGACCACCCCAAAAAAAGTTCATTTAAGGTTAACGGAAACTGCCTTAAATTATATCATTCAAACGACACCTCAAATGGCCAAAGGGAAACTTTCAACATACCCAATATCTAAGTTATCACCGCTAAATTAGTCAAGCAACGCGACGGTAAACAAAGATTTTATGTTAGGCACCCCATAGTTCTCTTCTCTTTATTTTGATTTTTTTGGGGTTTAGCATGTTTTTGCAGGTTTTGTTCCGGCAACACCGACTACCAACCAGGGAAGCCTTCTTCTCCCCTCTTTTCCTTAATGTTTTGAATTTTTAATTTTAATGTGCACTCATTTTTTTTCCTTGTTGGTATTGCATACTTAGCTTTAAATATTAGGGACAAGGTTTAATTTTAAGTATGGGGGTGTAGTGTAGCTTCCTAAGCTTAGAAATATTCTAAAATCTATAAAATTAGAAAATTTCAAAAAAAAATATATATAACCCCTAAAAATAAAAAAAACATTTTATTCCTTTTTTATGCACTTACAAAACCACAAAAAAAATAGAAAAAAACAAAATCTAATTTCTTAGAAAGGGAGGTTTTGGATGTCATCTCATCATATCCCCTAGTACCGGTGAGAGCATTTCACAGGGAATACCTCGGGAAGTCTAAGAATTAACAAAAATATACACCATACTTGTTGTTTTTATTATTTCCTAGAAATCTAGTTTGAGGATTAGTTATAAGTGTTTTTATGTTTTAAATCTAGCTAATGTTTTGTTTTATCAGAATTTGTTAGATTTAAATTTTGGGTAATTTAGTTTTAAGAAGCATTTTATGTTTTTAAATCGATTAGAGAATTTATTTAGCATTACTTCTCTTTTTAATTTTAATTGACTTCATTTTGTAGTAGATTGGCCAAACATCCTTAGATTTCAATTATATTTTCTTCTAGCTTTCAGATCATAGGAAATTTCATTGCGCTAAAAATTTGCTCTCAAAATTGTTTAGTTTATAAGCTAGAAATATTTCTTTATCCCCCACCATTTGTTGGCATAAAAAATAGTAAAAGATCATATGTCATGGGAATAAGAGGATAAAATTCATTATTCCCTAAACATATGCACCTAAAATTATTTAAAAGACTATCTTATGGAGTAAGAGGATAAAATTCATTACTACTAAACATATACATTTGCGGTTTTATTTGAAGAGAATTTTAAAAAATTATATGGCATGGAAAATGAGATGATAAAATTCATCATTTTCCTAAACATATACAAATAAAAAAATGATGAGTGAGGTGAAAGGATAAAATCCATCACCTTCAAATTAGGATCTCTTCATTTGTCATTTTGTATGTAACCCCTCCTTAGTCAATTTTATTGGTTTTGGGCCTAAATTAAATTATTAAGAGAGCAATATTTTAGTAGGTTGTCTTTTCCTTAATTTTTTTATGTTAAGAATTTTTATAATTTCAATCTAATTTTGTATGACAATTTCAATAATTTTGTTTACTAAATAGTCATCTTGAGAAGCCTTTAGCTAAGCATGTGCCTCTTTTTAAATTAATATCATAATTTACGACTTAATTCTTGAATTTTTAGAATTTATTTTTAACTTACTCTTGATTTAATAAAATTTTAGTTAGTTAAAAATAATATCGATGTCTTGTAAAATATTTCTCATTCTTTTGCTCTGGAATAGCAAAAGCTCAAGTTTGGGAGTATTTGATGAGTGGTTTTTATACATATTTTTAGTATAGTTTGTGTAATATTAAAATGAATTAGTGAAAATTATATGTATTCTCCTAAATAAATCAATTCTTTTTATATTTGTGTACTAATTTAAGTTTATTTTCTGTTTTCCAGTTTTTTGGACATTTTGAGAAAAAATTCCCAGTACACTCCCTCGGTCACGCCCATGAACGAGGGCATGTCAACTTAAAATGGTGTTCCAGACTTGCTGCCACTGACCTGAGCTCAAGCCGAGAAGAATCTCCAGTACACGCCCTCGGACACGGGCGTGGCCGAGAACGTGTCAACTTAATCCAGCAGTTCCAGCTCAGTCGACCGTGTTCTGAAGCCATGTCAAGATTTTTGCCAAGTGACCTAGAAGTCAAGCCTGTGTCCAACCGTCCATCACATGCCCAGCCCAAGGATCACCCCCTGAGGGTTTGTCGCACTCGACACGCTTGTGTAAACCAGAAGTCACGGGCATGTACCTCCTGGCTATCCGATCACGCGCTGTCCCGCCAAGAATCTCCCTCCAAATGTAGATTTTAAGAGTACACGCCCTTGGACATGGGTGTGACCATAGGCGTGACATGTTGTGTAACGCCTACAATTACTCCAGATCGCGCACCTCCGCGACCGTTTCGATTCCGACCCAGACATGCCCTAGGTCACGGGTGTGACTTAGGGCGTGTAACTTGAAACTTTTGCCTATTTAAAGTTATCTGCTCCAGAACTCATGACACAAATTTTTGGCAGTGTTTTCTGAGTTTTAGCCTTCTATTTTACTGTTCTAGTGTTCTACTTGCACTCTCTTTTTCCATATAAGTTCTTTTAGAATTTTAATTACTTGTAATCTTCGAGTTTTCTTACTTGTAATTCTCTTCCACTAGCAATAAAATTGTCTTTTTTTCTTCTTAATCTCTTTTTGTTTCATCATGCATTTCTTTACTTTTGTTAATTCATCAGTCTCAATGAGTAGCTAACTTCTCTTTAGTACTCGATCGAGATGACCCAAAGATGAAATGATCATGTTATAATCTATATTTTCTTCTTCTCTTTTTGAGTTGCTAATGATTTACCTTTGATCTATATTGAGTGAGTTCATATTCTTGATATATGATTTTCATTTATGTTTTCGTACTTTAGTTAGTCGAGAGGCTCGTGTGTGAATCAATCATTCATGAGTAAAGAGAATTGTATGCAATCCTCGAGAGAGGACAACGAAATTCTCGTGGATTGCAGTCAAATCCAATAGCGAGGTTCATAACGTAAAGCAAGCTTTAGGTATTCGGTTTGAGAACGAGAGTTCAGCCGATCAACATAAACTTAGGTGGGGCAAGCCGAGAGAGAGGAGCCTTCATATTTTGGGAACCTCCATGGTCAAAGCATCTTCATAAAGAAAATTAGAATCTTATTTCTTCCGATTATTTTAATTCTGAGGTGATTCAAAGATCAAGTGCTAGTTTTTAATTATAAATCTTGATCCTTTGTTTAAATAGAAATTTTAGTTCTTTTTATTTCACAAACCACCCAAAGTTCTAGTTGATAAAATAATAGCAATTTTCTTGAAGTAAAAGTATTCAACGCGCCCGAAAAAATACGACTTTAATATTTTAATATCCTATACTATATTCGATAAGGTACGTTTGCTTTTATCAATATATAAGTGGAGAACATCTTCTTCTTGATTTTTATGAATCTCTAAATGTTCCTATCTGTAATCTTAATTGTCTGAATTGTGAGCCCTCAAGGCTTATTTATAGAAACATCTGTCAACGGCCAAGAATCAAGAAAGATTTATTTAATTAAGACCTACTAGGATAAATCTCCTGCTTAACGCGTCAGATGGTGGATTTCAAATTGAAATTTAAGCTAAGGCATAATTCTCGGTTTTCTTCTCGCGTCTTGCATATATAGAAATCTTCTGGATGATACACTCTTCTAGACGATATAAGTCGTCTAGACGATATAAGTCTTATGTACGATATAAGCCTTCTGAACGATATAGGTCTTCTGCACGATACATGTCTTCTGCATGATACAGCTCGTCTAGACGAGACAACTCTTATAGACGACATTGGACTTGGCCAATATTAAGATATAGATCATATCTGGCTGATGTAGCTATGGTCCAGCCGACATAGAATTTTGTCGTCAAGATCGTCTAACCGATACAACAGTGGTCTAGACGGCATAGAATCCTTGTCGACTAGATCATCTAGCCGATATTTGCTTTACTAATCTTAAATTTATTCCAACCTATTAGTTATCTTTGCAGCTTCATTTCCAGACCTTTTCCAAATGACTTTTCCTTAATAGTGACAAGTCTAATATAATGTTAGATCATAAGTCAACATATGTTTTGCACCATGAGGGATTACATAGGCAAAACATTGTTTGATGGACTATAAGCTTAACCCTACATTAGCCAGCACTTTTGTTATACATATCACATCAAAACTAGAATAGAGCATCAAATACATGATGTGTTTATTGTTATCCTGAGGGATTCTTCAAATTAAGAATCTTGTGGTCAATATTCCCAATAGATTGTATATATGGTTGGGATGATCATTATTCTTAAATCCGGGTGATTGCTCTACGTATACCTCTTCTTTAATATATCCATTTAAAAAGGCACTTTTGACGTCCATTTGATATAGTTTAATTCATTTGAAACTAGCAAATGCAAAAAATATTCTAATGGACTCAAAGCGAGCTACAAGTGCAAATGATTCCTCTAAGTCTATCCCATCTATTTGAGAACATCCCTGAGCAAAAAACCTAGCTTTATTTCTAGTTATCCTAGAGTAACCATCTAGTTTATTTTTGTAGATCCATTTTATACCTATGACCGGATGGTTACTAGGACGCTCAACAAAAATACATACCCTATTACGTTCAAATTAGCTTAGCTCCGCGTGCAATAAACCAAGATTCATCATTCAATGCTTCAGAAATATTCTTAGGTTAAATTTCAGAAATAAAACATAAATTTGAGAATGATTCATGTAAGGATGAACGAGTTCTTACCCCATGTGAAGGTTCCCCAATTACCAAGTCCCATGGATGTTGCTTTGAAAATTTTAAGATACTTGGAGTCTTGTATCCCTCGTCATTCTTTATCTCATCCTTTTCTTCATCTTTCTCATCAGCTTGCTCCAATATTGGATGTTCATTATCGTCATCCCATGTACTAGATCCTGATTCTACATAGGTAGCATGCTCATCAAAGTTCATATGAATACATTCTTCAACAACCAAAGTTCTTTTATTATAAACCTGATATGCACGACTAGTGGATGAGTACCCTAAAAATGTCTATATTGGATTTTTCATCGAATTTCGCTAATTGATCTTTGGTGTTAAGAATGAAACATTTGCAACCAAAGACTTTGAAATAAGACACATTAAGTTTCTTTGCAAAATATAGTTCATATGGAGTTAATTTTAATATTGGGTGAAGCATAATCCGATTCATTGCATAAAATGATGTATTGACTACTTCAGCCCAAAAATACCTAGGTAAGCTATATTCTGCTAGCATAGTGTGTTCAAGTTCTTGTAGCGTTCTATTTTTCCTTTCCACCGCTCCATTTTGTTGTGGAGTACGAGGAGCGAAAAACTCATGACGGATTCCTAAGTTGTTGCAAAACGTAGTAAAATTTTCATTTTTAAATTCTCTCCCGTGTTTTGACCTTATACATTTAATTTTCATTTCCATTTCCATTTCATTTTGAATAGGTGTGCGCGGAGTGAACTCGTGAAAAGCACCGAATTTAGAAGCTAGTAATATGATTAACCAAACCTAGAGTAATCATCAATCACAACAAATGTATACCTTTTACCACCTACACTACATGTACTAATTGGGCCAAAAAGATCCATATGAATTAATTGTAGTGGTCTAGATGTAGTAATATCATTTTTGCTTTTAAATGGTGATTTGGTAAATTTTTTGTTTTGGCATGGAGAACATAATGATGTTAAACTACAATTTAAGTGTGGAAGACCACGAACTAGTTTTTCTTTTGATAGTATAATAATAAGTTTACTACCGGAGTGTCCTAGACTCCTAGTTCCTATGCCTTAATTCTGACTCCTCGTTTTTGGCAACTAAGCATTTTTATTATGTACAACCCCGTGTTCGTCGAGGGATGAATTCGGAATCGGGTATAGGCGAAGCGAGTAAGGGCTCGCCGCCTTGCGACGAGCAGGTCGCACGGGCGGGGCGAGCCAGACTCACCTCCTTGCGAGGAGTGGAGTGCGAGGGAGAGGCTTGTGTATGCTCGCCGATTTGGGGTGCCCTTAGCAACTGCTAGGCGAGCGGGACTCACCGCTCTGCGTAAGCGACTCAGGCTAGTAGAAGGGGGCGAGCACAATCTTCGTCCATCAATCACTCTCCCACCCAGGAGTGTGGATGCGCGGGACACTAGGCGAATAAGGGGCGGAACCCCACTTGCCCGGGAGGTCGGGGATTTGGCGAGTGGTGCCTTCACGAACCACTCACATAGTAAGATCTCGCGAACCCCACTCGCCCGGGAGGCCAGGGATCTGGCGAGTGGTGCCTTCACGGACCACTCGCATAATAAGATCTTGCGAACCTGACTCGCGGGAAGTCTAGCGAGTGGAAACTTCACGGGTCACTCGTCCAGTGGGGTCTAGAGGTGAATTTACCTGATACCCTTTGGGGGCTTCCAATAGCACTTCAAACAACAGAGTTTGGCTGTTAGCAGACCAGTTTGGGGTGTGTATAGTAAAACCAAAAGGCGGAGTTGCGTTATTAGCAGACCTAGTTGAGAAAGCTATAAATAGACCCTGAAGGGCACCTTTGGAGGGCATGCAATCTTAGTGCTTCTCCTTCCTCTGGACAATTCGGAATAGTGTCCAAGGCTCTCCAAGGTGCCCAGCTTCAGCTTTGGCTTGGGAGGGGAAGCACTCAAAAGATCTTTCGGGTGTGTGGTAGGACCTCCGCACTGTAGCCAAGGGTCGGTGTTCAGTTTTAAATCTTCGGTCAGGTTCCTCTACGGGATCAGTCTGTGCTAGCTGCCCCCTCTTAGGGGTCCGAACTCCTCGTTGGGCCAAATCTCAGTTCCAACATTTTTGGTGTGGTGAGCGTGGACTGCAGCTAGTACAAGAAATTCCCAATGAGGCAACATGGCTGGAGAGGATGAGCGATAGGCCGGCTATGGCGGTTCACCACCATCTGGCTCACCAGCAACGGTAGGGATGATGCCAAATTTTTGAAGGGAGGTGCTCGAGAAGAGCCTCACCGTCGCTGCGACGCGAGGCGAGCTTACAACCCCAGCAGCCCAGGTCGTCCCGCTGTCGGGGGTAGGAGAGAACGCCTCGGGGCAGAGGCTCGGCAAGGAGCAGGTCAGCGAGGCGACGGGCCGAGATCTAACCGGACGAGAGTTGTTTCCCAGCTCGGCGAGCGCGAGCCCGATGGGTGAACTCGTGGGGCGAGTGGCACAGGCAAGAGCGGCGAATGGTGGAAGCCCGTTCTATGACCTGGGGCTTTTCGCACCAGCCCCGGAGGGGTTCAGGGAGCCGGACATGGTCTATCGCACCAGAGATATAGGTATATGTTAAATTGGTATAAGTTTATTGTTCTTTTCTGTTATGTCCATATGATGTGTTTGAATGCTGGAGTGCCCCAGATCGATTCCACTACCAGGCTCTCATTAGACGGTGGATCAGGTTGATCTCTGGAGAGGCTGGTAAGGTAAAGTTGTACTGAAGTGCCCCAAATTTATTCCTCTGTCGGGCTCTCACTAGACGGTGGGTCAGGTTGATCTCTAGAGAGTTCGGCAAGGTAAAGTTGTGTTGAAGTGCTCCAAATCGATTCCGCTGTCGGGCTCTCACTAGACGGTGGGTCAGGTTGATCTCTGGAGAAGCTGGCAAGGTAAAGTTGTGCTGGAGTGCCCCAGATTGATTCCGCTGTTGGGCTCTCATTAGATTGTGCGTCAGGTTGATCTCTGGAGAGGCTGGTAAGGTGAAGTTGTGCTGAAGTGCCCCAAATCAATTTCGTTGTCGGGCTCTCACTAGACGGTGGGTCAGGTTGATCTCTAGAGAGGCTGGCAAGGTAAAGTTGTGCTGAAGTGCCCCAGATCGATTCCGCTGCCGGGCTCTCACTAGACGGGGGGTCAGGTTGATCTCTGGAGAGGCTGGCAAGGTAAAGTTGTGTGGGAGTGACCCAGATCGATTCCGTTGTTGGGCACTCATTAGATGGTGGGTCAGGTTGATCTCTGGAGAGGCTGGCAAGGTAAAATAGTGTTGAAGTGCGCCAGATCGATTTCGTTGTCGGGCTCTCACTAGACGGTGGGTCAGGTTGATCTCAGGAGAGGCTGGCAAGGTAAAGTTGTGATGAAGTGCCCCGGATCGATTCCGCTGTCGGGCTCTCACTAGACGGTGGGTCAGGTTGATCTCTAGAAAGGCTGGCAAGGTAAAGTTGTGTTGGAGTGCCCCAGTTCGATTCCGCTGCCGGGCTCTCATTAGACGGTGGGTCAGGTTCATCTTTGGAGAGGCTGGCAATGTAAAGTTGTGTTGAAGTGCCCCAAATCGATTCCGATGTCGGGCTCTCACTAGACGGTGGATGAGGTTGATCTCTGGAGAGGCTGGCAAGGTAAGGTTGTGCTGGAATACCCCAGATCGATTCTGTTGTCGGGCTCTCACTACACGGTGCGTCAGGTTGATCTCTGAAGAGGCTGGTAAGGTGAGGTTGTGTTGGAATGTCCCAGATCGATTTTGTTGTCGGGCTCTCACTAGACTGTGGGTCAGGTTGATCTCTGGAGAGGCTGGAAGGAATAAGCAAGGTGTTAGCCTAGGGAAAGATCTATTACCAGGATCCTCCTATCAAGAAAGGGCGAAGCGACCTGGAGCTCGCTCCACTAATGCTCGCAAAATTGTGGGACGCGAGGGGCAGAGTCCTGCTCGCCAGATCTAGGCAACGCGGTCTGGTGGCACATACGGGTGGGTGAGCCCGGGTCTCGCGGATCCAAATGAACAAGCGAAGCAATCAAGAGAAATGGGTTGAGTTAAGAAACACGTGTAAGATGGTGTAGGTTAAGTGCCTCTCGCGACATCTCAAGGTAGGCGAGCTCGAGACTCGCGGAAATGAATAGGTCAAAGGGCACGCGCTTCGCGAGTGCCAAAAATGTGAAATATGTGTGAGTACGCTGCGGTGAGACAAATATGAATGACAGACAAAGAAGAAAGCTAAGTAAGAAAGTTTCATTTCATTTCATCAAAAAGATCTAATAAAGGTCACGGCGGCCTCGCCAGCCAAAAATAAAAATGAAAATACAAGTATTTTATGCGAGCCCTAGGCATTGTCTTCGGACCGCTCGCTCTCGCCGTCGTCAGATTCTGGAAGCGGTAAGTACAGCTCTGGAACAACTTCCTCGACCTTCAACCGCGTCGCCTCGATGGACTAGAGGTCTGCCCCCTTCAAGGTGTTGAAGATATGCTTCGTCGTCGTGATTGCGTTCTTTTGCATCATCTCCTCGATCTCGCGCTCCGAATACGTCTAGATCTTGCCGCGGCGAGAAGCGGAGGGAGCACGGCTCGGGTCAGGTCGTTGTTCTAGGCCTTCAGCCAAAGGACCTCCTTCTCCAAGTCGGAGTTTCGGGAAAGGAGCTGACTGGCGGTCTCAGCATCCTGCAAGAGGAAAGTAAATTAGCCAAGGGAAAAGAACAGCGAGGAAAGAGGGGAGTTTTTCAATAACTTACCATCCCACCCTGGAGGCTGGCGAGGAGACCGTCGGAAATATTCATCTTCTCTTTAAGACCCGCGACCTCGTCAGTAGCGGCCTTTAGCTCGCGCTTGAGCTCTTCGGAATGCCGCTCCAACTGGAAGCATCGTCGACCCGTCATATGGGCGAGCTCCAGGGTGCGGAGCTGGGCTCGCGCTGTCACGAGCGAGCGCCCGGGTTGTTAGCTCATCAAAGTCTGCAGCATCCTCCCGGCCGTAAAGCCCGAAGAAAAAGGCGAAGGTGTTGCCCCTGATGGTCTCCTCCTCCACCCAGGAAGGGATGAGGGTTGACACAGAGGCCTTGTTGGCCTCCGGATCCCAGCGCAGCAGGGGGTCACCTGACTCATCCCGGTGCTTCGCGCCAACAAAAAAATTTCTATGGCTCGCCGGAGTGGGCAAGCCCGACGAGCCGGCGACCTCTCCAACGACCTCACCGGTCTCTTTGTCTGTGGACCGACTCGCTGGGGGGCTAGCTGCTGGTAGGTCCTCAAGGACCTCCTTCCACTTGCCCAGGGTTGGAGGTTTCTTCTTCTTGGGCGCTGGCTGCCGGACAAGCGTCCCGCGGCTCGCAGGTATGGGCCTCTTCTTGGAAGAAGGCGCTGAGGTGCTAGGGGCAACTCTGCAAGCGGTTGCGGCCGCGATAGCGAGCGCGAGGTCGGGGGGATGGCCCTGGCACTCGAATAAGCGGGGTGGAGGGGAAGATCCCGCTCTCCTACGAAGGATCCATGAATGGTTTGAGGGTTAGTTAGCGAAAGGAGAAGAATGTAATAAAAGAAGTTGGGAGAGAATGCGAGTCGAACCTGCTCCGGGCGGCACGGGGAGTAGCGAGTCGACATTTCGCCGAAGGTAGGTGACCTCGAAGTTCTTCTGCGAGAAGAATTGGAAGAGCTCGGCGTCATGACCACCGAGTGGGGGAGAGCAGTAGGTCGCCTCGTCACGTTGGACGGGAGAAAAGGGGATGTTGTCGAAGGGCCCCTTCACAAAGACAAACTTCTGGAGCCAGTAGTGGCTCTTATTGATCGCCTCGCAAACCTTGGTGTGCTGGCTCGCGAAATAGGCGGTCTCATCCTTGTAGGCCCGGAAGGAGAAGAGCTTGCGAAAGATCGACAAGCTGAACTCGATCTGCTCCTCCCACAGGTAGCAGGTGAAGGCTACCATGACGGCGACCGAGTTGGGGGTCATCTAGCCCGGAATCACGCCAAAATACTGAAGTACCTGGCGAACCCACGACAAGAGGTTAGAAGTCATATGAGAGCGCGAGAAGAAATATCACAAAGCCAATAAGTATCTGGCGAACTTCCGGCCATAGGGGCAGCCGCAAGCCGATGTCAAAGTGAGCTGCGGGAATGGCGAGCTCGTCGACCGAGAGGTCATTGATGGACTATGTTTTCGATGGCTGGCTAGAAGAGAACCCGGGCGAGATGTGGTGGGCGACCACGGAGGGGTACTCGCTCTCGGTAAGCGAGAAGTTGAAGAAGGAATGGTCGTAGAAGGTCCAGGCGCACTTTGCTCGGCCCTCAGCATCCCACCGTCACTGCCCGTATGATGAGTGCTTGCAAGAACTGTGGAAGCGAGCGCGAGAAGAAAGGCGCGAGATCTCGAGAACGAAGGAAGCAGAGGGCTGAAGAGTTAAATGCGATAGTTGGGCTAGTCGACGAAACCTATTTATAAGAAGACAGAAAAGGCAGGAAGGATTCGAAGCGGCGGAGGTGCGGTTAGAAGAATCTCATTTGTGATACGCTTCGGTCCTTGAGCCCGCCCCTCCTCACCCGCTCGTAACAATAAGGTCGCGCGAGCACTCTAGCAGGCGAAAAAGACGCGCTATACACGAGGCGAGCCTAATATAAATCACGTGCGAGAGTAAAGAAAAAATGAAAAAGTAAGCGAGCGCGATACAGGCAACATCATCACAGAGCGAGTAAACGCAGGCAAAGGGCCCATTAAGGGAAAAAGATACCAAGCTAATAATTTTGATATTGTTCGTAGATTGTTCAGTAAATAAATATAGTACATTACAAGGGTCGTCGAGTGGGTGTGAGCTCGAGCAGGATCAATATTGGATCCACCTCCATCGGCCTCGACCTCGCACCCCCAAGCTTGGCGGCACGCGGGGATAATGGTAGGTGAGGACGGCACGGAGCTCGCATTATAGCAAGCGCACCTGGTCCTTCGCTCGTGACAGGTGCACCCCCGGGGAGGTGACCTCGCCACGGGCATCCAGACGCAGTCAGCGAGGAGCCGCGCGTAGTCATCCTCAAGGGCGGCCAGCCGGTCCTCGGAGGACACCCTGTCCTCCCGTGCCTGGTCTTGAAGATCCTACAGCATGAAGTCGTACTTCCTGAGCACCTCGGCAGTCCACCACTTCAGCACCTCTGGATCGTAGGGATCGCCCAAGAAGTCGACGATCTTGTCCGGTGAAGGCGGAGGCGAGAGATCTTCCTCCCCAAAATCAGGGTTGACAGGGGAGATCTCGCGAACACCTGCAAGTAAGCACATCAGTCTATGAGGACGAGGTGCGAGTGATTGCTGAGCTAACCAACCTGGCGATGGTATGATTCCCTTGTCGTGGGGGTGGCGGGAGGAGCTCGGCTGCCCTTGGAAGGCTTCGGTGCAGGTAAAGGTGACCGACTTCCCCAGGCCAAGGGGGAGCGGTGTGTTGATGGCGATCCGAAGGGTGGCGGGTAGCGAGCCGTCAGGACCCTTCTCTCCTAGGAGGCTAGAGCCTGGGACTTTTGTGGTCGAGTCCTGCGGGACTGGCGATTCTGGAAGAGAGATGGGTCTTCCGGGCGTCGCAAGGAGGGTGGGTGCAAGAGACGACAAAGCAGGTAAATCAGTGGCCAAGAGAATCCAATTAGATGGAAGGAAAGGCGAGTAGCTCACCAGGTCGCGGTGATGGATCGCGCAGGGTGGTGAGGTCTTTGCCTTTGGCCGCCGAGCCGGCCCTCCAAGGGGATGGATGGCGAGCGCTCGTCAGGTCCTCACTCGCGGTCTCTCCCTCGAGAAGCGCATTCTGCGGGCAAGAAAATGATGTTAGCATAGTTTCATGGGAGATCAAGACCTATCAGATTGAATACCTGTTGGGCGAGCCCGGCACCAGGTGACGGATCCGGGAGCGAGGACCCATCCTCCCCGGGATGTCGCCTGACTGTCATCGCCTTTTTGGCTTGGGGGAAGTCGCGGGGCCCTCCGGCCGAGCCAGGGCACGAGCTCAACAGTAAAGGATCGTCGTTCCGCCCTCGACGCATCCAGGGGAGCTTCGGCTTCTTCTGAAAGAGGCATCCTTCAAAGCTACAGTAGTGGACGGCGAAAGAAGGCAAAGGGTTCAGGGGGTTACCCATCGCCCATGATTGGTGGTATTTATAGCGTTGGGGATGGGGCCCACCAGAAGATTCCTGTCAGGTCAGCAACCGGCCGGCGAACACGGAGGGTTGGATGATTCTTTACGAGCTTAAGATAATCTCACAAAGAGCGGGGATTGTGTACAACCCCATGTTCGCCGAGGGATGAATTGGGAATCGGGTATATGCAAAGCGAGTAAGGGATCGTCGTCTTGCGACGAGCGGGTCGCACAGGTGGGGCGAGCCAGACTCACCTCCTTGCGAGGAGCGGAGTGCGAGGGCGAGGCTAGTGTATGCTCGCCGCTTCGGGGTGCACTTAGCAACGGCTAGGCGAGCGGGGCTCCCCGATCTGCGTAAGCGACTCAGGCTAGTAGAGGGGGCGAGCACAATCTTCGTCCATCAAGCACGCGCCAACCCAGGAGTGTGGATGTGCGGGCCGCTAGGCGAATGAGGGGCGGAACCCCACTCGCCCGGGAGGCTAGGGATCTGGCGAGTGGTGCCTTCACGGACCACTCGCATAATAAGATCGCGCAAATCCCACTCGCCCGGGAGGCCAGGGATCTGGCGAGTGGTGCCTTCACGGACCACTCGCATAGTAAGATCTCGCGAACCTGGCTCACGGGAAGTCTGCCGAGTGGCGCCTTCACGGGCCACTCGCCTAGTGGGGTCTAGAGATGAATTTACCTAGATACCCTTTGGGGCTGCCAATAGTCCTTCAAACAACGGAGTATGGCTGTTAGCAGACCAGTTTGGGGTGTGTATAGTAAAAACCAAAAGGTGGAGTTGCGTTATTAGCAGACCTAGTTGAAAAACTATAAATAGACCCTGAATGACACCTTTGGAGGGCATGCAATCTTAGTGCTTCTCCTTCCTCTGGACAATTCGGAATAATGTCCAAGGCTCTCCAAGGTGCCCAACTTCAGCTTTGTCTTGGGAGGGGAAGTGCTCAAAAGATCTTCTGGAGGTGTGGTGGGACCTCCGCGCTGTAACCAAGGGTCGGTGTTCAGTTCTAAATCTTCGGTCAGGTTCCTCTACGGGATCAGTAGGTGCTATCTGCCCCCTCTTAGGAGCCTGAACTCCTCGTTGGGCCAAATCTCAGTTCCAATGGATTAGATGGAGATAAATCATCAAACGTGATAGTATAGACATTGTGTTTCCTAGGTGCGGTTAGCAGTACATCATTAGTCTTAGCATTTATAACTTTGCATGAGTTTGTAGAGGTTTCAAATAAAACATTAAAGCCCTTATCGCATAGTTGACTAATAGAAATGAGATTATGTTTTAGACCATCTACAAACAAGGCATTTGAAATAGAAAAAAGTTTGTTACCTACTGTGCCCACACCCAGTATTCTTCCCTTGTTGTTGTCGCCAAAAGTTACCATGCCTCATTTATTTTTCTCCAGGCTAAGGAACTTCTCTTCATCTCTCGTCATGGTCTTGGAACAACCGGAGTCCAAGTACCACACGTTCTCTTTGTCCTTAGCATGTCAACACACCTAAAAAGAAGATGAGAGTAAATATCTAGTTACCCAAGTTGTTCCACCCATGGTGTAGGTAGAAGACTTCGGCACCCAGATTTGTGTTACAGCTTTAGATCCTTTCTTCACACAGAGCCTAAAGTGTGACCAAACCTTTTACATTCGACACACTTAGTGTAAGCGGTGGATGTAGCCGTTCGCGTTTTGGGTGGGCTCATGCTGGAAGAAATATGAGTTTCCAAATTTTACAGTTTTGTTTTTCATTTCAGATTTCAGCCTATTTGATGGGGAGTGGCTACTACCTGCGTTAGCGCTAGTGCTTGGCGGTAGCTATGAATTATTGTATACCAATCTGAGTTTTCATGATCCATGACACTGGTATCCTAGCACCATATCTATTGACTTCTGACTTATACCAAATTTGTGAATCGCATTATTCAGGTCATGGATCCTAGCTGTCAAAGCGGTGTTTTCCGTGACAAGCATTACACACTGATTTGCAAACTGTTTCTTCCGGTCTTCAATGTGGCCAAGGGATATCTAAAGCCTTTTCTCCAAGTCCTTCCTCTCTTTAGTAAGAGTTTCGATTGAGGAAGTCTTGGAGAGGCTTTCATTCAACTCTTTAATTATAGCCAGCGAATGGGAGCACTCGTGGCATTCTACTTTCTCTTTGGGCACATTTTATCAGTTCTTTATTCAAATGTTTTATTATCTTTTTCAGTTGTTTATTTTCAGTTTTTAATGTGCTATTTTCATCATGAAAACTATCTAACTCTTTGCACATACATTCATATAAATCATAAAGTTCTTCGTAAGATGGAGGGGTTACCTCAGTGTCGCCATGAGCACTAGCTTCATTGTCAGATTCTTGATGATGTGTCCCCCCATGAGGCAGAGATTCGCCTCCTCCTCATTGCTCGAACTCAGGGTGCTTGATTCGTCGGATGATGAGTCGTCCATTGTTGACGCCTTCAACACCTTCTTTTATTTTCCCCGATTCTTCCACTCTTTTTCTTCCTTTAAGAGTTTTAGACACTCTCTCTTGATGTGTCCGGATTTGTGGCAATGAAAGCATTTCGGGGTGGATTTGTCCTCATCACTTTCCGCCACCTTTGGCGGCTTGCAACATATCTTCTTTCCTTCAGTACTGCTCTTCATAAATTTTCGAAAATTATTTATCTTCTTTGGATTTCTCATGAACCTCTTGAACCCTTGAACATAGAGGCTCTCTTCATCATCGGTCTCCTCTGCCATCTCCTTTTCATTAGCAGACTTCAGTGCGAGAGCCTTCTTCTTGGGCTTCCTAGGATATTCTTCAACTTGAATCCTCAGCTCCACCACATGAGTTTTCAGATTTTCAATGAGGCTCTCTATCTCTAATGTGCTGATGTCATGCGACTTCGCTATGGAGGTCACCTTTAGGTTGAACCTTGGAGGAAGGGATCGGAGGATCTTCCTTAGTAGATCCCCATTTGAGAACGTTTTTCAAAGAGACCTCGAGGCATTGACAATTTTAATGAAGCGAGTGTACATAGTGTCCACCTCCTCGTCGGTCTCAATGCGGAACTGTTCATATTCAGATTCCAATCGGAACAATTTCGATTCTTTCACCTGTGAGGTACCTTCATGAGTTAATTCTAGTAGACACCAAATATCATAAGCAGTTTCACAATTACATATTCTATTAAATTCAGTTTTGTCTAGCGCACAAAACAACGAGTTCATGGCTTTGGCATTATTTGTGCAATGACGCTTATCTTTCTCATCCCACTTATCTCGCAGTTTTACCAAACTTTGATCTACTACAATGATAGTGGGTGATGTGTATCAATTTTCTACCATGGCCCATAAATTAATGTCTAGCGTCATAAGAAATACTCTCATGCGTGCCCTCTAGTGATTGTAATCGCTATCCATGAATGGTGTGGGTCTACTTACTCCTTGTCCCTCGTAGAATGTGTGATTGTGGTTGGTCATATTGCTTCAGGGTTTTAATCCTTTTTGAAGCAACCTGCCTCTGATACCACTTGTTAGATTTGTGACCAACCTTAGAGGGGGTGAATAAGGTTTGACGCAAATTACTGAGATTTTAAAATTTTGTTTAAGTAGGAATACGTTCCCTGTAAATTATCGCGGGGCGGTAGAGATACCGTCGATGATATCTTACAAAGACTGCATTCTTGAGACTTAGTTTCGTTCGATCCGTGCAGAAGATCGTTTCAACGTTTTTGAGATTGTAATTTCAGACAAGCTATTTTCAATATTAACTAGTGATTGCACACAACTAACAAAGAATAAAAATAACAATTCATTATAAGATTTAAATGAGATTACAATTACAAGATTGTGATCTCCATGATGCCAAATATCGAAAGCGATGAATAATACGATCTTGGGTTTTTATACCGGCCCTCCCCCCGAGGACCGGTTATCTCTCTCATCTCCCCCAAAAGGTCTTCGAGACCTCCTTAGACCTCCCTAGTCTAGACGCCCCTCACGGACGATTTTCCCACGAAATCCTCCCTGGAATCCGACATCATCCCCGGATGATTTCTCCACGTCACACGATACAATAAAACAAAGAGAAGAAATACAGAGATATTAAAATAGATCAGAGAAGATAAAGTTGCTCCCTCAAAGATTGTCTCCGGAGTGTTGAAATTTTCTATAAAATTCTAGAAGCGGGAATTAGGCGCAGGAACACTTCAACCATACCAAGCTAAGTAACCAGCAACAATAGAAGGACAAGAAAATCAGGTATTAACTATCTCCTTCACAATTCGAGACATACATGTCGAGACATGATTTATTAGAATACAAGATGGAGAAAAACAGAAACAACAAAGCAGTTGGCGGTCACCAAAAATTGAGATCGCTAGAGACTGCTCCAACTGTCAGACCACATGGCAACCACTGAGATAGCGCAAACAGAACCAGATCAAAAATCTGCTATCCGTCAAACCGCCACCTCAGACCGCACGAATTGCTAACTTATTGCTCTGCTGAAGAAAACAACCTGTCCGCATTGCTTGATCTCCTGACCGCAAGGTCGCATAACCACAGAAGCTAACCGCGAACAGAAAAGAGAAACTGCAAAAACTGTCACCAGACCGCAACTCAGATCGTCTACCAGCAAAGGTCGCCTGACCGCTGAGCTTGTCGCGAATAGCAGAAGAACTACAACTCAGTTCATCAGAGGCGAACTAGTTATTCAACACTGGGAAAATGCCAAGGAAGAAGACCGTTGTGAGACCGCACCACCTGCGAACACAACAAGCGATTAACCAACTTCCAGATCGTGTAGTCACAAATCCTGAGACCGGCAAACGCAAAACCCGAGCTTAGTTCTTACAGTTCTCTTATTTTCTTCTTTTAAATGACGGGCCCTGCACCTCTATTTATAGGCAGACAAACAGATGTTGTCACCGCCCCAAAGAGATACAAACACCGCCTAATTAGATCGCACGCGGTCAACCTGAAACAGGCCGCGTGATCACCTACAGGGATCCTTCAAAAGCCCGGCTAGCCGACCTCGACTAGAAACAAAGGGAGCACGTGCAGACCACGCGATCTCTGTGGTCTGACTTCTTCAAACCGCCCAGGTCACTTCTACTTCAAAAATTCAACACTCCCCCTTGAAGTGGGAAGTGGAAGTCAACCCAAGAAGAACTCGTAATCGACCAAATGGTCCCTTCTACAACGGCTTCGTGAAGAAGTCCGCGACATTGTCCTCGTTCCGCACAAGAGAGCTCTCTCTGGATGTCATGTTTCCTGCAAAAGTTGAAGAACTCACTTGAGGTGAACTCCCCTCCATTGTCAGTTCTCAACTTCTAGATCCGCAAACCAAGCCGGCCCTCCACAAGCTCCTTGAACTCCACAAACTTTCTAAACACCTCAGACTTCTCCTTCACAAAGTATACCCAGGTATACCTAGTGAAATCATCAATCAAGATCAGCATATACCTACTACCTCCAAGATTGGCAGTTGCGGTAGGTCCAAACAAATCACCATGAATACACACCAATGGTGTTTTGCATCTGGTCTGTGACTTGTCAAATGGAAGGCAAAGAGCCTTACCAATCTGACACCCAGCACAAACGTGACCATCACCTAAGGATGATAGACTAGGCAGGTTATTCACCAGGCCTTTTGCCGTCATAGCCTTCAGTTTATCCATACCAACATGTCCAAGCCTCTCATGCAAGATAGCAGTGTTGTCGTTAGCTCTCATCTAATCAACATAGGAGCTTGTTGATAGAACAAACAAGTCCTTTACCCTCCTCCCAACATGAGTGGCCTCAGCCTTCACGGTTGAGACATTTCAGAGAAACTTCACTTCTGTTGGACCAAACAGAACGTGATATACAGCATCTACAGCATTGGTCACGGAGAAGAGGTTCTCCATACCCGGAACATGATACACACTCCTCAAAGTGAGTGGATCTCTATCACCGCCCAAAGAAACAACACCCTCCTTCTCGACTGCATGAATAGTATCATCAGCGGTAATAATATCATCATTACCTGAGTATGCCTGCAGAGAAGAGAACTTCGACTCATCCCCAGTGAGGTGATGACCACACCCTGAGGCCACAATCCAATCATCTTTGTAGTTGATAGAAGCCAAAGCATGAACACAAGTGCCCATCATGAAGGAACCTTCACCCCAACTACCTTCAGCACTGGAATCTACCTCTTCTTTTCCTGAAGCATGCCCTGGTTGAAGATTATTTCTGCAGTCCCTTTTGAAGTGACCAGGTTTGTTGCACTTGAAGCACCTTGGCCCTTCTTTCTTCTTCCCATCAGGCTTAGGAGCATAGCTCCTCTCCTGCAGATATGAAGTTGAAGGAACATCTTTAGCAGGCGACTTCTTCTTCTTGTCCCATCTCTTCTTTTTACCTGAATACAGAACCTCACTTTCTCCCCGGAGACAGATATCTCTGCCATCTGCTTAGCTAAGCTCTCCTGCGAAGCAAGCAAATTCTCTAACTCAAGTAGAGATGGTTGATTGGCATAACCATGCATAGAAGTAACAAAGGCCGCATACTCCCTCCGCAAGCCGCGGATTATGTGTCTCTTCAGCTTCGCTTCTGAGATAGGATCTTTTGGGTCCAATGTCGATATCTCAGCACATAAGTTCTTCATCTTTAGAAAAAAGGATGAAATGGACAAGTCTCCTTGAGTTGCTTTTGCCAACTCATTCTTAAGAAATTGTAGTCGTGCTACATTCTTCAGGTTGAACAAGCCATCCAAGGCCGTCCAAATCTCAGCAGCTGACCAACATCCAATGATGTGGTCGAAGAGCTCAGGGATGAAAGCACGCTTGAGAGTGAACTCTGCTTTAGCATTTGTTCTCTTCCAAGCCTTCACCTGCTCACCATTCCCTTCAGCAGCTACAACTGGTTGTCTGGCTTCTCCACGAACTACCTCCCATAAATCCTCACCAAGAAGATAACTCTCCATGCAAGACTTCCACTTCTTGAAGTTAGTCTGCGTAAAGAGCTCAATACCAAGACCTCTTGCATAACCTCCTTCCATAGCTATTCCGCTGGACAACTTGAACTTCCAGAAATCTCAAGCAAGATACTGAGGTTGATCACTGTTCAAGCCTTCTGTCCCTCTGATACCATGTTGAAATTTTCTAAAAAATTCTAGAAGCGGGGATTAGGCGCAGGAACACTTCAACCATGCCAAGCTAAGTAACCAGCAATAATAGAAGGACAAGAAAATCAGGTATTAACTATCTCCTTCATAATTCAAGACATACATCACGAGACATGATTTATCAGAATATAAGATGGAGAAAAACATAAACAACAAAGCAGCTAGTGGTCACCAAAAACTGAGATCGCAAGAGGCTGCTCCAACTGTCAGACCGCACGGCAACCACTGAGATTGCACGAACAGAACCAGATCGAAAATCTGCTATCCGTCAGACCACCACCACAGACCGCACGAACTGCTGACTTATTGCTCTGCTGAAGAAAACAACCTGTCTGCACTTATTGATCACGTGAACGCAAGGTCGCATAACCACAGAAGCTGCCCGCGAACAGAAAAGAGAAACTGCAAAAATTGTCGCCTTACCGCAAAGGTCACCTGACCGCTGATCTTGTCGCGAACAGCAGAAGAACTACAATTCAGTTCGCCGGAGCCAAACTAGTTATTCAAAACTGGGAAATGCCAAGGAAGAAGACCGATGTGAGACCGCACCGCCTGCGAACACAACAAATGATTAACCGACTTCTAAACCGCGCGGTCACAAATCCTGAGACCGGCATAGGAAAAACCCGAGCTTAGTTCTTACAGTTCTCTTATTTTCTTCTTTTAAATGATGGGTGGTGCACCTCTATTTATAGGTAGACAGGCGGATGTCATCACCGCCCCCAAAGAGATACAAACACCGCCTTATTAGATCGCGCTCGGTCAACCAGAAGCAGACCGCGTGATCACCAACAGGGATCCTTCAAAATCCCAGCTAGCCGACCTTGACTAGACGCAAAGGGAGCACGCGCAGACCACGCGATCTCTGCGGTCTGAATTCTCCAGAACACCCAGCTCACTTCTCTGAGGTCTGTCTCCGGAGGCGGTGAGCAGTCGGCACTCTTGATTCATGTTCCTCGTGCATTCGATCAACTTCATATTCACGTTCTCGTTCGCGCTCTACGGAGATCTTTTTTTCTTGCTTGAGGGGGTGAATGTCCTTTTCTCCTTCCTCCTCAGAAGGCAACTCCTTGCTTCAGAAACGGTGTGGAAACCCTATTGTTCGTGTGTCTCGCCAAAGAGAAGAAAAACATTGTCATACGAAGTTAAGTAAGCTACCGCCAGCGGTAGGTCTTGTTTACGCGTTTTCACCAGTTGTCCGGGCTCCAAATAAGGAAGGTGGTTGTGCTTTCTTTGTAAGCATTCATTAGTGCGGAGCTGTAAATGCACAGCTGGCCATATGCAGATAAGGAAGGTGGCAATGTTGTCTTTGTAAACAAGTGTTACCGTTGAGCGGTAGTTGCTGTCGCGGGCGGTAGCGCAAACTTTACTATTTTGACTGCCACCAGGTTCCCGCTCAGAGCACGTGGATCGCTGACGTGTACTCCGAGCTAGCGCGGGGCATTAGCAGTAGCGCCCGTCGGTAGTCGTTTTGAGCCCGAAGTCGAAGTAGCATCGATTTGATTTGAAGTTGCAGATAAGGAGTGTGATCGCCTCCTTAGCGGTCACTTCTTTATCTTCACCACCTTTCCTTTTCTTGGTGGCCTGAACAGAAGAATTTGTATCTTTTCTCTTTGTCCCTTTTGCAGCTTCCTGCTTATCTGCGACCTGCTGCCTGAGTTTTTCCGCGGTAGACTTCTTCTCTTGCATCTGAGCTTTGATAGCCTAAGTAGAAGCAGTCTCGTTGGTCTGGAAAGCGACCTGGCTAAGAACCTCCTCTGATTTATGGCAGTCAAAGGTGATAGAGACACATGGGAGATTCATAACAGGAGGCCCTGAGGAGTTGGTCAACAAGTCGACAATGTTTGATGTCTCCAACACCGCATCTTTCTTTAGCAAATCTGGTTGCAGTCCTTCTGGAGGAGAGCGGACGGTCTCCTTCGCCGCGTCTGCTTTTGCCGAGGGCTTGGAGGCCTTGACCGCAAGCATCTTCTTGGAGCTAGCGGTCTCCTTTCCTTTACTCTTTCTCATTGGAGAAGCTACCTGGGGCGGGCCCTTGGTCTATGCCTGCTTGTTCAGACGAGACAACATTCTTTCCATTCAGAGGACGCTTCGGTCGGAAAAGGAGTGATCGCTGATCGTACAAGCTCGCAATTCCTTCCAGAAAGTTCAGGATTATGAAGCCTTGAAGTCATATTTATCGATTCTCGTGCATTTATGGTAGTCGCGGTCTATGCGGTCAAAGCAAACATTTTCGAAGTTCTAGCAAAACTTGAAAATGTGCGGGGATCATGTTTGCCCGGAAATTTGTGACCTCTTTTTCGGTCAGAATGGTCAGTTCCAACGGTCTCAATTTTGGGAGACCGCCCAGACCGCCTGTCTCCTCCCCGACAATTTTCATCAGGTACATCGGCCAAGCTCTATGGAGATCGCCAGACCGCGCGGTTTGAGGTTTTTTCTTTTTTGTTATTTGCACCCCCTTTCTCTGTCTCGGTTCTCCTGTACCACGGCAACTTCGAATAAGGTGTCCATGTAAACCTGCACACTATACCCAAAACAAGGATGATCAAATACAACTTGAAATTTGTTATTATCAAACCTGAGAGATGCAGAACGCATGTTCCAACAAACATGACCTTAGACCTTAAATTAGTACTCAATAAGGTGTCATTAGCTATCTTAACTCCTAATATTGACTAAGAGAAATAAGATTAGATTATAGTATAAAGGATGTGATGCATCCATATCAAACAATTTTCTTTCATTTTTTTAGCCTCCTGCTGATTATGGCAAATACTCTATGTTGATATAATTCATCATCATATAAAAGTTTGCAAGCTACATACTGTCATCTTGTCTTTCCATACTTGGCTTCTAGAGCTTAATTGGTATACTCTTTATGGTGATACTCTTACTACTTTAGTCTCAAGAGCGTGTTTTTTTTTTTTTTTGGGGGGGGGGGGGGGGGGGGGGGGGGGGGGGGGGGGGGGGGGGGGAGTTTGAGCACTCAATAGCTCCGTGACCTTGTTGAGGACACTTATAGCACACATCAATGTATGATAAACAATCTCATAAGTGAGACATTTTGTTTTTCTTTCCCAGAGAATTCATAAGATTTCACAACTAAACCCCCTTTGGAACTATCAATTTGCATTTCCTTTAGGAAGCCTCTTCTCCTTGAACCTCTTTATTGTCTAGCTCTACAATTTGAGTTATCTTAATCAGCTCAATATAGTGGGTGATCCTCAAAGGGGCAAATAGAATTCATTCAAGCCTTCAAGAAACATGTAATATATTTCTTCTTCATTGGCAATCGATGTCCCGACATAATATTCCAGACAAGTGAGCAAAGCTTCCTACAGTCCCTTGATCTAATCTCATGAACCATTCTTGCATCACCCAGTGAGCAGCACAAATCAGTCTATAAAAACTCTAGAAAACACTTCCCAAGAGATTTAAGAAGCTCTTCCTATGAATTATCCTTGTAGAAATCTCCTTAAACATTGATTGATGTCTTCTTTGAGCATAAAAGTAGCTAAATCTAACATTTTATCATCACATCATTGTTGCATTAAAAAACAATTCTCAAAATCTAGTTTTCAACATTTATAAGAGAGTTTATAATTGAGTTCTTGAGATACGGACTGGCACAACCCCTTTTGTAGTAGGTGGAGTGTTCTCTAACATCTTCACGGTTTCCACCAAAGCCTTAGCCAAGTTTAATAAAGACACTCTTGCATTATCTTAGCTTTGACTACATCCTTTTAGATCGTTTACATTGATAGGAGACTCTATGAGTTCCTCCTACTCAACAACTTTGAGGTTCATGATCAAAAAGCCAAAGTTGAATTCTTAATCATAACTCTTCCACTAATCATATTATTCAAATATCTAAGAATTGTGATATAGCTCGTGGTTTCATATTGTACCATAAATCTAAACATGTGCTCTTGTACTAATGGTGCAACTCAAGTCGATTCAGACCAGTTTCACTCGAATCCAATAATCGATATGTATAGGTTTGATTCCAACTTTTCAATATCAAAACTGACTCGTACTCAGGGTATAGAACCAGATCCGAACCGAAAAGCTAAATTTAATTCTCGGTTCTATTCATGCCAAGAAAAGATTAAAGCATCGAGAAAACTTAGATAAACGAGTAAAAATAATTATAAGATGAGCTGATAAAATTAAAGCAAAAAATAATTAATAAAACTTCAACTTTGGTTCTTATTATCCTGGGAGGATTTTTACTAGACTACACTCTTGATTTGGAGACTAACAAATTACCCCTACAAGATAAGGAACAAAAATAAGTAAAAAATATAACTTATTGAGGAGAATTGCTACAAATGAGTGGTGAGGGTGAATGGCAAGCAAGTGGATCCAATTAATTAAGTCGGATCTCTGTTCAGTTCTTGGGTACCCAGTCATAAGACCCAAGAATCGAACTGTATAGTCGGTTCTGGTATTCTTGGACCCATAACCAAACTTGGACCCTTGAGAACCAATCTGAACAACTCAATTTGGGCTGATTTCAGTCTGGTTCTCAATTTTTCGATTATGTTTGCAAACTCCTATCTCATACCACTAAATTTAAAGGCATGGCATTCCTTCTATTGATTTTATTACACTCAAAGCCCAGCCATTGTTCCAATCGTGATATGACATTAAAAGGGTTTCTATACTTTTTTTTTATATATATAATTGCTTTTCTTTGTAAACAATAACATGCTAATTTCCCTGTTTCTGGCAGTGCATAGTGAATTTATCTCCATGTAAGAACAAAATAAACATCTCCATGTAGGTTTAACCAGCCTAAAAGCAGGTCTTTTACAACATTGTTGTTCCTAAGCAAGCCTACTAGGCTAAATATATATGCAAAACTCAAAAGCCAATAACAAAGAGTACTACAAGTACTCTTGATTCTCATATTTCAATTCATTTCATCTTCTTTTACCTGCAACACATCCCAATATATGAGTAACATAGTGCATTCAAAGAGAGGTTGAAGAAATATATATTTAAAATAATGAATAAATACAGTAAAGTGGGAATATAGATACTATATTCTTGTTGTCATAAGAGAATGGCATATTAACATAATATTTAAAAGATAAATAGGATGTTGAATGGCATACATCATTTCTTACTCTTAAACTCAAGTTCAAATCTCATTTCTATTCACAAAAGTACAAAGAGGCCTACATAATGTCACGGACCACCGTCATTGGTTAGCCCATGACAAGTTTGGTGCTAGCCCGGGAAAATTCATAGGAAATATGAAGTCTTGAGGCTTGTATATAAGAAGAGACGTGAATGTGATTGAGAATTCTATGATGATCTCATGAGAATACTCTGAAATAAGATAGATGATTCATGAATATTGTAAATACAAGAGATATATATAATAATTTAAAATAGTATGCATTATAGATCTTTCCATACTTTGGAGAAAATATTCTTTGAGGCATATAAAAAGGAAAGCCCTCCTCATTTGTAACCATCCAAGTTTTGAACAAGCAAATGTGTTCATTGAGTTCTCCTCTTATGAGTTTTCTCTTGAGTTATTTCTCCACTCTTCTCTTCATCACCAACAAGATCATGCATGAGGCTGACTAAGCTAGGCTACACGGAGTGGCAAAGAGGAGTGAACGGGTACTTGCGAAGAGATAAGTCCGTGACAGTTGATATCAGAGCCATGTTCGCTCAAGTTTATGGTTAGTCTTACAAGAAGACTTAGATGGATGAAGAAATGGGCAACTCAAGCATGGATGAGCGTGACAGGGAGGCCATGCAACAAGCTGAGAAGAAGCGAGGCCAAAGCAAATCTCGTGAGGAAGGACACTTGGATCTTGCTTTGATGGATTGGGACAAACGCATGACGGCGGTGGAGCAGGACCACCTATATGTTCGCGAAGAACTAGAGACCATCAACCAAGTGTTACCAGCTTACAGAGAGCTGGAACTATTGAGGGCACAAGTCCGAGCTTAACTTGATGCCAGTGTGGAGCTGAAACAAAGTACGATCGGCTTGAGGAGGATTATGAGGAGAGGATTTTAACCTTGGAGGATGAGTTGGTTTTATGAAAGAAAGTGATTGGCAGCGGAAGAAACTGAGGGGCATGACAAATCCAAAAACTGATATTCCTAAGACAAAATCCTTCGCCGAAAAGAGGGATGCAAAGGAAGTTGAATACTTCCTTTACCAAATGGAGGTTCATTGAAGGATGCAACCTCATTGACGAGATGCTCAAGGTAAAACTGCTAGATACTATCTCTCAGATATTGCATCTCTTTGGTGGCAACAAAAACTTGCAGACATCAAAAAGGGAGTATGCATCCTGGATCCATGGGAGGAGTTCAAGATTGAACTCAAGCAGCATTTCTACCTGAAGAATGTCACAAATGAAGCTAGGAAGAAAGCTCAATCACCGAGTACGTAAAGGAGTTCCAAACATTGATGCTAATGGTTCCAGGTATGTCCGAGGAAGACCAACTCATCAACTTCAAGGATGGTCTTCAAAATTGGGTGAAACAAGAAGTACATCGGCGGAATGCAAAGAAGTTGGATGATGTCATTGTGTTGTCGAGGCTATGATGGAATTCCAACAACCGGATGCTGCTCCAACAAAGAAGGGATACAAAAATGACCACATCAAAGATGGGGGAGAAAGGCAAGGGTCGCGGAGACCTTCTAGAGGAGATTGAACTCCTACTCATCATGGGAAGGAGATTTATGGCAGAAATAAGGGTTTCACGCCCAAAGGTGAATGTTTTATGTGCAAAGGTCCACACATGATGAACAATTGTCCAAAGCTCGGTTCGCTTTCAACATTGCAAGAGAAGGATGCGCCCAGATGCGAAAATAGCAAAGGTACAAGTCAAATTTGTTATTTGCAACTTCTAAATGCTTTGAATGTGAGGACGATGGAGAAAGAGACTAGCAAAGGGTTGATATACATTGAGTTCATGATCAACAACAAGCACACTAAAGCATTGGTGAACACATGGGCAACTCACAACTTTGTAACGGGGAAAAAGCTCGAAGGATTGACCTTCAAGAGACGAAGAGAGATGCATGGCTCAAGACTGTGAATGGGAAGGCGAGACCACTATCAGGAGTGGCTCGTGGCGTGGAGCTCCGCTTGGGTACATGGAGAGGACAAGTGACAACTATGGATGAACACCAGGTTGTGTTAGGAGAACTTCTTCGACATGATGAGTGCAATCTCCATGCCTAATTGTAGCTCGGTGTGCATCATGGAGAAAGGAGCAACTTGTATGGTCCCCGCAATAGAGGGGCCACCCAGCAGCTATGGAGCAAAGCAATTATCGACTATGCAAATAGCAAAAGGAGTTAAGAAATGAGGTCTTACTTTCTTAGCAACATTAAAGGAGGCAACAAACGAAACCTTGGAGGAGGTGCCTCCACTTAGCAATGAAATCCTAGAGGAGAACAAGGACATCATGCATGCGGAGCTACCAAAGAAGTTGTCGTCCCACAGGGAGGTGGATCATAGGATCGAGTCGGAGCTTGGAGAAAAACCACTGGCAAAGACACCATATCTGATGGCTCCACCTGAACTCAAGGAGTTGAGAAAGCAATTACAAGAGCTGCTAGAGGCAGGAATGATCAGACAGTTGAAGGCATCATTTGGCGCACCAGTGCTCTTTCAAAAGAAGAAGGTGATAATTTTGGCACATACAATATATTCAGATTACTACTTCTTTAACATAAAAGAGTTGAACTTCTATTGTGATATAATAGGCATAAATATGATTATTATCGTTATATCACAGGGTCTACAAACTACATACCGATGACCTTGTCGTCAAAGTAATAGGCCTACAACATGTTCATGCTTCAACAAAGACTTTGCCTTCAAGGCATCTTCAGCTCGTACTTTCTCAGGAGCAAAATCTGAAAAAATGAAAACAAATACATGACAGAACTTTAAATGATACATTAGTCACAGAAAGAAAATCAGTTCCAATCTCAACTTACCAGAAAGGAACTCATATCTTTTCCCTCGGTTAACAGTTGATGCTGGAACAGTAGCAATGACATTAGCACGCCTCAAAATAACAGTTATCTAAAAGTTAAGTTAAAATTCAGGAGTAAATTCATTATTCTTAGGGTAAAAGAATAAAAATCATCATTTGCATAATTCAAATAAATAGGGCATGAATAAAAAATTTCGAATTTGAGAATCCTATGACAAATCGGATGGAAAAGTACCTGCCGAATACAATATGATTTTCCAACATAATTAACACACTATAAAGCATATTTCTAATAAAAAATTATCATACAGATTATTGATAGTAAAGGAATATGAGTAATTAGAACATTATCCCGTGTATAAGTTAGATTGGATAGTAAATAATATAACTTATGACACTTTTATAATAATTTTTTAAATAGAATGGTATTTCTCATAAATAAAAATTGAAAACTTAAAATTTTGGGTCAAGTTTCCAGGCTAAGGTCTCTCTTTGCTTCGAAGTACAAAAAGGAACTTTTATCTTTCATCAGGAATTTAATATATAACATATAGATTCTTTAAGAAAATAATTATTAAATAATCACCTCTCATTCGGTGGTGAAACTTGAAGATAGAAAAATAGGTTGCTTTAAAGACAACAGTTATGGAACTAGTTGATGACCCTTATGTTGATCATAGTGTCTCATGAAAAGTTATGTCTTTACATTTAAGAATAAGTGAAAAGAACTTACTTAGAGAATCAAAAAATCGTGTGCCCCCAAATAAAGAATCTTGGTGGTGGAAAGAGGAAGTGCAAGACAAAGTGACGGCAAAGACAGACAGCTATAGAACACTCTACGCTTATAGAAATGATGAAAACTTGGTAATGTACAAAGTCGGTAAGAAAGAAGCTAATCATGCAGTAAATAAAGCAAGCAGTTAAGCTTATGAATAATTGTATAAGCGACTAAACACCAAAGATGGAGAGCGTGACATAAAATTGCTCGAGCTAAAGAAAGGAAGACAAGAGATTTAAGTCAAGTTAAAAGCATAAAGGATGAAATAGATACAGTTTTGACGGATGATGTAGCTATTAAAGAGCGATGGAAAAGATATTTTTATCAACTCTATAATGAAACAAAGACAATGAACTGAACTTGAAAGAGTTAAGTAAATCTGAGGAGTATAGAAACATAACGTTTTATTGTAAAATTCAAGTATCAGAGGTAAATGATGCTCTAAAGAAGATGAAAAATGGAAAGTCAGTTGGGCCAGACGATAAACTCATCGAAGTATGGAAATGTCTGGGGAAAGAAGGAATTTTGTGGCTTACATGTTTCTTCAATAAGATACTAAAGTCAAAGAGGATGTCAGACCAATGGAGAGAAAGTATTTTAATATCTTAGTTCTATAAGAACAAATGAGATATACAAAATTATGTCAATTACAAAAGAATTAAATTAATGAGTCATAACATAAAACTATGGAAACGAGTAACAGAAAGAAGAGAAGACGAGAGACTAGCATCTCGGAGAATCAATTTGGATTCATGTCAGGGCAGTTGACCATAGAAGTTATACATCTCATTGACAACTATCGAGAAAGAAAACAAGATTTGCATATGTTGTTTATCGATCTTTAGAAGACTTATGATATAGGGTTCCAAGAGAGATCATATGGAGAGTCTTAGAAAAGAAAGGTGTAAATGTATCATACATTGACATAATCAAAGATATGTATACAAATTCAGTGATGAGGGTGAGAACATCTGGAGGATTAACACAGGAATTCTCTATCACTGTTGGCTTACATCAAGGTTCAGCTTTAAGCCCTTATCTCTTTACCCTTATTTTAGATGAGCTCATCGGGCATATCCAACAAGCAATATCTTGGTGTTTATTATTTGCGGATGAAATCATTTTAGTCGATGAGACGCGCAAGGGTATAAACACGAAACTTGAATCTTGGCAAGACACTTTAGAAAAGAAGGGTTTTAGGTTGAGCAGTGCAAAGACAGAGTATATGAAGCTTAAATTTAGCAGTGCAAAAAGGACGTATGATTTCGTTATTAAGTTGGGTGATCAAGATATTTCCCGCAGTGAGTGCTTTAAATATCTTGGATTGATAGTTCAAAAAGATGGAGGTGTTGATAAAGATGTGATACATAGAATCCAAGCAGGTTGGTTGAAGTGGAGAGGCGCGTAAGAGATCTTATGTGATCGTAAAGTGCCATTAAAACTTAAAGGCAAGTTTTACTGTACTGCAATTAGACCACCGATACTCTATGGTTCTGAGTGTTGGGCAGTGAATTATGTACATGAGCAAAAAATGGGAGTTGCAAATATGAGAATGCTTAGGTGGATGTATGGACACACGAAACTCGATAAAATTAGGAATGAATGTATCAGGGATAAGACGGGAGTGGCACCAATTGCAGAGAAGATGCGAGAAGCTCGACTAAGATGGTTTGGACACATACAAAGGAGACCATTATAGGGACATGTTAGGCGTTGTGAGAGTTTAGTCGCTAGGCACGTTAAACGGGGGAGGGGTGGACCAATAAAGACTTGGAATGAAACTATCAGGAAAGGCATGATGTACTTAGGCATTAGAGAGATTATGACTAAAGATAAGGCACAATGGCGAGGATCCATATAGTCGACCCCACTATAGTGAGATAAAGGCTTGAGTGTTGTAGTTGTTGTTATCACCTCTCAATCAGCAATTCGTCCTTTCTCCTTCAGCTCCTTGGATCATAATCGTAACACTAATAATGTCACGAAACATACCTTCTCCCATGTTAAGCATCTGGGGAAGGAAGATTGAATATTTCAACTGGTCCTCTTTTTTCAAGTTGATTGAATATTTCAACTCACCTTCTGATGCAGTGGCAGGTCGACTCGAGATGAACACACTAGATGTGATCCTATATGCAATGTGTTATGATGTAAATGCAAGAGAAGGCCCACATAAATAGCAATAGTAATTATTATTATAAACTTGGATCCATAACTTGGATCCAAAACCATCGATTGCACAAACCCACCGCAACCTGCATATATAAATACTCAAACTGAAAATAGGGCATCCTAATCGGATGGCCCACAACATCCAAGCCGATCGGACGCTAAATACGACTCAAAAAATATAAAGTAATACATCAAACTGACTTGAAACGATCGTCTGGACACATCTGCGGACTTGGATCACCCGAACGAGAAACGGATCACGACGATCTCTATCACCTTCTCAGTTTTCATGCTTTCAGGAGCTCAACATCGTAATAAGATGTTTTATGCCCAAAATAATCCAGCAGAATGTCCACAAATATACCTTCGACTTTCTGATCAGAACTTGCTTGAGTAACTTCTTCATTGATTATTCTCTTAATGCAATATACCAAGGAATTGAAGCAGCGACATTATGAAATCGTATAATAATCATTTACCAAGGCAGCACAATTTAGCTCAGATAAACCGTGGTGGCCCCACATCTCCAAGCTTATTTGGAGTTGGCAAGGGAGACTGCTTCAATTTCAGCAACTTATGCTTTAGACTCAAGAATATCCTTTATTTTCAATATAGCCAGTATGAATATCCAAGATTTTAGATTTGGTGTTTCATGCAGCAGTTGTGCTGATTCATCGAAGTCACTACAAAGCTTTTGTTTCTGTGGGATCTTGAGACATTGATATGAAGAAAATACTGAAACTAGTGATAGAAGAATATACCAATTTTGAAGGTAGGACATAACGCACTGCTTGATATGTAGTGCTTTAGCTCCTCTCAGAACCTTTTTTTTCTTATTCTTTGTACCCAAAATGTCCCGGAAGCATTAGCGGAGTATTAGTGAACCAGCTGCGAGCAAGCAAATAGAGATAGGACAGGGAGAGAGTAAGCACAAGTGAGAAACGTCTACGTTATTTGTTGGAGAACCCTTCATTAACAGGAATATGAAGATCTTCCCCTCCAATAACCAAATAATACAAGTTAGGGTTCAGAATACTTGAGATGCTCGTCGGTCCTTAGGTGGGGTTCCCTTAAGCTTTTGTTGCCTCCTCTGCCTAAATTCGGGTGCTAAATGGAATGAGGACTCCGCATTCGTCATCATGCTCTCAGTTTAACTCCTCAAATGAAGGATGGCGCAAATCAAAGCAGGGATTGTGCATCACAAAGTCACACAGTACGCAGCTTGTTGGGGCTCTGTGTTCGTCAATCTCTCTGCTCATCTGAGATTCAGTTGGACTGAGGTCATGCTGGAAAGATGGGTCTCCCTATGCTAGGGAGAGGCATCAGTGCCTGCTTGACTATCCCGTCTATCCGTTGAATGCAGAGAGGACTCCACATTCGTCATCCCACTCTCAGTCTAATCTAGTATCGGGACCCCGGTTCAAACTGAGAGATGTTTCTAGTTCTTCTTGGAATGGGACCCAATCCACAATCGGTATCACGGTTCGACCAGAGACCTGTTTTTTAGTTCCTGTCGAATCAGGGGCCGATTCAGTATCGAGACCCGGTTCGACCGGAGAGACTGTTTTTGGGCCATGGGAAATGGGTATCGATACCCAAACGGGGTCTCCGTATACCAGACAAAAACCTCATTCCTGAATCGTATCGAGAACCTGATACCCAATCAGGTCCCAATATGGCGCGCCTTTTTCTATTCCGCTGCACCAGTATATATATCATGGATTTTATTGGTTCCCCTAAACTTTATTCTCGTTCCAACCGCCCATTCTTAGGTGTAGATACCATCTTTCTCCGTTTCATTGCACCTCACACTTGTTCCTCATAAATGGAAGCATCATCCCAACAGTCATCACCTGCGTACACTCTTTCTCCGTCGTTTATTCGTTGTTTGCTCCATTTCTTCATGACAAGAGGAAGGTCTCTCCAAAGTGTGTCAACGCCCACTATCGCTTGCGTGATAGGAAAGCGACCCTTCGTCACCTACATGATGTTGAAGATCGGCACCGCCTTGAAGAGCACACGTACGGTGGGCCTTAGTTTTGCGGTCGTCACCGAGGGGAGTTCTTTTGTTCTTCTTACTACTAGTTTAATTTGTTGATGTGTTTGTTGTTTGTAATCTGAACTTGTTCGGGGAACCAAACTTTTTTATAACTTTCATCATATATTAATTGGGTTATTTACCGGGACTTCCCCTCGAAGTTTGCATAATTACAGCTTGCACCCCTATAACCTTTGAAATTACAAAAACCTCCCCTCAATGTTTACATTTCATAACATCCATGCACAAAAGTGCCTCCTAGGAGTAAATCTTAAGGGGGTCTTTTTGTGCATGGATGTTATGAAATGTAAACATTGAGGGGGGTAATTATAATTTCAAAAGTTAGAGGGGTGCAAGTTGTAATTACGCAAACTTCGAGGGGAGGTCCCGGTAAATAACCCTATATTAATATTATTTGGATTTTCTAAGTTCTGTGAATCGAGTACTTTGTGCGATCATTGTTTACAATACATTAAAATTTCCAATGGTTCAATTCATTCTTTCCTCAATCCACGTTGGAACCTCTTGATTTTCCTTCTATTTGTTTCCTTAGTTCACCCACTTGCGTCCCACGCCATGCATGCCTAATCAGGTTTTTTGCAAAGCTCCAATTTACATCGTTCAAGAATGGTGGGGCTTGTCGCTTAAGGGTTCGTTTGAGAGGGCGGCGGCATTCCGGCGGCAGCAGGGAAGGGAGCGGGAGCCACCGGCGATCGGGACTGCAGGGAAAGGGTTGGGTTTCGGAATGGAGCTTTTTCTCTGTTTTCCCCACAGGAACGGGTGCAGACGCCCGAGGTCTCTACAGCAAGCCTCATCACATCAACAGCCCCTCCAGAAATTATCATTCAAATTTTAGATTTTAACATCCCCCCCCCCCCCCCCCTCCCTCTAATATTTTGAAGACCCCAACTACTTCACCATAAGGCACACCACTGCAACCATCCGCAACCCTTCCTATTAACCACCACAAATTGTCGTCGCTTTCCATTAACTCCCACAAACCCTAATATCTTCAATCATAGTTGGATGGCCATATTATTTTTGCTGCCCAAATTGTGAAAAAGCTGGACAAACTAAAGGAACAGGCCATAACATTACACATGGCTCTAGTGGACAAGCCACCATGATTTTCATAGATTGTCTTGAGGATGAGGCATGTTTTCAAGTGACAGGCAATGTTTGTGGGTTCACCAGCCTGAAACTATCACAACCTAAGACCCTGATTGGCCTTTGTACAACGGCAAGCGAAGCACCAAGCCTACACTTGGAAGGCAAGAATATCATGGTCGGAAATGCTCATGAGTAACCAAAAAATTAATAATATTATTAATCAAGTATTAATTAATTAATATCATGAAATATGTATATTAATTATATTTATTTAATTCATTACTTGAATTAATCGATATTAGTTAGATCTCTTTATTAGGTGTCATATATAATAATTAAGGCAAGAATCTTCCCTTAATTAGCGTGCTTCGTGGTCCTATATAAGAGAGAAAGTTGTATGAGAGCAGCACCATTAGGATCTCTAGAGTTAGAGAGGCTCTATGTCACGACCCGTCTCGACAAGAGTCAGAGTGCGTTTCGGGGCGGGCCGTGATGCCACAGGCATGGGCGAAAAGGAATTCATGTCTGCTAAGGCGGAAACAGAAGTACTACAAATAGTTTTAAAATAGTTACTTTTACGTAAAACAGGTTGATTTATTGCGGAAGCTTTAAAATATGATAACTTGAAACAGGTGCACATGCATTTTAGTAAAAGCTCAAGATACAAGTTCTGGAACCGAAATTTATGCAGTGATCATCGCAGATAAATGAGCATGCAAAACATGACAAATTCTAGTACATATAATATTTAACCTAGCAGTTGTCCATGAAACAAGAAAAAATGGTTGATCGTAATTACTACATAACACAAATATCCGACAGTAAAAGAAATGAAACATAAACACAAAACCTGAAACTTGACGCAGATCGGCCTCAGAGAGCAGGCGGCGCAGACACGCACACTAAGGCAAATCCAAACAGAAGGAAAAGCCTCAGAACATTGAAATACACAAGAGCAAGCAAAATAAAATACGAGCAGGAGAAACAGAATATTTGTGTACCGCTTTTCATGAAGCAGAGCTAACAAGACAGGCAAGCAAGTGAGACAAGCAGAAATATCTAGAATTATTAGACTACTCTGAAGTATAGCATAAACATTCTTGCAATGACATAAGCTGTAATCGTTGAAATGCGTAGGTGTTTGCAGTGGGTTCACACTCAAGTTCAAGTGTAAGGCTTACTAGAATAAGAGTATTTCTTGCTTACTGTGACCATGCAGTCAAGACGATGCACCATTTAAACTATAGCTTTCAAGATTTGCTTATGACACGCAGGACCTATGTGATTCAGAAATTTAAGCTCGCTATGACCGGTCCTTTTTCTCATTAGGGATTCAAGAGAGAACACAAGTCAAGGAGTCTCATCAATTAAACCCTACCTTTCAATATTAACTTACGTTATTAATGACTTAGTGTAGGATTTCGCGGATTCTAGCATATCAAGACATGAAACCAAGATACTGATTCAGATATAAAAGAGTAGATTTTACAAACATGAAACGGGAGGAAATCAAGTTATAGAACGTTATTTAACCAAGTCTTGGAACCAGACAGGCATAAGAAACAAGATTCGATGACTCAGAGAACTCGATAGAGAGTTTTGAAACTTGTGGATTCAAGTATTCACGAGTAATAGGATTGCTATATATCATCTTCTAGGATACCAAGTATTCATCCAGGTTGATCCATTTCAACACACGATTAACTTCTAAGTAAACATGTGTACGATCCGAATATGATAGAAAAACACCGATCACATATTTGATAACCAGAAATCATTACTATTATTATCATGACGCTTGTTACACATGCTCAACAATCTACCATTCCTTAAATTGTCCATCAAATAAGGAATTCATTCCTCTAGGTGACTAATCAAAATAACATCATTCATGTTCACGAATTCGTGTCATTTCAAACACATGAAACCTCAATTTATTAACAAGCCAAATCAGGGATCTAAGATCTAAATTTATTTGATGAAACATGGATTCAAAGATGAAACATATAATTATAAGAACAAACACATGAATTGCAGCTCAATGTTTGCACAAGAGAAGGATCTCTACTTGCCTTAAATAAGTTGAAGCTGGCGGAGGCGGTCAAATAGCGCGAGCTAAATTCCAAGAACCTGATCAAGCACAACGAAAGCGAATGTAGCATAATTTACTACGCTAACACATGCATTCTATGACGCGGAAAATAAACAAAACGGGTTTTAGCAAATTTACCTCCCTCAAAAGTGAGGGGAGAAGAGACTATCACGCGGAAACGGAGACATGGCGGCGCTTGGCTAGGAGAAACCCTAATTCGGAGAGGACTTCAAGAGATCCCACCAATTGGAGCGATGAACGGCACCGGGGGCACGAATACCTAAAGATTTGGCGATTAGGAAGTGCACCAAAAATCTGAAATGCAAAATGGGGCACGAATAAATCATTAGGGTTTATGAAAATTCTGAAATCAAGGGTGGAGGAGGAAGGTTCTTACCCAAGGAAGGCAAGACCGGGCTCAAGGAGGAGAGGGTAGAAAACCCTAGCAGTCCCCCTTGCAAACACCGGCAAGACGAAGAAGAACAAGAAGAGAAATTAGGGATTCACTGCTCTCGGAGGAGAGAAGGGGGTTGGCGGGCCCTGGAGAGGAAGGAGCTCCTGTCCTTGAGGGAGAAGGAGCTACTGCATGAGCAGTTGCTGCAGTCGGCTCCTTGGAGGAGAGGGAGGAGGACTGCTGGAGGGTTGCCTGCTTGGGCAGGAGGAGGCGCAGGAAGCGGCGAGCAGATGCGGCGAGCAGCGGCGGCTAGCAGGAGGGAGGTGTCGGCCACGACAGGAGGAGGAGGCGGAAGCAGCGGCAGAAAAATCGAGAGCGGGAGGGCTTGCGGCTTGCGGGGTTTTAGCGAGACTAGAGCAGAAGTCGGCGCTTGCGGGAGACAGGGGTCGGGAACGGGAGCCCTAGCTGGGGGGGTTGCGGGATTTTAAAACAGGGGAGGCTGCTCGGGATTTAACAGCGGAGGGGAGCGGGGGTGCGGATAGATACTTACCTAAAAAATAATAATAATGATTTGTTATTATTATTATTTCTATTTTAGGGTTGTTACATTCTCCCCTACTTAGGAAGTTTCGTCTCGAAACTTTCCGAAGATTCCCTGAATGAGGCCTCTTATGGCAAAGATTCATATGTCATTCATTCCAACCAGGTTTGCAAATCAAGACAAGGAAGCTAATCATGAAGATCCTGGAATAACAAAGAGAGCAAGTTCGGAGGCTTATCAAAATCAAGAGAAAAGTTACGGATACCTGTTACGCATATCAACATAACACGGTTATCATAAGGATGATTTTTCCTTCGAAGCTTGCGTACTTGATACTCTACAATCTTAGCGGGTATGGCCAGATACGAAGGATTGGATTCAGGGAACACAGGAATTGCTTCTCTTAGCTCGGAATTGAGAAAGAAGACTCAAGAATTCGAGAGCGAAATCTTTGCACAAAGAGGTAACTTACTTGCTATGTTGACGCTGAAGAGCTAACTAGAAGGGGATACTGGAGAATCAGATGAGATCGATAGACAAGCAGAATAAAAAGCACTGATTACGAATACCGGGGTTTTGAAACTAGAGATTCTAACACATTTCCTACTGTCAGGTACATAAATTATGTAATAATTACAGCATTTTCATTGGACAACTCTAGGTAATGATCATGCAAGTGCAACCATGAGATCGTGTGCGATATCAAGCAAATAGTAAATCCATGTGTGTGCAAGCATTATTGTTGTTCTTGGCTTCACACTTGTGCAATGATTTATGATATGAATGCAATGAATGGATACAGATGCCACGTTAAGCGTCCATATCACTTAACATGTCATGCATATTAAGACTCTGATGCCAACGCACTTGAAAATATTAAACTGCCCATAACCATTTAATATTCGCAAGCGGTGTATATCCTAGTGGAAATTCATATGCACAAAAATGTTAAGTTTGCCCATACTCTCTTAACATTCGTGTGCATACTACTCATGCTTATGAGTGAGTGTGTGCGTGTTTCAGCCGCGAACAACACATAATGACAAGGTGCATGAAGTAATGATGCATGCATAAATATTTATAAAATAAGATTCAAAATATTTGATAATTGTAAAATACTTTAACTTTAGAAATAAACCTGGCTCTAATACCAACTGTCACGACCCGTCTCGACAAGAGTCAGAGTGCGCTTTGGGGCGGGCCGTGATGCCACAGGCATGGGCGAAAAGGAATCCATGTTTGCTAAGGCGGAAACAAAAGTACTACAAATAGTTTTAAAATAGTTACTTTTACGTAAAACAGGTTGATTTATTGCGGAAGCTTTAAAATATGATAGCTTGAAACAGGTGCACATGCAATTTAGTAAAAGCTCAAGATACAAGTTCTGGAACCGAAATTTATGCAGTGATCATCGCAGATAAATGAGCAGACAAAGCATGACAAATTCTAGTACATATAATATTTAGCCTAGCAGTTATCCATGAAACAAGAGAAAATGGCTGATCGTAATTACTACATAACAGAAATATCCGACAGTAAAAGAAATGAAACATAAACACAAAACCTGAAACTTGAAGCAGATCGGCCTCAGAGAGCAGGCGGCGCAGACACGAACACTAAGGCAAATCCAAACAGAAGGAAAAGCCTCAAAACATTGCAATACAAAAGAGGAAGCAAAATAAAATACGAGCAGGAGAAACAGAATATTTGTGTACCGCTTTTCATGAAGCAGAGCTAACAAGACAGGCAAGCAAGTGAGACAAGCAGAAATATCTAGAATTATTAGACTACTCTAAAGTATAGCATAAACATTCTTGCAATGACATAAGTTGTAATCGTTGAAATGCGTAGGTGTTTGCAGTGGGTGCACATGGTTCACACTCAAGTTCAAGTGTAAGGCTTACTAGAATAAGAGTATTTCTTGCTTATCGTGACCATGCAATCAAGACGATGCACCATCTAAACTCTAGCTTCCAAGATTTGCTTATGACACGCAGGACCTAAGTGATTCAGAAATTTAAGCTCGCTATGACCGGTCCTTTGTTCCCATTAGGGATTCAAGAGGGAACCCAAGTCAAGGAGTCTCATCAATTAAACCCTACCTTTCAATATTAACTTGCGTAATTAATAACTTAGTGTAGGATTTCGCGGATTCTAGCATATCAAGACATGAAACAAATATACTGATTCAGATATACAAGAGTAGATTTTACAAACGTGAAACGGGAGGAAATCAAGTTATAGAACGTTATTTAACCAAGTCTTGGAACCAGACAGGCATAAGAAACAAGATTTTATGACTCAGAGAACTCGATAGAGAGTTTTGAAACTTGCGGATTCAAGTATTCAAGAGTAATAAGATTGCTATATATCATTTTCTAGGATACCAAGCATTCATTCAGGTTGATCCATTTCAAGACACGATTAACTTCTAAGTAAACATGTGTACAATCTGAATATGATAGAAAAAGACCGATCATATATTTGTTAATCAGAAATCATTACTATTATTATCATGACGCTTGTTACACATGCTCAACAATCTACCATTCCTTAAATTGTCCATCATATAAGGAATTCATTCCTCTAGGTGACTAATCAAAATAACATCATTCATGTACACGAATTCGTGTCATTTCAAACACATGAAACCTCAATTTATTAACAAGCCAAATCAGGGATCTAAGATCTAAATTTATTTGATGAAACATGGATTCAAAGGTGAAACATATAATTATAAGAACAAACACATGAATTGCAGCTCAATGTTTGCAAGAGAGAAGAATCTCTACTTGCCTTAAATAAGCTGAAGCTGACGGAGGCGGCCAAATAGCGCGAGCTAAATTCCAAGAACCTGATCAAGCACAACGAAAGCGGATGTAGCATAATTTACTACGCTAACACATGCATTCTATGACACGAAAAATAAACAAAACGGGTTTTAGCAAATTTACCTCCCTCAAAAGTGAGGGGAGAAGAGACTATCACGCGGAAACGGAGACTTGGCGGCGCTTGGCTAGGAGAAACCCTAATTCGGAGAGGACTTCAAGAGATCCCGCCAATTGGAGCGACGAACGGCACCGGGGGCACGAATACCTAAAGATTTGGCAATTAGGAAGTGCACCAAAAATCTGAAATGTAAAATGGGGCACGAATAAATCATTAGGGTTTATGAAAATTCTGAAATCAAGGGTGGAGGAGGAAGGTTCTTACCCAAGGAAGACAAGACCGGGCTCAAGGAGGAGAGGGAAGAAAACCCTAGCGGTCCCCATTGCAAACACCGGCAAGACGAAGAAGAACAAGAAGAGAAATTAGGGATTCACTGCTCTCGGAGGAGAGAAGGGGGAAGTCGGGCCCTGGAGAGGAAGGAGCTCCTGGCCTTGAGGGAGAAGGAGCTACTGCATGAGCAGTTGCTGCAGACGGCTCCTTGGAGGAGAGGGAGGAGGACTGCTGGAGGGTTGCCTGCTTGGGCAGGAGGAGGCGCAGGAGGAGGCGAGCAGCGGCGGCTAGCAGGAGGGAGGCGTCGGCCAAGACAGGAGGAGAAGGCGGAAGCAGAGGCAGAAAAATCGGGAGCGGTAGGGCTTGCGGGGTTTTAGCGAGACGGGAGCAGAAGTCGGCGCTTGCTGGAGACAGGGGTCGGGAACGGGAGCCCTAGCTGGGGAGGGGGGGGGGGTGTTGCGGGATTTTAAAACAGGGGAGGCTGCTCGGGATTTAACAGAGGGGAGCTGAGGTGCGGATAGATACTTACCTAAAAAATAATAATAATGATTTGTTATTATTATTATTTCTATTTTAGGGTTGTTACACTCTACGGGGACCCGCTCTAGAGGGTTAGCCGAGATTCATCCTCGCTCTTGTATTTGTTCGAATATCATTCATCTTCTTCTCCCCTTCTACTACTACAATTTTTCCCATTCATGGTATTGAATCGCTTATGAACTAGTCTATTCCTCTTCTTTGTGTGAATCTACATTTTATAGGATTATTAAATCTCTCCGTATATATAAAATTGCTCGAGCTAGAGAGAGGAAGACAAGAAATTTAAGTCAAGATAAATGCATAAAAGATGAATCAGATACGGTTTTGACGGATGACGTGGCTATTAAGGAGCGATGGAAAAGATACTTTTATCAACTATACAAAGAAGAAAACGACAATGAACTGAACTTGGAAGAGTTAAGTAAATCGGAGGAGTATAGAAACATAACTTTTTATCGTAAAATTCAAGCATCATAGATAGATGACGCTCTGAAGAAGATGAAAAATGAAAAGACGGTTGAGCCAAACGATATACCCATTGAAGTATGGAAATTCTTAGGGAGGGAAGAAATTTGATGGCCTACAAGTTTTTTCAATAAGATACTGAAGACAAAGAGGATGTCAGGCCAATGGAGATAAATTATTTTGGTACCTTTGTATAAGAACAAAGGAGATATACAAAATTGTGTCAATTATAGGAGAATTAAATTAATGAATAATACTATGAAACTATGGGAACGAGTAATAGAGAGAAGAGTTAGACGAGAGACTAGCATCTCAAAGAATCAATTTGGATTCATGCCAGGGAGGTCAACCATGGAAGCTATACATCTCTTGAGGAGACTCATTGACAACTATCAGGAAAGACAAAAATATTTGCATGTGTTGTTTATCGATCTAGAGAAGGCTTATGATAGGGTTCCAAGAGAGGTCTTGTGGAGAGTCTTAGAAAATAAAGGTGTAAATGTATCATACATTGACGTAATCAATGATATGTAGACAAATTCAGTGACCAGGGTGATGACATATGGAGGATTAACACAGGAATTCCATATCGATGTTGACTAAAAGGAATTCATGTCTGCTAAGGCGGAAACAGAAGTACTACAAATAGTTTTAAAATAGTTACTTTTACGTAAAACAGGTTGATTTATTGCGGAAGCTTTAAAATATGATAACTTGAAACAGGTGCACATGCATTTTAGTAAAAGCTCAAGATACAAGTTCTGGAACCGAAATTTATGCAGTGATCATCGCAGATAAATGAGCATGCAAAACATGACAAATTCTAGTACATATAATATTTAACCTAGCAGTTGTCCATGAAACAAGAAAAAATGGTTGATCGTAATTACTACATAACACAAATATCCGACAGTAAAAGAAATGAAACATAAACACAAAACCTGAAACTTGACGCAGATCGGCCTCAGAGAGCAGGCGGCGCAGACACGCACACTAAGGCAAATCCAAACAGAAGGAAAAGCCTCAGAACATTGAAATACACAAGAGCAAGCAAAATAAAATACGAGCAGGAGAAACAGAATATTTGTGTACCGCTTTTCATGAAGCAGAGCTAACAAGACAGGCAAGCAAGTGAGACAAGCAGAAATATCTAGAATTATTAGACTACTCTGAAGTATAGCATAAACATTCTTGCAATGACATAAGCTGTAATCGTTGAAATGCGTAGGTGTTTGCAGTGGGTTCACACTCAAGTTCAAGTGTAAGGCTTACTAGAATAAGAGTATTTCTTGCTTACTGTGACCATGCAGTCAAGACGATGCACCATCTAAACTATAGCTTTCAAGATTTGCTTATGACACGCAGGACCTATGTGATTCAGAAATTTAAGCTCGCTATGACCGGTCCTTTTTCTCATTAGGGATTCAAGAGAGAACACAAGTCAAGGAGTCTCATCAATTAAACCCTACCTTTCAATATTAACTTACGTTATTAATGACTTAGTGTAGGATTTCGCGGATTCTAGCATATCAAGACATGAAACCAAGATACTGATTCAGATATAAAAGAGTAGATTTTACAAACATGAAACGGGAGGAAATCAAGTTATAGAACGTTATTTAACCAAGTCTTGGAACCAGACAGGCATAAGAAACAAGATTCGATGACTCAGAGAACTCGATAGAGAGTTTTGAAACTTGTGGATTCAAGTATTCACGAGTAATAGGATTGCTATATATCATCTTCTAGGATACCAAGTATTCATCCAGGTTGATCCATTTCAACACACGATTAACTTCTAAGTAAACATGTGTACGATCCGAATATGATAGAAAAACACCGATCACATATTTGATAACCAGAAATCATTACTATTATTATCATGACGCTTGTTACACATGCTCAACAATCTACCATTCCTTAAATTGTCCATCAAATAAGGAATTCATTCCTCTAGGTGACTAATCAAAATAACATCATTCATGTTCACGAATTCGTGTCATTTCAAACACATGAAACCTCAATTTATTAACAAGCCAAATCAGGGATCTAAGATCTAAATTTATTTGATGAAACATGGATTCAAAGATGAAACATATAATTATAAGAACAAACACATGAATTGCAGCTCAATGTTTGCACAAGAGAAGGATCTCTACTTGCCTTAAATAAGTTGAAGCTGGCGGAGGCGGTCAAATAGCGCGAGCTAAATTCCAAGAACCTGATCAAGCACAACGAAAGCGAATGTAGCATAATTTACTACGCTAACACATGCATTCTATGACGCGGAAAATAAACAAAACGGGTTTTAGCAAATTTACCTCCCTCAAAAGTGAGGGGAGAAGAGACTATCACGCGGAAACGGAGACATGGCGGCGCTTGGCTAGGAGAAACCCTAATTCGGAGAGGACTTCAAGAGATCCCACCAATTGGAGCGATGAACGGCACCGGGGGCACGAATACCTAAAGATTTGGCGATTAGGAAGTGCACCAAAAATCTGAAATGCAAAATGGGGCACGAATAAATCATTAGGGTTTATGAAAATTCTGAAATCAAGGGTGGAGGAGGAAGGTTCTTACCCAAGGAAGGCAAGACCGGGCTCAAGGAGGAGAGGGTAGAAAACCCTAGCAGTCCCCCTTGCAAACACCGGCAAGACGAAGAAGAACAAGAAGAGAAATTAGGGATTCACTGCTCTCGGAGGAGAGAAGGGGGTTGGCGGGCCCTGGAGAGGAAGGAGCTCCTGTCCTTGAGGGAGAAGGAGCTACTGCATGAGCAGTTGCTGCAGTCGGCTCCTTGGAGGAGAGGGAGGAGGACTGCTGGAGGGTTGCCTGCTTGGGCAGGAGGAGGCGCAGGAAGCGGCGAGCAGATGCGGCGAGCAGCGGCGGCTAGCAGGAGGGAGGTGTCGGCCACGACAGGAGGAGGAGGCGGAAGCAGCGGCAGAAAAATCGAGAGCGGGAGGGCTTGCGGCTTGCGGGGTTTTAGCGAGACTAGAGCAGAAGTCGGCGCTTGCGGGAGACAGGGGTCGGGAACGGGAGCCCTAGCTGGGGGGGTTGCGGGATTTTAAAACAGGGGAGGCTGCTCGGGATTTAACAGCGGAGGGGAGCGGGGGTGCGGATAGATACTTACCTAAAAAATAATAATAATGATTTGTTATTATTATTATTTCTATTTTAGGGTTGTTACATTCTCCCCTACTTAGGAAGTTTCGTCTCGAAACTTTCCGAAGATTCCCTGAATGAGGCCTCTTATGGCAAAGATTCATATGTCATTCATTCCAACCAGGTTTGCAAATCAAGACAAGGAAGCTAATCATGAAGATCCTGGAATAACAAAGAGAGCAAGTTCGGAGGCTTATCAAAATCAAGAGAAAAGTTACGGATACCTGTTACGCATATCAACATAACACGGTTATCATAAGGATGATTTTTCCTTCGAAGCTTGCGTACTTGATACTCTACAATCTTAGCGGGTATGGCCAGATACGAAGGATTGGATTCAGGGAACACAGGAATTGCTTCTCTTAGCTCGGAATTGAGAAAGAAGACTCAAGAATTCGAGAGCGAAATCTTTGCACAAAGAGGTAACTTACTTGCTATGTTGACGCTGAAGAGCTAACTAGAAGGGGATACTGGAGAATCAGATGAGATCGATAGACAAGCAGAATAAAAAGCACTGATTACGAATACCGGGGTTTTGAAACTAGAGATTCTAACACATTTCCTACTGTCAGGTACATAAATTATGTAATAATTACAGCATTTTCATTGGACAACTCTAGGTAATGATCATGCAAGTGCAACCATGAGATCGTGTGCGATATCAAGCAAATAGTAAATCCATGTGTGTGCAAGCATTATTGTTGTTCTTGGCTTCACACTTGTGCAATGATTTATGATATGAATGCAATGAATGGATACAGATGCCACGTTAAGCGTCCATATCACTTAACATGTCATGCATATTAAGACTCTGATGCCAACGCACTTGAAAATATTAAACTGCCCATAACCATTTAATATTCGCAAGCGGTGTATATCCTAGTGGAAATTCATATGCACAAAAATGTTAAGTTTGCCCATACTCTCTTAACATTCGTGTGCATACTACTCATGCTTATGAGTGAGTGTGTGCGTGTTTCAGCCGCGAACAACACATAATGACAAGGTGCATGAAGTAATGATGCATGCATAAATATTTATAAAATAAGATTCAAAATATTTGATAATTGTAAAATACTTTAACTTTAGAAATAAACCTGGCTCTAATACCAACTGTCACGACCCGTCTCGACAAGAGTCAGAGTGCGCTTTGGGGCGGGCCGTGATGCCACAGGCATGGGCGAAAAGGAATCCATGTTTGCTAAGGCGGAAACAAAAGTACTACAAATAGTTTTAAAATAGTTACTTTTACGTAAAACAGGTTGATTTATTGCGGAAGCTTTAAAATATGATAGCTTGAAACAGGTGCACATGCAATTTAGTAAAAGCTCAAGATACAAGTTCTGGAACCGAAATTTATGCAGTGATCATCGCAGATAAATGAGCAGACAAAGCATGACAAATTCTAGTACATATAATATTTAGCCTAGCAGTTATCCATGAAACAAGAGAAAATGGCTGATCGTAATTACTACATAACAGAAATATCCGACAGTAAAAGAAATGAAACATAAACACAAAACCTGAAACTTGAAGCAGATCGGCCTCAGAGAGCAGGCGGCGCAGACACGAACACTAAGGCAAATCCAAACAGAAGGAAAAGCCTCAAAACATTGCAATACAAAAGAGGAAGCAAAATAAAATACGAGCAGGAGAAACAGAATATTTGTGTACCGCTTTTCATGAAGCAGAGCTAACAAGACAGGCAAGCAAGTGAGACAAGCAGAAATATCTAGAATTATTAGACTACTCTAAAGTATAGCATAAACATTCTTGCAATGACATAAGTTGTAATCGTTGAAATGCGTAGGTGTTTGCAGTGGGTGCACATGGTTCACACTCAAGTTCAAGTGTAAGGCTTACTAGAATAAGAGTATTTCTTGCTTATCGTGACCATGCAATCAAGACGATGCACCATCTAAACTCTAGCTTCCAAGATTTGCTTATGACACGCAGGACCTAAGTGATTCAGAAATTTAAGCTCGCTATGACCGGTCCTTTGTTCCCATTAGGGATTCAAGAGGGAACCCAAGTCAAGGAGTCTCATCAATTAAACCCTACCTTTCAATATTAACTTGCGTAATTAATAACTTAGTGTAGGATTTCGCGGATTCTAGCATATCAAGACATGAAACAAATATACTGATTCAGATATACAAGAGTAGATTTTACAAACGTGAAACGGGAGGAAATCAAGTTATAGAACGTTATTTAACCAAGTCTTGGAACCAGACAGGCATAAGAAACAAGATTTTATGACTCAGAGAACTCGATAGAGAGTTTTGAAACTTGCGGATTCAAGTATTCAAGAGTAATAAGATTGCTATATATCATTTTCTAGGATACCAAGCATTCATTCAGGTTGATCCATTTCAAGACACGATTAACTTCTAAGTAAACATGTGTACAATCTGAATATGATAGAAAAAGACCGATCATATATTTGTTAATCAGAAATCATTACTATTATTATCATGACGCTTGTTACACATGCTCAACAATCTACCATTCCTTAAATTGTCCATCATATAAGGAATTCATTCCTCTAGGTGACTAATCAAAATAACATCATTCATGTACACGAATTCGTGTCATTTCAAACACATGAAACCTCAATTTATTAACAAGCCAAATCAGGGATCTAAGATCTAAATTTATTTGATGAAACATGGATTCAAAGGTGAAACATATAATTATAAGAACAAACACATGAATTGCAGCTCAATGTTTGCAAGAGAGAAGAATCTCTACTTGCCTTAAATAAGCTGAAGCTGACGGAGGCGGCCAAATAGCGCGAGCTAAATTCCAAGAACCTGATCAAGCACAACGAAAGCGGATGTAGCATAATTTACTACGCTAACACATGCATTCTATGACACGAAAAATAAACAAAACGGGTTTTAGCAAATTTACCTCCCTCAAAAGTGAGGGGAGAAGAGACTATCACGCGGAAACGGAGACTTGGCGGCGCTTGGCTAGGAGAAACCCTAATTCGGAGAGGACTTCAAGAGATCCCGCCAATTGGAGCGACGAACGGCACCGGGGGCACGAATACCTAAAGATTTGGCAATTAGGAAGTGCACCAAAAATCTGAAATGTAAAATGGGGCACGAATAAATCATTAGGGTTTATGAAAATTCTGAAATCAAGGGTGGAGGAGGAAGGTTCTTACCCAAGGAAGACAAGACCGGGCTCAAGGAGGAGAGGGAAGAAAACCCTAGCGGTCCCCATTGCAAACACCGGCAAGACGAAGAAGAACAAGAAGAGAAATTAGGGATTCACTGCTCTCGGAGGAGAGAAGGGGGAAGTCGGGCCCTGGAGAGGAAGGAGCTCCTGGCCTTGAGGGAGAAGGAGCTACTGCATGAGCAGTTGCTGCAGACGGCTCCTTGGAGGAGAGGGAGGAGGACTGCTGGAGGGTTGCCTGCTTGGGCAGGAGGAGGCGCAGGAGGAGGCGAGCAGCGGCGGCTAGCAGGAGGGAGGCGTCGGCCAAGACAGGAGGAGAAGGCGGAAGCAGAGGCAGAAAAATCGGGAGCGGTAGGGCTTGCGGGGTTTTAGCGAGACGGGAGCAGAAGTCGGCGCTTGCTGGAGACAGGGGTCGGGAACGGGAGCCCTAGCTGGGGAGGGGGGGGGGGGGGTGTTGCGGGATTTTAAAACAGGGGAGGCTGCTCGGGATTTAACAGAGGGGAGCTGAGGTGCGGATAGATACTTACCTAAAAAATAATAATAATGATTTGTTATTATTATTATTTCTATTTTAGGGTTGTTACACTCTACGGGGACCCGCTCTAGAGGGTTAGCCGAGATTCATCCTCGCTCTTGTATTTGTTCGAATATCATTCATCTTCTTCTCCCCTTCTACTACTACAATTTTTCCCATTCATGGTATTGAATCGCTTATGAACTAGTCTATTCCTCTTCTTTGTGTGAATCTACATTTTATAGGATTATTAAATCTCTCCGTATATATAAAATTGCTCGAGCTAGAGAGAGGAAGACAAGAAATTTAAGTCAAGATAAATGCATAAAAGATGAATCAGATACGGTTTTGACGGATGACGTGGCTATTAAGGAGCGATGGAAAAGATACTTTTATCAACTATACAAAGAAGAAAACGACAATGAACTGAACTTGGAAGAGTTAAGTAAATCGGAGGAGTATAGAAACATAACTTTTTATCGTAAAATTCAAGCATCATAGATAGATGACGCTCTGAAGAAGATGAAAAATGAAAAGACGGTTGAGCCAAACGATATACCCATTGAAGTATGGAAATTCTTAGGGAGGGAAGAAATTTGATGGCCTACAAGTTTTTTCAATAAGATACTGAAGACAAAGAGGATGTCAGGCCAATGGAGATAAATTATTTTGGTACCTTTGTATAAGAACAAAGGAGATATACAAAATTGTGTCAATTATAGGAGAATTAAATTAATGAATAATACTATGAAACTATGGGAACGAGTAATAGAGAGAAGAGTTAGACGAGAGACTAGCATCTCAAAGAATCAATTTGGATTCATGCCAGGGAGGTCAACCATGGAAGCTATACATCTCTTGAGGAGACTCATTGACAACTATCAGGAAAGACAAAAATATTTGCATGTGTTGTTTATCGATCTAGAGAAGGCTTATGATAGGGTTCCAAGAGAGGTCTTGTGGAGAGTCTTAGAAAATAAAGGTGTAAATGTATCATACATTGACGTAATCAATGATATGTAGACAAATTCAGTGACCAGGGTGATGACATATGGAGGATTAACACAGGAATTCCATATCGATGTTGGCTAACATCAAGGGTCAGCTTTAAGCCCTTATCTCTTTACCTTTATCTTAGATGAGCTCACCGAACATATCCAACAAGCAATACCTTGGTGTTTAATATTTGCAGATGATATTGTTTTGGTCGATGAGACGCGCGAGGGTGTAAACGCGAAACTTGAATCTTGGCGAGACACTTTAGAAAAGAAGGGTTTTAGGTTGAGCAGGACAAAGACGAAGTATAGAGAGCTTAAATTTAGTTGTGCAAGAAGGTCGGATAACTCCTGTTTACCCAGAAATCGGCGATCATCTCAAATTAGCTGTCCGAGCCCTGGCGGTCCCCCATCGCCCGAGTGGTCTCGCTTTTTCTTTCCTCGTAAAGGTCGAGCTTCGTGCCCCGCACGACTTTTCCCCCGGAGGGTCGCCCCCTTGGGCGACCTCGCCTCCGCGAGGAGGAGATCGCCCCTTGGGCGATCTCCCCTGTGAGGAGGTCGCCCCCTTGGGCGACCTCGCCTCCGCGAGGAAGAGATCGCCCCTTGGGCGATCTCCCCCCGTGAGATCGCCCTTTGGGCGATCTCCCCTGTGAGGAGGTCGCCCCCTTGGGCGACCTCGCCTCCGCGAGGAGGAGATCGCCCCTTGGGCGATCTCCCCCCGTGAGATCGCCCTTTGGGCGATCTCCCCTGTGAGGAGGTCGCCCCCTTGGGCGACCTCGTCTCCGCGAGGAGGAGATCGCCCCTTGGGCGATCTCCCCCCGTGAGATCGCCCTTTGGGCGATCTCCCCTGTGAGGAGGTCGCCCCCTTGGGCGACCTCGCCTCCGCGAGGAGGAGATCGCCCCTTGGGCGATCTCCCCCCGTGAGATCGCCCTTTGGGCGATCTCCCCTGTGAGGAGGTCGCCCCCTTGGGCGATCTCCCCCAGTGAGATCGACCCTTGGGCGATCTCCCCTGTGAAGTCTCCCCTCTGAAATCCCTGTTTGTGTGATCTGTTCAGGTGCACCAGGTCCAGACGATCTCAGCAGGTCCAGACGATCTCAGCAGGTCCAGACGATCTCAACAGGTCCAGACGATCTTAGCGGTCTCAGCTGACGATCTCAGCGGTCTCAATAGCGGTCTCAGCAGTTCCGGGCAGCCCGTTACCTTCCAGATCTGCCCGTTCGGGCAGGCCCCTGCGTCTATAAATAGAGGGGTGGGGGTACCAGTTGGAGGACTTTTGGAGAGCTTCCAGTCCCAGCCAGTGGTTTGAGCGGTCTAAACTTTGAGTGACCGCTGAGACCTCTCCGATCTCCCTTCAGGCCCCTTTTTCTTCATGTTTTATGCTGTTTCTTTCATTCTTTCCTGTTGTAACCTCAGCTGTAACTCAAGCTTTATATCAATAAAATAGTCTTTCCTTCAGCTCAAAGTAACCGGCCACCCAACAGTTTCACCCCCTATCCTTCAGCTCGAGCGAGTGTGGAGTTGGTACCATTTTTGGCACCAACAGATCTAACACGCGACCTTCAGATTTTGAGTAGTTGGTGAAACAGCGGTTGCGAGGAATTCGACCTGAAATTCTTCAAAACTTCAAACGGTCATAACTTTTGATCCGGGTGTCGGAATTCAGAAATTCAAAGCCCGTTGCGACCGTCTCGGCCTGAACTATCCAAAAATTGAACGGGGTTTCCCGTTCAGGCATTTTTCTGCCCTCAGATTTCCAAAATTCGACTCCGTTTGGAAGTTATCGCGGCTTTTTCCTTTTCGGCAATTCCTATTTTTTGGGTATCAATGGAGATACCAGATGTTCAAGCTCCTGTTAAGAAAGCTCCTCCTCCTCCCCGATTTGTGGATCTATTTGTTCCTTTGCCACCCCAAGCTGACGAGTTCGCGGCCACTCGACCTGAATTTTTCAGGCCAGTTGCCCAGGGAGGTCCCGTAGAAATGTCTAACCCTCAGGAAAAGTGTACTAGTTTTCCAGCCCCGGCTGATGCGTATTATCCTTCATGTCCTCCAGATTTTGTTGAAGAGGAAGATCCTTCTCCCTTCACAGATAGAGTTCGTTGGGTGACTGCTCCTGACAGTTTTAGAGAGCCTCGTCTGCCAACCTTCACTAGAAAAGAAGATCCCTTCTCCCATCTCCAAGCCTTTGAGTCAGTTATTTCTTTAAGAACATTAATGGATGGCGTCAAGTGCAAGCTCTTTGTTATGACCCTTGACGGTCATGCTAGAGAATGGTTCTGTAGCCTGCCATCTGGATCAATTGCTTGCCTTGTGGATTTGCGGAGATTGTTTCTCTTAAGGTTTTCTACCAACAAAAAGCGGAAAAGAGGTGTCGCAGCCCTTTTCCAAATCAAGCAAGGAGTTAACGAAACTCTCGCCCACTATGTCGATAGATTCCAGAGAGAAATTCTTCAAATTGTTAGTGCAGATCAAGAACTGTATCAAGTTGCTTTAATCAACGGACTCCAAGAAGGCCCTCTCAAATTCAAAGTTACCGCAAATGAGCCCAAGTCTTATAGGCACCTCATCGAAATAGCAAACCGGTTCATTCAAGGTGAGGCAATGAATCCTAATTATATGAATTCTCGGAACCGGCGCACTCGGCGGCATCGGGTGAATAGATATCATCATCATTCATCTTCATCACAAATCCCTCCGCAAGATGAGCAGTTTGAGTCTTGTTCATCTCCCCCGGATATGTCTACTCCACCTCAACAAGATATGCCATCTCCATTCTTGGAGGTCTCTCCCATCATGTCTTATGATCCTACAACATTTAAATATGAAACTTACTCAGAAGGATTTGGTCAGTTGAATATCCCTTTGGAAGAGGTTTTTCCAATTATTCAGAATATGCCAGAGTGTAAAAGACCCCGTCCTATGAGGTCTAATGTTGCAAAACGCAATCAAGAACTCTACTGCCTATACCATTTAGCTTCTGGTCATGATACAGAAGATTGTCGTGCGCTCCGAAAATTGATAGACCAACTATTGAAGGCAGGAAAATTACAGGATTATGTTGCTTAATAACATGAAGATCTTATTTTCCAGCAAAGACAACTTCACATAGCAAATTTTCTTTCATTCAATAAAAGAAATGCATGAAGTATAGATGAGATACATTGTCAATTTTGCTTTGCATGTCTCCCACCTGTTTGGAGTTTCTGCATCTTTTATTTTCTAAGTTTTGCTTGTAATAAGAATAGCAGTTATCTGTGTTCTATAAGCAGCTATCATCGCAAGGATGTTTTCCAGCAGTCAGCTAGATCAATCTTCATACCCATATTCACTGCGGACATCCAGCCAAGTATGTTTAATACTCTTTCATTACTTTACTTTTCCTTACATTTACCTGTCTACATTCATATTTCTACAAATACTTTGATATGAAAAGTAGAAATTGGCCAGATCAACCGGAACGGGTAAAGCTTTATCATCACTTTACTTTTTCTTGTTTACGTTAATACCTCGTGAAATACGTAGACAAGGATATGAAAGGTAGAAATACCATCTCTATTGTTTGATAGGAAATATGGAAGTAACACCTCCAATTCTCTCTTCTCCGGGTCGTAAAACCCGCAACGACCGCATCACGCTCGAATCACTCGCAGATGCGTAGTGGGTAGCCCAACCCCCTTTCTCCCAACTTTTCTCTCCCTCAATCACTTTCTATATGATGATTACCATCAATAGTTGAGATATCTGATTGAGATTAAAAGAAAGGTTATGTTCATTGATTTGTGAGCTCCCGCTACCGACTCTTATTAGGCGGTAGGGCTGGGGCTGGGTTGATTTCACATGAAAGGTTACCAGGGAAAAGTTATGTTGAATTGCTCCAGATTATTTCATTCCCATATTTCTGTTAAATCAGTGAGTTCTGTGAGCAGTAAGTGATTATTTCACTAAAGGTGAATGGACTCAAGTATAAGAGATTACTGGGGAAATATTCAGAGTTTATTTGATCAAAGTTTCTTCAAAGAAGAGAAAGTTTTGAGACCGCCGACTTAATTTTCTCCAAGATTTGGAAGTTTGAAATTGCCGGTGGGATTTCCAGAGTTTATTTGGTTTTTCAGGTTTCTTCAGCAATCTCAAAATTTTGAGACCGCCGGCTTAATTTTCTCCAAGATTTTGAAGTTTGAGATTGCCGGTGGGATTTCTAGAGTTTATTTGGTTTTTCAGGTTTCTTCAGCAATCTCAAAATTTTGAGACCGCCGGCTTAATTTTCTCCAAGATTTGGAAGTTTGAGATTGCCGGTGGGATTTCCAGAGTTTATTTGGTTTTTCAGGTTTCTTCAGCAATCTCAAAATTTTGAGACCGCCGGCTTAATTTTCTCCAAGATTTGGAAGTTAGAGATTGCCGGTGGGATTTCCAGAGTTTATTTAGTTTTTCAAGTTTCTTCAGCAATCTCAAAGTTTTGAGACCGTCGGCTTAATTTCCTCCAGGATTTGAAAGTTAGAGATTGCTGGTGGGATTTCCCAGGTTTTTTGAGGAGTTTCTAGCAATCTGAAGTATTGAAGATTGTTAACTTGTTCTCTTCAAAGAAGCTTTTCTGACAGGTGTTTTGGGGCATTTGTGATCATCATCTTAGAACCTCTCATATTAATTTTGGGCGGTCTAGAGGAATTAAGATCACTACTTGAGTGCTCATCTCTTTATCAAGCAATCTAAAGCACATGAAAGTATTCATGAGGTCTTTCCTTCTATTAATCAACAAAGAAGCAGTCGGAAAAGCTGAGTCCGACAATATTCTATCTCAAAAGACAAATGTTTTTCAAGATTCGCAGAAGGAGGAGTCTGGATTATTTGATACCTTCATTTATCAAAGTACATAACATAGTTCAGAAATATCATTTATGGATTATCATGATCTGATTCTTCTACAAAAAATCTCGAATATTGAAGATCGCCATTTGACATCGGAGTAACTTTATAACAAATCAGCTTCGAATATCCAAAGTTAATACCTTCTTAAAAGGCGTTTTGACAGCCACAAGGTCGCTATTCTTAATTATCAATTGTAAATCAAAGTGAACAAAATAAGTATTAGCAAGTTGTCTCAGGTACCTGGCACACCTTTACCCTTTTTATATACACGTTCAGCATACCTTTTCGCATATGAAAACAGGTACAAGCTGGTTCTCTTCAGGTATTTCATGATAAAATATGCATGCTCTAACCGATCTTTTACAGAGGTAGGCAGGTGCACACTAGTTCTTTTCAGGTACTCACATAACATCAAATGGCCGCAAGTTCTCTTATAGAGAGAGAGTTTTTCAAGCATGCCTGGAGGTAGTAAGTTCGCACAGGTACTTGCATTTTTCTATCATATATGATCTACTATGACAGGAAAGGTGGATCGCGATTCTCGTGGGTAAGTTTTATTTTTTCGAAGTTTTTTCAAAACTTAAAAAAATGCGGGGATTATGTTTACCCAGAAATCGGCAATCATCTCAAATTAGTTGTCCGAGCCCAAGCGGTCCCCCATCGCCCGAGTGGTCTCGCTTTTTCTTTCCTCGTAAAGGTCGAGCTTCGTGCCCCGCACGACTTTTCCCCCGGAGGGTCGCCCCCTTGGGCGACCTCGCCTCCGCGAGGAGGAGATCGCCCCTTGGGCGATCTCCCCTGTGAGGAGGTCGCCCCCTTGGGCGACCTCGCCTCCGCGAGGAGGAGATCGCCCCTTGGGCGATCTCCCCCCGTGAGATCGCCCTTTGGGCGATCTCCCCTGTGAGGAGGTCGCCCCCTTGGGCGACCTCGCCTCCGCGAGGAGGAGATCGCCCCTTGGGCGATCTCCCATGTGAGGAGGTCGCCCCCTTTGGCGACCTCGTCTCCGCGAGGAGGAGATCGCCCCTTGAGCGATCTCCCCCCGTGAGATCGCCCTTTGGGCGATCTCCCCTGTGAGGAGGTCGCCCCCTTGGGCGACCTCGCCTCCGCGAGGAGGAGATCGCCCCTTGGGCGATCTCCCCCCGTGAGATCGCCCTTTGGGCGATCTCCCCTGTGAGGAGGTCGCCCCCTTGGGCGATCTCCCCCCGTGAGATCGACCCTTGGGCGATCTCCCCTGTGAAGTCTCCCCTCTGAAATCCCTGTTTGTGTGATCTGTTCAGGTGCACCAGGTCCAGACGATCTCAGCAGGTCCAGACGATCTCAGCAGGTCCAGACGATCTCAGCAGGTCCAGACGATCTTAGCGGTCTCAGCTGACGATCTCAGCGGTCTCAATAGCGGTTTCAGGCGGTCTCAGCAGTTCCGGGCAGCCCGTTACCTTCCAGATCTGCCCGTTTGGGCAGGCCCCTGCGTCTATAAATAGAGGGGTGGGGGTACCAGTTGGAGGACTTTTGGAGAGCTTCCAGTCCCAGCCAGTGGTTTGAGCGGTCTCAACTTTGAGTAACCGCTGAGACCTCTCCGATCTCCCTTCAGGCCCCTTTTTCTTCATGTTTTATGCTGTTTCTTTCATTCTTTCCTGTTGTAACCGCAGCTGTAACTCAAGCTTTATATCAATAAAATAGTCTTTCCTCCAGCTCAAAGTAACCGGCCACCCAACAGTTTCACCCCCCATCCTTCAGCTCGAGCGAGTGTGGAGTTGGTACCATTTTTGGCACCAACAACTCCATCATTAAATTGGGTGACCAAGATATTTCCCGCAGTGAGTGCTTTAAATATCTGGGATCGATAATTCAAAAGGATGGAGGGGTAGATAAAGATGTGATACATAGAATCCAAGCTGGTTGGTTGAAGTGGAGAGGCGCATCTGGGATCTTATGTGATCGTAAAGTACTATTAAAAAGTTTTACCGTACTTCAATTAGGCCACAATGCTCTACGGTTCTGAGAGTTGGGCAGTGAATGGTGTACATGAGCAAAAAATGGGAGTTGATGAGATGAGAATGCTTAGGTGGATGTGTGGTCACACGAGACTGGATAAAATTAGGAATGAATATCAGGGATAAGAAAGGAGTGGCGTCAATTGTAAAGAAGATGCGAGAAGCTCGTTTAAGATGGTTAGGACATGTAGACCATTAGAGGCACCTATTAGACGTTGTGAGAGTTTTGTCACTAGACATGTTAAACGGAAGAGGGGTAGACCAAAAAAGACTTGGAAAGAAACTATAAGGAAAGATATGATGTACTTAGGCATTAGTGAGGCTATGATTAAAGATAGGGCGCAATGGCGACAAAGGATCCATACAGCCGACCCCACTATGGTGGGATAAAGGCTTGAGTGTTGTTGTTGTTATTCAATCTCTCGGTATAAAAACTATAAAATATAAAAATAAAAAAAATTCATTTTTAAGTAATTTATAATTTCAAGTGTGCACTAATTCCTTTCACAACAATAGGAGCTAGTAGTAAAGCTGAATAATCTTACTGTCATGTCTCTCAAATCAGGTGCATCAGCACCATTAAATTTCTAACGACTGAATAACTAAACTCAAACAAAAAATAAATGATAATAAATAACTCAATAAATAAAACATTTGTTGTGCCAAGATTGAGAGAATTAATGAAGTTTTAATTCTTTAATATGCCTACACCAAAAGATCAATTTTTGTTTCGATAAAAACAAATTAAATCAATAATAGATTTGGGATGGCTATGTCACTCTCATACATCATAGCCATGCAATCAACAATTTCATCCATAAATTTACCCACTTTCTCATCCCAATTAGCATAGTACAAATATGGATTTAGGCAATGATCTACAACGTGCAAAGGAGTACTCAATTTACTTCATAATTTACTATCGATTAACTTCCATATTAGACAATATCCACCGATTTAAATATCCTCCGACATGTCTGGCATTTTTACGAACATATCCAGCATGTCTGCGTACATGTCGTTTTTAAGGTAAGACAATATTTTTTTCCTTAAAAAATAAATTAAGTCCTTTCGTAAAATATAGGTTGATATATCAATTTCTTTTGAGCATATCATCCAACAGGACTTTTGAGCATATCATCCGCAAATTTATTTTATATTATGTTAGCACTTAGCAGACTAAAGGTAACATTTAAATTATATATATAGGAAAATATAGGCCGATATATCTGATTTTTTCAGATATATCGGTCGACACAACTTTTGAACATATCTGTTATATTATATAATCCTATGTATGCGTAAATTAATTAGATTTAGTGATTTGTTCTTTCTAATATTTTATTCTTACATTCAATTTTGCATAATTATTTTACACTACTTTTCTTTCTTTTCTATTACGAAAAATGTGAAAAAATTCGGCACATTTATTATTTGATTCTTTTTACGCTTATAACATAGTTTTATTAAGCTTAGAAATACTTAAAATCAATCAAGAATCAATAGCTTTTAAATCTTCTTTATTTGTTATAAATTTAGTGTTATAAAAAAAAATTATTGTATTTGTTAATAATATTCTATTTTGGAAACCCTTCAAATTATTTTTAGAATATGCACAACTCATTGTTCGTTTACTTGTTATTTACTTAATTTTACTTTTAGAAAATATAATCATACTTAGTATACATTAAAATAATTTTCTTATTTATAAGATCTGGAAATCCGATATTTTAAATCTCCCGGACATATCTCCGACTTCCGGCATTCGACATTTAAAAACTCAAACCGACATGACGGTGACATTCAATATTTACAAACTTGATGATATCTAATCTCATTATGATTTAGAGCAACAGTAACTTTTATCTTAGTCTTTATTATATCTCGACATATCAAAATGAATTTTTTATTTATAAGGTCTAAAAATCTAATATTTTAAAATATCCCTAAGATGTCTCTGACTTTCGACATTTAAAAGCTCAAACCGACATGTCGGAGACATCCAATATTTACAACTTAGATGATATCTAATCTCATTATGATTTAAAGAGCAGTAGTAACTTCTGTTAGAGAGGAGAACGTACCTTTAGGTTAACTCATTCATGTTCTATCCACTCCCGACAGGGAACCCTTAAACGAAACTCCTTAGCCACAACCTGAGATATTGTCACGACTAGGTGAGCCTAAGATAGCTTGCCTTTTAACAACGCCCTCCCCCCTCAAGCTAACATCAAAAACATCCATCATTATCATTCCAAGCCTGAAAGAGTACGTGTGAAGAGATTTACCAAAAGCCGCTTTGGTGAACATATCAGCAGGTTAGTCCCCAGACGGTACAAACACGGTAGTAATAGTTTGATCCTAAATTTTTTCCCGCACAAAATGGCAATCAATCTCAATATTTTTAGTCCGCTCATAGAAGAAGGGGTTGTTGGCAATGTGGATAGGAGCTTGATTATCACAATGCAAGTGTATGACCTCCAGGACAGGGAAACCTATTTCTCCCAAAAAGATTTAACTCAAATCAATTAACATGTAGTAATGGCAATAACACGATATTCTGCTTCACAAGAAGAGCGAGTAGTAACATTTTGTTTCTTACTCTTCCAAGAAACAAGATTGTCACCAACAAAGATAGAATATCCATGTGTATACCTTCTGTCAGAGGAGGAACCAGCTCAATCAGCATCACCGTACCCGTGAACTTTAAGGTGGCCATGATTTTAATAGATAATCCCTTTTTTGGAGTCCTTTTGTACTTAAGTATCTAAAATACAGCATGATACTGATGAACTTTTAGACAGCATAAATTGGCTAACTAACCCAACAAATGAGATGTCGAATCTGGTAGTAGTAAGGTAAATCAATTTTCCCACAATGCGTTGAAATTTCAACTTCCTTTCAAGATCCAGAGAATTATCCTTGTGAATATCATAATTAGGATCAACGAGACTATCCACAGATTTAATTCCCAAATATCCAATGTCACAAAGATAATACATATTTGCGCTGGGAGATCATAATTTTTTCGGCAGATCTAGCAATCTCAATACCAAGAAAATATCGAAGAAGACTCAAATCTTTGATTTCAAAGGCAGAGACCAACTCTCTTTTAACTAAAATAATGTGTTGATCACCAGTTCCTGTGATAATGATATCATCCACATATACAATAAGGATAGTAGTAAATTTCTCCTTCCTGTAGATAAAGACTGAGTGATCTGAAGTACAACGGGAAAATCTAAGCTCAGGAGTTTGAAACATAGCTTTTCAAACCAGGCCTGGGGTGATTGTTTGAGTCCATACAAGGCCTTCTTGAGGCTACACCCCTGTCCTTTAGGAACATCGATGCCCGGTGGAGGTGTTATATAGATTTCTTCCTTTAATTCACTGTGGAGAAAGTTATTTTTAAAACAAGTTGATACAATGGCCAAAACTTGTGAGCCACAATCAATAGCAAAATTCTAACAGAGTTAAGTATAGCAACAGGAGCAAATGTCTCTTGGAAGTCAATTCCATCAATTTGGGTAAAGCCTTTAGCAATCAGTCTTGTTTTATATCTATCAAGAGTGCCATCTTGAAGGTATTTCGGTAGTATATATCCATTTGCATCTGATAGCATGACGTTCATGCGGAATATGGACAATTTCCCAAGTATTTTGACGTTGAAGAGCATCCATCTCCTCCTTCATAGACTTCGTCCAGTAGGGAATAGAAATAACTTATGAAAAATTGTTAGTCATAGAAATAGAGGAAATTGATGTAAGATAAGATTTCAGAGGAGAGATAGAGTGATACCCAATATATTTATCAATAGGATATCTGGTAAAACCATTATGAATTTGGAGAGAAGGTGTGGACTCATGAGTGGTCTCAGTGTTCGAATCTGGCGTAGTGGTGGTGGGTGGTGGAGCATGAGTATGGCATTCTTGCCCAATAGTCCTGACTTATTTTCTCTGGTAGACTTGAAGGTCCTTTCTTCTTTTATAGACCCGTAGATCATTGGTGGGTACTTCTCTTTCAACAGGAACATTCAAGCTAATATGTGAGAGAACATCCACAAGAGCAGGGTAGAGGCGGCATCATACCACCCTCATCTTCAAATTTCTCTTGATATGTAACATTTTTCCCTCATCCGAGTAATATGGGGTGTGCTCAAAGAAGGTGACATCTTTAGATATAATCCATCTACGCAACAAGGGTGAGTAGCACTTATACCACTTTTGGTTAGCAGCATATCCAACAAAAATACATTTGATAGATTAAGGACCTAATTTATCCTTATATGGTCCCACAATATGAAAAAAAACAACACATCCAAAAACCGTGGGAGGAAGATTAAATAACGGAAGATTTGGACAAATAAGTTTTAGAGGATACTTTCCCACCAAAGTATCAGATGTCATCTGATTAACTAGATAGACAGGCGTGAGAACAACTCCATCCCATAGTCCCTTAGGGACGTGCATCTTTTGTAATAAACGAGTAGTTTCTAAGATATGACGATTATTCCTTTCTGCCACGTCATTCTGTTGAGGGGTCCCTGCCTCCCTGGGCAAGAAGTTTGGAAAATGATGTCATGATCTCCCAAGAACCTCTGAATTCCCCACCTGTAGATTCGCCTTCATTGCCGCACCTAAGTATTTTAATCTTAGCATCAAATTGAGTCTGCACATAGTGAAAAAACAACTGAAATATTTCATACACTTCATTTTTCTTTCTCATAAGTTAAACTCAAGTAAAGCATGAGTAATCATCAATGAAGGAAACAAAATAGCGAAATCCATTCACAGAACAGATATAGGATGTCCAAACGTTAGAATATATCAAATAAAAACATCTCACACTCTGATTCCTGCTAGGAGCGCAGTTGGTTCTACAATGTTTTCCAAATTCACAAGAATGACAATTAATTCTAGTTTTAACACATCAAAAAAACTAGGAAAAGCAGACTTCAAGGTATTGAAACTAACATGCTCAAATATTTTGTGTCACAACATCAAACGATCAGTACTTGAAGATTTATGAGCACCAAATGCAAAAACAGTGTCTATAATATAAACACCACCTGACTCATGTCCACCACCAATCGTCTTTCCACTTGCCAGATCCTGGAAAACACAATGAGAAGAGAAAAAAATGATAGCACGATTCAATTTGTTGGGAAAAACACAGCTCTTGATTTGATATCAAGCTTGTAGATGTCGGCCGACATGTCCGATATATCGGCCGACATGTCATTTTTGAGGGGAAATCGCAACGTTAGCGACACAGATGAGAAAAATGGTGTTTTCCAGTATGGAGGCCGACATGTCGGACATGTCGGCCCGAAATGTCGATTTATGGCGGCTTATGGCGGCGACATTAGCTATGAACATTTATTTTTAATTATCACCCTATTACAGGCTAATAACACCCAAAAAAATACTAAAACCCCATTTATTTTCTCCCGATTCACTTCATTTCTCGAACCCGTAAAACCTAAAATCCAATTATATAATTAAAATAATATATAATTAGAAAAACTAATTACCGTCTATTATTAAAATCTGACTTCCGACATAATTAAAAACATATAAATATATATATAATTAGAAAAAATAATTATCATCTAATTAAAAACATATGTACATATATATAATTAAAATCCGACATTTTGAAATGTCCCCGATATATCCCCGCAATCCGACATCCGACATAAAAAACCAAAACCGACATGAGTCCGACATCCGACATCTGCAAGCTTGTTTGATATACAGTCTGAAAAATGATTAATTAGGATATTACCTATGTTGTATAGAAGGGTAATTTGCGTCAAGGACAAATTTGTGTAACTTAAGAAAACATCGAAGATCTCAAAGCGACGTCGAATTCTCAAATTGACGTCGAATTCTCAAAATGACGTCGAATTCTCAAAGCGACGTCGAATTCTCGAAGTTACGTCGAATTCTCAAAGTGGCGTCAAATTCTCCAAAGTAACGTTGAATAGTATTCGACGCAGCGTCGAAAGAAATCGACACAACGTCGATATATATTCAGAGTTGCGTCGATATATATTCAGAGTTGCGTCGACTTCTTCTCAAAGTTACTCAGACTTCCCAAAAGATGTGTCTATGTAGACCAAGCTGTGTCGACTTCTCAAACAATATATACTCTGAGTTCTTCTCTACTGCTAAGAGATGCGTCGACTTCTGATGTCCAAGCTGTGTCGACTTCTCAAAAGTAGCATCGACTTCTCAAAAGCTGAATCGACTTCTCAAAAGATATATCGAATTCTCTCCAGAGTAAAGACAGTTCTCAAAGATATTCTCGGCTCTATCAAGAAGGATTATTTCCTAGTCATTACAACAAATTTCAAGAAAGAAATAATCCTATCAGGAAAGATATTTCTTAGCAGTTATCTATTTCAAGAAAGAAATAATGCTTTTGGAACTCGATTTGGCAAAGTATGAAGAGATATTATTTGTCTGCATTTATTATTCAAATGAAGATAATTGGAAAGAATTTGAATTCTTTCAGTCGATTTTTGCCGGAGAATAAGAAAGACATATAAAGAAGGAAAAGAATAGACAAGAAAAGAGCAGTTGTTGTTGAATCCAGAGAATTATCTTCTGTGGCTCCCTCTTATCTTATCTTCTCTTCTTTCTCTCTGGATATTCTTCAACTATGAAGAACAACTATAACAAGCAAGCAATCAAAAAATCATCTACACTCAGAAGATAACAAGATGATTCTCTCTTCTTTTGAGGATCAAATTTCTCCTCTCATCTACGAGAAAGCTGCTGCTCATTCCTGCCAGAATCCACACAGTGTTGCATGAACCAGTTCCTTCAGAGATTTGATGTTGAAGGATATATTGTGGAAACTCAAATCCCACCTGTTGAAGGAGTTTTTAAATCTCTCTTTAAAAAATTCTAGTTGGTTTGGAGATGCATTATCAGCAACTATTGGTTCATTGTGTAACACCATAACCCAATTTAACAACAAATCAGCAGTCCGATCAGACCCTGTGATAAGAAGTAAACTAAGCAACGGTAATAAAACGGGTACATAGCAGGCATAAATAAAAGTACTAAATGAAAACTTATAGCGGAAGTAAGATATACAGCTAAGGGTAAACAATGGTACCTCAAAATCTGATTCACAGAGCCAACTAGTACATAAAAGAACCATAAAATCTAAATTACTGAAAGCTTAAAAAGTGCCTGTTACTTTGAAAACATTAAATAATTCTAATACATAAAGTACATATTTAAAAGAACAACTAAAAGGAAACACAACTGAAGGGAAAGACAAACAAGAATGAAGAACCATTGCGCTTATCCTAAGCGCAGCTACCCACTGATGACCTCTGAAAAGAAATGTCTGAAGACAGGTCAGCCCAACTGGTGAGTAAGAAAGACCACTCCTCCCAGTAACACTAAAAATATATAATTAGTCTGTATATAAAAATAGGATCTTTTAATTATTAATGTATGATTCTGAATAATTTGTCTGTGGTCTTATAAGTCATTATCTGTAAAGATGCATTATGAATTCTGTCTTATTATCTGAGTTCTTGTCTGTACTGAATTTTGGTACTCTGGACTCTTTCTAAAGATTGGGTAATTAGATTTCATCTTTATGTTTTATTGTACTCAATCTGATTATGGAGCCCAAATGTCGACCTGAAGATGCCCTGAACTGAAGTGCTCCCTGATTGGAACACAGACTCGCATCTGAAAATCTCCAAGTCTTGAACTGTGGCTGACGACCCCACGTCTGTGGCTCATATGGACTGCTGGCCGGATGTGAATAAGGTCACTGATTTGAAGCTTATTACGTGTTCTGAGCTTTTGCGTTTAACATAGTTACACATAACATCTTTTATAAACTCTGATCGTATATTAAGGAGTTCATTCTTCATGTTCTATGTTAAATATCGAATTGTTTAACTGATTGACATTTAATATTTATTTAACAGTTACGTGTAACATGTATTCATGTGTCTGGTATTCGCTTGGTAACTTATTAACATTCACTTAAATGATATACAAGTACTGTTATAAATTTCACATAAATTTCTTTAGCGAATTACGCAATATGTTTCATAACTGATGATATGTCTAGCCAAGAGGATTCGAATTTCTTACCTCAGTACAACGCTCGTAGACACGGCGAGGTGACATGATTTCTCTCTCAGAGCCCTCTTCCAACCGCAAGGGTTTTTCTAAAATAAAGGGGCAAGGATTTCCTAAGACTTTAGAGAGGCAAGATAATAAATAAAAGATAAGAGAAATCCTCGCCTTGATTTGGAAAGTTTTCAAGGATTCTCCATTCTAACCCCAAACACCCAAATCTGAAATCATACAGAGAATCCTCAAACGATTAGTACTTGCAAGGAAAGAAAATTGCAGGATCACCCCCCTTTGACTTAGGTTTGCCAGAAGATCCACTGAGCAAAAACTCCTAAACACTGAACGGAAAGGAAGAGGGGTGAACTAAAAATGAGAATGAATAATGGGGGGGGGGGGGGGGGGGGGGGTTACCACTTCTTGATAGAACAGGAGTGAGCTTTTCTCTGATAGAAGAAGTACGGGTCTTCGATTCCTGAAATCGGGTAGATGCTGAAGGAGGGAATGAGAAATAACGAAAACTCCACTACATGAATTAATGGAAAACCAAAATTGGCATTTAACTGGTCAGCTGGAGGGAGAAGAGACGTCGGGTGAGCCGACGGACCCAAGAAAGGATTGACGAGCCTCTTCAAGGAGCGGGGAGAAGGCTTCGAGGAATTCTGGAGGGAAGGATCGATCATGCGACTCCCAGCGCCGACGAACTGGAGAGGTTTGGCTTCTCGCACAGTCGGCTGAAAGGAACGAAGAGGGAAACCGTAAATCGCTCTCGTTTGAGTCGTGGGGGAGAAGAAAGGAAATAGACGATGTCGAGGTTATCGGTTACCAAAAATCGCGAGAGGGAGAGAGTTCGCACGGTAACCGCACGATGTGTGGCTCACAACATTAAGAGGGGGAATTAGAATGTTCAAAATAATTTCAATTATGTCATTGCTCTTTTAAATTATGTCGTTGCTCAATTATTCAAAATAATTTCAATAATGTTCAAAATAATTTCAATAATGTTCAAAATAATTTCAATTTCAATTATTTCATTGTACAATTAATTTCAATTATGTCATTGCTTATTATTTCGAGCATAAACACTCCCGCAAACCTCTAAATCGTGTCGAGTGAATATCCAATAACTTCATTTAAATGTCTTTAATTAACTTATTGATGAACACACACACAATTGACCAAAATAAAATCATACCTTGACACGACAATGGCTCGATCAACTTTGCTCGTGATCGGACCCTGAAATTAAGAGAACGCAGTGTGTAAACTTTGGATGTCACAAATCTTTCCTCCTAATACAATTTTCGTCCTCGAAAATTAAAATCATACCTGGTTCAAAAAGGGAAAGCATATTTTTCATTGCATCGGAGTTCATCTTCTTTTTCCCAAGTATACTCTGGTCGACCACAATTTAACCAAAGGACTTTTACAAAACGGATCTCTCTGCTCCTTAGCTTCTGAATCCTTGAGTCCACTATCCTGACTGGCCTAATAATGATACTAAGATTTGATTCGATAGGTGCATCCTCAGTACTGATCACCCGACTAGGATCTCTGACTGCTCTCCTCAGAAAGGAGATGTGGAATACGTTATGTAATCCACTCGTTTCCTCAGGTAAGGTTAACCTGTATGCAACCTCACCAAAGCGCTCAAGTACCTCGAATGGGCCAACGAACCTTGGACTCAATTTCTTCATTCGCTTGATTCTGTAGACGCCCTTGACTGGTCTAACCTTCAGATAAACATAATCCCTAGCACTGAATTCCACTGATCTATGTCTCTGATCATAATACTTGGTATGACGATCCTGAGCTATTTTTATGTGCTCCTGAATGAGCTTGACTCGAGTTATGGTCTTGTCAATCCAAGCTTCTTTGTTGGAAGATCTCTCTTCACTCTCAGCCCAACATAATGGTGTCCGACAACGTCTGCTATAAAGAGACTCAAAAGGCATCATATCAATGCTTGCCTGGAAACTATTATTGTAGGAGAACTCCACCAAGGTGACATACTTTTCCCACTTACCACCAAAGTCTAAAATACACATACAAAGCATATCCTCTATAGTTCTATTTGTGCGCTCTGTCTGCCCGTCTGTCTGGGGGTGGAAAGTTGTATTGAACTGCAACCTAGGACACAAACGCTCTTGAACGTAATTCCACTCCTTAGAGGTAAATCTATCATCTCTGTCTGAAATAATAGTCTTTGGAACACCATGCAGTCGAACTATTTCATCTACGTACAACTGAGCCAATCTCGGTCCCTGATCTATCCTCTTATTAGGAATGAAGTGAGCAACCTTGGAAAGACGGTCAACTATAACCCATAGAGAATCGTTCCCACACCGAGATCTGGAGAGGCCATAAACGAAGTCCATTGATATATCTTCAAAATTCCACTCTGGAATAGGAAGTGGATGCAACTTGCCCCCTGGTCTCTGACATTCAGCTTTAACTAACTTGCAAGTTTCACACTTTCCAACATGCTCTGCAACATCTCTCTTCAACCCTGACCACCAAACTGACTTCTTAAGATCTGTGTACATCTTTGTGCTGCACGGATGTATAGAGTACTTGGAATTATGAGCCTCAACGAGGATGTCCACCCGAAGGTAACTGACATCTAGGAAGCACACTCTTCCTTTATGAAGTAGAAAACCCTCCTGAATCGCAAAGTCCTCCTTCTGCCCTGACTAAGTCAAATCCTAAAATTATACCATCTTTGAATCTAACGGCAAGGTCTGTCTGATTCTATCCTTAATGTCGCATTTGATCTCTATCCAATATAGGCTACAGAACCAAAACAGGTGTGTGGTATCACACTTATCTCCAATCTCTCTAGATCTCGCACTAAGTCCTCATGCTGAGTAATGAGGGAGTAGTTCGAACCCTTTCTACTAAGAGAATCTGCTACCACATTTGCTTTACCCAGGTGGTACTGGATATCCACATCATAATCTGAAAGAAATTCAATCCACCTACGCTGCCTCATTTTGAGCTCTTGATGATTAAATATATACTTAAGGCTTTTGTGATCCTTAAAGATTTCACAACGAACTTTGTTGAGGTATTGTCTCCAAATCATTAGTGCGTGAACCACTACTGCTAATTCCAAATCATGAACAGGGTAATTCTTCTCGTGTACCTTCAGTTGCGTGGATGTGAATGTTATCACTCTCCTATATAGCATCAGTACACAACCCAAACCTTGCCCGAAGCATCGTTAATCGCTATATATCTGAAAGTCATCTACCCATGAAGGTAACCATAAAATTAGTGCAGTCATCTAGGAAGCACCGGTACGGGTACGAGTACCGGGTACGGTACGTATCCGGTGCGGCGGTATGGCAAAATAAAAAAAAATAAGAATACGGGTGCGACGGGATACGTTGTAATAAATATAATAAATATATATGTATAATCTCACAAATGTAAGTAAAAGTCCTCAAAATAATAAAACATCAAACATAATTGCATAAATCATCAATTGAAGTACAAATTCATAGTTAATGCAATATAATATGAAGTTCTCAAACAAAAAATATTCATAACCATTTCAAATTTAAGGATGTCTATCAGTCTTTTTTTCCTCTTCTTCTCCATTAATGGAGATTAACACATCGTTAACTTCTAGTTCGTCTAAAGACAAGTTAGCAAGATATTAAACATAGAAAAATTTATGTTGAACAAGTAGAAACAGTACCAATTTGAAACATCTAATCCTTAAATATATAGTAAAAAAATAAAATAATAAAATTAAATCAAATTCTTTATAGTTTAAACGAAAAAGGATACTTAAATATGAAGTACATTTTGTTACTATAATAAACAAGCATCGCTAGTTGCATTTCTGGGTCAATCTTTCTTTTCTAAAAGGCACGCAGAAGTCTTTTGTTTACTTCAAAAAAACATACTCTTATTATAATATGCAGAACAATCTACCAAGTTCAAGTGTATTTACAGACTAGAATAACAGGTGTATCCGCAAGTATCAGGCACGTACCGGTATCGGATACGTATCCGGTATGGGTACGTGACCCTCAAGGAAGTATTGGTGCTTCATAGGCAGTCATCAATCGGGTCTTTAGCTCCTCAAACGCCAACTCACATTCCACCATACAGTTGATGGCGTTTCCTTTCTTGGTAAGTGAAGTCATAGATAGAACAATTTTTGAAAAATCCTTAATGAATCTCCTGTAATAACCCCACTAAACTAAGGAAACTATGGACCTCAGTAACTTCCTTCGGCCTTGGCTAATCTCTGATTACTTCTATTTTCTCTGGATCCACTGCGAGACCTCTCCGACTGATCATGTGACCCAAGAATGCCACCTCTGAAAGCCAGAACTCGCACATCGAGAATTTTGCATACAACTGATTCTCCCTGAGAGTACTCAAAATAGTCCTGAAATGGGCGGCATGCTCCTCCTTGCTCCTTGAATACACTAGAATATCTTTTATGAAGACGATAACAAAACGATCCAAAAACTCTCGGAACACCAGATTCATCAAGTCCATGAAAGCTAACGACGCATTAGTCAACCCGAACGGCATGACCACAAATTCAAAGTGTCCATATCTTGTGCGAAAAGCGGCCTTCAAAATGTCCTCGTCCTGAATCTTTAACTGATGGTAACCAGATCCCAAATCTAACTTGGAATAAGTGCAAGACCCTTCAAGCTTGTCGAATAAATCATTTATCCTCAAAAGATGGTACTAGTTCTTAATGGTGAGCTTATTCAACTCGCGGTAGTCAATGCATAATGTTAAACTACCGTATTTCTTTTTAACAAAGAGCAAAGGTGCGCCCCAAGGAGACGTGCTAGGTCTGACAAATCCCAAATCAAGTAACTCATGCAACTGGATCTTTAACTCTGTTAATTCACTGGGGGTCATGCGATAAGGAGCCTTCGCTACAGGCCGAGATCCTGGAAGAAGGTCAATTTGAAAGTCGACCTCTCTTATAGGAGGGGCCCCAGACAGTTCTTCAGGAAAGACATCTGGGAACTCTCGCACCACTGGAACTTCCTACAAGGTGTTCTTATCTTCAGTGTTCATCAGAACTAGAAAAGCATTGCAACCCTTCTTAAAACTCCTGATGGCCTTAACGGACGAGATAATGAGCTTGGAAACTCCTTTCATACCACGAAAGGTGATAAGGGACTGGTCGGGTCCTTCTTACTGAATCTCCTTGTTCCTGCAGTCTATCTTAGCGTTTACATCATACAACCAGTTCATACTCAAAATTAATTCAAATCCAGCAATCAGTAGGAGGGATGCATCTACGATAACTTCAGATTCCCCGTACAGCACTGGGACCTTACACTTGTGACTGGTTTGCATAGTTGAACTGTTAGGCATCATGACAGCTAACGATGTCGCGACTAGAAGAACTTCTAGACCGAGTCTATGTGCAAAAGATTCCGCAATAAACGAGTGTGATGCGCACGTGTCAAAGAGAACCTTGCAGGGTACGTTTTGAATCATGAGTATACCTATATGTATTCTTGAGTTACTTTAGTTATATGTTACTGGGAGGGAATATTTAACAATTTAATTCAGCCAAAATCATACCTGTGATCACAACCTCCTCCGCTTTGGCCTCCTGATGGCCAAGTCCATAAGCTCTAGGATGTACTAGACCTCGTCCTAAAGCTAGTTTTGGGTTGGCGTCCATCACCGCTTTTCCTTTGACAATCCTGCTTGGACCGTCAACTTCAAACTTCGACTGTAAGACGTCACAGGAATAAGTTTTAGGCTTAGAAGGACTTAAAATAAAATGCGGAGAAGTATTCAACTTAAGATTATATTACCTGATTGCCGCAAATCCTGGATAGGAACGGGCAAAGTGTCCTGGTTGCTGACATTTGTAGCATACTCCAGAAGTAGCCAAGCATTCTCCTGGGTGGTAGCGGTTGTACTTTGGGCAGAGGAGATAGTCTTTGCCCTTGAGTTCGGGCTGATTTCCTCTCTTCGCACCCGTCTTCTAGTTTTTGCTCTAATTCCTTCCTTGGTTGCTTTTATGTTGATGCAGTTGCGGCGCATCATGAGGTCGCATGGAGCGGAAGTTATTGCACTTTTGTATCCTTTGTAGATCCCGCTTCCAACCACCTTGCAGTATCGAACAGGCTTCTATAGTCGGCATTGACCATAGTCATCAGAGGCTGTCTCAGATAGTCACGCAGGCCATCTACAAAGCCGTCACACTTCTCAACTTCATCTCCCTGCAATATGCCCGCATAGCGAGATAGGTGGGTGAATTCTCGCTCATACGTCGTGACGGTTCTATCCCCTTGAAGGAGCCTGAGGTACTTCTCTTGGAGGCGTCGGCGCTCTGAAGGAGGTACGAACCAGTTTGCGAGTGCATTAGAAAAGTCATTTCAGGTGAAAATATCCGATGAACAACCTGGCATAGGCAGAGGTCGCATTAACATTACGCTAGAAAGGCAATTAATTCTAAAGTAAGGAAATTAAAACTTAATTCCTTACGAGCAGGGTCGTCCGCTAGGTGTCTGGTCCACCAAAGATTAGCTTCACCTTGTAGGAGGAAAGCTGTTAGCGGTACCTTTTTTTTCTCTGGGCACTGCATCACGTTCAGTAAATCTCGTGTCTTTATCAGTCAATCATTTGTTTCCATTGGAGTTTCTTCCCCAGTGAAGTTGGAGGGTGGAGGTCTCTAAAGTTCCTCGGGTAACGGTCCATCCCGATCTCCACGGCAGCAGGTGCAGGGGCTGGAGCTGGAGCTGGGACCCCTGCAGGTAGTGCATTTCTAAACTCCAATAAGGCTAGTGTTACGGCCCTGGCAATCTGAGCTGCCAAGTCAGTAGATGTTGGCGTTGCTAGCGCATTACCGTCATCCATGACGATCTCAGGAGTGGTGTTCTGTCGCGAAGGTTCGCCTATCTCACTATTAAGGATGCCTACAAGATGTAAAGAGATGAATTATTTATGAACGTGACATAAATGAAGGATCTATTATTTATGATATTTCCAGACGTAAGCACCTCTAAGTGCTAGATAAAACTTGATGACTCTAATGTCGAATGAGTGATTCAGATGAAATCCTAAGGCTCTGTGAATTTTCATGGGATCCTAAACCTAGCTCTGATACCAATTGTAACACCCCAACCTAATTTAACAACAAATCAACAGTCCGGTCGGGCCCCATGATAATAAGTAAACTAAGCAACGGTAATAAAACTGGTACATAGCAGGCACAAGTACAAGTATTAAATGAAAACTTACAGCGGAAATAAGATATTCAATTAAGGGAAACAATGGTACCTCAAAATTTGATTCATGAGTCAACTAGTACAAGAAAGAACCATAAAATATGAAGTACTGAAAGCTTAAATAGTGTCTGTTACATTGAAAATATTAGATAATTCCAATACATGAATTTCATAATTAAAAGAACAACTAAAAGGAAACACAACTGAAGAGAAAGACAAACAAGAATGAAGAACTGCGACACTTATCCTAAGCGCAGCTCCCCACCAGTGACCCCTGAAAAAAAATGCTCGAAGACGGGTCAGCCCAACTGGTGGGTAAGAAAGACTACTCCCAGTAACACTAAAAATACACAATTAATTTGTATATAAAAATAGGAGCTTTTGATTATTAATGTATGCTTCTGAATAATTTGTCTGTAGTCTTATTATCTGAGTTCTTGTCTTATTATCTGAGTTCTTGTCTTATTGTCTGAGTTCTTGTCTTATTATCTAAGTTCTTGTCTGTGCTGAATTTTGGTACTCTAGACTCTTCCTAAAGATTGGGTAATTCGATTTTATCTTTATGATTTATGGTACTCAATCTGATTATGGAGCCCAATTGACGACCCGAAGATGCTCTGAACTGAAGTGCTCCCTAAGTTGAACACGGACTCGCATTTGAAAATCTCTAAGTCTGGAACTGTGGCTGACGACCCCACGTCTGAGGCTAATATAGACTACTTGCCAGATGAGAATGAGGTCACTGATCTGAAGCTTATTACATGTTCTGAGCTTTTGCGTTTAGCCTAGTTGCACCTAACATCTTTTATTAAATCTGATCGTATATTAAGGAGTTCATTTTTCATGTTCTGTGTTAAATGTCGAATTGCTTAACTGATCGACATTTACTATTTATTTAACAGTTACGTGTAACATGCTTTCATGTGTCTGAAATTCGCTTGGTAACTTATTAACATGCACTTAAATGATATACAAGTACTGTTATAAATTTCACATGAATTTCTTTAGCGAATTATGCAATATGTATCATAACTGATGATATGTCTAGCCAAGAGGAGTCGAATTTCATACCTCGATACGACGCTCGTAGACACAGCGAGGTGGCATGATTTCTCTCTCAGAGTCCCTCTTCCAACCGCAAGGGTTTTTCTGAAATAAAGGGCCAAGGATTTCCTAAGACAATTTTAGAGAGGCAAGATAATAAATAAAAGAGAAGAGAAATCCTCACTTTGATTCGGAGAGTTTCCAAGGTTTCTCCGATCTAACCCCAAACACCCAAACCTAAAATCGTACAGAGAATCCTCAAACGATTAGTACATACAAGGAAGAAAATTGCAGGATCCCCCCACCACCACCTTCGACCAAGGGTTGACAGAAGATCCACTAAGCAAAAACTCTTAAACACTGAGCGGAAAGGAAGAAGGGTGAACTAATGATGAGAAAGAATAATGGGGGTTTTTACCTCTTCTCGACAGAACAGGAGTGGGCTTTTCTCTGATAGAAGAAGTGCGGGCCTTCGATTCCTGAAATCGGGCAGATGCTGAAAGAGGGAATGAGAAATAACGAAAACTCCACTGCAAGAATTAATGGGAAAACCAAAACTGGCGTTTACCTGGTCAGTCAGTCGGAGGGAGAAGAGACGTCGGGTGAGAGAAGGCAGACCCAGGAAGGATCGACGAGCCTCTTCAAGAAGCAGGGAGGAGACTTCGAGGGTTTCTGGAGGGAAGGATTGATCATGCGACTCCTAGCGCCGACGGACTGGAGTGGCTTGGCTTCTCGCACAGCCGGCAAAGGAACAAAGAGGGAAGCCCTAAATCGCTCTCGTTTGAGACGTGGGGGAGAAGTAAGAAAGGAAATAGGCGATGTCGAGGCTATCAGTTACCAAAAATATCGCGAGAGGGAGGGGGTGTATGCGGTAACCGCACGATGCGTGGCTCACAACATTAAGCGGGGGAATTAGAATGTTCAAAATAATTTCAATTGTGTCATTGCTCTTTACGATCCTTATTATTTCGAGCATAAACACTCCCGCGAACCTCTAAATCGCGTCGAGTGAATATCTAATAACTTCATTTAAATGTCTATAATTAACTTATTGATGAACACGCACACAATTGACCAAAATAAAATCATACCTCGACACGACGATGGCTCGATCAACTTTGCTTGTGATCGGACCCTGAAATTAAAAGAACGCGACGCATAAACTTTTGATGTTACACATTGAATCTCCCTTAAAAAAGACTCTTCGTTTTGGAGAGACCTAATCAACAACTCTTGATTATAGTGACCTTATCAAAACTCACTTGGTTTTGAAGACACCTTATCAACAACTCCTGATTTTAGAGATTACTTATCAAAATCTCTTCTGGTTCTAAGAGATTCTTATCAAAATTCCTACACTGTTTAGTGGAATCCTGCTGAGGCAGAAGAGTGGATGTACCCAATATTTAGGAAACCACTATAAATCTTTGTGTCGTCTGTGTTGCCTTTTCTCTGTGCTTATGTATGTGTTTTATGTGTGCTTTTACTTTCGTATGATTGTTGTTCTTTGGTTATCATATAACTTGGTGTTGTGTAAATTTGAGAAAAATCAGTAAAACAATCACTTAAAAACTTACCACAACCCCCCCCCCCCCCCCCCCCCTAGAGTACTTCTCAAGAAATCAACTTCTCTTTCAATTGGTATCAGAGGAAGGTTGATCAGAAAAGGCTAACACTTTGATCAACAAGATCCCTGAGAACCTAATCACTTGAGAAATATTTATATCACAAACATGAACACATCACAACTTAGTGAATATGCAACCACAGGACCCCCTGTGTGCAATCTAGATAAATTTTCTTTATGAAAATCAAGAATTAAACTGTATATGAATTCTATTGATAAGAATATTTTTGACTCTATTTTGACAGGTTTTGTGATTCCATCTAGGTTGGACACTAATGGAAAGATGTTGCTCATTCCTATGGCTGAATGGACAGAGAATGACAGAAAGGCCAGATCCAACAATACTAAAGCCATAAACATTTTGGTATCAACAATGTCTGATGACATTTTCCAGAAAATGGCCCACTACATATCAGCAAAAGAAATCTGGGACTCCCTCACCAGATTAGTAGAAGGTTCTACTGATGAAAGGAGAGATAAAAGATCCTCTCCAATTTCTCCTGAGTGCACTGAGGACACAAAGGACAAGGCCAAGAAGGATCAAAGTAAGATCATAAGAACAACTTTGATCCAAAGAAGAAGACCATGAAGAAGGAAAAAGGTTTCATTACTTAAACCTTGAGTCAAAGTGAAGAAAGGTCCTCCAACTCAGATGATGAGGAAGAGGCTGAGGAATTTGAAGTCAACAATAGAACTCTTAATGACTCAGATATCGACAAAATTAATGGAAAAGATCAGGTAAAAGAGGTACAATATTTTGATGTCATTGATTACACTTCACCTGGATTCCGAAGAGACTTTGAAGTCCTTTGTCATGATCATCTCAAGACAGTGAAGGAAATCAAAGATCTCAAGGAAGAGTTAGCATCCCTTAATCAAACATGATAGATGATAAAAATAAAATTGAAAATTGGGATCTTAAAGTACAAACCTTTAAACTTGAAAGAGAAATTGATTTCCTAAAAACTGAAATTGTTGAGTTGAATAATCAATTTGCCAAAGTAAAGGAATTTGAAAATTACTCAAATGATAGAAGCAACAAACTAAATGACATCTCTGAAAATCACACAATAAGGTGTAAGAATCTAGGACTAGGAGCTGATCCTGCCACGCCAAAGGGCCCTTCAAATATTCCTACATGGAAGAGCTTAGTGGCATTTGTCAAGAGCAAAGAAAAAGCCCCTATGCTTCCTGAACGAGATGTTCCATCAATATCTATGGCTAATAAAATTAATGTTAATGATAATGGTGCAAGAAGCAACCCAACTACTTCACCTGAACAAAGAGTTCTTGGGAAGCATCCTGATGCAACAAATCCAGCTAACAAGAAGCCCAGGAAGAAGCCAGTAATACAAAGAAGCTGGCAAAAAACGTTGAATAATTGTCAGGGTCACCATGAAGAATCGTCGAATACTAATCGACGTTTTCATGAAGTTCCGTTGAATAGTGTTCGACACAACCCCCTTGCGTCGAATACTACTCGACCTCACCAATCCAGGATGACTAAATTCCCCTCTTTCTAGATATCCACGAATGTAAGCACATTCATCTCCACAAATAAGAAATTTTATTAAAAGAAAAACTAAATATAATATATTTGAATGTCATTGCTGCCATAAGGTAGGCACTTTATGAAAGATTGTTGGTACAATCTATCAGCAACCTCATACCATAGGGGTAACATGAGAACTCTTTTCTATTCTCACATTAATTATTATACTGGAAAAACAGGATCTAAGATAAACTGGGCTCCATCTAATGTTTATTCTTGATGCAGGTAAAAACCAGTCCCTCCATAAACTAGTTGTGGAATGGAGACATGACTAAAAATACTCAACTGCTGGAATAGTTAATATAGGACTCAGGGTATATGTCATGAAAATTAACTGCACTCCATAATTAGTACAAGTCTAGGACTTAGAATCTAGACTCTGATCACTTGCATTAGGATTGCATGTATTGAATGACGAGAACTTTACGTCTCCTCGATCATATCAAGAGATCGTCACATCTCTTGAGAGTTAAAGAACTCTAAACACTCACATGTCGAACAATCGCGAATTTATTTCTCCCAACTGTTTGTTTGGTCAAAGGAATTGAATCGTCATCGCATTTAAGTAAGACAATTCAGATGTCGTGTCCATTTAAGAATTGTTTCATATGTCCATCTCACTCCTCTTCCTTCTGTCTCATATTTCTCGTCACTCTTACTTTCTCTAGTCCTTGAAGACTTCAGACAGACGTCTCCTTCAAACAATATTTTCAACTCTTTTTCTGGATTGTTCCTTCCTAGGATGGTCTTGATATCTATCTTCTATAGAATCAAGAAGGGGGAGAATGGTGTTTCCTAGCAAGAACTGTGACTATGCAATCTTAAAAGAAGATGCGACATATGATCATTGGAGTCCATTTCTTTGCATGAGGTTGATGTTACACAACCTCTTGCATAGAATGGCAATGTCACATATGCTCATTGGATGCCCTTCTCTAATGAGGAATGTTGAGCTCTTGCCCAGGGGGAGGAGTGACAGAGGTCACACGCATTCTCTCTCCCAAGTTCCTTTCCATCTGGATCCTCCTCATAACCAGCCAAATTCTCCACGGTGACTCATGTGTCCACAGGAGCGTGCTGCTCAACAAGAGATTGATGTCGACGAAGATGACCACAATCTAGGGGAGCATGAGGCAAATGTGTCTGTCATTTATGTTGTCCTTAGCTCAAAGAACATGGTGAGGATAGAGTTCAGTCTTCCTTCTGTAGAATAAAGAAAGGCTTAGGTCCCCAATGTGGAGTCCTAACATATATATAAAATATCTCAAAGACGAATAATTACAATTCAGCCCAACAACACCACACATGATATATACAGACCATAAATATAAAATACATTGATAATAATAACTACAATACTCTTCCTCAAGCTGGAGCAAAGATGTCAATCATGCCCAGCTTGGAAATGGTCAAATTTGAACAAGTAGGGCCAACGGCTTTAGTGAAGGCGTCAGCAAGCTGGTCGGCAGAGGGTACGTAAATTGGAAGGATAGTCCTAGTACGAACGTGATCACACAGAAAATGAACATCCATCTCGATGTGTACTTGGTGTGCTCATGTATCACCGAGTCCTGAGTAAGAAGGATAGTTGATTTATTATCACAATAGAGGGTCGAGCCAGTAGTGAGGGATAGGCCGAGTTCAGTCAGCAGCGATCAGAGCCAAACCAACTCAGTAACGTCGTGGGCCATAGCGCGGTACTCTGATTCAGCTGACGAGCGAGATACAATGGGTTATTTCTTACTCCGCCAGGAGACAAGATGATCATCATAGAAAACACAGAGACCGGATGTGGAGCGTCGATCGGTCAAAGAGCCAGCAAAATCAGCATCAGTGAAGCAGGAGAGACTAGAGGTACTATCTGTTGGAGTTTCCGAGGTGATCTCAAAGCAATCAAGCAGTTAGTCTTACTGCCAACGCAATATGAGCCTATGGGGTCACACACAAGAGTGCTTGGAGAAGTTGGAGGAAGAATTGTGATGGCCTTACTCATATTGGATATGAGTAAAGGACCAATCCTACGACTTATTGGAGTTGGGTCGAGTCAACTGAATGCTCCACGGGTATTGTGAATATTGTATGGAGCGTGTTGGCAAGTCTTCGAGACGAGTCGTCGAGAATGTCTCGACGACTCTTACCCCAGTTGATCGAATGAATGAATCTATGTCGGCTCGATGAATCCATGTTGACTCGACGAATTAAAAAGTGATTCGACGAATCCATGATTGACTCGACGAATCCGACAAACTCATTCACTCGACGAAATAAGTTATACTCGACGAATTATTCAGTGAAAGGTTCACTCGACGAATTGAGTTACTCGACGAATTGGATTTTACTCGACGAATTGGGTTATACACGACGACTCGACGGCTCGACGAATTCATGATCACTCGACGAATTCTGTGCTCACTCGACGAATTCTGTGATCACTCGACGAATTCTGTTTACTCCATTTCTGATCGTGGGTGTGCAGATAGCTTCTCTATTCCTGTGGTATAAATAGATCTCGGTTGACTTATGCCCTAAGGCGCGTGCGATCCTTTTGCGAATTAGAGAGCGACGGAAGAGTTCCGCCAAGTTCTGATTCCGACCGATTGATCCCGCCGCCGCCGCATCTCCCTGTCGTCGGACCTAGCAGTTCGTGGGAGACGTAGAGGGCTCTTCTCTCCGACCTAGTTCTTGTGCGACAAGAGGCTAGGGTTCTCCTTTCGCTCGTGTGGACTCTCGTAGAGGCGCAGATCCATTTCGCGCTTGGGACTCAACAACTGTTTTCTGGATTTTGGTTGTGGAGAATCTTGGTTGAGTATTGACTCAATCCCGCAAAGGTATATTGCAATGTGTTGCTTTTCTTATTTCTTGATTCATGAAATCGCAAGATCCGAAACTCTTTTGGGTTGTTCTAGTTTTTGTTTCTTCCGCTGCGCACTTTTAATGTGCTATTATCATTATGAATGGTATATAGAAAACCCAACAGTGGTATCAGAGGCAGGTTCGTCTTGAACCTTGAAAGACTGGGTTTTACCATGGGTCAAGAGTTGTCCACAGATCTGATCCTGCAATCGTTGTCGGACAGTTATGAGCAGTTCGTCTTGAACTATAACATGAATGAAATAGACAAAGCACTGCCCGAGCTCCTAGGCATGTTGAGAACTGCCGAAAACAATATGAGGAAAGTCAAGCCTGCTAGCCCCATACTGATGGTGCATAAAGGCAAGGGCAAGCCCAAGGGATTGAAGAAGACAAAGATAGGATCTAAGTCTAATCTTGATCCCAAATCTTCTGCACTGAAAAGGAAAGGTCTGGCGAAGGAAGGAAAATGTCACCACTGCGGTAAGGCAGGGCATTGGAGGCGGAATTGTCCGCTCTATATTGAGGATCTCCAAAAGAAGAAGGGAAGTGTGACTTCCACTTCAGGTATTTACGTTATATAGATAAACATTTCTGCTCCTTCATCTTGGGTATTGGATATCGGATGCGGTTCCCACATTTGTACAAATGTGCAGGAACTGAGAAGGAGAAGAATGTTGGGTAAATGGGAGGTAGACCTGCGTGTCCGAAATGGAGCAAGAGTTACTGTCGTTGTCGTTGGTGTCTATTGTCTTTCTTTGCCCACTGGGCTTGTAATAGAACTCGATAATTGTTATTATGTTCCAGCCATAACTAGAAACATTATATCAATTTCATGTCTTGACATGAAAGGTTTTTCTTTATAATTAAGAACAATTGTTGTTCGATCTTTATGAATGATGTTTGTTATGGTGTAGCCCAATTGTTTAATGGTTTATATGTTTTGAACTTAGACCATCTGATCTATAATGTAGAAAATACTAAAAGACTAAAGACAAATGACTCAAATCCTACGTACCTTTGGCATTGTCGTTTATGCCATATAAACGAGAAACGCATATCCAAGCTCCATAGAAATGGACTACTGGACTCATTTGATTATGAATCATTTGAGAGATGCGAGTCATGTTTATTAGGCAAGATGACAAAAGCTTCTTTCATTAGCTGTAGTAAGAGGGTTGATGATCTCTTGGGTATAATACATAGTGATGTATGCGGACCCAGGAGTTCTATGGATAGAGGTGGGTTCTACTACTTCGTTACATTTACTGATGATTTCAGTAAATACGGATACGTGTTTCTTATGAAGAACAAATCTGAAACCTTTCAAAAGTTCAAAGTGTTTAAGAATGAAGTAGAGAACCAACTGGGAAAAAGAATAAAAGCACTCTGATCTGATCGAGGTAGCGAATATCTGAGTCATGAGTTTCGTGATCATCTGAAAGAGTGTGGTATTGTATCACAGCTCACTCCGCCCAGAACACCACAACATAATGGTGTTTCTGAGAGGAGGAATCGTACTTTGTTAGACATGGTGCGGTCGATGATGAGTCATGCAGATTTGCCCATTTCCTTTTGGGGTTTTGCTCTAGAGACTGCTGCTTTCACACTAAATCGAGTTCCAACGAAAACGGTTCAAAAGACACCATATGAGATATGGACTGGGAAGCGTCCTAGTATGTCGTTTATTAAGATTTTGGGCTGTGAGACATACGTACGACGTCAAATGCCTGACAAGCTGGAACCCAAATCGGATAAATGTTATCTCGTGAGGTATCCTAGGGAGACCAAAGGGTACTACTTCTACCTGCCGTCTGAAGGCAAAGTATTTGTCGCAAGGACTCGTGTCTTTTTGGAGAAAGAGTTAGAATCTAGACTCTGATCAAGAACTGTGACTATGCAATCTTAAAAGAAGATGCCACATATGATCATTGGAGTCCCAGTACAATTCAGTCTTCCTTCTGTAGAATAAAGAAATGCTTAGGTCCCCAATGTGGAGTCCTAACATATATATAAAATATCTCACAGACGAATAATTACAATTCAGCTCAACAACACCACACATGATATATACAGACCATAAATATAAAATACACTGATAATAATAACTCCAATACTCTCCCTCAAGCTGGAGCAAAGATGTCAATCATGCCCAGCTTGGATATGGTCAAATCTGAACGAGTAGGGCCAACGGCTTTAGTGAAGGCGTCAGCAAGCTGGTCGGCAGAGGGTACGTAAATTGGAAGGATAGTACCAATACGAACGTGATCACACAGAAAATGAACATCCATCTCGATATACTTGGTGTGCTCATGTAGCACCGAGTCCTGAGTAAGAAGGATAGTTGATTTATTATCACAATAGAGGGTCGAGCCAGTAGTGAGGGATAGGCCGAGTTCAGTCAGCAGCGATCGGAGCCAAACAAACTCAGTAACGTCGTGGGCCATAGCGCGGTACTCTGATTCAGCTGACGAGCGAGATACAATGGGTTGTTTCTTACTCCGCCAGGAGACAAGATGATCACCATGGAAAACACAGAGACCGGATGTGGAGCGCCGATCGGTCAAAGAGCCAGCAAAATCAGCATCAGTGAAGCAGGAGAGACTGGAGGTACTATCTGTTGGAGTTTCCGAGGTGATCTCAAAGCAATCAAGCAGTTAATCTTACTGCCAACGCAATATGAGTCTATGGGGTCACACACAAGAGTGCTTGGAGAAGTTTGAGGAAGAATTGTGTTGGCCTTACTCATATTGGATATGAGTAAAGGACCAATCCTACGACTTATTGGAGTTGGGTCGAGTCAACTGAATGCTCCACAGGTATTGTGAATATTGTATGGAGCGTGTTGGCAAGTCTTCGAGATGAGTCGTCGAGAATGTCTCGACGATTCTTACCCCAGTTCATCGAATGAATGAATCTATGTCGGCTCGACGAATCCATGTTGACTCGACGAATTAAAAGGTGATTCAACGAATAAATGATTGACTCGACGAATCCGACAAACTCATTCACTCGACGAAATAAGTTATACTCGACGAATTCTTCAGTGAAAGGTTCACTAGACGAATTGAGTTACTCGACGAATTGGATTTTACTCGACGAATTGGATTATACACGACGACTCGACGGCTCGACGAATTCATGATCACTCGACGAATTCTGTGATCACTCGACGAATTCTGTTTACTCCATTTCTGATCGTGGGTGTGCAGATAGCATCTCTCTTCCTGTGGTATAAATAGATCTCGGTTTACTTATGCCCTAAGGCGCGTGCGATCCTTTTGCGAATTAGAGAGCGACGGAAGAATTCCGCCAAGTTCTGATTCCGACCGATTGATCCCGCCGCCGACGCCTCTCCCTGTCGTCGGACCTAGCAGTCCGTGGGAGACGTAGAGGGCTCTTCTCTCCGACCTAGTTCTAGTGCGACAAGAGGCTAGGGTTCTCCTTTCGCTCGTGTGCACTCCCGTAGAGGCGCAGTTCCATTTCGCGCTTGGGACTCAACGATTGTTTTCTGGATTTCGGTTGTGGAGAATCTTGGTTGAGTATTGACTCAATCCCGCAAAGGTATATTGCAATGTGTTGCTTTTTTATTTCTTGATTCATGAAATCGCAAGATCCGAAACTTTTTTGGGTTGTTCTAGTTTTTGTTTCTTCCGCTGCGCACTTTTGATGTGCTATTATCATTATGAATGGTATATAGAAAACCCAACAGTGGTATCAGAGGCAGGTTCGTCTTGAACCTTGAAAGACTGGGTTTTCCCTTGGGTCAAGAGTTGGCCACAGATCTGATCCTGCAATCGTTGCCGGACAGTTATGAGCAGTTCGTCTTGAACTATAACATGAATGAAATAGACAAGACACTGCCCGAGTTCCTAGGCATTTTGAGAACTGCCGAAAACAATATGAGGAAAGTCAAGACTGCTAGCGTCATACTGATGGTGCATAAAGGCAAGGGCAAGGCCAAGGGATTGAAGAAGACAAAGATAGGAACTAAGTCTAATCTTGATCCTAAATCTTCTGCACTGAAAAGGAAAGGTCTGGCGAAGGAAGGGAAATGCCACCATTGCGGTAAGGCAGGGCATTGGAGGCGGAATTGTCCCCTCTATATTGAGGATCTGCAAAAGAAGAAGGGAAGTGTGACTTCCACTTCAGGTATTTACGTTATAGAGATAAACATTTCTGCTCCTTCATCTTGGGTATTGAATATCGGATGCGGTTCTCACATTTGTACAAATGTGCAGGAACTGAGAAAGAGAAGAATGTTGGGTAAATGGGAGGTAGACCTGCGTGTCGGAAATAGAGCAAGAGTTACTGTCGTTGTTGTTGGTGTCTATTGTCTTTCTTTGCCCACTGGGCTTGTAATAGAACTCGATAATTGTTATTATGTTCCAGCCATAACTAGAAACATTATATCAATTTCATGTATTGACATGAAAGGTTTTTCGTTTATAATTAAGAATAATTGTTGTTCGATCTTTATGAATGATGTTTGTTATGGTGTAGCCCAATTGTTTAATGGTTTATATGTTTTGAACTTAGACCATCCGATCTATAATATAGAAAATACTAAAAAACTAAAAACAAAAGACTCAAATCCTACGTACCTTTGGCATTGTCGTTTAGGCCATATAAACGAGAAACGCATATTCAAGCTCCATAGAAATGGAATACTTGACTCATTTGATTATGAATCATTTGAGAGATGTGAGTCATGTTTATTAGGCAAGATGACAAAAACTTCTTTCATTAGCTGTAGTAAGAGGGTTGATGATCTCTTGGGTATAATACATAGTGATGTATGCGGACCCATGAGTTCTATGGCTAGAGGTGGGTTCTACTACTTCGTTACATTTACTGATGATTTCAGTAGATACGGATACGTGTTTCTTATGAAGAATAAATCTGAAACCTTTGAAAAGTTCAAAGTATTTAAGAATGAAGTAGAGAACCAACTGGGAAAAAGGATAAAAGCACTCTGATCTGATCGAGGTAGCGAATATCTGAGTCATGAGTTTCGTGATCATCTGAAAGAGTGTGGTATTGTATCACAGCTCACTCCGCCCAAAACACCACAACATAATGGTGTTTCTGAGAGGAGGAATCGTACCTTGTTAGACATGGTGCGGTCGATGATGAGTCATGCAGATTTGCCCGTTTCCTTTTGGGGTTTTGCTCTAGAGACTGCTGCTTTCACACTAAATCGAGTTCCAACGAAAACGGTTCAAAAGACACCATATGAGATATGGACTGGGAAGCGTCCTAGTATGTCGTTTATTAAGATTTTGGGCTGTGAGACATACGTACGACGTCAAATGCCTGACAAGCTGGAACCCAAATCGGATAAATGTTATCTCGTGAGGTATTCTAGGGAGACCAAAGGGTACTACTTCTACCTGCCGTCTGAAGGCAAAGTGTTTGTCGCAAGGACTCATGTCTTTTTGGAGAAAGAGTTAGAATCTAGACTCTGATCAAGAACTGTGACTATGCAATCTTAAAAGAAGATGCCACATATGATCATTGGAGTCCCAGTACAATTCAGTCTTCCTTCTGTAAAATAAAGAAAGGCTTAGGTCCCCAATGTTGAGTCCTAACATATATATAAAATATCTCAAAGACGAATAATTACAATTCAGCCCAACAACACCACACATGATATATGCAGACCATAAATATAAAATACACTGATAATAATAACTCCAATACTCTCCCTCAAGCTGGAGCAAAGATGTCAATCATGCCCAGCTTGGATATGGTCAAATCTGAACGAGTAGGGCCAACGGCTTTAGTGAAGGCGTCAGCAAGCTGGTCGGCAGAGGGTACGTAAATTGGAAGGATAGTCCCAGTACGAACGTGATCACACAAAAAATGAACATCCATCTCGATGTACTTGGTGTGCTCACGTAGCACCGAGTCCTGAGTAAGAAGGATAGTTGATTTATTATCACAATAGAGGGTCGAGCCTGTAGTGAGGGATAGGCTGAGTTCAGTCAGCAGCGATCGGAGCCAAACCAACTCAGTAACGTCGTGGGCCATAGCACGGTACTCTGATTCAGCTGACGAGCGAGATACAATGGGCTGTTTCTTACTCCGTCAGGAGACAAGATGATCATCATGGAAAACACAGAGACCGGATGTGGAGCGCCGATCGGTCAAAGAGCCAGCAAAATCAGCAACAGTGAAGCAGGAGAGACTGGAGGTACTATCTGTTGGAGTTTCCGAGGTGATCTCAAAGCAATCAAGCAGTTAGTCTTACTGCCAACGCAATATGAGCCTATGAGGTCACACACAAGATTGCTTGGAGAAGTTGGAGGAAGAATTGTGTTGGCCTTACTCATATTGGTTATGAGTAAAGGACCAATCCTACGTCTTATTGGAATTAGGTCGAGTCAACTGAATGTTCCACAGTTATTGTGAATATTGTATGGAGCGTGTTGGCATGTCTTCGAGACGAGTCGTCGAGAATGTCTCGACGACTCTTACCCCAGTTCATCGAATGAATGAATCTATGTCGGCTCGACGAATCCATGTTGACTCGACGAATTAAAAGCTGATTCGACGAATCCATGATTGACTCGACGAATCCGACAAACTCATTCACTCGACGAAATAAATTATACTCGACGAATTCTTCAGTGAAAGGTTCACTCGACGAATTGTGTTACTCGACGAATTGGATTTTACTCGACGAATTGGGTTATACACGACGACTCGACGGCTCGACGAATTCATGATCACTCGACGAATTCTGTGCTTACTCGACGAGTTCTGTGATCACTCGACGAATTCTGTTTACTCCATTTCTGATCGTGGGTGTGCAGATAGCTTCTCTCTTCCTGTAGTATAAATAGATCTCGGTTTACTTATGCCCTAAGGCGCGTGCGATCCTTTTGCGAATTAGAGAGCGACGGAAGAGTTCCGCCAAGTTCTAATTCCGACCGATTGATCCCGCCGCCGCCGCCTCTCCCTGTCGTCGGACCTAGCAGTCCGTGGGAGACGTAGAGGGTTGTTCTCTCCGACCTAGTTCTTGTGCGACAAGAGGCTAGGGTTCTCCTTTCGCTCGTGTGGACTCCCGTAGAGGCGCAGATCCATTTCGCGCTTGGGACTCAACGACTGTTTTCTGGATTTCGGTTGTGGAGAATCTTGGTTGAGTATTGACTCAATCCCGCAAAGGTATATTGCATTGTGTTGTTTTTCTTATTTCTTGATTCATGAAATCGCAAGATCCGAAACTCTTTTGGGTTGTTCTAGTTTTTGTTTCTTCCGCTGCGCACTTTTGATGTGTTATTATCATTATGAATGGTATATAGAAAACTCAACAGTGGTATCAGAGGCAGGTTCGTCTTGAACCTTGAAAGACTGGGTTTTCCCTTGGGTCAAGAGTTGGCCACAGATCTGATCCTGCAATCGTTGTCGGACAGTTATGAGCAGTTCGTCTTGAACAATAACATGAATGAAATAGACAAGACACTGCCCGAGCTCCTAGGCATGTTGAGAACTGCCGAAAACAATATGAGGAAAGTCAAGCCTGCTAGCCCCATACTGATAGTGCATAAAGGCAAGGGCAAGGGCAAGGGATCGAAGAAGACAAAGATAGGATCTAAGCCTAATCTTGATCCCAAATCTTCTGCACTGAAAAGGAAAGGTCTGGCGAAGGAAGGAAAATGCCACCACAGCGGTAAGGCAGGGCATTGGTGGCGGAATTGTCCCCTCTATATTGAGGATCTGCAAAAGAAGAAGGAAAGTGTGACTTCCACTTCAGGTATTTACGTTATAGAGATAAACATTTCTGCTCCGTCATCTTGGGTATTGGATATCGGATGTGGTTCTCACATTTGTACAAATGTGCGGGAACTGAGAAGGAGAAGAATGTTGGTAAATGGGAGGTAGACCTGCGTGCCGGAAATGGAGCAAGAGTTACTGTCGTTGTCGTTGGTGTCTATTGTCTTTCTTTGCCCATTGGGCTTGTAATAGAACTCGATAATTGTTATTATGTTCCAGCCATAACTAGAAACATTATATCAATTTCATGTCTTGACATGAAAGGTTTTTCGTTTATAATTAAGAATAATTGTTGTTCGATCTTTATGAATGATGTTTGTTATGGTGTAGCCCAATTGTTTAATGGTTTATATGTTTTAAACTTAGACCATCCGATCTATAACGTAGAAAATACAAAAAGACTAAAAACAAATGACTCAAATCCTACGTACCTTTGGCATTATCGTTTAGGCCACATAAACGAGAAACGCATATCCAAGCTTAGAAATGGACTACTGGACTAATTTGATTACGAATCATTTGAGAGAGGCGAGTCATGTTTATTAGGCAAGATGACAAAAGCTCCTTTCATTAGCTGTAGTAAGAGGGTTGATGATCTCTTGGGTATAATACATAGTGATGTATGCGGACCCATGAGTTCTATGGCTAGAGGTGGGTTCTACTACTTCGTTACATTTACTGATGATTTCAGTAGATACGGATATGTGTTTCTTATGAAGAATAAATCTGAAACCTTTGAAAAGTTCAAAGTGTTTAAGAATGAAGTAGAGAACCAACTGGGAAAAGGATAAAAGCACTCTGATCTGATCGAGGTAGCGAATATCTGAGTCATGAGTTTCGTGATCATCTGAAAGAGTGTGGTATTGTATCACAGCTCACTCCGCCCAGAACACCACAACATAATGGTGTTTCTGAGAGGAGGAATCGTACCTTGTTAGACATGGTGTGGTCGATGATGAGTCATGCAGATTTGCCCGTTTCCTTTTGGGGTTTTGCTCTAGAGACTGTTGCTTTCACACTAAATTGAGTTCTAACGAAAACGGTTCAAAAGACACCATATGAGATATGGACTGGGAAGCGTCCTAGTATGTCGTTCATTAAGATTTTGGGTTGTGAGACATACGTACGACGTCAAATGCCTAACAAGCTGGAACCCAAATCGGATAAATGTTATCTCGTGAGGTATCCTAGGGAGACCAAAGGGTACTACTTCTACCTGCCGTCTGAGGGCAAAGTGTTTGTCGCAAGGACTGGTGTCTTTTTGGAGAAAGAGTTCTTATCCAGAAAGACTGCAAAGGTAGAACTTGAAGAAGTTCAAGAGCCACAAACAATGAACGAACCGGAATTGGAACCTGAGCAAGGACTACAAGAAGTTGTAGTTGGAGAGCATGCTCAAGAAACACAAGTCCTGCGTAGATCTGGTAGACCAAGTATTGAGCCTGAGAGATATGGATTTCTCGTGTCTCAAATAGGTAATGTGTTGCTTATGGATCATGATGATGAGCCTGCAACCTACCAAGAGGCAATGAATAGACCAGACTCCGAGAAATGACTTGAGGCCATGAAATCTGAAATAGACTCCATGTATGCAAACCAAGTTTGGACCTTGGTGGAACCACCTGAACGGGTACGACCCATAGGGTGCAAGTGGGTCTTCAAGAAGAAGACCGACATGGATAGGAATGTACAGACATTCAAAGGCATGCTGGTGGCTAAAGGTTTCAGGCAAATTCATGGTATTGACTATGATGAGACCTCTTCCCATGTGGTCATGATCAAGTCCATCAGAATTCTACTTGTTATTGCTGCGTATTATGACTACGAAATCTGGCAAATGGATGTCAAAACGGCTTTCCTTAATGCAAACCTCCTTGAGGAAGTGTATATGACGCAACCCAAGGGTTTTGTATCTCCAAATGAAGCCACTAAAATATGCATGTTGAATCGATCCATTTATGGATTGAAACAAGCTTCTCGAAGTTGGAATCTTCGTTTTGATGAGAAAATCAAAAAGTTTGGTTTCATCAAGAACGAGGATGAGCCTTGTGTTTACAAGAGCATTAGTGGGAGCATTGTTGTCTTCCTGATATTGTATGTAGATGACATACTGTTGATCGGGAATGACATTCCGACCCTGCAAGCTGTTAATAACAGGCTAGGGGACTGTTTTTCTATGAAGGACTTGGGTGAAGCGACTTATATACTTGGTATTAAGATCTATAGAGATAGATTGAAGAAGTTATTGGGTTTGACCCAGAGTACATACATTGAGAAGGTGCTGAAACGGTTCAACATGCTTGAGTCCAAGAAGGGATTCTTACCCATGTCATATGGTGTAAGTCTCTCTAAGGACCAGTGTCCTAAATCTTTGGAAGATAAGCACCGCATGAAGTTGATTCCATATGCTTCGGCAATTGGATCAATCATGTATGCAATGTTGTGTACTCGACCCGATGTCTCATATGCTTTGAGCATGACGAGCGGGTATCAGTCTGATCCCGGTGATGGTCACTGGATTGCTGTCAAGAATATCCTAAAGTACTTGAGAAGGACTAAGGATATGTTCTTGGTGTTTGGTGGAGAGGAAGAGCTCGTTGTAAATGGTTACACGGATGCTAGCTTCCAGACTGATAGGGATGATTCAATATCCCAATCAAGTTTTGTATTTTGCCTTAATGGAGGAGTTGTAAGCTGGAAGAGTTCCAAGCAAGAGACAGTTGTCGATTCTACGACTGAGGCCGAGTATATCGCTGCTGCAAATGCGGCGAAGGAGGTTGTGTGGATTAGGAAATTCATCAGCGGGCTTGGTGTAGTTCCTAGCAATGTTGGTCTCGTAGTTCTCTACTGTGACAACAATGGTGCAATAGCCCAAGCTAAAGAACCTAGATCTCATCAGCGCTCCAAGCACATACTTCGGCGGTTCCATCTTATTCGAGAGATTGTCGATCGAGGAGATGTAAACATTTGCAGAGTACCGACTGAAGAAAACACTTGCGCAAAAGAAGCATGATTGTCATGTTAGAACAATGGGTATTAGATACCTGAATGATCGTCTTTAGTGGGAGTCTTGTGGATTGTATGTTTGTTGGTTTATTTATTTGATGAATTATAATATGTACTGTGTTTGTCATTTTACATTTATGGCAAGTTCTTATTGTTATGTCAATAGTTTCTATTTGATAGATTAATGAGCATAATAAATGCCCTTAGAATGTATGCTTCCATAGGAATTCAAGTACGTTACTTGAATGTGAAGACCTATGTTTTCTAGAATCTATATTCTTAAATAGTCCCTGGTCGGAGTATCATCTTAGAAGTTGAAGGGCAATGATGATACGTTAAGACTAGCATGTGCGTTGACTGATGATCGGTTCTCACAGGTCATGATATTGTGATATCAAGTCATCACATGGGTACTTGTTAGTGAACAAGTTGTACTGGACAGACCCACCTTGAGACTACTTTGTGGATTGTTATATGAACGTGACACAAGTAGATCTCAACAGACAATGGTGTATGTAGTTCTTTGACCTGAAATCACAGCATTCATCAAGTGAGGAAGAGCGTACTTTGATGTCATCTAAAGTCTTCCGTGAGAAAGGTTGATGATAAGGGTGGTCATTGGGTATGTTAAGATTCATTTGGGTGTTTGTGTGTGGACAGATATGTGATTTGTCCTCCTTTATAACAGGAGTTACATCCATGGGCCCCTTGATGGAATGAGACTGAGAAATGCATGGTCATGCTGGGTTGAGCCAATATGTGATATTGAGCTTACCACTCTCTTAAGGTCTATTCAAGATCAGGAAACTAGGATTGAACAATTATGAGGGTGACACGGTTCATGCCTCTAGTTCTATCCGGATGTAAGGGACAAAGGGACCTGACAGCACTGGTACATTGGAAGACAGGCTTGTTGAGTTATGAACTCTTATTGTTTGGGTAGCAATGATGTATTGCTAGATGCCGCTCATTGTTTGTGAGACTTTTGTTGATAAATTGTGATCAAGTGGGAGATTGTTAGTTTCCGAGGAGATCTCAAAGCAATCAAGCAGTTAGTCTTACTGCTAATGCAATATGAGCCTATAGGGTCACACACAAGAGTGTTTGGAGAAGTTGGAGGAAGAATTGTGTTAGCCTTACTCATATTGGATATGAGTAAAGGACCAATCCTACGACTTATTGGAGTTCGGTCGAGTCAACTGAATGCTCCACATGTATTGTGAATATTGTATGGAGCGTGTTGGCAAGTCTTCGAGACGAGTCGTCGAGAATGTCTCGACGACTCTTACCTCAGTTCATCGAATGTATGAATCTATGTCGGCTCGACGAATCCATGTTGACTCGACGAATTAAAAGTTGATTCGACGAATCCATGATTGACTCGACGAATCCGACAAACTCATTCACTCGACGAATTAAGTTATACTCGACGAATTCTTCAGTGAAAGGTTCACTCGACGAATTGAGTTACTCGACGAATTGAGTTACTCGACGAATTGGGTTTTACTCGACGAATTGGGTTATACTCGACGACTCGACGGCTCGAAGAATTCTATGCTTACTCGACGAATTCTGTGATCACTCGACGAATTCTGTTTACTCCATTTTTGATCGTGGGTGTGCAGATAGCTTCTCTCTTCCTGGGGTATAAATAGATCGCGGTTTACTTATGCCCTAAGGCGCGTGCGATCCTTTTGCGAATTAGAGAGCGACGGAAGAGTTCCGCCAAATTCTGATTCCGACCGATCGATCACGCCGCCGTCGCCCCCTCTCCCTGTCGTCGGACCTAGCAGTTCGTGGGTTCTCCTTTCGCTCGTGTGGACTCCTGTAGAGGCGCAGATCCATTTCGCGCTTGGGACTCAACGACTGTTTTCCGGATTTCGGTTGTGAAAAATCTTGGTTGAGTATTGACTCAATCCCGCAAAGGTATATTGCAATGTGTTGCTTTTCTTATTTCTTGATTCATGAAATCGGAAGGTCAGAAACTATTTTGGGTTGTTCTAGTTTTTGTTTCTTCCGCTGCGCACTTTTGATGTGCTATTATCATTATGAATGGTATATAGAAAACCAAACACTATCAGCCCGATAGAATAGCCCACGTCCAGGGGCGCGCTTAAGATAGCAAAGAACACGTCGAGCAGCCTCTAGATGAGATGTCCTGGAAGAATGCATAAACTGGCTCAAAACGCCCACTGAGAAGCTGATGACAGGCCTAGTATTGGTCAAGTAGATCAAGCGACCAACCAGACGCTGGTACTGAAAGGGGTCAGGTAGAGGATCACCAGATTCAGCATGAAGGCGATGGTTAGTATCCATAGGAGTACTCGCAGGACGACACCCAAGTAGACCCGTGTCACGAAGAAGATCTAAGGTGTACTTGCGCTGCGATATAGAGATTCCCTTCCGGGAGCGAGCAACTTCAATCCCAAGGAAGTAACGGAGGGGTCCAAGGTCTTTCACCTCAAAGGCTGAGCGCAATGTAGCTTTCACCTCAGAGATGCCAGAAGAGTCATCCCCGGTGAGTATAATATCGTCTACGTAGACCAGGACAATGGCACGACCGCCCTCTGGAGTGGCACGAATGAAGCAAGTGTGATCTGCACGGCACTGAGTGATGTCGGACTGAAGGATAACTGAGCTGAACTGTTCAAACCAGGCGCGAGGAGACTGATTTAAGCCGTACAGAGATTTGTGCAGTCGGCATACTCTCCATGAATACTCCCCCTTAAGGGCAAACCCTGGAGGTGGAGCCATATAGACCTCCTCCAGTAAATCACCGTGCAGCAAAGCATTTTTGACATCGAGCTGGTGGAGCGGCCACGCCCGAGAGGCAGCAAGCGAGAGCAGAAGGCGAACACTGGTCAACTTAGCCACGGGAGCAAACGTGGCCCCAAACTCGTCAGGAGCCTGAGTAAAGCCCTTGGCCACCAAACGAGCCTTATAGTGATCAATGGCTCCATCAGCAGAGTACTTCACAGTATAGACCCATTTGCACCCAACTGCGCGTTTTCCGAAAGGAAGAGGAACCAGAGACCATGTCTCAGTACGATGGAAAGCAGACATCTCCTCCTCCATGGCTTGAACCCATTGTGGGTCAAGGAGAGCTTCAGTGGTCGAAGCAGGTAGGCGAACAGAATCAGCAGCAACCATAAAAGCCTGGTAAGAGGGTGAGAAACGCTGTTAGGAAACAACAGTAGCCAATGGGTGCTCAGTAATAGAGGGACGAACACAAGCACGTTGCCCTTGCACAGGGAAATAGGTAAGTCAACAGAAGTAGTAGAGAGAGACTCAAGAGAGGTACCTGCGGCCGGTAGAAGCTGCTGATCCGGGACTGGAGGAGAAGTGGGTGTACGATGGCGGCAAGAGTAAGTTAGCAGGACAGGCGGAGCAGCAGGTGGATCAGTGATTGGTGAAGGAGAAACAACCGGGAGAGGTTGCGCAACAGTAGGAAGAATAGATGAAGGCAAATGAGCAGGGAAGAAGGGAACCTCCTCATGAAATGTCACATCCATAGAGTAAATAACCCGGCACAAATGAGGGTCATAGCAGCGGTAACCCTTAGTGGTAGTGGAGTAGCCGAGGAAAAGACAACGGATGGCCTTATCGTCGAGGTTAGTCCGAGAAGGGCGACGATCCTGGACAAAGCACACACAACCAAAGACGCGGAGGGGACTGGGAAAGGTGGAGACGGATGGATGGATGAGGCTGTAGGGGGTAACGCCACCAAGAGGACGAGAGGGAGTCCTATTAATAAGGAAAGTTGCTGTAAGAAAGGCAGCACTCCAATAGGACTTGGGGACATTCATTCCCCGAAGAAGACAACGAACAGAGTCCAAAAGGTGGCGGTTTTTGCGTCCAGCTACCCCATTCTGCTCGGGGGTACCAGGACAAGAAAATTGGTGGAGAGTGCCTTCATTCCGAAGAAAGTGATCAAAAGAACGAGAAGAATATTCACCTTCATTGTCGAAGCGAAGGATATGAACAGATGTGTCATGCTGAGTCTGTATCATACGAGAAAACTGAGAATAGACAAATAGGACCTCAGATTTATTTTTTAGAAGATAAATCCATAAGCAACGAGAATAGTAATCTATAAAAGTCACAAATTAAGAGAAACCATCAAATGATATAACAGGGGCAGGGACCCACACATCAGAATGAACCAACTCAAAACAAGAAGTAGCACTACTAACAGACGGAACATACGTGTTGCGTGTGTGTTTCGACAGTTCACATACATCACAGCGAAAAGGAAAAACAAAGGACACATATGGACAAACAGACACCATCCGATGAGGACTAGCATGGCCGAGACGTGCGTGCCAAAGCGAACTGGACGACAAAACATGGGATGCTGCAGAAGAGGTAGGCGGGCAAGTGTCGGTAGTGGTGATAGCAGCAGTGGGAGAAGGTAGCTCCAGGTAGTACATCTTACTCCTCTCATATCCCATACCAATAGTCCTCCCGGATCTCAGGTCATGAAAAACACAACGATCAGAAAAGAAAGTTACTGAGCAGTTTAAAGAGCGAGTAATACTACTAACAGAGATTAGGTTGAGAGTCAACTGAGGTACAATGAGAGCAGACTCAAGAGAGAAAGAGGAAGAGAGAGGGACAGTGCCCCGGCTGAGGACAGGGGTAACTGAGCCATTAGCAAGGCACACATCCCGGTGAGAACAATGGACAACCTGAAGCAGACGGGAAGACGACGACGATTAATCAGGGAGTCGGCGAGAAGTCCCGGATCAGAAGATCTAAGATCGTATAAGGATGAATCAGCGACAAACGAGCGATCCTGGAACACGACCAGTCGGCGGCACGCACGAAGCAGCGAGCGAGAGCAGACGAAGCACAACGACCAGTCGGGCGAAGAACAGCGAGTGAAGCACAGCTGTCCTGGAACACGGCCAGTCGGGCGAAGCACGCACGAAGACGAAGCACAGCGAGCGAAAATCGTGTCGGAGCAGATGGCACGCACGAAGACAAAGCGCGACGGTAGAACCCTGGGCGGACGCACGGTTTCCTCTGATACCATGTAGAATAAAGAAAGGCTTAGGTCCCCAATGTGGAGTCCTAACATATATATATAATATCTCAAAGACGGATAATTACAATTCAGCCCAACAACACCACACACGATATATACAGACCATAAATATAAAATACACTGATAATAATAACTCCAATACCTTCTTCTAGTATTATTCTCTCTTCTATCCATATGCTCCTCTCTCTATCTGTAAGTCAATTAGGACTCACAAATATTTAGAAAGGCAGAAAATCATCAATAAATACTCATTAAATATTATAAAGAAACTTTAATATAAAATACATAAGTTCTTGATGACCGAATCATGCTCAATCTCATTATTTTTCTTAAAATACACTTGTTGATGACATCAATCTTTATTCTTATATGTGCAATGTAAAGGTTAATCTGAGAGACGTATTTTATCTCCATTGATTGCCTTAAATTCTTTTTCTTCTGTTGAAAATCACTTAAAATTCTTGTAAAAACTAGTATATCAAATAGGGGCAAATTGTTAGGAAAAACTCAACTCTTAATTTGATATACAGTTTGAAGAATGACTAATTAGGATATTACCCATGTTGTATAGAAGGATAATTTGAGTCAAGGACAAATCTGTGTAACTCAAGAAAATATCGAAGATCTCAAAGCGACGTCGAATTCACAAAGTGGCGTCGAATTCTCAAAGTGGCGTCGAATTCTCAAAGCGACGACGAATTCTCAAAGCGACGACGAATTCTCAAAGCGACATCGAATTCTCAAAGTGACGTCAAATTCTCCAAAGTAACGTCGAAAAGTATTCGTCGAAAGAAATCGACGCAGCGTCGATATATATTCAGAGCTGCGTCGACTTCCACACAAAGTTACTCAGAGTTCTCGAAAGTTCCGTCAACTTATGTAATCCAAGCTCCGTCGACTTCTCAAATAATATATACTCCGAGTTCTTCTCTACTTCTAACAGTTGAGTCAACTTCTGATGTCCAAGTTGTGTCGACTTCTCAAAAGCTGTGACAACTTCTCAAAAGTCGCATCGACTTCTCAAAAGCTATGTCGAATTCTCTCCAGAGTAAAGACAGATCTTCTCCAAGATATTCTCGGCTCCATTAAGAAGGATTATTTCCTAGCCGTTACAACAAGTTTCAAAAAAGAAATAATGGTTTTGGAACTTGATTTGGCAAAAGTACGAAGAGATATTATCTTTCAATATTTATTATACAGATGAAGACAATTAGAAAGAATTTGAATTCTTTCAGTTGATTTTTGCCAGAGAATAAGGATATATATAAAGAAGGAAAAGAATAGACAAGAAAAAAGCAGTTGTTGTTGAATCTGGAGAATTATCTTTTGCGGCTCTCTCTCATCTTTTCTTCTCTTATTTCGCACTTGATATTGTTGTTAAAGGCGCGCCTAAGGCTCCAGGCTCAGAGGCTTGCGCCTTTGTGCGCCTTTTTTGCGCCTTTGGAGCATAAAAGCCGAGTTTATGTGCGATTTATGTTGCAAATTTTTTTTTCCAAAAAAAAGAAAGAAGTTATATAAGAACTCAATAATTTTTGCATGATTTAATATATGTGAAACATAATCGGGTGTTAAGACTTACATATGATGCAAGTGACCACATTAATTCTATTTTTTAAGAGATATAAATGATAGTAATGAATAATTAATGAGTAAAATAGATGAAAAATTTGATCAAAAAGATGAACTGATGTTTGATGCTTATTTTTTAAAATGAATGTGGTTGCGCCTTGCCTTCGTCAGGCGCGCGCCTGCGCCTTGAGCCTCGCGCCTAGGCTCCAAGACCCGTTTGCGCCTTGGTGAGCCTTGCGCCTTTAATAACTAAGGTGAAGAACTATAACAAGCAAGCAATCAAGAAATCCTCTACACTCAGAGGATAACTAGAAGATTCTCTCTTCTCTTGAGGATCAAATTTCTCTTCTCATCTACAAACTGATGCTCATTTCTGACAGAATCCACACAGTGTTGCATGAAGCAGTTCCTTCATAGATTTGTTGTTGAAGGACATATTGTGGAAACTTGAATCCCACCTGCTGAAAGAGTTTTTGAATCTCTTTAAAAGATTCTAGTTGGTTTTGGAGATACCTTATCAACAACTCCTGGTTCAATGAGACTCGCTTAGAAAATACTCTTGGTTTTGGAGAGACCTTATCAGCAACTCCTGATTAGAGTGACCTTACCAAAAACTCACTTGGTTTTGGCGAGACCTTGTCAACAACTCCTAGTTTTAGAGATACCTTATCAAAATCTCTTGTGGTTCTAAGGGATCCTTATCAAAATCCCTACACTATTTAGTAGAATCTGCTGAGGCAGAAGAGTGGATGTACCTAATATTTGGGGAACCACTATAAAATATTTGTGTCGTCTGTGTTTCCTTTTCTCTGTGCTTCTGTCTGTGTTTTATGTGTGCTTTTACTTCCTTATGAATGTTGTTCTGTGGTTGTGATATAACTTGGTGTTATATGAATCTGAGAAAAATCAATAAACAATCGCTTAAAACTTAAATATTTTATTCAACACCACCCCCCACCCCCCCACCCCCCACCCCTCTCTAGAGTACTTCTCAAGAGATCAACTTCTCTTTCACAGTTGTTCGGTTAAACAGCTCACAGAAAGCAGGTTTGTAGGAAATGAAGGAACAACAACAACAGATTTGAGGGAGATAGTATGAGAGAATTGAATAATCACTTTACTAGTCACCGAAGCAGAAGATCCATCAACAAGTCTAACACTGCCAGACGCAGGAGATACAGGAGTAATACCCCTATAAGATCTTGTCATATGGTAAGAGGCTCCAGAGTCAATGATCTAGGGAGAAGATGGCTTCATAGTAGATAAAGAGGTAGTTTGAACATGAGCAGCAGTACCAAACAAGTATGTAGTAAGAGGTCCAACACTAGCCTTCAGAGTCTTTAGTTCTCCAACTAAACATTCATTTTCCGCCAAAAGATAATCGGTATACCCTAAGTTGTTATACATAGCAGTTTGGGATCTCACATGCTTCCCATCAATACAACGAATCCAACCTAGAGGAACCAAGTTAGGATGCAAGTCCCAACACTTATCTTTCTCAGGTCCTTTCTTCTTATAGTGAGAACACTTCATTTTACTCTTATCTTCTTGTCTTATATTTCAAGAATGTCACTTCTTCTGTTCAGCAACAAGAGCAGTTTTATCATGGCCAACATGAGCATCAGTATGCATAGAGTTTATACGACTCGCCTCCCCCCGAATGTAGTGGGCAACGGTCTCCAAATCAGAAACAGAATCTCTTTCCAACATCTGAACTCTTTGGAATTCAAGGTCTAAAGGAAGACCAGAAAGCATTTCAAAAACCCTTCGTTGCATAAGTTCAGTCTTGTAGATTTCGATGGTTTGAATAGCAAAATACTGATCAATTTTAACCCACTTATGAGTCTGTTACTCTAATACTCCTCGAAATCATTCATACCCGTCATATGTATCTGTTTGGTTTGAAGCTGATAGATCCATGTCAAGTCTTTCTTTTCAGAGTAATTCCGTTCAATTAACTCCTACATTTCTTTAGCAGTCTGGCAGAAAAGAAATTAATTTGCAATCTTGGTCATAGAGTTGACAAGCCAATTGATCACGGTAAGATTCTCACCTTACCATTCCTCATACAAGGGGTCGGTCTTGCTTGGAGCCTATTTGGATTCGGTGATAAACTCAAGTCTTCGTCGGCTCCCAATGAATATCCTCAAAGACTGTGCTCATAAGAGATAGTTCCTCCCATTCAGTTTGATGTGAGTCACACCATGAGTGAAATCCACGTTTGAACTTCCTCCACTAAAATATTTATAGTGGTCAATAGCCCCTTCAGAGACATTCACACCCATTAATTTGTCCTCCATTAGAGCAGAAGTAGGAGGACAAGAAACTGGGAACAGACGCCAGCAAAAAAAACACGGGATATTTCAGGAGAAAAAACAAAGGTGATGTTAGGAAGGCTATAGAAAGTCTTCGAGCAGCACCGGGCCCAAGAGAGCAGGAGGAAACCAGGAAGATGGCGACTGGACGGACAAAGCACTGGAAGAACCACACGGAATGCAGAAGATCGAAGTAGCGATCGGCAGCAGAAGGACGATCGGCAGAACCGATTGAAGATTGTCGACGAATTGATCGGCAGCAGAAGATGCCGACGATTTGATCGAAGACTGTCGACGAGTCGATCGGCAGAACAGAGCAAAGATGACGACGAATCGATTGGCAGCAGAAGATCAATCGAAGCAGCGACGAGGAAGCGGCAGAAACAGGCAGACTGAGCCTTGAGGTCGACGGCGTCGAGGAAGTTACCCCTCTGATACCATGTTAGAGAGGAGAACGCACTTTAGGTACTCGTTCACGTTCTATCCACTCCCGAAGGGGAACCGTTAAATTAAACTCCTTAGCCACAACTTGAGATATTGTCACCACCCTGTGAGCCTAAGATAGTTTGCCTTTTAACAACTTTTAACTTAGTCTTTATTATATCTCGATATATCCATTCCATAGAAGGTGCTCTATCACCTCTTCTAGCAAATATGAAGACATCAATTTCAACATCTCTTCAAAAATTTACAAGGAAAATAATAGCGAAGTCCTATAATTTTAAGGAAACAATATAAACAATATTCAAATAATTTGACATAACACAAGTAAAACAATAAATATAAAGATAAGTTTTGTAGTCTCCCCTCTTTCCGGTAGATGTGCGAGCTAACTTTGATTCATCACATTGTTGGGGTGAAAACATAGCTCACAATTCTTTCTTCTTCTAGTGAATGCTCTATAGAGATAGAAAAATTGTAGCAAATCTAGTCGATCGTAACCGAATGAGTTCATGGGACTTCAATCCTTCATAAATTGCTTCAAAACTATTATCATTGTGTGACTCAGGGTGATGACATTCTTAGATTGTTAGATCTTGGCTAAGTCTCCAAGAAACAAATTATTTGTGAGTTGTGTAAGAAATCTAAACCATAGAAGGTCTCTCAATGAATAGTGTTTTCACTGCTAATATATTATTTGATGAATTGTTTGTGACAATTTGTACCACATTTTTTCTCTCCCAGTTCAAGATCAGATTTGATTGCTCATCTACAAAATAAAAAATAAATTGTCAATCATGCATGTCAGATGAAACATCCCTCGACATCCAAAATGCAACTCTTATTTCACAGTGTGCCATAATATTCATAATGCTTCTTTTTTGTCACTTCAAGCATCAGTCAGATTACTACAATCATTCACCCTCCAACTAACGGTGTTCAATGATTCATTCGTGCATTGCACGTCTGTCTTTATAAATTTATCCCTCAACTCATACATGCTAAGACCTTTCAATCCTGACCCACCACCATCCAACAGACTGTAACATAAGAATAAAGAGGCAAAACATTAAATGGAATGCCTGTCTCGCATGCCCATAATGCAATATATGCGCAAGCATCCTCCATTTGCTTTCTTCTTCCCCTAATCTCTGAATGTCGTTTATCCACCCTTAATTTTCTGAAAATATTCTTTGTTGATAGTTGCAAATGTGTATCCATCATTCCTTTCAGTTGAATTAATTGGGTTTATTTAAAGCTGAGGAGTAAACACGAGCAAGCACACAGAATACCTTTTAACTGAAAGTGTTGTTTTAATACTCACGAGTAGTTTTTACAATCTAAACTGGGCCTTTTATAGGCCCTTACAACTTGTCCAAGTGGACCTTATAAGTATTACAAGATAACATATATTTGAGTTGCAGATGTCGACATAAAGCAGGAAGAAGTAAAGGGAGACTTTGTTGTCCCGACTTTGGCAGCTGCTATTGAACCTTATCTGCAGCTTTCTTCATTATCTGCATCTTTCTTCTTTGACCGCAACTTTCTTCTTTGTCAAGGTGACGATGCCCGAAAGCTCCAGTCGCTGCTCCATCAGCTTATGCCAACATTTCCCCTTAAGCTGAATGGCGACCAATACTTATACCCTTACGCATCTCAGCAAAACGAATGTGATTCAAAGGTTTAGTAATTACATCGGCAAGTTGCTTTTCGGAAGGGCAATATTCGACATTGATTTCGCCCTTTTCGATTTGATCGCGGATAAAGTGAAACCGCAAATCAATGTGCTTACTTTTACGTTGGGTAATAGGGTTTTTTGCTAGGAAGATTGTTGAGATATTGTCGCATTCAATCTTTGTTGCTTTCTCTTCATCTTTGCCTTTAATTTCTCCGAGAATCCTTCTTAGCCATATGCATTCACAGGCAGCTGTGCTGAGTGTCATATATTCTGCTTCAGTCGTGGATAATGCTATAGATGGTTGTTTTTGAACACCCCAAGCAATTGGTTTGGATCCCAGTAAAAATAGGAAGCCGCTAGTACTTTTTCTATCATCAATATTGGATCCCCAGTCGGAATCTGTATAGCCATGTAATTCCGATTGTGCTTGTTGCTTGTAGATGAGCCCATAGTCGATTGTCCCTTTGATATAGCGGAGGATACGATGTACTGCCTGAAGATGTGCATTGGCTGGCTGGCGCATGTATCGGGCTACCTGGTTTACAGCATTAGCTATGTCTGGTCAGGTATTTGTTAAATACATCAAAGATCCAACAATTGATCGATAGTTTGATGCATCAACATAATCATCACTTGCCTTTGTTAATACTTCACTTGTGGGCATAGGAGTCAATGTAGGATTACATTGCTCAAATTGAGTCTTGTTTAAGATCTCAAAGACAAATTTCTGTTGTGAGAGAAATATACCTGATGGGTCTTGTTGAGCGTGTATGCCTAAAAAGAATTTCATTTTTCCCAGATCTGTCATCATGGGCGGACCTACATGAGGTCGAGTGTGGGCGGCCGCCCACGCTCAATTTTAAAAAAATATCACTAAGAATATTACATAAAAATTATTTTTGTTCTTATAGTTATAGATATTATATAGAATATCTATTCAAAAGTAGACAATTAGTTAGGCTTGGCATAGTGGCTATTCACTTTGTGTTAAGGTTATTAAAATTTAATGAGAGATCTTTGGTTCAAATCCTCATAACACAAATATTTAGATATTTTTGTCAAAATGCAATATTTAGATAAAGATCATTAAAAATGTAAATATATTTTCCATAATTAAATATATTATAAAAAAATTCATTAAAAGTGTAGATATTTTTTCTATATTTAGACATCTTGTAAACAAAATTCTTTAAAAAATATAGACATATTTTCTCTATATTTATACAAATTGTATACAAAAATATCATTCAAATTATGAATATAATATAAAAAAAGTTGACATTATTATACTATAAACATTTTTTCTATATTTGCTAATTAAAATTTTTAAATAAATTAGTGTTCGCCACTGTCTGTCATAGCATAGTGTTCTTGCATCTTTAGACGAAATGCATTTATCATTAAAGGAGAGTTACCTGTGATCAAGATGTCATTAACATATAATCCAATAATGAGTAGTTGATTGTCTTCACTTTTCAAGTATAAGGAAGGTTCATTAGCACATCTTTGAAAACCTTTGGAGAGAAAGTAACTGTCAATATTTGCATTCCAGGCCCTTGGGGCTTGTTTAAGACCATATAGGGCCTTTTTTAAACGGAATACCTTAGAAGTATTTACACCTGTTTGTTCATAGCCCTTGGGTTGTTGAACATATACTTCTTCTTGGAATGCAGCTTTTACATACTTGTGATACATTGTATATTTCTGTTGGGTTGCATAAGCTAGCACTAACCTTATTGTATCCATGCGGGCAACTGGTGCAAAGGTGTCTGTATAATCTTCTCCTGGTTTTTGTGCATAACCTTTTACCACCAGTCGAGCTTTATATTTCTCTATATCCCATGTTTATGTTAGCTTTGTTTTATACAACCATTTTAGGCCTATGGCTGTCTTTGTTGGAGGTAACTCGACTAGACTCCATGTGTTATTGGCTTCTATCGTGTTCCATTCTTCATTCATTGCATGTTGCCAAATAGGATCTGTTTTTGCCACTTCATAAGATGCTGGAGTAGCAGACAGAAAAGCTTGTTCATTTTTGTTTCTCTATATATGTCTTGTAAACTTCTGGTTCTAATTGGTGTTGATGAAGGGGAAGCAATCTGTCTAGTGAGTTGCTCTTGAGGTATGTCATCTTGATGTACCTCAGGAATGACTTGGATGGGGTAATGAACTTGTTCAACGTCATTCTAGGAGAGGTGTCTTGCTGCTTATTTTCTGAAGGCCAATTCCATTTAGCTTCTTCATCAAAGAGCACATTTCGAGATACTATTGTTTTATTAGTAATGGGATTAAACAATTTGTAGGCTTTAGAATGTTGGCTATAACCTACAAATATGCATTTCTCGCCTTTACTATCTAATTTATCTCTACCTCCAGGAGCAGATAGAGTGTATGTTATACAACCAAATGTTTTCAGAGGGTGTACAGTTGGTAATGTATGTTTTAACATATACTATGGTGTACTATATGTCAAGGCTTTTGTGGTGACACGATTCAAAATATAGACAGTTGTATTGGTGGCCTCTGCCGAATACACTTTTGGAAGAGCTTTATCATATAGCATGGCTTTAGCCATTTCTAAAATCGTGTGGTTCCTTCTGTACCGGTGATCTGGGTCAATTGCCTTTTAATTCCTTCATGTTGGCAAAAGAGATTGAATTGATTAGAGGTGAACTCTCCACCTCTGTCAGTCCTTAGCATTTTTATTTTTTCTCCCTGTTGAAGTTCTACTTCCTTCTTAAAGAGTAAGAATGTTTCAAAAGCTTCACTTTTATTTGTAAGGTGGTATATCCACATATAGCGGGAGTAATCATCAACTAACAGGAAATAGTATCTTTTACCTCCAAATGGAGTGGAAGCTGGTCCCCATAAGTCTCCATGGATTAGATGGACAAGCAAGGGAGTGGTTCTATGAGTTGCACCCTCGATCCATCGGTTGCTTCGTAGAACTGAGTAGGGAATTTCTGCTTCGATTCTCTACCTCAAAGAAAAGGAAAAGTGGCCTGGAGGCCCTCTTCGAAATAAGGCAACATGAAAACGAGACATGGGCTCGTTTTGTTGACCGTTTCCAAAAGGAGATCATGGAAATTCAGAATGTGGATCCGGAAATGTATAGGGTTGCTCTGATTCATGGCCTGAGAGAAGGGCCCTAAAATTCGAAGCCCACATCAGAGAGACGAGAACTTACCAAGGGATGATAAGCTTGGCAAAGCTGCTTAACGACAAGGATCTGCCCAATTCTTCTTCCGATTATCAACCACCATATCACCATCCACCTCGACCTGATTTCGAACCCCGTGCTCAGAGGGGGAGAAATTTTAGGCACAAACAACCATCTTTTGGCCATTAACGGTTTCAAGATCAGAAACCGCCGCTGGCCGCCGCATCCGCTCCATCCATAACAGTTCCGCAAATAATGCTGGTGTATCTGCCACAATACACCGCGCCGCCACCTCCAGTAGCTCCGACCGCTCAGTATGATGATTCACAAGAATCATTTACTCCTCTCAACATCACTATGGATGAAGTAGTCCAAATTCTGCAAAAGAGGCCCGATTTCAAAAGACCTGCTCCCCTGAGGTCGGATATCCAAAACCGTAATCCGAACCTCTTCTGCGAATATCATAAGGAAGGAGGGCACCTAACTGAGAATTGTCGAGCCCTTCGCTTATTAATCGAGAAGCTCTTGGGAGAAGGGAAGCTCCGAGGTCTGGTTCGAAAAGAGACATCTAACAAGCCATCAACCTCAAAAGGGAAGGAGACAGCTGAGGTTACTTGGGAATGTGCCGATGTGGAGGATGTCGGCTACTATGGGGACATTCATCCTACAACAGAATGCATCGAGGTGAACGACGAAGGTCCCCTCGGCAACATTTACTGTATTCATGGAGGGGCTGGGCCTGAATCCTCCAGAAAATCAAGTGTTGCAAGAGTTTTCAAGCAGGAAGTGGTTGTCACTTCTACTTCTGCTCCAGAGAGGTCGGTCATTACTTTTAGCCAAGAGGACCTTCCTCTGAATGTAAACCATTCGATGATGTCGTGGTAACCAAAGCCATTATCGAGAATTACAAGGTACATAAAATCTTGATTGACACAAGCAGTTCAGTCAATCTCCTCTTTCGTCCAACTTTTGAAGTCCTAAAGACTGGAAAGTCTCTGCTTTCCACTGAAGGGCCCCTCTACGGCTTCTCGGGAGAGAAGAAGGAAGTGGAGGGCTGTGTAAAGCTCCTAGTATCTTTAGGAGGAATAACAAAGTTGGTCAACTTTGTAGTAGTGGATGCCCCAAGCAGCTACTGTGCCATCTTCGGAAGGCCCATTCTGAACGCTTATCGAGCTAAGGTATCTACTTTCCATCTAGCTCTCAAGTTTGCAGCTGAAGGAAAGCAATATCGGATCCGAAGTGATCCAAAAGTGGCTCGAGAGTGCTACGTAAAAACAGTTAACATGATTACCGACACTCCAGTCTCTGAGCTTTCGGTTGTTGTCCATGAAGTGGCTAAGCCTCCAGAAGATGCGGAAGAGAATATGGATCGAGAAGGGGCTCACCTGGAACCTACCCAGGTAACCCAAGAAGTCCTCATTGCTGAGGGGGAAGAAAAGAAGCTCGTCATAAATGCGGAGCTGCCCCAAGAAGAGAATGTCCAATTGATCTCCTGCCTTTTGGAGAATTTAGATGTCTTCGCCTGGTCGGCGGAAGATATGCCAGGAGTGGACCAAGATATTGCCTGCCACCATCTCAACATCTCCCCTGACTTCAAACCAGTTCAGCAGAAGAAAATGGAAGTGGCGACCAAACTGGCGATTCCCATCAAAGAAGAAGTTACAAAACTTCTTAAGGCAAATTTCATTTATGAAATCCAATATCCTACCTGGACATCAAACGTTGTAATGGTGAAAAAGTCAGGAGGAAAATGGCGAATCTGTGTAGATTTCACCAAACTTAATAAAGTGTGTCCTAAAAATTGTTACCCCTTGCCTCGGATAGATCTTTTAGTTGATTCTGCGGTTGGGTATAACTTTATGAGCTTTCTAGATGCATTCTCTGGGTACCATCAAATTAAAATGCACAAACCCGATATCCCTCATACGTCTTTTATCAAGAACGATGGGTGTTATTGTTATCTTATGATGCCCTTCGGCCTCAAGAACGCGAGTGCAACGTACCAGAGAATGATGGACACGGTTTTTAAGCATCAAAAGGGGAGAAATCTCGAAGTCTATGTCGACGATCTCCTTTTAAAAAGTAAAACCTTCTCAATACACTTGAAAGACCTTGTAGAGACGTTCGCTACTCTACGAAGGTTCAAGTTAAAATTGAATCCATTGAAATGTGTATTCGGAGAAAATAAAGAAAAGTTCCATGGGCATCTCCTCACCCCCGATGGCCTTGCACCAAATCCCGATAAGGTGAAGGTTATTCTGGATATGACCCCTCCTCGCAATCCGAAAGAAGTTCAACAGTTAGGAGGAAGGTTAGCAGGATTAAGCCGATTCATCTCCAAATCAGGAGATAAGAGCGCTTCATTCTTTAAAACGCTCCGGGGAGGATCCAAATTCGAATGGAATGAGGAGTGCAACAGTGCTTTTGAACAATTGAAGATGCAGTTAACATCAACCCCTCTACTTCAAAGCCCTCGCGAAGGGGAAATGTTATTCTTGTATTTGGGGGTTCGTCCGGACGCGGTAAGCTCTGTTCTCGTCCGGGAGGAGAAGAAGAAGCAATTCTCAATCTGTTATGTCAGCCACATCCTCAAGGATGCGGAAACCAGATATTCAATTTTGGAGAAGTTGGCTCTAGCTTTTGTTATGTCAGCTCGCAGACTTCGCCCTTACTTTCAAACCCATCTTATTCAGGTGGTTTCGGATCATCCGCTGATGAGTATCCTAGAAAAACCGGACCATTCGGGAAGATTGGCCAAATGGGCTATAGAGCTAAGCGAATTCGAAATATCTTATATTCCCAGAACAATAATCAAGGCGCAAGTGCTGGCCGATTTCCTGGTAGACACAACGGAATCTAGTCCGGAACAGATTGAAAGATCTCATTTGGCCTGGATCATTTATGTAGATGGAGCCTCAGGAAAAAACTCCATGGAAGCCAGAGTCGTCTTAATCAGTCCAAACGGCATCAAGTTAGAACAAGCTATCAAATTCTTTTTTCCGGTCACGAACAATCAAGCAGAGTATGAAGCACTCTTGGCCGGTCTAAGACTTGTGAAGGAGCTCGGAATAGAGCATGTGCATGTCAAAACAGACTCTCTGGTAATGGCCTCACAGGTATTGGGAAACTTCGAAACAAGGGAGCCAATGTTGAGAAAGTATTTGTTGCTGGCAAAAGGAGAAATTGGGAAGTTCAAATCGTTCATCATTGAGCATATTCCGAGAACACGGAATGAAGAGGCGGATGAATTATCAAAGTTCGGTCTTCCGTCAAGGGGAGTGACCTCTGAACTTTTCCATCCGGCAACAGAAGGAGAACTAATGCAAATCGATCAACATCCTTCTTGGAAGGATCCCTACGAGTTGTACTTATCAAAAGAGGAATTCCACCCATCTATAAAAGATAGGAGGAGATTCAGGAGAAAGGCAACCTATTATTGCTTGGTGGCAGGAGTCTTATACAGAAAGACTCTCATTTCTCCTCTGGCAAGATGTGTTTCAGAAGAAGTTCCAGTAATACTTCAAGAGGTACATTCAGGAGAATGTGGGAGCCATTCTGGAGCAAAGACTTTGGAGAAGAGAATCCTAAGACAGGAGTACTTTTGGCCAACCATGAGGAAGGATGCAGAAGCATTTGTCAAGCGCTGCGTTCAGTGTCAGAAGTTTGCTCCGCTTCAACATCTACCGGCTCAGACACTTAGATCAATAACAGCGCCTTGGCCATTTGCAGTTTGGGGAATGGATCTTATCGGCCCTTTTCCAATGGCTAGCAGCCAACGTCGCTTCATAATCGTCATGATCGATTATTTTAGCAATTGGATTGAGGCAAAAGCATTGTCCAAAACTACAACACAGGTTATTAGAAACTTCATCTGGGGAGAAATCGTCCGTCAGCATGGAATTCCGTTGGCAATCGTTACCGACAATGGTCCTCAGTTCAACAATTCAGAAATGGTCGACTTCTGCGACCAGGATGGAATTGAACTTCGATTCTCCTCGGTACATCATCCCAGGAGTAATGGTCAGGTGGAAGCAACAAATCCAATATTTTCTAATGAAAAGGGTTTTAAATCAAAAAGGGAACTGGGCAGAACAACTTCCTTCCATCCTCTGGACTCTCCGGACTACACCATCTTCAGCCACAGGGGAAACACCATTCAAATTGTCTCATGGCTCGGAGGCAGTCGTTCCAATAGAATTTGAAGTGGTCAGTCCCAGAGTTATGTATGCAAAACAAGGAGGCGAAGCATGAATAGAATCCAATGATGAAGGGATTAATATAGCCTGGATCTAATCGAAGAGCTTCAAGATGAAGCTACTATTAGGCAGGAGGAAGTGAAAAGAAGAATGGAGAAATACTTTGATAAGAATATCAGAATTAAGCAATTCGCAGTTGGTGATATTATGTTAAAAAAGGTGGATGTCGCAGCCAGGACAGGCATTGTTGGAAAACTAAATCCCAACTGGGCAGGGTCATTCATCATCAAGGAGGTATTGTAGAATGGGGCTTATCGCCTTCAGACAAGTGATGGAGAAGACATCTCACGCACCTGGAGCGGTGACGATCTCAAACGATTATATCCTTAAATGTTCTTTCATTACTTGCATTTTTGGATATTCAATGAGAAGCCCTATACTGACACTTTTCCTTGTCTGGTGACTCTTTACATTTTTTATATCCCTCACTGGACCTTCGAGACATCGCCAAGTTCTGCTCGAACCCCCTCGGATTGTAGTCATTAGCGTAAAACCACGAAGATCACGTGTAACGGGGAGTTTTCGCACACTTGTAGTGGAAGCTTGACAATTCTCGTGCGGTGGTCTTCAGAATTTTGGATCCCGGCCGATATCTAACACACCTATGCATCAAGGGAGGTTCAGGTGACTGTTAGCTCTATCGTGCCCCGAAAGGGATATAGTTACAGCTTTGATGATCTTTCTGAGGAAAGCAATGTTGGTATAGCCCCCTGCGGCATAACCACACCTGCCCAACTGATCATCTTAGCATGTGACCATCGAATACTCCTAAAGGAACTCTCGAGCGGTGCCTACAGGGGACCCACAACAAGGTTGATCTCTCTGAGGAAAGCAATGTCGGTAAAGCCCCCGCGGCATAACCACACCTGCCCAATTGATCAACTTAGCTTGTAACCCTAGGCTAGAGAGCAGTTGAATTATCGAAATCTTTACAGCTCTTATGACCACTTGAGGAAAGCATTTTATATTGGATTCCTCAGTGCCATGGTCAGCCCACTACTTTGTGAGTCTTATTTGTATTGGGATATTTTATTCAGCATTTTATATTGGATTGGACTCTTGTACATGTTTGAATATCTTGCATGATAGTTGTTTGTTAGATTATTATTGTGATTTACTGGGTTTATTCGCCGTGCGCTCGTGCTTTGTCCCTCCACGCGGAGGAAAACCAAAGTTTGTTCGCTTAATAAATTATTTTGCCTTGCTGTGAATTATTTTGCATGGGATGTTAATGTTTATTATCTAATTTGTGACTAATCCATCGGGCTTTGCATAGCATGTAGGGGCGCACGAACTTTTGACTCTCCAAGTATGTTCTTTCCACTTATCCTTAAATGAGAAGACAAACTTCTCATGTGACACTAGAATCAACATAAGGATCATCAACTAGTTGTTCTAAAACCGCTGCCTTGAAAGCAACCTGTTTTTCCTTCTTCAAGTTCCACCACCGAATTTTTTGCAACACTTTTCTCTTTCTCTTAAAGTACCTATGTTGCGTTGTCAAACTTTCTCATGATATGACTTTGCAATCCTTACAAATCTTTTTATCCATTTTGTGAGTCATAAAATAGTCAATTTGTGACTTATTTTATCCGCTCTTGAACGTAATTAAGTGTTCTTCCATCTTCATATAGAACGTATTTGTCACAATTAGTTCATGTGATATGGCAAAGTCTAGAATGGTTCTATCTTCTTCATTTCTTTCTCCATACTCAAATCCTCAAGGAACATCTGTATAATCCGTATTTTTCATCTCTGCATGCCAATTTAAGTCTCCTCCAATGAAAATTTTGTCGCTTTGTGAGATTTCTCTTACCAAATCATCTAAGTCTTCCCAAAATTGTGTTTTAATAGTTTCACTTAATCCTACTTGTGGCGCATAAGCACTAATTACAGTAAAAGTTTCATTTCCTATGATTAATTTAAGAGTTAAGATTCTATCACCTTTTCTGCTTACCGCAACAACTTCATCCCTCCAAGTAGTATCTACAATAATACCTACTTCATTGTTTGTTTTATTTTTTCTTGTGACCATAATTTAAAACCTGAATTATCTAGAAATTTAGCTATCCCACCCACCCATTTAGTCTCTTGCAGACATAATTATTTATCCTTCTCCTAATCATTGTATCTACTACTTCCATCGATTTTCCCGTTAGTGTACCTATATTCCAACTTCCAAACCTAAGTCGATCACAAATCCTACGATCTACTTTTCTAGGACGCCTAATATGTGAGGGCTCTTGCATATTTAACACTACACCCCAAGTCCTCTTGGAGGTGCAGCGGTCCTTGCCAAGACGCCGCATTCGGACCATACGACGAGGACCCTTGCCTATTTAACATTACAGCCAAGTCCTGGAGATGTAGCGGTCTTTGCCAAGACGCCGCATTCGGACCAAACGACGCGCTCCTTATGGGAAACAACCTAGTTTTAGCACAATTTCTCAAAAGATCCATACTCATAAGGGTGAAAGTTCTTTATCCTTCATAACTTTATCATAGCCATGGGGCACTATTCGTCATTAGCGGTCAGACTTTTTCAAGCCGTCGATCTGAATGGCAGATTTGATGTCTAAGATCGCAGTTCGTGAAGGAAAGGAGGCTGACAGCAAGAAGAAAAAAATTTGCCGGTCTGAGAAGACCGAGGGGACTGTCACAACAGCCATCACACAAAAAATTGTCAAGTTGGATTCTCCTGCCACTGACAAGGATGTCGCTGAGCCCGACGCGGATTGCTCCAATCCTCCTCCGGTCAATCTGCCCGCCCCTTCTAACAAGGCGGGTTCAAGTACTGTTCATTTGAAAGTCGCAGGCGGCAGTTCCTTCGACGTAGAATTCTCCCCTTCTGGGGTTCTTCACTTAAAAGTGAATGACGGAGAGGAAGGGGCGGTCAATTCCCCGAAGTCGGACGAATTGATTGTTCCGTCGCTAGTGATCGTAGAGGACAACTCCAGCCGGTCTCAGCAGGCCGACTTGGATTCTGTTAAGAAGAGGAAGAGAGCCGAAACGACGGTGGAGAGGATAATGAGGAAGACTAAGAAACTGAAGGCCAAGAACAAAGCGGCCTCTGGGAGATCGGACGCGGCTAGCCTCCAACACAAGCCACGCGACAAGGAAGTTACTGAAGGGCAGGTCACTCCTCCAGACAAGCCGAACGAGTTGCCATTCAACTCTGCGGCCGGCATAACCGTCATTGATATCCTCAAGTATATGGATGCCCTGCAGAGGCAAGACAAGCTGCTCGACACCCCTGCGACTATGAGCGAAGCCAACCATCCTGGCGAGGATGGAGAACAGAGGCCTTTGAGGAAAGCGGGATGAAGCTGATGAAGGTGAAGGCGGAGGAGCTGAGGCGGTCTTTGGATAAGCCGCGGCCATCAAACCCCCTTGCAAAAGGTAAACATGGTGCGGGCTATCACCCTGTCCGCTTCTTTATAACGCGGCCTCAGAAAAAACAAAACGACCTGATACTGAATCCGTCATCGAGTTGTTTCCCATCCACGATTCAAACTTCTGCCGCTAAACGAAGACAGAATGAAAGATTTTGGAGAGAGCAGTTCCGAAGAATGGACCCCGAGCAATCGAGGCGGCCTGTATATTCAGGCATTAATCTTGTAGTATTCTCTGTATTGGGTTATTCACTTCTGACTGTGTTAACCGCATTTTCTTTATTGTAGATAACCCGGAGCAAGCCATGAAGTCGGGCGACCTGACGGCTAGCCTTCCTCCACTGCTTCCACCAGCGCCAAGTTTTTCGCTAAACTTAAATACTGGAGAAGAGGAGCTGGCCGACTTCAAGGGTCTTCTTATTACCTTGAAGGAAAGAGTAAAAAACCTCGAAGACCATGCCGAGATCGCTCGGGCGAAGGAGCGAGATACGCGGGCTGCGCTGGAGGCCGAAAAGAAAGAGCGGGTAGAGAAAGAGAAGGTGATGCAGGAGCAGAACGGCGTTCTGATCGCGCGGCTTAATAAGGAGAGGAAAGTAAATCTGAAGCTCGAGGACGACTGCAAGTATTATCGAGAAAAGTATCTACATTTGATTAGGGAAGTCGGCGGGAGCCGGCGACCTGCAAACGTGAATGATGAGAGGCCGCGCACATCGAGCCACCTGACTGTTGGGGAGACCTCAAATCCCCCACCGGTCAGGGCGGCCGATCCTGTTGTTACTATTGTAGAGACCGCCGCGGCATTGCCTGCTCGCATGATTCCTGCTGTGCGGGTAGAGCGGGATGCCGCGCGGCTTCACAGTACAATCAACCACCTTCATCACAACGTAAGTCAGATGTACACACTTCTTCTCCAAACCGGTGATCAGGTTGCGCGCCTTCACCGTGATGACCATTCTTCTGATCAACTATGAATGATTCTTTTTCATGAATGTCTGTAATATTTTTTTATTCGGTCTTCGGTACAATCCCTCAAACATTGCTTGCTTGCTTGGTGCTGCAAACTTTCAATATTTCTCTGGATTATTTTATAGTTCGCGCGGCTTGTGCTGCAAACTTTGCGACTTCTGTTTTTGAATATTTTTTAATGTGATATCTTTGAATTATACTGTAAGTTGTGCAGCTTGTGTTGTAAGCTTGCGGCTTTCTGCTGTAAAACTAACCATGCAGGTCGCTGGCCGCGCGGCTAGGATAATTAGCCGCGATTTGATTTTACTATATGCAGATCATTGGAGTCTATAAGTAAGACATTCCGGAGACTTATTCAACAACATTCAAGATGCGGGCTAAGAGTAAGTCTCTGCGGTCTGAGAAAGTAGTAGCCGTCCGAACTGACGCGGCTTTAGCATTCCATTCGGCCGACCATAAGGAATGTCGTCTGACTCAAGCGGAGTTGGATGATTTCATTGAGAAGCATATGTCGGGAAGCCACTTACTCGCGCGGCTTCCTTTGCGCGATGAGCAGATCAACTCCTCAACTCCTACTCAAATTGTCATCCCTATTGACCACTTTGATAACGGCTTCAAGTTTTCGCTTCAGCTTGAAGTTATTATGATATTTGACCACTACGGAGTTGTTCCCGGACAACTACCGCCAAATTCCATAGGTTCGATCTACGGCTTTATCTCTTACCTGCGGTCTGAAGGAGTTCGCTTCTCAATCAGCCTATTCAGGAAATTCTACTCCGTGCGGTCTATTTCAGACGTCGGGATGAAGATATTCAGAGGTCATCTGTACTTCGGGTGCAGGGGCCTTAAAGTAGTGAACCTGGCGAACAAGATCCTGAATTGGTCTGAAAGGTATCTGATATTTGAGGGCCAACTCGGATTATTGCAGGTCAACCCACAAGTGCGGGGAGAGTTCTTTCAACAACGCGATGTTGAAGGGGTAAAACTCAAAATCTACCAGTTTATCAAGGACGCGCCTTGATGTGAACTACTACATTCCCCTACTCGCAGAGTTGGAAAATGTCCAGCTTGAAGGCGGTAAGCTTCTGAATACTATTTTTTTGGTCGCGCGGTTTATATAACAATTTGTCATCGTTGTTCGCGCGGTTTGTATAATAACTTCGTTCTTTCTTTCTTTTTAGTTGTTGCCATAGTCCCGAAGAACAAGCCGATTAGCCTGAGCGGCCTAGTTCTGACGCAAAGAGAAAAACGGCGGAAGAAGAGCAGGCCGCAGGTATCTGAAGAGGAGGGCTCGGCTTCTTCTGGCGATTTCGATCTCCTCCGCTTCTGTGGCAACCCTAAAGATCTGCGCAGTGATTCAACCTTACGCTGGCACCCAGACGGTGACTGTGTGCACGTGTCAACCGCGCTCTCGTATTGGGGGAGCGAGAAAATAAGCCGCCACGCAGTAGCCGCCGGTGCTGCTCTGTATGGCCGGAAAACTTTGAAGAAACTCAAAGAAATTCCCGAGGAGGATCTCGTCAAGCTAGCCGCGCAGGTTAGTGCCAGGAGCATTGCGACCAATCATTTTATGGGCATATCCTACAGGCGGTTAATATCAGCGCATAGTCACTTGGAAAAGAAATATGCTGAGCATGCCCAGGAGATCGCGCGGTTAAAGGAGGCCGAGTTGGTAAGTCATCACCTGATGAAGATTTGTGATATCCGAGTTTTTTTAACCGTGCGGTCTAACCTTGTTCTCTTTTTCAGAAACATTATGACATTGACAACCCGGTCGTCCAAGATGAGGTCTTTCCCCATGTTGCCAAAGGGATTGACGCAACCCTAAACCGCTTGAGGGAGCTTGACGGCTTGGCTCCGGGTTTCGAAGATTTTAACTTCTCAGATGTAATCCATCTTTGAAGAAAAAGTTGGATGACATTAACCGCAAAACCAAAGGTAAGAACAAAGTTAATGGGAGCAGCTCGGAGGAAGAAGACGATGATGAAGATGAAGCCGCTGATGAGGGAGATGAAGCTGGGAAGGAGGATGAAGCCGCTGCTGATGGCGAGGATGGAGATAATCCGGCTTCAGAAGTCGATGCTACCGAAGGAGAAACCGACCGGGTTGAGAGCCATAAGAATGGAGGCTCGAGCGGCTCCAGTAGCGGATCAACAAGTTTGTCATCGGATAGTGGAAATTATTCGCCCGATGTGGATATTGAAGGTGGCGGAGACTCAAGTTGTCCTGCGGCTAAAAGACTTAGATCCGGCAATTAGTTTTTTGTATGTATTTACTTTTTGTGCCCGACGGCTTAATTATGTTAGCCGGTCGGCTTGAACAATTACAAATGTATTTTTTGAGAATTTTAATGGAAAACACAGTTACCTATTCAACTGTTTGTCTTTGCGACTTTACTTACCTGTGGATGTTTATTAGCAACCTTTTGTTTGATCATTATTCCCTTTAAGCTGCAAGCTCTTTCTTGAATCCGCTAGAGAACATATTAAGTCGTGTGGTCAGGATTTAGTCCGAGCGGCAAGAAGTTCGAGCTCATTATGCGAGTTTCAAATAAATAATTGCCTGAATATCATGGAATGCTACTCGGACGGTTTATCACTTTAGTTCTAAGATTGATCCTGATTCAGTGAAGATGAATCACAGCCTGAAACCTCCAGAGACAATATCTTTACAAGTCCTGATCGTAAGCAACAAGTCGTGCGGTTAGGATATATCACGGACGACTAATAATCCATATTTCGTATATTCAAGAATTTTGAGAAGAGTGATCGTCTTGATGTCATACAACATTAACTCGGGCGACTGTTGATGTAAATTCCAAATACTTAGGAATTTTAATAAGAACGATTTATCCTGATGTAATGAGACATGTCTGGATAATGTTCACCAAGATATGCGGTCACTTTTCGGCCCGAACGGCTAACAGCATCCATAAGAACGGCTATGAAACATTGTTTGAGCGGTTTAACCAATGCGAGCTCCCTTTTCTGAAGTCAGGGAAGCACTCAAGTATAGATAATTATCAATAAGTCATGTGGCCAACGAATAATCCGGGCGACTAATAACCTGAGTTGAACAAATTTAACACTGCAAGAACATTACATGGTCAATATCTTGTGGACGAATTAATTCAAACCAAGCGAATAATATAATATCGATGAATTGTATTGATTCATAACCTTCATAAGTAAATTTCCCCAGTCCGAGGCGAATAGTACCAACTTGCAGCAGTATAATGAGATTAATCATAAGCCGATTGTGTAAGCCGATCGGTCAATATTGTTATTGACAACCTGTTAGAAACACTGCCTTGCGGCTTCCTGTAATAACCTGCTTTCTAGCTTTAAAGCTAGATTTATTCTAACCGCTCCGTTAGCATATTATGCTGCCATTTTTCGCCTGTTATTCTCATTCAAGCCGATCGGCTTAAGAGATTAAACCGCCCGGTCTTAAAGTCATGTATCTTTAAGTAACCAGGTAGAGATATGCTCGTACCTAGTAAATACTGCTCCTCCCAAATGGTCACAAAAAACCATAAGAGAAAAATAACTTCTTGTAAAGAAGTAAAAGAATTACAGACTCAGAGGACCAAGTGGGCAGGTGCACTTAGGTAGCAAGCATTGCTTTCCTCAAGTGGTCATAAGAGCTGTAAGAATTTTAAAGGCTCAACCGCTCTCTTGCCATGAGGGTGACTTGACACGGAAATGTGAAATCAATAATGTTGAAACCACCGCTCTTTGCGACACTGGATCGTCGCGCAACGTTCTTGCAATGCCAGACATTGAAAAGTTGAACTTAAAAATCAATGTCGATGATCGGACATTACTTGTCCTTGCGAATGGAACGGTGGTGGAAACAAAGGGAGAGATTAAGGACGTCAAGGTCATTGTAGATGGAGCTTCGGTTATCACAAACTTTCAAGTTCTGGGACCCTGGAAAACACTTTCATGCCTATTTTGGGTGTCCCGTTCTTGAAGGAGAGTGACGCCACCCTTCACATTGCTAAGGGGTGTGTCACCTTGTCACCCAAAGTGGCACACCACACTCTTCCATCTACAATAACCAAGGATCTAAATTCTTTACCTGGCATTTCTGATAAATTTGTTAGTAAGTTGAGTACAGTTGTGGAGAAACAAGAAAGGAAAACGAATGCTGAGTCAGAGGAGATAGTGAAAAAATATGTGATGGATGAAGAAAAAGCTGAGAATAAAGGCGGCGAGGCCGCGAAGTTAGAAGTTACTGTGTCCAGCATGGCTGAAAACTCTTTGAATGATTTTGTTAAAACTAAAGTAATCTGTAAAGAGTTAAAACAGGTTCGTTGAGCGGATCTGTCACCCGTGGTGGGTGAAGAAATGAAGCCCCTGGCTGCTCCGAGACTACTAGACATCGATTATGATAAGAGTACATATTGCTCATTGGCGCTCTCCTGCTGTAGAGAAATTGAAACAGAAAAAGTTATTGCGCGCTACCCGCGTTGCCGCCCTCCGGCACGAGAAGGAAGAGGTTAGGAGACATCTCTATTGAGCCCTAAAGCCTTCACCTCCTTCCCATCTCGTGTGGCTGAGGAGAACCATCACAAATCAGCATATAGCTGAGTCGTGATGGAGTCTCCGGGCTTTTGTTGCGGCTATGTCAGTCTGCTTTTGTTTTATCTCTTTAGTGTGCGTGTGTGTTTCTTTTGGTGATCTTTTGGACAATTGCTAGAACTTTCACTATTTAATGTTAATACAGGTATTTGGTCCACCTTAAGGAAGGTAAACAAAAGGGCTTATGGGAGACGACCCAATTTTGTTGTTTTGTTTATGTTTCTATGTATGCTGGAGATTCAATTTTGTAGGTGTGGCGACTGTGGTGGCGGACATTTAGAGCTAAGTTTGCAGCTAGCTCCAATCTTCTGGTATGCTCATTTCTGAGCATGGGGTAACCTCTCTTCCCACCTCCTTTTATAATTGTTATATTACACTCTGTGTTGCTTAAATTTAAGTTTGGGGGAGAGTAGCTTATCATACCCACATGCACATGGCACAGCATACTAGAAGTCATAATTTATTTCAATCAGTTATTTATTTGTTCATTTTCATCGCACACCAGTACACCCACTAGAGAGCGCACTTAATCGTAGGCGCGTAACGAGTCTAACTCGTTTCTTTTGTATGATTGGGAAAATTGTTGTGCTGGCTTAGGATTGTGAGACGGAGTAAAACGTTGACTCCCGTAGTGCTCTAGTTGAGTACTCGCGTCTTGCATAGAATTGTGTGTAGAATAAATTTTTCTTTATGCTTATAGTTTTGTATTTTTCTATTTGCGTAATAATTGTTTATTCTACTCAATAGTGGTGAATCCGGTGTGAATCCGACGGTAGCGTAGGGATGTGTCTAGACGGTTGCTAGGTTCGTATTGCTCAAGTCGGGAGGACGAATTATCTTTCTCGGTGGCTATGAACTTGCCCCAAGCGACTCTTAAAGCATTGGTATAAGTTGGTTCAGTACGTGAGCGTGATGTAGGCCATCCTTTTTGGCCAGTTTGAGCTTTCTATACCAATCCTATCTTATAATCCTTGCTAGCCCCTTTGTGCCTACCCGATCCTTTTGATTCAGCTCCACTTACATTTCACCAAAGCCTAAAAAAAACTAATCCTAGTCGCACACCTAATCCGAGCTCTAATGTTTTATTATTTTTAGTTGAGGGTGTTAATGAGGAGTAATTCTGTGAAAATGTGGTTGTGCTTCCTTGAAATTTTCGCTGAAAGTGTTTAAAAAGAAAAAGGAAAAAAAAGGAAAATTAGAAAAAGAAAAGAAAAAATATATGTGATTGAGAAAAAAGCTTAATTAAAAATCTATTTTAGATTTGTATTGGGAGTAGGCGGTGCACACACCCATATTTTCAGGTTCAAGTCTGGGGGTGTGGTGCACCCGCGCTTTTAGTGGCTGTTTGGTTAGCTCTTTTACATGAGTTATTTTGCGTTAAGTGCGTAAGCCTTCGAGTTTATCATTGTTTATCCTACCGCAACCCAAGCCCCATCTCTATCCTAAAGTCCTACTGACTCACGCAATGAACCGAACTAGTGTCGTGGAGAGAGTGTGATCGGGTGAGCTTATGGTCACCGGCATTGAAGGATTTCAATGGAGGTTGTTTCGAGTACCGATCTTGAGCAATACTCGCCTCAGCGATCAGTTTACTTTCGTCCTACGCATGACCGGACGATTCACCGAGATTCGACTTTTGAGTAGAAATAATATATAATTACGCTCTTAGATTGTTACAAACTATTTTGTATAAGTAAAAATTCTTTCTATTGCATTTCTACGCGCGCGAGCATGCGACTTCGCATGGTACTCCGCATTTGCAATTGTTAAGCCAGCTATTCCTTTTTCTCGTCCGCATAAGGGATGATTTGCTCGGGGCGAGCAAACGGTTAAGTCTGGGGGTGTGATGAGTCCGATATTTATAGTGTTTTACGAACTCATCCGGGTTAATTTTCACTCGTGTGCACTACACTTTCAAGCCATATTAGCTTGTATTTCACTCACATGCGCTTTCATGATATGTGCACTCTTTAGGCCCGTTTTGGTGTGCATTTGCGCTTCATGTTGTTGGGGGTAAGCACATGGTGCTCCCCAACCCTTTTTCTGTATCTGGATTGAGCTGGAGGGGTATTCCCAGTTGTATGATTCCTATTTTGATTGTTGTGCAGGTGGACGGTTCATCCAATTTTGCCCAGATTTCATGCCTGCATGAATCGCACGGTCGTGGGTTTCCTTGACGCACGATCGCTCCGACCGTGCGCTCTCATCTGTGGTTCAAAACGATGTTCTGTCCCCGCTCGTGTGATTTGTTCACGCACGAGCAGTTTGCCCGTGCATGAGTAAAATCGCACGAGCTCCTCTGGTGAGCTGAAATTATGGGTTTCAGAATTTGCCCGTGCGTTTTTAACCGTGCGTGAGTAAAACGCACGGCCGCTCTGGGTCGTCTTCCTGGGCTTTCTTCTTAATTAATAACGCACGGTCCACGCACGGTCGTGCGTTCGACAGTGCGTGACCATTTTTCTGACTGTTTACTATAAAAGTCGCAGGATTCGCCCTTTTTCGGGGATCGCAAACCGAGCCCGCCATTTCCACTCCAGCTCTGCCATTTTCATCGCTCCACCGCCGCCCACTATAGGAGAAGCTCCGGCCATCATTCCTTTGCAAATCCAGCGCTAAAGCTTCCTCCTCGGCCTCCTCCATTATCCTCGAGCTCAAGAACGTCATTGCTTGAGAGTTTCTGATGCATTCAAGGTTCTCCGGCGAGAGCTAGCTTAAGCTATTTCACGAAGAAGACGGGTAACGTGGAGGAAGGTGACAGCTCCTCTAAACCCCGGACGGCAACTGAAGACCGAGCTCGGACGAGGCTTGACAACCCTACGATTCCGACCGTGAACCTTCGGCGAGTTTTCGAGCTTGGGTTTACTCTCTCCCCCTTGTATTTGTTCAGATATTTCATGTGAATGTGTGTTTGTTAAGGATGATATGCATAAACCCTTTGTGAATGTTAATGTAATTTCATGTTAATGAAGTTTATTGCGGTTTATGTGAGTTGAGGAGCGCCCCATTTCACTATCCATTCCATCGCTGCGTCGTGTGTCGCACTAGCAATTGCTGGTTGCGTGCTTTGTGACGAGGTGCTTACGTCCCTCACTCCGCCGGTTACGAATCAACCATCTGCAAGCCTTCTCGTTCATCCGCAAGCCTACTCGTCCATCCACCAAGCGAAGCGGTGCAGTCGACCCGCATTAGTTAAATTAGCTTTCTTTAATAACATCTCTCATAACCAAACCAAAACCCCCATCTTTTTATTGGTTTAGAAATCTCTATAATAATTTCCCCAACGAGAAAATCACAAACCCCAACTGCAGTCCTTTGAGAACGATATTCGGGGGATCTCTCCCATTTTTATTACTTGTACGACTGGTGCACTTGTCGTGAACGCATCAGCAAGCTGGGTTGGCGAGTGGGAGTGGGACCCGGCGAGTGGGAGAGCTAAGGTTGGCGAGTGGGAGATGGGAGAGTGGGAGATGGGAGAGTTGGGTTGGCGAGTGGGAGTGGGACCCGGCGAGTGGGAGCGCTAAGGTTGGCGAGTGGGATCTGGGTTGGCGAGTGGGATCTGGGTTGGCGAGTGGGAGATGGGAAAGCTAGGTGGCGAGTGGGAGATGGAGGTTGGCGAGTGGGAGTGGGACCCGACGAGTGGGAGAGCTAAGGGTGGCAAGTGGGAGAGGAGAGGAGAGGAGATTGGGTTGGTGGCGAGTGGGAGAGGAGAGGAGAGCCGGGAGCAAAGCATCAACCGGACATAACAGGATCGAAAGCTGCCTCTGATACCATGTAGAATAATGTAGAAGAACAGATTTGGAAATCACTATTTGGAATATTCGACCAATAATATTATCTTCACTTCTTTAATACAAGAAGAATAGGTCCTTAAATAGGACAAGGGAGAAAAAAAGAAAAGAGAGAATAGGCAATGTGGGACTAAAGGAGCCTAAGGAGGAAGGGCCTAATGGACCTTTTTATACATGGGCTTTTATATGTTCTAACAACAACCAATATGGATGCTCATAATACGTGTTCATATTGGTTATGATCAACATTAAATACAAACAAAAACAAAAAAAACATGATAAAATGTCGAAACGGCCATCCGAAAGCATCTATGGACTCAGATAGTTCAGATGGGTACTAAATAAGCGTCTCATGCAGGTATTCAAGCGTGTGGACCAACGGATCAGGCTATTTCCATCAATAGTAACACAATAAGTTTGAATTCAGTCAATATTTCAAAATATCGGCTTGGTAAAAATATCCGGAAAGTCCCAATATATCGGACAATTTAATATAAAATATAAAATGGCATAATCTGTTTTTAGGTGAAAAAAAAGTTTTTTTAGTTAAATTACATGTCCACCAATACTTAAAACACTGTTAATAATTACTCTTGATTTAAAAATCAAGATGATAGAAGTTGAAATGCCCCCATTGTGGAAAGAGAGATTGTGGCAAAGAAAAGTGTCGAGAACTTCATCATAATTCCTGAAGGTTGGATTCGAGGTACTGATGGGACATAAATTATTAATTTTGAACCATCTGAACATATGATAGGGTTCGGTCAAATTATCGCATTTATTACATCTTTGAGGGATTATGCACTTTTCTCCTAACCTCTTTGAAATTTGTGATTCATGTTGCTTATTTTTCTACCAATTGATTTTTGTGAGCTCCCTCACTAAATAATTAACTGCTCGATCACATTTTTCTCTTATTATGTTAGGAAGACGATTGGTCATGGACGTGTGACGCGGGACGAATCTATAGGCGGCGATATAATCGGCGACCTAACCCTACATGCAATGCAAAACCTACATGGAATTTTATATATATCACGCTCTCCATCTTTGGTGTCTAGTCATTTGTAAAATTCTTCATAAGCTTGACTTCTTGCTTTACTTACTGCATTTTTAGCTTATTTTTTGGCGACTTTATACTTTACCAAGTTTTCATCATTCCTACAAGCATATAATGTTTTGTAGTTGACCCTTTTTGCCCTCACTTTGTCTTACACTTCCTTTTTCCACCACAAAGATTTTTTTTGTAGGGGCGCACGAACTTTTGACTCTCCAAGTATGTTCTTTCCACTTATCCTTAAATGAAAAGACAAACTTCTTATGTGACACTAAAATCAACATAAGGATCATCAACTAGTTGTTCTAAAACCCCTGCCTTGAAAGCAACCTGTTTTTCCTTCTTCAAGTTCCACCACCGAATTTTTTGCAACACTTTTCTCTTTCACTTAAAGTACCTATATTTAATTTGCACATCCAACACCACTAGTCTATGCTGCGTTGTCAAACTTTCTCATGATATGACTTTGCAATCCTTACAAATCTTTTTATCTATTTTGTGAGTCATAAAATAGTCAATTTGTGACTTATTTTGTCCGCTCTTGAACGTAAATAAGTGATCCTCCCTCTTCATATAGAACGTATTTGTCACAATTAGTTCATGTGATATGGCAAAGTCTAGAATGGTTCTATCTTCTTCATTTCTTTCTCCATAGTCAAATCCTCCATGAACATCTGTATAATCCGTATTTTTCATCCCTACATGCCCATTTAAGTCTCCTCCAATGAAAAGTTTGTCGCTTTGTGAGATTTCTCTTACCAAATCATCTAAGTCTTCCCAAAATTGTGCTTTAATAGCTTCACTTAATCATACTTGTGGCGCATAAGCACTAATTACATTAATAGTTTCATTTCCTATGATTAATTTAAGAGCTAAGATTCTATCACCTTTTCTGCTTACCGCAACAACTTCATCCCTCCAAGTAGTATCTACAATAATACCTACTTCATTGTTTGTTTTATTTTTTCCTGTGTACCATAATTTAAAACCTGAATTATCTAGAAATTTAGCTTTCTCACCCACCCATTTAGTCTTTTACAGACATAATTATTTATCCTTCTCCTAATCATTGTATCCACTACTTCCATCGATTTTTCCGTTAGTGTACCTATATTCCAACTTCCAAACCTAAGTCGATCACAAATCCTACGATCTATTTTTCTAGGACGCCTAATATGTGAGGGCTCTTGCATATTTAACACTACACCCAAGTCCTCTTTGAGGTGCAGCGGTCCTTGCCAAGATGCCGCACTCGAACCATACGACGAGGACTCTTGCCTATTTAACATTATAGCCAAGTCCTGGAGATGTAGCGGTCCTTGCCAAGACGCCGCATTCGGACCATACGACGCGCTCCTTATGGGAAACAACCTAGTTTTAGCACAATTTCTCAAAAGACCCATACTTATAAGGGTGACTAAATTTTACGTTGGTCGTCTACTTAACACAACCCTCACCATATTTCATCCAGGCTTGGGACCGACATCGGCTGGATTTTTATACGAGATGTTAATTTGTGATGTTATTCTGGAAATTCCAAGGACATTTTAATTCCTATTTTGAGAGTGTATGGTATTAATCCTACTGTTTTTATCACTTTGGACATCTAAGTAATTGTTTGCCGGCATTAGTTTTGCTATTTAAATCTATATCTTTTGTAATAACTCACTTGGTAAATTGATTTAAATTTTAATTTGTAATTAATTACTCCAAATTCCAATGTGTTTTAAGGTACATCAATATTACCACCTGCAAAATTTGCATGAATAGTATTACAGAGAGAGAGAGAGAGAGAAAATCATACATCCTAAAAACTACTCTCTTTGATTAAGCAATGGCACGTAATGACAAAATTATGAACAAAAGTAAACACCTTATGTCAACAGACCAGGGGCCAACAAATTTAGAGCTCTATCATGCAAGATATATTAACTATGAACACTCTACAGGTCAAACATTAGAAAAAGACTTACAAAGGTGGTTGTAACTGATATATTTTTTGTGTTCCTTCTTAGCAAAGGCATGAGCATCTTCCGTAAGTCGCTCCAGGAACATCTCCTGCACCAACAGTTCAACAAAATTAGGTACGATGGAATTTTGATTTAACAAGTTACATGTTGGGTTTGAATCACTGGAAGAATGGCAGGGTGGTGGCCGGAGTTGAGGGAGAAGAGAAGAACGGTAAAAAAAAAATTAACTCATTTCATAGTGCCTATTACAGACATCGGCTTCTATATATAACCCAATAGCTAACATGTCTTTAATTCCTTATCTTGATTATGCATGGCATACATCTAGCACATCTACTTTTAAATTACACCTAATCTGTAGTGACACTTAGCATCCATCCGACCGGTTATTGAAATCATTCTAGATGTCTTGCATAACATCTGGCTCAAATCTAAGATTGCAACTCACAGAGAGAGATACAACCACACAGGAGGGATACGAGATAGCGGAAGAACAAGAGAGTAAGAACACAAGAAGATATTAGAACACAAGCAGAACACTCAAACTTTATTACTTAGAAATATTGGTCAAGACTGAGATGTCTCAGACCATTACAACTAACCCTTATTTATAGTAGTCCAGGAGGGGACAATTTACATCACACGCAACGTTATCATCAGTGATAAGATTCCTTTCTTCTGCCTCAAATTATTCCTTTTTTGACTTCTACGACATGCCAGAATAACTTTATGTCAACTTTATGTCTTATCGTACAGGATAAGATTCCTTACTTGACTTCTACGACAATCAACATATAATATATCTTATCGTACAGGATAAGATGTCGTACACATTACACGTCATATTATACGACAAACATATTACACACCACACATGCTTTTCATGTACTAGAGATAACAAATACGCTTTCATCCTTTCCCCCTGGTGAAAAAAGGTGATGGCTTCACGTCTTCGTCGTCGCTGTTGTTGGAAGAAGAAAGTTTTGGACGAACCCTTTTGTGGAGCCTGTACTCTGGGTGATCCCGATTGTTTGGATCGGCAGTTAGCATCTCCAGACTCAATTGGAAGTGGCAGTGCTGGATTTCTTCAATATACCAGAGTGGAAGGACCGCGGGATTACGCCAGTATGCTGTAGGCAGGTCCAGTGGAACATCTGTCATGGGCACGCCATTAATAGTACAGAGGAGTGCTTTGTGATCAATCGTTGGAACCGGACTGTTGTATTCTTGTTCATGCCATAATGTACAATAGTATTTCTTGTAATGATGGTACCGCCTTCGATAATGTTCAAAGATCTTTGGCACTCAAATGAATAAGAATATATTTTTGTTCCCGAATTTCGTTTAGACTGTTTCCTTCGGGACTCAATTTGTCGCGCCAAAAACTGGTGTCGCCAAATAAGTTGAGCCATTTAAAGAGTTGTTTGTGCTTTTTCTTACATGGCTGCATGTCGATTAGGGCGATATACTGAAGTAGTCGTCCTTTGTCAAAGATAATTCCAAATGGGCAGGTTTCCATGAAGTACCATAGGACCATGTAGGCTTCCTTAGGAAAATCATAGTAGAATTCTTCCTTACAAGCAAGGATGGTTAGAAAGGGAAATCCGGGATGTAACGGAAAACTGGTAAGAGGACCTTCGTTTAAGCCGCATCGTCTGATATAGATTTATGAAAAGCAAGCAGACAGGGTAAAGATCTCTTCTAGAAGACCAAATAGAGTAATTTGTCCTTTATGTGCGCTGGGAGATCTTATGTTTGAAAATAGTAGATGACTGGGAGCACCATTGATATCGTCCTCTGGGTTCGTGATAAGAAATCTGGGAGGAAATTGGTTTTCCCTTGATGTGTCGGGCTTCAAATTTCCACTGAGAGAACCAATTAGCCCATTGTAGGAGTTGGGCCTGGGGCAGCATCTTCTGTTTGAATTGTAGCATTTTTGGAAATGCTGACGTATCCATTTCTATTAGAAAATGTTGTCCAATAAGATGAAATTGAAATTTTTCGATACCTCTCTTTACGGCTAAGATTTCTTTGTATGTTGGTAGTGAAGTTCTCCGCTCTTGAAGGCTCCGCTTTTGTAACCGCATAATTTTCGTTTTCCGTCTATTTCTTCAAGTAATATAGCTCCCCAAAAACGATTGTTGGCGTCAGTCTGAAGGACCCGCCTGCCTGATGATGGGATTTGGAGCGGTGGCAAAATTCTTCGTTAGAAACTTCAATTTCCTGACAGCATCAGTGCATGCCTCATTCCAGGGCGGTGCCTCTTTTTTGAGCTGATTTGTGAGAGGTGTCCTGAATTTGACCAAATCATGAATGAACTCTGCCATATAATTTACAATACCCAAAAATTGTTGAACCTGCTTGATTGTTAAGTCCTCATCTGGAAAATGATCTAATTGGGTTGCAATATGTGGCTGGAGTTGATACTGGCTATTTGATATATGCATTCCCAATCAGTCAATGTTAGTTTCTCCAATAATCATTTTCTTCTCGGATAACATAATATCATATCTCTTAACCAAATCATGAAATTGTGAGAGCAAGGTATGATGAGAGTCAACATCCGGAGAGAACAGTAGGATATCGTCGATGTAGACTAATGCATGATCCATGATGAGCTGAAAGATCTTTGACATAGCTTTCTGGAACAGTGAAGGAGCCGATTTTAGCCCAAAGGCTACAACGGTACAATGAAAGTGTCTTTCAAGGATGCAAAAACCAGTCTTCGGCCTATCATTAGGATGAATACCCAGCTGCCGGAATCCTATTTTAAGATCGAACTTGGAGAATATCTTTGCCTGAGGAAGTTTCTGGAAAAGGACCTCTCTTTTTGGTAGAGGAAATTTATTATCTTCAAGAAAATGGTGGAGAGGCTGGTAATTAATTACTAGCCTCATCTTTCCTCGAGCTTGCTCGGACCTCTTGTTCACGTAGAAGGGTTCACAAGCCCATTGTGATTTTGTGGGCTCGATTAACCCTTCTTGGTGCAACTGTTCGACTTCTTTTATAGCAAGTGCATAATGATAAAGATTCATACATTTGTGGTTTGCCTTCGTGGGGTTGATATCTTCATTCTTCTTGAATGGTAAGGAGACGAAGAATTCAGGATTCTTCCATAGAGGATGATCACACTTCTGCAGAAATTCTGTGTGTGATTCTGCGCAAGAGGTGTGGGCAATATCGTCCCTGATGGGACTTAAAACATCAATTGGAAAAAGATGCAGGGTCTTTGTCCATGGCAGTAGATGATTTTTATACTTTAGTCCTTCTTTGTTCCACGAGATTGTCTTTAGAGAGTGCAATATGTCAAACCCAATGAGTAGGTCTTTTGCATGGAGTTCTGATCCATAAACTTGATGCTTGATAATGTATCCTGGAAAGATTTGAATGTTGATGGGTTTACTAATCAGAGTGATTGTGATGGAGTCACCGTTGGCTGCTCGGAATGATCTGTAGCAGGAGTTCAAACATTCCTTTGGTAGAATGTTTGGCTTCATGATGGAAGATGCGACTCCTGTGTCGAAGAATGCTATTACAGGGATAGGCCTATCCCATTTTCCTGGAAAAATATGGATCCTTGCAGAAGGAGTCGGCTGGCAAAGAAGATTGTCGCCAGTCGTGAGTGTACATATTATCATCAAAGAGAACCATGTCGTCATCAGTTTCAATAGAGTCTGATAGATATGCTCCCAGGGCAAGAATTGTGTCAGGGCCTACTTCATCATCAATAGAAAAGAGGGACTCGATGTCATCATCGTTTGTCTTCTACTTGAGAGAGTTTTGCAATGAGTCGCGAACTTTTCTCTTTATCTGGCGATTCTTTGGCAAAATGAAATTTTTTCCTGCATATATAACACCTTGAGGATTTTGTATTCCCCTTCTTTTTTCTAAGGAAGTTCCACTTCTTCTTCTTCTTGGAGAAATAATCCTTTCCTCCATTCCTTTTATATTTGAAAGATCTGTCTTTCTTCTTCGTGTCGCACGCACAGGATTTGTCCTTTCCACATTTGATCTGAAGATCACGGCGGTCACAAGCCGATCCAAGGTTCTTACTTTGTGCTTCAACTTGTTTGAGGAACCTCTTTTGGTTGCACAATTTTTCAAGTGAAAGTAACACGTGCTGATATAGCTCACCAATGGATGTATGACTGATCGGAATATTTTCACTTGGAGGAGTCGAGATGTTTCGTTCCCAAGAGGTTCTGGAAGTGAATTTAGAAAAGTCAGCTTTAGGTTGACGTCGTCGATTCCATTGATGGCATAGAATCGTTTAGACATCTTCTCGTAATGATCTTCCAGATCTTTTCTTTTATACGAGCAACATCTCATGCTCAAGTATTCTTCGCTGGCTTGATCAGTATAATTATTCCATGCTCCCAAGAATTCATTGTGGACATTGATGCGCAAATCTTAGCACACCGCTATAGGCGGTAGTAAGACTGCGGCACGAAACGGCAGTGTACCGATCGTTCAAGTAATATAAAATGTGGGAGTGAATCCCCAAGTATCGATCTCGAAGGAACACAGTAAGGTGGAGCTAACTATCGAGAAAGGACTTGAGATTGAAGTCCTTTTATCGGATGGGATGCGGAAACGGGGGTTTTGGTTGGTGGAAATAAAGAGAAAATACTACAACTACTCCTATGCAATGCCGCTATGCAATGCTTCGCGAGGCGGGATGGAGACTAGGTAGGTCTTGAGCGCGCTACTTCGTAAGGGCGGATGGACGAGTAGGCAAACGGAATGAGGGTCGCAAGCACCTCGTCGACAAGCACGCCACTAGCAATTGCTAGTGCGGCACACGAACGCGACGACGGAATGGAAATGGACGGCGGCGCACCTCATACACACATATAGATAAAAAGATGCATTCACATAGACATGAAATACTTTATAAAATAAGATCTATAGTGCTCATCATCAAATAATGAAAGATCTAGCTATTACAACACAAAATACAAAGAGAGAGAGCAAGTAAGAAATCGACCGAATCTGAAGTCTCGTTGAGGGTTCACGGTTGGAATCGCTGGGTTGTCAATCCGCGTCCAAGCTCGGTCCTCGACTGCGTCCGGGGTAGAGAAGGTTGTCACTACCCTCCAATGGCCCGTCTTCTTCGTCTCACGATCTGGTAGCACCACCTAGCTTCCTTCTCTTTGAATAATGGCGGATGAAGAGCCGGATCCCTCTCCTTGAAGCTCAAGGATGATGGAGGAGGCCTAGGGACAAGCCCTGATGGAGTGGTGGAAGGGGTACGGAGTTGGGATGTCCTTTGCGGCGGAAAAGGCGGAACAAGTACGATCCTCTTTGCTAGGGCAGAGAACTGCGCTTTTATAGAAAAGAGTCAGAAAATTGGTCACGCACGGTCGAACGCACGACCGTGCATAGATTGTGCGATATTAAGTATAAAGACTTGCGCAGGAAGACGACTTGGAGCGCCCGTGCGATTTACTCACGCACGGGCAAATCCGCCCGTGCGCCAAAACGCACGGGTAAATTCAGAAAGGAGAGAAACGAGGCCAAACAGGCAGAACGTGTGATTCCTTCACGCACGGGCGCTGCCCGTGCGCAGAGACGCACGAGTAACAATAGAACATCAGTTTCGTCCTCAGCAAAGGGCGCACGACCGAAACCGACCGTGCGCCAACAAAACGCACGACCGTGCGATATGCACAGATCAGAACTCAGACTGAAACTGATGAAATGTCCTCCTGCATAACAATAACAGGGCTGGGAATACACTTCCATCACAGGAAATAAAGCACAAAAAGGCTGAGGAGCACGCTGTGCTTACCCTCAACACTAAAACAAGAAAACACACACCACTACAGGCTTATATGTGCACTTAGCAAGGAATAACAATTATGAACTAAAATAAGCCTAAAGTGTAGTGCAAAGATTAGAAATACGGCCCAGATGAGCCCATAAATGTATATATAAATGGGACTCATCACACCCCCAGACTTACCTGTTTGCGCGTCCCGAGCAAACAAATCCGGCGGAGTATGAAAAAGGTAGCTAGAGTAGAAAATTGCAAAGACAGAGTAAGATGCGAAGTATCATACATATGCACATAAAAATTCTGTAAAAGAAGATTCTAACTATACTAACAAATTTACAAAAGTATAAATGCGTAAATAGAGATTTATTTGTACTCAGATGGTGATTCGTGAAGAATTTATGCGGTCGTGCCCGGTGTGAAAGTAAACAAGCCACTCAGGAGGGTGTTGCGAAAGACCAGAATTAGGGAATAACTCCGCTGAAATCCATCAACGACGAGAACCATAAGCTTGCCCGGTTACACTCTCTCCACGGCGCTAGCAAACTCACAAGTTAAAATCAATATGGCTTTACGGTTATAATGGGGCTTAGGTTACGGTATGATATTCAATGATAAACGAGACGGCTACGCAACCCAATTGAGTCTAAAGATAACGCTGAACCCAAAACAAGACCACAAGCGATGCTAGTGTGACACACCCCCAGACTTAGCTTGAAAACTGGGTGTGCACACAGCCTACTCCAGCAAATACCAACTGAATTTTTTTATTACGCTCAAGGGGATTTCTTTTCATTCTAAATCTTTTTTGATTTTTTCTTTTAACTTCATTATTTTCTTTTTCTTTTTCTTTTTCTTTTATCCCCGGTTGGTTTACAAAAAGGAGTTCAGCAAATAATATAGATCTTTCTTCACATCGCAAAGGTTCCAAGCATCACATCCAAATATGAAATGTAATTTCAGTTAACACATTTTTGGTTGCGATAATAGGATAAGTTTCAGGCTTTGGTGATTGAAAGAGGAGCTGAAACAAAGGAGGGGTAGGCACAAACTTGGCTTCCAAAGGTAAGCGCATAGGTCATGGAAAACAAGGCTCAAACTAGCCAAAACAAAGGCCTACATCATATTTAACAAGATGAGTTGCTCTCACCCATGTTTCAAGAGTCGCTTGGGGCAAGTTCTTAGCCCACGAGAAAGGTAAACCTTCCTTCCGACTCGAGCAACACACAACTAGCGCTCGCTTACACACAACACCGTGCTACCGTAAATTTCAGTCACATTCACCAAATGAGTAAAGTAAATCAAAGATTACGCAAGAATACTAATTGTAAATTAAAAGCATAGATATAATCTAATTTTACTCAAATTTCTATGGAAGCATGCGGATGCGACTAGAGCAATACAAGAGTCAACATTATACTCTGAATTGCAATTCCTAAGCTAACATCCTATTTCACATTCCAACCAAAATAAGTATGAACGAAAATACACATACAAGTTAGTTCACTCTCAAGTGGGTGCTTTGTGTGCAGACAAAATGAACAAAAATATTTGAAATAAGACTTCTAGCATGCTAAATAAATGTGCACGTGAGTGGGTACACAAAAATATCTCCCCCAGACTTAAACTATGCATTAAGATATTCTAAAACAAAGTTAGGGGAAGAGGGTACCCAATGCTCAGCAAGTAAGCATTCTGGAAGCCTGTAGTGAAGCTCTACGAAGAATCACGACCACCGCCTTCACAAATAGAAAATACCTGCAAAGGGTGGTCTCCGCACAAGAAAACTAAAATAACATAAAACTAACTAGTTTTTGCAGGTGATACATTAAAAGACATGAAAAAGTAAGATAACTACTGGGGTTATTGTCCTCCCAGCACGATTTATTTAAAAACATAACAGTTCTAGCTAATGGGCGTATGAAAGAGAAAATGAACAGGTAATTGTTCTAATATGCGTGTCGGTAACAGGTACCGATACGGCGACAGAACAGTTACTCCCCTACCTAAATAAAAATACCTGCTGAACACAGGTAGCGGGAATAGGAAGTAAGAAGAGGAGGAGAGCTAATCCTCACTCGTCTCACCACAAAATAAATCCTTGCCCAGCAAGGTATCATCTCCAGGGAGGAAGCAGGAGGAGAAGGCAATGAGTGGAGCTTCCTCTACGGAGGGGGGATCAACCTCCTCACATAAGAGGATGCTCTCATCATTGACTTGAGCATCATGCTCCAAGTCCTCCTGGGGTACCCGTGGAGGCTCAACCTGCACAGGATCAGATAGAGAAAGGGGATCAAGAAATAAATAAGAAGAAGAACATGAATAAAAATCAATCGGGGGAGTGATCCCGGTCTCACTCCCATCAGGTTGAGGAAGTAAAATAACGTTTGCATTGTCATCAATGCTACAAGGTTCGGCGGGATCAACAGTGGTCATGCCCAAGATTTGGACTTCCTCCACCGGTGCTGAGGAAAGCTCATCTTCACCTAGAAGGTTGTCCTTCCCCATAGGAACAAGCACAACACATAGATCGCTAGCCTCATCCTGCGACACATCCTCAACAATGTCGTCTGAGACGAGTATAGTAGTATGCACAACAGGGGGAGGAATAGTGCTTGGATAAATGTCAAGCACCGATTCCTCACAAAGAATCAAATTCATGCATGGTGATATATGGACAGGGGAGATGGGCTCAGTCATGTCAGAGCCTAGATCATCCACACATCTGGTGACTGTGTCCACATCATACCCTTCAAAGCTTGAAGGTGAAATAGGCACATAACCAGATGTTGAAGGTGTGCTGTCAGAAGTAGGAGTCGGGACAATCCGGATATCCGGCTCGTCGTCCTCGTCCAATTGGCGAAGGAATGCAGCACAATCCTTCAAGGCATGATGCGTGCTTTGACAAAACAAGCACTGCCTTGCGGGCTTCTTTGGCACAGCGGGAGCTGAAGCCGAAAAGAAGTGTGACGGTAAAGGCTCGGCAGAATAGCCATAGGACTTACGAGCACCATATGGAGTACCAGACGAAGTCGGTGCTCCATATGCTGGGCCTTGAGTGATAGGGCTATTATCTCCCTTTGGACATCTATCACTAGCGTGAGAGATATCTCCACACCAACGGCAACGAATATTAAACGAAGCCCACATAGTGTGAAGATAAAAATGATTCAAAATAAAGAGAACTAGTGTGCACAATACTACACCTAACAATATTTACTAAAGCAACCTAATAAAAACAGGAAAACAGAATAAGAAGAAATAAAGCAAAAGAATGCAATACACAAATGGAAGGGCTTTAATCTCAAATTCCCCCTCTCCAGAAAACTCACACGACTGTGTTCCCCGGCAACGGCGCCAAAAACTTGATGCGCAAATCTTAGCACACCGCTATAGGCGGTAGTAAGACTGCGGCAGGAAACGGCAGTGTACCGATCGTTCAAGTAATATAAAATGTGGGAGTGAATCCCCAAGTATCGATCTCGAAGGAACACAGTAAGGTGGAGCTAACTATCGAGAAAGGACTTGAGATTGAAGTCCTTTTATCGGATGGGATGCGGAAACGGGGGTTTTGGTTGGTGGAAATAAAGAGAAAATACTACAACTACTCCTATGCAATGCCGCTATGCAATGCTTCATGAGGCGGGATGGAGACTAGGTAGGCCTTGAGCGCGCTACTTCGTAAGGGCGGATAGACGAGTAGGCAAACGGAATGAGGGTCGCAAGCACCTCGTCGACAAGCACGCCACTAGCAACTGCTAGTGCGGCACACGAACGCGACGGCGGAATGGAAATGGATGGCGGCGCAACTCATACACACATATAGATAAAAAGATGCATTCACATAGACATGAAATACTTTATAAAATAAGATCTATAGTGCTCATCATCAAATAATGAAAGATCTAGCTATTACAATACAAAATACAATGAGAGAGAGCAAGTAAGAAATCGACCGAATCCGAAGTCTCGTTGAGGGTTCACGGTTGGAATCGCTGGGTTGTCAATCCGCGTCCAAGCTCGGTCCTCGACTGCGTCCGGGGTAGAGAAGGCTGTCACTACCCTCCAATGGCCCGTCTTCTTCGTCTCACGATCCGGTAGCACCACCTAGCTTCCTTCTCTTTGAATAATGGCGGATGAAGAGCTGGATCCTTCTCCTTGAAGCTCAAGGATGATGGAGGAGGCCTAGGGACAAGCCCTGATGGAGTGGTGGAAGGGGTACGGAGCTGGGATGTCCTTTGCGGCGGAAAAGGCGGAACAAGTACGATCCTCTTTGCTAGGGCAGAGAACTGCGTTTTTATAGAAAAGAGTCAGAAAATTGGTCACGCACGGTCGAACGCACGACCGTGCGTAGACCGTGCGATATTAAGTATAAAGACTTGCGCAGGAAGACGACCTGGAGCGCCCGTGCGATTTACTCACGCACGGGCAAATCCGCCTGTGCGCCAAAACGCACGGGTAAATTCAGAAAGGGGAGAAACGAGGCCAAACAGGCAGAACGTGCGATTCCTTCACGCACGGGCGCTGCCCGTGCGCAGAGACGCACGAGTAACAACAGAACATCAGTTTCGTCCTCAGCAATGGGCGCACGACCGAAACCGACCGTGCGCCAACAAAACGCACGACCGTGCGATATGCACAGATCAGAACTCAGACTGAAACTGATGAAATGTCCTCCTGCATAGCAATAACAGGGCTGGGAAAACACTTCCATCACAGGAAATAAAGCACAAAAAGGCTGAGGAGCACGTTGTGCTTACCCTCAACACTAAAATAAGAAAACACACACCACTACGGGCCTATATGTGCACTTAGCAAGGAATAACAATTATGAACTAAAATAAGCCTAAAGTGTAGTGCAAAAATTAGAAATACGGCCCAGATGAGCCCATAAATGTATATATAAATGGGACTCATCAGACATGCATAACCAGGGCATCCACATTTGGACTTTGTTTATCATCTGTTGTCTGTATGGTCCTAGAGCGATCCACCATTGTCGTGGTCTACCATGAAACTTTGACACAAATCTGTCTGAGACGGCAGGCATTGTCGTTCATGGCTGTAATAACTCTGCAGTGCACCAAACATGCATTTCATAGATTCTGTCATGCCATTTTGATGGTGGAATATTGTCAAAAAGAAGCCACTCGAGGGATCATTCTGGAACTGGCTTGGTTGCTCATGCCCTTTATGGGGTGTTTGACCAAACTCGTATGTTTCGTCATCTTCAACAGTTGGATCATTTGTAGGTGGGTCGGCCATTAGAATGTCAAGGGACAAGTTTTCATCATCTGAATCTTCAGAGCACTTCTCTTCTGAGGATGGTGGTTGCTCTGAAGGCTGTGTTGCTATCTGCTTCAGTAATGAGGATATAGGATTTTCAACCATAAGTTAGGAAGATGGTTGCGTTGTAGGTAACTCTTGAGGGGAAGATTCTTTGGATGGTGATTTTTCTGGTTTTCTTTTTGAGGGTTGGGGTGCTTCATAGCGCGTCCTTGGGAGGAATGTCGCACTATTGAAAGGATTGTGGTCAAATGGAGAGAAACTTGATAGTGGTTGGGAATACGTTGGGAGTGGAGGTAAATAAGAGGAGTAAGATGGGGCTTCATAATATCCTGGGGAATGATATGGCTTTTGGGTTTGAATAGAATGAAGTTGGGCTTTTAAACTCATTAACTCCGCCTCCTTTTGAGCCAGAATTGGTGAATTGAAAGAGACAGTACTAACCAACTGGAGTAATTCATGATGCACGGTTGTCATCTCCTCTTGCAGATGCATCGTGACTGGTGATTGTTGAAAGCCCGTGGTCGAGCCTTTTCTCTATCGTCTGCTGGTTTGCCACTATTTGCTTCAAGACTTTGTTTTGTGTCATTGCATTTTCAGATTGCCAATTCAATGTGGCCTCAGCATGACTTACATGCTTCGTCGTTCCGTCAGGATTTTTTGTGCTCGGATTTTTTATCTTCCAAGCAGGGGAGGTTCTATCTTCATCAAACTTGGTTGGAGGGAATTCTTCATGATAGGATGTTGGCTGGAACATGTTGATCTCTGGTTCTTTAGAATAAAGAACATAATAGTCAAATTTTCCAGACAGCTCGCCAAGCAATCCGATATTTGGATCCCCCTTTTCGTAGCGCTCCTTAAGCGGTCGCTGTGTCGACTTCCTTTTGTTTCTTTTCTTTCTGAGTGGGTCATCTTGTTCGGAATCATCATCGTTACATTGATCTGCTCCACATTTGGCACAAGAACAGACGTCAAAGAACTGATGACCATCTTCGTCTTTGAATTGATAGACAGGTAGTCCATCGGATCTGAAAGAAAGGATGGGCGCATCGAGACCGAATCATTTATCTTCAATCATGTTTATCTCCGAGGTGAAGATGTGGGACGTGCTGGAAGAGGAGTCTTCTCTAATGAACATGATTTCCACCGCGCCGTCCTTTTTTCTTATAAAGGAAGATTTTACAGAGTGAACCGGCTGATTATCGCTCTGTATCTTCTCATGGTGTGTGACCCATGATTCAGGAAGAAATTTAATAAGCTCATCTTTTGGAAGTTGCTTTGGGACATGAACACACGAGGAGCCAGCACGGGCATCTATCTCCAGGTAGAGGGCTTCATCAGTGTCCTGAGGAAGAGATAAGTCGAAAGAATGATTTTGAACCCGATAAGCCATTTGATAGTAGAGCGTAGCAGCATATGTTCCCGCAACTTGGGGTGCCCCGACAATCTGAAGCTGAACTTTAAGGTTGTTGTAGATGAGCGGATCACCAAGCCTAAGGTTGAAGTTTGGAAACAGCGTTACAAATACAGTGCCAGCATTCAGGGTAGTCTGAATAGTTGCAACACATGCATGGTCGTATTGCTGAAACCTTGTGTCCAGTAGAGCTAATCTAGCAACTATCGGGAGGCCTTTCCTAGCGTGCAGAGTGAGAGCCATTCTAACTGCTCCAAAATGGATATGGGAATAACTCTGGGCTCTCCATTGCCCTGGCAGTGCCTCATCCAGTCGTATAGGGAAGATTTGTTCCACTTCCGTAGCAGGGATGGGTACTTGTTCTAGCCTTGAGGCTAAGACAAGTTCCTTTGCAGTGAGTGACTTGCTGGAAGTGAGAGCTTGCCTGAAGACTCGAGAAAAAGGATGGTGCCTCTTAGTGAAGGTCTTGTATGGATTTAACAAGGGAAGGTCAGTTACCGGGATTCGACTATCTTCAGAGATGTAATCGACCTTGTAGAGCGGATCGGAATTCTTTGATGTAGAAGGTGAACTAAAGGAATTACGGGGATAAGAGAATGAAGAGGAACGGGTAACAGGATTTGGATTTGCCATAGATGTAAGAGTCCTTACTTCTCAAGAATCCCCTTTGGTGTTAAGGTGATTTGCTATCATACCGAATGATACAACCGTCGCTAATTCTTGTGATAATCTGAGCATATACCCACAGTCGCACTCCTTAGCAGCCTCTAGGGCCACAACTCCTAATCACAACAAGAATTCGCCTCAGGTTCTGGTTTAAGGTTTTTGAGGTGGAGGATCCCTTGGAAAGGGCAGCCACTGAGCATACTTTCTATCATCAACCAAATGCAAGCCAGCATGAACAAATCATGTCAATACCATTATGAACATATCATAAACACTTTCGGATCATCAGGAAAAATAAGTGAAAGTTTTTAAAGCTTCCATGACAACCTGCCTCTGATACAAAGATTGCAACTCACAAAGAGAGGTACAACCACACAGGAGGGATACGAGATTGCGGAAGAACAGGAGAATAAGAACACAAGAAGATATTAGAACACAGGCAGAACACTCAAACTTTATTACTTAGAAATATTGGCCAAGACTGAAATGCCTCAAACCATTACAACTAACCCTTATTTATAGTAGTCCTGGAGGGGACAACTTACATCACACGCAACCTTATCATCAGTGATAAGATTCCTTTCTTCCGCCACAAGTTATTCTTTTCTTGACTTCTACGACATGTCAGGATAACTTTATGTCAACTTTATGTCTTATCGTGCGGGATAAGATTCCTTACTTGACTTCTACGACACTCAACATATAATATATCTTATCGTACGGGATAAGATTCCTTACTTGACTTCTACGACACTCAACATATAATATATCTTATCGTACAGGATAAGATGTCTTACACTTTACACGTCATATTATACGACAAACATATTACATACCACACATGCTTTTCTTGTACTAGAGGTATCAAATACGTTTTCATGCTTTTCTTGTACTAGCCGTTGGATGTATGGCGATCATGATTCGTCGTTGAAACAAATGTTGCCTCGTTACAAATTCCACCCTCTTTATAAGTGATGTCCTCAAGGTCTAACCATGTGCCTGCGAGATGAGTCCTAGTCGGAAGGAGTGTAAGAGGGCAGTGGAGAGTGTTGGCCACTGTTTCCGTCGATGAAGCTGCAACTTCCTTCTCCCAGGATGAAGGCGATGAAGTAGCTCCAATAGTAAGTCTTATGCATCCTTTGAAGATGAGTGGCTGCTGTTTATGAAAGGTTGTAGTCGCTTTTTGCCGCCGTTTTCTGTTGATCGTCTAGTTTTTTGTGCTTCCTCAAGAGATTTCTACGATGTTTGAGTTTGATGTTGGATTATGCTCTTTGTCGAAGATGTTTGTGCATGTGTGTGGATATGTGGTTGAATGCGTGGGAGTTCACCTGTTAGGCGCACGCGTATTATCATTATTAGTATTGTAATTCTTATGTCAGCTTTATGTAAATGATGTGAGCCCCCCCCCCCCACCTATATAAGGTGTTGGCTTGGGAGTTAGGGTTATCTTTTAATCATCTAGTTTGAGATCTCTCATTTTGGAGCTTCTAGGAGGACCCAGCCTCCTGAAGTTGGCACGAGCATACCTCGTGATTGTATCCATGTACTTCCTTATTCGTAATATTTGGTCCGGCCTGCCCTCCCGCCTGCATCGTGCCGCCGGGTCTTATACGTGACCTCCCGTTCGCTCTGTTGTGCCCTAGCCGATTCCGTCGACAGCAACGATCCGCTGATCCCCCGAGCGCAACGATCTGCCGATCCCGTCGACAGCAGCGCCAGTCCCCCCGCTTCCGTCGTCTGACAGACCCAGCCCCACCAACTCCCGACGATCCGCCGATCCCCCGAGCGCAGCGGTCTGCCGATCCCGTCGACAGCAGCGCCAGTCCCCCTGCTTCCGTCGTCTGCAAGACCTAGCCCCGCCAACTCCCGACTCCCTGCTCTCAGTCCTCCACAGCGCCAGCTCCATTCCACCGCCAGCCCATCTCCATTCTGCCGCCAGACCAGATCTACCAGCTCCATTCCGCCGCCAGCTCCATTCCGCCAACCCAGCTCCATTCCGCCGCCAGACCAGATCCAGTCCTTCTGCAGCGATCGTCCGACCGCTAGCGCACCTCCGCTGGCTACGACACTCTCCGACGAACCTCCAACTCTTGTGCACTCTTCCTCATATGTCAAGGAACTGGATAGAATCCCGCGTGGAAGCCCTCAAGCAAACCCTCGCCACAATCAACTCTCGTCTTGAGACCCAAGCCGAGCAATTCACTTCGATTTTGGCCATGCTCCACAACTTGCAAACCGGACAGAACTCCGGGCCTACTGCCTCCTCTGCCTTGGGATCCCCAAGCACCGCGGCCCCCAAAGAACCCGCATTGGTGGGATTGCCTACTCCGCAACTTCCACGCCTTGACATTCCCACATTCAACGGGACTGACCACCTCTGGTGGATTGCCCGCGCCGAACAGTTTTTTGACATTCACCAGAGTCCTCAGACGCAACGGGTCTCCACAGCGATTATCGGCATGGACGGGTCTGCCCTCCATTGGGTCCGCTGGCTCCGCCACTCCTCCCCCGGCCTCACTTGGACAGCTCTCACTGAGGCCCTCATTCAGCAGTATGATGACCGCTCCTCCGGCCCCATGATCGAGCGCCTTTGCAGGGTCCGTCAAACTGGCTCCAATGGCTCGTACGTTGATGCCTTCATCAAATTGGTCACCCATGTCCCAGGTCTTCCCCCCGACCATTACTTAGGGTACTTCATGCAAGGTTTACAACCCCAATTCCGAGCCCTCCTCCGCACCCTCCAACCGTTAACGGTCCACCAAGTCATATCCCTCTCCCCACCAGTGGAGGCTGAATTCCTAGCGATGTCCGGCGACATTCCTTCCCCACCGCCCCCCTCCAGGCCTCCCTACCAACCATATTTCCCTACCCCGTCTAAACATCCACTTCCGCCACCTCCTCTACCTCCCCCCCCCCCCATTATGGGCCCACGCAACAACCACCATGCCCCTACTCACCGCCTTACCAACCAGGAGTATAATGACTTACGAAGCAAGGGCCTATGTTTCCGTTGTAAGCAACCCTACTTTCCTGGTCATGAGTGTCCAGTGAAGGAGCTCCAGGTCATCATCGAAGATGACATGGCCGCGATCAACGCATCCGACTTTGACGCCCTTTTGATCCAAGACGTACTGCCGGACGAAGCTCCGGGCACATCTGTCGCGGCCCATCCGCGGGCATATCACTACTAGAAGATGGGCGGCACTCCGACCTTGGTGTCAAGGTCGATTTTCTGACGGGATGTATTGTTACGCGCACGCGTATTATCTTTATTATTATTGTAATTCATATTTCAGTTTTAGGTAAATGATGTGAGCCCCCCTCCTTATATAAGGAGATGGCTTGGGAGTTAGGGTTATCTTTTGATCATCTAGTTTGAGATCTCTCATTTTGGAGAGGAGCTTCTAGGAGGACCCAGCCTCCTGAAGTTGGCACGAAAATACCTCGTGATTGTATCTCTGTTCTTCCTTATTCGTAATATCACCTCTTCGTAGGGAAAGTCCTACTAGGAGTCCAAATTCTCCCAAGTGTTGTCTCTTGGTGGTAAATCATTCCATTGGACCAAGCCTTGCATTATAATGTGACTATGTCGAATGATTTAGCGAGTGTTGATGACGGTGAGATATTCATGTACTAGCTTATTGTCGATGCTCATATGTAATAGATTTGTGTGTTCCTGCACCTAATTGCTGAAAAATGGTTTCAAAAGTGAAACATGAAAGAGTATGTATGCTAGAGTCAGGTGGAAGGTGCAGACGATACGTCGTTGTACTGATTTCCTCTGCGATTTGGAAAGGTACATAAAATTTTAAGTCGAGCATTCGAGTAGCTGGTCTATTCATCGTAAGTTGACGATAGAGATATTGGAGTTATAATTACTGTGAATGGCAATTTTGTAATATTGTAATTTTGTGGCTATATATATACCAGGTCTCCTTTGTGGAGACTAAGTCTTTTTGAGCTTTATTCACGACATGGTATCAGAGGGAATAGGTTCCGATTAGGGTTCCCGTTCTCGCAGGAGTCGCGCATCCTCGTCTCGTTGTTCGTCGTTCTCCAACGCCGTCTCGCAGCGTCTCTCGTTCGTCGTTCTCCAGGAGCGCTAACCGTCGTTCTCCATCGTCGTTCTCCAGCAGCGTCGTTCTCCAGCAGCGACGGGTTCTCCAGCAGCGCCTCCTCGTCTCGATGTTCCTCGTCTTCCGCAGCAGCGTCGACTCCAGAGACGGTTTCCAGCAGCCACGGTCTCCAGCGCTGTTCTTGTTTTAGCGTCGACTCCAGAGGTTCTCCAACAGCCACGGTCTCGATGTTCCTCGTCTCCCGCAGCAGCGTCGACTCCAAAGCTTTGGTCCGCCCTCCAGTGCACCTTTGGGCACACGCGTGTTGATGCCCGGATCTTCGGCATCTTTCAGGACATCGCTTCTGCCACTCAAGGGGAGCGTTCTGTTCAGGAGTACTTCACTTACCTTCAGGACCGCTTTCTTGAGCTCAACGACCTTGAGCCTTTCAGTGATCTGGAGTCTCCTAACGATATCACTCTTATTCGGAAACAGCGACAGCGATGGGAGACATACCAGTTCTTGATGGGGCTTCGACCCGAATACGAGTCTACCCGTGCTCAGATTGTGGGGATGTCACCGTTGCCTGACCTTCTTGAGGCCTACTCCATTGTTGCAGAGCATGAGAAACGTATGCAGCGGCAATCTAGTCTTTCCGGCGCTCGTACTACCTCCTCCCTTCCTACTGAGCAAATGGCCCTTGCCGCCTCTTACCTCCCTCCCACCTCCAGCTCTCGGAATCGGGGTGGTCGATCTGGCGGTCGTGGCTCTGCGGGTCCTCCTGGCCCTTGCTCTCACTGTGGGCGTCTGTATCATGACCGTAGTCGTTGCTATCAGCTATACCCCCACCTGAGGGGCTCTGAGCGTACCACTCTTGGTGGTGTCCCCAGGAACACAGTTGCCTCTGGCGAGTCTTCCGAGCCCGTTGAGCACACTTTGGGTGTCAACTCCTATGACTTCAGTCACATGCTGGCCCAGTTTCAACAGTTCCAGCAGACTCTGCCTTCCACTAGTGCCTCCACTTCCATTGTTTCTTCTTCATCAGGTACTCCGTTTGCTTGCTCTGTGACCACAGTTGACAGTTGACCATGATTCGTCATCCACGCATGATGGGAAGTTTATTTTTTGATTTTGTGGAAGAGGCGATTGCCAGCCCATATGGTCTAAGAGGGGAGAATATACTACAAGTTGTGTCGGATAATGCGTCAAACAACATGGCGGCATCAAGGTTGATGGCTTTGAAGAGGCCAAGGATCTTTTGGACTTCATGTGTTGCACACACAATAAATTTGCTTCTCTAGGACATTGCTAGATAAAAGCAAATCAAGAATGCAATTGCAATGGGACGTCAGTTGTCAGTATTTATATATGGTCTTACTATCTCCCTTAACATGTTTAGGGAGACTACAAAAGACTTGGAGTCTCATGATCTTGTGCACCCTGGAGTGACTAGATTCTCTACAACGTTTCTTTCATTACAGAGCATCCATGAGAAGAAGAGGCAATTGCGGGAGATGTTTACATCTGTAAGGTGGGATGCTACCAAATTATTCAGTAGTGTTGCGGGCAAACAAGTACCTTAGTAGTTAGTATCTAATATTTATGTCTAGTAGTCTAGTATCTATTGATATATGATTAATTTGTTACTTATCTATCTATTATCTTGATTTGTAGGCTACAATTGCAATTTTTTGTGGGACTTTTTGGCTAAATATTGAGTTTGTCATTCTCGTATTTGCTCCATTGGTGAAAGTCCTCAGAAGAGCTGATGAGGACACACCTTCAATGGGATAGTTGTATGGTGATATGAAGAAAGATAGAGAGGAGGTTGCTACTGCTTTTGAGTTTAAGGAGAGTAAATATCTTCACATGTGGAAGTTGATAGATAAAAGAGTAAAGACTAAGATGAGTAGCCCTTTACATATACCAAGCTATTTTTTGAATTCCTTCTTCTACTACCCAAATAGGAAAGAAATAGATGGAGATCCAAAGTTTATGGGTGAATTTATATAGTGTCTCACAAGAATGTACTCTCATGATCCTTCTATGCAAGATGTCATTACTGCTGAGGTTGAAGTTTATCAGCTAGAGCAAGGATTATTTGTCTGGGGCATAGCAAAGTGACAAAGAGTACTCGTAGGGTTTAATTCAGGTATATTTTCAATAATATTTTTACCAAAATATGTTGGATTATTTTTTTACTAAACTACTAATAATTTGATATTTTTCTTTTTTTTATAAGCTCATTGGTGGAAGTTTTATGAAATTGAAACTCCAAATTAGAGAATTATGACCACGAGAATCTTGAACTTATCAATATTCTTCCGGTTGCGAAAGGAATTGGAGCACTTTTGAGATGATAATTTACTTGTAAATACAAATTGAGATGATAACATTTTTTAATGTTTCTAATATATTTAGATCCATTCTAAGAAGTGGAAAAGACTAGAAAGCAAAAGATTGAATGATCTTGTATTTGTGAAATTCAATTCAAAGTTGAAGTCTAAATATTCCGATCCATCTCGAGACTTATTGTCTGCAAAAAGTATTGATGAAGAAAAAGTTGCTGAGTGGTTAGCGGGTTCTGTTGATGATGTTGTATATGATGATGATGAGGATGTGTTTCCTAGAGAGGGGTTGACTTGGGCTCAGATTGGTGACATTGTCGATGTTGATGTGGGTTTTAGGAGAAGTGCAAGACCGGCTTTAAAACAGGCATGTACGGAAAAAAGCGAAAGGAAAACGGCCTATGTCGAAGAGGGGCGAGGATGAGAATTCTAAGGAGGACATTGCTTATGCACTAATGTTTAACACTTTCAAGGACTAAACAACCGATCAATAAATCATGATGTTATTTAAGTGAGTTGTATTCAGTTGATTCTTTTCGTCACGTTTATTAATTTTTAATATAATTCTTACTCAAATGTTCGTTCATTAATTTCAGGAAAACAATATTATAGATTTATAGTAGAGTAGCAAATTTTTTGGAGGACTTACATTTTGTAATAAGCTGAGGTACGACTTTATTTTACATATTTTTATAACATTATCAAAGTTTCATTTTAATATGATTTTGTGATGTATTGCATGATTGAAAGTATGTAACATTTCTTATTTATAATAAAATTAGTTGGACACTTGTTAGTAATTTAATTTTCTCATATAAATTTTAGTTTACACTTAATTAGAAAAAATAATTACCATCTAATTAATAAATGAAAAATATTACGATGATATTATGAAATATATATATATTACAATCCGACATTTTGAAATGTCCATGATATATCCCACGCAATCAATCCCACATAAAAAACTCAAACTGACATAAGTCAGACATCTGACACTTGCAACCTTAATTGAAAATATAATTGTAATTCGTATAACCAGTCAATCGGATCACCATCGGAAAAATGTGGACATGCAAGACCAACTAGATTAGTGGGTTGGGGAGAAACAACCTGGGCTCCAACCTGTTGGGGAAGATGTCCAAGAATGTCGGAAGAAGAAGACGCCTGAATTGGATCAAAATGGGAGATGTAACGAGGGGTGGAAGAGTCCGTCATTTGTCGCTGAATACCGTCAAATTACACCATCCGTTCTCGGTGAAAATTGGTGAGTTGATTGGCTGCAGCTACCCGTGCCTCCACGAATTGCTAACCAAAACATTCTCCATGATCTACAAATCTTGAGCGAAATTTTGTTGAAGTCTTTCCAAATGAGATTGGCAGACAGTTTGCTCATTCTTGAGAGCATGTTGCAGTTCCAGAAGTTGATTTTGTGAATCTTTAGATCTTGTGAAACCAGACATGCTGATCGAATGAGTTCAAGAAAATGAGAGCACCATAGGGTTGAATCACTCGAAGAATGGTCAAGGAGGTGGTCGGAGTTGAGGGAGAAAATAGAGGAATGAAAGAAGTAGCATTCAAAAGAACATTAACTCATTTCATTATACCTATTACACATATCGGGTTCTATATATAACCCAATAGTTAACATGGCTTTAGTTCCTAATCTGGATTACACGTGGCATACATCTAGCCCTTCTACTTTTGAATTACACATAATCTGTAGTAGTAACACTTGGCATCAATCCGAAAGGTTATTGAAATCGTTCTACATGCGATGCATAGGGCTGAATGTTTTAATAAACCAAAAACGCAAGAAGTCACAAAACTGCGCCAATTTTGAAAAGCACCGAACGGTGTGGTTGCGGTGCAGTTTTGGTAATTTCAAAACTGCACAATGCGCAGTACGATTTCTGTCTACGAAAAACCGTAAAAACCGCACCACACCGTGCATACAAATATCATCATTTCCTATATGTTAATACAACGAGTTTAATTACCAAACCAAAGCACTCAGCAACAGCAGCAGCTAGGTTTAATAAGATGTGGTTGGTCAGTTTATTAGACTTAGGACTTAAATGTTATAGTTTTTTTTTTTTTTGAAACTTAGGAGTCTAGTTATAACTTTTAGTTATTATTACTATATTATTTACTTATTACGTTATAATATATACTTATAGTTATATATATGGTTATATAATAGTATTTATCCCCGATCAGGCACCCGAAGACTAGCGCAATAGCAATGCCCTAGACTGAGAGTCTCCGAAAGCGATAACAAATCCTGTCTTCTTCCTCCTAGCGTGACTCACTGCTGAATCCCGTCCCCCGTCCGGCCGTCCATGTCGATTATCGTCGCTCGTCGACAAAATAGAGCCAAAATCCACGGAGTCCCCACTCCGCTGTCGCTGACTCGCCGAGCCAAAATCATTGCAAAAGGTATGTCATACACCCATTACTCTCTTTCACTTGAAGATGGCATTTGACTGATTTATATGCTACAACTAGATCATTTTTTCATGATTATTAGCAAACACTAGCGGTGTTAGATTCAGATTTTAGCTTTTGTATAAAGCTGAAACAGGAAAGTAGTAATATCTCAAACTCTTATTTATTATTTTCATCACAAACACAATTTATACATCACATAGGTGGTTCCTCTCACCGCTCACCATACTTCATTTTATATTGCTTTACATATTCAAGTCAATCTACTACTTAATTTACTGATTACTTCTAAGCCTGGGATTATCACTAACATTCTCATCCTTAATCCCTAGGGCTTATAATACACATTTGGTCCTAAGGTCTTCAAACCTTTCTCACGGAGGCGGCTTCGTGAACAAATCTCCAAGTTACTTTTCTGATTTGCAGAAAACAAGAGTACTTTCGTCTTGTTCAGCAAGTTTACGGACGAAGTGATGTTTCTAATAGATAGGCTCGGTCCTGTTGTGAAAAACGGGATTTTTGAAATGGTGATTGCTGACTAGCTATCACTTCTCAAAATTAGGGGGTTTGGGAGCTCATCTTCTTTCTTCTCTTCTTCGTTCTTCTTAGTATTTACTTCTGAAGTGATCTCTTCTTTCTTCATAAGTTCTGCTAACATTCGTTTTAACCACATAGCTTTGGTGGCAGCATGGGCTATAGCGACATATTCTGCTTCTGCAGAAGAAAGAACTACTGTGTTTTGTTGCTTTGAGCTCCAGGAAATTGGTTTTGTGCCTTTAAAGTAGATATACTCACTCATGCTTGTGCGATCATCCAATGAGCCTCCCCAATCACTATCACAATACCCTTCTAGATCGTCATTTTCTTCTTTCTTATATCTAATTCCAATGTCCTTTGTGCATTTAAGATATTGCAAGCTGCGTTTTGCAGCAGTTAAATGCATTTGAGAGTGTTTGCTCATAAAGAGAGCAAGAATACTTACTGCATTTTCTATATCAGGACGGGAATTAGTCTGATCCAATTAATTTCTAATACATACTTACAAGTTACATCTGCTTCTCCTGAATCATCATTCTTATGTAATTTCTCGTATGTCAACATGGTGGTTTTTACAGGATTTGCATTTGTCATGTTGAAACGGCAAAGCAAATCAGTAATATACTATTCTTGACCAGATTGTTGATATATTTGAAGCACTCGGAAGTACCTCATGATGCCTAAATCTGACATCTCATAATTCTTCATCATTCTTGTTTTGAAGCTTTGCAGTTCATACTGATCTGGCTCAGCATAGATGAGATCATCAACATATAATGCTAAAATGAAATAATTTTCATTCATTTGTTTTCTCAGATAAAAAGACGATTCACTTAGGCATTTTGTGAATCCATCTTGCTCAAGGTACTCATCAATATGGGCATGTCATGCACGGGGGCTTGTTTCAAATCATACAGTGCTTTTCTTAACCGGTAGACTTTACTTTCTTCGCCTCTTATCTCATAAGCTTCTGGTTGGGAAACGTACACTTCTTCTTATAGAATTCCATTAAGGAATGCATATTTAACATCTAATTGGTAGATTGTTAAGTTATGTTGGACGGCATGGGCTAGAAACAATTGAATGGTCTCCATTCGAGCGACAAGACCAAAACGTTTCTGTATAGTCTCTTCCAGGAATTTGATTGTACCCTTTTGCAACTATTTTGGCCTTGTATTTATCTATTTCTCCAATTTCTTTGTACTTAATGTGGTAGATCCTACCAATTACTTCTTTATTCTCAGGCTTTTCAGTGAGATATCAAGTTTGATTTTTTCTCAATGGCAGTTATTTCCTGATTCATTGCTTCTTTACATTTTGAATTTTTCTCTGCTTCAAGGAAGAAATGAGTTTCAGTTGCCATCAATGTTATATGGGCCCGAGTATAAATTTATTCGATTCTTCTATATTTTTTAGGAGGAGATGATTAATCATTATCTGAACTTTCATGGAGAGTATGAAATTGTTGAGTCTCGGAAGGTCGAGAAGAAACATCAGTCACTGGACTCTGATCTTCATCTTCAACCAACAACAGTTTCTTGCGATTTTGATCCTGTGGGATATTCCGATCCCATGTGCATGTCTCTTTTAATTCAGCAGCACGAGAGATTAAGAGTTTTTCAGTTTGAGGATTGAATAACTTGTAGGTCTTTGACTCTTGATTGTATCCTATAGAAATGCATCTTTCACTTTTTGAGTCCAATTTATCTCTTTTCTCTTTGGGAACGTGCACAAAGGCTAAGCTTCGAAATACCCTTAGACTCCGTTCGTTTGCAGTGTTTTCATTGGAAGGTTTTTGTTTTGACACAAAAGAAAACAAAATCATACGTTTTCGTTTTGGGGCAAAACAAAAACTTATGTTGGTTTGCAAAATGTTTTTCAGGTCCATTTTAGGCCAAAACAAAAACTTATGTTCGTTTGTGCATTCTCAGCTTCTTCTCCAAAGCTGAAAGTGCACAGTGTAACCTCTGAGTATTCTCTAGAGGGGGGTGAATAGAGATTTAAAACTTTTCCACTAACTAAGTACACAATAAAAACTTCTAATAAATAGGCAATCAGAAAACCAGCACAGAATAAAATAATCACAGAAATGCAGAAATAATAAAGGGGACAACACAGAAAAACACAACATAGAAGAGACAAGTTTTATAGTGGTTCCCCAAAATGTTGGTACTCCACTCTTTTACCACCTTGGTAGGAATGCACTATCTAGTGCCTGAGTCTTTTGATAAGGAGACTCTCAGAACCACCCAATGAATCTTTTGATATGGAGACTCTTAGAACCACTAACTGAGTCTTTTGATAAGGAGACTCTTAGAACCACTGAATCCTTTGGAAAGGGATTCTTAGGACTCTTTCACAGTTACAAAATAAGACAGGAAAGAAAGAAGAAGTAGAAGTTTTAGTTTCTTCTGTTGGTGTTCTTCAGGATCTGTTTTGAATGAACCCTTGCTTAAGGTAGAGAAGAATGCAAGGGTTGTAAGCTTGTGATCCTGATGATCTCTCTGTACTCTTGATAGCTTCCTGCTGTATGTGAAGAAGAAGAAGAAGCGGAGCCTTTGTATTTTTCCTGTACAGAGATTTTCTCCTTGTTCTTTTTCTGAGAGAGAGAGCTTCAAAAGGAAGAAGACTGAATGGCTTGATTAGTTATGTTGTCTTTCTTCCTCTGTTTTCTTATTCTCTGTCGAATAGTGTTTCTTTTTATTTCCTCTTATGTTCTGTACTTGGAAGGAATGTCCATTGGATAATAAATATTTCATTCTATTTCTTCACGACCCGTCAATCTGAATTTGAATAACTTCCAAGAATGTCCATTGGATAATAAATATTTCATTCTATTTCTTCACGACCCGTCAATCAGAATTTGAATAACTTCCAAGAATGTCTTTGTTATCTCTCTGGAGTACTCCATTTCATCCTTGGCAATAAACGAACTGTTAGAATTTAAATTACATCATTGGATATCTTCTGAAAAAGCATCAGAAAAGGACAGCAGAAAACGTTCTATTTCTATCTGTATTCGACGTAGCGTCGAATTCTTTTTCCTTCTATTCGACGCACCTCTGAGTTCTAAATAGAAGCTGCTTAGAATTCCTTCTTAGCATTGAATATACTCATATATCAACGTTGCATCGAATCCTTATCGACGTATTCGTCGAGTTGAAGACTTGGACTTTGAACTTCATCTTCTGCGTCGAATTCAAGTCGAAGTTGCGTCGACTTCTGATATTGCTTTGACAGGCTCTGTCTTCTGCGTCGAGTATATCTCGACGTTGCGTCAACTTCAACTATACTTCGACTTCAGTCTGAGTTACTTCTACTTGTATTCGAAGTTGCTTCGACTTTCAGTCGAAGTTGCGTCGACTTCTATTCGACACAAGTTTAACTCAACTAAATTTTGTGCTTAATTTGGACTGGTCTTGACACTCTAGTATGAGTGTGATATCCTAGGACATCTAATTACCAAATTACTCTTTCTATACAACATGGGTAATAAATCCTAGATTATGAAATCACTTGAAAATAATTTGTAAGATAAATCAAATGGTATTTTTCCCAACAAAAACCCTCTTTCTAGACCTGTGTTCTGAAGGTGAGCATACACTATGATGGCTGCAAGCAGAAGGTGAAGAAGCAAAATGTTTTTCAGACCTCCATTGACGCGGAGTAGGGGAGAGTTACCGTCTCCGGCGATGTGGATCCGGCAACGCCCAGCTTCAGAAAGCCCAGCAGAACAACCCAAAAGCTCACATAATAAAGTCTGCGGCAAGACCCCCAAAGGAGGAGCCATCGTCGGCGGTGGAGGGAGTGGGAGTGCTCATCGGCGGAGGAGTGGGAGTGTTCATCGGCAGCGACTCGGCTGGCTGCTAGATACTCGGCTGGCTGCTCTCCAAGGTAACCGAACCCAGCTCATAGTTTCCGCCCTCTTCTCCACCTATTCTCTCCAAAAATCCCTAAACTATGCTTCGATTGTGGCCAGCGAACACAATCCTCGGAGAGTAAGGGATATAACTTCCAAGTAGCAACACTGACTCTTACCTTCAGGTCGCCGGAGGAAAACAAATGCAGGCGAAAGAGTGCGAACTCGCCGGAGGAGATGGCGAATGGGGGTATCCCGAATTTTGATATTCTTCTCTTGGCTTTCCTTCTCTTCCCCTTACTCTATTTCTTCCTCTAGCAAATCCTCTAAAGACTTCAAATGACTGAGGGTAATAAGTTTTATTATAATTTGCTTTATTCATCTCATACTTTTCTTTTGCGGTTTGAACTGGTAAGTGCAAAGCTTGTCCAGTTGAAGGTTTGCTTCTATTGATGCATTCTTCATGAACTTGGAGTGATCCTCTCAGCTCGAGCAAAGAGTAAGTACTTAAATTCTTTCTTCAATTGTTGTAACTATATGATCATACTTGGGAGGTAAGATTCTAAGAATTTTTTGAGACAATCCATTTTTCTTCTAATACATCACCCAAAGATCGAATATTGTTGACTACAACTCCAGATCGAGAAAGAAAAGATAAAATTGTTTCATTTTCTGACATCTGGAGATTTTCAAAATCTTTCCAAGCTATTTGCAATTTGATATTAAGCATTCTGGTGGATCCTTTAAATTCTGTTTGTAAGACCTCCCATGCATCTTTAGATGTTTCTGCAACAATTATTCTTGGAAAGATAGCCAGCCGGCTGACACCTTGTTGTATATTCACCAATGCCTTAACATTCTTCTTTAAATTTTTGGCATATTCTTTTACTGCAGCAAGTTCCAGGTGTTTAAAGATTGTGTTGTCGTTGGTTGGGTAAAGCCTACATTTACAAAGTTTCAAAGGCGTTGTGAAACAAACAAGGTTTTCATTTGCACATACCATTGATTATATCCTCTTCATCAAAAATTGGAACTCTGGTTTGAGAGTAAGTAAAATTTGTGCCGGTAAATGATGAGGAAGATGCCATATGCGGAGAAAAAGGATAAACGACTGAAAAAGACTACGAGATAGGCTTACAGATTACTACTTTCACTGATGGAACCTTCCCTCTGATAACAATGTTAGATTTAGATTTTAGCTTTTGTATAAAGCTGAAACAGGAAAGTAGTAATATCTCAAACTCTTATTTATTATTTTCATCACAAACACTATTTATACATCACATAGGCGGTTCCTCTCACCGCTCGCCATACTTCATTTATACTGTTTTACATATTCAAGTGTATCTACTGCTTAATAAACTGATTACTTCTAAGCCTGGGATTATCACTAACAAGTGGCATGTCATCTATATTTTCTAGTATAAAAGATTTCAGAAAAACGTAAGAGTAAAATTATAAATACATTATATAATTGTATAAAAATCGAAACCGCACCGCAAAACAAACTTCAAACCGCACCAATATCAAACAGCACCATACGGTTACGATTTGGGTCCAAAATCGATCTCTGACTGTGCGGCTAAGATTTGGGTCCAAACCCCACTGTTTACTGCCCTCGGATGTATAGCATCTGGCTCAAATTTAGCCATTGGATCTACGGCATTGTTATTCGGCTGTAGAAACAAACGTTAACTTGTTGCATTACATGCTCAATTTTCAGGAAAGTATAGCTAGAAACAGAGAACTAATACCCAATTAAATGTATGATCTGTAATCAGGGACGTAAAGAAAAAATAAAGTACAATCTAGGGCATGGGCATTCATAAATCATGTTTACCCCGACGTTACGCTAACTAGTGTCGCATGAGGGTGGGTTAAAGATGATGGACGAAGAGAAGGGGAGCAGAAAGACATACAGAGGCCTTATTGATGAGAAAGACGGCCTCAGAAGTGGTTCGAATTTCAGCGGCGCCACCTCCGCATTCACCGCGGACGAGACGCCACACGCGACTCATGGGAAAGCTGCAGATTGCTCCACCTGAAGTAAGAACTTCCGCAGGCGGGGAGGAAGATGAGGATCCGCTGGCATCCAAACTCTGATTGTCCTTCGTCTTGGCTGTCGTCGTTGTCGTCTCACCGTTTTCCATATGTCCAGAGCTTTCGGCCTCCTTCGAGAAAATTTTCCCTCTCGCGCGCGCGCTCTCTCTCTCTCTCTCTCTCTTGCTCCTCAACCGAGATTTTGGAATTGTCATTCAATCATTTCGATGTCCATTTCAAATATAGCAAAAATTAAAAGGGCGCTGCTTATTAGCACCGCAGTTTTGACCGCATTTTCTCTTAATTTTTTATGCATTTTGGAAATACGCTTTGTATAGATATTTTTAGGAAAATTGTCCAACATAAAAGTTGTAGGTTTCGATGAGATCTACAACTTTCGTGTTGAACACTTTTCCTAAAAATGCATATACAAGACGTATTTCCAAAATGCGTGAAATCTGGGCGTATTTCCAAAGTACGCATAGTACATGCATTTTTAGGAAAAGTGTTCAACACGAAAGTTGTAGATCTCGTCGAAATCTACAATTTTCGTGTTGGACAATTTTCCTAAAAATACATGTACAAGGCGTATTTTCAAAAAGCGTGAAAAATTAGGAGAAAGTGCGGTGCGACTAGCCAAAACTGCGCTGCTAATAGCAGCGCCCAATTAAAATTGGTGTGAATTCTAATTTGATGTTTGAGTCAGACTTGTTCATAAAATTTGGGTTGAGGGGCAGGCCCGGGCCTGGCTTGGAAAATGCCCGGCTAGGCCTGGGCCGGCCTCTAGGGGCGTAACGAGGCCCTCATATAATGCAATTGCCTGGTCCGGTCACGGGCGGGAAAAGCCTGGTTTTTCAGCCAGGGCCAAGTCGGGGGCGTGCAAAGCCCGTCCATTGCTCGGTTGCTGCATGGCATCGTTGTTGCCATGCAGCACTAGGTTGTCATCGCCTATGGCAGCCAAAGGCCTAGGTTGGCAGACCCTTGGCCCAAAAAAATATATTATTTTTAAAAACCAACAAAATTTATAAATCCTCCCGCCTCCCTAACCAAGGAATCTCACATCTTCTTGGCAGTTAAATCACAGCTAGTGAATGTTCTTCCATATGTCGTTAGACCATTCACAATTTTGAAGAATTTCTCATAACACTCAGAAATGAAATTCTTCTTTTCTTGTCAGAAAACCACATACTCCTGGTTAAGGAGAGACTTTTTATCATCCCTTACTTCAGCTGTCCCTTACATATACACCATCAAGGAATCTCGCATCTCCTTGGCGGTTTTGTAGTGGACTAGATTCTGGAAAGTAGAATCATCAATAGCGCTCACCAAGATGTTCTTGGCCCTCTTGTCCATGATGGCAAGCATCATTTCATCTTTGGACATTTCAGAATATTTCTTAGGAACATGGGCTTCATTATTGATGGTAGATGTTTTCATTGGAATGAAAGGTCATTCCTCTGTAGTAGTAAAAATCTTAGGGTTAGAAGCCTCCATGAAGAGTTTTACCTTCTCCTTCCAAATAGCAAAATTCTCCTTCTTGTAGATAGGTAACTTTATAGAGCTGATCTCTTTGCAGTTCTCACCAGCAGACATGATTTTTGAATCTAAGTGAACCCAAATAGATCTTGTTCTTTAGCTGTTAGGCTAGTTAGAACTAAACCTTCCTCTGATACCAATTGTTGTTTTACTTTGGGTCACTTAAATCACACCTGGAGGGGGCGAATGGTGTGATAAGTGTTTTTGTATTCTTTTTAGGTTTTGCAAGATAATAAAACAAACACAGAAAACACACAAGGATTTATAGAGGTTCTCCAAGAATGCCTTGGGTAGTTTTCTTTCCACACCACCTATCTAGCAATATACTAGACTAGGCAAAACTTCTCCAAATATCAGATCTCACAATAGAGACCCTACCTGTAACATCCTCATTCCTACTAGGCCCCCAAGAGGATTTTGTCCTGACAAGTGTCATGACATAATGCCAGGTTACCCAAAATGGCATTATAAGTCTAAGTGACAAGATCAAAATATCCTAGTTTGCATTTAGGAATTTTAGGTCACCTAGCCTAGGATTAACCAAATAAGCTTCAATTATGATAATATGACCTCACCTTGACCCTCATAATCCTTCAAGGAGATCAATAGGTCTCTATGGATCCATTATGGTCAACCAAATTGGTCAAGTTGACCAAAGTCAATCCTAGACCTAAATGGGTCAAATATTTATGAAATGATGCTATGATATGCAATACAATGATGCAACTCACACACTCGACTATGTATGTACAGACCTTTTGTTAGTTCACTATGTTCGAGTGTTTCACCTCAGGTACCCGGTTGAGGCAAACATGGCAGTGGATCGGGCTTGTCCACTTCTAGGCTTATGTCCCAGCCTAGACCTTACGTACGCCCCTAAGAACACACAGGGTATCCGCATACTACCTAGTAAGCACCACCTCTATCCCGCTTTTTGAGTCTCCGCTCAGGTACACCCCATTGAGGCAAACGGGGGTAGTGGATCGGGTCTTCCACTCCTAGGCCAGTATAACACCTCCCAACCTAGACCTTACGTACGCCCCTAAAGAACACACCAGGGTATCCGCGTACTATTGGGTGAGTACCGCCTCTTAATTATATTTCCCGAGCCTCCAGCTCGCCGAACTATCCAGTCCTCCTTAGATAACACCGAGTTTATCGCTCGCTAGACTAATTCAGCCTTGTACCAATCCGTCCCATGTTTGGGACGAGGATTATCTTATCAAGTTCTCCTACTTAATTATCCTTGTGTGTTGTTTAGTTGAACTTATAAGTTTTAGGGTTAATCTTGGACTTCCCGAGGTCTACCCTGTGAGGGGCTCGCAGCAGTACTAGGAGGTACGATGGGATGAAAGCCCAAACCGCCCTTTCCAAGACACTTATTCTTATTGGTGTCTACCCTTGACCCGACCACTATTAATGTTACACTTACTAACGCTAAGTGTGTTTTACCTCACTCCAAGGAAATGACGATCTCTTGACAGTCCCAAGCACACTCTTGCCTCCTAGTCAACCGGACATCTTACTCCCCATGTAAAATCTACATATTTATCCTTATTCAGCCTTTTCACTATACGTAGACCACTTGAACTATATGAGGATAAAAAGAGAAAGACTTCAAATACTCATCCAAATGACCCAAGATTATTATTGGGGGTGTGTTATGCTATTTTTCGACTAAATACAAAAATTCATAATTTTCCTAATTTATTTGACATTTATTATAATTTTCCCAAAATCTGGGAACCTATGACTTTGAACACCAAGTATAGTTTTCTAGTAAACTATGGTCTTAATAAAATTTGTACAGCTGTATGATATCAATATAACAGTCATGTATGAAATTAATAAATTTCCAGAAACGTTTTGACATCCAAATAAAATATTGACTAATTTATCAAAATTAGAGATTTACAAAGGAAGTACCAAAAATTCCCCACTCGAAAATTATAAGAAAATTACCAGATGTCTAGAGTAATAAAAAAGGTTTATTGATTGAATTTCATAATTTTCCAGAGTCATTTGATCATATAAATCCTTTATTTGATCAAATAGTTTCTAGGGCACTTTGTGAAGAAAATCATGTATAAGTTTTTCCAAAAATTATACTAAAATTAGCAGATCATATGTTTGCCCTAAAAAGTACTCTGACAAAGTTTCATAATTTTTCAGTGAGTATTAAACTCATAATTAATTTTCTTACAACAAAGGCAAATATTGGGGGTTGTGAATGAAATACTATACATAACAATCCAAAATTCATACCAATAATATCAGAGAATAATATCATCAATATAAACTCAATGACAAAATTTCATAATCATCTTAGGTTATATGAGCATGCAATTCCTTCTAGTAAGGAAGTGCCCTAAATGACTCTTAATTAATTCAGAGAGACTAAATGTCTCTAAAAATTACAGATAAATTACCTAGGGCTTGATACCACCCTATGAACCTCTCTACCAAGTTTCAAGTCTTTCCAAGGACATCTGACCCTATGTCCTTCACAATGCTCAAAAGAGCAACCCTAGGGTTTGAACTAGGATTTTAGGGCTTAACAACCCCAACCCACCCAAAAACACTTTTGAGGGTATTATATTTGATAACAAGGCAGTGACCCAAGTTTCATCATATTTGGATGAGGGTTGACCCCTCAAATCCATTAAGAGCATTTTTGGTATATTGACCCAATTTTTCATTTATGTGACCAAATTTGAATCATTAGGCCACCTAATCAAATCAACTCGAAATGGGCTGAAATTTTTACCGGGGTCATATGATGCTCCCTAAAATCACCCACCAAGGTTTTGGAGGGTTTTGAGGTTCATAGACCCCTCTATTAATTCATACATGAATTATTAAATCTTTACAAAAACTATAGGAATATCATCTCCAAAAATTTCCATTTTTGGATATAATGTGGGTGCTGGTATTACTAGCCTATGGTCCAAATTTCAGAGCATTTGGATGACTGGATTAATGGGGGCACTCAAATTAAACTCTGAATAACCCTATGTATAGGCTGCACCATTTTGAGTGTTGTTGTCAGACCACTGAACCAAATTGCTTGAAATCAATTTTGAATTAAAGTAGACTTCAGGGGCTATAAGTTTGATGTTGAACATTTTTCCAGTAGAGGGATCTAAGCATTATCTATAAATAAATTAATGTTCAGCATAAAAAAAGACAGAAACGCGAATTAAATCCATATGATAAAATCTGGCAGCACACATCTTGAAGCAGAAATGGACAGAATCCCACTTTCTTCTTCCTCCAGCCAATGGCTGAGATCAACCCGTCCTGGAGCTCCTTCAACCCCATTCTCCTGGCCATCCGGCCACCTCCCTAGCCGTCCACCTCCACCACCACCTCCGTTGAGGTGGTGGCTAACGCCGGGTGGCGGCACGACCACCGGAGAGGTCGTTTCCGGCGAACCCGCAACTCCATTTTCCCATGAAAATTCAGATTTTTCTCACCTTGGATCGGGCTCAATTGATCCCAATTTCTCTCCTAATGGATCTAGAATGCTAGCACAAGAGGAGAGGAGGAGAAACCAGGCCTTGTTTGGGCTTGAGGTTGAGTGATTTTTGGATTTGCCATGGCCGACCACCCTCCTTGAGCTCCTTGTCGATCTCTCAATTCTCCACCAAAACCTTCGATCCAATATATGATTTCGACTGCCATCCACCTTTTGAAGCTAATGGTGGAGGGGCTGTATGGGGGGGATTTGAGGGGAAAAGAATTCGGCCATGTCATAAATGGCCCCTCCTTATTGGTTGTGGGCTGGAATTGATGGGGAATCTCCTCCCAAGCATCAGGGAAGATGAGTGGAGGGTTTGGGGAGATGAATGGAGTGACCCATGGCCTCCCTCCATAACTCGTCTCTCTTTCCACCATTAAAAAATAAGAATATTCCCTTTTTAATTTCTAATTAAATTTAATTAACCCCAAAATTCAGAATAATTAAATTAATAATTATAATGGGCTGCAGGGTGGGCCTTAAGTAAGGCCTTAGCCTACTTAATTTAACTTGGGCTCAATTCTCTTTCTTTCAGCTAGGTTTGACCAAATTTGGCCTAGGTTTGACTCTACTCAAATTGGTCCAATTGGTGGCCCCATAATGGGGCTTTTGGGTCTATTGGGTCCCCTATGACATCATAAGGCCAAGGGTAGAGTCAATTTGACCATGAGAAGCCTAGTCGAGCCAATTAGGGTTGAATTGACCTATGTTGAACTTAAGTTGACTTTGGTCAAACCCATGCAATTGGCCTACCAATTCATAGGTTGACTGGTCAACTGGCTCCTCCTTAGGGTTAGTGATGTATTGGAGAGGTCAATTTCATAATTTGGTGGTCAATTGGATTTATTGGTGAAAGATTAGACTATGTTGACCTATGCAACTTTGGGGTGCTCTTAGCAATTTACCTAGGTTCAACCTAGCCTAGAGTCATCCCATGACCCCTAGCTGCTACCAAAGCTCTAACCCTAACACAAGGGGGTCTGGTAGGAACATGGATGTAACAAATCCCATTAAAAAAATAAAAAAATTTCGTTCTCGAAATTCAGGTTATGCTTGCGGGGTTTTTACCGAAAGTAAGTAAACGTAACATCCCCTTGTAATTGAAGTTATACCTGACTTGAAGAGCACCGACTACCTATGCTGCATCAGTTCCAGTGGCTCCCAGATAAGCTCCCCCTGTCCATGATTTTACCACAGGACCTTTACCTACGGAACCTTCTTGCGCCACAAGACTCGCACTGCCGTATCGTCTATCCTGACCAGCTCCAAGCGAACTGATTGATCAGAAGCTACCAGGCCATCTACAATAGATAGATGCTGCTCCAAACTAGTAGAGACCTCCTTAGAGAGGAGACGTGGTGATGGGCATCACGTGGAAGACGTCGTGCAATCCCGCTAACTCCGGCGGCAACTCTAGTCTATAAGCCAAGGGGCTGATCCGCTCTAGGATCCTATAAGGCCCCATATATCTCAGACCGAGCTTCTTCCACCTGCATACCCGCGAGACTCCATGCATCAGACGTATCTTCAGAAACACTCGGTCTCCAACCTGGGACCCTACTTGATGATGTCACGCATATGAATACTTGGCCTGTCTGCTCTGGGCCTCCAACATCCTATCTCGAATCAGTCGCAACTAGGCATCTTTGTCCTTCACAAATTCTGAGCCGAGTACATTTGGATCATCGTACTGAATCCAAGGCAGTGGAGTCATGCACCTCCGTCTAAGGGTGGAAATCTATGCCGAATGTCACAAAATCTATGTCACCATAATTATATCCTGTGTACGAAATCCATAATTATATCCTCGAACTTCCACTCTAACACGACCAATGGCTGTAAAGTAGTTCCCCAATACTCTTGCACTCGGCCTTATCCAGCTGACCGACCTCACCCTGCATTGTAAATTCTATGACTCTTTCCTCATTCCGGGAAAATACATGTTCGAAAGTACACAATTTTTTTCCGGTGGTTAAACTTCTCGTTTGGTGTGTACAGACAACGACTTTATAAATTTCTTTTATACGATCAGATTCTTATTCCTTTGAATACGACCGAGCAATCGATCAACACATCTTTGTGATTTATACAATCTTACCATTTAATGGGAATGATTACGTCGTCAAGCGACCCATCATCCTCAAAATTTAAAATGGTTTACTTGTGAACCTTTGGAGATTAACATTAATACCCATAATTTTTTGAGCAATTTTGTCGTAATCACACTTGATAATCAAAACTATTTCCCATAGTCACGAATCTTGCTAACCGTGATTATAATGTCATCAGATGTATATATATTCTAGTTCTTGATGCTATCTGAATCAAGGTTGCAGAGTCATACCTAAAGTATACATCTTCAATACGTCGTCTACTAATTTCTCAACTTACATGACAACTTAGTCCTAGCTGCTTAAATATCATAAATTTCACTACCCGTCAACTAATTCATATGGTATCTTGTAATAGTTTAGTCTCGTAATTACTCTTCCTTATGACCATGACGTTGCCCTATCCCAAACTACAAGTTTTCAATCTAATGACTTGGGTATGTCAGGTAAGCGTGAATAACAGTGGTCAATCACTCCTCATGTTTAGTTCATCAATTCCAAACATTTTAATACATGACGGGCTTGGACACCGTTGTATGATCAAAATAAGATAGGATTAAAACATTTTAAACAATAGTAAAACTTAAGCATTACATTCTAAATCCAATAAGTCATCGTCTAAGAGTCTATGATATTGCCGCTCATACAAGGTTATTAGGAACCTGCTCATCCCTTATTCAAGTTCGACTCTTATCCAATCTATACCTGCTTACGGTGAAGTAATTCTTCAAGGATCCCGTTTCTTAGGGAAGGTTGATCATCCCTCCAAACATGCTTTTTACAAAATCTCACCCTCGCCCGAGTAACGTCGAATATAACAACTTCAAAATCACTATGTTTGTGACACAACATTTTCTAAATCAGGTCTAAGGAGACCCAAGTCAATAACTAATTTGCCCAATAAACAAAAGATAAGCCCCTACCTATTTTGGGCTAAGTTTCTTCGACATTACCATGTTATATTCGTCCTCAGTATGCACGCATTCCTTAGGGCATACAACCTTAGACTTGGGGTTCCATCCTGAGACTAATCGTTATTCTCCATACTTTGGACTCTCTAGGTTACCATTTACGACAACCTTCTCAAGGTCAATATGCGACCTAATCCCAAATGAGTCTCTTCCGAACTTGAACTCTTATCCGACCCTTGGTGCTTAGTGTGATGGTTGTCTCATCCTAATCATGTCATCGATACGAGGGTTAAGTCTACGAGTCCCTGACTATTTCGCTAAGGATTGTAGGCATCTATTCTCCTTAAGGCAGTTCTATTTAGTTTGGGTAATTCCATGATAGGCGAAGTAGGGACATTCGAGTTTAAGCCTTAAGTAGCTACTCTCACGTTAGACTCTTCCTTTAGTCGCTCCGGGTATCCTAGTACCTTAACCAAATTTATACCTAAGGTCAATTTCGACCAGGATACGCTAAGAATAATCTTGGTAAGTCAAGTGTCCTAGTTGGGTTGGCTTAACTCATTGATTACAGGACTATATAATGTGATCTTTACACATGGGCACACCATCGCTTCCGCTGCTTAATTTGTCCCCAAACTATTGCTCGCACGGGGTGACCCAGTACTGTGGACTTACTTCCTCTATGATCATGGTTTGCTCTGATACCAGTTTGTAAGACCCCATTTTTTTGCTTCACAACCGGGTCTTATGCCCAGAATCGCCGCCTTACGGTGACTCCAACTACTAGGTTAGACGCCACCGTACAACGTCGATCCTGCCGGCTAAACAATCACATCAAAGAAGCCAACAAAAGAACATATGTATTAGCACAAGTCCATAATCACAGCTCGATTACAGTATATATAAATGAGCAATAGTCCACAATGAGTACCAAGTATGAAAGAGAGTAAATGGGCTTATGCCCAGTACATGTCCAAGATAAAACTAAACACACTCTCTCACTTTACATCTTTGCGGAAGCTAATGAAATCTAATCAACTGTCGTCGGGCGGTGACGCTGCGTAGCGGCTGTTCCTTAGGTCTTGTCATCATGTCCTGCTGCTCGTACTACTGCTCCAGCTCCTTGGAATCCTATGGTCACAACCAACTGTTAGTCATAAAGACTAAGCCAGTTTTGTCATCCCCTCCCCCCGCGACTCCTAGGCACCGTGCGAGAGGACGAAGCGGAGGACAATAAGGGATAAAAATAAGAGCATGTGACATGGAACTAACGAGCAGTTATATATATATATATCTCAAGCAGTAGAAGCAGCTACAACTACAAAGTAAAAGCAGCTACAAAAGTAAAAGCAGTTACAAAAGTAAAAGCAGCTGTACAATCCTCATATTTGCCGAGTCGATGTGGCCTAGCGCAGATAGGGGGCGCAGCGGACCGAACCATTGGAGGTTGTCAAGGACCAGAAAGAGAAGGCCCGGGGGGGGCAAGCTTTCTTGGGCGAGCGGACCTTGGGTCCACTCGCCCAAGGCCCCGGACGAGTGGACCTTGGGTCCACTCGCCCAAGGCGGGGAGTGAGTGGACTCATGGTCCACTCACCCTCAAGCCTACAGGCGAGTGGACCTGTGGTCCACTCGCCTGGGGCGGGGGGACCATAGGTCCGCTCGCCCGGGCAGCTGGGCGAGTGGCCATATGGTCCACTCGCCCGGTAGGTTGAGTGGACCATAAGGTCCACTCGCCCAGTTCAGGTGGTGGACCTTGGTCCACCCATCCGACCTCCGGCTAGGGGGGGGGAGTGGATGTTTCATCCTCCACTCGCCCCCCCCCCCCCCTCGCTTCGATCATCTAGGTTCGTGGTTGAGCCGCGGGTAGCAGAATTTTGGCTATCCACAGCCCAATTTTGGGAAGTCTATAAATAGACCCCCATGGGCACCTTATGTAACGGTCCAGGACCGCCAACACGGGACCCAGCTGGACCGCCACCACCCTCCCGGCCCAAGCCCGCCAACACGGGACCCAGATGGCACCGAAAGGGTTCAGCCTAACCAAATGGTCTGCAGACCATGCACCCCAACCCCTCTCTGTCCCACCACAGGGTACAATGGGTTGTTGGAGACCGCAGTCCCCCTTTGATGAGAATTGAGCCAATTAAGTGACAGCGTGTGGACTTCCCAGGAGGTCACCCATCCTAGAATTGCTCCAGCCTGAGCACGCTTAACTGTGGAGTACTTTCACTTCTCATCACCAATTGGCGGGTCTGGGCTGGGAGGGTGCTGGCGGTCCAGCTGGGTCCCATGTTGGCGGGCCTGGACCGTTACACCTTGGGAAGGGATGTTGGTACCCCCTCACTCGTGTGAGTGTTGTGAGCAAGCACTACCCCTCCCTCCCCCTGTCATTGAAGGTGGACGATGAGGTAACCTTTAGTGCCCTCCAAGGTGCCCATGCTTAGCATTGGCTTGGGAGGGGAAGTTCCATGTGAGCTTCCGGGTATGCGGTGGGACCTCCACGCTGCAGCTTAAGGGGTCCATTTGCGGACTTAGATGTTCTTCAAGAGCAAGGTTTTACGGTTCTTAGTGACTGGTCAAGGGTCTAGCTCTGGTCAAGTAAGGGTTAGCTGCATCTCCCTTTCGAACGTCGAGACCAGTTCTCTAGTTTCAACATTCTGGTGCGGTGAGCGTGGACGCAGCTAGTTCGGAAAGCTCTGGGCCAGTCCCATGGCCGGAAGCGAAGGGCCAAGGAACTCACATCCTCCCAACAGGTCGCGACCATTGACGGGGGAAGAGGAAGCAGAGAAGACAGATCAAGCACGTCAGGAAGGGAAGGAACCGGCCTCGGAGGAAGGTTTGAGCCTCCAAGCGCGAGTGCTCTTCAACAGCTCGCCCAGGACCAGCTGCCCCGGTGAGGGGGTTGGGAGAGTGCCCCCGTCTTACCAAGGGGGTGGCGAAGTCCCTTTTGCGAGCTGATTATCTCAGCTCCCCTTCCAGACGGGTTCAGCGAGCCTGCCGTGTCATACTACACAGGGAAGGACGACCCTCTCCAGCATCTCCAGTGGTTCGAAGACATGGCCTTGATCGGGCAGGTGCCATATGCCTCCAAGTGCAAGCTCTTCGCCGCCACTTTCTTGGGAGAGGCAAAAGACTGGTTCCACCATCTCCCATCAGGTATCATCTACATCTTCAAGGACCTGCGCTAAAGCTTCTTGTTGAGATTCTCCACCTCAAAGAAGAGGTGGGAGGGAGCGGAGGCCTTGTTCTTGATTCGACAGAAGCAGGGGGAGACGCTAGAAAGCTATCAGATCGGTTTCAGGAACAAGTCCTCTGCCTCCAGGTTGACAAGGGAAGCAGGAGGGACCAGGAGAAAAAAAAGGAATATGAAGACAAGGAAGATGGAGGAAGTAATGAAGGAGATGGTCAGGGTGCATGTGACCAAGTAGGCCCAGAGAGGCGCATTGTAATAAACATGTAACTCCTAAATAACGAATGAAAAAGGTTTCAGGTAACACCTATGGTAACTGGGTTGGGAAGGTGTTGAGTTCTTCTGCCTCCAGATGAAGGTAAGCACCTAGGACGTAGATGGGTACTCCGCCCCCATTCGGTAAGATCCCCGACTAGAGACCATTCTCCGGGCTCAGTTATGCCGGCAGATGGGAGACTCATCAGGTCGACTCACTACTTGACTAAGTGGCTTGGGAAGGTGTTGAGTTCCTCTGCCTCCACGTGAAGGTAAGCACCTAGGACGTAGATGGGTACTCCACCCCCATTTGGTAAGATCCCCTACTAGAGACCATTCTTCGGGCTCAGTCATGCCGGCAGATGGGAGACTCATTGGGTCGACTCACTACTTGACTAAGTGGCTTGGGAAGGTGTTGAGCTCCTCTGCCTCCAGGTGAAGGTAAGCACCTAGGATGTAGATGGGTACTACGCCCCCATTTGGTAAGATCCCCAACTAGAGACCATTCTACGGGCTCAGTCATGCCGGCAGATGGGAGACTCATCGGGTCGACTCGCTACTTAACTAAGTGGCGTGGGAAGGTGTTGAGTTCCTCTGCCTCGAGGTGAAGGTAAGCACCTAGGACGTAGATGGGTACTCCGCCCCCATTTGGTAAGATCCCCGACTAGAGACCATTCTCCGGGCTCAGTCATGTCGGTAGATGGGAGACTCATCGGGTCGACTCGCTACTTGACTAAGTGGCTTGGGAAGGTGTTGAGTTCCTCTGCCTCCAGGTGAAGGTAAGCACCTAGGACGTAGATGGGTACTCCTCCCCCATTTGGTAAGATCCCCGACTAGAGACCATTCTCTGGGCTCAGTCATGCCGGCAGATGGGAGACTCATCGGGTCGACTTGCTACTTGACTAAGTGGCTTGGGAAGGGGTTGAGTTCCTCAGCCTCCAGGTGAAGGTAAGCACCTAGGACGTAGATGGGTACTCCGCCCCCATTTGGTAAGATCCCCGACTAGAGACCATTCTCCGGGCTCAGTCATGTCGGCAGATGGGAGACTCATTGGGTCGACTCGCTACTTGACTAAGTGGCTTGGGAAGGTGTTGAGTTTCTCTGCCTCCAGGTGAAGGTAAGCACCTAGGACGTGGATGGGTACTCCGCCCCCATTTGATAAGATCCCCGACTAAAGACCATTCTCCGGGCTCACTCATGCTAGCAGATGGGAGATGTTGGGAAAAGTGCCCAACAGTGTTCCTGATTTGAAGAAGTGCTCAGCTCAATGATAAGTGCAAGATGTATTTAATGTCATATCCAGTTCATGCTTGCAGAGATCATACAATATGTCATGTACCTTAGTTATTTCACTAAGTACAATTTCGTCGAACAAAGAATGAAATTCGTCGAACGAAGAATGAAGTTCATCGAACGAAGAATGAAGTTCGTCGAACGTAGAGATGGAGTAGAAGCAAACACTGAGACTTGGCGAGTTCGTCGAACGAAGAATCGAGTTCGTCGAACGAAGAATGGAGTTCGTCGAACGAAGAATGAAGTTCGTCGAACGCAGAGATGGGACAGAAGAATGAAGTTTGTTGAACGCAGAATGCAGTTTGTTGAACGCAGAATGACGGTTCGTCGAACGCAGAGAAGACATAAAGATATCAAAGGAAGGAATGTCGTCGAGAAGATGCAGTATCGTCTACATCATCAAAGTAGCCTCGTCGTCGATAAAATGCAGTATCGTTGACATCTTCAAAGAAGCCTTATCGCTGAAAAAGCTAAGTGTGACTGATGGCGTTGGACATCATCGTAAAGAAGGCATGACGTCGAGAAGACTGAAGAAGGACAGCTGAAGAAAACCAGTGGCTGAAGCATTGTCTGTCGACATGATATCGCTCATGTCATCGAAAGCACAAAGTGATTACGACGACAGTCTGCAAGAAAGAAGATCACGACGACACAGTCAGAGATGACATATCGCTGTATATGCAGAAACGCTAGGATATCTCGTATCGTCGAGATATCAATGTCAGAGGCAGAAGCTAGAAGACTTGAAGATCCACCAAGGTCTAAGGCATCGTCAAAGTCCTGTCGTCGAGATATTATCCATATCGTCGAGACGCTCTCAGTATCGGCATAAAGCTGGAAATATCGTCGAGACGGAATTCAAATATTGCGGACGTACTGTCAGCATTTAATGCCGCCGCGTGATTGTCCAATCAGCGCATGCTCTTAAGGAATGAGCGTCAGACATTAAAAGGACATCATATGTGACCGTTAAGCGGCTCATCAGTCCTATAAAAGGGGAATAGTGATGCCCTAGAAAAATAGAAAAGTCTCAAAAAGAAAGATAAGAACGAAAAAAGAATCCCGTCGTTGCTTCTCAATACAACAATACATTCTGCGGAGAAGAAGAAGAACAAGTAGAGAACAAGAATCAAGAGTTCTCAGAAGAATCAGTCATCTCCATTGACTGATAAGAAGCTGTTCCTCATCTGGCTACAAAAAGAGATTGAAGAAGAACTGTGCTTTCAAGATCCGAATCAGAAACATCTTCTTCAAGTCTAAGAAGCCGATCTCCATCAGGCTAAGTTGTCGGTCTTCATCAGGCAGAAGAAAAAGTTTTTATTACTGTAAAACTTTTATTGTTGTAAGGCTTGAGGGCCTAAGTGTCTAGCTTGAGGGCTGGAGAGCTGTGAGGCTTGAGGGCCAGGGCAGTGGACTTGCGGGTCCGACACCGTCTAGCTTGAGGGCTGGAGAGCTGTGAGGCTTGAGGGCCAGGGCAATGGACTTGCGGGTCCAACACCGTCTAGCTTGAGGGCTGGAGAGCTGTGAGGCTTGAGGGCCATGATAGTGGACTTGCGGGTCCGACACTGTCTAGCTTGAGGGCTGGAGAGCTATGAGGCTTGAGGGCCAGGGCAGTGGACTTGCGGGTCCGACATCGTCGAGCTTGAGGGCTTGGGTGCAGTAAGGACTTGCGGGCCTAGGTTGTAGGCACAGGACTTGCGGGTTTGTGTTGTGTAGGGCTTGAGGGCCTGAGTGTCGAGCTTGCGGGCTCAGGTGCAGTAGGGGATTGCGGGCTTAGGCTGTAGGACTTGCGGGTCCGTGTTGTAAGGCTTGCGGGCCTGAAGTTTTGGCGGAGTTTGCCGAGCCTAGCACACTGCTTGGTAGGCGCAGAGGGAAAGAAGACTACTCAAGACACCCGGTCTTGAGGAACCTCTATATATTTTTGTGTGCTTTTCTGTGTTGTGTTTTCTACTATATAGATCTATTAATCAGAAATCAAGAACACATAAAGGGGATAATATAATTTGAAAAAGCTATTCACCCCCCTCTAGGTGATAAGTTGACACCCAATAAACAGCAAGTGGTATCAAAGCTAGGTTGTTCAAAGAAAAGCTTAACAACTTGAACAGATCTGCCCTTGGGTGTTCATTCATCATAGCCATGGAATCAAAAATAGCTATTTGCTCTAAGGAGAACTTTGACCTTTGGAAAGTTAGAGCAAGAATATACATGGAGGCCATGGACCCTATAATGTTCCAAGTTGTTCAAGAAGGGCCTTATGTCCCCAAGACTGTGTCCAAGAAAATAACTGAAGATGAGATCACCCTAGTCAACTTGGACAAGGAAGCCAAAGACATTGTAGCTGGTGCAGTTGACATCTCAACATTTCAGAAGCTGGCTCACTGCATAACAACAAAAGAGATGTGGGACTCTCTAACTGTCCTTATGGAAGGATCAAAAGAAGAAAGAAGCAAAGCAGCTAAGGAGAAAGTCAGAACATTGAGTGACAGTGATTCAAGCTGTTCAGACTCAGAAGAGAAGACTCGGTTTGGGTTGACTGTCCTATCTGAGTCAGAGGAAGAAATCCAGGATTAAGTCTCACCTGAATAGGTATGCATAAGGGCCCCTCTATTTACCTCAGACTCAGAATCGGAGTCAAGCTCATCTAGAAATGATGGCTGGCCCAAGTCATGTAATGATCTTCTAGAAAACGTCAAGATGCTCAAGATGCTGTGCAAGGAGCAGGATGCAAAGATCTCAGCTCTTCAAGCTAGAAACTCCGATCTCTCGAAAAAGGCTGAAAGGCTGACTCTAGAGAACGCAGATTTTTGGCAACTCAAAAGAGACTACAATGCAAGCTCCAATCTTGACCTGATGAGCAAGTTTGGAAAAACCATGAAGGCACTAGTGGATAGCAGGGAGTTATGCTACTCTCTCACTAAGGAGGTAGTACTTCTAAAGAAGGATAAAGATCAGGCTGGTCTCCTGAAGTCGAGGGTTAATAAAGTCAGGAATGTGTGATAAGTAGTTTTTAGTCATCGTTTTTAGGCTAGTTAAATTTGTTATTTTCCTTATTTTTATCTTTTGATATGATTTTATGTATGTTCGTTTTAATTTTTGTTGTTTTGTTTTGTTGTTATAATTTCTAATTTTATGTATGTTTGTATTTTTGTTTTGTTTAGGTGGTGTCTTATACTTGTTTAATTTTATATTTTCTTGTTTCAAACTAATGGTTTTAAGTTGTATTAATTTTGTAGGTTTAAATTAAAAGATGAAGTCCAAGCCAATGTTGGTGCAACCATGGTGCAGCCCAAGAACAATCAAAGTCGAGCCTCTTGTTGCTGTCCAAGTCCATCCATTTTACTGAATTCCTGTAGCCCGAGAACAGCCCATTGATGCAAACCAGGCCCATGCATGCATCCCCCTTGATGATTCAAGTGCAGTCCACCTTGAAGCAATGCAGCCGGCCACCTCTATGTTGCTGCCCAGCCCGTGCATTTTCAAACAGCAGGCCGCCTCCATGTCCAGTCCAGCTGCTCACTCCTTGTAGTACGGCCCACTTCCTTCATCCTTGTTGCTGTCCAGCCCGTGCCATCCAATCCCTGCAGCAGTCTGAGCTATCTTCAAACAGCAGCTCCTCCTCTACCATCCAGCCCGCCACCTTTGCATTACTCCCCATGCATGCATTTCCAATGCCATGGCCGACTCCGCCTCTCTCTCCCCTCCTCTTTACTTCACATTCACCCCCATTTTCCTCTCTCTCTCCTCTTTCAACACTCATCCATCCCCCCTCTTTTATTTTAATTTTCTATTTTATTTTTCTTAAATATCATTCATGCATGAGACCCCCTCTCTCTCCTCTCCTCTCTCTCTTCCCAATTATTCCATGCATGCATATCCCCCTTTGTCTTCCTCCATCTAGAACCTTCCCCCTCTCCTATAAATAGAGCCCTTGTCTCAAGCATTGGGAGAGGTTGGAGAGTGGAATGCAAAAGAGAGTTCTAGTCTAAGTCTTGAGAGTTCTTTTTGTTATTGTTATTTTTGAATCATTGTACTTTTTTTAGTAGTTTAATATTGTCTTTTTAATATTGTTGTGTACCTCTTTCCTTTATCATCAATGAAAATGTTTTCTTTCTTCATTATTGTTGTCTCTATTTCGATTATGCGTAGCTAAATCTTCTTTAGCATTCGATCGGGAGGATCCATGAAGTGAGATGAGAGTTATCTTTATTTTCTAGTTTTACTTTTGCTTAATTTTTTTCGATCCTTCTTTGATTAATATTTCATGTCGACTCCGTATTTCCGGTATACGGTAGTAGACCCTTGATCTCATTTCATAGTAGTCGAGAGATTCATTGATTTGAAAGATCGCTCAAAGAAGCAAGGAGTTGCACGCACCCCTAAAGATAGGATGACGTAAATCCTCCGGATTGGAGTCAAATCCAATAGCGCGGTTCACTTTGATAATGCGACTTTAGACCTGTTTGATTTGCGAAGAGATTCCGATTAAACCGTCTTTAAGTTAGGAGATTTAGTGCTCTAGCGAGACTATCTCTCATTTTCGGAACCGTCACGGTCAAAAATTATTTTGCAATCGTAGAACTAAGTTTTATTTCTCTCTCGTCTCTTTTCATTGTGATTCTTTGATCGAACGCTAGTTTTCTCTTCTGAATTTTCGTTTAAGTTATCTCGTATTTTAATTCTCAAAATCATCAACCAATCGTACGGTAGGATAATAGTTAAAAACGTGAGTAGTAATACTTGACAGCCCCGTGTTTTAAATACGACCTTGGTACTACAATTCGATAGGTACACTTGCCTCTTCGGGTTGATAGTCAATCTTAATCACCAAGTTTTTGGCGCCGTTGCCAGGGATTTTGTCAATATTAAGAAAACGCCGTCGCCATTACTTCTACAAAAAAAATAATATTATTATTATTATTATATATTATAATCAATCCATATCATCGTTTTTTTTTCTATCCCACCTAAAATCCTGGAAAGGACGCTTTGGGCTTGAATTCCCATCATAGCCTCTAGTACCGTTGCAAACCCCTCACAGGGCAGATCTCGGGAAGTCCAGGACTAATATAATCCGCCTAATATTATCCTTCTAAAAAAGAAAAGAAAAATCATCATCATCATTTTTAATTTTGGTATTCTTTCACTTTCGTTTATTTTCCCCTCTTCCCCTTTTCTTTCTGCTAGTGCTTGACCCTCACGAATTCGTCGTTACTTGTTGATTTGGACCCGGAAATCGAACGCTCTTTTCGAAGAAATTTACGATTCGGTGGTTCCACTTCTCAGGATACGGTTGAGGATTCTAACGGTGATTGTGATCGTAATTCTGAAATTATGGGTGATCCCAATCCAGAAGTTGACCAGCAACGGACCATGTCCTATTATGCTCGGCCTAACTTGGAGGGTACAGAATCCAGTATTGTTCGACCTGCAGTAGCAAGCAACAATTTTGAGCTTAAGCCCGACACTATACAAATGGTGCAGCAATATGCGCAGTTCGACGGATCACCAGATGAAGATCCGAACTTGCATATTGCTAGTTTCCTTGAGATCTGTGATACCTTCAAAATTAATGGTGTCTCAGACTATGCGATCAGGCTAAGACTCTTCCCCTTCTCCTTAAGACCAAAAGCCAAACAGTGGTTGAGTTCTCTCCCAAGAGGATCAATCACTACTTGGGACACTTTAACTGAAAAATTTCTTGCTAGGTATTTTCCCCCCGCTAAAACTGCTAAACTTCGAACTAATATTTGTACTTTTAGTCAAATCGATTCTGAGACCCTCTATGACACTTAGGAGAGGTACAAGGAACTTTTGAGACGCTGCCCTCATCATGCTCTGCCTGTATGGATACAGGTCCAGACATTTTATAATGGGCTAAATCAAGCAACCAAGCAAATGATAGACGCCGCATCCGGTGGTTCTTTGAACCGAAAAACTCCGGAGGGCGCTCTTGAGCTTATCGAGGATATGGCGATGAACACCTATCAGTGGAATACGCCTAGGTCTCTCCCGAATAAACCTGCAGGTATGTACGAAGTGGACTCTGTATCCTGATGAGTAATTTATTTACTCATCTTTTAGTTTAGGTTTATTATGTTTTTTATTTAAATTATGTTATTTCTAGGAATTTTATCATATAAATCCTTCCATTGTTATTTCATAAGCTAACTTAAGTTTATTTTGTGTTTTCAGGTTTTCTGGGCTGTTTCGAGCAAAAAGTTAAAATTACACGCCCCAGGTCACGGGCGTGACCATGGGCGTGTAACCTACGAAATACTCCAGACCTGCCTCTGCCACTCCGGGGACGCTCCGTGAAGTTTTCGCCAAGTACACGCCCCAGGTCACGGGCGTGGCCAAGGGCGTGACCCAATGTCACGGCCACGACCCGCCACAAGCATCCGGAGCACGCCGCCACGTCAATTAAAATTACACGCCCTCAGTCACGGGCGTGACCAAGGGCGTGACATCCAGCACACGGGCGTGACTTTTCCCGCGCCAATTTCCCGCCGAAGCTTCCCGCCAGCAGCACTTAATTGAGATTACACGCCCTAGGTCACGGGCGTGACCTAGGGCGTGGCACGTCCGTAACATCTGCATTGAAGCCAGATGTCGCCTTCTCCGCTCACAGCAAATCACGCCCCTTACACGCCCTTGGTCACGGGCGTGACCAAGGGCGTGTAACACCAAAAATTCAGCTATTTAAAGGGAGCTTTTCCAGATGTTTGGGGACAAATTTTGGGAGTTCTAAGTTTATTTTCTTGCACTATTTTTGTCATTCTTAAGCTTGTAATCTTCCTTCTTAGCTTGCACTTTCATTTCAGGTTTGTAACTTCTTGTTTCCTAGTTGTAATTTCTTTTCAATTAATAAAATAGTACTTTTCTCTTATTCTACTCTCAATCTTCATTATGCACTTCTTGTATTTCATCAATTCCTCCATCTCCATGAGTAGCTAAATTTCATTAGTACTCGGCCGAGATGATCCAAGGAAAATATAATTCATAATTTAGTTTAGAACTTCTTTTTTCTCTTATTTAGATCGCTTAAGATTTGTCCTTGAATTTATATTGATTGAGATTATATTATCGATATATAATCCCATTCTTGTTTTCGTAGTCTAATAATCGAGAGGTTTTGAGTTCGAATCGATCATTTCAAGGATAAAGAGATTTGAATGCACTCCTCGAGAGAGGACGACATAAATTTCCCGGATTGGAGTTATATCCAATAGAGGGGTTCACTTCGATAAAGCGAGTTTTAGGGGTTTCGATTCTAGAACGAGAATTCGATTGATCATCCTAAACTCAGTTAGGCGTATCCTTGAGAGAGGTACGTTTATAAATCGGGAACCTCCACGGTCAAGCATTTCTTTTAAAGAGAATTAGAAGATATATTTCGTTATTTATTTATTTTTTCCAAGGTGATTCAAGGTTGAGTGCTAATCCTTCTTATCATAGTTTTAACAATTTATTTCTCTTTCTTGCAACCAACCAACCCAAGTTTCTTTCGATAAAATAATAGAGATTTTCCGAAGTAAGAGTACTCAACCGCCCCGAGTCTAATACGACCTTGTTTTAACAACCTATACTACATTCGATACGGTACACTTGCCGTTATCGTTTGCAAGCATAGTTTTGCGCATCAAGTTTTTGGCGCCGTTGCCGGGGACTCGGTTGATATTTCGAAAACCGAAATATCTATTAATTTTCTTTTTTTTTTCTTTTTCTTAATTTTAAGGTGCAACTAAATTCCTGGAAAGGACGCTTTGGGTTTGAATTCCCATCATAGCCTCTAGTACCTTGCAAACCCTTCACCGGGTAGATCTTGGGAAGTCCAGGACTAATTTTAATTCACCTAATAATAATAAAAAAATAAAAATCTAAAAAAATATAATAAATAAAAATAAATTTATTTATCTAAAATCTTATTTTCCCTTTTTCTTTTTCCGCTTTTTTTCTTTTCTTTTGGTTTATGACCCGAGGAAACTCTTCAATTGATTTTGAATTTGGTTTTGATCCGGAAATCGAGCGCACCTTGCGGCGACGTCTCCGATTTAGTGATCTACCAATAATTCGCGAAGAGTCAGTCTGAGAGACTAACGAAGATATAATGGGTGACCCCGACCATAATGAGGCTCCGCTATGGACTATGTCCTATTATGCGAGGCTAAATTGGGAGGGAACACAATCAAGTATTATTCGCCCGGCAGTGGCAAATAATAATTTCGAAATCAAAACGAGTATCATTCAAATGGTACAGCAAACCGTCATCTTTGACGGGTTACCAGATGAAGATCCAAATTTACATTTATTGAATTTTTTGGAAATTTGCGACACGTTTAAAATTAATGGCGTCACCGATGACGCCATTCGTTTGTGTTTATTTCCATTTTCTTTGCGGACTAAGGCCAAGCAATGGTTGTGATCTCTTCCTAGAGGTTCCATCACTACATGGGCCGAAATGACGGAGAAATTTTTAACTAAATATTTTCCTCCGGCGAAGTCCGCTAAATTACGTACGGACATTCTCTCGTTTACGCAAATAGACTCGGAGTCTCTCTATGATACATGGGAGCGCTTCAAGGAATTATTGCGGAGATGTCCTCACCACGCTCTTCCTTTATGGCAACAAGTTCAAACATTCTACAATGGTTTGAATCTCCAAACGAGGCAGATGATTGATGCAGCAGCTGGGGGAACTCTAAATAACAAAACCCCAGATACCGCTCAAGAGCTTTTTGAGGAGATGGCCATGAATGCTTATCAGTGGAATGCGCCACGGTCGCGTCCTAACAAACCGACCGGACTCTTTGAAGTCGAGGCCACCCTGAATTTAGCATATCAAGTAGAATGGCTTACTAAGCAAATGGCGGAGATGTCTGCTTCCTCCGCCATTAACGGGGCTAATAATAATAATAATAATTATTATAATTATAATAATAATTATAATAATAATTATAATCAAGAACAAGTTGATTATATGGGGAACTCCTATCGTCCTCCTTATAACCCAAATAATAATCTTCCTAATAGTTATAATCCGGGTTTAAGGAACCACCCGAATTTTTCATGGAGCAACCCCAATAATGCTCAACGCCCCCCACAAGTGAATCCTCCCGGATTCGCTCCACCACAACCACCAAAGGCCCCTTCACTTGAAGAGGTCTTCACCAAATACGTCGCTTCTACTGATGCCAATATCCGGAACCTTTCCGGATCTATTAAAAGCTTAGAAAATCAGATTCGACAACTCGCCAAGATGTTCCCCGAACGCCAGCAGGGAGCTCTACCGGGCAATACTGAGCCCAATCCACGGGAGAGCGCCAACGCTATAACCCTCCGCAGCGGAAAGGAGGTAAAAAGTTCAAATTTGGCTGAGCCTAAGGTAAACGTTTCAACTTCATCTCCGCAAGTTATTTCTTCTCCTACTCTACCTCTTTCTGCTTTAGCTCCACGTATTCTTAAAAATCCTTCTATTCCTTATCCTTCACAATTTAAAGATGAACGCAATGAGGAGCAATGTAGAAAATTTACTGAAAATTTTAAACAAATTCAAATAAACGTGCCATTTTTCGAAGCAATAGCCCAAATGCCCAAATACGCAAAATATCTAAAAGATCTACTTTCCAATATCTTTAAATGTTGAATGCTCGGCAATTTTATTAAATAAATTACCGCAAAAATTAAACGATCCGGGACGGTTTTCCATCCCGTGCTTGTTCGGTAATTTCTTAATAAAACACGCCTTGGCAGATTTGGGCGCTAGTATAAATTTGATGCCATTTTCATTATTTAAAAGGCTTGGTTTGGGCACTCCAAACCCAACCAATATTAGCATCCAACTAGCGGACATATCTATTAAATACCCGATAGGGGTGATTGAGGACGTGCTTGTCAAGGTTGACAAATTTATCTTCCCGGTAGATTTTGTCATCCTAGACATTGAGGAAGACGCCGAAGTCCCAATTATACTCGGACGTCCTTTTCTCGCCACCTCTCGGGCAATCATTGATGTTAGTAATGGCAAACTTCTCCTACGAGTTGGGGATGAAGAAGTAACTTTTAGCATTAACAACTCTATGAGAAATTTGTTTTCTAATGACGACTCTTGCTTCACTTTAGAATCAAATTTTGAAGAAGAAATAACGTTATTTTCTGAATTAATTTCACCCTTATTTGAAAATCCGGAAATTGAAAATTTATTTTGTCTAAAAGAAATAACTCGGCCGCTCAAATTTGAAGAAGTAAAATTAAATATTTCTAAAATAAAAACATCTTACGAGGAGCCACCGAGTTTGGAATTGAAACAACTGCCGGAACATTTAAGATATGTTTTTTTAGAAAAAGATTCAAAATTGCCTGTGATTATATCTTCCGCGCTTAACGATTCAGAAATTTCCGAATTAATAAAAATATTATATAATCACCGCCATGCAATTGCATGGCAAATTTCTGACATCAAGGGGATTAACCCCTCCTTTTGCACGCACAAAATTAATTTAGAAAATAATTCTCGCAGTACTATTCAGCCTCAACGACGGCTTAATCCAAATATGAAGGACGTCGTTAAGGCCGAAATAATAAAATTATTAGATGCGGGAATTATTTACCCAATCTCTGATAGCACTTGGGTTAGCCCAGTGCAAGTCGTGCCTAAAAAGGGTGGAATAACGGTAGTCACAAATGAAAATAATGAGTTGATCCCGACCCGTACTGTTACGGTTTGGCTAGTATGCATCGATTATAGAAAATTAAATGATGATACCTGCAAAGATCACTTTCCGTTACCCTTTATTGACCAAATTTTAGAACGCTTATCCGGTCACTCACACTACTGTTTTCTCGATGGTCTTTCGGGATATTTTCAAATCCCAATTGCGTCCGAAGACCAAGAGAAAACCACCATCACCTGTCCGTTCGGCACCTTCGCATATCGAAGAATGCCGTTTGGTCTTTGCAACGCGCCGGCTACATTTCAACGATGTATGCTGGCAATTTTTAATGAACTTGTAGAAGACGTCATGGAAATTTTCATGGACGATTTTTCTGTTTTTGGCAATTCATTTCAAAATTGTTTAAATAATCTTGATCGTGTTCTTCAACGCTGCGGAGACACGAATTTGGCACTCAACTGGGAGAAGTGCCACTTTATGGTCCAAGAGGGATTAGTCCTTGGGCATAAAATTTCTAATAAGGGGATCGAGGTCGATAGGGCTAAGATCGAGGTCATAGAAAAACTTCCCCCTCCTACCAATATAAAATCTATTAGAAGTTTTCTAGGACATGCGGGTTTTTATAGACGGTTTATAAAAGATTTCTCAAACATTTCGAAACCGCTAACTCATCTTTTGGAAAAAGAATCCGCGTTTAATTTTGATGACGAGTGTTTGAAAGCGTTTAACAAAATAAAAAATGAACTAATAAATTCCCCTATTTTAATCGCGCCAAATTGGTCTCTTCCGTTTGAAATCATGTGCGATGCGAGCGATTTTGCTGTAGGTGCAGTTTTAGGCCAACGGGTAAATAAACATTTTCACCCAATCTATTACGCAAGCAAAACGCTAACATCCGCACAAGTAAATTATACAACAACGGAGAAAGAATTTTTGGCAATAATTTTTGCGTTTGACAAATTTCGATCATATTTAACGCTTTCGAAAGTTATTGTTTTTACAGATCACTCCGCTCTCCGATATTTACTACAAAAAGGAGATGCAAAGCCTCGACTGCTAAGGTGGATCCTCCTACTACAAGAATTCGATTTGGAGATCCAAGACAAAAGGGGAGCGGAGAATGTTGCGGCCGACCACCTCTCACGGTTGGAGAATCCGGCTGCAGGAGCACTAGTGGAAGCCGAAATTGACGAGAAATTCCCTGAAGAGCGCCTCCTTGCTATCGAAAAGGTAACGACTTCTTCCACCCCTTGGTACGCGGATTTGGCCAACTATTAAGTGGCCCGGGTCCTACCAAAAGATTTTTCAAGTCAACAAAAGAAGAAATTCTTTTCAGATTTGAAAAATTATTTTTGGGAGGACCCCTTTTTATTTCGTGTCTGCGCGGACCAAGTGGTAAGAAGGTGTATTTCGGGCGAGGAAGGCGCCCAAATTCTGCGGCACTGCCACGAAGGGCCAACCGGTGGCCATTATCAAGCGAACCGGACCGCTAGAAAGGCGCTAGAGTCGAGCTTCTATTGGCCCACCTTATTTAAAGATGCTCACAATTTCGTGAGTAATTGTGATCGGTGCTAACGGTCAGGTAACATTTCTAACCGGGACGAAATGCCCCAAAATATTTTTTTAGAATGCGAAATTTTTGATCTTTGGGGAATAGATTTCGTAGGTCCTTTACCCTCCTCTTTTAATAATAAATATATCCTTATTACGGTCGATTACGTGTCAAGGTGGGCGGAAGCACAAGCTTTTCCCACTAACGACGCGAGAGTCGTCGTAAATTTTTAAAAAAAATTATTTTCACAATTTGGCACACCCCGAACACTAATTAGTGATCGGGGCACACATTTTTGTAACAACCAACTTGCTAAAATTTTAGCAAAGTATGGAGTTACCCACAAGCTATCTACCGCCTACCACCCACAAGCAAATGGCCAAGTGGAGGTGGTGAACCGTGAACTTAAAAGAATTTTAGAAAAAATTGTGTCCGTTAATAGGAAGGATTGGTCGCTAAAATTAGACGATGCTCTATGGGCATATCGGACAGCGTACAAAACCGCCATCGGATGTACACCGTACCGATTAGTCTATGGAAAAGCTTGTCATCTACCGGTGGAATTAGAACATCGCGCCTTTTGGGCGCTAAATTTTTTAAATTTGGATTTAAACATAGCCTCCGAGCACAGAAAACTACAATTAAATGAATTAGACGAGTGGCGCGCAAACGCCTATGAAAATAATAAGATTTATAAAGAGCGCACAAAATTCTATCATGATAAAAAAATCAAAAATCCAAAAACTTTTTCACCGGGAGACTTAGTCCTATTATTTAATTCAAGACTTAGGCTTTTTCCGGGTAAATTAAAATCACGATGGTCCGGTCCCTTCATAGTTAAAGAAGTTTGGCCATATGGAACGGTGCTAATAGAGCACCCGGAAAAAGGCTCTTTCAAAGTCAACGGACAACGCTTAAAATTATATCACCCGGGCACCCAGCGCCCGGAAACATCGAAACCATTCACTTCCAAAATCTTTAAAATTACCACTTAGTCAAGCTACGCGACGGTAAACAAAACGCTCTTGGGAGGCAACCCAATGTTAACCTCTTTATTTTTGTCCTTCTTTTCTTGTTTGTTTTTCTAATTTAACTCTGCAGGTGTTTGACCGGCAACCCCGACTACCATTCAGGGAAGCCCTCTTTACATTTTAGTAATTTATCTTGATTTTTCTTTAATGTCATGTTTTTTTAGTTTTATCTTTCATACTTAGTTTTAAACATTGGGGACAATGTTTAATTTTAAGTATGGGGGTGTAGCATAGCTTTCTTTGTAGTTTGACTTGAAAAATAAAAACAAAAAAAAATTATTAAAAAAAACTGAAATTAAATTTCTTGGAAAGGACGCTTTGGGCTTGAATTCCCATCATAGCCTCTAGTACCTTGCAAACCCTTCACCGGGCAGATCTTGGGAAGTCCAAGAACAAAAAAAATCTATTAGAAAATGTTCTTTTTATTCATCAAAACTCCCACTTGCTAAATTGTAAGTTCTAAGTAGACTGTTTTTCATATGGACTAAAAATAATTTTGTGCTAGAATAGTTTTTGAAACTTTTGAGTAAAATTGTTGACTCATGTAGTGCTCCTAGTCATATGCTTGTCTTTGAGTAGTTTTGGTGTAAAATTAAATTCTTGGCATAGATCTAAAATTATGTTTTATTAATTTGCGTAGTAATAATTTATTTTACTTTTAAATTCGAATCCGGTCTTATCCAAAAGTAGTTTAGGTGAGTGTGTAGAAGATTGTTATAAAGCTATTACTCAAATTGAACAAAAGGGTGTCCTTTCTCGATGTTTAGAACTTGCCCCAAGCTATTTTCGAAACATGTGCGCTTTAGACAAATTAACTTTACGGAAATGATTTAGGCCTTTCTTTGGATAGTTTGAGCCTTTGCACCGAACCTAGATTTACCACCATTGTTCACACAAATTTGAGCCTTACACCTTTATTTGATCCACCCTCATCATTTCGGCACCAAAGCTAAAAAGCCCAAAACCCAAATGAACACTTTGAAATTTTGAGCTAAATTGAAAAAAAAAATATTTGGGTACGATTCTATGAAAAAAGTATGGGTATCAATTCAAAAAAAAAGTGTTTAAATCTCAAAAAGCAATAATCTCATAATGATATGCGGCCTAGGTATATACATGCATACTTGGAATGATCCCAATTATGAAGATTCATGATTTAAATATAAGAGTATGAGAGTGTCTCCCCTTTGAAAAAATGCGAGTATGGGGGTAAGCCTATGGCCGTCGACATTGATGGATTTCTTTGGAGGCCACCCCGAACGTCTACATCTAGTAATTTAAATCTCAGCAATCACGCTATTTTCTCCCTTCACATAACTTTTTGATTGACCGTCGACTCATTTTAAAAGTAATAATAAATAATTATAACGCATTTTGAAGTATTTCATAAATTAGCATTTATGCCAAGAACATCTTTTTACTAAAATATCTACACATGCCAGCATAATACTTCGCATTTTACTCTCTAGTCTTCATAATTCTATCTTGCATTAATTTTTCTTACCCTTGTGAAAAATGGATTGCTCGGGACGAGCAATGAGCAAGTATGGGGGTATTTGATGAGTAATTTATTTACGCATCTTTTAGTTTAGGTTTATTATGTTTTTTATATAAAATTATGTTATTTCTAGGAATTTTATCATATAAATCCTTCCATTGTTATTTCATAAGCTAACTTAAGTTTATTTTGTGTTTTCAGGTTTTCTGGGATGTTTCGAGCAAAAAGTTAAAATTACACGCCCCAGGTCACGGGCGTGACCATGGGCGTGTAACCTACGAAATACTCCAGACCTGCCTCTGCAACTCCGGGGACGCTCCGTAAAGTTTTCGCCAAGTACACGCCCCAGGTCACGGCCGTGACCAAGGGCGTGACCCAATGTCACGGCCACGACCCGCCACAAGCATCCGGAGCACGCCGCCACGTCAATTAAAATTACACGCCCTCGGTCACGGGCGTGACCAAGGGCGTGACATCCAGCACACGGGCGTGACTTTTCCCGCGCCAATTTCCCGCCGAAGCTTCCCGCCAGCAGCACTTAATTGAGATTACACGCCCTAGGTCACGGGCGTGACCTAGGGCGTGACACGTCCGTAACGTCTGCATTGAAGCCAGATGGCGCCTTCTCCGCTCACAGCAAATCACGCCCCTTACACGCCCTTGGTCACGGGCGTGACCAAGGGCGTGTAACACCAAAAATTCAGCTATTTAAAGGGAGCTTTTCCAGATGTTTGGGGACAAATTTTGGGAGTTCTAAGTTTATTTTCTTGCACTGTTTTTGTCATTCTTAAGCTTGTAATCTTCCTTCTTAGCTTGCACTTTCATTTCAGGTTTGTAACTTCTTGTTTCCTAGTTGTAATTTCTTTTCAATTAATAAAATAGTACTTTTTCTCTTATTCTACTCTCAATCTTCATTATGCACTTCTTGTATTTCATCAATTCCTCCATCTCCATGAGTAGCTAAATTTTATTAGTACTCGGCCGAGATGATCCAAGGAAAATATAATTCATAATTTAGTTTAGAACTTCTTTTTTCTCTTATTTAGATCGCTTAAGATTTATCCTTGAATTTATATTGATTGAGATTATATTATCGATATATAATCCCATTCTTGTTTTCGTAGTCTAATAATCGAGAGGTTTTGAGTTCGAATCGATCATTTCAAGGATAAAGAGATTTGAATGCACTCCTCGAGAGAGGACGACATAAATCTCCCGGATTGGAGTTATATCCAATAGAGGGGTTCACTTCGATAAAGCGAGTTTTAGGGGTTTCGATTCTAGAACGAGAGTTCGATTGATCAACCTAAACTCAGTTAGGCGTATCCTTGAGAGAGGTACGTTTATAAATCGGGAACCTCCATGGTCAAGTATTTCTTTTAAAGAGAATTAGAAGTTATATTTCTTTCTTTATTTATTTTTTCCAAGGTGATTCAAGGTTGAGTGCTAATCCTTCTTATCATAGTTTTAACAATTTATTTCTCTTTCTTGCAACCAACCAACCCAAGTTTCTTTCGATAAAATAATAGAGATTTTCCGAAGTAAGAGTACTCAACCGCCCCGAGTCTAATACGACCTTGTTTTAACAACCTATACTACATTCGATACGGTACACTTGCCGTTATCGTTTGCAAGCATAGTTTTGCGCATCATATCCCAACTGGCGCTTCAAGTAGAGATGCTGAACAAGAAAGTAACGGAGATGACTGCTGCCTCCGCCATTCAGGTACATGAACATGCAAATGCTGCTGCTGCTGCTGCCGAGCAGGTGGATTATCTGGGGAACATACCCAGGCCTTCTCAAAACAATTTTAATATTTTTTCTGCTTTTTCTGCTCCTCCTGGTTTTAATGCTGCGTCTAATTCATATCACCCTGGATGGCGTAACCATCCTAATTTTTCGTGGAGTAATCTTGCAAATGCCGCACGTCCACCACATGATTTCCCTCCACCACTACAACAAAATCAAAATCAAAATTGTCCAAAACCTCCATCTTTGGAGGAAATGCTTTCAAAATATATAAATTCGAACGAGGCGACCATTAGAAATTTAACAGGATTAATGAAAAATCTCGAAACCACGGCCGGCCAACTAGCTAAGGCCATCTACGAGAGACCACCTGGGACTCTTCCCTCAAATACTGAGCCAAACCCAAGGGAACATGTGAAAGCGATCACTCTTCGGAGCGGCAAAGTAGTCCACGAGCCCACCACCAGGGAAGAGCCCGAGGTTTTTGCCTCTCCTGCTGCTGAACAAATCATCATTAAAGAAACTGATTTTGAAAAAGAAAAAGAAGAAGTTGTTTTTGAAAAAGAAAAAGACCATTTTCAAAGTGCTGCTCTTGATTCTACAAAAGATTTTCCGCCGCCTCCCTACCCCGCTAATCTTAGGAAAGATAAGTTAGATGATCAATACCAACGCTTTCTCGAAATTTTTAAACAAATCCACATAAATTTGCCGTTTTATGAAGCGATAAGTCAAATGCCGAAGTATGCGAAGTATCTTAAGGACTTGTTAACGAACAAAAGGAAATTAGAAAATTTATCCCAAGTAACATTGAACGAAGAGTGCTCGGCGGTCATAAAAAATTCAAACCTTCCTAAAAAGATAAACGATCCGAGTAGTTTTTCGATTCCTTGCATTTTTGGAAATCTGTTCATGAAACACGCGTTAGCGGATTTAGGTGCGAGCATCAACTTGATGCCATTTTCTTTATTTAAGAAGCTAGGATTGGGCACTCTCAGCCCTACGCGTATGAGTATTCAGTATATCCGTTAGGTATCGTTGAAGACGTGCTAGTGAAGGTCGACAAATTCATCTTCCCAGTGGATTTTGTCATTCTTGATATTGAGGAGGACGTCGACGTCCCTCTTATCCTTGGTCGTCCCTTCTTAGCCACCTCTCGAGCGGTCATCGATGTAAGTAACGGGAAACTTCTTCTTCGGGTAGGAGATGATGAGGTCGCATTTTCTATTAACGAATCCATGAAAAACTCTTTAAAAAATGACGACTCATGTTTTTTCGTAGATGAGATAATTGACGATTCTCCTTTTCTTCTTTCAAATATTTCTGCAAATGAATTTTCTGCGTCCTTTTCTGATAATTATCTAACTGATTTTGAAGACACGGTTATGTCTGTGCAAACAAATTTTGAAAATCCACCAATTTTTCGACAAAAAAATTTTGAAAATCTCGTTTTTGAAAAAGAAAGTTTTAAAAAATTCTTATGACGAACCACCCACTCTTGAACTCAAACCACTCCCCGAACATCTTAAGTATGCTTTTTTGGAGAACAATTCTAAATTGCCCATTATAATCTCGGCGTTTCTTTCTCAATCCGAGAACGATCAACTAATCGAAGTGCTACAAAAGCATCGCCGAGCTATAATGTGGCAAATATCAGATATTTCTGGCATAAGCCCTTCTTTTTGCACCCAAAAAATTTTCGTTGAAAATAATTCTAAAACTGTAATCCAACCTCAACGCCGTCTTAATCCGAATATGAAAGAGGTCGTGAAATGAGAGGTTCTTAAGTTGTTAGATGCGGGGATAATTTATCCAATTTCTGATAGTAAGTGGGTTAGTCCAGTTCAGGTTGTACCTAAGAAGGGTGTGATCACAGTAGTAGCAAACGAGAATAATGATTTAATTCCGACTAGGACGGTGACAGGATGGAGAATGTGTATCGACTACCGTAAGTTAAACGATGCCACTCGTAAGGATCACTTCCCCCTCCCCTTTATCGATCAAATTTTAGAATGCTTGTCCGGGCATAGTTTTTATTGTTTTCTCGACGGTCTCTCGGGATATTTCCAAATCCCTATTGCACCCGAGAACCAAGAGAAGACAACATTCACATGTCCTTTCGGAACTTTTGCATACCGTAGGATGCCGTTCGGTCTTTGCAATGCACCTGCTACTTTTCAGCGGTGTATGTTAGCAATCTTCGATAAGTATGTTGAAAATATAATGGAAGTGTTTATGGACGATTTTTCTGTTTTCGGCGACTCTTTTTCTTTATGTTTAGAAAATTTGGCGAAGGTTTTAGAGAGATGTGAAGAGACAAACTTAGTTTTAAACTGGGAGAAGTGCCATTTCATGGTGCGAGAAGGTCTAGTCTTAGGTCACAAAATTTCTGCTAAGGGAATCGAGGTCGATCAAGCTAAGATCGAGGTGATCGAGAAACTGCCGCCGCCTACGAACGTTAAAGCGATTAGAAGTTTTCTAGGGCACGCAGGTTTTTATCGACGTTTTATTAAGGATTTTTCAAAAATCACCAAGCCACTAACCCAACTTCTAGAAAAAGATATTCCTTTTAACTTTAACGAATCATGCTTAGCTGCCTTCGAATTAATAAAATACAAATTAATTAATGCTCCGATTATGATTGCTCCAGTCTGGGATTTGCCGTTCGAAATTATGTGCGATGCGAGTAGCTTTGCGGTAGGTGCGGTGTTAGGACAACGAATAGCTAAAAATTTTCACCCCATCTACTACGCTAGCAAAACACTCAATTCGGCACAAGAGAACTACACAACAACTGAAAAAGAACTCCTCGCTATTATTTTCGCTTTTGATAAATTCCGACCTTATATTACGCTCTCTAAAGTTATCGTTTTTACGGATCATTCCGCTTTGAAGTACCTCCTTTCTAAACCGGACGCCAAGCCGCGTCTCATACGTTGGATCCTCTTACTTCAAGAATTCGACTTGGAAATTCGGGATAAGAAAGGAGCGGAAAACCTAGCGGCTGATCATCTTTCTCGTCTAGAAAATCCAGAAATAGGTATTTTGAATGAAAATTTTCTTAGTGATTCTTTTCCGGATAAACAACTCTTAAATGTTTCCTCTTCTACCCCCTGGTTTGCCGATCTGGCCAATTATCTTGTGGCCCGCGTCCTCCCAAAAGAGTACTCGACTCAGCAAAAGAAGAAATTCTTTTCTGATTTGAAGTACTATTTTTGGGAGGACCCTTTTCTATTTCGCATATGTGCGGACCAGGTGGTAAGGAGGTGTGTTTCTCGGAAAGAAGGCAACAAATCTTAAAACATCTTCATGAAGGTCCGACTGGCGGGCATTTTCAAGCGAACCGCACCGCCCACAAAGTGCTTAGTGCTGGCTTCTATTGGCCAAGCATATTTAAAGATGCATAAACCTTTGTGAGCGGATGTGATCGGTGCCAGCGGACCGAAAATATTTCTAGTAAAAATGAAATGGAACAAAATTACTTTCTCGAGTGTGAAGTTTTTGACTTATGGGGAATCAATTTTGTAGGTCCATTTCCGTCAAGTTTAGGTAATAAATATAGTTTAGTCGCTGTTGATTACGTTTCTAGATGGGCAGAGTCCCAAGCTTTACCAAGTAACGACGCTCGAGTCGTTGTTTCGTTTTTGAAAAAATTATTTTCTTGCTTTGGTTTTCCTCGTGCGATCGTTAGTGATAGGGGGAGTCATTTTTGCAACGCCCAACTCGCAAAAGTTTTAACTAAGTACGGCGTTACGCATAAATTATCCACCGCATATCACCCCCAAACTAACGGTCAGGTCGAGGTAGTCAATCGCGAAATTAAAAGAATTTTAGAAAAAACCATTTCTATATCTCGCAAAGATTGGTCGTTAAAGTTAGACGATGCTCTTTGGGCCTATCGGACAACGTACAAAACCGCTATCGGTTGTACTCCTTTCCGATTGGTCTATGGAAAATCGTGTCATCTTCCGGTAGAAGTAGAACATCGTGCGTACTGGGCGTTAAAATTTTTTAATTTCGATCCGCACTCGGTCGGTGAGCATAGGAAAAATCAGTTAAATGAACTCGACGAGTGGCGAGCGTACGTGTATGAAAACAATAAAATTTATAAAGAACGTACAAAATATTATCACGGTAAGAACCTTCGTCACCCTAAAACTTTTAAACCAGGCGATCAAGTTCTTCTTTTTAACTCGCGCTTACGTCTTTTTCCTGGCAAACTTAAATCTCGTTGGTCTGGGCCTTTTACGGTCAAACAGGTTTTTCCTTATGGCACTGTGCTTCTCTCGCACCCGGATAAGGGTGATTTTAAAGTAAATGGCCATCGTCTGAAGTTGTATTTTTCGAATGATTCTGTTTCTCCGGCTGTGGAGCGTCTTTCTTTTATCTCTTAATGTTTATTTCCTTTTTTTTTGAACTCTCTTTTATTATGGACAATTTATTATAAGACTTTTTTTTATTATTTAAATAATTTCTATTGCTGTAATAATGAACATTCTTGGGAGTTTGCCCAAAGTCTCCTTTTTCTGCTTTTATTTTGTTTTTGCTCTTCCTCCTGGTGGCCAAGCAAGCGCAAGTTCGTGATCGCCGCTCCAATGTTGCTGATTTCAAGAATGATCGAGCCAAGCCCGCTGATGATAAAGTAAATTAAAGCGCAAGCATGAGGGAGCGACATCCGCATTTCAGCCTCAATAACCCGGTGAAGTCCTGTTCTTTTTATTTTTACTTTACTTTACTGCATTTTTGTCTTCTTCCTCCTCTTCTCCTTCTCTTTCTCATTTTTTTTCTTTTTCATTGAGGACAATGAAAGATCTAAGCATGGGGGAGGGTTGAGTTCTTTCTTTTTCTTTCCTTTCAAAAAAAAAAACAAACAAAAAAAAATTTTGAAAAAAAAAAAAAATTTAGTGTAGTTATTAAGTCTCTTAATAGTACTATTTTCTTCTTTAGCTTTATTAAAAAAAATCCAAAAAAAACTAGAAAACTAAAAAACCCAAAAAAAAATCAAAATCCAAAAAAAATTTTTGAAAATCAAAATAAAAAATTATTGTCTATCTTTATTTTTATGTTTCTTCTAGTAGTGTGTATGCCCATGCGGTTCTTTAGTTTTAAGTAGAATTTCTTGAATCAGTTTTCTAAATTTATTATTCTAACATAGTTTAGTTTTACTATTTTCTACTTCTTAAATATAGGCATCCATTTTTCTAGTTCTTAAGTTAGCAAAGTGTAGTATTTCTCTTCATTCGGTTTTGTTGCGTATGAACGGTTGCTAGTTAACGTTATCGCTTTTTCATTTTGGGGTAATGCTTTCTTGGTGTCTAGAACTTGTCTTTAGCGACTCTCGAAGCATTTGCGTTGTTTGTTCATGATCTTTAGAAATGATTTAGGCCATCCTTTTGACCCGTTCGAGCCTTTTTTGCCCACCGAAAATTTTACCCTTGCTAAAATAATTTTGGGCCTTTTCTTCTTTTCTTTGTTTAACTCCACCTTCCAATTTTCACCAAAGCCAAAAGGCCCTTCCTATTTCACACTAGACTTTGAGCTTTATTTAAATATCATTATTGTGATGGGAAGTATTTTTGAAAAATGAAAAGGAAATTTTTAGTTCGCATTTGGAGCTCTCTTTTGTATAATAAAAAAAAATAAAAAAATGATTATCAAAGAAGAAAAAAAAATGAAAATGAAATCCCCCCCAAAAAAGAAGAAGTTATTTTTGGCCAAGTATGAAAAGAAAAATTTTATGGCCTTGTGTTTTTTTTCCTTTAGTTTGAATTGGAGAAAATGACATACTTGTCATTTTTCATTCTTGAAATTTTATGTTTATTTAAAGCTCACCCTTGGTTTAGTGTGTTAGCCATCGTCTTTATCCTTGAATTCTAATTCCTAATCATTTACCTAAGCCAAGTATTTACGCCTATTAAGCCCTTTTGATCTTTAGAACGTGACACAAACCAGCGTAGTGGAGAGTGTGTGAACGGACAAGCCTATGGCCACCATCATTGATGGATTTCTTTGGAGATTATCTTGAGATGATTTAGGGGTAATCGTTATTCTAGCAACCTAGTAATTCGTTCAATGCGCCATTTATTTAGAATCACTGCTTTTGTTTTTCTTATCCTCCTAAATTTTGGATGCCTTGTTTTAGGAATTTAGAAACGCGTAATCCTCCTTTATGTTTTAATAATATTTTTAGGTCTCTTCTTTCAAGTTTTCTATTTTGAATTTCTCACCTCACTAGTTGTTAGCATAGAAATTAGGATAGTTTAATTTTCCACATTTTGGTTTTCTTAATTATACAACTTAAAAATTATTTTACTTTTTGTTTCCCCTCTATTTTGATTTCTTTTTGCTTGGGGACAAGCAAACTCTTAAGCATGGAGGAGTTTGATAAGTAGTTTTTAGTCATCGTTTTTAGGCTAGTTAAATTTGTTATTTTCCTTATTTTTATCTTTTGATATGATTTTATGTATGTTCGTTTTAATTTTTGTTGTTTTGTTTTGTTGTTATAATTTCTAATTTTATGTATGTTTGTATTTTTGTTTTGTTTAGGTGGTGTCTTATATTTGTTTAATTTTATATTTTCTTGTTTCAAACTAATGGTTTTAAGTTGTATTAATTTTGTTGGTTTAAATTAAAAGATGAAGTCCAAGCCAATGTTGGTGCAACCATGGTGCAGCCCAAGAACAATCAAAGTCGAGCCTCTTGTTGCTGTCCAAGTCCATCCATTTTGCTGAATTCCTACAGCCCGAGAACAGCCCATTGATGCAAACTGGGCCCATGCATGCATCCCCCTTGATGATTCAAGTGCAGTCCACCTTGAAGCAATGCAGCCGGCCACCTCTATGTTGCTGCCCAGCCCGTGCATTTTCAAACAGCAGGCCGCCTCCATGTCCAGTCCAGCTGCTCACTCCTTGTAGTACGACCCACTTCCTTCATCCTTGTTGCTGTCCAGCCCGTGCCATCCAATCCCTGCAGCAGTCCGAGCCATCTTCAAACAGCAGCTCCTCCTCTACCAGCCAGCCCACCACCTTTGCATTACTCCCCATGCATGCATTTCCAATGCCTTGGCCGACTCCCCCTTTCTCTCCCCTCCTATTTACTTCACATTCACCCCCCTTTTCCTCTCTCTCTCCTCTTTCAACACTCATCCATCCCCCTCTTTTATTTTAATTTTCTATTTTATTTTTCTAAAATATCATTCATGCATGAGACCCCCTCTCTCTCCTCTCCTCTCTCTCTTCCCAATTATTCCATGCATGCATCTCCCCCTTTGTCTTCCTCCATCTAGAACCTTCCCCCTCTCCTATAAATAGAGCCCTTGTCTCAAGCATTGGGAGAGGTTGGAGAGTGGAATGCAAAAGAGAGTTCTAGTCTAAGTCTTGAGAGTTCTTTTTGTTATTGTTATTTTTGAATCATTGTACTTTTTTTAGTAGTTTAATATTGTCTTTTTAATATTGTTGTGTACCTCTTTCCTTTATCATCAATGAAAATGTTTTCTTTCTTCATTATTGTTGTTTCTACTTCGATTATGCGTAGCTAAATCTTCTTTAGCATTCGATCGGGAGGATCCATGAAGTGAGATGAGAGTTATCTTTATTTTCTAGTTTTACTTTTGCTTAATTTTTTTCGATCCTTCTTTGATTAATATTTCGTATCGACTCCGTATTTCCGGTATACGGTAGTAGACCCTTGATCTCATTTCATAGTAGTCGAGAGATTCATTGATTTGAAAGATCGCTCAAAGAAGGAAGGAGTTGCACGCACCCCTAAAGATAGGATGACGTAAATCCTCCGGATTGGAGTCAAATCCAATAGTGCGGTTCACTTCGATATTGCGACTTTAGACCTGTTTGATTTGCGAAGAGATTCCGATTAAACCGTCTTTAAGTTAGGAGATTTAGTGCTCTAGCGAGACTATCTCTCATTTTCGGAACCGTCACGGTCAAGAATTATTTTGCAATCGTAGAACTAAGTTTTATTTCTCTCTCGTCTCTTTTCATGGTGATTCTTTGATCGAACGCTAGTTTTCTCTTCTGAATTTTAGTTTAAGTAATCTCGTATTTTAATTCTCAAAATCATCAACCAATCGTACGGTAGGATAATAGTTAAAAGCGTGAGTAGTAATACTTGACAGCCCCGTGTTTTAAATACGACCTTGGTACTACAATTCGATAGGTACACTTGCCTCTTCGGGTTGATAGTCAATCTTAATCACCAATGTGGAGGACAAATCCTCTATCAAAAGAAATCCAGTAGCAAGCTCCTCCAAACCAGAGACCTCTCCTCCACTGGTAAATGGTTGTTGCTCCACTCAAAGAAGGGAGCAGGGATGCTTCAAGGAAGACAGATCAGGCAGACCCTGTGGGATGAAGGCTAGCTTGAGGAAGGTAATCTCACCCTCCAACAAGAATGCTGGGTAATCCAATCTTTGGTGTCTCAAGAATGGGCGCTCCACAAGTGGAGCAAGGCACATGCCAAAGACCTCAAAGGTACCTCAGAAAGTTATGAGGAGGCAGGAACTTGCTGAGCTCAGAGTAGAGAAGAAATCCTTAAAGAAGAATGACTCTAGAAGGGAAACTGTGAATGGTGACAGCAAACATCACATCTACCATCAGCACAGTTCACCTTCTTTGATGCATTCATTTGTTCACACACAAAGAACTCCTGCTCACACAGTCAGTCAGAAAAGGAGATACAACAGGTTTAAATGTTGGTGATGTGGAAAGACCGGACACTTTGCGATTGATTGTTGGTACAATCCAACTGCTCCAAGGGCAACGAATGCCAAACCTTCAAATCGCCCTGTTCGTTATCATTGTGCATATCCTGGAGTAATTAAATCCAGTATGCCCGTTAAAGCTAACAATTTCCTAGGACCCAAATTTACTTGGGTACCTAAGGGCTTGTAATCTCATTTTGCAGGTAGTCCAAGGGCCCACCAGAAGCAAATCTGGGCCTTGGACAAGGTGGCTGTTCTGACCCACAGGCAGAACAGCGAAATCTATTTACTAACAAACTTAGTGCAGGTCATCCTACTAAAAGGGGCCTAAAAAGCTGACGTTAGCTAAATAAGTCTTGGAATCTATAATCGTCGATACAAAAATGAGTTACGACGACACAATAGACGTTACGACGACAAAGGAGCAAGTTGGGAGGATGCACATCCAAGGATCATTTCGACGACAATAAGTGTATCGTCAAAATATAATCGAGCTATTTATCACAGGATTAGATCAGTCCATCGGAGCCGTCTGATCGCTCTCTTTCCTTCAAAGGTACGTGCCTCTTCACCTACCGGCACTATAAATAGAGTGAATGCTCGAGAATAAAAATTACGCTATCATTTGCCCTACACCATTCCGTCGACAAACCCCCGCTTCGTCTCCGACGTACTGCCTTCTCTCTCACTCCGAATCAATGGCTCCCAAGAAAGAAGAGGTGATCTCCGGCTGTGAACTCCAGCGAGGGGGCTTCAATGCCTGCTCAAATGAGATAAGGTCAGTAATAGGGTTTCTGGAGGCATCAGGACTGGAATATCTCCTATGCGAACCCTCGGTTCTTCTCCACTATGAATTAGCAGAATTCTTCGCCGAAGCAAGAATCAACCACACCGAATCAAAGATCAAGTCCAAGGTGGGAGCTAAGAAGGTTAAGATATCTGCGAAAAGTCTAGAAAAAGCGCTGCATCTGCCAAGAATCCAAGGGGGAGAGGAAGAAGAAGAGCTGACCTCGGAGGATGTGTCTGCAAGCTATACCTCGTGCGGCCACACAGGAAAGACCTACGGGTCCATTAAGAGAGCGGAATTTAATCAGAAGGGGAAGCTGCTGTACGACATTGTTGGCAAAGTTCTGTTGTGCAAACCTAGGTCCCATGACCGAATCTCCAAAGACATGTTCGTTGTCATGGCCCGGATAATCCACTCTAATAAGAAGACCAACTGGAGTGAGTTCCTCTTCCAGAGAATGAAGAACACCCTGAAGTCCCCTTCCTACGGAAGAATACTATCCCTCTACCTTCTAAACACCCAGAGTGAAGCATTGAATAAGAGAATGGGAGTTCCTCTACACTACTCCAAGAGGATGGATGCAAAGATGCTAGATCGATGGGATAGGTCTATCCCTAAACCATCATCTAATGTCCAGTCTGCTCCAAAGAAACAAACATCCCCAACAGACCACTCAGAAAAAGAAGATTCATCCAGCAACTCTAATGACTTACCACCACCCCCACAACTTCCTGGTACAACTGAGGGGGAGACTTCCACCCAAAGGGATTGTCCAGGAACAGTACCAGAACCTTCTCCCACAGAGGTTATTGATGAAAGTAGACACCCCAACTTGGGGAGTGTTCCCACTGAGGGGGAGTCCCAACTTGGGAGCTCAGCCCAAGACGCAGAGATGATTGATGGGGAGCTCCCGGCCGGAGGCTCAGCCCAAGGTAATGAACAAGTTGAGGGGGAGACCCAACTGGGGTACTCTGCCCTCGAAGATCAAGGAAATGCGCCCCTACCCCAGAAGATAGAGGCACTATGCCTGAGCCAACGGAAGACATCACTCTCTCAGACTGCCGAGAGTTAACAACAACATGTAAGATTGTGCTTACATGCCCTGGGGAGACAGTCCCGGAAGTTTCCAAGGGGAAGGCTAATGTAACAACCCATATCAGTGAAGAATCATCAACATATAGCTCTGAAGAAATTCCACAAGAAAGAGAAGAGGAAGACGAATAAGCTGCTGAGCCATCTTCGGCTCAGTCAGGTTCTCTTTTCCACATGATGTCAGCTCTACTAACTACTCAACGCAAACATCTAGAACAATTCATAGTAAAGACTGTGGATAATCTAAGGAAAGAAGTGAAGGGCGAGATCCAGAAAGTGAAGAAAGACATACTCCACCTCAACACGCAGTGCGCTCACTTCTACACTCTGGCAGCTCCGGCCATAGAAAAGATGAGCGAGGAAGTCAACAAAGTGGGACATCAAACCCACACAATCCTGACAAAGCAAGAAACATTCTCAAACAATGTGTACTATGGATTTGAGCAGATAGAAACAAATGCTACAAATAACAGAAATCAAATTCTGAATAGGGTCAATGAGAATGCTCATACCTTAGATACCCATCTGCTTGAATTAAGAAACAATTTGGATGTGATTGAAGAACACCTGCATGAACAGCTGGATCTAGTCAGAGAAGGACTTGAGGAAAGGGTAGTTGAACAAGCCCTAAAGGGGGAGAATAAGATAATAAACGCCGGTTCACAACAAGCGATGTGGATAACAAATCAAATAAAGCAGACAATGCAAAACCCCCCATCAACATATGAGGCTGTCAGCCCTTCTGCAAGCATTGAATCAGCTGAGTACGGAATAAAATTCGGAGAATCAACAACCTCCAGGAAAAGAAAGAGAATTCAGAGCAGCCAGTATCGGCAAAAGAGATTGAGGGAAATTGAGCTGGATCCACAGTCAGGAAGGTGGAGTCCCATCTCAAGAGAACTAATAACTGAATCATGGATCCAGTTTGGATACCCTCAGGAGGACTATCAGAGGGTATACCAGTCAGTTGAATGGCAGAAACATTAGAAGCAGCTGGAAAGGAGGAAGAATCACAAGCTAGCATTCCCACAAGGTCCTCCTCCCTCTCCTAAGAAGATTCCCCTGCCCATCAACTACTATCAGAGGCAAAGACAGAAAACTAAAGGGGCAAGCAGTAACAGACACTGATGGGGCACCAAATTAAAATTATTCTATTGGGGCAAATGAATGCTAATGTTTATTCATGAACATCTAATCTATTTATATGCTTGGTATCTTTTGTGAAGAACATTTAATCTATTTATGTGATTGCTGCTTTATGTGTGATGTTATTGTCTGAAATGATAAATCATTTAATGAGTGGCATTTATCATTGAGGTAAGTTAGGGCTTCTTCAAATAGGGGGAGATTGTTGGGAAAAGTGCCGAGCAGTTTTCCTGATTTGAAGAAGTGCTCAGCTCAATGATAAGTGCAAGATGTATTTAATGTCATATCCAGTTCATGCTTGCAGAGATCATACAATATGTCTTGTACCTTAGTTATTTCACTAAGTACAATTTCGTCGAACAAAGAATGAAATTCGTCGAATGAAGAATGAAGTTCGTCGAATGAAGAATGAAGTTCGTCGAACGCAGAGACGAAGCAGAAGCTAACACTGAGACTTGGCGAGTTTGTCGAACGAAGAATTGAGTTCGTCGAACGAAGAATGGAGTTCGTCTAACGAAGAATGAAGTTCGTCGAACGCAGAGACGGGACAGAAGAATGAAGTTTGTCGAACGCAGAATGCAGTTTGTCGAACGCAGAATGAAGGTTCGTCGAACGCAGAGAAGACATGAAGATATCAAAGGAAGGAATGTCGTCGAGAAGATGCAGTATCGCCAACATTATCAAAGTAGCCTCATCGCCGAGAAAATGCAGTATTGTTGACATCTTCAAAGAAGCCTTGTCGCTGAAAAGGCTAAGTGTGACTGATGGCGTTGGACATCGTCGTAAAGAAGGCATGACGTCGAGAAGACTGAAGAAGGACAGCTGAAGACAACCAGTGGCTGAAGCATTGTCTGTCGACATGATATCGCTCATGTTATCGAAAGCACAAAGTGATTACGACGACAGTCTGCAAGAAAGAAGATCACGACGACACAGTCAGAGATGACATATCATTGTATATGCAGAAACACTAGGATATCTCGTATCGTCGAGATATCAATGTCAGAGGCAGAAGCTAGAAGACTTGAAGATCCACCAAGGTCTAAGGCATCGTCAAAGTCCTGTCGTCGAGATATTATCCATATCGTCGAGACGTTGTCAGTATCAGCATAAAGCTGGAAATATCGTCGAGATGGAATTCAAATATTGCGGATGCGCTGTCAACATTTAATGCCGCCGCTTGATTGTACAATCAGCGCGTGCTCTTAAGGAATGGGCGTCTGACATTAAAAGGACATCATATGTGACCGTTAAGCGGCTCATTAGTCCTATAAAAGGGGAACAGTGATGCCCTAGAAAAATAGAAGAGTCTCAGAAAGAAAGATAAGAACGAAAAAAGAATCCCGCCGTTGCTTCTCAATACAACAGTACATTTCGCGGAGAAGAAGAAGAACAAGTAAAGAACAAGAATCAAGAGTTCTCAGAAGAATCAGTCATCTCCATTGACTGATAAGAAGTCGTTCCTCTTCTGGCTAAGAAAAGAGATTGAAGAAGAACTGTGCTTTCAAGATCTGAATCAGAAACATCTTCTTCAAGTCTAAGAAGTCGATCTCCATTAGGCTAAGTTGTCGGTCTTCATCAGGCAGAAGAAAAGTTTTTATTACTGTAAAACTTTTATTGTTGTAAGGCTTGAGGGCCTAAGTGTCTAGCTTGAGTGCTGGAGAGCTGTGAGGCTTGAGGGCCAGGGCAGTGGACTTGCGGGTCTGACGCCGTCTAGCTTGAGGGCTGGAGAACTGTGAGGCTTGAGGGCCAGGGATGTGGACTTGCAGGTCTGACACCGTCTAGCTTGAGGGCTGGAGAGCTGTGAGGCTTGAGGGCCAGGGCAGTGGACTTGCGGGTCTGACACCGTCTAGCTTGAGGGCTGGAGAGCTATGAGGCTTGAGGGCCAGGGCAGTGGACTTACGGGTCCGACATCGTCGATCTTGAGGGCTTGGGTGCAGTAAGGGCTTGCGGGCCTAGGCTGTAGGCACAGGACTTGCGGGTCTGTGTTGTGTAGGGCTTGAGGGCCTGTGTGTCGAGCTTGCGGGCTCGGGTGCTGTAGGGGCTTGCGGGCTTAGGCTGTAGGACTTGCGGGTCCGTGTTGTAAGGCTTGCGGGCCTGAAGTTTTGGCGGAGTTTGCCGAGCCTAGCACACTGCTAGGTAGGCGCAGAGGGAAAGAGGACTACTCAAGACACCCGGTCTTGAGGAACCTCTATATATCTTTGTGTGCTTTTCTGTGTTGTGCTTTCTATTATATAGATCTATTAATCAGAAATCAAGAACACCTAAAGTGGATAATATAATTTGAAAAACCTATTCACCTTCCCCTCTAGGTCATAAGTTGACACCCAATAAACAACAGGAGACTCATCGGGTCGACTCGCTACTTGATTAAGTGACTTGGAAAGATGATGAGCTCCTCCGCCTCCAGGTAAGCTAGGCCCCTAGGACGTGGATGGGTATTCCACCTCCAGTTGATTTGAAAAAGTGTTGAGTTCCTCCGCCTCCAGGTAAGCTAGGCCCATAGGACGTGGATTGGTATTCCACCTCCAGTTGGTTTGAAAAAGTGTTGAGTTCCTATGCCTCCAGGTAAGCTAGGCCCTTAGGACGTGGATGGGTACTCCGCCCTCAATTGGTTTGGGAAGGTGCTGGGTTCCTTCGCCTCCAGGCAAGCTAAGCCCCTAGGACGTAGATGGGTACTCCGCCCCCAATTAGTTTGAAAGGGTGTTGAATTCCTCTGCCTCCAGATAAGCTAAGCCCCTAGGACGTGGACCGACTCTCCTCTTCTGGTTGGTCTAACAAGTTGGTCTAAGGTATGACAAGATAGTAAACTCTCTCCATCATAGAAAGAGATCTCAAACCGGACAATTGCTATATTAGAATAGCGATGAGTTGAAGAAGCTAGAAGGTTCACCGAATAGTTGCGTGTTCAGGGATAACATAGATTACATAGGCAAGCGCTTTGCCCTTAATTGTTAGCACACGGACGAAAATACAAAGTAGTCATTGCTTATGAAAGATAAAAAAAAAGAGGAGGTTCCTAGCAACTCCGGCATTTAGGGGGAATAGCCGCCGCTGGAAGGGGACGAGCTGGGACACGCGGGGGAGGGGTAGAGCTCGAAAAGGATATCGCTAGCAGAGACCCCCCTCCAATCGTCCCGAAGGGCGTCCGCCCTATGAAGGGAAACCACCAAGGCCTCGGCCGTCTTCATCGCAATCTTCCTTCAGGAGCTCTTAGCCCTTGCAGAGGAAGGTGGGACGAGCGCGACCGTCCGCGAAGATCCACCTCTCCCCCCTCCCGCAACTACCTCTGGGCTTCAACAAGCTGAGCCCTCAGGTCATGCACCTCTCGATCTGACTACTCGCATCGCCTCCTGAGCGAGTCAGCAGCCTCTGGTCCCTGCAGGTGAAAAAGGTAAAGAGGTTACAGCCGCTGAAGAAAGGAGAGGTGAAGAAGAAGGGAAGGGCCACCAAAGCAAGCATGAACCAGGCCCCCCGATGACTGCTCTAGGAGCCTCTCAGAGGTGACTAGGCGTGTGGTGAGGTCAGCAACCCTCTCTTCGGCAACCTGACTCGACACATCGGCTTGCCTCAGCTTCTTCGAGAGACTAAGACCTCGGCGGATAGTCATATGCGAGAGTTTGGCTGCACGAAGCAGGGCTTGCGAGCTCATGCAGGCAAGGTCACGCATGGACTTTTTCTTGTAGGCAGCCGCATCCTGCCGGCCATAGAGGCCAAAGGAGAGGTTATACACGACATCCCCGAGAGGTTCACTCTCTATCTAGGAGGGTTGATGGGAGGTGATCGAGACCCAGTTCGTGGCCTCATCCCAGTGAAGGATAGGGTCACCGAAGGATTCAGTGACGTTCCCCCCATCTCGAAGTTGGGGTGGTTGGCCAACGCGTCAGGATCACTCGGTTCCCCCTTCTCCCTCGGCGCTACAACTCAGCCCTGCCTGCGGACAACCTTTCCCCGCCGCATTGTTGGTCCTCTTGGCAGGGAAGAAGGCATAGCCTCCTCCACCACCTACTCCTTCTCTCTCCGTTGCCTCGGCACGGGAACCTTCGGGTCGGAGGCGCAAGCAGCGGCAGCCTCCTTGACGAACCAGCGGGAAGATGAAGAGCTCCCCCTTGCAAAGGGAGGGTGCCGTGGAAGAGTCCGCTCACCCGCGTGAATCAAGGTAATGGTAAGTATCCACAGGTATGCGTGAGAAAGGTAAAAAGAAGGGGGGGGGGGGTGGGGGAGCATCAGAAGGGAGAGGATACCTGTCCCAGGCTCAACGTAGGTAAGCCGGTCGATGTTCCTCTGGAGGTGCTCGACCTCGAAGCTCGCACCCTCAAGATAGCTATGAAGCACGGCTGCCTCCCCACCTAAGCGAGGGGCCTTGCAGGCCTTCTCAGACCTCTGGATGGGTGAGAGGGGAATGTCACCAAGGTCACCTTGGATGAACACAAAGGTGTCGTTCCAGTGATGGACCTTGTTGGAGGTCTCGCACACCTTCACGTGCGTGCCAGTAAGGAAACATACCCCATCAGTGGTCGCTCGGAAGACGAACACTTTGCGAAACACGGTTAGGTCGAACTCAACCCGTTCCTTTCGCAGGTAGCAGGCATAGGCCGTTAACATCGAGATCGCGTTCGAGTTGACCTGAGCCGGGACTACGCCGAAGTAGTTCAGAAACTCTTTCACCTCAGGCCATAAGGGAAGCCGTAGGACAGCTTCAAAGTGGGCAAGCGGGAAGGCGAGCCAGTCCTCATAGAAAGAGTTAATGGCCTCACCTTGTGATGGATGTCGAGACGTTCACCCCTCAGGAAGGTAGGATCTCTTGAATGCTAAGAACTCCTCTTTAGATACATTCCCTTCAGGAAAGGAATATTCGGAAAAATTGGCCGCGCTTTGCTCCCGACCATTTCTAGCGACAGGAGGGCGGTTGGGAGCCATCTACAGGGTAAGGAAGAAAGAAGAGAGCCGACCTCAAGGGGAATGCAAAACAAAGAAAGGGGGGGGGGGGGTATTTATAGGGGGGATCAAAAGTGGGGGAGTGAACCATGAGGTCCACTCAGCCGGGGCACGGGCGAGCGGACCATGATGTCCACTCGCCCGGGACACGGGCGAGTGAACCATGAGGTCCACTCGCCCGGTGTATGGGAGTGGTCCCCGTGGACCACTCGCCCGGCAGAGGTGTGCGGACCCTATGGTCCGCTCGCTTGGTTCAGGGGCGAGGACCTCAAGGTTCATTCGCCCATGCTTCCCCCTAACCCCACTCCTCTACCTCATCTAGAGGGCACCCATCTAAGGCCTCTACCCCTCGTCCTCTGATATACTACCTCAGCATCATGACTCTTACCCTGGCATTTAATTATCAAACACACGATGACCTGCGAAGCACGAATGAACGAAAGCAACGAAGCATTATGGCAGAAACAGAGCAAGGTAAATGCATCCGGTCGCAAGGTGAACTGAACCACCATGCAAGGCTAATACCTATTATTACATAGCAAGTAGAAAATCGCAAATAAAGGCCGATCAGCGTGGCGTCCGCTTCCAGAAACCCTGATCCTAGGTGCACGACGTCACCCCATGCATAGACCCGATGCATTCCTTCGTTGCATCGGTGCGAATGGTAGCCTCTACCCGACGAATGTGGTCTGCGAGTGGCACAACTATGCCTCCGGACACAAGACGGACCCCCCTCCCTAGCGTGAGTGTTGTGAGCAAGCACTACCTCTCCCTCCCCCTGCCATTGAAGGTGAATGGTGAGGTGACCTTTAGTGCCCTCCAAGGTGCCCAGGCTCAGCATTGGCTTGGGAGGGGAAGTTACTTGTGAGCTTTCGGGTATGTGGTGGGACCTCCAAGCTGCAGCTTAAGGGGTCCATTTGCAGACTTAGGTGTTCTTCAAGAGCAAGGTTTTACGGTTCATAGTGACTGGTCAAGGGTCTAGCTCGGGTCAAGTAAGGGTTAGCTGCATCTACCTTTCGAACGTCGAGACCAGTTCTCTGGTTTCAATAGCAGCTACGAAAGTAAAATAGCTACAAAAGTAAACTTAACTTATATGAATGCCCATACAACTTATAAGTTAAGGGATCTGGCGCTAAGGTAAACTCATCGTATAAAAGAGCCCATACTAATTTATACGATGAGGTCTTATTTATGAAATGATGCTATGCTATGCAATGCAATGATGCAACTCACACACTCGACTCTGTACGTACAGAATTTTTGTTAGTTCCCTCTATTTGAGTGTGTCACCTCAGGTACCCAGTTGAGGCAAACAGTGCAGTGGATCGGGCTTGTCCACTTCTAGGCTTATGTCCCAGCCTAGACCTTACGTATGCCCCTAAGAACACACAGGGTATCCGCATACTATCTAGTAAGCACCACCTCTATCCCTCTTTCCGAGTCTCTGCTCAGGTACACACCATTGAGGCAAACAGGGGCAGTGGATCGGGTCTTCCACTCCTAGGCCAGTATGACACCTTCCAACCTAGACCTTACATACGCTCCTGAAGAACACACCAGGGTATCCACGTACTATTGGGTGAGTACCGCCTCTTAATTATATTTCCCTAGCCTCCAGCTTGCCGGATGATGGCGCAAATCTCACACACCGCTATAGGCGGTAACTTGACTGCGACACGAAACGGCAGTGTACCGATCGTTCAAGTAATAAATGTTGGGAATAAATCCCCGAGTGTCGGTCTCTTGAGGAACACAATAAGGTGGAGTTTACTATTGAGGCAGGACTTGAGATCGAAGTCCTTAAATCGGATGGATTGCGGGGGAGTTGGGTTGGCTTTTGGAAAACAAAATAAAAGCTAACAACTACTCCTATGCAATGCCGCTATGCAAAGCTTCGCTTGGCGGGATGGAAACTAGGCAGGCCTTGAGCGCGCTGCGTCGCAAGGGCGGATGGACGAGAAGGCTAATGGAATCGAACTATGCAGGCCTTGAGCGCGCTGCTTCGATAGGCGAATGGATTACGGGCCGCGATGCCACGCTTCGGTAGGCGAATGGGCGAGTAGGCTAGTGGAATGAGGGTCGCAAGCACCTCTTCGACAAGCGCGCCACTAGCAATTGCTAGTGCGGCACCGGACACGATGGTGGGATGGAGGATGGAATGGGGCGCACCTCAAGCAACTCAAATAACAAGCATTTCACAAATACAAGAAATATATGGAAATACAAATTAGTTCAAGTGCAACTTCATCAAAATATACAAGATCTAACTATTACAACAATCAATAAAAGGAGAACAAGGCAAGAAATCGACCGAATCCGAAGGCTCGTTGAAGATTCACGGTTGGAATCGCCGGGTTGTCAATCCGCGTCCAAGCTCGGTCCACAACTACGTCCGGGGTAGAGAGAGCTGTCACTACTCTCCAATGGACCCGTCTTCTTCGTGTCACGATCCGGTAGAGGTTGCAAACTTCCTCTTGCTTGACGGTAATGGCGGCTAGGTCTTCCTTTGGAGCTCTTGGATGAAGGAGAAGGCCGAGAGGAAACTCCGGCGAAGATTTGGCGTTGAAAGCTTGCCCGGAGATCCTCCCTAAGGTGGGCGACGATGGAGGGGCGAAGTCGGACCAAACCAGGCGGAAAACGGCGGAAGAAAGCGGGGTGATTCTGACCTAATTCGCGAGCAGCGTTATTTATAGGCGCTGGAATTAAACAGTGCGCACGGTCGTTGGCGCACGACCAGTGGTCGTGCGCACTAGAATCCTGTGATCGTGCGCTCTGCCTGGACGGAACCTGCAAAGACAGAAATTATAAAATAAAATGTTCACACGACCAGTGGCGCACGACCGGTGGTCGTGCGCACTATCGTCGGTGGTCGTGCGCAATACAGCAAACAGAACTCAGAATTTTAATGATAAGTGCGCACGAGCAGTGGCACACGACCGGTGGTCGTGCGCACTAGCATCGATGGTCGTGCGCACTGCTCCAAACAGAACTCATGAAAAAGGCATTAAGTGCGCACGATCAGTGGCGCACGACCAGTGGTCGTGCGCAGTAGAACCAATGATCGTGCGCAGTGTTCCTGTGCAGAATTGCACCGGGAACACCTGCACGACTACTGTTCCAGCGTACAACACTAATCTAGCCACTGAAAGTGACACTTAACCGCACATGAAAACTACTAACGAAGATAGAAATGAAATCACACCAAAATAGGCCTAGAAGTGCACTTAGCATAGACTGATCAATATGAACTATAACAGGGCTAAAGTGCGGTGAAATGACTGAATAAATGGCCCAGATGAGTCCGTAAATGTGTATATGATCAGGACTCATCACACCCCCAGACTTAACTGTTTGCGCGTCCCGAGCAAACAAATTCTAAGCGAACTAGGAAAGAACAGTAGATGGCTTAAAACTACAATACAGAGTACCATGCGAAGTCGCATGCTCACGTGCATAAGAAGAATAGTAGAGAAGATTTCTGATTATATAAACAGTTTATATATTTCTAAAAGAGTAAAAGCATATTACAACTACTCAAAATGGTGAACAGCGGTGAATCGTTCGGTCATGCATACGGAGAAAGTAAACTAAACACTGAGATGAGCATTGCTCAAGATTGGGGTGCGGGAAAAACTCCACTGAAATCCATCAGTGTCGGTGACCATAGGCTTGCCCGGTCACATTCTCTCCACGGCACTGGTTTGACTCAAATGCGTGAATCAATAGGACTTTAGGTTTTAAATGGGGCTTGGGTTTAGGTGAGGATAAACAAAGATAAAAACGACGGCTCAAGCACTAAACCCAAATGAGCTAATGCAGGAAACTATCCTCATTCGCCACACAAACACGCGGGTACACAACACCCCCAGACTTGAACTTAACAGCATGGGTGTGTGCACCGCCTACTCCCAAACATATATTTTTACACAGATTTTTCATTAAAGCTCAACTCCTTTTTCGTTTCTTTTTACTTCTTTTCTTTTTCCCATTTTTTTTTCTTTTCTTTTCTTTTCAAAACATTTTCAGCAAATTTATCAATGTTGCACATCCACATATTCACAAAAGTATCACAACATCAACACCCCAACCCATGAAAATAATAAACAGCTAAAGCTCAGATTTGGGCGTGCGACTAGGATTGGCTTTTAGGCTTTGGTGAAATGAAAGTGGGGCTGAATCAAAGAACGGGTAGGCACAACTGGGCTAGCGAGGATAAAGCGGTAGGGATAGGCACAAAAGCTCAACCGGGCCAAAATGATGGCCTATATCACATTCACGCAATTGACTAACCGTATACCCATGCTTCAAGAATCGCTTGGGGCAAGTTCTAGCCACCGAGAAAGATTCTCCTTTCTCCCGACTCAAGCAATACGAATCTAGCGATCGTTTACACACATCCCTATGCTACCGTTTGATTCACACCGGATTCACCATTTGAGTAGAGTAAACAACATTTACACTAATAGAAAAATATAAAACCATAAGCATAAAAAGAAGTCTAATCTACACAAATTTCTATGCAACCGAGCACTCGACTAGGAGCACTAATAGAGTCAACATTTTACTCTGCTACATAGTCCTAAGCCATCACCTAGATTTTCCCAAATAAGCAAAAGAATTAAATTCACAACAGAGCAAGCAAACAGATGAGTACGCGCTCAAGTGGGTGATATGGTGTATGCAATAATAAAAATACACTTCTGATATGCAAAAACGTGTACACGTGTAGTGAACACTCGGTACACTCCCCCCCCAGACTTAAACTAAACAATATGCGCAAAATGCAGCTATAAAATTCAGAATAATGCTAGGGAAAGAGAGTACCCAGTGCTCAGAAATGAGCACACCAGAAGATTGGCGTGTAAACCTGGACTAAGCTGCAGCGTCCGTCATCCAGAAGAGATACCTGCAGGGGGTCAGCTCCGCAAAAACAGAAGAAAATAGAAAACTGAAAAGAAAATACTACTAACTAAACATGATTAGATAAAAATAAAAATTGCAGAAAAGGAAGATAACTACTGGGGTTATTGTCATCCCAGCACGACTTATTCAAAATCTTAACGATTCTAGCTAATGGGCCTATGGAAGGAGAAGTGGACAGGTAACTGGCCTAATATGCGTGTCGGTAGCGGGTACCGATACGGAGATAGAACAGTCACCCCTCTACCTAAATATAGATACCTGCTCCTCACAGGTAGAGGGTAGAGAAAGTAAGAAGAGGAGGAGGCCTGGTCCTCACTCAACTCACCAAAAATATCCTTGCCTAGCAAGGCGTCGTCAACAGGGAGGCAGCTGGAGGAAAAGGCAATGAGTGGAGCTTCCTCTACGGAGGGGGAATAAACCTCCTCACATGAGAGGATGCTCACATCATTGACTTGAGCAAAAAGCTCCAAGTCCTCCTGGGATACCTGTGAAGACTCAACCTGCACAGGCTCGAATGAAGAAGGGGGGTCGAGAAATAAAGAAGACGAATGACATAAATAAACATTAATCGGGGGAGTGGTCCCGGTCTCACTCCCATCAGGTTGGGGAAGTAAAATAATGTTAGCATTGTCATCAATGCTGCAAGAGTCGGCGGGATCAACGGTGGCCATGCTAAGGATTTGGACTTCCTCCACCGGTGTTGAGGAAAACTCCTCTTCACCTAGAAGGTTGTCCTCCTCCATAGGAATAGGCACAACACTAAGATCAACAACCTCATCCTGCGACACATCATCGACAATGTCGTCAGAAACGAATGTAGAATGCACAATAGGGGAAAGAATCGAATCCACTAGAAGTGGTGGAGGCACATGGAGAATTGGCTCAGCAATGTCGGTGCATAGATCAGCCGCACATCCGGTGACCGTATCCATGCCATACCCTTCAAAATGTGAAGGTGACAAAGACACATAGCCGGATGTTGAAGGTGTGCCGCCAGAGCTAGGAGTTGGGACGATCCGAATATCCGGCTCGTCATCCTCATCCAATTGGCGATGAAAAGCAGCACAATCCTTCAGGGCGTGATCTGTGCTCCGACAAAACTGGCACTGCCTAGCAGGCTTCTTTGGCATAGCGGGAGCTGGAGCCGAAAAGAAGTAAGACGGTAATGGCTCAGCAGAGTAGCCATAAGACTTACGCGCACCATATGGAGTATCAGACGGAGTCGATGCTCTATATGCTGGGCGAGAAGAATTATGCCTACTATTCTCCGTAGGGCATTCATCACTAGAGTGGGAGGTAGCTCCACACCAACGGCAACGGAAATTGAGATGTGCCCACATAGTGCGAAGATAATACGATTCAGAATAAAAGTGCTATTGTGCAAAATACTACACCTGACAAAAATTACTAAAGCAACCTAATTAAAACAGGAAAAAGGAATAAAAAGACAGAAATAAAAAATAAAAGATGCAATTTACAAATGAAAAGGGCTTCTCTCTCAGATTCTCCCTCTCTAGAAAACTCACACGACTGTGTTCCCCGGCAACGGCGCCAAAAACTTGATGGCGCAAATCTCACACACCGCTATAGGCGGTAGCTTGACTGCGACACGAAACGGCAGTGTACCGATCGTTCAAGTAATAAATGTTGGGAATAAATCCCCGAGTGTCGGTCTCTTGAGGAACACAATAAGGTGGAGTTTACTATTGAGGCAGGACTTGAGATCGAAGTCCTTAAATCGGATGGATTGCGGGGGAGTTGGGTTGGCTTTTGGAAAACAAAATAAAAGCTAACAACTACTCCTATGCAATGCCGCTATGCAAAGCTTCGCTTGGCGGGATGGAAACTAGGCAGGCCTTGAGCGCGCTGCGTCGCAAGGGCGGATGGACGAGAAGGCTAATGGAATCGAACTATGCAGGCCTTGAGCGCGCTGCTTCGATAGGCGAATGGATTACGGGCCGCGATGCCACGCTTCGGTAGGCGAATGGGCGAGTAGGCTAGTGGAATGAGGGTCGCAAGCACCTCTTCGACAAGCGCGCCACTAGCAATTGCTAGTGCGGCACCGGACACGATGGTGGGATGGAGGATGGAATGGGGCGCACCTCAAGCAACTCAAATAACAAGCATTTCACAAATACAAGAAATATATGGAAATACAAATTAGTTCAAGTGCAACTTCATCAAAATATACAAGATCTAACTATTACAACAATCAATAAAAGGAGAACAAGGCAAGAAATCGACCGAATCCGAAGGCTCGTTGAAGATTCACGGTTGGAATCGCCGGGTTGTCAATCCGCGTCCAAGCTCGGTCCACAACTACGTCCGGGGTAGAGAGAGCTGTCACTACTCTCCAATGGACCCGTCTTCTTCGTGTCACGATCCGGTAGAGGTTGCAAACTTCCTCTTGCTTGACGGTAATGGCGGCTAGGTCTTCCTTTGGAGCTCTTGGATGAAGGAGAAGGCCGAGAGGAAACTCCGGCGAAGATTTGGCGTTGAAAGCTTGCCCGGAGATCCTCCCTAAGGTGGGCGACGATGGAGGGGCGAAGTCGGACCAAACCAGGCGGAAAACGGCGGAAGAAAGCGGGGTGATTCTGACCTAATTCGCGAGCAGCGTTATTTATAGGCGCTGGAATTAAACAGTGCGCACGGTCGTTGGCGCACGACCAGTGGTCGTGCACACTAGAATCCTGTGATCGTGCGCTCTGCCTGGACGGAACCTGCAAAGACAGAAATTATAAAATAAAATGTTCACACGACCAGTGGCGCACGACCGGTGGTCGTGCGCACTATCGTCGGTGGTCGTGCGCAATACAGCAAACAGAACTCAGAATTTTAATGATAAGTGCGCACGAGCAGTGGCACACGACCGGTGGTCGTGCGCACTAGCATCGATGGTCGTGCGCACTGCTCCAAACAGAACTCATGAAAAAGGCATTAAGTGCGCACGATCAGTGGCGCACGACCAGTGGTCGTGCGCAGTAGAACCAATGATCGTGCGCAGTGTTCCTGTGCAGAATTGCACCGGGAACACCTGCACGACTACTGTTCCAGCGTACAACACTAATCTAGCCACTGAAAGTGACACTTAACCGCACATGAAAACTACTAACGAAGATAGAAATGAAATCACACCAAAATAGGCCTAGAAGTGCACTTAGCATAGACTGATCAATATGAACTATAACAGGGCTAAAGTGCGGTGAAATGACTGAATAAATGGCCCAGATGAGTCCGTAAATGTGTATATGATCAGGACTCATCACCGGACTATCCAGTCCTCCTTAGATAACACCGAGCCTACCGCTCGCTAGACTAATTCAGCCTTGTACTAATCCGTCTCATGTTTGGGATGAGGATTATCTTATCAAGTTCTCATACTTAACAATCCTTGTGTATTGTTTAGTTGAACTTATAAGTTTTAGGGTTAATCTTGGACTTCACAAGGTCTACCCTGTGAGGGGCTCGCAGCGGTACTAGGAGGTACGATGGGATGAAAGCCCAAATCGCCCTTTCCAAGACACTTATTCTTATTGGTGTCTACCCTTGACCCGACCACTATTAATGTTACACTTACTAATGCTAAGTGTGTTTTACCTCACTCCAAGGGAATGTCAATCTTTTGACAATCCCAAGAACACTCTTGCCTCCTAGTCAACCAGACATCTTACTCCCCATGTAAAATCTACATATTTATCCTTATTCAGCCTTTTCACTATACGTAGACCACTTGAACTATATGATGGATTAAAAGAGAAAGACTTTAAATGCTCATCCAAATGACCCAAGATTATTATTGGGGGTGTGTTATGCCATTTCTAGACTAAATCCAGACAATCATAATTTTCCTAAATTATTTGGCATTTATTATAATTTTCCCAAAATCTGGGAACCTATGACTTTGAACACCAAGTATAGTTTTCTGATAAACTATGAACTTAATAAAATTTGTACAGCTGTATGATATCAAAATAACAACCATGTATGAAATTCATAAATTTTTAGAAAAGTTTTGACCTCCAAATAAAATATTGACTAATTTATCAAAATCAGAGATTTACAAAGGAAGTACCAAAAATCCTCACTCAAAAATTATAAGAAAATTACCGATCTTTAGAATAATCATTAAAGTTTATTGATTGAGTTTCATAATTTTCCAGAGTCATTTGACCATGTAAATCCTTTATTTGATTAAATAGTTCCTAGGGCATTTTGTGAAGAGAATCATGTATAAGTTCTTCCAAAAATTATACTAAAATTAGCAGAACATATGCTTGGCCTATAAAGTCCTATGACAAAGTTTCATAATTTTTCAGTGATTTTTAAACCAATAATTAATTTTCTTATAATTCTCGCCGAGTGGGTCCCCGAGGCCATAGGGGTCAAGAGGCAAAATATGGGTCTGAGAGCTTTTGGGCGAGTGAGGCCCCACTCGCGGGGCACTCGTGTGGTGTCAAAGCGGACAGGCGAGAGTTGGTAGTCAAGTCTTCACCCACCGAGTGAGCCGAGTGCCTGGCGAGTGGTGCCCTCACGGAACACTCGCCCGGTGGAATACGATGGGCAAGGAGTCCGGACAACTCGCCTAGAAGGCTTTAGGAGGAAATTACCTAGATACCCCTTGTGGTATGCCAATAGCCCTTCAGAACAGCGGAGTTAGGCTGTTAGCAGACCAATTTGAGGTGCGGTTAGTAAAACTAAAAGGCGGATTTACGCTATTTGCAGTCCAGACTAGAGAATCTATAAATAGACCCTTAAGGGCAACTTGGAGGAGACCAGATCTTTTGAGCTCTCTCCTCCAGGCTGCTAGTGCCCTCCAAGGTGCCCGATTGAGCATGGGTTTAGGAGGGGAAGCTCTCTAAGATCTTCCGGGTGTGTGGCGGGACCTCCTCACTACAACCTTGGGTCTATTCCAGATTTTCCATCCAGAGTCAAGAGAGTTTGGTGAGGGAGAAGTAAGCGCGGGCTACACCCCCCTGTGGGTCCGAACTCAAGAGACCGGTTGACGGTTTCAACATTTTGGTGCGGTGAGCGTGGACCGTAGCCCGTGCAAGAAAATCCCAAGCTGAGCTCCATGGCTGGAGAGGGAGGAGAAGGATCCGACCAAGGCCACTCGCAGCCACCCATGAAAGAGGTAACACTGCAAATGTTTGAAGGGCTCAGGCGAGAGATCCTACAGACCTTGCGGCTGGCTTTCTCTGCGAGGAGCGAGTGTGAGACACCAGCAGTTCCGGTGGTCCCGCCCCAGCAGGTAGGCGAGAACGCCCCCGGTCAGCAGCTCGGGAAGGAGGTGGCGGCAGAGGTGAACACACGAGATCTCCCAGGGCGGCAACTGTTCGGTAGCCCGGCGAGTGCGAAAGTCTGCGAGCTGACTCCACGTGAGAGGACCACTCGCCAAGCAGGGGAAGGGAGCCCCTTCTGTGAATTGATCCTCTCGGCCCCGATACCGGAGGGGTTCAGAGGGCCGGAGATGTCCTACTATACCGACAAAGATGACCCAGTCCTGCATCTGCAGTGGTTCGAGGACATGGTCTCAATCCTCCCAATGTCAGATGCCTTCTAGTGCCGACTCTTTGCCACCACTCTAAAGGAGAAGGCGAGGGACTGGTTTCACCAGCTCCCCGTGGGCTCTATCTATGCCTTCAAGGATCTGCGTCGGAGCTTCAAGTTGCGCTTCTCAACGTCAAAGAAGAGGAAGAAGGACGCGGAGGCGCTCTTTAAGATCAAGCAAGGGCCTGGGGAGTCGCTGGCCCATTACATGGATAGGTTCCAAGAGGAGATCCTACAAGTCCAGGAGGTGCCAGGGTTCACCCTCCAGCTAGCCTTCATAGTGGGGCTGCGGGAGGGGTTCTTCAAAATGGACCTGAAGCGGAAGACCCCTCTATCCTTCGAGGAGATGATGGAGCAGGCGGCTGAAGAGATTGAGGGAGAGTCCGCCAACCCAGTGTTTGCAAAGAGGTTGGCGAGGCTGAGCGAGCCAGAGGTGAGGCAGCAAGAGGGAAGAAGAAGGGATGAACCCAGGGGTCAGGGGTTTCGGGGGCAGCAACGGGATTGGGGGTATCAGGAGCCCAATATCCGACTGGCTTAGAGTCCCCAGGAGGGACCGGCGCGAGGTCAGGAAAGAGATCACCAGAGAAGGGGGGAAGGGAGGGCCAGTCATCCGGCATGGAGGCAAGGCCCCCGACCCCCTCACCCCATACGGGAGCAAGCCATGAGAGTAGGCCGTGGAAGAGGAGGAAGAGGAGGCAGGGTGGCTTTGCCCTATTGTGACTTCCATCAGGAGGAAGGTCACGCGACGGCCACCTGCCTGGAGTTTCTGGAGATGAGGGGAAGAGGTCAGCAACAACAGCGACCTGTGAGGATTGAAGAAGTGCTACCCAGGGAGGAGGAAGATATATGCAAAGACAGGGCAGACGTAGGAGCCAGGGGAGGGATCAGAGTGATCCATGGTGGGGTAGGGATAGAGGCAACTCACAAGAGAAGCTTCCAGGCGATGTTCAGGAGGAGCATCACGTCGACCTCCCAAACCCCACCCCCTTCGGAGAAGCTCACCTTCTCGTCGGAGGATATGTCGGACTTTGAAGACCCGTTCTGTGACGCCTTGGTGATCCAGACGGCGATAAAAAATTTCACGATCTCCCGAATCTTGGTCGACAATGGGAGTTCCATGAATGTGATCTTCAAGAAGGCCTTTGACGCATTGGAGGTAGAAGCGAAGAGAGTGTAGGCCTCAGAAGGGCCCCTGTTTGGATTTTCAGGGGAAAGGAAAGAGGTCGAGGGAGGAGTTGGCCTCCAGGTGATGTTGGGAGGGGTCCCCAGGAACTGCCGGTTCGTCATTGTCGACGCTCTGAGCAGCTACAATGCCATATTCAGACGCCCTCTCATCAGCACCTTCCGGTGCGTTCCCTCGTCCTTCCATCAGTGCTTGAAGTTCTGCAGTGGAGGAGTCCAGGTCCGGATCCGGGGGGATGCAAAGGTGGAAAGGCAGTGTTATGTGACCGCCGTCAACACCATATCCTGGATAGCAGAGGCTGAGAAGGTGGATGGAGAGATGAAGGGGCCAGAGGGGTCAGGAGAAGAGAGGAAGGTGGGAGAAGGAGAAAGAGAGAGCAACATCTAGGAAGAGGAGATGGAGGTGGCTCAGGAGGAGCACGCCGAGCCAATTGAGGAGGAGGCTGCGGTAGAAGAGGAGACCCCAGATGGAGTATGGGAGGCAAGGGGCAGAGGGGAAGAGCCAGACCGGCTTGAGGCAGCAGAAGAATTGGTCGAGATGGAGGTCACCACCCTGGAGGGGAAAGTGGAGAAGGTGCGGGTCAGCGGGGGCCTTGGCCCGGAGGACAGGAGGAGGATGCTAGAGTGCATCCAGAGGAGCGTGGACATCTTCGCATGGAGCACGACAGACATGCCGGGCATCGATGCAGACATGGCCTGCCATCGACTCAACATCGAGCCAGGGGCCCGCCCCATCCGACAGAAGAGGAGGGCCATTGCCGACAAGATGGAGGGGCCGATCCGCGAGGAGGTGGGGAAGCTCCTCAAAGCAGGTTTTGTATCAGAGATCCAGTATCCAGGCTGGGTCTCCAATGTCGTCATGGTAAAAAAGGGCGATGGCCGCTGGAGGATGTGTATTGATTTTTTCTCTTTTAAGGAAAGCCTACCCTAAGGATTGTTATCCTTTGCTTTGGATCGACGCGCTGGTTGACTCAGCCGTCGGTTTTTTCTGTAATGAGTTTCTTAGATGCTTTTTCAGGTTATCATCAGATCAGGATGCACCCCCTAGACATCAAGGATGTCTCCTTCATCATCAGAGAAGGGTGCTACTGCTATAAGATGATGTCGTTTAGGCTGAAAAATGCAGGGGCAACGTACCAAAGGATGATGGACTGAGTCTTCCGGGAACAAAGGGGTAGGAACCTGGAGGTATACGTAGATGACCTCATGGTAAAAAGCAAGGATGTGATCTACCACCTCCAGGACCTCGAGGAGACCTTTGCCACCCTGCAAAGGTTCAAGATGAGGTTGAATCCTTCAAAATGTATCTTCGGGGTTGGCAAGGGTAAATTTTTGGGTCACCTCCTTACCCCAGCGGGGATGGAGCCTAACCCGGACAAAGTTAAAGCTATAATGGAGTTGGGATCACCGCAGAATGCTAAGGAAGTCCAGTGCCTAACTGGGATGCTCACGGGGTTGAGTAGGTTTCTCTCCTGGGCTGGAGAGAAATGCTCCCCTCTTCAAGGTGTTGCGAGGCAATCAAAAGTTTGAATGGACGAAGGAATGTGGGGAGGCCTTCCATGCCCTGAAGAGCCAACTCACCCAGGCTCCGTTGCTCCAAGGTCCTAAGGAAGGAGAGGGTCTAGCCTTGTATCTCAGAGTCGGGGCTGAAGCCGTGAGCTCTATCTTGGTCCGGGAAGAGGGCAAGAAGCAGCTACCCATCTACTACGTAAGCAGGGTTTTGAAGAAGGCAAAGCTTTGATACCCAATTTTGGAGATGCTGGTCTTCGCCCTGATTGAAAGTCAATTGAATATCAGTTGAAAGTGATTGATATAATCAACCACGCTTTGATACCAATTGAAAGTGAGGTTAGTTCTTAAATTAAAACTTTTTGGGTTATTTCAAAATAGTGATATATAAATATGTGTAGTTAAGTGAGTTATAGAACTAAAATACTAATCACAAATATCACAACACATCAACAAGAAATACACAACATAAGCCAAGCAACCAGAAGACACAAAGAAATATAGTAGTTCCCTAATCAACCTGGGTACATCTACTCTTCTACCACACTTGGTAGGAATCCACTACAGGTTGTTGATCAGGTGCCCTGCCACCAAGAGAGTTTTGATCAGGTGCCCTGCCACCAAGTGAGCTTTTGATCAGGTGCTCTAACCCAACTATAGGTTTTTGATCAGGTGCCCTGCCACCAATGGCTGTAACTTTTGAAGGGAGTTATAACCCTTTATATAGGTAAAATAAAATAAAAAAGATATTGTTCTTCTCTTTGCTTGAGAAGACTCTAGAGATCCTGATGGGTTGTTGAGAATGGATCTTGATGATGTTGAAGAAGAGCTCCCCCTGACTTGATTAGTGTTGAGGAAGCTTCTTCACTTCATTGTAATAACTCTTTTTCTTCTTCTGCAGTTTTGATCCTGAGCAAGTGATCTTGATTGGTGTCTCAGGATGAAGATGTTCTGCAGAGAAGGGTTAGCAAAAAGAAGATAAATAATATATATTGTTCTTATTAAGAACTCTGTAGATCTGCTTCTTCTTTTTGCTTCTCTATTATTTCTATTTCTCTTTTCCTGTATCTGTATAATCATTCTCTTATTTTCTTCTCTGCTCTTCTCTCTGTATATATATTACGGAGAAAGCTTTCAGGCTATTTTGAATTCTTGCCCGACAAAGGAAAGAGATAACATCTCTTTAATTTCCTCGAGAAGATAAATTGCCGTCTTTTGCTTTTCTGCAACGACAATAATATTTAATGCTTCTGCAACAGCTATAATATTTATTGCGCTGCAATGACTATATTATTAATTTATACAAATGAAGAAAGGGCAGCAATATATAAATAGAATTTAATCAAAATATTGCTTTATCAGATATAATAATATTAATCGATCTAAGAAATGAGATATTATAATAACAGATAATATTTCGTCGATCTGAGCTTGAAGTTCGTCGATCTGATCATTTAGTTCGTCGTTCTGAGCTTCTGCTAAAGATTCGTCGAACGCAGATTGGAGATCATCGAACGCATCCTTTCGTCGACCGCTGAGACAGGCTGGATCGTCGACCGCTGAGATATTGAGTTGTTCGTCGAACGTAGATTGCAAGCCGTTCGTCGAACACAGAGAGCAAGCCGTTCGTCGAACGCAGAGAACTTGTATAGATTTCTCCTGTCTCCTGTCTTAATGAGATTTCGTCGATCATAGAATAAATATAAAGATGGATCACGACTCAAATCAAAAACTAAGGTTCCAACAATCTCCCCCTATTTGAGTTGGGATCCTAATCCAAATTAAAACTGGGTGTTCTAACAATCTCCCCCTATTTGGTTTAGGATACCTAAGCATATAAAAGATATTGAATAACTTAAAGCATTAGGGTAAGAGATTATAGAAGAATTTATTGTTCTTTTTGAAAATATTTAACCATAAATTATATTATTTCTTCTTCTTTTAAAATACATTTAAGCAATTCTGATTCCTAGATTTTGATTTAAATAGGATTTTAATATTATGAATTGCTACAGCTATTAATGGATTCTAAGGGAATTTTAAAATCAGAAAAACATTGCCTAATACCTTCCTTCTATAGAATCCCCTTATCAGAAGAGACCCACACTCAGTGCTCTGATCATTTATGATCTATGCAATCTGAGTAGAATGCTTAACATGATTTTGGAGAAAGTCTGTAAGAACATTGAAGTTATCTGACTTTGTTTTCAAGATAGAAAAAAATCAAATGAATCTTATAACTGCTTGATTAATTATTATTTGAGTTAAAATATTTAAAAATGTTAAGCATTTGAAATATATTAGCCTTTTTACTTCATTAAAATTTAAATTTGAAAACTTTTTCTGATTTTGTTGAACATAAATAATTTCTTTTTCCTTAAAAGATTGTTTAAACTTTTCAGCCTTAATTAACTTAATTTTTAAAGAAATAATTTGTTTTTCTGAGTTTTTCAAATTTTCTTTAAGTTTAATATTTTCAGGAGTTAAATTATTTATTTTTGTTAACTCCTTTGTTTCTTTGTCAGATTTTATTAAATCTGTATATGTTAATTTAAAATCTGATTTGTATTGTTCTAAAGTAAAATTTAGATTTGAAGTTACCTCAGTTACCTCATCTTCATCAGATTCAGATTCTGCATCTGAGTGGTGGTTTGAGCCATATATGGCCAACATGCAGAATATTCTGGCCTTTTGTTCTTCTTCTTCTTCTTCACTTGGAGTAGATGATGGTTCTGCATCAAAAATACAGTCAGTGGAAGAAGGTTCAATTACCATCCTTGTGAGGGAGTTCCAGATGCCTCTTGCTGAAGTGCAGTCATCAACTCTTTAAAGAATGTCATTTGACATTGATTGAGCTAATATGTCCATAGCCTTAACATCAGCACTTTTCAGCTTCCTTTGATCATCTGTTGATGTTGATGATGGAGGTCCTGTCAAAATAGAATTATAGATTTCTTCATTGATGACATTTGTATATAATTTAATTCTAGCTTGCCATAAAGAAAATCTATTTAGATTACAGATTGGTGGATTTGTGATTGAAAATTCTACTTGTGCCGTTAGTTTTTAGAAAAACCTTTAAAAAAACTTAAGAACTAATTGATCTTTATGATTCAGGTGTTAGCTTGTATAAACAATCAACCTACCTTCTGATACTAATTGAAAGTCAATCGAATATCAGTTGAAAGTGATTGATATAATCAACCACGCTTTGATACCAATTGAAAGTGAGGTTAGTTTTTAAATTAAAACTTTTTGGGTTATTTCAAAATAGCGATATATAAATATGTGTAGTTAAGTGAGTTATAGAACTAAAATACTAATCACAGATATCACAGCACAACAACAAGAAATACACAACATAAGCCAAGCAACCAGAAGACACACAGAAATATAGTAGTTCCCCAATCAACCTGGGTACATCTACTATTCTACCACACTTGGTAGGAATCCACTACAGGTTGTGGATCAGGTGCCCTGCCACCAAGGGAGTTTTGATCAGGTGTCCACACACCAAGTGAGCTTTTGATCAGGTTCTCTAACCCAACTACAGGTTTTTGATCAGGTGCCCTGCCACCAATGACTGTAACTTTTGAAGGGAGTTATAACCCTTTATACAGGTAAAAGAAAATAGAAAATATATTATTCTTCTCTTTGCTTGAGAAGAATCTAGAGATCCTGATGGGTTGTTGAGAATGGATCTTGATGATGTTGAAGAAGAGCTCCCCCTGACTTGATTAGTGTTGAGGAAGCTTCTTCACTTGATTGTAATAACTCTTTTTCTTCTTCTGCAATTTTGATCCTGAGCAAGTGATCTTGATTGGTGTCTCAGGATGAAGATGTTCTGCAGAGAAGGCCAGGGTTAGCAAAAAGAAGATAAATAATATATGTTGTTCTTATTAAGAACTCTGTAGATCTGCTTCTTCTTTTTGCTTCTCTATTATTTATGTTTCTCTTTTCCTGTATCTGTATAATCCTTCTCTTATTTTCTTCTCTGCTCTTCTCTCTGTATATATATTCTGGAGAAAGCTCTCAGACTATTTTGAATTCTTGCCCGACAAAGGAAAGAGATAACATCTCTTTAATTTCCTCGAGAAGATAAATTGCCGTCTTTTGCTTTTCTGCAATGGCTATAATATTTAATGCTTCAGCAACAACTATAATATTTATTGCGCTGCAACGACTATATTATTAATTTATAAAAATAAAGAAAGGGCAGCAATATATAAATAGAATTTAATCAAAATATTGCTTTATCAGATATAATAATATTAGTCGATCTAAGAAATGAGATATTATAATAGAAGATAATATTTCGTCGATCTGAGCTTGAAGTTCGTCGATCTGATCATTTAGTTCGTCGTTCTGAGCTTCTGCTGAAGATTCGTCGAACGCAAATTGGAGATCATCGAACGCATATTTTCGTCGACCGCTGAGACGGGCTGGATCATCGACCGCTAAGACGGGCTGGATCATCGACCGCTGAGATATTGAGGTGTTCGTCGAACGCAGATTGCAAGCCGTTCGTCGAATGCAGAGAAATTGTATATTTTTCTCCTGTCTCCTGTCTTAATGGGATTTCGTCGATCACAGAATAAATATAAAGATGGATCACGACTCAAATCAAAAACTAAGGTTCCAACACTGATCATCTCGGCCCGGAAGCTCAGACCATACTTCCAGTACCATACAATCCAAGTAGTGACTGACCACCCCCTTCAAAAAATCTTCGAGGGGGTAGAACACTCGGGGAGACTCGCGAAGTGGTCGGTGGAGTTAAGTGAATTTGACATCACTTTCGTCCCTCGGTTGTCGATGAAGGCTCAAGTGGTTGCAGACTTCATGGCGAGCTACATGGTCGAAATGGAAGAGGAGCAAGCCCTTCGTCACGTCCCCTAGAAGCTGTTGGTCGACGGGGCCTCAAGCAAGAATTCTTTAGTAGGAGGGGTATTATTGGAAAGCCCTCATGGAGTGAAAATTGAACAAGCGCTACTGATATATTTTCCCGTCACCAACAACCAGGCAGAGTACGAAGCAGTGATCGCCGACCTACGTTTGGCCCAGAAGTTGGGGGTTCATGATGTGGAAGTACTCACTGATTCAATGGTGATAGCCTCGCAGATCAAGGGTGAGTTCGAGGTAAGGGAGCCCACACTTTTGAGGTATCTAGCCAAAGTGAGGGGTCTCATCGGAACATTCAAAACCTTCTTCATCAGGCACATACCAAGGGAAGAGAGTACCTCTGCGGATCAGTTGGCCAAAGTCGGTCCTCGGGCTGGGGGGACCTTGACAGATCTGTTCCGCCCATCGATTGAAGAGGGGGAACTCTTGGAAATAGAGCAGCGGCCCTCGTGGAAAGACCCTTTCGTGACCTTCCTAGCGATGGGAAAATTTTAGGAAGAGGTTCCGGATCAAAGGCGCTTTCGGTACAAGTCCGCCTACTACTTGCTTCATGAAGGGGACTTGTATCAGAAGACTCTCTCCGGACTCTTGGCGCGATGCATTTCTGAGGAAGAGGTCCCGAGGGTTCTGGAGGAGATTCACTCCGGCGAATGTGGTAGCCATTCGGGGAGCAGGACTTTGGAAGCAAGGATAATGAGGCAGGGGTACTTCTGGTCGACTCTGAGCAAGGACGCAGCGGAATTCGCCAAGAAATGCCGGAAGTGCCAGCTGTTCGCTCCGCTTCAACTTTTGCCAGCTTAGAGGCTAAGGAGCATCACGGCGCAATGGCCCTTCCCCATATGGGGGATGGATCTGGTAGGACCTTTCCCTCATGCCAGTGGGTAAAGAAGATTTCTCTTGGACATGATCGACTACTTCTCGAAGTGGTTGGAGGTCAAGGCTCTAGCCAAGGTCACCTCCCTGGTAATCCGCAACTTCGTATGGGGGAGATCATCTGCCGACATGGACTTCCACAAGCCATAGTCACAGATAATGGTCCGCAATTCGCCAATGAGGAATTCATCAGCTTATGCAGGCAATTGGTGATAGACCTCAGGTTCGCATCCGTCCATCACCCCTGGAGCAACAGGCAGGTGGAGGCAACAAATAAGATCATAGTGAACCTAGTCAAAATGAAGGTGGAGAACTTGAAGGGGAATTGGGTGGAGCAACTCCCTTCGGCTCTATGGGCTCTAAGGACTACCCCCAACACCGCCACTGGCGAGACCCCTTTCAAGCTCTCCCACAGTTGAGAGGCCGTCATTCCCGTGGAATTTGAAGTCAAGATGTCGTGGGTAAGGGCCGCATCAAATGGTGATGAAGAATGGAGAACAGGAAACGAGGAGGAGCTGTGGCTTTCCCTGGATCTGATCGAGGAGGTCCGAGATCTTGCCGCCATTCATCAAGAGGAAGTCAAGCAGCGGATGGCCAAATACTTTGACAAACACGTCATGATTAAGCAATTCGAGAAGGGGGATCTCGTGTTGAAAAAGGTCGACGCGGCTGGATGATCCTCCGTGGTAGGAAAACTCAATCCCAATTGGGAAGGTCCCTATGTAGTAGAAGAAACCCTAAGGATGGGGGATATCGCCTCCAAAATGTGGAAGGCGAATCCATCGGTCACACGTGGAGTGGTGACGACTTAAAACGCTTCTATCCTTAAGTCCGTATAATAAGAATAGTTATGCTTTAAACTTCATTTTCTTATACGTGCGTGGTGTAATAACTTGTAAAATGATGATAGAAAAATTTCAAAGGTTGGCCCCGAGCAGACCCACTAACTAGGCTCTCACCTAGCTGGCAGGGCCGTAGGCTCACTCGGTGGCAAGTTCTAAGGGTCCAAAGGTTGGCCCCGAGAAGACCCGCTGACCAGGCTCTCACCTAGCTGGCAGGGCCGTAGGCTCACTCGGTGGCAGGTTCTAAGGGTTCAAAGGTTGGCCCCGAGTAGACCCGCTGACCAGGATCTCACCTAGCTGGCAGGGTCGCAGGCTCACTCGGTTGCAGGTTTTAAAGGTTCAAAGGTTGTCCCCGAGCAGACCCGCTGACCAGGCTCTCACCTAGCTGGCAGGGCCGTAGGCTCACTCGATTGCAGGTTCTAAAGGTTCAAAGGTTAGCCCCGAGCAGTCCTGCTGACCACGCTCTCACCTAGCTGGCAAGGCTATAGGCTCACTCGGTGGCAGGTTCCAAGGGTTCAAAGGTTGGACCCGAGCAGACCCGCTGACCAGGATCTCACCTAGCTAGCAGGGCCGTAGGCTCACTCGGTGGCAGGTTCTAAAGGATCAAAGGTTGGCCCCGAGCAGACCTGCTGATCAGGCTCTCACCTAGCTTGCAGGGCCGTATGCTCACTCGGTGGCAAGTTCTAAGGGTTCAAAGGTTAGCCCCGAGCAGACCCCCTGACCAGGCTCTCACCTAGCTGGAAGGGCCGTAGGCTCACTCGGTAACAGGTTCTAAAGGTTCAAAAGTTGGCCCCGAGCAAACCCGCTGACCAAGATCTCACCTAGTTGGCAGGGCCATAGGCTCACTCGGTGGCAGGTTCTAATGGTTCAAAAGTTGGCCTTGAATAGACCTGTTGACCAGGCTCTCACCTAGCTAGCAGGGTCGTAGGATCACTTGGTGGCAGGTTCTAAAGGTTCATTGGTTGTCCCCGAGCAGACCCGCTGACCAGTCTCTCACCTAGCTGGCAGAGCCGTAGCTCACTTGGTGGTAGGTTCTAAGGGTTCAAAGGTTGGCCCCGAGCAGACCCGCTGAATACGCTCTCACCTAGCTCGCAGGCCCGTAGGCTCACTCGGTGGCAGGTTTGAAAGGTTCAAAGGTTGGCCCCGAGTAGACCCGTTGACCAGGCTCCCGCCTAGCTGGCAGGGCCGCAGGCTCGCTCGGTGGTGACCTGTGAGGAAGGAGAAGTAAAAAAGAAAAACCCAATACAGGGAAAATCTAGGAATAAGATCGGCGAGTGGTGCCCATCACATGGGACACTCGCCGATGAATGATATTGATCGAGAACGATACTCGCCGGCAAGTGCGCAGCGAGACGCTGGCCGACCTAAGGGTCGCAAGAAGTTCTTAGAACTCGATAAGTTATCAACGCAGCGACGTTCCCGACAGAAATCAATAAAATTGCCTAAGTCCTAAAGTGATTGGAGCGAGTGCGAAAGGATTGCAACCACACGGCGCTCCAACGTGGCAAGAGTGTCTTGGTCATGACCTGAGCTAGGGGTCGTCGTCTCTAAGGTCAAACCCGCGATATGCGAGCATGCGCGCGAAAGTGCAAAAGCGTGAAAATGTACGAACGCGGGAGCTATCAGCTGATAATAGCAAGATGTACAAAGAAGATATAAGACAAATTGCGAGAGGCAAAACTTTCTATTTCATTTCAATATAAGAAAGGGAGTTACAAAACAGTTCTCGCGCTACATCAAAAAGGAAAAACAAAAGAAATGAAAGAGAATCTTCACGGGTGGTCGTTGGCCTCCTCGCTGGAATGCTCGTCGCTCCCTCCCGAAGATTGACGGCCATCGAGCTTCCGCCCGAGATCAACAACGAGATCGTCCACTGGGCCGGAGAGCTCGAGAAGAACATGGTGGGCGAGAATCCTCTCTCCCTCCTCCTTCAGGAGACCGGCCCTCCGCAACGCATCCAGCGCATGCTTCGCTACTCCCTGGGCCGATCTCTGCATTAGCCCTTCGAACTCGGAGTTAGAGTAGAGGTGCCGAGTTTCCCTCTCCGCAGGGGGTGGTCGAGCAGCGACTTCTCGCAGCCTCTTGTCCTCGGCCTCCAGCTCCTTCTTTCGCTCCTCAAGGATGCGAGACCACACGAGCAGAGTATCATAGTTGGCTATGTACTACAAAAGGAAAGACAGTTAGCATAATAAAGAAAAGAAAGAAGGACGAAAGCTTAGATCTCGGCATAGGGACGCGCTCACCTCTTATTCCGGGCGGCTGGCGAGGAGGGCCTCGGCTTTGGCCAGCTGCTGCTTGACGACAACAACCTCGGCGGCAGCAATGGAGCGGGTCTTCTCAACCTCGACTAGGTTCCACGCAAGGGTCATGCTGCGGCGAGAGGACATATGGGTCCACATGTGAGCGCGCATCATGGCTCGCGCTGCCTCATGCGCGAGAATTTATGTAGACTCAATGTCATAGATGGACGCGCCCTCGCGGATGTAAAGCGCGTAGGAAAGACCATAGGCATCGCCACTGGTGGCTTCCTTTTCTCTCCAGGATGGAAGGAGGGTGGAGAGGGAGACTCGGTTGGCTCGCCGGTCCTAGTGAATCAGAGGCCCACCGGCCAAATCCGCATATCTCTCGCGCGGAAGGTTTCACCCTCTTGGGGGGGGGGGGGGGGGGGGAGCGGGTGGCCTTGTCGGGCTTCCGCTTTTGCCCACCAGACTTTGCAGGAGGCGGATCCTTGCGGCAAGACGCAGCGGAGGATCGTGCAAGAGTAAGGGGATCGATGGGAGCGACCTCCACGGTCGCATTCTGCGGGTGTAAGGTCTCGTCTTGGTCCGATGCACGGATAAAAAGAAATTACAAGGACGCGGGAGAATACAAGGGATAAGAGCCGGTGGGCTTAGTACTGTACCCACTGCCACCAATACCGGCCTCGCCTCCCTGTCCTCCGAGGCACGCACGGGTAATGAAACGCGCTCACTGCGGTGAGTTCTTGGTGGACCAAGCACATTTGGTCCCTAGCCCCGCGCGATATGCCTCCCAGGCGAGGTCTCCTCGCACCTGCCTCCCTGACGCTCCATCTCCCCAATAAGATGCGTGTAATCTCGCTCGAGGACAATTATTCAGTGCTCAAACGCCACCCGGTGCTCCTCCGTTTGATAAGCCAGATCCCGCTGCATCCAGATCAGCTTGCCGAAAAGCTCCGTTATCATCTCCTTCAGGCTCCTGGCATCTTCGTGGTCACCGAGAAAATTTGAGACGTCGCAGGGAGAGGGAGGTGGCGAGATCAGCTCCTCCTCCTGAGGATCCACGAGCGGGACCAGGAGGAAGCCTGCAAGAGCAAAAGTTAGTCTTTCCCGGTCATACAAATTTTGAGTCTAATGTAAGGGCAACTAACCAGGTACATAAGGCTCGACAGGGGATTGGCGAGAGGTCCTGGCCTGCCCTGCGATTGCTTGGCTAGGAGGGTGGAGCGATTTCCCCTTTCCAGGGTGATGGACCTGGTCGGCGACACCCGAGGTGATGCCCAAATCCGCGGCAGGAGAGTTGTTCTCAGGGCCTTTATTCGCAGAACGTTCCCTCTCCGGAGATGGGGAGTTGACGGTGGTCTCGGGGGCACGAGAGTTACGCAAGGAAGGGGGTAACCCCTTGGTCCCAAAGGTGAGAGCTACAGAAACCCAGAGTCAGTAAAAGAGTGAAAGAAAAAAGGCAGGCGAGAAGGCAATGAAGAGCTTACCGGGCGCAGGCAGGATTTCTCCAGGAATGGTGAGTAGGATGGGATCCTGGGCCGATGGAACTCCCCCGGGAGCAGGTGGTGGAAGATTGGCATTCGCCTGGTTGGTCTCAGGGACACCTTCAGTCGCCTGCAGGTTCTGCGAGTGGTTAAAATGGCCTCAGCAGTATTGACCGGAGGGATGTTAGAAAGAGGGGGAGTCTCCGATGTGGACTCCCTCGCCGATAGGTCTCGCTGGACCACCTTGGCCTTCTTCAGCCGGTAGGGCTTTGAAGGATCTCTCGTCGACGAGAGCCAGGGGGCAAAACAGGAAGTCCTAGGAGTGGTCTCCCCCTGTGCAGCGGCAAGACGATCCATCATTCAATGCAAGAGCGGTCTCGGCATCAACCTCATGAATGTCATGGCGAGAGCTCCGAGATGAAAAAAGAGGATCAATGATTGGAGAATAGGCGCTCTGAAGGCAACAACTGGGGTTGTATTTATAGCAAAGTGGAGGGCCCCACCAGAAAGATTCCCTTCAGGTCAGTAAGGCACTCGCCGAATATTAGGGGTTGGACTTTTCTTTCCGAGCGTAGGACTCGCTCGTAAAGAGCGGGGATTGCGTACAACCCCGTATTTGCCGAGTGGGTCCCCCAGGCCCCAGGGGTCAAGAGGCAAAATATGGGTTTGAGAGCTTTTGGTGGAGTGAGGCCCCACTCGCGGGGCATTCACGTGGTGTCAAAGCGGACAAGAGAGAGTTGGTAGTCAAGACTTCACCCGCCGAGCGAGCCGAGTGCCTGACGAGTGGTGCCATCGCGGACCACTCGCCCGGTGGAATACGACGGACAAGGAGCCTGGCGAGTGGTGCCTTCACGGACTGTTGGAACAACCCTATTACTGATTTGGGCTAGGATCACTATATGTTGATTAGGATCTGTATTGACCCCATTGTATAGTCTTAGGGTCAAGTTTTTAGGCTGATTAGATTAGTCAGAACTTAGGAAAAATTCAAGCTCGACAAATGGCTAGCGGTGTTCGAAGATTTGTGTGTCAGTGTTCGACAAATTCCAGGCAGTGCTCGATGAATTTCAGCCAGCGCTCGATAAATTCCTTTCCGAAGGTCAGATTAATATTTTCAGTTGGATATCAGTTCTCTGAACACAAATCGACAGAATAACGGATATATTTAATTCTTTTTGGACGTATTCAGTCAGTTTTGTAAGGATATCTTTCTTATTTATTATATCCTTATATTCTTTCTATTCCAAGAAAAAGAATAGCCGTTGACATTTAATGTCAAGGCATCTTTCACGACAAAAGGAATTGAAAGGACTTGCCAAAACTGTTTTGGGTGGCTGCATAGTTCCAAGAAGGATTTAAGTCAGAATAATATATTCCTTAAAAGCAGATGATTTAAATTTGCAAGATTACAAGTCATCAAAGAAGAAACAGAATATAGGAGTCGATTTTTCCCTTCATACAAAGCACAGAGATATATTCAAAAATTTCTCTCAGTCTCTCTGTTATTACAGAACAAGAAGAACAAAGAGAAGTATCAGAGAAAGAAGAAGAAGGACAGAACATTATTCATTCTTCATACTCAAGGCAGCACTCTCATCATTCTGAGAACAACACTCAACCTCTCAGAACTGCTACAAGTTAAAGTCTTTCAAAGAGCAACAACAATCTGAAGATTCATTTCTTCCAGATAATCTGCTACAAAAGACTTGTGTTAGAGAAAGCACTGTCCACAAACTGTCATCATCTCTCATCAGACAGGGGGAGCTTTCAGCTTCAACACCATCTTGTCTTCTCTCAGATCATTGACAGAGAAGAACACTCTAAACCTCTTTATCTATCTTGTACAGGGTTAATTCTCCCTCCAAAATTTTACACAGTGGTGGCAAGACACCTTATCAAAAAATTTTTGTGTGGTTTTTAAGCACCTTATCAAAAGCTTATTAGTGTGTGGACACCTTATCAAAAACCCCTTGGTGCTAGGGCACCTGATCAACCCTCTTAGTGGATTCCTACCAAGGGTGGTAGAAGAGTAGACGTACCCAGATTTATTGGGGAACTACTATAGCTCCTTGTGTCTTCTGTGCTTGCTTATTCTTCTGTGCTTGTGCTATGTGATTTTCTTTTTACTGTTTCTGTCTTTATCTTTAACTCTCACTGATTACACATATACTTAACAGTATTTTAAATTCCGCTATAAAACTAAATAAAAAGTTTTAATACTCTATTCACCCCCCTCTAGAGTAACTTAAGATCTGACCTCCACTTTCAATTGGTATCAGAGGGGTGTTGATTCTTTACAGGCTAACACCTGAATCACAAAGATCAACCAGATCTTAAATTTCCTCAGAGTTTCTTTCTCTTTATTTTGATCTTATTTAAAACTCATGGCACAAAACAAGGAATATTCCAGCACAAGACCTCCTATGTGCAATCTCAATAAGTTTGCACTATGGAAAGCAAGGATTAGGCTGTATATGAACTCCATTGATGAAGAAATTTTCAATGTCATTTTGACAGGACCTCCAGCTACTACAGCATCAACAAGTACTGATGCAACAACAAACAATACTGCTGTTCCACCTCCTGAGTGGACTGAAGCTCAGAAGAAGCAGAGAAATGCAGATGCAAAGGCCATGAACATTCTGGCCCTAACTATGTCAGATGACATATTCCAGAAGGTTGTTGAGTGCACCTCAGCAAGTGAAATTTGGGAATCTCTCAACAACATGGTGGAAGGCTCAGCAGATGAAAGAAAAGATAGAAGATCTCATCTGATTTCTCAATATGAGAACTTCAAGAAAGGAGAATCAGAAAGTGTTGCTGATATGTACAATAGGCTCAGCCTCATAATAAATGAGCTGAAGTCTCTGGACAAAGTGATCTCACTCACAGAGATCAATGACAAAATTCTTATGTGCTTCCCCAGCACATGGGACTCCAGAATCTGGCCAATCAAGGAAGCCGAAAGTCTCAATGAGATCACCATTGAAGCTTTGTTGGGCAAGCTCAAGTCTTATGAGCAGCTTATCAAAGCTAGGGAAGCTGAAGAATCTACTTCATCTCCAGCACCCAAGAAGGAAAGAAGCATAGCCTTCAAGGCTGTAGAAGAAGAAGGAAAAGCTCCCGACAATGAGGAGTTTATGAGTCTGATAGCCAAAAGATTCAATAAAATGGCTAGAAAAGATTTCAGGAAAAAGTCATCCAGAAGCCATGACAAGCCAAGGTATGACAAAAATCACTCTAATGAAATTATATGTTTTGGTTGCAGGAAACCAGGACACATTGCTCCTGACTGTCCAACTAATCAGAACAAAAAGGACAAGAAGGACAGGAGAAGAGAAAAGGAAGAAAAGAAGAGCTCTAGCAAATCTTCCTCCCACTCTCACAAAAAGAAGGGAAGAGGATTTGTAGCAAAATCCTGGAGTGATACAGAGTCTGAGTCAGAATCTTCATCATGCTCATATGATGAAGAGGAAACAAAATACAATGACCAATGCTTGATGGCTATTTATGACTCAGACAGTGAGTCACAATCTGCATCATCATCCAACTCCAGTGATGATGAAGAAGAAAGAAATCTCTGCATGATGGAAATCAATGCCTCAAACAACAATTCTGATGAAGAGAAATCAGAATAAAAAATAGAAGATGATACTGATCAGGTATTATCTGGCTTTGATTTTACTTCTATTGAATTCAAAGATGATTTCAAAATTCTTTGCCAAGACTTAATAAAATCTAAGAAAGAAGTAATCTCTCTCAGAAATAAGTTAGTTGAGATGAATAATATAAGTGAAGAGAATGCAAGTCTTAAGAAAGAGTTGGCTGCCTCCAAAGAACACATTATTCTCATTGAGAATAAGTTGTCTGAAGCCAAGAAATTTGAAGAATCTCTCAATGGGAGAAGCATCAAACTGATGGACATCACAAGCACTGTCAATGCTAGATTTAACAATAGCAAACTGGGCTTGGGTGCTTCATCAAGTGAGCCATCTCTGATTAAGAGAAACATCCTCTCCACACCCATAAAATTCATTTCTGCTAAAAGCAAAGAGGCTGCAGAAAGAAATAAAGATATTTCAAGCAAGTCTGTTAAGGATAAGAGAATTCAGAAGAATTCGTCGAACGAAGCTCGACAAAAAGATTCAAATATGTCGAACGGGGATCGAAAAAAACTGAGAACAGATTTTTAGTATAGTTATAATATGGACGGCGCTCGACAAAAACATGCACATTTGTCGAACGGCGGTCGATGAATTTACCCAAATTGGTCGAACATACATTATACAGAAAACTCTAAGAATTCTAATCCTAAATATACTAAAAATCCTTTTACTGAGTGGACTATACCTCCAAGGAGATATCATCCACAAGGCTATAAGGATCAGCCTGAAATGTCATTTATCTCTGAATTTTGTGGTAACATAAAAGGACCCAAGGTAGTCTGGGTCAAAAACAACTAGTTTATGTTTTTGTATTTGCAGGTACACATCTATCCAAGATTAAATCAAAAATGGTACTTGCATAGTGGCTGCTCAAAGCAAGAAACAAGGCCAACCTGAAAAACTACAAGGCAAAGCTTGGACCCAAGGTGATCTTTGGAGACTCCAACTGTGGACAAACCAAAGGCTATGGTCAAATTAAAGTTGGAGCAGTGACATTCAAGGAAGTAACCTATGTCAAGGGTCTGAAGCACAACCTCATCAGCATAAGTCAATTATGTGATGAAGGTTATCAGGTAACATTTAATAAATCAGAATGCATTATTAAATCCTCTGATAATGTTATTGTTCTATCAGGTATTAGGCAAGGAAATATATATTTAGTAAATTTCAACTCATCCAAATCAGAAATTTGTTTATTTAATGAGCTAAGCAAACCTAGTGAATTATGGCATAAAAGATTAGGACATGTAAACCTTAGGACCATTGCTAAACTAGCTAAGGATAATCTTGTTAGAGGCTTACCATCAGGATCATATAAGAAAGAAGGTCTTTGTAGGGCATGTCAGTTAGGCAAGCAAACCAAAAACAACTTTAAATCATTATCTAAAAGTGATTCACCTAGAATCTTGTATTTGCTACATATGGACCTTTTTGGACCTATAATAATAAAGAGTTTAGGGGGGAAGTCTTACACTCTAGTCATTGTAGATGACTTCTATAGATTCACTTGGGTGTTCTTTTTGAGAGAAAAGTCAGATAACTTTAAAGTTCTTACAGACTTTCTTAAGAGCATACAGATTGAGTACTCTACTGTAGTTGCATTGATCAGAAGTGATCATGACACTGAGTTTGAGTCTCTTCTCATGCAAGAATTCTGTGAGATGGAAGGTATCAAGCATTGTTTCTCAGCTCCTAGAACTCCTCAACAAAATGGGGTAGTTGAAAGGAAAAATAGAACACTAATTGAATCAGCAAGAACATTGCTTACAGATGCTAACTTGCCCCTATCTTTTTGGGCAGAGGCTGTCAGCACAGCAAATTATGTTCTGAATAGAAGTTTGATACACAAAACTTAAGGGTAAAACTCCCTATGAATTACTTAAAGGGAAGAAACCTAAAGTTGATTATTTTAGAACTTTTGGATGTAGATGTTTTGTTCATAACAATGATAAAAAGTACCTTAAAAAATTTGAACCAAAATCTGAAGAAGGAATCTTCTTAGGATATTCATTAGTTAGCAAAGCATATAGGGTATTTAATAAATCTTCTCTTAAAATAGAAGAGTCTATGCATGTTTCCTTTGATGAAACTAACATGTCTTACAAGGAGAAGAATTCTTCTACCAAAAACAATCTGCAGGTACCAGCTCTATGTGGAGAGCTTGATGGATTAAATCTACAGACAGAAGATTCACTGCATCCATCACCTCAAACTCTTGAAGATAGTGAAGAAGAAGATCATCCAGATCTTGCTGTTAACCTAAATCAAGTAACAACAGAACATCCTCCACAGGACACAACAGCTGAACAAATTCCCCAAATGGATACTACTGCTGAACAAACTCTAACTGTTGACCACATCACAGTTAGAGATCATCCAATTTCACAAGTAATTGGTGATATCACAGCAGGTGTTCAAACAAGGCATCAACTACACCAAAATCAGATGCATACTTGCTTCCTATCACATGTTGAACCTCAAACCATAAAAGATGCAGAACAAGATCCAAACTGGATCCTTGCTGCAAGAGGAACTCAACCAGTTTGAAAGGAACAAGGTTTGGGATTTGGTTCCAAGACCAAAAGGCCATCCTGTTATTGGCACCAAGTGGGTCTTCAGGAATAAACTTGATGATCAAGGCAATATTGTGAGGAACAAAGCTAGGCTAGTAGCTCAAGGGTACTCACAGGAAGAAGGAATAGACTATGATCAAACTTTTGCACCAGTTGCAAGGTTAGAAGCAATCAGAATCTTCCTTGCATTTGCTGCATATACAAAGTTCAAAGTATATCAAATGGATGTGAAGAGTGCATTTCCAAATGGAGACATCAAAGAAGAAGTCTATGTGGAACAACCACTAGGTTTCATCTCTCCAACTCATTCCTACTATGTATTTAAGCTTAATAAAGCTCTTTATGGTCTCAAACAAGCTCCCAGAGCATGGTATGAGACTTTAGCTAATTTTCTTTTGGAAAATAATTTCTATAGGGGCATAGTAGATAAAACATTATTTTTCAGGATATATAAAAATAAAACCTTACTAGTTCAAATATATGTAGATGATATTATCTTTGGCTCTACAGATTCAAATTTATGCAAAAAGTTTTCTAAACTAATGCAATCTAAATTTGAAATGAGTAGCATGGGTGAATTATCATACTTCCTTGGTCTTCAAGTGAAGCAAACCCCATCAGGAATCTTCATTTTCCAATCTAAGTATGCTAAGGAATTAGTGAAAAGATTTGGAATGTCTGATTCTTCTACCATGAAAACACCCATGGCCTCTAATGCAGTTGTTGATACTGATGAATCAGGGAAACTTATTGATCAGAAAGTGTATGGGCAATTGTTGCCTCTCTACTCTATTTAACAGCTAGTAGGCCAGATATAATGTTTGCTACATGTATTTGTGCTAGGTTTTAAGTTAACCCTAAAGAATCTCATCTTATTTTACTAAAAAGAATTTTAAGATATATAAAGGGTTGCCCTAATCTAGGACTTTGGTATCCAACAACATCTGAATTTGAATTAACTGGATTCTCAGATTCAGATTATGCTGGATGCAGAGTAGACAGGAAGAGCACATCAGGAACTTGTCAGTTTCTTGGTGATAGGCTTGTGTCTTGGTTTTGTAAGAAACAAAATCTGTGTCTACATCATCAACTGAGGTTGAATACATAGCTGCTGGCAGTTGCTGCTCACAGATATTGTGGATACAAAATCAGCTCCTAGACTATGGTGTCAACTTAAATAATTCAATTATATTTTGTGACAACACTAGTGCAATATCTATAGCACAAAATCCAGTTCTCCATAGTTGGACTAAACACATAGAAATTAGGCACCACTTCCTTAGGGATAATGTGGATAAAAACAAAATTTGCCTACAATTCATTTCTACTGATTTGCAAAGAGCTGACATTTTCACCAAGCCCTTGGATGAAAAGAAGCACATCTTCTTTATAAATCAACTAGGAATGATTGATGGAGACTCAATCTGTTAAAAATTAAATTTTCTATCTATCCCATAAATTCGTCGAACGAAGAACGACGAATTTGAATCATTCGTCGAACGATGATCGATGAGAACCTTTAACTTCAGAATCGACAAAGGAAATCTCATTTGTCGAACGGTGGTCGATGAAAAAGATATTTTCGTACGCAGTCTGACGAAGAAATAAAGCCTTTTCGACTTCTAATTTTATTAGGTTTTGTCGAACAACGGTCTACAAATGCGCCCTCATTCTCCGATCTTTCTATATAAGCTTTATTTTATCTCTTTCTAAGTTTGCGCCTACAGAAATCGTCTTTCCCTCCAGTTCCCCTCTGCACTTGATCTTCGTTTTCTTTGCAGGAACAATGGCGATTTCTCAGGCCTCTCTGCACTCAATGAAGTTTGACGCAGGTTTTGATATCGACATGGATTCTTTTGCACAATCTGACCAAATCTTCGAGGATGTTCTTCAACTACTGGAAGACCAACATCTAAAGAAGTTTTTGAGCACCAAACAGAAAATACCAATTGTAGAGATTAAAGAATGGGTTCATACTGTTCAGACAGGATGAGAAGATGTCTGGCACCATCTCAGGTCATCAAGTCTCTCTCTCTCCCACCATTCTTACTGAAATTTTTGGTTTTAAGAATGGTGATGATGACTTAGACATAAGCTCAGAACAATTTGATGAAGCTTTAGTCAAAATGGGTCACTTAACTGGAAACCCTAATCACTTACTGAAAAAGAACTTATCTCAGGACTACAAGTTCTTAGCTGACATTGTTGGAAAAGTCTTGCTGGGCAAGACTTTTGGGCATGACTATATCAACAGGCACCAATTTCTGTTGATGGTGGCCTTGATGGAGAAGAATAAAATTAATTGGGGATCAATTCTCTTTGAATTGATTAAAAAGAAAAATTCTAAAGATAGTGTCAGTTTTGGAAGAGTTATAGGTATTTTCCTGCAGGAAAGGCATCCAGACCTTCTGGTGTCACCCAAGGTGACTATAAATGCCAGCAAGAGGCTGACCTCAGCACTCTTTGCTAAGTGGGATAGGGTAATCCCCAAGAAGAATACAAGAGCTGATGCTTCTAGGAAAAGGAAAACATCTGAGGACACAAGGACTGACCAAGTCACTCCCTCTACCCTTCCAGAAGTTCCTCCCTCAGTTCCTTCTCCTTCTCATATCCCATCTCCACCCGCTCAACAGTCTCCTGAATAATTTCTACCTCCAAAATCTCCACCACCTCCTTCAACTGATATACCACCTATCAATGATATTTCCCCTCTATCTCCAGAACCACTGCCTTCCCTTCCTCCATCTCCTATCAACACTAATCTCAATTCCTCAACTCTACCTCAATCACTTATTCCACCTCAATCTCTAATACATGATGAACATCAGTCACCAATTCATCCCTCAAGTTCAAACCATCCAGATAGCATTTCCACACATTCTGAAACTGTCAGAGATATCCTTATACCAACTTTCATCCCATCCACTTCACAACCATCTACATCACTTCCATCAGACTATCTATCTCTCAACCTCACCTCTATTGCTGATCAAATTTTTGATCACATTCTTCCTAAAATAAACCAACTCCTGGATGCAAAATTTGCTCTCAAGCTATTTCTACCTTATCTTCTAAGCTTTCTTCCCTTCCTTCCTCTATTGCTGTCCCTTCTTCTAGGGGCCTAGATTCAGGCATCCCTAAAGCTAGGCAGGGGAGATGTCCTGTGAAGAAGCTCCAGAAGCAGAAGTTGCTCCAGAAGTAGCAGAAGTTACAATTTTTGATTTAGATAATTCTGAGATAGTACAAAGTAAAGAAGATTCTATTATAGTTTATGATACAGATATGTTTGATTCATGTATAGTATCAGATATACAAGTTATAGAAAAGATAAATAATATCTATATTCATCCCTCCCTAGATATTATTTCCTTACTATCCAAGTTCAGTTTTGCCTCCTCAGCTCTGCCAAAACATCAAATTCATTCTAGAGCAATTGTCCCCTATACTGCTCCAATTGACAAAATTTTGCTGAAAAAGATTATTAGTAGCTTTGCAGTTCAAAGAGTAGTTCCAGCTCTTGTTCAAGTTCCAGAACAAATTATCAAAAATTTTGAATTCCCAACTTTTGTTTTTGATGAATCACCAATTCCAGACTTTGATGAAATCTGGAGAGCAGAAGATGAAGCTTATGAAGCTGAAGAGCAAAGAATCAAAGCTCTTAAAATGATCAATGATTTATATGATAATCCAACTCCCTCTTCTGATTCTGATGAAGAAGAAAATGACAGTGATTATGATGATACTCTATCAAGGAAGAGAAAGAAAAGAAAAGCAAAGTCAAAGGCAGTTCCCAAGCCTCCAAATCCTGAGAATGATATCCCATATTATGTTCTTCATAATATTACTCTTGACAAAGATACACCTCATTGGATGAAATTCTCAAGGAATGAGAACAAAAGAAGGAAGAAGATGAGGAAAACTGGTTAGTATTCTGACAAACCTATCAAATATAACCATCCTCCTCCTCCTCCTCCAGCAGCAGGCTCAGCAGCACCATCATCCTTCTCCCAGAAGCCCAGCTCTCAACATTCAAGGATTTCTGGTAGTTCCAGTGGATCTCAAGCATCAGGATCAGCCAGCAATCCTCCTTCTAAGAACTCAGCAATTGCTTTACAAGAAAGTCAAGTCATTGTTTCATCTCAAATTTCTTCATAATACAAACTTCATATCTCTGATGGATCTTTTCACAAGATCAGAAATCCTCAAAGTGATCTTCAAGATCAAGTTGATAATTCAGAATATGTTCCTTATCTTCCAGATCCTGAAGAAGAAAGATTATCTCAAATGGCAAGACTCAAAGAATCAATTGCTTATGCCCAAATTAACAAAGCAAAATCAGAAGGTAAAGATTTTACAAACATTTCTACCATGTCTGATTATAGAAGGAAAGAACTTAACAAGTACAACTCCAAAGAGTTATTCAATGCTGAAGAATATATTGATATGCACACAGAAGCTTTTGTTCCTCATGTTAAATCTCAAACTGTTCTGGGAGCTCAAGATCTATACATCAGCAAGAAGAAATCACAAGATCCAAACAGGCAAATAATTTTCAAGCCTTCATCTGCAAAGAAATAAAAGGTTATAAACTATCATCTTTGTTTGTTTGACAGATTATACTTTGATTGTAATACTGTGAGAACTCAGAGCACTTCTTATTTCATCTGCTGAAATGATTTTTCATTTTATCAGATTTATTTATGCTCTATTGTTTTCTTTTTCAGTTGTATATTATTTGAATGATTGTTAAATAGTATCCTAACCCAAATAGGGGGAGATTGTTGGAACAACCCTATTACTGATTTGGGCTAGGATCACTATATGTTGATTAGGATCTGTATTGACCCCATTGTATAGTCTTAGGGTCAAGTTTTTAGGCTGATTAGATTAGTCAGAACTTAGGAAAAATTCAAGCTCGACAAATGGCTAGCGACGTTCGACGATTTGTCTGTCAGTGTTCGACAAATTCCAGGCAGTGCTCGACGAATTTCAGCCAGCGCTCGACAAATTCCTTTCTGAAGGTCAGATTAATATTTTCAGTTGGATATCAGTTCTCTGAACACAAATCGACAGAATAACGAATATATTTAATTCTTTTTGGACGTATTCAGTCAGTTTTGTAAGGATATCTTTCTTATTTATTATATCCTTATATTCATTCTATTCCAAGAAAAATAATAGCCGTTGACATTTAATGCCAAGGCATCTTTCACGACAAAAGGAATTGAAAGGACTTGCCAAAACTGTTTTGGGTGGCTGCATAGTTCCAAGAAGGATTTAAGTCAGAATAATATATTCCTTAAAAGCAGATGATTTGAATTTGCAAGATTACAAGTCATCAAAGAAGAAACAGAATATATGAGTCAATTTTTCCTTTCATACAGAGCACAGAGATATATTCAAAAATTTCTCTCAGTCTCTCTGTTATTACAGAACAAGAAGAACAAAGAGAAGTATCAGAGAAAGAAGAAGAAGGACAGAACATTATTCATTTTTCCCAGTCTTCTTCCTGCTCAAGGAAGCACCCTCATCATTCTGAGAACAACACTCAACCTCTCAGAACTGCTGCAAGTTAAAGTCTTTCAAAGAGCAACAACAATCTGAAGATTCATTTCTTCCAGATAATCTGCTACAAAAGACTTGTGTTAGAGAAAGCTTTGTCCACAAACTATCATCATCTCTCATCAGACAGGGGGAGCTTTCAGCTTCAACACCATCTTGTCTTCTCTCAGATCATTGACAGAGAAGAACACTCTAAACCTCTTTATCTCATCTTGTACAAGGTTAATTTTCCCTCCAGAAGTTTACACAGTGGTGGCAAGACACCATATCAAAAAATCCTTGTGTGGTTTTTAAGCACCTTATCAAAAGCTTATTGGTGTGTGGACACCTTATCAAAAACCCCTTGGTGCTAGGGCACCTGATCAACCCTCCTAGTGGATTCCTACCAAGGGTGGTAGAAGAGTAGACGTACCCAGATTTATTGGGGAACTACTATAGCTCCTTGTGTCTTCTGTGCTTGCTTATTCTTCTGTGCTTGTGCTGTGTGATTTTCTTTTTACTGTTTCTGTCTTTATCTTTAACTCTCACTGATTACACATATACTTAACAGTATTTTAAATTCCGCGATAAAACTAAATAAAAAGTTTTAATACTCTATTCACCCCCCTCTAGAGTAACTTAAGATCTGACCTCCACTTTCACGGACCACTCGCCCAGAAGGCTTTAGGGGGAAATTACCTAGATACCCCTTGTGGGCTGCCAATAGTCCTTCAAAACAACGGAGTTAGGCTGTTAGCAGACCAATTTGGGGTACGGTTAGTAAAACTAAAATGCGGATTTATGCTATTTGCAGTCCGAACTAGAGAATTTATAAATAGACCCTTAAGGGCACCTTGGAGGAGACCAGATCTTTTGTGCTCTCTCCTCCAGGCTAGTTTCGGAGTTGGCTGCTAGTGCCCTCCAAGGTGCCCGGCTGAGCATTGGTTTTGGAGGGGAAGCTCTCTAAGATCTTCCGGGTGTGTGGCGAGACCTCCTCGCTACAGCCTTGGGTCTGTTCCAGATTTTCCATCCACAGTCAAGAGAGTTTGGTGAGGGAGAAGTAAGCGCGGGCTACACCCTCCTGTGGGTACGAACTCAAGAGACCGGTTGATGGTTTCAACACCCTAAATGACTCTTAATTAATTAAGAGGGACTAAATGTCTCTAAAAATTCCAGATAAATTACCTAGGGCTTGATACCACCCTATGAAACTCTCTACCAAGTTTCAAGTCTTTCCAAGGACATCTGACCCTATGTCCTTCACAATGCTCAAAAGAGCAACCCTAGGGTTTGAACTAGAATTTTAGGGCTTAACAACCCCAAGCCACCCAAAACACTTTTGAGGGTATTATATGTGATAACAAGCCAGTGACCTAAGTTTCACCATATTTTGATGAGGGTTGCCCCTCAAATCCATTAAGAGCATTTTTGGTATATTGATCCAATTTTCCCTTTATGTGACCAAATTTGAATCACTAGGTCACCTAATCAAATCAACTCGAAATGGGATGAACTTTTTACTAGGGTCATATGATGATACCTAGAATCACCTACCAAAGTTTTGGAGGGTTTTGAGGTTCATAGACCCCTTTAGTAAATCATACATGAATTATTAAATCTTTACAAAAACTATAGGAATATCATCTCCAAAAATTCCCATTTTTGGATATAATGAGGGTGCTGGTATTACTCGCCTATGGTCCAAATTTCAGAGCATTTGGAGGAGTGGATTAATGGGGGCACTCAAATTAAACTTTGGTCAACCCTATGTATAGGCTGCACCATTTTGAGTGCTGTGGTCAGATCACTGAACCAAATTGCGTGAAATCAATTTTGAATTAAAGTAGACTTCAGGGGCTATAAGTTTGATGTTGAACATTTTTCCAGTAGAGGGCTCTAAGCATTTTATATAAATAAATTAATGTTTAGCATAAAAAAAGACAGAAACATGAATTAAATCCATATGATAAAATCTGGCAGCACACATCTTGAAGCAGGAATGGACGACATCCCACTTTCTTCTTCCTCCGGCCAATAGCTGAGATCAACCAGTCCTGGAGCTCCTTCAAACCCATTCTCCTGGCCATCCTTCCACCTCCCTGGCCGGCCACCGCCACCACCACCTCCGTTGAGGTGGTGGCTAACACCGGGCGCCACCGGAGAGGCCATTTCTGGCAAACCCGCAACTCCATTTTTCCATGAAAATTCAGATTTTGCTCACCTTGGATCGGGCTCAATTGAGCCCAATTTCTCTCCTAATGGATCTAGAATGCTAGCATAAGGGGAGAGGAGGAGAAACCGGACCTTGTTTGGCCTTGAGGTTGAGTGATTTTCGGATTTGCCATAACCGACCACCCTCCTTGAGCTCCTTGCCGATCTCTCAATTCTCCACCAAAACCTTCGATCCAATATATGATTTCAAGTGCCATCCACCTTTTGAAGCTAATGGTTGAGTTGGTTTTGAGAATGGGGGTTGTATAGGGGGGATTTGAGGGGAAAAGAATTTGGCCATGCCATTAACGGCTCCTCCTTTATGGTTGTGGGCTGGAATTGATAGGGAATCTCCTCCCAAGCATCAGGGAAGATGAATGGAGGGTTTGGAGAGATGAATGGAGTGACCCATGGACTCCTCCATAACTCCTCTCTCTTTCCTCCATTAAAAAATAGGAATATTCCATTTTTAATTTCTAATTAAATTTAATTAACCCCAAAATTCAGAATAATTAAATTAAGAATTATAATGGGCTGTAGGATGGGCCTTAAGTAAGGCCTTAGCCTACTTAATTTAACTTGGGCTCAATTCTCTTTCTTTTGGCTAGGTTTTACCAAATTTGGCCTAGGTTTGACTTTGGTCAAATTGGTCCAATTGGTGGCCCCATGATGAGGCTTTTGGGTCTATTAGGTCCCCTATGACATCATAAGGCCAAGGGTAGAGTCAATTTGACCTTGAGAAGCCTTTTCGAGCCAATTAGGGTTGAATGGACCTATGTGGAACTTAAGTTGACTTTGGTCAAACCCATGCAATTGGCCTACCAATTCTTGGGTTGACTGGTCAACTGGCTCCTCCTTAGGGTTAGGGATGTATTGGAGAGGTTAATTTCATAATTTGGGGGTCAATTGGATTTATTGGTGAGAGATTAGCCTATGTTGACCTATGCAACTATGAGGTGCTCTTAGCAATTTACCTAGGTTCAACCTAGCCTAGGGTCACCCCATGACCCCTAGCTGCTACCAAAGCTCTAACCCTAACACAAGGGGGTCTGGTAGGAACAGGGATGTTACACGTGGAAGATGTTGTGCAATCCGGCTAGCTCCGATGGCAGCTCCCGTCTGTAAACCAGGGGGTCGATCCGCTCTAGGATCCTGTAAGGCCCCATATACATAGGACTGAGGTTCCTCCGCCCGCATACCCGGGAGACTCAGTGTATCGGACATATCTTCAGAAACACCCGGTCTCCAACTTGGAACTCCACTGCACGATGCCGTGCATCGTAATACTTGGCCTGCCTGCTCTGGGCTTCCAGCATCCTGTCTCGGATTAGTCTCACCTGAGCATCTGTATCCTCTATGAACTATGAGCCGAGTGCCTTAGGATCCTCATCCTGGATCCAAGACAGTGGAGTCCTACACCCCTGACTGTATAACGCCTCGTAAGGGGCCATGTCTATGCTGGACAGATTACTATTGTTGTAGGAAAACTCTACAAGCGGCAACGGTCTCTCCCAAGGCTCTCCGCGGTCAAAAATACATAGGCGTAATAGATCTTACAGGGTCTGGTTGGTACGTTCCATTTGCCCGTCTGTCTGTGGGTGGAATGCTGTACTGAATGTCAACTGTGTACCCAGATAAGCCTGGACCTCTCTCCACTCTCGGGATGTAAACCGTCCATCCCAGTCTGACACGATCATCTTAGGCACGCCATGGTATCGGACAAACAGCTCCACAAATCTCCGTACCATATCCCTGACTGGAGCGTTCTTCTTGACTGGAATAAACCTGGCCACCTTCGTCAACCTGTCAATGATCACCCGCATCGAATCATTCCCCGCATGTGATCAGGGAAGTCCGTGTATAAAATCCATCGCGATGTCATCGAACTACCACTCCGGCACCGGGAGTGGCTCCAACAATTCGGTCGGGCTCTTGCATTTTTCCTTCATGAGCTGGCAAGACTCGTAGTGGGTCACAAAGTAAGTGTTGTCCCTTTTCATGCCCGACTAGTACATGGTCCTCTTTAAGTCCGCCGTCATCTTGGTGATACCCAGGTGCACTGAATACTTGCTGCAATTAGCCTCAGTCATGATGTCGCCCCGAATCATGCCCCCGACCGGTATGTAAAATCGGCCTCCAAAACACAACAACTCGTCCTTCAATGAATAGTCCCCAGCCGTGCCTGCCTCCAAGGCCCTGAATATCGGCTCCATCTTGGCATCTTGCCTCTGTCCATCCCTGATGTGATCTCAAATGTCATCCATGGTACTCATCGCCTCCAGGTACTCCTCATAGAGCTCAGCGTCATCCGAGGATACCAAGGTGATATGCATGTCTTCTAGCACGTTCACCAGCTCCATAGACATCAGCTGGGGCTCTGCTCCTGATATGGTAGATCTCTGGCTCAATGCATCCGCCACCACATTCGCCTTCCCAGGGTGGTAGTGCATCGTGTACTGATAATCTGATAAGAACTCCACCTATCGTCTCTGTCGGATGTTCAGCTCCTTCTGCATGTCCACGTACTTCAAATTCTTGTGATCCGAGAATATATCGCATGGACACCATAGAGGTAGTGCCGCCAGATATTTAGAGCGAATATAATCGCTCCCATCTCCAAGTTATGCACCTGGTAGTTCCGCTCATGATTCCTCAACTGACGGGAAGCGTACACAATCACATGCCCGTTCTACATCAGAACGACACCCATCCCCTGATACGACGCATCAATATACACCTGGAATCCTTCCTTCCCAGACAGAAGGGCAAGGATGGGAGCTGACGTAAACCTACCCTTCAGCTCCTAGAAGGCCGCTTCACACTACGACGTCCAAACGAAAGTAGTATCCTTCTTCATCAAGGATGTGAGCGGGAGGGCTATCTGAGAAAATCCCTGTACGAACTTCCAGTAATAACCGGCAAGCCCCAAGAAACTCTGCACGTCGGTGACCGCCGTCAGCGGTGGACAATCCCGTACTACCTGGATCTTCGCTGGATCCACTGCTAGTCCAGCTCCACTGATAATGTGACCCAGGATGGCCACCTCCTTCAGCCAAAACTGACACTTCCTGAACTTCACGTATAGACCGTGCTCCTGAAGTTTGTCCAATGTCAGTGCCAGATGTCGTGCATGCTCCTCTTCCGTCCTCGAGTAAATAAGAATGCCGACGATGAACACAATGACAAAGATGTCGAGATATGGCTCGAATAACCGGTTCATCAAACTCATAAATGTCGACGGTGCATTCGTGAGCTCGAAGGGCATCACGGTGAACTCATACAGTCCGTATCAGCTACTAAAAGCTGTCTTCGGGATGTCCTCCTCTTGTATCCACAACTGATAATACCCCGACCTCAAATCCAGCTTCGAGAAGCAGTGAGCTCCCTCTAGTTGGTCAAACAGCTCATCATTCCTAGGATGAAGATACGTATTCTGGACCGTCAGCCTGTTCAGAGCTCTATAATCGATGCACAGTCTGAGCATCCCATCCTTCTTCTTCTTCACAAATAACACCAGAGCTCCCCAAGGTGAGGAACTCGGTCTAACGAATCCAGCTTCCACCAGCTCCTGTAACTGACTCCGAAACTCCACTAACTCTTTTGGGGCCATCTTATAAGGAGCTTTAGATACCAGCTTAGCCCCCGACACCAACTGGATCTAAAAATCCTTCTCGCGGTGCGGTAGCATCCATGGGAACTTCTTCGGTAATACGTCAGCAAAATCTCGCACGATCGGGATGTTAGATACATAATCCTTGACCTCAGTCATCTCTAACAACACCTGATACACTTTGTTTCCCTGCAGATGGGCCTTGATGGCCTGAATAGATGATAACAAAAGACGGGAGGTGGCTCTAATACCTTCGACTACCACCTCCGATTCTCCATGCCTTAGGACAATCCTCCTTGCCGGGCAGTCAATCCTTGCATGGTTCTAGTGCAGCCAATTCATGCCCAAGATCAGGTCAAAGTCTTTCATCTTCAAGAGCGTCGCCGATTCTTCGAATAGTTTTCCTCCAATCTCCACGTTCATGGTGCACTTGGCGCTCGTTACTAACTCCGATCCGTCCAGAAGTCGTTCCTTCCTGTGGATGCCTGTGAAGTGCTGAATTTGATCCAGATCGTCCACGAATTCTTCGTAGATGAACGAGTGTGAGGCACACGTATCGAATAAGAGGATTGCCGCAGACAAGTACTATACCTGGGTGATTTTGTTGTTTGGTTCACTGCTAAGGTAAAGCTAGGATTTGCAAGGTACTAGTGATTATAAGAAAAACACTAAAGTACATGTGACGACCCTTGCCGAGTTCCTGGGCTGAACCAAGTCCAAGGCATACATCTGGTCCCTGTCCTGCCTATGATCACGACCCTAGAATCCACGACCTCTTCAACATCCTCGGCCCCCGAAATGCTGGTCCGGTGGTGTAGCTTGCAGTGCTGGTGGTGCATTCCTCTGAGGGTTCTGAGGGCAGTTCCTCCAAATGTGGCCCGTCTGGTGGCACAGGTAGCACTCTGGTGGGGGAGGTGGACCACCTCCTAGCCTCGGCACCTCCTGCATCTGTAGAGGTTGAGGAGCCAATACTATTTGCTCCATCTTCTCCTGCCTCTCCTCCTGGCAGGTTCGGCCCTCCGTTCTCCTTTCTCCGATGTCTCGACCCCTCTGCTGGTCTTTCCTGCCATCCCGAACCTGGTCCTCTGTCGGTCTCTTCCTTCCATGAACGGTGTTCTGGTCTACCTCCATCTTCTTGTCCATCTCCAAGATCCTGGCCAGGCTGCCATTAGAAACAAAAAGGAGGTCCTACCACAGCTCATTAGGGAGTCCCTTGTAGAACCTCTTTGCATACCCTGCCTCGTCCAGATGATAGGAGTCCGCAAACTGGGCCAGGTGCGTAAACTCCCGGTGATACTCCAGAACCGTCCTGCTCCCCCGCCTCAACTGTAAGAACCTGTCCTCCAACTCGTCTCTCACAGACTGCGGCACGAAATGCTCTTGCAACGCTATCTTGAAATAATCCCAAAAGACGTCTGCATCCTCTAATCCAGCATACGTGGTGTCCAACCATGACTTCCACCATATCTTCACATGAGACTCCAAACATGAGACTACTATAGGTACTTCCATCACTGTCGGGCACTGAATCCTTGCCAGCATCTCATTCATGATGTCCTGTTGAAATTTGTTGAAGTGGAGTGGAAAGGAGTCCGGCCGGTCTGAAGGCTGGAGACCGCAGAGACCGCGCGATCTGCGCTGGTGCTCTGGCGGTTTGGTTCTGGCGATCTGGTGTGATCGGCCAGCTTGCTTCTTGGGTTTGGCCACTGGTTCTGGCGACCTGTTGCGGGTTGTTTCCGGTCTTGTTCTAGTCGGTCTGTTCCTGGCTAACTGCTGTGACCGGGCGGCTTGGTTGTGTTGTTCTAGCGACTTGGTTCAAGTCGGCCAGTTGATTCTCTGTGTTGGCGATCTCAGGAAGGGTGATCGCTGTGTTTGCACGGCTTGTGCGCGACTTGCTGCTGTCTTCGGTCTTGGACTGAATTTTGTTCAAGTGCTGTGTTCGCGCGGTCTATCTTTTGAGACCGTTCGCGATCTGATGGGTGGTGACTGTATCCCGGGTTGTGCGGTGACGATATCCGTCCACCCGCCTATAAATAGGGGTGCATGGCCCATCATTCCTAACAAGAACTGTAAGAACCAGAGCCCGGATTGTCTCTTGCGGTCTCAAGTTCGAGTTCGCGCGACTTGGATGCGAGTTAACCTTTGTTGTGTTTGCAGGTTTGCGGTCAGCAGGGTGCGGTCTCCTTCCTTGGTGATTTCCGGTGGCTTGAATAAACAGTTCGTCTGCGGTCTGTCAGCGAACTGGGTTATTGTGCTCTTGTGCTGTTTGTAGCGGACTCAGTGATCAGGCGACCTTCAGCGGTTAGGCGGTCTGAGTTGCGGTCTGGCAACAGCTTCAGTTCTTTGTTCCAATAAGCTTCAGTTCGTGCGGTCTGGGATTGCGGTCTGGCAGTGCAGTTTGTCTGCTTCTGTTTGCGCGGTCTCAAGGTGTTTCTGCGGTCTGACTGTGCAAGCGGTCTGGGAGTACAGCAGAACAAGCCGGGCGACCTGAGCCTTTGTTGCAGTCCGAGCGGTCTCTTTCTGGCAGACCGCTGGTTTCTGTTTTTTGGTGTGTTTGTTCTTCTCATCTCCGTGATTCTTATGAATCATGTCTCGCCATGTATGCCTTGCATTGTAAAGCAGTTCTATTTCAATAAAGATTTCTTGTGTTGCTGTTTTGGCATTGTGGTTGTTTGGCTATAACTCTTGTTGATACAACTCCTGCTTACTCCTAAACGGTTCAATCAAAAATTTTAACATGGTATCAGAGGCAGGTTGCTGGAGTGGATAAGCAGTGATCAACTAGAGTTGCCATCGTCTTTGCGAAGAAGAGACCACATTGGTTGCCATGGAAGGCGGATTCGCAAGAGGTCTTGGTATTGAACTCCTCACATCGACTAACTTTAAAAAGTGGAAGTCATGTATGGAGAGTTACTTGCTTGGCGAGGATCTATGGGAGGTAGTTGGCGGAGAAGACACACAAGAGGTGTTTCTAGTAGGAGATAATATGGCAGAGGTGAGACTTTGGAGGAAGTTGAATGCTAAGGCAGAGTTCACTCTCAAAAGGGCTATCTCACCGGAGCTGTTTGATCATATTATCGGATGTAAGTCTGCTGCTGAGATTTGGACATCCTTGGATGGATTGTTCAATAAGAAGAATGTAGCGAGGCTACAATTTCTTGAAAATGAGTTGGCGAGAGCCTCTCAAGGCGATCTTTCTATTTCTACCTTCTTCCTTAAGATGAAGAACCTCACGGCAGAGATTTCTGCTTTGGACCCTGATGAGCCAATCTATGAGGCAAAGATGAAGAGGCATATCATCCGCGGATTGCGGAAGGAGTATCTTGCTTTTGTAATTTCAGTTCAGGGTTGGGCAAATCAGCCGTCGCTGTTGGAGCTGGAGAACCTTCTTGCTTCGCAAGAAAGTTTAGCAAGACAGATGGCGGGGGTTTCTATTTCTGGGGGAGAGAGTGATGTGATGTTCTCTGGGAAGAGAAAAAAGAAGTGGGAAAAGAAGAAGCCGGGTCATGATGGACCCTCTACTTCAGGTCAGCAAGATAGGGGCTATGCTCCTAAATCTGATGGGAAGAAGAAAGGAGAGGGACCGAGGTGCTTTAGATGCAACAAGACCGGGCATTTCAAGAAAGATTGCCGGGTGAATCTTCAGCCAGGACATGCAGTGGAGAAGGAGATGCCAAAGTCTGATGAAGTTGGATGGGGAGGAGCCTTTGTGTCTAATATAACGGCGATGCCCGTTAAGGCCTTGGCTTCCATCAACTATGAAGAAGACTGGATTGTTGATTCAGGGTGTGGACATCATCTCACCGGGAATGGATCAAAGTTCTCTTCTTTGGCACCTTACTCAGGTAACAATGCTATCATAACGGCTGATAATTCTATTCATCCAGTAGAGCACGAATGAGTCGTCTCTCTGAGCAGTGATAAGGGTCCACTCACGTTGAGGAGTGTTTATCACGTGCCTGGTATGAAGAAGAATCTCTTCTCTGTGACCAATGCGGTCGATGCCGGTTATCACGTTCTGTTTGGCCCAACAGAAGTGAAGTTTCTCAAAACTCAACTGGAAATAAAGGGAGAAGTTATTCATGTCGGCAAGCGGGTGAAGGACTTGTTCGTTTTATCGACAAGTACCTATGTTGATAAGATGAGGATAAATGATAGTGCTGCCATCTGGCATGAAAGGTTGGGGCATGTAGGCATGTACAAATTGAAGGCTATGACGGTAAGGGGCCTTGTCAATGGCTTGCCTAGCTTGTCCTCCTATGGAGACGGTCATGTCTGCGAAGGATGTCAGTTTGGTAAGTCTCATCGACTTCCATTCGACAAATCGCAAACAAGGTGCAAAGCACCGTTGGAATGCATCCACGGTGATTTGATGGGACCAACTGCCACCCCAAGCCTTGGGGGCAATAGATATGTGTTGGTGTTGATTGACGATTACACCAGATATGTCTGGGTGTTTTTCTTGAAAGAAAAGTCAGAAGCCTTTGCAAGGTTTGTGGAGTTCAAGGAGCTGGTGGAAGGTCGTTTAGGCCTGCGGGTGAAAAAATTGAGAACTGACAATGGTGGGGAGTTCACTTCTGGTGAGTTCTCAAGTTTTTGCAGGAAACACGGCGTTCGGAGAGAGCTCACTTGTGCCCATACTCCACAGCAGAATGGCGTTGCCGAAAGGAAGATCCGTCATCTGACGGAAACTTGCAAATGCTGGCTTCATGCCAAGAATATCCCAAAGTCCTTCTGGGCAGAGGGAATGTCTTGTGCAGCTTATGTCATCAACAGATTGCCTTTAAGTCCTATCAACATGAAGACCCCTCACGAACTAATGTTCAAGGAGAAGCCGAGTATTGCTCACCTTCGGGTGTTCGGGTCAACCTGCTATGTGCATATTCCTGATGCTCTTCGAACAAAGCTAGATGCGAAAGCAAGGAAGCTAGTCTTTGTTGGGTATGATGAGCGGAAGAAGGGATGGAGATGCATGGATCCTGAGACACGGAGGTCAATTGTTTCTCGGGATGTGGTGTTCGATGAAGTGACTTCCTACAAGGGGAGTTCAGGAGTTGAACTACCAGAGAGCAGGATTGATGAAGGAGGAAAAGCTGCGGGAAGTCTTCAAGTGGAGCTGCCTGTTTCACCAGGAGCTCCAGTTGTGTCAAGCTCTGAGATGGGGGCTTCAGGTTCTGGTAGCAGGGGGAGCGATGCTCCAAGTTCATCTGGAAAAGAAGCTTGCACAGAAGAAGCGGCTGAGGAGGTGGTTAGTCAGGTGCAACCTCTTAGGAGGTCGAAGAGGACTATTCAACCACCAGATCGATACACAGGAGGAAATATGGTGAACTTCGTTTCATGTTTCTTTGCTGGTCCCTTAGATGAAAGGGAGCCGTCGAGCTTTGAAAAGGCCAGAGGTGTGAAGGAGTGGGACATTGCTATGCAAGAAGAGATGACAGCTCTCGAGAAGAATGAGACCTGGTCTCTTGTGCCCAAGCCCAAGGGCACTACTCCTGTCACTTGTAAGTGGGTCTTCAAGCTGAAGAAGAAAGCTGACGATAGTATCAAGCGTTACAAGGCTCGTCTTGTAGCTCGCGGGTTCTCACAGCAGTACGGAGAAGATTATGATGAAACGTTTAGTCCAGTGGCAAAGATGACTTCAGTTCGATTTGTTATTACCTTGGCGGCTTCGAGTGGTTGGGAGATTTGGCAACTCGACGTGAAGAATGCCTTCTTATACGGCGAGATTGACAAAGATATCTTCATGACTCAACCGCAAGGTTTCATCTCGAAGGAGTATCCGGACTATGTTTGTAAATTGAAGAAGGCCCTGTATGGGTTGAAGCAAGCGCCTCGGGCGTGGTACGGGAAGATTGCAGAATATCTCTTATTCTGTGGATTCATTGCTTCAGACTCTGATTCAAGCTTGTTCATCAAGAAGGAGGGGGTGCTTTGGGTGATTGTGCTGCTGTACGTGGATGACATGATTGTCACCGGGAATTTGAAGGAAGCTGTTGCAAGACTCAGGGCTGAGCTTGCTATCAGATTCGAGATGAAGGATCTGGGGGAGCTTCACCATTTCCCTGGACTCGAGGTCCAGAGGCGGGAGAGCGGAGTGCTCATTTCTCAAGAAGGATATGCGGAGCGAATCGTGAAACGATTTGGCATGGAGGAAGGAAAGATCAGCTCTATACCTTTGGAGCAACATCATAAGCTTCGAAAGGATGAGGGGAGAGTCTTATCTGATCCGTTGGTGTTCCGAGCTCTGGTTGGTAGCTTGATCTACTTGACGATCACAAGACCGGATATTGCTTATGCAGTTGGCAAGGTGAGTCGGTACATGGCGGAACCACGGAAACCTCATCTTCTAGCGGCCAAAGGCATCTTGAAGTATGTGAAGTCGACCTCTGATTTGGGTCTCCTATATAGGAGAGGGTCAAGCTTGGAGTTGCATGGTTTCATGGATGCTGATTATGGGGGAGACGTGGATGATCGGAGATCAACGTCTGGTTTTGTCTTTATGACAGGTCCCACAGCTATTTCTTGGTGCAGCAAGAAGCAAGACTCGGTGTCTGTATCTACCACAGAAGCGGAGTACAAGGCTTCGGCCTTAGCAGCTCAGGAAGCTATTTGGCTCAGGAGGTTGGTAGAGGACGTTCATCAGGAGGTTCGAGGTCCCACTATGCTACGCGGAGACAATGAGAGTGCTCTCAAGCTGGTTAACAATCCAGTCTGTCACGCGAGGACCAAACATATAGAGATTGAGCACCATTTCATTCGTGAAAAGGTGTTGGGAGGATCTCTTATGGTCGAGCATGTTCGGAGTGCGGACAATGTCGCAGACATCTTCACAAAGCCGCTGGCGAAGGGACCATTTACTCGGTTAAGGGAGTTGCTCGGGCTAGTTTCCACTTCCCACTTCAAGGGGGAGTGTTGAAATTTGTTGAAGTGGAGTGGAAAGGAGTCCGGCCGGTCTGAAGGCTGGAGACCGCAGAGACCGCGCGATCTGCGCTGGTGCTCTGGCGGTTTGGTTCTGGCGATCTGGTGTGATCGGCCAGCTTGCTTCTTGGGTTTGGTCACTGGTTCTGGCGACCTGTTGCGGGTTGTTTCCGGTCTTGTTCTAGTCGGTCTGTTCCTGGCTAACTGTTGTGACCGGGCGGCTTGGTTGTGTTGTTCTAGCGACTTGGTTCAAGTCGGCCAGTTGCTTCTCTGTGTTGGCGATCTCAGGAAGGGTGATCGCTGTGTTCGCACGGCTTGTGCGCGGCTTGCTGCTGTCTTCGGTCTTGGACTGAATTTTGTTCAAGTGCTGTGTTCGCGTGGTCTATCTTTTGAGACCGTTCGCGATCTGATGGGTGGTGACTGTATCCCGGGTTGTGCGGTGACGACATCCGTCCACCCGCCTATAAATAGGGGTGCATGGCCCGTCATTCCTAACAAGAACTGTAAGAACCAGAGCCCGGATTGTCTCTTGCGGTCTCAAGTTCGAGTTCGCGCGACTTGGATGCGAGTTAACCTTTGTTGTGTTCGCAGGTTTGCGGTCAGCAGGGTGCGGTCTCCTTCCTTGGTGATTTCCGGTGGCTTGAATAAACAGTTCGTCTGCGGTCTGTCAGCGAACTGGGTTATTGTGCTCTTGTGCTGTTTGTAGCGGACTCAGTGATCAGACGACCTTCAGCGGTTAGGCGGTCTGAGTTGCGGTCTGGCAACAGCTTCCGTTCTTTGTTCCAATAAGCTTCAGTTCGTGCGGTCTGGGATTGCGGTCTGGCAGTGCAGTTTGTCAGCTTCTATTCACGCGGTCTCAAGGTGTTTCTGCGGTCTGACTGTGCAAGCGGTCTGGGAGTACAGCAGAACAAGCCGGGCGACCTGAGCCTTTGTTGCAGTCCGAGCGGTCTCTTTCTGGCAGACCGCTGGTTTCTGTTTTTTGGTGTGTTTGTTCTTCTCATCTCCGTGATTCTTATGAATCATGTCTCGCCATGTATGCCTCGCATTGTAAAGCAGTTCTATTTCAATAAAGATTTCTTGTGTTGCTGTTTTGGCATTGTGGTTGTTTGGCTATAACTCTTGTTGATACAACTCCTGCTTACTCCTAAACGGTTCAATCAAAAATTTTAACATGTCCACCCACTCAGCTTGAATCGCTGACTCTGTCCCGAGGTAAGATGGGGGCGAAAGACCACAGAAGACGTTCTGCCAGTTGGCCCTATAACATCCCCCAAACAACTAGACCCCTAGAGTGGTTTTTTCATGACTAGGTCATGACAAAACCCTAGGAAGCTTGAAGAGACCACTTGGCCTTAGGCAAGAAGAAGGAAACCACAATGGTCTGTAAATTGCAATTTTTAGTTAACAAGCCTAGGGTTGGACTTTAGGACTCACCTTGACCCTTTGACCTCACCATAGCATACCTAACCCTTTAGGGGTTCCCTTAGAGCACCAAGGACCCATTAGGGTCAACCAAAGAGATCAAGTTGACCAAAGTCAACATTAACCCTAAATTGGTCAAAGTAGCCTAATTAGGGTTGATTTGGCCTCCACCATGCCAAATTGACCTTGCCCTTACCTATATAAGGATATTAGAGACACAATGGACCAAAAATCCTCATCATGGGGCCACTAACTTGGCCAATTTGACCTAAGTTAACCCTAGCCCTATTTTGGTCAAAATGGCCTATTAAGGGTCAATTGACCTTCACCTTGCCAAATTGACCCTACCTAGACCTTCCTAACCTTAAGGGAGGCCAATGGGTGACTGGCCACCCATTGGGGTCAACCCAAATGGTCAAATTGACCAAAGTCAACTCTACCCTAAATTTAGGTCAAAATGACATATTTTGACCTAACCAGGCCCAATCCACTTGGGCTAGACCCAATTGAGGTGGTCCACAAGCTAATGGGGCTTGGAGTTACTGCATTGACCATTCAATTTTAGAGAATTTGACCAGGAGAGAGAAAACACCATTTTCCCTAAATATGGTGGAGAGAGAAAGAGAGGATTAATGGCATTGTTGGAACCTTAGATTTGATTTGAGTTAGGATCCACCTTAAGTATCTAAGTTTATATCATAACTCATATTATAACTTAGATTAATTATCATTAAGAAAGAAAACTAAAATATACATATATTTAATAAGGCAGAAAATAAGAAGAGAAATTAAAATTACATATAGTTCACTGGCGTTCGACGAATGTCGAACGACGCTCAGCATTCGTCGGATGGCGCCTGACGAACAGATAGCAGCGCTCAACAGATTACATTAGGGAAGTAGCGGTCGACGAATGACGAACAACGGTCGACGAATTCCAACAGATGTTCAGAAACAGTAAACTTAATAATGAGGTCGACGAATCAAATGTTTGAGGTCGACGAAAGTGGAGCTCAGCTCGACGAAATTTATGCAGAATTATATTTCTTATTCTAATATGCTGTCAGACTTTATTAAAGCAATATTTATTTATTCTATTTTATATATTGCTATATATATTGCTGTTCTGACATTACAGCATGCAAGCATTTAATGCTGTAGCCGTTGGCAAAGGCATTAATTAATATAGCCGTTGCAGCAAGTCAAACACTGCAAGTTATCTGCTCAAGGATCTGGGAAATGAAAGATATATTTATTATATTCCTCTTTGGTCGGCAAGGATTTAAATAGAATATACAACAACAGATAATATATATCAGGATATATATACCTGTTATCTCTCGACAGAATAGCTTGGAAGAATAGAACAGAACATTGTTATATTGCTGTACAGGAAGAAAAAAGAAAAAGAAGAAGAGAAAATCAGAGGAGCAAAAAGAAGAAGCAGATCTTCTATTATTTATCTTCTTTTTGCTAACCCTTTTTCTTGCAGATCATATATCCTGAGACACCAATCACAATCATTTGCTCAGGATCATTACTGCATAAGAAGAAATGAGTTTGTACAATCAAGAGAAGAGGCCTCCACAAACTGCCAACAATTATATCAGACAGGGGGAGTGAAAGTGCACAGTTAACCTCACTAGAATTCTCTAGAGGGGGGGGGGGGGGGGGGGGGTGAATAGAGATTTAAAATATTTTGTGCAAAGTAAATATATATATATGTGTATGATCACAGACTAGAGCTTCCCACACACACCAACAAGAATTAAATAAATAAAGAAAGTAAATGCAAGAAAAGAAATCACAGCACAACACAAGGAAATATAGTGGTTCCCCAAACTTTGGGTAGTCCACTCTTCTACCCCCTTGGTAGGAATTCACTATCTTGCACTGAGTCTTTTGATAAGGAGACTCTTAGAACCACCCTGAGTCTTTTGATAAGGAGACTCTTAGAACCAACTGAGTCTTTTGACAAGGAGACTCTTAGAACCAGTACAACTGAATTTTTTGAAGAGTGATTCTAAAAACTCTTTTACAGTATGTGAGTATGAAAATGAGAAAAGGAAAAAGAAGTATTTAAAACAAAAATGAATCTTCTTCCTAGCAAGAAGATTGGAAGCACAAGAAGTAGTGAATTAAATCTTTCTTCTATAGAGAGAAGAAGATTTGTAGCTTTTCCCTCTTATGTGAGAGCTATCAGAATTTGCAGCAGAGTGACTTCAGAAGCAGGAGAAGAAGAATGCTTGAATATTGCTGCAGGGCTATTTCCCAATTCTCTCTTTATCACTTGGGAGCTTTTCCTCTTTTTCAATGAGTAAAATGGTGGATCCCTCCTTGGTTTATTTCTCTGCCGACCTCCTTGGTTATTTATAGCTCTGTTCATTAAAATAACACTATAGGAGAGTAATCAATTAGCAGGCAGAGTATTAGAAAGAAAGAGAAATTTACATAATAGTTAAATCCATAGAAGGAAAGTATTCAATCTGATTTCAAATAATGTCCATAAAGGATTTAATCAATTTAGCCAAGAATCTAATAGAGGAAAAGAAAGATTCAGAACGGCTATAAGACATAAATTGATTCCATATAAATCAGATCTATAAGATAAGGAAAGAGATCTGGCGATTTTGAATTCTGTCATAAAGATTGACGTGCGTCGATTACTATTCGACGCAAGCGTCGAATACATCCTGTCTGGATGTCGAGAGGAGAATAAGGAAGGTGCATCGACTAGGGTGCGTCGACTTCTCAAGATACGTCGACTAGAAATCAGAGCCACGTCGACATAGGATACGTCGAATTCTGCTTGGAGCTACTTTGACTCATTCTGATAGAAACGTCGACTTTATCTCGACGTTGCGTCGAATACTATTCGACGCATATTTACTTAGCCTTATTTTTCATTCTTAGAATTCTTCTTTAACTCATTTCTAGGGGTTAAGAGAAATCATTTCCCCAACAATCTCCCCCTATTTATCTTAACCCTATTTAGAGAGAAATTGTATTTAGCATATAATTAACATAGCAAAGCATTTGTACAGATAATGAAGATTTCACACAATCAGAAGCAAACTTCATGTTCAGACCAATCATAAAGTATATGAAGCATTATTTTCAAGTATTATTCAGGAGGGGTAGGAGGTGTCTTTCTTTTTCTCTTGAATACTATTGTGGATTGCTCTTTCCCAGTAGCAGGTGACTCCCTCAGCTCCCCCTGGGTCTCAGCCATTTGCTCCCCCTGAGTCTCAGCTCCCCCTGCCCCTGACTCCTGAGCCCCTTCTTCAGCCATCACAGCATCTGACTCTTTCTCTTTCCCAGCATCAACTTCATTTCCTTTTTCAGTATTCAGCTCTTTCTCACCTTCTTCCTTTTCAGCCTCATTTTCTGCTCTGCTTCCCTCCCCTTGTAGTAGTGCCACTTGATTTGCAGTATCTCTTGCTATGTTGAGTACCTCTATTGTTTGTTCATCATTGTGTAGCTCAGGTACTATCTCATTCCCAATTGTCTTGAGCAGTGCAAGACTATCAGATTTTGAAGAAGGAGGGGATTTGTGTGAGGGAGATTTAAGATTGGAGGGCTGCTCTTCATCAAGCTTCTCCCCCTTCTTGACCTTCTTGGCCAAGGAGGTTAAGAAAGACTTGGTAACTCTTGAGGAAGAGAGAGAGTTCTTCAGACTTTGCACAGAGGCACTGACCCCATCTATTTGGGTGTGCATGTGTAGGATTGAGGAATGAATCTGGAAGCAGTGCTCATCCAGCATTGCTTGGAATGTTTGAGTTGCTGATGCAATGCACTGAGTGAGGAGAGATTCAGTGGATGCAGATGGTTCATGTTGTGGTTGGGGATGAGGAGAGAGTGGTGAAGGTGGTGATGAGGCTGGAGAGAAGTTAGTTGATACATGAGGTATGGGTGATAAAGGAGGTGGAGAGGATGAGAAATTAAGAGGAGGAGGAGGTGGAGAAGCTGCTGTTTGAGGAGCAGGTGTTTGAGAAGAGGTAGGTAGAGTAGGAGTTGTGAGGGTGGTAGAGACTATTTGAGTGGATGATGGTGGTAGAGAAGAATTGTCTCTTTGAGGAGAAGGAGGAGGAGATGGATGAGCAGGAGAGTTAGGAGGAGAGGGAGTCCTTTCAGGAATGGAACCAGGCTTGGGAATTTGCCTGGTCCACTTGGCGAATAGGGCTATTGACATTCTTTTCCCTGGAGGAATGGGGATTCCTTTTGACCTACAGAGGTCAGGGAAGGAGTGGAAGAGTACTTGACTCATAATCCTCATATATTCATTTTCTTTGTGAGAATATCTAGAGCCTATCATCTTGAGCAGACAGCTGGCCCAGTCTATTTTCTTCTTCAACACAAGGGCCCCCATGATGTTCAGTTGCTGCTTAGGAACTGCATCATGGGCTGAAATTTTGCATAGTAGTATCTTTTCTACTATATCTGCTAGCAGTCTGTACTCCTCAGAAAAGTCTATTTTCTTTAGATGGATTGGTTTATCCCTTGAAAACTTCATGGTGGTTAGCAGATGCTTGATTTCATCAGGTGTGAGGTCTACAGATTCATCACCTAATGGGGGAATGATAAAGACTTATAAGGTTACTCTTTAGAAATTGATTTCCTTTCCCTATTTTATTTAAACAAAGATAATATTAGGATATACCTGTAGGAAGATCAAAGGTGGTCCTAATATGTTCTGCAGAGATTGAGACTGGTGTCTCATAGATTGTTCCCTGGATTTCTCCTTGTTCAGATATCTGAACATGAGTCATCAGCTCTGTGAGCTCTGTTTCCCGGAGCTTGCATCTTGTGGAGATGAGCTTGTCCAGTCCTGCTGCAGTAAAAAGAGCAATGATGCTCTTGTAGTTTTCTGCGGCTGCTTGGAAAGACTCAAGGTCAATGTCGAAGCCTGAGTTGATTTTGGGAGCCATTTTAGGTCAGTGAAAGAGAGAGGAAAAATCGGCTGGTCTGAGGAGCAAGAAGGATGAAAGATGCAGAGTAGTGAAGGCTTCTAACTGAAGAGACTATTTAAGTCAGGTGAAGCGTCGAAACTGGACTCAAGTCGAGGCTTATTCGGTACTTCCGTGGATGTGACTGAAAAATTTTTGGTATTGCCGCTCGTTTTCATGAAGTCGACGTTACGTCAAGTGGAATTCGACGTGAGCGTCGATATAGTCTGATTTGAGATGATAGGGTTTCCTATCGACGTATGCGTCGAGTGGAGTCGACGCATGCGTCGATTTCTCTTATTGAGTTGAGTTATCGACGGTGCGTTGATTAGAAGTCGACGTGACTTTTAATTTTCCTAAAGAATTCTAGGTGTTTATCTCTACCTAGTTCTAAGTCAGTCTTGGACTAATTTTTACAGATAGTTTGATTGGTTGTATCAGCATTGTTTGGCAAGGTGGCCAGTTTTGTTACATATATGCCACTTGATTATCTTATTATTATGATAATTTGAGTTTAGAGAAGAATAGAAGGGTTGATTAGGATAGAAAGTTTTATTTTGGTTAGGATAGAAATTTTGGTTAAAATGGGAATTCTGGTTACCATGTTTAGTGTAGAAATTTTGGTTAGGATAGAGGTGTTGATTAGGATAGAAATCATGATTGGGATGAATGGGTCCTGAATATGGGTTAGGATGAAAGGCTTTTGGAGGAAAGGTATTTAAGTTGCTCTGAACTTTTGTGCGTCGATATCTATTCGACGCATGTTGATAGTCGCGTCGATTTATATTCGGCGCTTTCTCAAGATGGCGTCGATCTGATTTCAACGCATAGAGAAAGTTGCGTCGATTGGAAGTCGACATGCTTTTGTTCAAGCGTCTAGAAGAGGTCGAGGCATCTGAGAGGTTGCGTTGAGTATAAGTCGACGCACTATCATTTATGCGTCGATATGAAGTCGACGCAATTGTATCTTCAATTTTCATTTTACCTTTTTCTGTTTTTACTCCTTTATGTGTTGTTTTTCTTGGATTAGTTGTTTCTTCAGATGAAGTTTGTGAGTCATCAGCTGAATAATATGATGTCTCATCAAATTCCTTTATTTCTTTGAAGGAGTTTTCTTCCTTATCTTGTGGGTCTTTTTCTTGGTTTGTCCATTTGACAGGTTTAGTGAATTTTACAGGGCTCATCCAAGCAGGTTTGCTGGATGGATTTAAGCTGGTTGATGGATCAGCTCCCAGCCCAAGATTTTTGTGTCTCATTGTTTGTTTTTCAGTGATTTTCTTAAGAGTTTGGCTTCTCATGTTTATTGATTCTTCAAAGGCCTTTGCCTGGGAAACCTTATCCTTATGGAACTGATTTTCTATTTTAGCCTTTTCTATCTCCCTTTCTATGATGTTAGCCCTTAATTCATAATCTTTAGAGCATTTAACTTCTCTATTTCTCTGGTTTTTAGCTACATTGATTTGTTCTTTTAGATCTTTAATTTCTTGTGTTGCTTTTAGTTGATCTAGACACATTCCCATAAAATCATTTCTGAAGTTATCACTTTGAAAATCTATTTCATCAAACATGCTTACCTCATCCTTATCCTCAGATTCCTCTATGAGAATAAGGCTATCTTCTTTTTCATCTTCAGAAGATATGCTTTCTTCTGATCCTGTCTCACTCCAAGATTTAGCACTATCATTATTTTTTGATCCTTCAAGGGCCATCAAGCATAGATCTTCTTGCTTAGGTTCTTCATTGTCACTCTTGGAAGAGGAGCTGTCCTCAGAGTCTGTATCACTCCAGGCTTCTGCTATAAAGCCTCTTTCTTTCTTCTTCCCCTTTTTCTTGAGATCTTTCTTTGTCTCAGCATTTTCTAGACATTCTGGGGCAATATGTCCAGGTTTCCTGCAAGAATAACAAATAATTTCTTTAGTAGGAGTTTTGTCATACCTTGGTTTTCACTCTCTCCTTCTTGATCCATCTGTCCTGACCCATTTCTTGAATTTTCTGGCCAGGAAACTGAATAGTTCTTCTTCAGTGATAGAGCCTCCTTCCTCTGTTGCTTTTAATGCAATGTTCCTGTCTTTTGAGGAGATTGGAGTGTTTTCTCTTCTCTTTTTCTCTTCTCTAGTTTTCGGCAGTTGCTCATATGATTTGAGTTTTCCTAAGAGAGCATCTGTTGAGATTTCCTTTTGTCCTCTTGTGTCTCTTATGGCCCATGTTCTTGAGTCCCATGAACTAGGGAGACTCATTAGCAATTTGTCATTAATCTCAGTGAGAGAGATCTCTCTATCCAAGTTTTTCAATTGATTGATGATTAGACTAAATCTGTCATACATCTCAGAGATACTCTCTTCATTTTCTTTTGGAAGTTCTCATATTGTGAGATCAATAGAGCCTTCTTATCTTTCTTTTCATCAACACTTCCTTCCACCATCTTTGTAAGAGCATCCCAAGTTTCTTTGGCTGATTCACAGTCAACAACCCTTTGAAAGATGTCATCTGAGAGGGTTGAGACAATTATGTTCATGGCCTTTAGATCACATGTTCTTGCCTTCTTCTCATCTTCTGTCCATTCAGATCTTGGAACAGGTGTTTGTGTGACATTGCCATTTGCATCCTTTCTATAAGGCTTTGGGGGACCTGTCACAGTAATATTAAACAAGTTATCATCAATAGAATTCATATAAATTCAAATTCTTGTTTTCCAAACTGCAAACTTTTCAAGATTGCACATTGGTGGTCTGGTGGAAGCATAATCTTTGATTTGTGCCATGTGAAAAATAATTGTTAGAAAAAAATATATATATATATATGAAAGGTAGGACCTTTTTGATCAAGGAGTTATCCTTTTTAGATCAACCTCGCTTTGATACCAATTGAAAGTGCACAGTTAACCTCACTAGAATTCTCTAAAGGGGGGGGGGGGGGGTGAATAGAGATTTAAAATATTTTGTGCAAAGTAAATATATATATATGTGTATGATCACAGACTAGAGCTTCCCACACACACCAACAAGAATTAAACAAATAAAGAAAGTAAATGCAAGAAAAGAAATCACAGCACAACACAAGAAAATATAGTGGTTCCCCAAACTTTGGGTAGTCCACTCTTCTACCCCCTTGGTAGGAATTCATTATCTTGCACTGAGTCTTTTGATAAGGAGACTCTTAGAACCACCCTGAGTCTTTTGATAAGGAGACTCTTAGAACCAACTGAGTCTTTTGACAAGGAGACTCTTAGAACCAGTACAACTGAATTTTTTGAAGAGTGATTCTAAAAACTCTCTTACAGTATGTGAGTATGAAAATGAGAAAAGGAAAAAGAAGTATTTAAAACAAAAATGAATCTTCTTCCTAGCAAGAAGATTGGAAGCACAAGAAGTAGTGAATTAAATCTTTCTTCTATAGAGAGAAGAAGATTTGTAGCTTTTCCCTCTTATGTGAGAGCTATCAGAATTTGCAGCAGGGTGACTTCAGAAGCAGGAGAAGAAGAATGCTTGAATATTGCTGCAGGGCTATTTCCCAATTCTCTCTTTATCACTTGGGAGCTTTTCCTCTTTTTCAATGAGTAAAATGGTGGATCCCTCCTTGGTTTATTTCTCTGCCGACCTCCTTGGTTATTTATAGCTCTGTTCATTAAAATAACACTATAGGAGAGTAATCAATTAGCAGGCAGAGTATTAGAAAGAAAGAGAAATTTACATAACAGTTATATCCATAGAAGGAAAGTATTCAATCTGATTTCAAATAATGTCCATAAAGGATTTAATCAATTTAGCCAAGAATCTAATAGAGGAAAAGAAAGATTCAGAACGGCTATAAGACATAAATTGATTCCATATAAATCAGATCTATAAGATAAGGAAAGAGATCTGGCGATTTTGAATTCTGTCATAAAGATCGACGTGCGTCGATTACTATTCGACGCAAGCATCGAATACATCCTGTCTGGACGTCGAGAGGAGAATAAGGAAGGTGCGTCGACTAGGGTGCATCGACTTCTCAAGATACGTCGACTAGAAATCAGAGCTACGTCGACATAGGATACATCGAATTCTGCTTGGAGCTACTTTGACTCATTCTGATAGAAACGTCGACTTTATCTCGACGTTGCGTCGAATACTATTCGACGCATATTTACTTAGCCTTATTTTTCATTCTTAGAATTCTTCTTTAACTCATTTCTAGGGGTTAAGAGACATCATTTCCCCAACAAGGAGCTCTTCAACATCATCATCAAGATCCAAACACAACTACCAATCAGGATCTTCATCAAGAGTCTTCTCAGCACAAAGAGAAGAACAATAAATCTTTTCCCTTTCTCCTTCCCCATCTTGTACAGGGTTAAAACTCCCTTTAAAAGTTTACCTGTTGGTGGCAAGACACCTGATCAAAAAATCTAGTTGGTTTATAAGCACCTGGTCAAAAGCTTATAGGTGAATTGGGCACCTGATCAAACCTCCATTGGTGTGTGGACACCTGATCAAAAACACCTTGGTGTGAGGGCACCTGATCAACTCTCCTAGTGGATTCCTACCAGTGGGTAGAAGAGTAGATGTACCCGGGTTTTGGGGAACTACTATATTTCTTTGTGTCATTGGATGTGCTTGCTTGTTTTGTTTTATTTCTTTATTTGTGCTGTTGATTATTTATGCACTCTTAGTATTTGTGTTTATTACTCTTACAGCAATCAGCACTCATATATTTATATATATCATTTATTTTGATAATAAAACTTAAACAAGAGTTTTAACATATAATAAGAACTAAACTCTCCTTTCAATTGGTATCAAAGCAGGTTGATTTTATCAATCACCCTCATCAGAGGATATCAATTGTCCCTTTCAATTGGTATCAGAGAAGGTTGATTTTATTTTATTTTTTCAATTTCTTGCACCTGATACTCAATTGAACCCCTTTCAATTGGTATCAGAGGAGGTTGATTTTATTTTTTCAATTTCTTGCACCTGATACTCAATTGAACCCCTTTCAATTGGTATCAGAGGAAGTTGATTTTTCACACAGGCTAGCACCTGAAATCACAAAGATCACCTTAGTTCTTATTTGTTTAAAAAAAAGAGTTTTTCCAAATGGCACTAGCAGATTTTTTAATTTCAGATCCACCTTTATGTAATTTGGATAAATTTGATCTATGGCAAGTTAGAATCAAATTATTTATGAATGCAATAGATGAAAATATTTATAAATCTGTTTTGACAGGAACTCAATCTTCAACCTCTTCTTCAACAGATGATCAAGAAAAGTTGATCAGTGTTGATGCCATAGCCATGAACATATTGGCTAAATCAATGTCTGATGACATTCTTCAAAAAGTGGCTGATTGCACTTCAGCAAAGAGCATCTGGCACTCCCTCTCAAGGATGGTAAATGAGTCCTCTTCTACATCTTCAACTAACTTTACTTTTGATGCAGAACCATCATTCAGTTTAATTGAAGAAGAAGAAAAAGAAGAACAAAAAGCCATAAAATTATGTATGATGGCAATATATGGCTTAGATTACATATCAGATGCAGAATCTGAAGCAGAAATGGTAACAAAGGTAAAAGAGGTATCTTCAAATTTTATTTTTACCTCTGATCCTTCTAAATCTATTCTCACTTCATCATGCAAAGATTCAATAAAATCTGATTTTAAATCTATTTTCAATTCCTCATGTACAGATTTAATAACATCTGGAAATTACAAATCTGAAGATGAAATCAGAAAAGTGTTAACAAAAATAATTAATTTAACTCCTTTCAAAACTTCTGTAGAACAAATTACCTGTTTAAAAAATAAGATATTTAAAGCTGATAACTTTAAACAAACTTTTACAGAAAAAGAAATTTCTTATGTTCAGCAAAATAAAAATAAACTTTCAAATTTGTACTTTAATGAAATAAAAAGGCCAAAATATTTATCTATAAGGCAAATTTTTAAACTTTTAATATTTTTACTTAAATTAAATTAAACAGCAGTTTTAATGATTCTTTGGAATTTTTATATTTTAAAAGCAATGTCAGATAACTTCACTCTCTTACAGATTTTTTCTCCAAAATTAGTTTGAGCATTCTACTCAAGTAGCATAGATCAGAAATGATCAGAGCTCTGAGTGTGAGTCTCTTCTGATTAAGGGGATTCTATAGAAAGAAGCTATCAGACTTTGTCTTTTTGACTTTTAAATTCCTAGAATCTAATAACAGCTAGCAATTCACATATTAAAAATCATATTTAAATCAAAATCTAGGAAATCAGAGTTACTTAAATATATTTTAAATGAAAAGAAAACAATATAATGATCTCTGACCCTTAAGCCTTAAGTTAATTCAAGACTTTTTATGCTTAGGTATCCTAAACCAAATAGGGGGAGATTGTTAGAACCTAGTTTATTTGGATTAGGATCCCAACTCAAATAGGGGGAGATTGTTGAAACCTTAGGTTTGATTTGATTTAGGATCCACCTTAAGTATCTAAGTTTATATCATAACTCATATTATAACTTAGATTAATTATCATTAAGAAAGAAAACTAAAATATACATATATTTAATAAGGCAGAAAATAAGAAGAGAAATTAAAATTACATATAGTTCACTGGCGTTCGATGAATGTCGAACGACGCTCAGCATTCGTCAGACGGTGCCCGACGAACATATAGCAGCGCTCGACAGATTACAGCAGGGAAGCAACGGTCGACGAATGACGAACATCGGTCGACGAATTCCAACAGATGTTCAGAAACAGTCAACTTAATAATGAGGTCGACGAACCAAATGTTTGAGGTCGACGAAATTGGAGCTCAGCTCGACGAAATTTATGCAGAATTATATTTCTTATTCTAATATGCTGTCAGACTTTATTAAAGCAATATTTCTTTATTCTATTTTATATATTGCTATATATATTACTGTTCTGACATTACAGCATGCAAGCATTTAATGCTGTAGCCGTTTGGCAAAAGCATTAATTAATATAGCCATTGCAGCAAGTCAAACATGGTAAGTTATCTGCTCAAGGATCTGGGAAATGAAAGATATATTTATTATATTCCTCTTTGGTCAGCAAGGATTTAAACAGAATATACAACAGTAGATAATATATATCAGGATATATATATATATATATAGCTGTTATCTCTCGATAGAATAGCTAGGAAGAATAGAACAGAACATTGTTATATTGTTGTACAGGAAGAAAGAAGAAAAAGAAGAAGAGAAAATCAGAGGAGCAAAAAGAAGAAGTAGATCTTCTTTTATTTATCTTCTTTTTGCTAACCCTTTTTCTTGCAGATCATATATCCTGAGACACTAATCACAATCATTTACTCAGGATCATTACTGCATAAGAAGAAAGGAGTTTGTACAATCAAGAGAAGAGGCCTCCACAAACTGTCAACAATTAAATCAGACAGGGGGAGCTCTTCAACATCATCATCAAGATCCAAACACAACTACCAATCAGGATATTCATCAAGAGTCTTCTCAGCACAAAGAGAAGAACAATAAATCTTTTCCCTTTCTCCTTCCCCATCTTGTACAGGGTTAAAACTCCCTTCAAAAGTTTACCTGTTGGTGGCAAGACACCTGATCAAAAAATCTAGTTGGTTTATAAGCACCTGGTCAAAAGCTTATAGGTGAATTGGGTACCTGATCAAACCTCCATTGGTGTGCGGACACCTGATCAAAAACACCTTGGTGTGAGGGCACCTGATCAACTCTCCTAGTGGATTCCTACCAGTAGGTAGAAGAGTAGATGTACCCGGGTTTTGGGGAACTACTATATTTCTTTGTGTCATCTGGATGTGCTTGTTTGTTTTGTTTTATTTCTTTATTTGTGCTGTTGATTATTTATGCACTCTTAGTATTTGTGTTTATTACTCTTATAGCAACCAGCACTCATATATATTTATATATATCATTTATTTTGAAAATAAAACTTAAACAAGAGTTTTAACATATAATAAGAAGTAAACTCTCCTATCAGGCATTCATGGCAAAGGGAGGCCAATTGATCTCCCAATTGATGGGGATTCATCCCCTCTGGCTGTTACAAGAAGTTTAGGAGTTTTTCCAGCCCACACGGGGGCTGAATTGGGAGGTTTTCACCATGGCCAAAAATGGCCATTAATGGCCTTCATGGCAATTGAAGCTATGACTCTCCCCCTTCCCTAATTAAGCCATATAACTCCTTTAGTGGATGGAGAGGAGGAGTATCCCCACCTTACCTGAAGAAATCGAGCCCCAAGATAGGAGTTGACAAAGGTGACAAAAGCTCCAAGGCAGACCATGGCAACCCTCCGGAATACGCGACCTCAGGCCACCACACAGGTCCGATCCTCTTCTCCTCCTCTTGTGCTAGATCTCTATCGACTTGGGGCTTGATTTGAGCCAAATAGGGCTCGAATCAAGCCACCGAAAGAGGGTCATTTTTGAGCTTCTGAACCTCCCCAAAATCCCAATTCCGACCACCTCTGACCGGCCAACCACCGCCTATCGCCGGCCACCACCTCAACCGAGGTGGTGGTGGCTTTGGCCGGCCGGGAATGGGCGCAGGTGGTCGGGAAATCAACTCTCAAAACATTCCAAGATGGTCTGATCTGGACCCTTGGCTGAAGGAGGAAGATGACCAGCGGCCGTTCAATTTGCACCAAGATTCGTGCAGGATCATTTCATTTTAATATTTTTATTAATTGTATTTCTGTCACACTTTATGTAGTACAAAGAATAAATTATAGAAAATACTTAGGCCCTCCTGATGGAAAAATGTTCAACACCAAACTTGTAGCCCTTTGGGTCTACTTTATTTTAAAATTTGTTTCACACAATTTGGACCACTAGGCTGACCTCAAAAATCAAAATGGTGCAACATGTACAAAGGGTTGACCAGAGCTTAATTTGTGTTCCCCCACTAATCCAGACATCCAAATGACTTGAAAATTGCAACATAGCCTGTTTATACCCACACCCTTAACATATCCCAGAATGAGAATTTTTGGAGGACATTTTTTTAAGGTTTTTGCAAAAATTAAATAATCCATGTATTAGTTAATTATAGGTTCTAGTGACTTCCAAACACCACCAAATTTATGTGTGTAGTCCCTAGGGCCATGTTATGTCCCTTGTAAAAATTTCATCCCATTTGGGATTGATTTGGTTGGGTAATTAATTAACCCAAGTTTGGTAAAACTAAGGGGTTTTAGGTCAAAAGTGCACTTTGTTGGAACATGGTCTTCCGCATCTCCTAGGTTAGAGAATAACAAATCCTATGTGTATTTGATCTTGTGTGTTTAAGTGTGCAGGAAACAAAGTCCATTTGACTCAAGGATGACATAAGAAGGTTGCCCCCAAATTTGAGCCATCAAATCCAACATGCCCACTAGCGCCGGCGGTAGCACATAGCGCCCGACACTAGCGATGATTAGCGCAATTCCGGGAACACTTATAAAAGGATCTAGTGCCTAGCGGTAGCGGATAGCGCAGGTGGTAGCGCGGAGCACAAAAGGCAAGAGAAGAATGTTTCCTCGGATTGAAGATTCCCCCGCGCAGAATAATGCCTAATCCGGGATAGCGCCGGCGGTAGCGCTAGCGCAGGCGCTAGCGCTAAGGCTATATATAGGACCCCTCTTCTCTCGTTTTGCATATACATCAGAGAGGGAGATTGAGTGCTAGAATTCCAGAGCCTGATTTGGCTGAAAGTTGATGTCCTACCAAAGCTCTATGAATTTTTGAAGGAGAATCTCTTCACGCCTGGATCCAAACGACGTCCGCTTCTACAATGCTTATTCAACAGCGGATCTTCGTCTCCAACTTCAGAAGTTCTTCAAGAGGGAGTTTTTGTTATTATCATTTCTTATTTCTTGTAAACTGTTAGAGAATTCGCCTTGTGTTGGTGACTAGGTCTGGGTAGAACTTAGGGCAGAAATTCACCTCTTGTTGGCGACTAGATCTAGGTTAGGTATATGGGGTGCTCAAGGCCATATCCAGGGTTGGATTGGCTAGAGCGGATTGAGGCCGAATCCGGGGAAGGATATGCTAGGGACACCGGTTCGTGGGGATGCGAGTCAGGATATAAAACAAAAAGAGTTTATTATTATTCGCCACCGATTTCTAGCGTTATAGAAATCAATTTTTGTAAAACTATATTTCATAATTAATAAAGCATGTCTCCACTTTATTTTAATTATTTTGTTTGATTTCTCACTTTCTTATTCACGCATTATTTCAAGTTAATCAAAATATAACATAAGTTTTAAAACCCCTTATTCACCACCCCTCTAAGGTCTTCTACCGATCCAACAAGTGGTATCGGAGCGGTTTTATTCCAATTAGCTTAACAATCGGGAATAATGGCGTCTCATGATCTCGCTTTTCTGGAGAGTCAGGGTGTTAGTCGACCACCTCTTTTTTTAGCTCATATTTCAACTACTGGAAAAATCGAATGATGTGTTTTCTTATGACCATGGATGTGGAAGTATGGAACATGGTAGAAGTTCGGTACTCTCCTCCTACAATTGTAGTGGGAGAGGCGACGTTACTAAAGCCTAAGGATAAATGGGATGACAACGATAAACTAAGTTGCAAAAATAATGCTAAGGCAATGAACGCTTTATATTGCGCTTTAAATAGAACTGAGTTTAATAGAATTTCTGCAGGCATAATTGCTTATGATATTTGGAATCAATTGGAAGTTACTCATGAAGGTACATCGCAGGTGAAAGATGCAAAGCTACTCCAACTGGAATCTAAATATGAAATATTCAGGATGGATACCGAAGAGGACAACAACTCGATGTACACTCGCTTCACCAAGATCGTCAATGCTTCAAAGGCATTTGGAAAGATCTACTCATATGGGGACTTGGTGAGGAAAATTCTTCGCTCTTTACCTCTAAGGTTCAATCCAAAGGTGACAGCCATCTCAGAGTCGTACAACCTAAGAACGCTCCAGATCGAGAACCTTATTGGGAATCTCAAAACCCATGAGGTCGAACTCCAGATTCAACATGATGAATCCAACAAAGAAGCAAAGAAAAAGGAGCTGGCACTAAAATCAAAGAAGGAAGAGCATCAAAGATGATGATGAAGATGAAAAAGGTCTCCTGGTGAAGAACTTCAGGAAGTTCATTAGGAATCTAGAGAGAAGGGACACCTTCCGAAAATACTTCCAAAAGGATGCTCGACAATAAGGATCTTCCTCTTCATCAAAGAAAGGAAAATGAAGCGAAGATGAAGAAGAAAGACCACCACCGGAGTGCTACCAATGTAGAAAGACCGGGCACATTCGGAGCCAGTGCCCGAAGTATCAAAAGGAGCAAAAAGAACAATACAAAGCGAAGGAGAAAAAGGAAGTATTGAAAGACGCAACTTGGGATGATTCTTCCTCTAAAGATTCAAACGAGTCTGAGTCAAGCAGCGAGGAGGAAGCAAACTTATGCTTAATGGCAAAAAGCAATGATGAAGACACCAGTGTTCTTAGCGACACTAAGGTAACTCCTCCCACCTTCGAAGAACTCTATGATGAATTTGTTCAAACTTGCAAATCCTATGATCAAAGTATAAAAGATAATATTTTTTTAAATCGTGAAAATGAATCTATTATCAAAGAAAATCATAAGCTCACAAAAAAATTGATTTCCCTTGAAAAGAGAAAGGTTTCATGCCAAGAGTGTGAGCACTCTTTATGTAAGGCAAACAAAATTGAAGTTTCTCTTTCTAAGGCCCTCTCATAAATAAAAAATATTACAAAAGAAAAGGGGGACTTAGAGAGAAAACAAAAAACCTCTCTCTCACAAATTGAAAATAACAAAAAGGGTTTTGAAAATAAATGTGTTATGATTGTACAAGAAAATACATCTCTTAAAAAACAAAATCATGATCTCAATATGGCCATAAAAAAATTCGGAATAAGTCAAAAATCCCTGGATATGATTTAGGGAAACCAATGTTATGGTTCTGGAAAGTTTGGGCTCGGATATCAAAGTGAGCCCTACCGCCCGGCGCTAGCCACTAACGCCAGCGGTAGCTCAACAGTTAAAAAATCACATGTTTTTTCTAAAATTCAAACATCATCTAGCAAGAGCAATGTAGAAATCAGAAAAGGGTCTCAACCCCCTTTATTTCGTGTACAAATTGTCTTAAGTTTGGACACACGTCTAGCTCTTACAGGAATATACAACAACGATCGTTAAAATAAATCTGGGTACCTAAGAAATCCACTTACTCTATGGGTGGTACCTCTTGGGTATCCGGATCTTTACTCTCATCTTCTTTCTAGATTTGCAGGAAGGCTAAGGAAATAGTGGATGTGTGGTACTTGGACTCAGGCTGCTCCAAGCAAATGACGGGAAACAAAGCAAAATTCCTTAGCCTAGAAAATAAGAAAGGAGGGATCATAACGTTTGGTGATAACGGTAAAGGAAGGATCATGGGAGTAGGTACAGTGGGTAACGAATCCTTTCTTATCTCAAATGTTCTTTATGTTAAAGGATTAAAACATAACTTAATATCTATAAGCCAACTGTGTGATAAAGGATTATATGTATTATTTGAATCATCCACTAATCTTTGCAAAATATTTAATCCTAAAACAAAAGTTGTGTTACTAACTGCACCTAGAATTCACAATGTTTACATAGTTTCGTTTCATGATCTTTCAAAATCTTCTATAAAATGTTTTATAACCAAAAATGATGAATTAGAACTATGGCATAGACGTTGAGGTCACGCTAGTGTTGGATCCATAGGCGCCCTTAGAGGGGGGGGGGGGGGTGGTGAATAAGGGTTGTAAATACTTATATTATATTTTGAAATACTTGCTTATGATAAGAGATCAAAATCGTGATTTTGAATAAAGATCTAAATTATTTTATAATGAAGGAGAGGATAGTAACTAATTTAGAGAGATGAAGATCAAATCAATTTTATTACACAAAGATAGACATGATTATTATTAATAAAATTGATTAAAAAATTAGATTTCAATGACGCTAGAAATCAAAGCGAAATATGAAAGGCTCTTTTTTGTTTTCTATACCGACTCGTATCCCCACGAACCGGTTGGCTTTAGCCGTTCCTTCCCCGGATACGGCCTCCAGCCGCTCTAGCCAACCCTTACCCAGATATGGCCTCGAGCACCCCCTAGACCTAACCTAGATCTAATCGCCAACACGAGGCGAATTTCTGCCCTAAGTTCTACCCAGACCTAGTCGCCAACACGAGGCGAATTCTCTAATGGTTACAAAAGATATGAAATAAAATAACAACAACAATATTAAAAACTCCCTCTAAGAAACTTCTGAAGTTGGAGATGAACGATCGCTGTAGAATAAGCGAGGTTGAAGTGATCCCTCTTCGAATGTAGCGCGATGAAGTCCTACTTCAGAAACTCTCTAAGCGTTTGGTGGGAGATCAACTCTCGGCCATATAAGGCTTTGGAACTCTGGCACAAGACCTCTCTCAGGAATCAACAATGCAAAATGAGAAGAGAAGGGTCCATTTTATAGCCTTAGCGCTAGCGCCTGCGCTAGCGCTATCGCCAACGCTATCCCATATTAGGACATATTCTGCGCAGCAGAATCTTCAATCCGAGGAAACATTTCTCTCTTGCCTTCTGTGCTCCGCGCTACCACCTGCGCTATCGGCTACCGCCAGGCGGTAGCTCCTTCTATATGTGCTCCCGGAATTGCGCTAATCATCGCTAGCGCCGGGCGCTAGGTGCTACCGCCGGCGTTACTGGGAATTTTGGATTTGATGGCTCAAATTTGGGGGCAACCTTCTTATGTCATCCTTGAGTCATATGGACTTTGTTTCCTACACACTTTAAACACACAAGATCAAATACAAATAGGTTTTGTTATTCTCAAACCTAGGAGATGCGGAAGACCTTGTTCCAACAAACTCCCCCTTTTGATAATAACAAACCATTAATGATAAATCAGAGCATTAAAATATATAAGCATGATGAACTACTTGTGTGTGTGAGAGAGTGATGACTTAGGATAATTATTGATTTTAGTATTTAAAATTGCTCCCCCTAAATACATGCTCCCCCTGAGTGAATGCTCCCCTAATATGTAAGCTATCATCTTTAATTAATCACGTTAGTTTTTCATTTTGATAGCAGATTTTATTTATAATGGAAGATCTCCCCCTTTTGTTTTTAGCAAAAGTGGGTAAGGAAGCAAAACACAAAAAAGTTTTGATAATAAGATAAAGGCATGATCGAGCTTTTAGAGAGAATGAAATGATAAGGAGTTTTAGAATAATTTTTATAGAGATAGATCAGAGTTTTTAGCTTAAAGATGAACAATATAACATTTTCCAAGTAATCAATATTATAATGTTAGTTTTCCCCTTTATATAAGAGTTTTAAGCATAAAAAGGTAATGATTTCCAAATAACCAATCTACCCAGACAATATTTCTACACCCTAGCCCCGTACTAAGTGACGGATGGGCATGAGGAGCTGCATACATGCCGTAGGTTGGGGTGTTAGTCCCATATGTAAACATTAGAAAAAAAAAACTCAACCCAACACTCTTTCCCCCCAGTGCCTCGCAAGGCCTTACTGGAACCCTCCCTAGTTAAGGACAAGACATGACATAGAGGTCAGGTTATCTAATGTCTACAACCCTACGCCCCCGCTATGGTGAGATATGTAATCATGGATAATAGTTATTGGAAACATTAATCATTTAATTCTAATGATACGTTCATAGCCTATGGGTTTATATTTTTATTTGAATTTTTTTAAAAAAAAAGTCACAGAGCTAATTTGAAATCCATTAATAAATCAGAGTTTTAGTATTACAATATTTTCATAGAAATAAATCAGAGTTTTTAGCATAAAAATTATTCTTGTTTAAAGCAACCAATATAAAGTTTACCAAGCAAGTCTACCACTTGTTGAAAGAAAGGAATGTTAAAATTCAAGTGAGGATACACACAAAATAAAAGACTTTAAATAAGCATGAAAGTGCATGGTAAAACAATTATATGGTTATGATGTGGAAGACTTATTGAAATACAAGAAACATCTTATTGTAATCAATGATGATCCATAAAAAGATATATGAGTTAAATTTCATAAAGAAGATGTTTTTGTAAATCATTGTTCAATTAAAATCTTTAAGTTTAACAATAAAGTAACCAAGCATGAAATAATGTTATCAAAAAGAGATTACTACAATGTTATTTTAATTCACAATTTCAAAACATACCAAACATTGTAGAAAGCATGCTAGGTTATCTAGTGCATTTATATAGAAAGAGTATTATAGAATTTTAGCATTAGGATCCAATACTCATGAGAAGAAGTGTTATGGAAGATAATGATGTGCACATAAGTGTATTTTGAAGAGAGTAAACAAATGATTTAATCAAAAATACAAGACATGTGTAAAGTAAAGTGCACAATAAAACACAAATAATTTTACTTCCACACACTTTTAAGCACAAAGAAAAATGTACAACTACCAAGGTGCTTTGCACACACAATGCTCATTAAGACTTATCAGGGTGCAAAGTAGTGCTTGGGGGATCACACAATTTTATTCTTCAATATTGATTTTTTTTGTTGTGATCCAGTGTACTTAAGAATAAGTGGTTTCATTTTAAAAATGAAAAGTTTGCACAAGTCACTTTACTAATCTTTCCAAGGTGCTCAACCTCACAACACTTATTAAGACTTATCAGGAGGTTCAAGTAGTGCTTGGTGGAGTTATCTTTGTCAATTTATTTCATGATTTTTTTGTACAAAGTTCTCCGATTACACTTGCTTTGCAAACCAATTGAATTATGAAAGTACAACCACTTTTCTTAATTTTGTAAGAGTGCAAGTAAATGTAGTGTAGATAAAATACTTGTGCAAATTTTAATTCATTGTACAATTACAATACAAAAGCAAGCATTCTTAGATTAAAAGCATATGTCTTTGCCAAAATAAGTGAGTGAATGATTATCATTATTAACCATAAAACATTTACTCATACTTAGAGGCATGCTATGCTTAGTTCTACACAACTTTTACAATACTATTTTATGCACAAATGAGTAGATATATCAAAGCATGATAAAAACAATGTTCAAAGTAGTTTGAAAAGATGAATTGTAACATTGTAGAAGGTCTAAATGATGGGTTAAATCATGCTTGATTTTCAATGAAGTCCATACAGTATTTTTGATATTTTGAAGAATAATTTTGGTTTAAAGTTTGAACTCATTAGATTGATCTTGGACTTCCCGAGGACTACCTTGTGAGGGGTTCGCCCAGTACTAGGAGATGTGATGGAATGATAGCCCAAATCTCCCTTTCGCAAGATACATATAAGTAGAAAATGTAAGTTCAAAAAAAAAATACTTGTTCATACTTGTTTTTGTTTTGTATTTATTTTTTATTTGATTTTTGCATATAGAAATAGAAATCAAACAAACAACCAAAGAAAGGAAGTAAGAAAAAAATATTTTTTTGTAATTTGGCTTTTGTAATTTTGTATTTTAATTTTTCAAAAATCAATTATAGGCATTGATGAAAAAATGAGTAGTATATATAAAATCATATATTTCTAGTGATTTTTCAGAATTTTAAAATTACAGAAAATCAGATACTTGAGCTAGCGCCGACGTTAGGTACTAGCGTCTGCGGTATCTCAAAGAGAGTGCTTATTTTAATCATATAGCCTAGATTTTCTTCGATTTCGCTTTCAATTTTGCTTAATTATGTTTGTGCAATGTAAGGCCTGTCTAATGAAGTGAAGAGACGAGAAGAAATCGCAAAAAGTTGCGGATGTTAAAATTTTAGAACATGGGTTTCATATTCAATAAAGCTCCATATTCATTAAGCCTTAATTCTTGAGTTTTGCACAACCATTTAAGCTTAATATTATAGGATATGCAAACAAAGAAGACATAATTGAACAAAACAAATAAACATGATTTGAATAATTAGTAAGAGATGATGTTTTTGCAGAGAATATCATGGATAAGCCCTAGATAAAAGTACCCAGCCTATATATCTTGGTAAACATATAAAGCCTAACATAGACACAAATATTCTTTAGGTGGCAATGTTTTGAGATTAAGGTTATGCCAAAGTATGATAGTGTTTCAACTTATTGACCTAGAATGAAGTGAAGATTCTATTTGATTTAATCTTATTGATATCAAGATGATTCTAAGGTCTAAACTTGAAATAAATCACAATACACACATAATACACCAACCATGGTAAACAATTATAATGCCAATTGTTATCATATAATTCATATACATGTGATAGATATAGTTGTTTTTAGATGATTTTTTTATGAACTATGATATGTGATTTTAGAGAATTTTATCAAAGGACATCAATACGTCATGGTGGTGCATGTGGCATTAGTATTTAAGACAATTAATCTTTCAATATGTCTTTTGTGATTTTCTTAATAATTTAGATAAATATCTCATAACAAATTTAGAGTTTGATTCATATGGATAATATAAGATATTTATAAGCAATGAATATAAGAATAAAAGATTGGTCATCAAAATAAAATATGATTTTGAATTTTGATTAATTTGATTTATAAACTCATTAAGTTTTAAGAGATAAAATCATATTTCCAATAACATATAAGATGATCATTACATGATAGCTTACAAAAATAAGAAATATTTAAAGACATGAAAGCATATCATGAAGTAGAAAATTATATATTTCCTTTTTAATTGATTTCTACTTCATGCAAACGATTGGATACTAATGAAGGAGAGATTTAGGTATCCAAGGAGGACCGGGTGTAACGGTTTCTTTGGGTACCCAAATACATCGTGTTTGCCTTTGGGGAGATATGATTGAATGGGCCCTTTTGATTTGAGTTTGTGTTTCATCTTTAACTTTGGGCCGCCATTCAAAAAATGGTTTAATATTATTTTTAGTTTTCAAATTTCCATAATCATTTACTTTAATATTTTGATCAAAATGATTTTTGGATTTATAATTTGAAGGAAATTTATTTGCATTTAATTTTAGGTTGGGAGAAACATGATTTTGTAAATAATGGTGATTTTGATATTGATTTACAAATCCTTTATGTTCCTTACTCCCATTATTAAACTTAGTTAAGATGTTCATATTCATATTCAACTTGTTTTTAGATATAGTTTGATATTGTGAATTTGTATTTACAATTTTCATAAGCAAGTTGATTTTTGATTTTAATTCATCATTTTTGATCTTTAAATTATGTCTAGCTTTATTATAAGCGACTGTGCTATTTTTAAGAGTGGAAACAATTGAATCAATATGATTTTGATAGTTATTTCTATATTCATCAAATGTTTCATCCATCTCTTTAATTTCAATTTTATAGTCTTTGCACTTAGCACAATCATTTTTCAAAGATGAATTTTCTAAACATAATCTTTCATTTTGTTCTTGTACAAAAGTAAACTCCTTTTCAAGTTTCTTGTATTTTTCTTTTAATTCATTATATTCTACACAAGGTGTAATGTTTTCAATTAAGGACCATGGATAGAACTAGATAAATTAGAATTTAATTCTTCATTAATTTTTTATTTTCTAAGCGCAAATGTTTATTAGCATTTTTTAATTTCTTAATTTTGCGCTTTGTAGTTTGAAGCAATTGTAATGTAGAAATAGAAGTACAGAAAATGGGATTTGATTTCCTTACACTGCTTTCGGGAGAGGCACGATTTGAACATATAGTTTCTTTTATATCTTTTTGGCACTCCTCTTCCGAAGACAGTACTTCTTCTTCTCTTCCATTTTATGTGTGCTCCATTGATCCGTCATGAGAGGAGCATTCTTGAAGACTTGTGCAAGCTTGCATATTCTTCGATTCTTGCGATTGTTCCATACCTGTAGAAGGAGAATCATATATTTCTTCAAGAAATTTCCATACTTTGTATGCACTAGAAAAACAATATATTAATTTAAAAACTTTATTTGATAGACCACAAAATAAATAGTATTTGGCTTTTGCATTTAGATGACATTCCTTTTTATTTGATTCTTCCGCTGGTCTTACTATTGCTAGATTCCATGATTCGATATCTAAAGTTTTAATAAACCTTTCCATTAGAATCTTCCACCCTTTATAATTTGTCCCTTAAAATAAAGGTGGTGCTAGTGATTTTTCTTCTTCATAAAAATGTGCCCACTAATAGAAGCGAGATCATGAGACGCCATTATTCCCGATTGTTAAGCCGATTGGAATAAAACTGCTTTGATACCACTTGTTGGATCGGTAGGCGCCCTTATTAGAGGGGGGGGGGGTGAATAATGGTTTTAAAAAACTTATATTATATTTTGAAATACTTGCTTATGATAAGAGATCAAAATCATGATTTCGAATAAAGATCTAAATTATTTTATAATGAAGGAGAGGATAGTAAACAATTTAGAGAGATGAAGATCAAATCAATTTTATTACACAAAGATAGACGTGATTATTATTAATAAAATTGATTACAAAATTAGATTTCAATGACGCTAGAAATCAAAGCGAAATATGAAAGACTCTTTTTGTTTTCTATACCGACTCGTATCCCCACGAACCGGTTGGCTTTAGCCGTTCCTTCCCCAGATATGGCCTCAAGCCGCTCTAGCCAACCCTTCCCCGGATATGGCCTCGAGCACCCCCTAGACCTAACCTAGATCTAGTCGCCAACACGAGGCGAATTTCTTCCCTAAGTCCTACCCAGACCTAGTCGCCAACACGAGGCGAATTCTCTAATGGTTACAAAAGATATGAAATAAAATAACAACAACAATATTAAAAACTCACTCTAAGAAACTTCTGAAGTCGGAGATGAACGATCGCTGTAGAATAAGTGAGCTTGAAGCGACCCCTCTTTGGATGTAGCGTGACGAAGTCCTCCTTCAGAAACTCTCTAAGCGTTTGGTGGGAGATCAACTCTCGACCATATAAGGCTTTGGAACTCTGGCACAAGACCTCTCTCAGGAATCAGCAATGCAAAACGAGAAGAGAAGGGTCCTTTTTATAGCCTTAGCGCTAGCGCCAGCGCTAGCGCTATCGCCGACGCTATCCCATAATAGGACATATTCTGCGCGGTAGAATCTTCAATCCGAGGAAACATTTCTCTCTTGCCTTCTGTGCTCGGCGCTACCGCCTGCGCTATCGGCTACCGCCAGGCGCTAGCTCCTTCTATATGTGCTCCCGGAATTGCGCTAATCATCGCTAGCATTGGGTGCTAGGTGCTACCGCCGACGTTAGTGGGAATTTTGGATTTGATGGCTCAAATTTGGGGGCAACCTTCTTATGTCATCCTTGAGTCATATGGACTTTGTTTCCTGCACACTTTAAACACACAAGATCAAATACAAATAGGTTTTGTTATTCTCAAACCTAGGAGATGCGGAAGACCTTGTTCCAACAGCTAGTACAAAGCTCATTTTAAAACTAGCAAAAAAGCAATTGATTAGAGGATTGCCTAAATTGAATGGAAATTTAACTTCACTATGTTCTCCATGCCAAAAAGAAAAATTTACAAAATTATCTTTTAAAAGCAAAAATAAAATTTCTACTTCTAAATCATTGCAACTAATTCATATGGAACTCTTTGGTCCCGTTAGCACCGCAAGTCTTGGTGGTAGAATATCTACTTTTGTTCTAAGAGATGATTTCTCGAGATATTGTTGGACTTTATTTCTCTCTTCCAAATCTGATGCGTTTTGCGAATTCTCAAAATTATGTACTCGTATTCAAAATGAACTAGATTTAAAAATAAAATGCATTCGCTCAGATCATGGAGGAGAATTTGAAAATGAAAATTTTAAATCTTTTTGTGAAATGTTAGGTATTAAGCATGAGTTCTCCGCTCCACGGACACCTCAACAAAACGGTGTTGTAGAAAGAAAGAATAGGACAATCCAAGAACTAGCACGCACTATGTTATCTGAATATTAATTACCTAAGACTTTTTGGGCCGAAGCCGTAAGCACATCATGCTATGTAATGAATAGAGTCATGCTTCGCCCATCTCAAAATCTCACACCGTATGAACTATATTATCAAAAGAAACCTAACGTATCATATTTTAAAGTATTTGGTTGTAAATGTTTTATTCTTAATACAAAAGATTCTTTTGGAAAATTTGATGAAAAATGTGATGAAGGAATATTTCTTGGATACTCTTCAACCAGTAAAGCCTATAGAATATTTAACAAAAGATCGAGTAAGGTTGAAGAGTCTATTAATGTTAAATTTGATGAATTTATTCCGTGTGCAGAAAGACTTCCTATAGGTAAAAATGATGAGCCTTTACCATCTTTGGAGCATGACGAAGAGGAACCTTCCAATGAAGAGGAGGAGAAGGCCAAGGAAGATCAATATGTGCCCCCAAGCGTCTTGAACTTCTCAAAAAATCATCCAAAAGGGCTAGTCATTGGGGAACCTTCTACTGGGGTAAGAACTCGATCTTCTCTTCATGAAACGTTTTCAAATATTTGCTTTGTTTCCGAAATCGAACCTAAAAATGTTTCCACTGCTTTAAATGACGAGTTTTGGTTTTTGGCTATGAATGAAGAGTTAGATCAATTTGAAAGAAATAAAGTTTGGAATCTAGTAGATAGACCATCTAATCATCCTGTTATTGGCGTAAAATGGATCTTTAAAAATAAATTTGATGGTGAATCTAGGATTATATGAAATAAAGCACGCTTAGTTGCTCAAGGTTTTTCTTAAATCGAGGGGGTAGATTTTGAAGAAACTTTTGCACCCGTTGCTCACTTAGAATCTATACGAATGTTTTTGGCATTTGCAAGTTTTAAAAGAATAAAATTATTTCAAATGGACATTAAAAGTGCTTTTCTAAACGGGTTTATAAAAGAAGAAGTTTATGTAGAACAACCCCCCGGTTTTATAAATGAAAAATTTCCAAATCATGTTTACAAATTAGAAAAAATGCTTTATGGATTAAAATAAGCGCCCCGTGCATGGTATGATAGACTTACATCATTTTTGTTAAAGCACGGTTATGTTATGGGAAGTGCCGATAACACACTCTTCATTAAGCATAATAATAACGATCTAATTATTTTACAAATATATGTTGATGATATCATTTTTGGAGCCACTAATGAAGAGTTGTGTAATGAAGTAGTCTTAGTAATGAAAAATGAATTTGAAATGAGTCTTGTAGGAGAACTGTCATATTTTCTTGGTTTTCAAATCTCACAACGATCTGATGGTATCTTTATTTGCCAAACAAAATATGTTCACGATATGCTTAAACGATTTGGATTTGAAAATCTTAAACAATCTTCTACTCCTATGAGTGCTTCTTTAAAACTAGGAAAAGATGAATCTGGAATTTCCATTGATCAAACTTTATATAGAGGAATGATAGGATCTCTTCTTTACTTAAGTGCATCTAGAACAGATATAATGTTTGTCGTATGTCTATGTGCTCGCTTTTAAGCCAATCCAAAAGAGTCTCATTTAAAAGCGGTAAAACGTATTTTTCGTTATCTATTAGGGATGTCTAAATTAGGATTATGGTACCCACACAATGATTCATTTACACTTCACGACTATTCTGATTTAGATTACACCGGTTGTTCACTAGATCGAAAAGGCACTAGCGATACTTGTCACTTTTTAGGACCCTTATTAGTTGCTTGGTTTAGTAGGAAACAATCTTCGGTTGCACTCTCCACCACGGAGGCCGAATACATCGCACTTGGTAGTTGTTGTGCACAAGCGTTATGGATGAGCCAAACTCTAGAGGATTTTAGATTTCACCTAAAAAACATTGATCTTAAATGTGACAACAAAAGTGCCATAGACCTTACATATAATCCCGTACATCACTCTAGATCCAAACACATAGATGTTTGCCATCATTTCATTAGGGATCACATTAAGAAAGAGCATGTAAAAGTAAGTTTCATTGGTACAAACTCTCAACTCGCTGACATATTTACTAAACCTCTTCACGATGCAAGATTTTGATTATTACAACTTGAGTTAGGTGTCCTAGATCTTTCAAGTTAAAACACATTCATAAATGCAATTATGCAATTTTTAACCATCTAAAACATCTCCTCAAATTCTGAAATTTCTGCATGAAACTACTATTAGGACACTTAATCAAGATCAACAATTAAAAATTTCAAAATCATCAAAAATCGTGTACTGTTTCCCGCGCTAGAGCTAACGCCGGCGCTAGCGCACCTATCTGTTTTTATGTATTCTTAAAACTTTGAAAAATTCTTAAAATATATTAGTCTATATGTACTATTTACTGTTGCACTACTGACTTTATTTCATTTTTGAAAAATCCAAATACAAAATTACAAAAGGCAAATTACAAAATTATTTTTGTTTGTTCATTGGTTTAAATTCTATTTCTAAATGCAAAAATCAAATACAAAAATATAAAACACAAAAACTGTATGGAATTTATTGTGATAATCAAGCATGTTTTTAAACAATCTTTAGAACTTCAACAATGTTCCAATTTATCTTGTCAAACTACTTTGAACATTGTTCTTATCATGCTTTGACATATCTATTAATATGTGCATCAATTATATTGTAAAGGTAGTGTAGAACCTAAGCTTAGCATGCCTCTAAATACGAGTAAATGTTTTATGACTGATAATGATAGTTCTTCACTCATTTTTTTGGCTAAGTCTACTTATGTTCTTAATCTAAAGATGCTTGCTAGTGTATTGTAATTGTACAATAAATTAAAGTTGCACAAGTATCTTACCTACACTACACATATTTTCACTATTAAATATAAAGAAAAGTGGTTATTCTTTCAAAATCTAATTGGTTTGCAAAGCAAGTGTAATCGGAGAACTTTGTACAAAACAAAAAATGACATAACGTGACAAAGTTATCTCTACCAGCACTACTTGAACCTCCTGATAAGTCTTAATAAGCGTTGTGAGGTTGAGCACCTTAGAAAGATTAGTAAAGTGGCTTGTGCAAACCTTCATTTGTTTTAATAACCACTTATTCTTATGTACACCGGATCACAAAAAATCAATATTGACACAAAAATAATAAAGTGTGTGATCCCCCAAGCACAACTTTGCACCCTGATAAGCCTTAATGAGCATTGTGTGTGCAAAGCACCTTGGTAGTTGTACATTTTTTTTGCATAAAATGTGTGTGGAAGTAATCTTATTTGTGTTTTATTGTGCACTTTACTCTACATTTGTCTTGTATTTTTGATTATAACATGTGTTTACTCTTTTCAAAATACACTTATGTGCACATCATTATCTTCCATAACACTTCTTCTCATGAGTATTGGATCCTAATGCTAATTTCTATACTCTCTTTATATCTAAAATGCACTAGATAACCTAGCATGCTTTCTACAATGTTTGGTGTGTTTTGACTTTATGAATTAGAATAACATTGTAGTAGTCTCTCTTTCATACATCTCTTTCATGCTTGGTTACTTCATGATAATTTTTTTCAAAGAAAAATGATTTACAAAAACATCTCGTTTCATTATATGAATCATCATGTCTTATAAAAAAGATGTTTGATTGTACTTTTATATAAGTCTTCCGCAACATTACATTTATCGTGTATTCTTTTCATGCTTATCTCAAGATCTCCAACTTATTTGTTTACTTGCATGGTAAATGTGATATTATTCCTTTTAAAGCTAAAATTATGATTTCTTTCTATGAACATACTTATGCTAAAACTCTGATTTATTTTTATGAAAATTATTCTAAAAACTCCTTATCATTTCCTTCTCTCTAAAAGCTCGATCATGCCTTTATCTTATTATCAAAACTTTTATGTGTTGCCTCCTTACCCACTTTTGCTAATAACAAAAGGGGGAGAACTAATACGATAAATAAGATCCGCTATCCAAATGAAAACTAACATGATTAATTAAGATGATAACTTACATATTAGGGGAGCATTCACTTAGGGGGAGCATGTATTTAGGGGGAGCAATTTTAAATACTAAAATCGATAATTATTCTAAGTCATCACTCACACACACACACAAGTAGTTTTATCATGCTTATATTTATTAATGCTCTGATTTATCATTAATGGATTTGTTATTATCAAAAGGGGGAGTTTGTTGGAACATGGTCTTCCACATCTCCTAGGTTTGAGAATAACAAATACTATGTGTATTTGATCTTGTGTGTTTTAGAGTGCAGGAAACAAAGCCCATTTGACTCAAGGATGATATAAGAAGGTTGCCCCCAAATTTGAACCATCAAATCCAACATGCCCACTAGCGCCGGTGGTAGCACCTAGCGCCCGACGCTAGCGATGATTAGCGCAATTCTGGGAACACATATAGAAGGAGCTAGCGCCTAGCAGTAGCAGATAGCGCAGGTGATAGCGCGGAGCACAGAAGGTAAGAGAAGAATGTTTCCTTAGATTGAAGATTCCCTCGCGCAGAATAATGCCTAATCCAGGATAGCGCCGGCGTTAGCGCTGAAGCTATATATAGGACCCTTCTGTTGGAACATGGTATTCCATATCTCCTAGGTTTGAGATAACAAATCCTATGTGTATTTGATCTTGTGTGTTTAAGTGTGCAGGATAACTAAGTCCACATGACTCAAGGATTACATAGGAAGGCTGCCCCCAAAGTTGAGCCATCAAATCCAAATCTCCCACTAGCGCTGGCGGTAGTACTAGCGCAGGCGCTAGCTCCCGTTCGACGAACTATTAGCGGCGCTCGACAAAACTCTCATCACGGCGTTCGACAAAACTTCGCTCGACGAACTCTTAGCGACGTTCGACGAATTCCTGTTCGACGAAATATTGGCTCGAAGCGCAATTGCCGGGAGAACTTATAGAAGGAGATAGCGCCAGGCGATATCCGATAGCGCATGCGATAGCGAGGAGCACAGTTGGCAAGAGGGAATTGTTTCCTCGGATTGAAGATTCTGCCGCGCAGAATGTGTCCTAATATGGGATAGCGCCGGCGGTACCGCTAGCGCAGGCGCTAGCGCTGAGGCTATAAAATGGACGTCTCTTCTCTCATTTTAGACACACATCAGAGAGATATCAGAGAGAGATAGAGTGCTAAAATTCCAGAGGCTATCTTGGCCAAAAGTTAATGTCCACTTACTCTATGGGTGGTACCTCTTTGGTATTTGGATCTTTACTCTCATCTTCTCTCTAGATTTGCAGGAAGGCTAAGGAAACGGAGGACGTGTGGTACTTGGACTCAGGCTGCTCCAAGCACATGACGGGCAATAAAGCAAAATTCCTTAGCCTAGGAAAGAAGAAAGGAGGGATCGTAACGTTTGGTGATAACGGTAAAGAAAGGATCATGGGAGTTGGTACAATGGGTAACGAATCTTTTCTTATCTCAAATGTTCTTTATGTTAAAGGTTTGAAACATAACTTAATATCTATAAGTCAACTATGTGATAAAGGATTAGACGTATTATTTGAATCATCCACTAATCTTTGCAAAATAGTTAATCCTAAATCAAAAGATGTGTTACTAACTGCACCTAGAATTCACAATGTTTACATAGTTTCGTTTCATGATCTTTCAAAATCAACTATAAAATGTTTTATAACCAAAAATGATGAATTAGAACTATGGCATAGACGTTTAGGTCACGCTAGTACAAAGCTCATTCTAAAACTAGCAAAAAGGGAATTGATTAGAGGATTGCCAAAGTTAAATGGAAATTTATCTTCACTATGTTCTCCATGCCAAAAAGGAAAATTTACAAAATCATCTTTTAAAAGAAAAAAAATGAAATTTCTACTTCAAAACCACTACAATTAATTCATATGGATCTCTTTGGTCCCATTAACACCACAAGTATGGGTGGTAAAATATACACCTTCGTTCTAATAGATGATTTCTCTAGATATTGCTGGACTTTATTTCTCTCTTCCAAATCTGATGCGTTTTGCGAATTCTCAAAATTATGTACTCGTATTCAAAATGAACTAGATTTAAAAATAAAATGCATTCGCTCAGATCATGGAGGTGAATTTGAAAATGTAAATTTTAAATCTTGTTGTGAAATGTTAGGTATTAAACTTGAGTTCTCCGCTCCACGCACACATAAAAAAAACAGTGTTGTAGAATGGAAAAATAGGACAATCCAAGAACTAGCACGCACCATGTTATCTGAATATAAATTACCTAAGTCTTTTTGGGCTGAAGCCATAAGCACACCATGCTATGTAATGAATAGAGTTATGCTCCGCCCATCACTAAATCTCACACCGTATGAACTATATTTTCAAAAGAAACCTAACGTATCATATTTTAAAGTATTTGGATGTAAATGTTTTATTCTTAATACAAAAGATTCTTTAGGAAAATTTGATGAGAAATGTGATGAAGGAATATTTCTTGGATATTCTTCAACCAGTAAAGCCTATAGAATATATAATAAAAGATCGAGTAAGGTTGAAGAGTCTATTAATGTTAAATTTGATGAGTTTATTCCATGTGCAGAGAAGCTTTCTACAGGTACAACTGATGAACCTTTGCCATCTTTGGAGCACGACGAAGAGGAACCGTCCAAAGAAGAGGAGGAGAAGTCCAATGAAGTTGAATATGTACCTCCAAGCGTGCTGAACTTCTCAAAAAATCATCCAAAAGAGCTAGTCATTGGGGAACCTTCTACTAGGGTAAGAACTCGATCCTCTCTTCATGAAACGTTTTCAAATATTTGCTTTGTTTCCGAAATTGAACCTAAAAATGTTTCCAGCGCTTTAAATGACGAATTTTGGTTTTTGGCTATGAATGAAGAGTTAGGACAATTTGAAAGAAATAAAGTTTGGAATCTAGTAGATAGACCATCTAAACATCCAATTATCGGTGTAAAATGGATCTTTAAAAATAAATTAGATGGTGGATCTAGGATTATAAGAAATAAAGCACGCTTAGTTGCTCAAGGTTATTCTCAAATCGAGGGGGTAGATTTTGAAGAAACTTTTGCACCCGTTGCTCGCTTAGAATCTATACGAATATTTTTGGCATTTGCGAGTTTTAAAAGAATAAAATTATTTCAAATGGATGTTAAAATTGCATTTTTAAACGGGTTTATAAAAGAAGAAGTTTATGTAGAATAACTCCCCGGTTTCATAAATGAAAAATTCCCTAATCATGTTTACAAATTAGAAAAAGCGCTTTATGGTTTAAAACAAGCGCCCCGTGCATGGTATGATCGACTTACATCGTTTTTGTTAAAGCACAGTTATGTTATGGGAAGTGGCAACAACACACTCTTCATTAAGCATAATAATAACGATCTAATTATTTTACAAATATATGTTGATGATATCATTTTTGGAGCCACTAATGAAGAGTTGTGTAATGAAGTAGTCTTAGTAATGAAAAATGAATTTTAAATGAGTCTTGTAGGAGAACTATCATACTTTCTTGGTTTTCAAATCTCACAACAAACTGATGGTATCTTTATTTGTCAAACAAAATATGTTCACGATATGCTTAAACGATTTGGATTTAAAAATCTCAAACAAGCTTCTACTCCTATGAGTGCTTCTTTAAAACTAGGAAAAGATGAATCCGAAATTTTAATTGATCAAACGCTATATAGAGGAATGATAGGATCTCTTCTTTACTTAAGTGTATCTAGACCTGATATAATGTTTTCCGTATGTTTATGTGCTCGCTTTCAATCCAATCCAAAAGAATCTCATTTAAAAGCGGTAAAATGTATCTTTCGCTATCTATTGGGGTCATCTAAATTAGGATTATGGTACCCACACAATGATTCATTCACACTCCACGGCTATTCCGATTCGGACTACGCCGGGTGTTCACTAGATCAAAAAAGCACTAGCGGTACTTGTCACTTTCTAGGACCCTCTTTAGTAGCTTGGTCTAGTCGGAAATAATCTTCAGTTGCACTCTCCACCACGGAGGCCAAATATATCGCACTTGGTAGTTGTTGTGCACAAGCATTATGGATGAGTCAAACACTAGAGGATTTTGGATTTCATCTTAAAAACATTGATCTTAAATGTGACAACAAAAGTGCAATAGACCTCACATATAATCCCGTACACCATTCTAGATCTAAACACATCGATGTTCGTCATCATTTCATTAGGGATCACATTAAGAAAGAGCATGTAAAAGTAAGTTTCATTGGCACGGACTCTCAACTCGCTGACATATTTACTAAACCTCTTCCCGATGCAAGATTTCGATTATTACGACTTGAGTTAGGTGCCCTAGATCTTTCGTGTTAAAGCACATTCACAAAACACTATTTTTGCAAGTTTTAACCATCGAAAACATCTCCTAAAAATCTGAGATTTCAGCATGAAACTACTATTGGGACACTTAATCAAGATCAGCAATCAAAAATTTCAAAATCATAAAAAATCGTGTACTGTTTCCCGCGCTAGCGCTAACACTGGCGCTAGCGTACTTATTCATTTTTCTGTATTTTTAAAATTTTGGAAAATCCCTAAAACTATATTAAGCTATATGTACTATTTATGTTTGCACTTCTGATTCTATTTTATTTTTGAAAAATCAAATACAAAAATACAAAAGACAAATTCCAAAAATATGTTTTGCCTTTTTGGTTACAGTCTCTTTTATATGCAAAAATCAAATACAAAATTACAAAAACCAAAATTACAAAAAAATTTTCTTGCTTTTTGTTTAAAAAGTCTATCTTTTCTGTGAAAATCAAATACAAAAATACAAAAGCCAAATTACAAAAAAAAATATGTCTTTGCCTTTTTTTTGTTTTTGCCATTTGTTTAAAGTTTATTTTTTGCAAAAATCCAATACAAAAATATAAAACATTAAAACAAAAAAAATTGTATGGATTTTCCTATGAAAATCAAGCATGATTTGATCTATCATTTAGAACTTCTATAATGTCAAAATTTATCTTTTCAAACTCTTTGAACATTGTTTTCTTCATGCTTTGATATATCTATTAATATGTGCATGAAGTATCTTTTAAAAGTTGTGTAGAACTAAGCTTAGCATGCCTCTAAATATGAGTAAATGTATTATGCTTGATAATGATCTTTATTCACTCACTTATTTTGGCATTGTCTACATATGTGTTTAATCTAAGAATGCTTGTGTATGTTTTGTATTAGAACAATGAATTAAAATTGCACAAGTATCTTACCTACACTCCTTTATTTGCACTTTTAAAAATTAAGAAAAGTGGTTATCTTTCTCATAAATTATATTGGTTTGCAAAACAAGTGTATTCAGAGAACTTTGTACAAAACAAAAATCATAAAATAAAGTGACAAAGATAACTCCACCAAGCACTACTTGAACCTCCTGATAAGTCTTAATAAGCGTTGTGAGGTTGAGCACCTTGGAAAGAATAGTAAAGTATCTTGTGCAAACCATAACTTTCTTTCAAAATAAAAACCACTTATTCTTAAGTACACCGGATCACAATAAAAATCAATCTTGAAGAATAAAATTATGTGATCCCCCAAGCACTACTTTGCACCCTGATAAGTCTTAACGAGCATTGTGTGTGCAAAGCACCACGGTAGTTGTACATTTTTTTGTGCATTGAAGTTTGCGAAAGTAAAATTATTTGTGTTTTATTGTGCTCTTACTTTACATATTACTTGTCTTTTTGATTAAAACATGTGTTTACTCTACTAAAAAATACACTTTTGTGCACATCATTATCTTCCATAAGACTTCTTCTCATGAGTATTGGATCCTAATGCTAATTTTATACTATTCTTTATTTATGAAATGCACTAGATAACCTAGCATGCTTTCTACAATGTTTAGTATGTTTTGAAATTATGAATTAACATAACATTGTAGTACTATCTTTATGATAACATTATTTCATTCTTCGTTAATTTATTATTGATTTTAAAATATTTACAATACATCTTCTTTATAAAATTAAACTCCTATAAATTTTTTTGAATTATCATGTCGTACAAAAGATGTTTGCTTATATTTTTCTAAGTCTTCCGTACCTTTACATTTACCTTGTATTTGGTTATGCTACAAACTCTGATTTATGAAAATATTGAGATACTCAAACTCTGATCTATTTAAATGAAATGTATTCTAAAACTCCTTATCATTTCCTTCTCTACAAGCTCGATCATGCTTTTATCTTCTTAGCAACTTTTTAGTGGTGTTTCCTTACCCGCTTTTGCTAATAACAAAAGGGGGAGAACTAACATGATAAATATTAAATCTGCTATCAAAATATAATGCTTAATTAAGATGATAGCTTACATATTAGGAGAGCATTCACTTAGGGGGAGCATGTATTTAGGGGGAGCAATTCTAAATGCTAAAATGCTAAAATTATCCTAAGTCATCAATCTCACACTCACACAAGTATGTTTCTTCATGCTTATATATATATATTAATGCTCTGATTTATCATTAATGGATTTGTTATTATCAAAAGGGGGAGTTTGTTGGAACATGGTCTTCCGCATCTCCTAGGTTTGAGAATAACAAATCCTATGTGTATTTGATCTTATTTGTTTAAGTGTGCAGGATAACTAAGTCCACATGACTCAAGGATTACATAGGAAGGTTGCCCCCAAAGTTGAGCCATCAAATCCAAATCTCCCACTAGCGCAGGCGCTAGCTGCCATTCGACGAACTGTTAGCGGCGCTCGACGAAACTCTCATCACGGCGTTCGACGAAACTTCGCTCGACGAACTCTTAACGACGTTCGACGAATTCCTGTTCAACGAAATATTGGCTCGAAGCGCAATTGCCGGGAGAACTTATAGAAGGCAATAGCGCCAGGCGATATCCGACAGTGCATGCGATAGCGAGGAGCACAGTTGGCAAGAGGGAATTGTTTCCTCGGATAGAAGATTCTGCCGCGCAGAATGTGTCCTAATATGGGATAGCGCCGGCGGTACCGCTAGCGCAAATGCTAGCACTGAGGCTATAAAAAGGACGTCTCTTCTCTCGTTTTAGACACACATCAGAGAGATATCAGAGAGAGATAGAGTGCTAAAATTCTAGAGGCTATCTTAGCCGAAAGTTGATGTCCTACCAAAGTTATGCAAACTTCTGAAGGAGAATCTCGTCACGCCAGATCCAATCGAAGTCCGCTTCTACAATGCTTATTCTATAGCGGATCTTCGTCTCCAACTTCAGAAGTTCATCAAGAGGGAGTTTTTATTTTATTTTCATTTCATATTCTTCTTGTAAACGGTAAATGAAATCGCCTCGTGTTGGCGACTAGGTCTGGGTAGGACTTAGGGGGAAACTCGCCTCGTATTGGCGACTAGATCTAGGCTAGCTAGGTCTAGGGGGTGCTCGAGGCCACATGCAGGGAGGGGTTGTCTAGGCGGCTTGAGGCTGAATCCGGGGAGGATCGGCTAAAGCCAACCGGTTCGTAGGGATACGAGTCGGTATAGAAAACAAAAAGATCTTACTATTCATCGCCACTGATTTCTAGTGTCATAGAAGTCAACTTTTGTAAAACCTTATTTGAAATTAATAAAGCATGTCTCTACTTTATTTCAATTATTTTACTTGACTTTCTATTGTCTTAATCTTGCATTATTACAAAGTTTTTAAAATATCACTAAAGTTTTGAAAACCCTTATTCACCCCCCTCTAAGGGCGCCTATCGATCCAACACCCTCTTCTCTCATTTTGCATAGACATCAGAGAGGAAGATTGAGTGCTAGAATTCTAGAGCCTGATTTGGTCGAAAGTTGATGTCCTACCAAAGCTCTGCGAATTTCTGAAGGAGAATCTCTTTACGCCAGGATCCAAACGACGTCCGCTTCTACAACGCTTATTCTACAACGGATCTTCATCTCCAACTTCAGAAGTTCTTCAAGAGGGAGTTTTTGTTATTATCATTTCTTATTTCTTGTAAACCGTTAGAGAATTCGCCTCGTGTTGGCGACTAGGTCTAGGTAAGACTTAGGGCGGAAATTCGCCTCGTGTTGGCGACTAGATCTAGATTAGGTCTAGGGGGTGCTCAAGGCCATATTCAGGGTTGGATTGGCTAGAGCAGCTTGAGGCCGAATCCGGGGAAGGATAGGCTAGGGCCACCAGTTCGTGGGGATGCGAGTCAGGATATAAAACAAAAAGAGTTTATTATTATTCGTCACCAATTTCTAGCGGTATAGAAATCAATTTTTGTAAAACTATATTTCATAATTAATAATGCATGTCTCCACTTTATTTTAATTATTTTGTTTGATTTCTCACTTTATTATTCACACATTATTTCAAGTTAATCAAAATATACATAAGTTTTAAATACCCTTATTCACCACCCTCTAAGGGCGCCTACTGATCCAACATACTTGTTGGGTTAAGTGGTCAAATTTCATCCAAATGAGGTGAGACCTTGGCCACTGACTTAATACCACATAAAATACCTCCCCCAAAGATTTGGGGTGATTGGGGGTGGATATGTCCTAATACCCTAGTTCAAACCCTAAGGTTGCATTTTGGGCTTAATGAAGGACATAGGGTCATATGTCCTTGGATGGACTTGGAACTTGGTGGATAGGTTCATAGGGTGGTTTCAAGCCCTAGGTAATTTATTTGGAATTTTTGGAGACTTTTATTCCTTCAGATTTAATTAAGAATTATTTAGGGCACCTCCTTACTAAAAAGAATTACATGTTCATATAACCTAGGATGATCATGAAACTTTGCCAGTTAGCTTGTGTTAGTGTTAATGTTCCCAGATAATTTTGTAGAGATTTTTAAGGTGATCAATATGGTACTTTTTTCACAAACCCCGTATGTGATCTATTTGTGAGAAAAATTAAATATGGGATTATTGTCCTCTAGAAAATTGTGAAATTTGGTAATAGGACATTTTAGGGCATTAGAAAGCTCTGTGAAGTTTTGTATGATTTTTGGAAGTATTTATCAGTATGTTACTTCACAATATGCCATAGTTTGGATTTCCTTAAAATATTTATTTATGTGACTAAATGGTTTTAAAAAATTATACAACTTAGTCAGTAGGCTTTTCTGATTACTTTAGAGGTCTGGTAATTTTACCATAATTTTTGGATAAGTATGTTTGGTGGTTCCTTCATTAGCCTCTAATTTTGGATAATTATTCAATATTATAATTAGAGGTCAATACCTTACTGTAAAATTGTGATGTTCTGTATTTGCTGTTATTTTGATATCATAGATTTTCCATAAATTTGTGTAGGCCATATCATCAGAAGATCTTACACTTGTGTTCAATTTCATACTTGGCCAATTTTGGAGAAATAATAGTAAATGCCAAATAAATAAGGAAAATTATGACCTTCTTGATTTAGTCTTAAAACATCATGATAGACTCCCAGTAATAATCTTGGGTCATTCGGATGATTATTTGGAGTACCTCCTCTCATGCAACTCATATAGCTCATTTGGTCTACGTATAGTAAAACTGTAAGACTTGAGTAATTTGTAGACCATTAGGTGGGAATGGAAGGTAGATGGTGTGTTTAGTATGGTTGAGGTGATTTGAGGTCACCAACAAGAGTCTATATGTTGAGTGTGCCCGATAAGCTAAGGGGCAAAGTTGTGTTCGGGGTCGACGAAAGACTGTCTTTCCCCTTAGAAGGTCATAAAATATTTAGGGTTAATCCAAGTGTAATGATAAGTGTTGGATCTTGAGGCGCCCTTAGAGGGGAGGGGGGGGGGGGGTGAATAAGGGTTTTAGAAAACTTTAATATTTATAGAAAACTTTTGATATTTGATTTGAATAAGAGTGAATCTAAAACAAAGAGTAGTAAATCAATTTTATTAAATAGAAAAAGAAATGATTATCATTAATAAACTTGATTACAAAATTTGATTTCTATGACGCTAGAAATCAAAGCGAATAATATGAAAACTCCTTTTGTTTTCTATACCGACTCTTCTCCCTAAGAACCGGTTGGCTTTAGCCGATCTATCCCCAGATACGACCTCAAGCAGCTCTAGCCTTTCTATCCCCAAAAAGGCCCCGAGCACCCCCTAGATTTACTCCCTAGACCTAGTCGCCAACACGAGGCGAATTCCTCCCTAAGTCCTACCCAGACCTAGTCGCCAACACGAGGCGAATTCACGAACCGATTACAAAGATAAAAATAAAAGACAAATACAAAAGACAAATATAAAACTCCCTATGAGGTAACCTGAAGGAGATGCCGAAGAATCGCCGAAGATTGTTGAAGTCGAAGCGTGCGTTCTTTGCGTTGAGTTAGCGTGTTGATCCAAGCCTCCTTCGATTCCTCCTTTTGAATTTGTGTGGGAGATGATTTGGTCTGGAAATACGGCCCTCTCAGAGTTTCTGAAGTGCTGGAATATGGCTCTAATCAATCAGTAGTAGGGGAAGACAAATTCCATCTATTTATAGGCCAGGAGGCTAACACTGGCGTTGACGCTAATGCCTGGCGTTGACCCAGTTTGGAAATGTTTTGATGGCTCGGATCTTCAAAACAGGAATGAGATTCTGCACTTTAGGAATCTTTCATTTTAGGCAACCCTAACGCTGGCGTTAGGTCAAATCATTACTAAAGTGACCCTTCAGTCACGACTGCTTCCCCTCTTGCCATAAACATCGAGCATTAATGCCCAATGTTAATTCCTAACGCCTGTCGTTGATCTTCTCTCATTTCTTCAGTCGGCAAGCCAACCAGTCGATCGGCAAACCATCCCATCAAACCCCAATGCACAACATTAAGCATAACGCCTGGCGTTAGAATATATTCATTTAATCATGTGGATAGTTCCAGACCAATGGAGCAGCAACCTAGTGTCATACATGTTCAAAACCTGCATGCTAAAAACACAAAGGCCAGCAAGATCAAATACAAGTAGTATTTGTTATTCTCAAATCAAAGAGATGCAGAAAACCATGTTCCAACAATCTCCCCCTTTTGATAATAACAAATCCAATAGAGATAAATCAGATTCATAGATAAAGAATTTGTGTTTTTTATAAAGATATATGACACTAAGCAATTATAAGATAATGATAAAAATTATAGATCGTTTAAAAGTGCTCCCCCTACAAAAGTGCCCCCACTTTGTGTATGCACCCATAGACTAGATTCATGCTCACCCTTAATCTAGTGAATCCTACTCCATTAATCATATGATTTATCATTTTATTCTCCCCCTTTGTTATTAGCAAAAGAGGGTGGAGTGAAACAAAACTAGAATAAAGAAGACAAAAGTTGAGACATAACTAAGAGAGGATTAAGAGTTTTGTGTAAACAAAAAGTAAGTCATGATCGAGCTAAGGGAGAGAGTAGCACAGCCGAAAAATATATGTGATGAGTCCCAAATATATACACATTTATGGACTCATCTGGCCCGATTTTCTAGTCTATGCACTTCACTTTAGACATGTTTTCACTCATATTTGATACTCAATGCTAAGTGCACCTCTAGGCCCGTTTTGGTGTTATTTCTTGTTTATCTTCATTTTTAGTTTTCATGCATGGTTAAGTGTCACTTTCAGTGGTTTGATTAGTGTTGTATGCTGGAGCAGGTGTCGTGCAGGTGTTTCCGGTACAATTCTGTACAGGAACACAACGCACGATCACTGGCTCTGTTGCGCACGACCACTGGTCGTGCGCCACTGATCGTGTGCACTTACCCCCTGAAAACTGAGTTCTGTTTTCCTTATCGCACGACCACTTACGATAGCGCGCACGATCACTGGTCGTGCGCCACTGGTCGTGCGAACATTGTATTTTATAATCTTTTTCCCTTGCAGGCTCCGTCCAGGAAGGCGCACGATCACAGGATGATAGTGCGCTGATAATAAAAATTGCATGCGCGGATTTTAGATTTTTAGTGAAAGGTTGAGATTTTCTCCAAAACTATATCCGATAAAGGCAAGTGTACCTTATCGTCTATAGTATAGGATATTTAGGAATATCAAGGTCATATTCCACGGGGCGCGTTGATTACTTCTACTTCGAGGAAAATCACTATTATTTTATCGACGAAAATTTGAGGTGGTTTGTTTTCGCTTAACTAAAATTAAAACTAAATTCAAACTAAATGAAAAGCTTGAACATTGCATGAAAAGAAAGAGAAATTGACATTGCATAAAAAAAAAGAACATTACTAAGGAGAGAAAAATTTAACATTGCATGAAAAGGAAGAAATTACTTAAGGAGAAAAAGAACATGAAAGAGAAAACTAATTTTATTGAAAATCAAAGAACTATTACAAGCCTTAAATTAAGAGTGCAAGACTAAGGAAAATGAAAGTTGCAAGCTTAAGAAAACTAGTACACGAAAGTTACACTACAATATTGCATGAAAAGGGAAGGAGGAGAACATGAAAGCCTTAAGAAACATGAACATTAACTTGAAAAACTCACTCTCAGCTCTAACAGCACCTCCCCATCTCCAAATTTCTCAACCCTGGACTCAAGGAGAGCCTCTGAATTTATAGGCAAAATTTTCAAGTTACACGCCCTCGGTCACGGGCGTGTCCAAGGGAGTGTAATCACTGTAACATTGGATCTGGCAGCGGCGTGGGCTTGGCGTGTCGGCGGCAGAAAAGTTGGACATTACACGCCCGTGTAACATGGTCACGGGCGTGACTTTGGACGTGTGCATTAAATGCAGCGTGGGCTGGAATTCGGCGCGGCGGTAGAGCAGGGATCACGCTGGAAAGTCGCGGGCGTGACATGTGGGTCACGGGCGTGACTTAGGTTGACTTCTCGACAACATCTCCTCGTCTCGACGGCGGCTCCACGTGGACGATTCTAAGATTACACGCCCCCGGTCACGGGCGTGACTTTGGGTCACGGGCGTGACCTAGGGCGTGACTTGGTGTGGACTGGTTCAAACAGTGCGGCATCGATTCTGGACTGATCTTCAGCTTACACGCCCTTGGTCACGGGCGTGACCGAGGGCGTGACATGCCATTTTTCCCGATTTGTCCCAAAAATCTGCAAATATCGAAATTAAGCTAAGTTAGAATCAAAATTACAAAAAGAACTACTTATAACCTAAATTTGACATAAAATAGAGAATTCATATTAAATATTTACAAGATTTTCTATTAAAAAGTTATAAAAATACTACTTATCAAATACCCCCATACTTGAGGTTTTGCTATTCCAGAGCAAAAGTGTGAGACATTATTTATAAGACATCCTTAAAAAATTTTTAATTTAAAACTAAAATTTCATTTAACCAAAAGTTAAGTTAGGAGTAAATTCAAGGGGGAGTTAAGTCCTAAATTATGATGATGATTTGAAAAGAGGGAAAAATGTTTAGGCAATAACTTCTCAAGAAAATTAAGTAGTTTGACAAAATTGTAGAAATTATAAAACTAAATTAAATTAAAATTATAAGAACTCTATCTTAAAAGAATCTTAAGGAAAAGTAAATTACTAAATATTGCTCTCTCCATAATTTTCAACTAAAACTAGAACAATGATAATTGGCTAAGGGGGATTTCATAAAATTTGGCATAAGAAGAGAAATTTTTGAATGGAGGAAATGGAATTTATCATGAAATTTCCTTCTCTTTTTTTTTTCTTACTCTTTTTTTTTCTCTTCTAATAAAAACACAAAATGTATATGGTTTAGGAGTAATGAATTTTATCCTCTTACTCCATGCCATATAATCTTTTCAAATATTTTGGGTGCATATGTTTTAGGGAATAATGAATTTTATCCTCTTATTTCCATGACATATGATCTTTTAATACATTTTTTTTATGCCATCAAAGGGGTAGGGTAGGGGAAAAAAAATCTAGCTAGCTTTAAATCACATTGAGAGCAAATTCTAGTAAAATTAAAAATTCCTAAGATCTAAGAAGTTAGAAGAAAATATAATTAAAATCTAAAGAGGTTTAGGAAATTTACTACAAAATGAAGCCATTTAAAAATAAAAAGAGAAGTCATGCTAACAAAATTCTCTAATCAATTTAAAATCATAAGATGATTCTTAAATCAAAATTACCTCAAATTTAAAATTAACAAACTATGATAAGCAAAATTTCAGCCAATTAAAAACTTAAACATGCTTATAAAAATTCTCAACTAGATTTCTAAGAAATCACAAAAACAACAAGGAGGGAAATAAGAATTTTTTGGAATTTTTGATATTATCTTTTTTTTTTGAATTTTTCTCATTAAAAACTATTTACAAAGAAATGGAACTAGCTTTAAAACTTTAACAATTTTTTTTTGCAAGTCTTGGACTTCCCAAGGGCTACCCGGTGAAGGGTTCGCAAGGTACTAGGAGGTGTGATGGGATAAAATCCCAAACGTCCCTTTCCAAGATTTAAATTTTTCTGTTTTCTATATTTTTTTTTGAGTTTTTGGGTTTTACAAGTGCTAAAATAGAAGAAAACATAAGAAAATATATATATTTTTTTGTTTTGAAAATTTTCTGATTTAACAACTATTTACAAAAAAGCTATTTACACCCCCATACTTAAAGTTAAACATTGTCCCCAATGTTTAAAACTAAGTATGAAGTAAAGGGAAAAAAAAAAGAAGTGCAAAACAAAATAAAAAGGAAATGCATGATAAAGGAGAAGGAAGAAAGAGAAGGGGCTTCCCTGATTTTTGAAGTTTGCGCGGGGAAGCGACGATTACCTACAAAATATATTAAAGAACAAGAGAAGACAATAAAAAGATAACTTTGGGGTGCCTCCCAAAAGCGCTTTGTTTAAGGTCGCGTAGCTTGACCCACTTGCCGGTCATATTAAAGGTTGAAAAACAATTGAATCACTCTTTTCATTTGGTAACTCTCCCGGAAGATATAATTTAAGGCGGTGCCCGTTAACTTTGATGGTACCTTTTTCCGGGTGGGAAATTAAAATTGTCCCATAGGACCAAACCTCTTTAACAATAAAGGGTCCGGTCCATCGGGATTTTAGTTTTCCCGGAAAAAGGCGAAGGCGGGAATTATAAAGGAGGACGAGATCGCCCGGCGAAAAAGTTTTTGGAAATTTTATATGCTTATCGTGATAAAACTTTGTTCGCTCCTTATATAATTTATTGCTCTCATATGCGTTCGCTCGCCACTCATCTAATTCGTTCATTTGAAATTTTCTTTGTTCTCCCGCTAGAGTGGAATCGAGGTTTAAAAATTTAAGCGCCCAAAATGCGCGATGTTCTAATTCGACCGGAAGGTGGCAAGCCTTGCCATAAACCATTCGATACGGTGTACAACCGATAGCGGTCTTGTACGCCGTTCGATAGGCCCATAGCGCGTCATCGAGCTTTATTGCCCAATCCTTCCGATTAATAGAAACCATTTTTTCTAAGATCCGTTTTAATTCTCGATTAACAACTTCAACTTGGCCGCTCGTTTGTGGGTGATATGCAGTGGATAATTTGTGCGTAACACCATATTTTGCTAAGATTTTTGTGAATTGAGTATTGCAAAAATGGGTGCCCCGATCACTTACAATAGCGCGCGGAGTGCCAAATCGAGAGAATAATTTTGTTAAAAAGTTAACGACGACTCGCGCATCGTTAGTGGGGAGAGCTTGCGCTTCCGCCCACCTTGACACGTAGTCGACCGCTACTAGAATATACTTATTTGAAAATGAAGGAGGGAGAGGAACAACGAAATCAATGCCCCAAAGATCGAAAATTTCGCATTCTAAGAAAATGTTTTGGGGCATCTCATCCCGGCGAGAGATGTTCCCCGACCGCTGACAGCTATCGCAAGTACTCACAAGGTTGTGAGCATCTTTGAAGAGCGAGGGCCAATAAAAGCCCGCCTCCAGCGCCTTCCTCGCGGTTCGGTTTGAATGATAATGACCTCCGGTGGGTCCCTCATGACAATGACGTAAAATTTTAAGGCCTTCCTCACTCGAGACGCATCGTCTTACTACCTGGTCTGCGCATACACGGAATAAAAAGGGGTCCTCCCAAAAGTAATTCTGTAAATCAGAAAAGAATTTCTTCTTTTGCTAACTCGAGACTTCTTTTGGCAGGACCCGGGCTACTAAATAGTTAGCCAGATCTACAAACCAGGGGGTAGACGATGAATTAATATTTTCGAGAGCAAGGAGGCGCTCTTCGGGAAATTTATCATTAATGTCAGATTTTATTAATACGTCCGAGGCGGGGTTTTCTAAACGGGAGAGATGATCGGCCGCCAAGTTTTCGGCTCCCCTTTTGTCCCGGATCTCTAAGTCAAACTCCTGCAAGAGGAGGATCCATCGCAAAAGACGAGGTTTGGCGTCCGATTTGCTTAAAAGATATCTAAGTGCGGAGTGATCCGTGAAGACGATGACTTTCGAGAGGGTGATATACGACCTAAACTTATCGAAGGCTAAAACGATTGCTAGAAGTTCCTTCTCGGTCGTGGTGTAATTTGCTTGTGCCGACGTGAGTGTTTTGCTCGCATAATAGATAGGGTGGAAATACTTACTCACCCGTTGGCCTAAAACGGCACCAACCGCAATGTCACTCGCGTCGCACATGATTTAAAAAGGGAGCGACCAATCCGGCGCGACTAGAATCGGGGAGTTTATAAGTTTTTCTTTGATAAGTTGAAAAGCTAAATGACATTCATCGCTAAAAAGAAAAGAAGAATCTTTCTCGAGAAGATGGGTTAACGGCTTTGTAATTTTTGAAAAATTTTGTATAAAGCGCCGATAGAACCCCGCGTGGCCTAGGAAACTCCTAATAGCTTTTACGTTTGTGGGAGGGGGGAGTTTTTCAATTACTTCAATCTTGGCCCTATCGACCTCGATCCCCTTGCCCGAAATTTTATGGCCAAGGACTAGTCCTTCCTTGACCATAAAATGGCATTTTTCCCAATTAAGCGCTAAATTTGTTTCCTCACATCGCTGCAACACGCGCTCGAGATTTTTTAAACAATTTTCAAAAGAACTCCCGTACACAGAAAAATCATCCATAAATACTTCCATCACCTCCTCCACTAACTCGTCAAAAATTGCCAGCATACATCTTTGGAATGTAGCTGGCGCGTTACAAAGACCGAATGGCATCCTTCGATAAGCAAAGGTGCCAAAGGTACAAGTGAAAGTGGTTTTCTCTTGGTCGTCGGGCGAAATCGGAATTTGGAAGTATCCCGACAAACCATCGAGAAAACAGTAGTAGGAGTGACCTGAAAGGCGTTCTAAAATTTGGTCGATAAATGGTAGAGGGAAATGATCCTTACGGGTGTCATCATTTAATTTCCGATAGTCGATGCACATCCGCCAACCCGTAACAGTACGGGTTGGGATCAATTCGTTATTTTCGTTCGCAACTACCGTAACACCACCTTTCTTTGGCACGACTTGTACTGGGCTAACCCAAGTACTGTCCGATATCGGGTAGATGATTCCGGCGTCCAGAAGTTTTATAACTTCAGCCTTAACGACTTCTTTCATGTTAGGGTTTAGCCGTCGTTGAGGCTGGACTGAATTTCGGGAATTATCTTCGAGAAATATTTTATGAGTGCAGAAAGATGGGTTTATACCCTTAATGTCCGATAATTGCCACGCAATTGCGTGGCGGTGCTTTCTTAAGACTATAGTCAACTCAGAAATTTCTGAGTTGCTAAGATCGGATGAAATGATGACGGGTAGCTTAGACTCTTTTTCCAAAAACAAGTATTTAAGGTGATGGGGGAGTTGTTTCAACTCTAATTCGGGTGGTTCTTCATAAGAAGTCTTGATTTTTAATTTTTACAAAAATAATGGTTCGGGTGGTGTGGGGTGAGAGACTTCTTCTTCATCGCAAAAGAGCTCTACGGGCTCGGAATCACTATTCGCCGATGAAACTAACTCGAGGGATGAATCGAACTCACAACACTCTTCTAAGTAAAAACATGAATCGTCATTTTCTAGCGTGTTCCGCATCGAGGAATTTATGCCGAAAGTAAATTCATCGTCTCCAACCCGTAGGAGGAGCTTTCTGTTACTTACGTCGATAATAGCGCGGGAGGTGGCAAGGATGGGGCGGCCGAGTATGAGGGGTACTTCAGCATCCTCTTCGATGTCAAGAATGACAAAATCCACCGGGAAGATGAATTTGTCAACCTTGACGAGCACGTCCTCCACTATCCCTATCGGATATTTTAAAGAACGATCCGCTAATTGGATACTCATTCGAGTGGGCCTTGGATTTCCTAGACCTAACTTTTTGAACAAAGAAAACGGCATAAGGTTGATGCTTGCTCCAAGATCCGCTAAGGCGTGTTTTACTAACGAATTGCCAAAAAGACATGGGATGGAAAACCGTCCCGGGTCATTTGCTTTTTTCGGCAATTTGTTGAGTACAACCGCGGAGCATTCTGCGTTTAAAGAAATATGCGAAATATCTTCTAACTTTTTTTTATTGGAGAGCAACTCCTTAAGATATTTCGCATATTTAGGCATTTGTGAGATAGCCTCGCAGAAAGGAACATTAATATGGATTTGTTTTAAAACATCTAAAAACTTTTTATAATTTTTTTCGGCGCTTTCATTTTTAAATTTCGATGGATACGGAATATTAGAAGTAGGAGCGCGCGGATTTAAAATAAAAGAGTGCGGAGCTATCGTAGCGGGCAAATTCGAAGATGAATTAAAAGTAGGAGGAGGAGGAGAGGAAATTACCTTGGGTTCGTCCTGTTTTTGAACCACCTCCTTCCCGCTTCGGAGTGTAATCGCGTGCGCGCTCTCCTTTGGATTTTGCTCGGTGTTCCCCGGTAGTGCTCCTTGTTGACGCTCAGAAATAATCTTTGCGAGTTGGCCCACTTGATTCTCTAAATTTTTGATTGATCCGGTAAGGTTCCGGATGTTCGTTTCATTTGTAGCAACATATTTTGCAAAAACCTCTTCAATCGGAGAGAGTTTTTGCTGTTGCGGTGGAAAACCGGGTGGATTATAATTTTTAGAAATCAAATTTTGAGGCGGAGTTAAGTTAAGAAGTTGATTAGGGGGAGGTTGATTTAAATTCATAGGACGCTGAGCATTTCCTTGGTTGCTCCATGAGAAATTTGGATGATTCCTATAACCCGCATTGTAGGTTTTATTATACGGAGCGGTGTTCGGGTTATAGGAAGGCCGAGGTGGATTTCCCATGTAATCAACATGTTCTTCAATTAAAACGTTATTGTCCCAAGGAGGAGTGGTGGAGGAAGCAGACATCTCCGCCACTTGCTTTGTTAAGCGCTCAACTTGTAAAGCCAAATTTGCGTTTGCGTCTATTTCAAAAATTCCGGCCGGCTTATTAGGCCGCGCTCGGGGCATGTTCCATTGATACACATTTGTGGCCATCTCTTCGAAAAGCTCTTGAGCGGCGATTGGGGTTTTATTATTTAATGTCCCCCCGGCGGCCGCATCAATCATTTGCCTCGTTTGGAGATTTAAGCCATTATAAAAAACTTGCACTTGTTGCCAAGTGGCAAGTGCATGGTGAGGGCATCGACGCAAAAGCTCCTTGAAGCGCTCCCATGTGTCATAGAGAGTCTCCGAGTCGATTTGCATGAACGATGCAATATCCGTGCGCAATTTAGCGGTCTTTGAAGGCGGGAAATATTTATTAAGAAATTTTTCCGCCATTTCGGCCCATGTAGTGATGGATCCCCTAGTTAGGGAGCCCAGCCACTGCTTGGCCTTAGACCGCAAAGAAAAAGGAAAAAGACGTAATCGAATGGCGTCATCGGTGACGCCATTGATCTTAAAAGTGTCGCAAATTTCAAGAAAGTAAGAGATATGTGAATTTGGATCCTCGTCCGGTTGACCATCAAAGGTCACCGATTGTTGCACCATTTGTATGATGCTGGACTTGATCTCAAAATTATTGTTCGCCACCGTGGGGCGAACAATACTCGATTGTGTGCCTTCCAAATTCGGCCGCGCATAATAGGACATGGTCCGTTGCGCATCCTCATTAGGATTTGGCTCGTTAAGATTAGGAGGATTAAGATTATGATCCATATTTACTGCGTTAGTGTCCCCGATCGACTCTTCGGATTCTATTTGATTTCCCTGATCACGAGAACGGCGGTGCCTAAAAAGGGTTCGCTAGATCTCCGGATCAAAAGGAAGAATCGAAGTGCTACCTCGGGTCATACACTAAAAAGAGAAGAAAGGAAGAAGAAAAACTAAAAATATTTTTTTTTTCTTTTTGAAAGTTAGAAAAAGCAAACTAAAATAGAAAGAAGCATGATAAAATTAATAGCTATCCTCTTTTCAAAATATCTACGCAAAGTCCCCGGCAACGGCGCCAAAAACTTGATAATAAAAATTGCATGCGCGGATTTTAGATTTTTAGTGAAAGGTTGAGATTTTCTCCAAAACTATATCCGATAAAGGCAAGTGTACCTTATCATCTATAGTATAGGATATTTAGGAATATCAAGGTCGTATTCCACGGGGCGCGTTGATTACTTCTACTTCGAGGAAAATCACTATTATTTTATCGACGAAAATTTGAGGTGGTTTGTTTTCGCTTAACTAAAATTAAAACTAAATTCAAACTAAATGAAAAGCTTGAACATTGCATGAAAAGAAAGAGAAATTGACATTGCATAAAAAAAAGAACATTACTAAGGAGAGAAAAATTTAACATTGCATGAAAAGGAAGAAATTACTTAAGGAGAAAAAGAACATGAAAGAGAAAACTAATTTTATTGAAAATCAAAGAACTATTACAAGCCTTAAATTAAGAGTGCAAGACTAAGGAAAATGAAAGTTGCAAGCTTAAGAAAACTAGTACACGAAAGTTACACTACAACATTGCATGAAAAGGGAAGGAGGAGAACATGAAAACCTTAAGAAACATGAACATTAACTTGAAAAACTCACTCTCAACTCTAACAGCACCTCCCCATCTCCAAATTTCTCAACCCTGGACTCAAGGAGAGCCTCTGAATTTATAGGCAAAATTTTCAAGTTACACGCCCTCGATCACGGGCGTGTCCAAGGGCGTGTAATCACTGTAACATTGGATCTGCCAGCGGCGTGGGCTTGGCGTGTCGGCGGCAGAAAAGTTGGACATTACACGCCCGTGTAACATGGTCACGGGCGTGACTTTGGACGTGTGCATTAAATGCGGCGTGGGCTGGAATTCGGCGCAGCGGTAGAGCAGGGATCACGCTGGAAAGTCACGGGTGTGACATGTGGGTCACGGGCGTGACTTAGGTTGACTTCTCGACAGCATCTCCTCGTCTCGACGGCGGCTCCACGTGGACGATTCTAAGATTACACGCCCCCGGTCACGGGCGTGACTTTGGGTCACGGGCGTGACCTGAGGCGTGACTTGGTGTGGACTAGTTCAAACAGTGCGGCATCAATTCTGGACTGATCTTCAGCTTACACGCCCTTGGTCACGGGCGTGACCGAGGGCGTGACATGCCATTTTTCCCGATTTGTCCCAAAAATCTGCAAATATCGAAATTAAGCTAAGTTAGAATCAAAATTACAAAAAGAACTACTTATAACCTAAATTTGACATAAAATAGAGAATTCATATTAAATATTTACAAGATTTTCTATTAAAAAGTTATAAAAATACTACTTATCATGCGCACGACCACTGGTCGTGCGCCAATGATCGTGCGCACTGTTTATTCCAGCGCCTATAAATTGCCCTGCTCGCGATTTAGGTCGGGATCCTTCGTCGTTCTTCCGCCCGACTCCGCCGTTCCGCCTATTTCCGCTGGTTCTCCGCCCCTAGGCCTCCTCCATCATCCACGAGCTTCAAGGAGGAGATTCCACGCATCTTCATCGCCAAGCAAGGAGTTCTTCGCATTGGACATGGCCGAATGGTAAAGCGCTGGAGAAGACGGGTCCATTGGGAGGTGTGACAGCCCTCCTCTACCCCGGACGCAGTTGGGACCGAGCTAGGACGTGGATTGACAACCCAACGATTCCTACCGTGAATCTACAACGAGACTCCGGATTCGGTCGTATCTCTTGCCTCTTTCTTCTACTTGTGATGATGTAATGTTTGTAATCTTCTATCTTTTGATGATGTACACTATGAATCTTGCTTATTAATGTTTATTTCATGTTTATGGAATCATTTTATTCATATGTGTTTATGAGGTGCGCCTCCATCTAAGTTCCATTCCACCACCGTGTCCGGTGCCGCACTAGCAATTGCTAGTGGCGTGCTTGTCGAAGAGGTGCTTGCGACCCTCATTCCATTAGACTACTCGTCCATCCGCCTACCGAAGCGTGGCATCGCGGCCCGTGTATTCCATCCCGCCTAACGAAGCAGCGCGCTCAAGGCCTGCATAGTTCGATCCGTTAGCCTACTCGTCCATCCGCCCTTGCGACGCAGCGCGTTCAAGGCCTGCTTAGTCTCCATCCCGCCAAGCGAAGCATTGCATAGCGGCATTGCATAGGAGTAGTCATAGCATTTTCTCTTTATTTTTCACAAACCAAATCCCTTTCGTCCGCACTCCACCTATCGCTGGACTTCGATCTCAAGTCCTACCTCGAACGTTAACTCCACCTTACTGTGTTCCTTGAGAGATTCGATACTCGGGGATTACTCCTTGTTTTATATTACTTGAACGATCGGTACACTGCCGTTTCGTGTCGAAGTCGAGCTACCGCCTATAGCGGTGTGTGAGATTTGCGCCATCAAGTTTTTGGCGCCGTTGCCGGGGAGCACAGTCGTGTGAGTTTTCTGGAGAGGGAGAACCTGAGAGAGAAGCCCTTCCATTTGTAAATTGCATTTCTTTGTTTTATTTCTTTTTATTCCATTTTCCTGTTTTAATTAGGTTGCTTTAGTAATTTTTGTTAGGTGTAGTATTTTGCACAATAGTATTTTTATTTTGAATTATTTTATCTTCGCACTATGTGGGCACATCTTAATTTCCGTTGCCGTTGGTGTGGAGCTACCTCCCACTCTAGTGATGAATGCCCTACGGAGAATAGTAGGCATAATTCTTATAGCCCAGCATATGGAGCACCGACTTCGTCTGGTACTCCATATGGTGCGCGTAAGTCTTATGGCTACTCTGCTGAGCCTTTACCGTCATACTTCTTTTCGGCTTCAGCCCCCGCTGTGCCAAAGAAGCCCGCAAGGCAGTGCCGGTTTTGTCGGAGCACTGATCATGTCTTGAAGGACTGTGCCGAGTATCTTCGCCAATTGGATGAGGATGACGAGCCGGATATCCGGATCTTCCCAACTCCTAACTCTGGCGGCACACCTTCAACATCCAGTTTTGTGTCTTTGCCACCTTCACATCTTGAAGGGTATGGCATGGACACGGTCACCAGATGTGCGGCTGATCTATGCACCGACATTGCTGAGCCTATTCTCCATGTGCATCCACCACCTCTAGTGGATTCGATTCTTCCCCCTGTTGTGCATACTATACTCGTCTCCGACGACATTGTTGAGGATGTGTCGCAGGATGAGGTGGGTGATCTGAGTGTTGTGCCTATTCCTATGGAGGAGGACAACCTTCTAGGTGAAGAGGAATTTTCCTCAGCACCGGTGGAGGAAGTCCAAATCCTAAGCCTGGCCGCCGTCGATCCCGCCGAATCTTGTAGCATTGATGACAATGCAAACATCATTTTACTTTCCCAACCTGATGGGAGTGAGACCGGGATCACTCCCCCGATTGATGTTTATTTATGTTCTTCGTCTTCTTTATTTTTTGATCCCCTTTCTTCATCCGAGTCTGTGCAGGTTGAGTCTTCACAGGTGCCCCAGGAGGACTTGGAGATTTGTGCTCAAGTCAATGATGAGTGTATCCTTTCATGTGAGGAGGTTGATCCCTCCTCCATAGAGGAAGCCTCATTCATTGCCTTCTCCTCCTTCCGCCTCCCTGAAGACGATACCTTGCTAGGCAAGGATGTTTTTGGTGAGATGAGTGAGGACCAGGCCTCCTCCTCTTCTTACTTCCTTTTCCCTCTACCTGTGATGGGCAGGTTTTATCTTTATTCAGGTAGAGGCGTGACTGTTCTTTCTCCGTATAGGTACCCGCTACCAACACGGATATTGGGCCAGTTACCTGTTCACTTCTCCTTCCATACTCCCATTAGCTAGATATTATAAAGTTTTGAATAAGTCGTGCTGGGATGACAATAACCCCAGTAGTTATCTTAATTTTTCCTTTATTTTCATTTCTTTTCTAATTTTATTTAGTTAATTGCACTTTATTTCAGTTTTCTATTTTCTTTTGTTTTTGCGGAGCTCACCCCTGCAGGTCCTTTTTCTGGATGGCGGATGTTGTAGCTTCATTTTAGCTTACACGCCAATCTTCTGGTATGCTCATTTCTGAGCATTGGGTACTCTCTTTCCCTAGCCCTATTTTGATTTTCATGTCATATATTATGTGGGTTGTTTAGTTTAAGTTTGGGGGAGAGTAGTTCTGTGTGCCCACGCACGTGCACTATTGCATTGCATGCTAGAAGTATTTCTATTTCATTTATTTAGTATTGTTCATCTTCATTGCACACCACAGCACCCACTTGAGCGCGTACTCATCTGTTTGCCTGCTCTGTTGTGAATTTAATTATTCTGCTTTTTTGGGAAAGTCTAGGTGATTTCTTAGGACTATGTAGCAGAGTAAAATGTTGACTCCAGTAGTGCTCCTAGTCGAGTGCTCGGCTGCATAGGAATTTGTGTAGATTAGACTTCTCTTTATACTTATGGTTTTATATTTTTCTATTAGTGTAAATGTTGTTTACTCTACTCAAATGGTGAATCCGGTGGAATCAAACGGTAGCATAGGGATGTGTGTAAACGATCGCTAGACTCGTATTGCTTGAGTCGGGAGAAAGGAGAATCTTTCTCGGTGGCTAGAACTTGCCCCAAGCGATTCTTGAAGCATTGGCATAGGATAGTTCTAGTGCGTGAGAATGACGTGGGCCATTATTTTGGCCTGGTTGAGCTTTTTATTTCATGCCTATCATCTACCCTTGCTAGCCCCGTTGTACCTACCCCTTCCTCTTGATTCAGCCCCACTTTTATCTCACCAAAAGCTTAAAAGCCTAACCTAGTCGCACACCCAAATCTGAGCTTTAATTATAGTTATATTTACATTTTGGGGGGTGTTGATGTGGTAATTTTTATAGTGGAAATTGTGGGTGTATTAATTGATATTTTTGCTGAAAAAAGAAAAGAAAGAAAAAGAAGAATGAAGTAGAAAAAGAAAAGAAAAAAAAGGGGGATTGTTATGAAAAAAGTTGAATTGAAAATTTTAAAATATTGGTATTGGGAGCGGGCGGTGCACACACCTATGTTGCAAAAGTCCAAGTCTGGGGGTGTGGTGCATTTGTTTATTATCGTCGTGCGGGTAGCTCTATCTTATGCTCATGTTGGGTTAGGTGTGCTTAGCCTCCATGTTTATCTTTGTTTACCTCACCGTAACCCAAGCCTCAATTAAAACCTAAAAGTCCTACCGACTCACGCTATGGACCAATCTAGTGTCGTGGAGAGAATGTGACCGGGTGAGCCTATGGTCACCGACACTGATGGATTTCAGTGGAGTTTGTCCGGCACCCCAATCTTGAGCAATGCTCATCTCAGCGCTTAGTTTACTTCCTCCGTATGCATAACCGGATGATTCACCGTTGTTCACCATTTTGAGTGGTTGTAATATGCTTTTACTCTTTTAGAAATATATAAACTGTTTGTGTATAATGAGTAATCTTCTCTACTATTTTTCTTATGCACGTGAGCATGCGACTTCACATGGTACTCTGTATTATAATTTTAAGCCATCTACTTTTCTTTCCCCGTTCGCTTAGAATTTGTTTGCTCGGGACGCGCAAACAGGTAAGTCTGGGGGTGTGATGAGTCCCAAATATATACACATTTATGGACTCATCTGGGCCGATTTTCTAGTCTATGCACTTCACTTTAGACATGTTTTCACTCATATTTGATACTCAATGCTAAGTGCACCTCTAGGCCCGTTTTGGTGTTATTTCTTGTTTATCTTCATTTTTAGTTTTCATGCATGGTTAAGTGTCACTTTCAGTGGTTTGATTAGTGTTGTATGCTGGAGCAGGTGCCGTGCAGGTGTTTCCGGTACAATTCTGTACAGGAACACAGCGCACGATCACTGGCTCTGTTGCGCACGACCACTGGTCGTGCGCCACTGATCGTGTGCACTTACCCCCTGAAAACTGAGTTCTGTTTTTCTTATCGCACGACCACTTACGATAGCGCGCACGATCACTGGTCGTGCGCCACTGGTCGTGCGAACATTGTATTTTATAATCTTTTTCCCTTGCAGGCTCCGTCCAGGAAGGCGCACGATCACAGGATGATAGTGCGCACGACCACTGGTCGTGCGCCAACGATCGTGCGCACTGTTTATTCCAGCACCTATAAATTGCCCTGCTCGCGATTTAGGTCGGGATCCTTCGCCGTTCTTCCGCCCGACTCCACCGTTCCGCCTATTTCCGCTGGTTCTCCGCCCCCCTAGGCCTCCTCCATCATCCACGAGCTTCAAGGAGGAGATTCCACGCATCTTCATCGCCAAGCAAGGAGTTCTTCGCATTAGACGTGGCCGAATGGTAAAGTGCTGGAGAAGACGGGTCCATTGGGAGGTGTGACAGCCCTCCTCTACCCCGGACGCAGTTGGGACCGAGCTAGGACATGGATTGACAACCCAACGATTCCTACCGTGAATCTACAATGAGACTCCGGATTCGGTCATATCTCTTGCCTCTTTCTTCTACTTGTGATGATGTAATGTTTGTAATCTTCTATCTTTTGATGATGTACACTATGAATCTTGCTTATTAATGTTTATTTCATGTTTATGGAATCATTTTATTCATATGTGTTTATGAGGTGCGCCTCCATCTAAGTTCCATTCCACCACCGTGTCCGGTGCCGCACTAGCAATTGCTAGTGGCGTGCTTGTCGAAGAGGTGCTTGCGACCCTCATTCCATTAGACTACTCGTCCATCCGCCTACCGAAGCGTGGCATCGCGGCCCGTGTATTCCATCCCGCCTAACGAAGCAGCGCGCTCAAGGCCTGCATAGTTCGATCCGTTAGCCTACTCGTCCATCCGCCCTTGCGACGCAGCGCGTTCAAGGCCTGCTTAGTCTCCATCCCGCCAAGCGAAGCATTGCATAGCGACATTGCATAGGAGTAGTCATAACATTTTCTCTTTATTTTTCACAAACCAAATCCCTTTCGTCCGCACTCCACCTATCGCTGGACTTCGATCTCAAGTCCTACCTCGAACGTTAACTCCACCTTACTGTGTTCCTTGAGAGATTCGATACTCGGGGATTACTCCTCGTTTTATATTACTTGAACGATCGGTACACTGCCGTTTCGTGTCGCAGTCGAGCTACCGCCTATAGCGGTGTGTGAGATTTGCGCCATCAATATGATAAGCGAAAGATCAACATTCCATGATTTTACCAAAGGAATTCTACTACTTGTTTTTCAAATTAATTTTTAAAGATGAATATTACTTCTTGAAAGAGATGCAATAGTGTTTGACAAGCACAAGTGAAGAAAGACCCAAGAAGTGAGCATGATAAACCATGGTAAACGAAGTACATGACCAAAGGAGAAATGCGGAAAACAAAAACAAAGCAAATAAGAGTAGTATTTTTGTTATAGTTTGACCATTCCAACAATATGTCTAAACTCTTCACATTTGAGCATTTTAACATTGAAAATTTTCATAACTAATAGGCAAGCATGATTTAGCATATTCAAAAAGATAATAGCTACAATGTAAACAATTTGTATTTCAAGTAAATAAAACATTCTAGAAATCATGCATTGCAATCTAGTGCTTTTACTTAAGTTTTTAGAGAATTATGTAATGTTTGCATTAGGATCCAATTCTCATGAGTGGAAGCTTTATGGAAAACAATGGTGCGTGCATAAGGTGTTTTGATAAAAGTATACAAGTGAAATAATCAAAACACATGACATATATAATGAAATAGTGACAACAATATTAAGGATGCAATCTTATAATTACTTTCACACATCAAATCTAGAATAAAGTTTTAAGGCACAAATAATGAGTACAACAACCAAGGTGCTTCGCCCACACAATGCTCATTAAGACTTATCAGGGAGCGAAGTATTGCTTGGGGGATCACATAAGCAAATTTATTGATTTTTATTTTTAGTGATCCGGTGTACAAATAGAAGTGATAAATATGAATGTGTTTGTTGAAATTATTGAAGTGAAGTGGAAGGTGGCCGGCAGTCTGAATATTAGAGACTGCAGAGACCGCGCGGTCTGCGCTGGTGCTCTGCCGGTCTGGCTTTGCCGGTCTAGTCCTTGCGGTCTGCTGGTTGGCTGGTCTGTTCCTGCTTATTGCTGTCTCTTCCCGGGTTGTTCTGCTTAGGTTCTCTATCTTCTTTGTAGAAGACCGGGCGGTCTGTTCTTATGTAACCGCTGTGACCGGGCAGCTTATGCTGGGTGATCTGACGACTTGTCTGGAGTCGGCCAGATGTTCCTTGTTTGCTCTTGGCGATCTAAGGAAGGAGTGTCTTGTGTCTGCGCGGCTTGTGCGTGGTCTTGTGTTCGCGCATCTTGTGCGCGGTCTGCCTGCTGATCTGCGGTCTTGGACGGAATGTTGTCCAAGTGGTGTAATCGCGCGGTCTACTCTGTGAGACCGCTGGCGATCTGACGGGTGGTGACTGTACCTCTCTTGCAGCGGTGACGACATCCATCTTGTCACCTATAAATAGGGGTGCATGGCCCGTCATTCATAACGAGAACTGTAAGAACTTGAGCCTGGGTTGTTTCGTGCGGTCTCAACTTTGAGGTCGGGCGGTCTCGGAAGCGAGTTGACTGTTTGTTGTGTTCGCAGGTTTGTGGTCAGCAGGTTGCGGTCTCCTTCCTATGTGATTTCCCAGCGGCTTGGATAAAAAGTTCGGCAGTGGCTTGTCTGCGGACTGGTTTATGTTGTTCTTGTGCTGTTCGCAGCGAGCTCAGCGATCAGGCGACCTATGGTGGTCAGGCGATCTGAGTTGCGGTCTGGCGACAACGTCTGTTTTTCGTTCAATTCAATAAGCTCCAGTTCGTGCGGTCTGAGTTGGCGGTCTTGCAGTGCATGCATCCTGTCTGTTTTCTATTCGCGTGGTCTCAGGTCAAGCCGGGCGATCTCTGGAGTTCAGCGGTCTGTGCGGTCTCTTCTTGTCAAGTCGCCAGATTTGTTTTTGGTGTTTTTTGTTCTTCTCTCCTTCGTGATTCTTATGAATCATGTCTCGCCATGTATACCTCGCACTGTAATCAAGTTTTGTGATTCAATAAAGATTTGTGTTGCTGTGTGGCATTGTGGTTGTTTGGCTATAATTCTGTTGATGCAACTCCTGCTTACTCCTAAACGATTCAAATCAAAAATTTTAATATGGTATCAGAGGGAGGTTGTTGGAGTGAATAAGCAGTGATCAACTTGAGTTGCCATCGTCTTTGTGAAGAAGAGACCACATAGTTTGCCATTGAAGCTGGATACGCAAGATGGCTTGGTATTGAACTCCTCACATCGACTAACTATAAGAAGTGGAGGTCGTGTATGGAGAATTACTTACTTGGCGAGGATCTATGGGAGGTAGTTGGAGGAGAAGACACACAAGAAGTGTTTTTAGCAGGAGATAATATGGCAGAGGTGAGACTTTGGAGGAGGACTAATGCAAAGGCAGAGTTCACACTCAAGAAGGCTATCTCACCAGAGCTATTCGATCACATCATTGGATGTAAATCTGCTGCTTAGATTTGGACGTCTTTGGATGGGCTGTTCAATAAGAAGAATGTAGCTCGACTACAGTTTCTTGAAAATGAGTTGGCGAAGGCTTCTCAAGGTGATCTTTCTATCTCTACCTTCTTTCTCAAGATGAAGAACCTCACAACAGAGATTTCTGCTTTGGACCCTGATGAGCCCATCTCGGAGGCAAAATGGCATATCATCCGCGGGTTGCGGAAGGAGTATCTTACCTTTGTGACGTCAGTTCAGGGTTGGGAAAATCAGCCATCTCTGTTGGAGCTGGAGAACATACTTGCTTCGCAGGAAAGTTTGGCAAGACAGATGGCAGTGACTTCTATCTCTGGGGGAGATAGTGATGTGTTGTTCTCTGGGAAGAAGAAGAAGAAGTGGGAGAAGAAGAAGTCAGGTCATGATGGACCCTCTACTTCAGGTCAGCGGGATAGGGGTTATGCTTCTAAGTCTGATGGGAAGAAGAAGGCAGAGGGACCAAGGTGCTTCAGGTGCAATAAGACCGACCACTTCAAGAAGGATTGCCAGGTTAATCTTCACCCGGGACATGCAGCAGAGAAGGAGAAGCCAAAGTCTGATGAAGTTGGATGGGGAGGAGCCTTTGCGTCCAATATGATGGCCATGCCCGTTAAGGCCTTGGCTGCTATCAACTTCGAAGAGGATTGGATCGTGGATTCAGGATGTGGGCATCACCTCACCGGGGATGAATCAAAGTTCTCTTCTTTGACACCTTACTCAGGTAACGATGCTATCATTACAACTGATAATTCTGTTCATTCAGTAGAAAAAGAAGGTGTTGTCTCTCTGAGCAGTGATAAGGGTCCACTCACATTAAGGAGTGTTTATCACGTGCCAGGTATGAGGAAGAATCTCTTCTCTGTGACCAATGCGGTCGATGCCGGTTATCACGTTCTGTTTGGCCCAACAGAAGTGAAGTTTCTTAAAACTGAACCGGAGATAAAGTGAGATGTTATTCATGTTGGAAAGCGGGTAAATGACTTTTTTGTGTTATCGACAAGTACCTATGTTGACAAGATGAAGACCAATGATAGCGCAGCTATCTGGCATGAAAGGTTGGGGCATGTAGGCAAGGACAAATTGAAGGCTATGGCGGTAAGGGGCCTTGTCAAGGGCTTGCCTAGGTTGTCCTCCTATGGAGAGGGTCATGTTTGTGCGGGATGTCAGTTTGGTAAGTCTCATCGACTTCGATTTGATAAATCGCAAACAAGATGCAAAGCGCCGTTGGAGTGCATTCACGGTGATTTGATGGGACCGACTGCCACCCCAAGCCTTGGAGGAAACAAATATATGTTGGTGTTGATTGACGATTACACCAGAAATGTCTGGGTGTATTTTCTGAAAGAGAAGTCTGAAGCCTTTGCGAAGTTCGTGGAGTTCAAGGAACTGGTGGAAGGTCGGTTAGGCCTGCGGGTGAAAAAATTGAGAACTGACAATGGTGTGGAGTTCACCTCTGGTGAGTTCTCAAGTTTTTGCAGGAAGCACGACATCCGGAGAGAGCTCACTTGTGCCCATACTCCACAGCAAAATGGCATTTCGGAGAGGAAGATCCGTCATCTGACGGAAACCTGCAAATGCTGGCTTCATGCCAAGAGTATCCCAAAGTCCTTTTGGGTGGAGGGAATGTCTTGTGCAGCATACTTCATCAATAGGATGCCTCTAAGTCCTATCAACATAGAGACCCCTCACGAACTGATGTTCAAGGAGAAGCCGAGTGTTGCACACCTTCGGGTGTTCGGGTCAACCTGTTATGTGCATATCCCTGATGCTCTTCGGACAAAGCTAGATGCGAAAGCAAGGAAGATAGTCTTTGTTGGGTATGATGAGCGGAAGAAAGGATGGAGATGCATGGATCCTGAGACACGGAGATCCGTGGTATCTTGGGATGTGGTGTTCGATGAGGTGACTTCCTACAAGGGGAGTTCAGGAGTTGAACTGCCAGAGAGCAGGGTTGATGAAGAAGGGAAGGCTGCGAAAAATCTTCAAGTGGAGTTGCCTGTTTCACCAGGAGCTCCAGCTGTGTCAAGCTCTGAGATGGAGGCTTCAGGTTCTGGAAGCAGGGGGAGCGATGCTCCAAGTTTGTCTGGAAGAGGAGCTAGCACAGAAGAAGAAGTTGAGGAGGTGGTTAGTTAGGAGCAACCTCTTAGGAGGTCGAAGAGGACTATCAAGCCACCTGGTCGATACAGATGAGGAAACATGGTGAGCTTTGTCTCACGTTTCTTTGCTGGTCCCTTGGATGAGAGGGAGCCGTCGATCTTTGAGAAGGACAAAGGCGTAAAGCAGTGGGACATTGCTATGCAGGAGGAGATGGATGCTCTCAAGAAGAATGAGACTTGGTCACTAGTGCCCAGGCCCAAGGGCATTACCCCTGTGACATGCAAATGGGTTTATAAGCTCAAGAATAAAGCTGACGTCATGATCGAGCGATACAAGGCTCGCCTTGTGGCTCGCGGGTTCTCACAGCAGTATGGAGAAGATTATGATGAGATGTTCAGTCCAGTGGCAAAGATAACCTCGGTTTGATTTGTTATTGCTTTGGCGGCATCCAGTGGATTGGAGATTTGGCAGCTCGACGTGAAGAATGCTTTCTTATACAGAGAGATTGACAAGGATATCTTCATGATCCAACCGCCAGGCTTCATCTCGGAGGAGTGTCCGGACTACGTCTGCAAACTGAAGAAAGCCCTGTATGGGTTGAAGCAAGCGCCTCGAGCGTGGTATGGGAAGATCGCGGAGTATCTTCTATTCTGCGGGTTCTTTGCTTCAGACTATGATTCTAGCTTGTTCGTCAAGAAGGAGGGGGCGCTTCGGGTTATTATTCTACTGTATGTGGATGACATGATCGTCACCGGGAACTCGAAGGAGGCAGTAGCAAGGCTGAGGGCCGAGCTTGCTATTAGATTTGAGATGAAGGATCTGGGTGAGCTCCACCATTTCCTTGGACTTGAGGTTCAGAGGCGGGAGACCGGAGTGCTCGTTTCTTAGGATGGATATGCGGAGTGGATCGTTCAACGATTCGGCTTGGAGGAAGGGAAGAGCAGCTCTATACCTCTGGAACAACATCATAAACTTCAGAAGGATGAGGGGAGAGTTCTATCTGATCCATTGGTGTTCCGAGCTCTGGTTGGGAGCTTGATCTACTTGACCATCACGAGGCCAGATATTGCTTATGCAGTTGGCAAAGTGAGTCGGTACATGGCGGAGCCACGGAAGCCTCATCTTCTGGCGGCAAAAGGAATTTTGAAATATGTAAAGTCGACCTCTGATTTGTGTCTCCTATATAGGAGAGGGTCAAGCTTGGAGTTGCTTGGATACATGGATGCTGATTACGGGGGAGACGTGGATGATCGAAGATCAATGTCTGGTTATGTCTTTATGACAGGCCCCACAGCTATTTCTTGGTGCAGCAAAAAGCAGGACTCAGTGTCTGTATCTACCACAGAAGCGGAATACAAGGCTTCGGCCTTGGCAGCTCAGGAAGCCGTTTGGCTCAGGAGGTTGGTGGAGGACATTCATGAGGAGGTTCGAGGTCCCACTATGCTACGCGGGGACAATGAGAGTGCTCTCAAGCTGGTTAATAATCTAGTTTGTCACGCGAGGACCAAGCACATTGAGATTGAGCACCATTTCATTCGTGAGAAGGTGTTGGGAGGATCTCTTATGGTCGAGCATGTTCGGAGTGTGGACAATGTTGTAGACATCTTCATAAAGCCGCTGGCGAAGGGACCGTTTACTCGGTTGCGGAGTTTACTCGGGCTAGTTTCCACTTCCCACTTCAAGGGGGAGTGTTGAAATTATTGAAGTGAAGTGGAAGGTGGCCGGCGGTCTGAATATTGGAGACTACAGAGACCGCGCGGTCTGTGCTGGTGCTCTACCGGTCTGGTCCTGGCGGTCTGTTGGTTGGCCGGTCTATTCCTGCTTGTTGCGGTCTCTTCCCGGGTTATTATGCTTGGTTTGTCTATCTTCTTTGTAGAAGACCGGGCAGTCTGTTCTTATGTAACCGCTGTGACCGGGCGGCTTATGCTGGGTGATCTGGCGACTTGTCTGGAGTTGGCCAGATGTTCCTTATTTGCTCTTGGCGATCTAAGGAAGGAGTGTCTTGTGTCCGCGCGGCTTGTGTGTGGTCTTGTGTTCGCGCATCTTGTGCGTGGTCTGCCTGCAGATCTGCGGTCTTGGACGGAATGCTGTCCAAGTGGTGTGATCGCGCAGTCTACTCTGTGAGACCGCTGGCGATCTGACGGGTGGTGACTGTACCTCTCTTGCGGCGGTGATGACATCCATCTTGTCGCCTATAAATAGGGGTGCATGGCCCGTCATTCATAACGAGAACTGTAAGAACTTGAGCCTGGGTTGTTTCGTGTCTCAACTTTGAGGTCAGGCGGTCTCGGATGCGAGTTGACTGTTTGTTGTGTTCGCAGGTTTACGGTCAGCAGGTTGCGGTCTCCTTCCTTGGTAATTTCCCAGCGGCTTGGATAAACAGTTCGGCAGTGGATTGTCTGCGGACTGGTTTATTTTGTTCTTGTGCTGTTCGCAGCGAGCTCAGCGATCAGGCGACCTTTGGCGGTTAGGCGATCTGAGTTGCGGTCTGGCGACAACTTCTGTTCTTCGTTCAATTCAATAAGCTCCAGTTCGTGCGGTCTGAGGTGGCAGTCTTGCAGTGCAGGCATCCTGTCTATTTTCTGTTCGCGCGGTCTCAGGTCAAGCCGGGCGATCTCTGGAGTTCAGCGGTCTGTGCGGTCTCTTCTTGTCAAGATGCCAGATTTGTTTTTGGTGTTTTTTGTTCTTCTCTCCTTCGTGATTCTTATGAATCATGTCTCGCCATGTATACCCCGCACTGTAATCAAGTTTTCTGATTCAATAAAGATTTGTGTTGCTGTGTGGCATTGTGGTTGTTTGGCTATAACTCTGTTGATGCAACTCCTGCTTACTCCTAAACGATTCAAATCAAAAATTTTAACAGTGTTTACACAAGACACTTTACAATTCTTTCCAAGGTGCTCAACCTCACAATGCTCATTAAGACTTATCAGGAGGGTGAGTAGTGCTTGGTTGAGTTATCTTTGGCATTTTATTTCATATTATTGTAATAGCGGGCCAAAGGTCTCTGAATTCACTTGTTGTTGCAAACACTAACAATATTGAAATAACACTTCAATGTGTGCAAGAAATTTATTATTTGAATGAAGGTGTAGGTAATTTAGACATACAACTTAATATGTTAAGACTATTACACTACATGATAAGTAATAAAAAATATGTATTTTTGGTATAAGTATTAGTATAGTTTTAATTAATATTGTGAATTTTCTATGTAAATTAATGAATAAATTGCTTTTTTATTATTTCTGGTTTCTAACTTAGTTTTATTTTTGTTTTTGCAATTTTTTTGCAAAATTTTCACAGGTCACGCCCTCAGACACGCCCGTGACCAAGGGCGTGTAATTTTAAAGATCAAATATCAACGGGACGGCTCAATTCAGATCAAATCCCGACAAATCGCTCAAGTCACGCCCGAGGTCACGCCCGTGACCAAGGGCGTGTAATTTTAAAAAGCCAAATTTCCAGCTGGCAGCCGTTTTCAGGTGAAATCTCGAAGAGTTGATCAAGTCACGCCCGTGACTCTACAAGTCACGCCCGTGTTCCAGCAGAGTCACGCCCGTGAGCCGCCAGCGTGTCACGTCTCGAAGCCGCACCCATGCTGCCGACATCAGCCACCCATAGTCACGCCCGTGACTCACCAAGTCACGCCCGTGACTCACCAAGTCACGCCCGTGACTCACCAAGTCACGCCCGTGACATACCAAGTCACGCCCGTGTGCAGCCATGTTTGACGGCCAGACCTTCCAGAAGGCGGCGAATACAGCCGAGCAAATGTCACGCCCTAAGTCACGGCCGTGACATTCAAGTCACGCCCGTGACCTAGGGCGTGTAAAACTCAAATTTTCCCTATAAATAGAGGGGCTCGGCTGAAGTTATTTTCATCCAAATTTTGAGTGGTTTTTGTTGTATTGTGAGTTCTTTTGAGTGATTGTGAGCTTCTCTTCTGCAATTCAGTTTAAGTTCGTCTGTAGTTTTTTTTTTCGTCTTCCTAGTCTAGTTGTAATGCTGATTTCAGAAATAAAATGATGTTTTTCTCATTTGGATCATCTTCTTTTTATTAATGTTAGTGTGTGTGCGTGTATGAGTTTAGCTTTACTGCTTTCATAATTTAGTTTTATTGCTTTTATAGTTAGTTTTATTGCTTTCATAATCTAGGTTTACTGTTTTCATAGCTTAGTTTTACTGCTTTCATAAGTTAGTTTTATCGTTTTCTTTTTCGCTTTATTTTATCGCTTTCATTTTAAACGCTTTCTTTTTCAGTTTCTTTTAGAGTGTGTGCGTGTATGAGATAGTATTTTCCTTTTTTTTGTAGCTTAGTTTTTATTTCAGTCTTTATATAACTGCTATATACCACCCCCTTCTCAAATAAGAGGCTAATTTACTTTAGCACTTATTTAAGTCGGTTGGGATGGATATTATTTCTGCACCTTTATAAGTCTTTTCATTTCTATACCATCCCCTTCTCAAATAAGAGGCTAATTTACTTTAGCACTTATTTAAGTTGGTTGGGACGGATATTATTTCTGCACCTTTATAAGTCTTTTCATTTCTATACCACCCCCTTCTTAAATAAGAGGCTAAGAACTTTTTAGCACTTGTTTAAGGTGGTTGGGACGGATATTATTACTGTTTTTATATAAGTCTTTTTATTTCCTTTTTATCCGCTTATATCCGCTTTAATTATCAAACATGTATTTTTCAACCGATAATGCCGTCTCCATTCCGATGAGTGGCTAATTTCCTTTAGCGCACGACGTCGAAGAGCATTGGGACACAAAAATAGTTTTTCTATAAAAATTAAAACATCTCTTTCTAAAATAATTAACGCTTAAGGTTTATCCGAGAATCACGTTGAGTGGAGCCACATAATCGATGTGTGGTTTTCATTTCCGTTTTCGTACCTAGTTAGCCGAGAGGCTCGTGTGTACGGACTGATCACTCACGGGTAAAGAGAAGTGCGCTCTACCCTCGAGAGAGGACGAGGTAACTCTCCCGAATTGGAAATAAAAACCCAATAGCGGGGTTCGCAACATAAAGCGAGTATTAAGAACATTCGATTGTAGAACGAGAGTTCGGTCGAATATTCATAATCTCAGGTGGGCGTACCCTCGAGAGAGGAGCGTTCATAATTATGGAACCTCCACGGCCAAGTCATCTTAATATTTTGAAAAGTCATCACTTTTAATTCTACGAAAAATCTATTTTCGTCTCAAGGTAATTCGACGTCGCGCGCTATATTTCTCATCACTTAGAACTCTAGTAAATCGCTTAAATCATCTTTCGCATTTTATCATTTAGAACTCTAGTTAAATCAACTAAAAATATTATTCCGATAAAATAATAGTTCGTCCCTCGAAGTAGCATAATCAACACGACCCGCGGAAATATACGATCCCGATATTTTCTAAAAATATCCTGTATTACTTGCGATAAGGTATACTTGCCTTTATCAAATGATTAATTTGGACTAAAAATTCAAACACAGCTTTTCAAACTCATTTAGTGCAAAACTCTCCTTTTCTACTATTCAATTCAATAGAATTCGGCATTGTAGCCGAAGCGTAATTGTCAATATTCCGAAAGAAGAAAAAGATCGTTACTTCTATCCTTCGATAGGATAACGGTTAATTTCTCAAAGTAGGAGTACTTGCGAGACTCTTCGAAAATATCCGCCAATTCTAAACTCTTAATATAAAGGTTATCTTTTATTTATAAAACAAAAAGAAGAAGCCCAAGTAATCATCAAGTTTTTGGCGCCGTTGCCGGGGAGCTTTGTGTTGTTATTTGAAAGTAGGAACTGCTATTAATTTTATTCCTTATCTATTTATTACAAAAAAAAAAGGGCACAAAAAAAAAAGGAGGTTACAAAACTAATAAAAAAAAAATTATATAAATATAAAAACTTATATTAAAAAAAAATATAATAATAATAAAACAGAAAATCCAAAAATATTATTTTTTAGTTTATGACCCGAGGAAACTCCTCGGACGATTCGACTATTCCTTTTGACCCCGAAATCGAGCGCACTCTTCGTGAGCGCATCCGATCTCGTGATCAAAACTTACTCGAAACCCCCGAAGAGTCAATCAGAGATACTGTAAATATGGGCGATCCAATTCCAAATGCGGCCCCGGCCCGGACCATGGCATATTATGCCCGGCCGAATTTGGAAGATACAGGATCCAGTATTACTCGCCCGACAGTTAATAATAATAATTTTGAAATAAAATCCAGCATAATTCAAATGGTACAACAGTCGATTCAGTTCGACGGTTTGCCAGATGAGGACCCAAATCAGCACCTTTCAAACTTTTTAGAAATATGCGACACCTTTAAAATTAATGGCGTCACTGATGACGCCATTCGTTTACGCTTATTTCCATTTTCGCTACGGTCAAAGGCCAAATCATGGTTGACTTCTCTTCCGAGAGGGTCCATAACCACGTGGGCCCAATTGACGGAATTTTTCTTAACTAAGTATTTTCCTCCGTCAAAAACCGCAAAACTACGCACGGATATCACATCCTTTGTGCAATTCGATTCCGAGTCTCTTTATGAGACTTGGGAGCGTTTTAAGGAATATTTGCGTAGGTGTCCTCATCACGCGCTACCAACTTGGCTACAGGTCCAAACGTTTTATAATGGTTTAAATTTTTCTACACGGCAGATGATTGATGCGGCTTCCGGGGGAACGTTAAACAACAAAACCCCAGAGACCGCTCAAGCTCTGATCGACGAAATGGCCATGAATGCGTACCAATGGAACGTGCCAAGGTCGCGTCCTACTAAACCGGCTGGTCTTTTTGAAGTGGACGCCACTACTTTCTTAGCCTCACAGGTAGAGCGGCTAAGTAAGCAGGTGGCGGAGATGACTGTTTCCTCCTCCACTCCCGCTTGGAATAATTATAATAATAATAATAACGTAATCGAAGAATCGGTGGATTACCTCGGTAATCCGGTTAGGCCCCCCTTCAACCCTAATAACAACCCGTATAGTAATACTTATAATCTAGGTTGGAGGAGCCACCCTAATTTCTCCTGGAGCAATCCTAACAATGCTCAGAGGCCCCCAAATATGAATCCTCAGGGATTTCCGCAAGGATTTCCGCAGGGATTCCAGCCTCCTCCTCCAAAACCTTCGCCGCTCGAAGATATTTTGTCTAAGTACATCGCGTCCAACGATTCAAATATCCGGAATCTTACCGGATCGATTAAAAGCTTGGAAAACCAGGTTGGACAACTTGCAAAGATGGTCTCCGAGCGGCCATACGGAGCTTTACCAGGGAATACGGAGCCAAACCCAAGGGAAAATGCCAACGCTATAACCCTTCGAAGCGGCAAGGAGGTCGTCTCCCCATTGCGGGTTGAGCCTAAGGTATGCATTTCGCCTCCGACCCCTCCACCCTCTTCTTCGATTCTAATTGCTCCAGCTTCTCCGGTTGTGCCAAATGTTTCGAGTCCTCGAATTCCTTACCCGTCTAAAATTAATAAAGAGAAGGAGGACGAAAATTATCAAAAATTTTTGCGTATTTTAAAACAAATTCAAATAAACGTCCCCTTCTGCGAGGCACTCTCCCAAATGCCGAAATATGCGAAATATCTTAAAGAGTTGCTTTCTAATAAAAAGCGACTCGAGGATGTTTCGCGTGTTTCCCTTAATGCGGAATGTTCGGCTGTTCTCCTTAACAAATTGCCGCCAAAACTAAACGACCCGGGACGGTTCTCCATCCCGTGTCTCTTTGGCAATATGTTAATAAAGTACGCTCTTGCAGACTTAGGCGCCAGCATCAATTTGATGCCTTTTTCTCTTTTCAAAAAACTCAATTTAGGCGTCCCGAGTCCGACAAAAATGAGCATCCAACTCGCGGATCGCTCGGTAAAGTACCCAATCGGGGTAGCGGAAGATGTTCTGGTCATGGTTGACAAGTTTATCTTCCCGGTAGACTTTGTCATCCTGGACATAGAGGAGGACGTCGAGGTACCCATCATCCTCGGTCGCCCCTTTCTCGCAACCTCCCGTGCGTTAATCGATGTCAGTAACGGTCGCCTCCTCCTTCGAGTTGGAGACGACGAAGTTACTTTACATATCAACCCCTCCATGCGGAACTCACTATCGAATGATGATTCCTGTTTCAATTTGGAATCCGCGTTTGTGGACGAGTGTTCTTCTCTTTCCGAATTGCTATCCTTAATGATAGACGATTCGGATCTGGCGAATCAACCTCCTTTAGAAGAATTACCGCCAGATTCGCCTTTCGAGCCTTTCGACTCGAAAGATTTAAAAATCTCCACTTCCTACGAAGAACCTCCGGTCTTGGAGCTTAAGCAACTCCCCGACCATCTAAAATATGCTTTTCTAGCCGCGAACTTAAAGCTTCCGGTTATAATATCTTCTACTTTAACTGATTCAGAAACATCCGAATTGGTTGAAGTTTTATCTAAACATCGCCGTGCAATTGCATGGCAAATTTCCGATATCAGGGGAATTAACCCCTCATTCTGCTCCCACAAAATTTTTCTCGAAGAAAACCCCCGCAAAACAATTCAGCCTCAACGACGACTTAACCCGAACATGCGGGAAGTCGTTAAGACTGAAATTATTAAACTCCTTGATGCGGGGATTATCTATCCTATTTCCGACAGTACGTGGGTAAGCCCCGTACAAGTCGTCCCGAAAAAGGGCGGTATAACGGTCGTGGCAAACACGAATAACGAATTAATCCCAACTCGTACTGTTACGGGTTGGAGGGTGTGCATCGACTACAGAAAACTAAACGATGCCACCAGAAAAGACCACTTTCCGTTACCGTTTATTGATCAAATCTTAGAGCGTCTCTCCGGTCACCCTTTTTATTGCTTCCTTGATGGTCTCTCGGGATTTTTCCAAATCCCTATTTCACCCGAGGACCAAGAAAAAACGACTTTTACTTGCCCTTTCGGCACCTTCGCATATCGGAGGATGCCGTTTGGCCTCTGTAACGCGCCAGCTACATTCCAAAGATGTATGCTGGCAATATTTGGCGAGCTAGTAGAAGACATAATGGAAGTCTTCATGGATGACTTCTCCGTCTTTGGAAACTCTTTTAAAAATTGTTTAAAAAATTTAGATAGAGTCCTCCAACGGTGCGAGGAGACGAACTTAGTCTTGAACTGGGAGAAATGCAACTTCATGGTCCGAGAGGGTTTAGTCCTCGGCCATAAAATTTCTTCCAAGGGGATGGAGGTCGATAAGGCCAAAGTCGCTATAATTGAACAACTTCCTGTTCCTTCGAACGTCAAATCAATTAGAAGTTTTCTTGGCCACGCAGGTTTTTATCGGCGGTTCATTCAAGATTTTTCAAAAATAACCAAACCGCTAACTCACCTCCTGGAAAAAGATTCCCCATTCATTTTTGACACGGCCTGCGTAGAGGCGTTTAATTTTATTAAAAAGCAACTTATCAATTCTCCAATTCTGGTGGCGCCAGATTGGTCTCTTCCGTTTGAGATTATGTGCGACGCGAGCGATATCGCAGTAGGAGCTGTCTTAGGCCAACGCGTAAATAAATATTTTCATCCAATATATTACGCTTCTCGCACACTCAATGCCGCACAGGCTAACTACACCACAACGGAAAAGGAACTTCTCGCCGTCATCTTTGCTTTTGATAAATTCCGACCCTACGTAACCCTTTCACATGTAATCGTTTTCACTGATCACTCCGCCTTGAAATATCTTTTGGCCAAAGTTGATGCTAAGCCTCGCTTACTTCGATGGATCCTCCTTTTACAGGAATTTGACTTAGAGATCCGGGATAAGAAGGGGGCTGAAAATTTAGCAGCCGACCACCTCTCACGTTTAGAACACCCCGTCGCAGAAGCGCTCGTCGAACCCGAAATAGACGATCGATTTCCTGAGGAGCGACTTTTAATCATAAATAATACCAAAACTTCTTCTACCCCTTGGTTCGCAGATTACGCGAACTATTTAGTCGCGCGGGTCCTTCCAAAAGATTTTTCGACTCAGCAGAAGAAGAAATTCTTCTCTGACTTAAAAAACTACTTTTGGGAGGACCCCTTTCTCTTTCGAGTCTGCGCAGACCAAGTGATACGGAGATGTGTTTCCAGCGAGGAGGGTGCGCAAATATTGCGACACTGCCATGAGGGGCCGGCTGGAGGGCATTATCAAGCCAACCGGACCGCGCGGAAAGCGTTAGAGTCAGGCTTTTATTGGCCCACTCTCTTTAAGGATGCTCACACTTTTGTGAGTATATGCGATAGCTGCCAGCGGTCGGGTAACATCTCCCGTCGTGACGAGATGCCCCAAAATTTTTATTTAGAATGCGAAATTTTCGATTTGTGGGGCATAGACTTTGTAGGCCCCCTACCTCCTTCTTTTAATAATCGCTATATCTTAGTGGCGGTCGACTATGTATCTAGGTGGGCGGAAGCGCAAGCTCTGCCCACCAATGATGCGCGAGTCGTCGTCCATTTTCTAAAAAAATTATTTTCTCGCTTTGGCACGCCCCGTGCAATAGTAAGTGATAGGGGCACGCACTTCTGCAATGCCCAGTTTTCAAAAATTTTATCTAAATACGGCGTCACGCATAAGCTCGCCACCGCCTATCACCCCCAAACGAGCGGCCAAGTAGAGGTAGTAAATCGCGAGATAAAACGCATTCTGGAAAAAACCGTCTCTTTAAATAGGAAGGATTGGTCCTCAAAACTCGACGACGCGTTATGGGCGTATCGTACGGCATACAAGACCGCTATCGGTTGTACGCCCTATCGATTAGTCTATGGCAAAGCGTGCCATTTACCGGTAGAATTAGAACACCGCGCTTTTTGGGCCTTAAAATTTTTAAATCTCGATTCGAACTTAGCCTCCGAGAATAGGAAATTCCAACTCAATGAACTCGATGAATGGCGTGCGAACGCTTATGAGAGTAATAAATTTTATAAGGAGCGTTCTAAGTTCTACCACGATCGAAAAATTAAATTTCCAAAAACTTTCGCGCCGGGCGATCTTGTCCTTTATAATTCACGTCTTCGTCTTTTTCCGGGTAAGCTCAAATCCCGCTGGTCCGGCCCCTTTGCAGTCAAAGAGGTTTGGCCGTATGGGACCGTTCTTATCTCTCACCCCGAAAAAGGCGATTTTAAAGTCAACGGCCACCGTTTAAAATTATATCTTGCGGGCGATCCGGTAGACGGACACACAGAATCTTTAACCCTCCCCAATTTATAATCTCACCACGCCAAATGCGTCAAGCTACGCGACGGTAAACAAAGCGCTCGTGGGAGGCACCCCATATTTATCTAATATTTTTATTATGCTTTTTCTCTATTTTTGCAGGGTTTCTTCCGACCCCGCCAGCTTTACTTCAGGGAAGCCTTTTTGCTTTATTTTTCCTTTTGTATATATTGCATTGTTATTTTCTCTTCTTCATACTTACATTACAACATTGGGGACAATGTTGGGTTTTACGTATGGGGGTGTATTTCCCGTTTCAAAAAAAAAAAAACAACAAAAAAAAAAAAAAAACAAAAAAATAAAATAAAAGAAAAAACTCCAAAAATAATAAACCCTACTTTACTTTTATTCTTAAAGCATTTAGTTTCGAGAGTATATGTTTGTGGATTTTCATAATCGCTAGTTTTACTATTTGTTTGTTTATCTAAGATCGATAGATTTAAACGTTCGGGGTTAAGTTTTAAAGAATATCTTGTGTTTTTAATTTAAATAGAGGCTTTGTTATCAAGCACTACTTCTACTAGCTAAAATAGAGACATGTGTATTATGTTAGCAAAACAACTTTAGACTGCAATTATCCCTACTTTATGTCTTCAGGAATCTAGGAATATTCAACTTACTAAGGTTGCTCTCAAAATTTTTTTTATTATTCTAGAATTTCTCTTGAAAACCCCTTGTATACACCAATTTAGCATGGCAAAAACACAAAAAGAAGAAAAACAAAAAAAAAGATCTTATGTCAATGGGAATACACAAATTCCGTAAACACAGGCATTGGGTTAATTAAAAAGGTCAATTTTCCCTCGTCCCTCGTACACCAACGATGGGAGTCAAAGGAAACTTTATAAGAGGGGTGAGATGATACAATTCATCACCCCTGATCCAAGTACTCTTCTATTTGCTAAGGCTTTTTTCCCCTTTTTCCCTTAACCAAATTATTGTTTCTAGTTCTAATTCAAAAAATCATTTGAGAGCATAATTAGTAACTTATATTTTTCCTTTATGTTTCTTTAAACAAAGGTTATTATAATTTCGATCTAATCTCGTTTACTAATGATTGCAATTTTGTTTGCTATTTGGTTAATTAAGAAGTCTTTTGGCCAGGACATTTCTTCTACTTAAATCATTTGCATAATTTAGGACTTAACTCTTATTACTCCGAATTTTTATTTTTCAGTCTCTTATGATTAAAATAAAACGATAGCCAAAAATTAGAACTTATGTTAATCCCGTATAGATCTCTCTTACTTTTGCCCTGGAATAGCAAAAGCTTAAGTATGGGGGTATTTGATAAGTAATAAAAAATATGTATTTTTGGTATAAGTATTAGTATAGTTTTAATTAATATTGTGAATTTTCTATGTAAATTAATGAATAAATTGCTTTTTTATTATTTCTGGTTTCTAACTTAGTTTTATTTTTGTTTTTGCAATTTTTTTGCAAAATTTTCACAGGTCACGCCCTCAGACACGCCCGTGACCAAGGGCGTGTAATTTTAAAGATCAAATATCAACGGGACGGCTCAATTCAGATCAAATCCCGACAAATCGCTCAAGTCACGCCCGAGGTCACGCCCGTGACCAAGGGCGTGTAATTTTAAAAAGCCAAATTTCCAGCTGGCAGCCGTTTTCAGGTGAAATCTCGAAGAGTTGATCAAGTCACGCCCGTGACTCTACAAGTCACGCCCGTGTTCCAGCAGAGTCACGCCCGTGAGCCGCCAGCGTGTCACGTCTCGAAGCCGCACCCATGCTGCCGACATCAGCCACCCATAGTCACGCCCGTGACTCACCAAGTCACGCCCGTGACTCACCAAGTCACGCCCGTGACTCACCAAGTCACGCCCGTGACATACCAAGTCACGCCCGTGTGCAGCCATGTTTGACGGCCAGACCTTCCAGAAGGCGGCGAATACAGCCGAGCAAATGTCACGCCCTAAGTCACGGCCGTGACATTCAAGTCACGCCCGTGACCTAGGGCGTGTAAAACTCAAATTTTCCCTATAAATAGAGGGGCTCGACTGAAGTTATTTTCATCCAAATTTTGAGTGGTTTTTGTTGTATTGTGAGTTCTTTTGAGTGATTGTGAGCTTCTCTTCTGCAATTCAGTTTAAGTTCGTCTGTAGTTTTTTTTTTCGTCTTCCTAGTCTAGTTGTAATGCTGATTTCAGAAATAAAATGATGTTTTTCTCATTTGGATCATCTTCTTTTTATTAATGTTAGTGTGTGTGCGTGTATGAGTTTAGCTTTACTGCTTTCATAATTTAGTTTTATTGCTTTTATAGTTAGTTTTATTGCTTTCATAATCTAGGTTTACTGTTTTCATAGCTTAGTTTTACTGCTTTCATAAGTTAGTTTTATCGTTTTCTTTTTCGCTTTATTTTATCGCTTTCATTTTAAACGCTTTCTTTTTCAGTTTCTTTTAGAGTGTGTGCGTGTATGAGATAGTATTTTCCTTTTTTTTGTAGCTTAGTTTTTATTTCAGTCTTTATATAACTGCTATATACCACCCCCTTCTCAAATAAGAGGCTAATTTACTTTAGCACTTATTTAAGTCGGTTGGGATGGATATTATTTCTGCACCTTTATAAGTCTTTTCATTTCTATACCATCCCCTTCTCAAATAAGAGGCTAATTTACTTTAGCACTTATTTAAGTTGGTTGGGACGGATATTATTTCTGCACCTTTATAAGTCTTTTCATTTCTATACCACCCCCTTCTTAAATAAGAGGCTAAGAACTTTTTAGCACTTGTTTAAGGTGGTTGGGACGGATATTATTACTGTTTTTATATAAGTCTTTTTATTTCCTTTTTATCCGCTTATATCCGCTTTAATTATCAAACATGTATTTTTCAACCGATAATGCCGTCTCCATTCCGATGAGTGGCTAATTTCCTTTAGCGCACGACGTCGAAGAGCATTGGGACACAAAAATAGTTTTTCTATAAAAATTAAAACATCTCTTTCTAAAATAATTAACGCTTAAGGTTTATCCGAGAATCACGTTGAGTGGAGCCACATAATCGATGTGTGGTTTTCATTTCCGTTTTCGTACCTAGTTAGCCGAGAGGCTCGTGTGTACGGACTGATCACTCACGGGTAAAGAGAAGTGCGCTCTACCCTCGAGAGAGGACGAGGTAACTCTCCCGAATTGGAAATAAAAACCCAATAGCGGGGTTCGCAACATAAAGCGAGTATTAAGAACATTCGATTGTAGAACGAGAGTTCGGTCGAATATTCATAATCTCAGGTGGGCGTACCCTCGAGAGAGGAGCGTTCATAATTATGGAACCTCCACGGCCAAGTCATCTTAATATTTTGAAAAGTCATCACTTTTAATTCTACGAAAAATCTATTTTCGTCTCAAGGTAATTCGACGTCGCGCGCTATATTTCTCATCACTTAGAACTCTAGTAAATCGCTTAAATCATCTTTCGCATTTTATCATTTAGAACTCTAGTTAAATCAACTAAAAATATTATTCCGATAAAATAATAGTTCGTCCCTCGAAGTAGCATAATCAACACGACCCGCGGAAATATACGATCCCGATATTTTCTAAAAATATCCTGTATTACTTGCGATAAGGTATACTTGCCTTTATCAAATGATTAATTTGGACTAAAAATTCAAACACAGCTTTTCAAACTCATTTAGTGCAAAACTCTCCTTTTCTACTATTCAATTCAATAGAATTCGGCATTGTAGCCGAAGCGTAATTGTCAATATTCCGAAAGAAGAAAAAGATCGTTACTTCTATCCTTCGATAGGATAACGGTTAATTTCTCAAAGTAGGAGTACTTGCGAGACTCTTCGAAAATATCCGCCAATTCTAAACTCTTAATATAAAGGTTATCTTTTATTTATAAAACAAAAAGAAGAAGCCCAAGTAATCATCACTACACAATCATGCAAGACTAAGATTATGAGGACATGTAGATTACCAAAATAGTGAGTGAGTGAATCAGTGATTAACATAAAATATTACTCATGCTTAGAGGCATACTAGGCAATCATACGCAATTTTCTATAGACTGTTTCTGTTGAAACCGATTTCTCGGTCTCTTGTGAAGACCTGGCCCTCAACGAGTTGAGGGGCATCTAGCCCTTACTGATCCCTCATAACGGACGAACTAGAGACTTGGAACTAGACTAAGACCTTAGTCACAGCGAGGAGGTCCCACCACAAACCCAGAAGATCGTTGAGCGCTTCCCCTCCCAAGCCAAAGCTGAGACTGGGCACCTTGGAGAGCTAGAGAGCTAAACCAAAGTAACCTAGGGAGGAAGAAGCTCAGAATCTGAGATTGGAATCCTCTCCCAAGGTGCCCTTCAAGGTCTATTTATAGTTTTTCTGGACTGGTCTGCTGATAGCGGGATTCCACCTTTTGGTTTTACTAAACGCACCCCAATTTGGCCTGCTAACAACCAAACTCCGCTATTTTGAAAGGCTATTGGCCACCCACCAGGGGAAGAGGGAAAATTTCACCTCCTTGGCCCCTGGTCCAGGGGTCGGCGAGAGCACTTCTCCTAGCGCCTCTCGCGAGCCCCCTTGCACTTTTCGCGAGCCCTCTTGCAAGAGCCGCTCACGAACCCTCTCTAGGCGAGCGACCAGCAAAGATCCCCGCTCGCCTGTCCCCTGGCGGGCGACTACCCAGGCCTGACCTCTCACCCCCCTCCTCGAGATCCTTCTGGCTCGCCTCGCCTGGCTCTCGCGAGTGTCCTGGAATGGCTATCCTTCCGGCTTTACCCCCTCAGGCGAACACGGGGTTGTACAAAATCCCCGCTCTTTGCGAGATTATTCTAAGCTCGCAAAGAATCGTCCAACCCGGGATGTTCGCCGTTGATTGCTGATCTGTCGGGAATCTTTTCTGTGGGTCCCACCTCATAGCTATAAATACTACCCGAGCCGGGGTGACGTGCGCCATTATTCTCTCTTATTCTGCCTCTTACTGTACCTGCCAAAGAATGCCTCTTTCCGAAGAACTCCAGGCTCACCTGAGGGCGTCCAAGGAGGGCGATCTCTCCACCATGGCCAACGCCGCCTCCTGGATGACTCGCCAAACCCCTCCGCCTGTGTCTGCGATAAAAAAGGCGAAGCCGGTCCACATACCCCCGGGGGGGGGGGGGGGGGACAAGACCGTACTGCTGGACTCTTTTCATAACGATCGGCCCGCTGAAAAGGTAATCTTCTCGCTTAACTATTCCTTTGGCTTCTCTAAACCTTGCATGACTGCAGGACCCGCCCCCTGCCGATCACGACGTGGGCGGAAGTTTGACTGAGGCCCGTCTCGATCCTCCGGCGAGGACTGAGCTTGTTAACGGAGAAACTGCTGGTAAGCGCCTCGCTCCCACAAAACTGGATTGACTTTCTATCGGATGCCTCTCATTTTTCCTTCTTACAACCTCTCCTCGCGCGACCCCGGGTCGTCCAAGTTCGCTACTTCAGACGCCGGTCCCCCAGACACAACCATTAACACTCCTGGGTTCAATCTTCTGAGGGGGGAGGGCTCCGGTGGCTCGCGACCTGCCCCGACTGTCCCTACCGATGATGTGATGCGGTGCGGTGGTCATGGGAAGTCTGTCTCGATCCCCTTCGCTACTCTTTTCCAAGGCCGGCCTGCTACGTCTCGCCCTCCTGCAGGTAATGGTTTTGCTGCTTTGTTGAGACGTTACTCTCCATGTTAGTCTCGCTAACAGTTAACGATGCTTGGATTTGCACACAGGTGATTCCGAGACTCTCCCCTTCGACTCTGACTTTGGGGAGGAATAGATGTCGCCTCTCCCCTTGCCGGAGCAGATGGATGATTTCTTGGGCGACCCGCGGGATCCCGAGGCCATTGATGCGCAAATCTTAGCACACCTCTATATGCGGTAGCAAGACTGCGGCATGAAACGGCAGTGAACCGGTCGTTGTCAAGTAATATAAAATGTGGGAGTGAATCCCCAAGTATCGATCTCGAAGGAACACAGTAAGGTGGAGTTTACTATTGAGGATGGACATGAGATTGAAGTCCTTAAGTCGGATGGGTTGCGAAAACGGGGGGTTTTGGTTGGTGGAAATAAAGAGAAAATACTACAACTACTCCTATGCAATGCCGTTATACAATGCTTCGCATGGCGGGATGGAGACTATGCAGGCCTTGAGCGCGCTGCTTCGCAAGGGCGGATGGACGAGTAGGCAAGCGGAATCGAACTGTGCAGGCCTTGAGCGCACTGCTTCGTTAGGCGAATGGATTACACGGGCCGCTATGCCACAATTCGCTAGGAGGATGGATGAGTAGTCTTACGGAATGAGGGTCGCAAGCACCTCGTCGACAAGCACACCACTAGCAATTGCTAGTGCGGCACACGAACGTGACGGTGGGATGGAGGATGGAATGGGGCGCACCTCATACACACATATAAACAAAAGATAATTTCACATAGACATGAAATAACTTATATAATAAGGTTTATAGTGCTCATCATCAAAATACAAGAGATCTACTAACTACAACCACCAATACAAAGATAGGGAGAGCAAGAAATCGATCGAATCCGAAGTCTTGTTGAAGATTCACGGTTGGTATCGCTGGGTTGTCAATCCACGTCCAAGCTCGGTCCTCAACTACGTCCAGGGTAGAGAAGGATGTCACTACCCTCCAATGGCCCGTCTTCTTCGTGTCACGATCCGAAAATGACCTAGCTTCCTTCTCCTTGGATCTTGGTGGATGTTGGGTTGAATCCCTCTCCTTAGAGATTGAGGATGATGGAGGAGGCCCAAAGGGACGAAACCTCAGTGGAGATGGCGAAAATGGCGCAGCTGTACGGTGTGTACTCTCTCCCTTTAGGTCGAAAGTTGCAGTTTTATAGAAAAAGATCAGAAAATAGGTCACGCACGGTCGAACGCACGACCGTGCATTGCCCGTGCGTTATTTAATGAATAAACTGTCGTGATGAAGAAGCAGCAGCGCCCATGCATTTCTTTCGCGCACGACCGAATCCACTCTTGCGTCAAAATGCATGGGTACATTCAGAAAAGCTAAAAACAAGGCTGAACAGGTCGATCGTGCGATTCCTTCGCACATGGGAAACTGCCAATGCGTAAAGACGCATGATCAAAATCAGATCATCATTTTCTACCCAGATGAAGGCGCACGACCGCAGCCATCCGTGCGTCAATAAAATGCACGACCGTGCGTTGTACACAGTCATGATTTCTGGGCAAAAGGGGATGGATCAGCCACTTGCGAGCATAGCAGCCCAGCTGGGAATACACCTCCAGCACCAGCATAAAAATAGAAACAAAACGATGGGGAGCACAGTGTGCTTACCCCCAGCAACGTAGTGTGCAATTGCACACTACAACTGGCACTTCAAGCACAAGTATGAACAAGGTGAAAATAAACAAATACTAACAAAAACTGAAGTACAAAAGCAAGAAAAGCAGCACGGATGAGTCTGAAAAACAATATATAAATTGGACTCATCACACCCCCAGACTTACCTGTTTGCGCGTCCCGAGCAAACAAATCCCTCAAGCGGATGGGAAAATATAAAGTTGGCATAGAAATTGCAAGGTTGGAGTACCATGCGAAGTCGCAAGCTTACGCTCATAAAAATTCAGTAGAAGAAATATTTAATTATGCATAAAAGTTTACATTTTTCTAAGAGCGTATCTATATATTATTATTACTCAGAATTTGAATCGCGGTGAATCATCCGGTCACGCGTAGGAAGAAAGTAAACCGATCACTAAGGTGAGCATTGCTAAAGATCGGGGCTCGGGACAACCTCCAAAGAAATCCATCAATGTTGGTGACCATAAGCTTGCCCGTTCGCACTCTCTCTACGACACTAGTTTGATTCAATGCACGAATCAGTAGGACTTTAGGTATAAGACAGGGCTTGGGTTTCGGTGGGATATACAATGATAAACATGAAGGCTTACACACACAACCCAATTGAGTTACTGCAACAAAGCTAACCAAGCTGCCACAATACGCGCGGGTGCAACACACCCACAACCTTGAACTTGAAAACATGTGTGTGTGCACCGCCTACTCCCAAAATATATCTCACAAAGATTTTCAATTAGGCTCATTTCTTTTTCTCTTCTCTTCTTTTCATTTTTTTTTATTTTCATTTTTTTTCTTTTTAACTATTTTCAGCACAAATTCAAAAAAGTACATCCACATTTCCAAATTAACACTACAACATCAACACCCCCCAAAAACAAATGTGAAAACAACTAAAGATCAGCTTTGGGCATGCGACTAGGATCTGCTTTTTGGCTTTGGTGAGAAAGCGGTGGAGCTAAATCAAAGGACGGGGCAGGCACAAAAGGGGCTTAGCAAGGAATAAATGATAGGAATGGTACACAAAGCTCAACCTGGCCAACATGATGGCCTACGTCATGCTCACGAACTGAACTAACCTATGCCAATGCTTCAAGAGTCGCTTGGGGCAAGTTCTTAGCCATCGAGAAAGACAATCCTTCCTCCCAACTCGAGCAATACGAATCTAGCAAATGTCTACACACATCCCTACACTACCGTTTGATTCACACCAGATTCACCACTTCTGAGTAGAATAAACAATATTTACGCAAATAGAAAAATATAAAACTATAAGCATAAGGAAAAATTAATTCTACACGAATTTCTACGCGAGACACAAGCGCTCGATTAGGGGCACTATGGGAGTCAACATTTTACTCCGTCTCACAATCCTAAGCCAGCACAGAGATTTTCTTAATCACACAAAAGAACGAGTTGAACTCGTAACGCGCCTACGGCTAAGTACACGCTCATGTGGGTGCTGCGGCGTGCGATGAAAATGAACATATAATATAACTGAAAATAAAATACTTCTAGCATGCTATGCAAAAGTGCACGTGAGTGGGCACACAAAACTGCTCTCCCCCTGACTTAAACTAGACAATACACACAATATATAGTTATGAAATTTAGAAAAGGGCTAGGGGAAGAGAGTACCCAATGTTCAGCAAATGAGCATACCAGAAGACGCTAGAAATCCAAGACAAAGCTGCAACATCCCCAACCAGAAAAAGAACCTGCATGGGTGAGCTCCGCAAAAACAAAAGAAAATATACAAACTAAAATAAAGTAAAACTAACTAAACAAACAAGATAAACTAACATTGCAAGAAAGGTAAGATAACTACTGGGGTTATTGTCTTCCCAGCACGACTTATTCAAATTTAAACAGGTCTAGCTAATGGGTCTATGAAAAGAAAAGTGCACAGGTAACAGTTCTAATATGCGTGTCGGTAGCGGGTACCGATACGACGATAGAACAGTCACGCCTCTACCCGAATATAAATAATACCTGCTCGTCACAGGTAGAGGGAATAAAAAGTAAGAAGAGGAGGAATCCTCACTCAACTCACCAAAACTATCCTTGCCCAGCAAGGTATCATCTCCAGGGAGGCAGCGGGAGGAGAAGGCAATGAGTGGAGCTTCCTCTACGGAGGGGGGATCAACCTCCTCACATAATAGGATGCTCTCATCATTGACTTGAGCATAATGCTCCAAGTCCTCCTGAAGTACCTGTGAAGACTCAACCTGCACAGGCTCAGATGAAGAAAGGGGATCAAGAAATAAAGAAGAAGAATGAATTAAATAAAATTCAAGCGGGGGAGTGGTCCCAGTCTCACTCCCATCAGGTTGGGAAAGTAAAATAATGTTTGCATTGTCATCAATGCTGCAAGGGTCAGCGGGATCAACATTGGCCACGCCCAAGATTTGGACTTCTTCCACCGGTGCTGAGGAGAGCTCCTCTTCACCTAGAAGGTTGTCCTCCTCCATAGGAGCAGGCACAACACATAGATCGCCATCCTCATCCTGCGACACATCCTCAATAATGTCGTCTAAGACGAGTATAGTAGTATGCACAATAGGGGGAGGAATAGTGCTTGGATAAAAGTCAAGCACCGATTCCTCACAAAGAATCGAATCTATACACGGTGATATATGCACGGGGGGGGGGGGGGGGGGGGGGGATGGGATCAGCCATGTCAGAGCCTAGATCAGCCACACATCTGGTGACAGTGTCCACATCATACCCTTCAAAGCATGAAGGTGATACCGGCACATAACCAGATGTTGAAGGTGTGCTGCCATAAATAGGAGTTGGGACGATCCGGATATCCGGCTCGTCATCCTCGTCCAATTGGCGATGGAATGCAGCACAATTCTTCAAGGCATTATCCATGCTCCGACAAAACAAGCACTGTTTTGCATTTTTCTTCAGCTCAAATTGAACCAGAGATGAATGCAAAAAGGGCATGTGCGGAGCGGAAGAGTAACCATAGGACTTATGCGCACCATATGGAGTACCATACGAAGTCAGTGCTGCATATACTGCGCCTTGAGTCTTAGGGCCACTATCTCCCTTTGGACATCTATCACTAGCATGCGATATCTCCACAAAAACGACAATGAATATTAAATGAAGCCCACATAATGTGAAGATAACAAGATTCAAATGGAAAACACTATTGTGCAAAATACTATACCTAACAAAAATTTACTAGAGCAACCTAATTATAAACTGTAAAACAGAATAAGAAGAAATAAAACAAAAAGAATGCAATAAACAAATGGAAGGGCTTCTCTCTCAGATTCTCCCTCTCCAAAAAACTCACACGTCTGTGTTCCCCGGCAACAGCGCCAAAACTTGATGCGCAAATCTTAGCACACCGCTATAGGCGGTAGCAAGACTGCAACACGAAATAGCAGTGAACCAGTCATTGTCAAGTAATATAAAATGTGGGAGTGAATCCCCAAGTATCGATCTCGAAGGAACACAGTAAGGTGGAGTTTACTATTGAGTATGGACTTGAGATTGAAGTCCTTAAGTCGGATGGGTTGCGGAAACGGGGGGTTTTGGTTGGTGGAAATAAAGAGAAAATACTACAACTACTCCTATGCAATGCCGCTATGCAATGCTTCGCTTGGCGGGATGGAGACTAGGCAGGCCTTGAGCGCGCTGCTTCGTAAGGGCGGGTGGACGAGTAGGCAAGCGGAATCGAACTGTGCAGGCCTTGAGCGCACTGCTTCATTAGGCGAATGGATTACACGGGCCGCTATGCCACGCTTCGCTAGGCGGATGGACGAGTAGTCTTACGGAATGAGGGTCGAAAGCACCTCGTCGACAAGTACGCCATTAGCAATTGCTAGTGCGGCACATGAACGTGACGGTGGGATGGAGGATGGAATGAGGCGCACCTCATACACACATATAAACAAAAGATAATTTCAGATAGACATGAAATAACTTATATAACAAGGTTTATAGTGCTCATCATCAAAATACAAGAGATCTACTAACTATAACTACCAATACAAAGACAGGGAGAGCAAGAAATCAACCGAATCTGAAGTCTTGTTGAAGATTCACAGTTGGAATCGCTGGGTTGTCAATCCGCGTCCAAGCTCGGTCCTCAAATCCATCCGGGGTAGAGAAGGCTGTCACTACTCTCCAATGGCCCGTCTTCTTCGTGTCACGATCTGAAAACGACCTAGCTTCCTTCTCCTTGGATCTTGGTGGATGTAGGGTTGAATCCCTCTCCTTAGAGCTTTAGGATGATGGAGGAGGCCCAAAGGGACGAAACCTCAGTGGAGATGCGAAAATGGCGCAGCTGTACGGCGTGTACGGTCTCTCCCTTTAGGTCGAAAGCTACATCTTGTATAGAAAAAGATCAAAAAATAGGTCACGCATGGTCGAACGCACGACCGTGCGTTGCCCGTGCGTTATTTAATGAATAAACTATCGTGACGAAGAAGCTGCAGCACCCGTGCATTTCCTTCGCGCACGACCGAATCCACCCGTGCGTCAAAACGCACGGGTAAATTCAGAAAAGCTAAAAACAAGGCTGAACAGGTCGATCATGCGATTCCTTCGCGCACGGGCAACTGCTCGTGCGTAAAGATGCGCGATCAAAATCAGATCATCATTTTCTACCCAGATGAAGGCGCACGACCGCTGCCATCCATGCGTCAATAAAACGCACGACCGTGCATTGTACACAATCATGATTTCTGGGCAAAAGGGGATGGATTAGCCACCTGCGAGCATAGCAGCCCAGCTGGGAATACACCTCCAGCACCAGCATACAAATAGAAACAAAATGATGGGGAGCACAGTGTGCTTACCCCCAGCAACGTAGTGTGCAATTGCACACTACAACAGGCACTTCAAGCACAAGTATGAACAAGGTGAAAATAAACAAATACGAACAAAAACCGAAGTACAAAAGCAAGAAAAGCAGTCTGGATGAGTCTGAAAAATAGTATATAAATTGGACTCATCAGCCATGAAGAAGCGGACCTCAGAATTATTTCAGAAGCAAGGGCGGATGCTGCGGGATCTTCACCTCCAAGCGAGGAGGAATAGGGAAGTTGCCAAGGAGCGGCAAGCCGCTTTGCTGTATGAGTGTGCGCGGCTCTGTGCCGAGCTGCCGGAGGACATTGGCGAGACGACCACCTCCCCCAGGACTCATCTCGCGCGGGTGAACGATTATGCCCCCTTGATCCAACACGAGGCTTGCGCTCAACGCATATCATTACCCTAGGATTCCGCCGAGATCTGGAGTGCGAGGTCGTGGCAGGTGGAAATTGTTGGATCTTACAGCGCCCTTAGAGGGGGGGGGGGGGGGGGGGTGAATAAGGGTTTTATGGAATTTAAATCTTATTTAAGTTTATCAGAGTATGGGACTGAAGTTTCAGAATATTATATAGAAAAATATATTTAAATATTCCAAATAGGATTGTAATGACGATTCTTTTTTAAATAATTGAAATAAAACTTTTTGTTGACAGTTGCTAACGCCTGGCGTTAAGTCTTAACGCTGGGCGTTAGCTCTCCAGAGAATATTCTTCAGAACAAAAAGATTGCCACAGTGATTTTACATAGAAATCTTAAATGAAATACAATTCCAGAAAATCAGAGATAATGAAAATAATTATTGTATTTCAAAGATAATTATACAAATGTTAAATTTAATACTTTGATGAAAATAGAAATTAAAACATTCTTAAGGAGGAAATAAAATTAATTGAATAGAACATTAAAAGACATGATTTTATTTCATAATAAATTGAATACACAAATGTTTAATTTCTATAACGCTAGAAATCAATGCGAAAATATGTAAGAACACTTTTTGTTGTTTCACCGGTCCTTCTCCCAAGGACTGGTTGGCTATAGCCTATCTATCCCCAGATAAGGCCTCTAGACACCCCCTAGATCTACCCTCGACCTAGTCGCCACGCACAAGGCGGCAAATTACCCCCTAAGCCTCACAAGGACATAGTCGCCAACACAAGGCGAATTTATCCACAGAATCCTTCCCGGAATCCGACGTTCTCACCGAACGATTTCTCCACACAAAATACAAAAAGAAAATAAAAGATTACAAGATAAGTAAAGAGAAACTCCCCAAGAAATTCTGAAGGTGAAGACGAAGTTGATGTAGATGTTGGCGTTCTTGAAACGATCGTCCTTCTTATGGAATATGCGTTGTAGACCTTCTCCTTTAAAATCTACTTTAGATCTTCATGTTAGCCCAAGGGAGATCTCTTAATTGCTGTACATGAACCTCTCTCCAAAGTATCAGAATTCTGGAATCATCTCTTCAAGGAATGAGAGGGCCTGTACTTTAAATAGCCACGGAAGCTAACGCGCGGCGTTAAGGGATAACGCCAGCGTTAGTGAACATGCAAAATCGTGGCTGAAATCGCGCAACCATCAAGATCATGGCAGTTTGTGGATTCAACGTGGGGGTTAAGTGTCAATGCTGGCGTTGAGTCGTTTTCCTTCAAATTCGTCGATCGGCCTTCTCATTTCGTCGAACGCAGGTCCAGTTCGTTGAACGCAGGTCCAGTTCGTCGAACGCAGGTCCAGTTCGTCAAACGCAGGTCCAGTTCGTTGAAACGCGGGTCCAGTTCATCGAACGTAGGTCTTGTTCGTCGAACGCAGTTTCTTCAGGCAGAATTTCGTCGAACGGAGAGCAAAGTTCGTCGAACGGCTAGCGCCAACGTTAACTACTAACGCTTGGCGTTGTCTCTGCCTTCCCAACGGATGTCTTCTCAACGGCATTTCTTCTCGACGGATTCTTTCTCAAAGGAGGTTAACGCTGGGCGTTAACAGCTAACGCGGGGCGTTAGCTCTCTTTCCAGAGAGTCATCTCCATTTAGTATAATATTCAAGGAATGTGTAGCTATAGTTCCTGTACAACCTGTAGACTATAAACACACAAAATACTAGATCAAATACAACACGATATTTATTATTCTCAAACCAAGAGATGCGGAACATAGGCTCCAACAATCTCCCCCTTTTGATAATAACAAATACCTGTATGAGAAATTAGTGAACTTAAAACCATTTGTGTTTATAGATAAGTGCGGTAATAAGATATGCATGAATAACAGGTTAAAAGCATGATTGATTTGATAGCGATAATGCATACTCTTTCTATATGAAGTCCTCCCCCTACATAAGTGTTTTCTTATAATTTACTCCCCCTAAATATCTATTTTACTAGATTTCTCAATTTATTCTCCCCCTTTGTTATTAGCAAAAGTGGGTAGGGATGAGTGTATCTCTTCTAAGATAGATAAGGAACCACTTATTGAAGGAATGTCATGATCGAGCATATGATAGTGTATGCACCTCCTATATGATTACTCCCCCTACAAAGATACCCTTTTTTGTTTAATATTATTATAACGCGCTTCCCCTAAAAATTAGATTTATGCAATTTAATCTCCCCTTTTGGTAGTATCAAAAGAGGGTTTTAGGAGTGAGTATGTATAATAAGGAGTAATATATTTTATGTCGAGAAGAAAAATAAGATGCAATCAAAAGTTTGTTAAATACTACTTGTTGAGAAAAAATATAAGCATGATGTAACATAAAGTAGTAAGCAACATAACAGAAATGATAAAGTAAGCATTCTTATTTTAAGATACCACTTGTTGAAACCATGTTGTTAAAAATAATTGACATGAATGAGCATAAGTGGTAAACTTAGCAGAAGAATAAGCACTCTTAAACATAAACATCATTTTTAGAAGATAAAATCATACAAAGGATAATGAGTTTTAAATTTGAAAAGTTGATGTTTGAGTTAAAGATTGAAGAGATGCTATTCCATTAAGATAATATTGCAAGCATGATTTCATAATATTAAGAAAAGATACACAAACTACAATGTAATAAAATTTGTATTTCAAGTAAACATAAACATTGTAGCGATCATGCTTTGTTATCTAGTGCATTTACTTAAGTTTGTAGAGATTTGAGTAGATGAGCATTAGGATCCAATTCTCATGAGTTGAAGTTTTATGAAAGATAATGATGTGTACAAAGTAGTGTTTTTGATAAAGTATACAAGTGAATCAATAAAAAACACATGACATGTATAATGAAATAACAACACATTAAAATACACAAATACTATTACTTCCACAATATTTCAATGCACATGAATAAATAGTACAACTACCAAGGTGCTCTGCACACACAATGCTTATTATGACTTATCAGGGTGCAAAGTAGTGCTTGGGGATCACTTTTATACTTTTTAGCTTTATTTTCAATTTTTTTGATTCGGTGTACTAAGAGAAGTGGTGTATAAATTGTTTGCTACAAGACACTTTACAATTATTAGCCAAGGTGCTCAACCTCACCATGCTCATTAAGACTTATCAGGAGGGTGAGTAGTGTTTGGTGGAGTTTTCCTTGTCATTTATTATTTGCTTTTTAGTTTAGTGACTAAGGACTCCGAATTCACTTGTTTTGCAAACACAGCATTTTAAACCACATTTCTCTAATGAATAAGTGCATGAAAGACAAAGAACAGTAATAACCAATTCAATGTTGTGTAGGTAATCTATGTAAGCATTTTAAATATTTATGTCATTACACTACACAATCATGTAAGAATAAGATTGTAAACACATGCAGGTTATCAAAAATAAGTGAGTGAAAGAATCATTATCAAACATAATACATTACTCATACATAGAGGCATGCAAAGCATTTCTACATATGTTTATCTACAATCAATTTCATTGCACATAACAAGATAGTATTCAAGGCATGATAAATACAAAACAATGACTTTTAAGAAACTTGAAAGTTAAATTAAACATTGTATTTAATCTTTAATTGATATAATTAATCATCCTTGACAATGGCAATGAATAACAATCAGTTTTTATAAATTTTTGAATTTTTTTTATATGCACAAAACAATAAACACACATAAAGAAAAACATATTTTTGTTCTTTGAAATTGTTTTGTAATTTTGTATTTGTTTTTTTATATATATTCTCTGGAAAACATAGAAGTCTTTAATAACCCTTTCAGTAAATGATATTCTATGCAGAGAAATAATGCATGAGAAAATACATATAATAATTTTTTTTTAAATGAAATAAAATTTTGTTTTAAAGGAAATAAAAAGATTGAAAACTTTTTACAAACAGAGAAATAAAACACACACAAAATATTAAAATAATAAGAGAAATAATTCAAAACAAAAAGAAATATTTTGGAGCCAAGGAGCTAACGCCAGGCGTTAACTTCTTAACTCCAAAACAGAACTGCATTTCTTGATTTTTTGAAAAATGTTTTTCAAAATTCATTTGTATTATAAAGAGGCCTTCCTTCAGTTGAAATTTCAGAGTAAATTGATTAGATTTGAAGGCACTTTTAGCATGTTTTTGGTGATTTTTCAAATACTTGTGTTTTGTAAAATCATTAAAGCTCAAAATCATAAAATATGCAAACACAATATGCAATGTTAGAACAAAAACAAATATGCATAATTTATGTATAAAGAGTGAGATAATGTTATTGCAATGAATATAATATAAGTATATCTAAGATCAAGATACCTTAACAACATGACTACACTCTAGCCCTGTACTAAGTGACAGATGGGCATGAGGAGCTGCACATATGCCGTAGGTTGGGGTATTAATCCCATATGCATACAAAAGACGACGCTCAACCTAGCACTCTTTCCCCCTAGTGCCTCGCAAGGCCCTACTGGAACCCTCCCCGGTTAAGGACAAGTCATGACTTAGAGGTTAGGTCTCTAATGCACATAATCCTACGCCCTCGCTATTGTGAGACACATGTCATAGGTTAATGATTATGGATATACTAAGCATTTTAGTCTAAGGATTGACTCATTAAACATGAGTTTGTTTTAGTTTTAGAACATATAGTAGATTTTGAAACCACAATGTACTCATGAATTTTAAAGTTCAAATTTCTCTACCTTTAGCATGTCACTATATTGATAATCCTAGCATAAACACTAAATTGAGCATATACCAAGAGGTGCGGCTAGGATAATGAATTTGGACGTTATGCAAAATATGCAAAATATATATAATTGGTTTGCATGTAATCAATTTTAGAGTTTTGAAAAATTTATAGACCTAGAATGAAGTGACAATTCTATTTGATTTCATCTTGTTTATATCAAGTTAATTCTTAGGTCTAAAGATAATGCGATACATGCAAACAATAGAGATATAAATTACACACACAAAATAAGATACGAAACTATAATACCAATAGCCATCATATATTTCATAATAGGTTGATAGAAATAGTTGATTTAAGATAATTCTTGATAGATCATGAATTATGATATATGATAATAGTGAATTTTAGTATAGGATATTAATAGATCATGGTGGTGTGTGAATAGTTCATATTCATCCTTTTAATATGTAGTGACTGCTTGTAAAGTGAATATTATACTACATATATATAAAGAGACAAAAAAATTGTTTTGGTTATCTGAAAGTAGAAGATAATGATACTTAACATAGTAAAATAATTTTTCAAAAAATAATAAAATAGAGAAATCAGAATTTTTGGAAAATATGCTACCGCCAGCGTTAGTGATAACGCCTAGCGATAGCAACAGAGTTACAATATTTGATTTTAAAACACATTGTTTTTGATATTATTTGATTCCGACTTTTCTCGATTATGATTTTCAATATAAAGGGCTATTATATGCAGCAATGAAAAATAGACAAATATGCAATAAGTTGTGCATTTAATATTTTAGCCTAAGACCCCTAAAAGTCCATTTAAATCCAATTTTGAAAGTAATTGTATTAGTCTTGATAATATCATTTAGCAAATTTAGCATTCAATTTATAATGATAATATAAGACATTTATACGTAATGGATTTAAAAAGGATGAAACATAGGAAAAAGGAATGATAGATCACTTGAAAATTTTATGACTTTATATTTAGTTTAATTCAATTTTGATTTGATAAACATTAGGCTTAAAATGTAAAAGTCATATTTCATAATATATCTAAGTGATCTTAGCGTGTTGGCTCAAAAATAAAAAATAAACAAAATAAAAAGCAATTAGGCATATCATGAAGTAGAGTAATGATATTTCATTTTTAATTAAGTCTACTTCATGCAATACAATGATTCCTAGTGAATGAGAGATTTAGGTATCCAAAGGGGACCAAGTGTGATGGTTCCTTTGGGTACCCAAATACATCGTGTTGGCTTTTGGATAGATAGTGATGAATGGGCCTTTACAAGTGGAGTTATTGTTTCATTTTTAATTTTGGGCCTCCATTCATACTTTGGTTGTTTTTCTTTTAAATTCATATTATGATTATTTGACATCTTTTTGGAATGATAGTTGTTTGAAAAATAATTCATTTGGGATTTATGTTTATTCAAATTATTTTTCAAAATACATTGATGTTGATAATCATAATGAATTTTATTATATTGATTTTTTGAGAGTTTATAAGAGTGATGGTCTTTCTTAAGAATTGAATGTTGAAAGAGTGGGTTACAATATGTTTTAAGTGATTGGTTCTTATTTTGATGATTTTCATTTCCACTCTTTCTTATAGACATACTCTTATAATATGAAGTTAAGCTCTTTAAATTTAGATTTCTTTATAAACTAGAGTTAAGAGAATTTTTATTACTTGAAAAATTTTCAATAAACAATTTTAATGATTTTAGTTTATCCTTTAAATTATCATTTTCTTTTATCAAATTTTCATTATGCTCTTTTGAAATTAAAAATCCTTTTTCTAAAACCTCGAGTTCTTCTTTAAAAGTATTATAATCAAAACAAGGTTTAGCATTTTTAATTAAAGAGCATGAATGAGAATTTAACACATCAATACTTGATTCTACTTTAGCATTTGCTTTTAAAGCTTTATTTTCTAAACATAGTTTTAAATTAGCATTTTCAAATTTTTAATTCTACGTTTAGCAATATTAAGCATATGTAGTGTAGAAATAGAATTTCTTACAAAGAGAGAGGACTTAGAATTTCTTACATTGCTATGGGATGAGACAAGATTTGAACCAAGGGTTCCTTTGACATTTTCTTCACATTCCTCTTCCATAATTGAATTTCCATCTTCTCTTTTGCTTGATGTGTTGCCATCAATTGAGTCCAATTTTGTGACGTTGTCTTCTTCTCTTGGATCCATAAGGAATTGCTCATATTCATCATCTGCAGAAGGAAGAATATAGGAATTCTCAAGAAATTTCCAAACTTCATAAGCATTAGGAAGTGTATAAATAAGTTTGAAAATATTTTGATCTAATGCACAATATAGACTATTCATTGATTTGGCATTTAAAAACATTTCAATTTTATTTAAAATATTTGGGGGCATTTTAATTGTAATATTCCAAACTTCAATATCCAAGGATTTAAGAAATTTTTCCTAAAGTATTCTCCACCCATTATAATTTTCACCCATAAATAATGGTGGACATAATGATTTTTCATTTTCATAAAAATTATCCCCTCTAGAAGATGCGAGATCATGAAGCGCCATTATTCCCGGTTGTGAAGCCGTCTTGGAATAACCTCCCACTGATACCATGTGTTGGATCTTACGGCGCCCTTATGGGGGGGGGGGGGTGAATAAGGGTTTTATGGAATTTAAATCTTATTTAAGTTTATCAGAGTCTGGGACTGAAGTTTCAGAATATTATATAGAAAAATATATTTAAATATCCCAGATAGGATTGTAATGAAGATTCCTTTTTAAATAATTGAAACAAAACTTTTTGTTGACTGTTGCTAACGCCCGGCGTTAAGTCTTAACGCTGGGCGTTAGCTCTCCAGAGAATATTCCTCAGAACAAAAAGATTGCCACAATGATTTTACTTAGAAATCTTAAATGAAATACAATTCCATAAAATCAGAGATAATGAAAATAATTATTGTATTTCAAAGATAATTATACAAATGTTAAATTTAATACTTTGATGAAAATAGAAATTAAAACATTCTTAAAGAGGAAATAAAATCAATTGAATAGAACATTAAAAGACATGATTTTATTTCATAATAAATTGAATACACAAATGTTTAATTTCTATAACGCTAGAAATCAAGGCGAAAATATGTAAAAACACTTTTTATTATTTCACCGGTCCTTCTCCCAAGGACCGGTTGGCTATAACCTATCTTGTTAAAATTTCTGATTTGAATCGTTTAGGAGTAAGCATGAGTTGCATCAACTGAGTTGTAGCCAAACAACCACAATGCCACACAACAACAAAATAGACTTTATTGAATCACAAAACTTTATTACAGTGCGAGACATACATGACGAGACATGATTCATAAGAATCACGAAGGAGAGAAGAACAAAACACACCAAAAACAAAACTGGCGGCTTGACAGGCAGAGACCGCACAAACCGCTGAACTCCAGAGACCGCCTGACTTGTCCTGAGACCGTACTAACAGAAAACAGGCAAGATGACCTGTACTACAAGACCGTCACCTCAGACCGCACGAACTGGAGCTTATTGAATTGAATAGAGAACAGAAGCTGTCGCCAGACCGCAACTCAGATCGCCTAACCGCTGAAGCTCGCCTAACCGCTGAAGCTCGCCTGATCGTCGAGCTCGCTGCGAACAGCACAAGAACAACATAAACCAGTTCGCAGAGAAGCCACTGCCGAACTGTTTATTCAAGACGCTGGGAAATCACCAAGGAAGGAGACCGCAACCTGCTGACCACAAACCTGCGAACACAACAAACAGTCAACTTGCTTTCGAGACCGCCCGACCTCAAAGTTGAGACCGCACGAAACAACCCAGGCTCTAGTTCTTACAATTCTTGTTATGAATGACGGGCCATGCACCCCTATATATAGGCGAGAAGACGGATGTCATCACCGCCGCAAGAGATACAGTCACCACCCATCAGATCGCCAGCGGTCTCATAGAGCAGACCACGCGATCACACCACTTGGACAACATCCTGTCCACGACCGCAAGTCAGCAGCAGTCCGCGCACAAGCTGCGCGGACACAAACCACACCTTCCTTAGATCGCCAAGGACAAACTAAGAACATCTGGCTGACTTCAGACAAGTTGCCAGATCACCCAGCATAAGCCGCCCGGTCACAGCGGTCACTCAAGAACAGACCGCTCGGTCTTCCACAAAGAAGATAGATCAAAAAAGCAGAGCAAACTAAAAGAGATCGGAACATACAGGAACAAATCGGCCATCACAGCAGACCGCGCCTACAAGGCTTGGCGTGGCAGTCGGTCCCATCAAATCACCGTGAATGCACTCCAACGGCGCTTTGCATCTTGTTTGCGATTTATCAAATGGAAGTCGATGAGACTTACCAAACTGACATCCCGCACACACATGACCGTCTCCATAGGAGGACAAGCTAGGAAAGCCCTTGACAAGGCCCCTTACCGCCATAGCCTTCAATTTGTCCATGCCTACATGCCCCAACCTTTCATGCCAGATAGCCACGCTATCATTGGTCTTCATCTTGTCAACATAGGTACTTGTCGATAAAACGAACAAGTCCTTTATCCTCTTTCCAACATGAATAACATCTCCCTTTATCTCTGGTTGAGTTTTAAGAAACTTCACTTCTGTTGGGCCAAACAGAACGTGATAACCGTCATCGACCGCATTGGTCACAGAGAAGAGATTCTTCTTCATACCCGACACGTGATAAACACTCCTTAATGTGAGTGGACCCTTATCACTGCTTAGAGAAACAATACCTTCTTGTTCTACTGCATGAACAGAGTTATCAGCCATAATGATAGCATCGTTACCTGAGTAAGGCGCCAAAGAAGAGAACTTTGATTCATCCCCGGTGAGATGATGCCCACACCCTGAATCCACGATCCAATCCTCTTCGAAGTTGATGGCAGCCAAGGCCTTAACGGGCATGGCCGTCATATTGGCCGCAAAGGCTCCTCCCCATCCAGCTTCATCATACTTTGGCTTCTCCTTCTCCGCTGCATGTCCCGGCTGAAGATTAACCCTGCAATCCTTCTTGAAGTGGCCGGTCTTATTGCACCTGAAGCACCTTGGTCCCTCTCCCTTCTTCTTTCCATCAGATTTAGAAGCATAACCCCTATCCTGCTGACCTGAAGTGGAGGGTCCATCATGACCTGGCTTCTTCTTCTCCCACTTCTTCTTCTTCTTCCCAGAGAACAACACATCATTATCTCCCCCAGAGATAGAAGTCCCCGCCATATGTCTTGCCAAACTTTCCTGCGAAGCAAGTAGGTTTTCCAGCTCCAACAGAGATGGATGATTTGCCCAACCCTGAACTGACGTCACAAAGGCAAGATACTCCTTCCGCAACCCGCGGATGATATGCCTCTTCAGTTTTTCCTCCCAAATGGGCTCATCAGGGTCCAATGCAGAAATCTCTGCTGTGAGGTTGTACATCTTGAGAAAGAAGGTAGAGATAGAAAGATCACCTTGAGAGGCCTTCGCCAACTCATTTTCAAGAAACTATAGCCGAGCTACATTTCTCTTGTTGAACAGCCCGTCAAAGACATCCAAATTTCAGCAGCAGATTTACATCCAATGATGTGATCGAATAGCTCTGGTGAGAGAACCCTCTTGAGTGTGAACTCTGCCTTTGCATTAGTCCTCCTCCAAAGTATCACCACTGCCATATTACTTCCTGCTAGAAAAACTTCTTGTGTGTCTTCTCCTCCAACTATCTCCCATAGATCCTCGCCAAGCAAGTAACTCTCCATACACGACTTCCATTTCTTGTAATTAGTCGATGTGAGGAGTTCAATACAAATCCCTCTTGCGTATCCAGCTTCCATGGCAAACTATGTGGCCTCTTCTTCACAAAGACGATGGCAACTCAAGTTGATCACTGCTTATCCACTCCAACAACCTACCTCTGATACCATGTTAAAATTTCTGATTTGAATCATTTAGGAGTAAGCAGGAGTTGCATCAACTGAGTTATAGCCAAACAACCACAATGCCACACAGCAACACAATAGACTTTATTGAATCACAAAACTTTATTACAGTGCGAGATATACATGGCGAGACATGATTTATAAGAATCACGAAGGAGAGAAGAACAAAACACACCAAAAACAAAACTGGCGGCTTGACAGGCAGAGACCGCACAAACCGCTGAACTCTATAGACTGCCCGGCTTGTCCTGAGACCGTACGAATAGAAAATAGGCAAGATGACCTGTACTGCAAGACCGCTACCTCAGACCGCACGAACTGGAGCTTATTGAATTGAACAGAGAACAGAAGCTGTCGCCAGACCGAAACTCAGATCGCCTAACCACTGAAGGTCGCCTGATCGACGAGCTCGCTGCGAACAACACAAGAACAACATAAACCACTCCGCAGACAAGCCGCTGTCGAACTATTTATTCAAGCCGCTGGGAAATCACCAAGGAAGGAGACCGCAACCTGTTGACCGCAAACTTGCGAACACAACAAACAGTCAACTCGCTTCCGAGACCGCCCGACCTCAAAGTTGAGACCGCACGAAACAACCCAGGCTCTAGTTCTTACAGTTCTCATTATGAATGACAGACCATGCACCCCTATTTATAGGCGAGAAGACGGATGTCATCACCGCCGCAAGAGATACAGTCACCACCCATCATATCGCCAGCGGTCTCGTAGAGCAGACCGCGCGATCACACCACTTGGACAACATCTTGTCCATGACTGCAAGTCAGCAGCAGACCACGCACAAGCTGCGCGGACACAAACAACACCTTACTTAGATCGACAAGGACAAACCAAGAACATCTGGCCGACTTCAGACAAGTCGCCAGATCACCCAACATAAGCCGCCCGGTCACAGCGGTCACTCAAGAACAGACCGCCCGGTCTTCCACAAAGAAGATAGATCAACCAAGCAGAGCAAACTGAAAGAGACCGGAACATACAGGAACAAACCTGCCATCACAGCAGACCGCCAGAGACAGACCGGCAGATAACCAACACAGAGACCGCACGGTCTCTGCGACTACCAAAAAACAGACCGCCGACCACCTTCCACTTCACTTCAATAATTTCAACATATCTATCCCTAGATAAGGTCTCTAGCCACCCCCTAGATCTACCCTCGACCTAGTCGCCATGCACAAGGCGGCGAATTACCCCCTAAGCCTCACAAGGACCTAGTCGCCAACACAAGGCAATTTTACCCACGGAATCCTTCCCGGAATCCGACGTTCTCACCGAACGATTTCTCCACACAAAATACAAAAGAAAAAATAAAAGATTACAAGATAAGTAAAGAGAAACTCCACAAGAAATTCTGAAGGTGAAGACGAAGTCGATGTAGATGTTGGTGTTCTTGAAACGACCGTCCTTCGTATGGAATATGCTTTGTAGACCTTCTCCTTCAAAATCTTCTTTAGATCTTCATGTTATCCCAAGGTAGATCTCTTAATTACTGTACACGAACCTCTCTCCAAAGTATCAGAATTCTGGAATCATCTCTTCAAGGAATGAGAGGGGCTGTACTTTAAATAGCCTCGGAAGCTAACACGTGGCGTTAAGGGATAACGCCAGCGTTATTGAACGTGCAAAGTCGTGGCTGAAATTGCGTAACCATCAAGATCGTGGCAGTTTGTGGATTCAACACGGGCCTTAAGCGTCAACGCTGGCGTTGAGTTGTTTTCCTTCAAATTCGTCGATTAGCCTTCTTCTTTCGTCGAATGCAGGTCCAGTTCGTCGACCGCAGGTCCAGTTCGTCGAACGTAGGTCCAGTTCGTCGAACCCAGGTCCAGTTCGTCGAACGCAGGTCTTGTTCGTCGAACACAGTTTCTTCAGGCGGAATTTCGTCGAACAGAGAGCAAAGTTCGTCGAATGGCTAGCGCCAGCGTTAACTACTAACGCTTGGCGTTGTCTCTGCCTTCTCAACGGATTTCTTCTCAATGGCATTTCTTCTCGACGGATTCCTTCTCAACGGAGGTTAACGCTGGGCGAAAACAGCTAACGCGGGGTGTTAGCTCTCTTTCCAGAGAGTCATCTCCATTCAGTATAATATTCAAGGAATGTGTAGCTATAGTTCCTGTACAACCTGCACACTATAAACACATAAAATACTAGATCAAATACAACACGGTATTTGTTATTCTCAAACCAAGAGATGCGGAACATAGGCTCCAACAGAAATGGCTACGCTACTAATCTCGCCCGCACTCTTCTTCGGCTCGGCAATCCTCTCGTAATATTTGAAGACTTGTTTAATTTCGCCGGACCATCTTGCGGACATTTCTTCCTTTATTATTAAACATTTCTCACCCGCCCCTGGGCTCTTGCGAAATTACTTGTTCTTGTAATATATTTGCTTGTGATGCTAGCTCTCTTTTATTTCCGCTCTCTCTTGTTGTTTCCACATGGGAATCTCGCTTATACAAACCCCGTAAACCGGTCTCGCTCGCTAATATACCTGATGTTTTATCGTGTTCTCGCGTCATGCGGGGTTTTGCCTAACCGCACCCCCCGCCGCTTCAACTTCATTCCCGCGCTTTTCATTTTCTATAAATAGGTTCTAGCGCTGATCCCACCTACCGCATTTAACTCAAGCTCTTCTTTTCCCTCTGCTTGTGAGATCTCGCGCTCTTTTCTTCGCGCTTTCTTCTTCTTCTTCTTCGCAAGTTTCAACGATGGTGGGCGACGCAAGCGAGGCTGAAGGTCGGTTGAAGTGTGCCTGGGCCTTCACCGATCACACTTTCTTCCATAACAACCTGTCTGAAGAGGAATACCTCGCCGCGGTCGCTGAATTCATCCCGCCAGGGTTCTCCGCTCGCTGCCCTAGCGGGGAGGACATAATCAACGTACCCATGCCGGATGAGCTCGCAATCCCAATAGCCCACTTCGGAGTCGGCCCGCGCCTGCCTCTGTGGCCAGAGGTCCGCCAGGTACCCCTTGATCTCACGTACTTTTACTTTTGTGAATCTTAAGCTCTCGCTCGCTTCTTAGAGACCTCACAATATTTTTTGCCAGGTGCTAAAGCATTACGGTGTGATACTGGGCCAGCTGACCCTCAACGCCATGGCGGTCATTGTCGCGTTCGCATGATACATGCGAGAAGAGCGCATTGAGTTCAGCCTGCCGATCTTCTAGAAGCTGTTCTCCTTTAGGGCCTATAAAGAGGGCACCACCTACTTCGTGGGCTCGGGACTCAAGGTCAACAAGACCGTCAACAAGAGCCATTGCTGGGCTCAGAAGTTCCTTTTCGTCAAAGGGAACTTTGGCAACATCCCATTCTCGCCGATTCAGCATGGCGAGAGCACCTACCGCCCCCAACTCTCGGCGGCCATGACGACGCTCTGTACCAGTTCTTTAGTAAGAAGAACTTCGAGGTGGCTCATCTCCGCCGAAACCTCGACTCGCTACCACCAGTGCTCCCCGAGGAGGGAATGTATCGCGCTTTCTCCCCCTTTGCTTCTCAAAGTTCTTGCTTAACATTTTTAATTACTGAACTGTTACAGGTGAGCGAGATCTCCCTATCCATCCCCCCTAAGCGAGCAGTCGGTCGTTTTCTGCAGACCTCTCCCTCACCATGATAGGATAGGACGCCTGCCGTGAGACCTCCCGTCATGCTGCCCCATCCACCAAGAAAAGGGGCAAGTCCTCTGGTCGAAAGGACTCCTCCTCGCAGCCCTCCCAGAAGAAGAGTAAGAAGAACCCCCTCACCTCCGAGAAGGGAAAGGGGCACGACGAGGCTTCCCGGGTGAGGTCCTACCGACAGACTTCCCCGAAGAAAGGGAGTCTGGAGAGCTGGTCGAGAAGGTCGCCAGGGTCTCCTCCTTGCCAGTGCCGATAAATCACTGGAACTTTGGTCTCGGCCAAAGGCACAAGGACGAGGCCGGCGAGTACCTGCAGTACTGGAATCCAAAAATCAACAAAGCCTCCATCTCCACCCTCCTCCCCTCTTGGGTGGAGCAGCCAATAGTCAACGGGCAGGCATTCTCTCTTTGCTTTGGACTGTATGGTCACGAGGATGCCTCGGTCTTCAAGGCCGAGACCGCGAGGACCTTGGCGTACGAAAGAGCACGAGCCGAGCTACGCTCTATGGAGCTCGCTCATATGATGGGCCAGCGATGCCTCCAGCTAGAGCGCCATAATGAGGAGCTCGCCCTCGCCTACAAGGATTCTGCCGCCGAGATAAAGAGCTTGAAGGAAAGGCTGCTCGCCTCCGAGGTACTCTCTCCCGGCCACCAGGATGGGGTAAATATTTGAGTTCTCACCTCCCTCCTTTCCTAATTGTTCCTATGGCCTATCTATTTCCGCTACAGGATACTGAGACCATCCAGGGGCTTCGCTCTCGCATCTCTGGTCTGGAGAATGAGGTCGCCGGGTTGAAAGCTCACAACCGCGAGTTAGCCTGCGCCGCCGTCCCTCCGTCCCCTCGCCGTCTGAGGAACGACAAACGAGCCCGGGAGGAAGAATGTCGCGAGGCCTCTATGACCTCGCCCCGATACATCTTCTGGGCCATAAAGGGAGCCGGCCTGCTGTCTGCCAAGGCGGACGACCTGACGATCGAGGACGTGGTCCCGGAGCTGTTTACACCGGCCTCGCCACCAGCGGACAGCGAGGATGATCGGTCTGCTGGCAAATTTTAGAAAAGACTTGTACTTTTATTCTATATTTTTGGCTGGCGAGATCGCCGCAACCCCTGTACCTAATTTTTGATGAAATAGAAATGGCAATTTTCGCCCTTGTTTATTGTATTCTCGCTATTTATGTATGATGCCTTTTTCTCACGTTTATTACTTATTATTTTTCCACCGCATTCGTCGTGCTCTTGTCCGTCTATCACGTAACCGCGTAGCCTCGACTTAGGATACACACTGACCACGCTAGTTCTCGCCCTTCTAGCTGGCTTTAGAGAGATTTCAGGATCCGCCCCTCCGAATTTCTATCTCGCGGGGGGGGGGGGGGGGGGGGGGAGGGGGGAACGTTTCTCCCTTTTAAGTTCGGCGAGCGAGATCCCTGCGCTGCTTCTCGTGCCATTCTCAGAGACCTGAATCACATTTTTCGTACGGCTCGCCCATCTGGGCTGCCCACTTGTCGACTTTCCCTTAGTTTGTATGCGAGGACCCTATTTTACGGGGGCCCCCCCCGTTGTCTCGCCTTGCGAGACTACCCATTCTCGCCGTTTTCAGGCCCTGTTGGCAATCAAAAACTTCCCCCTTTGCCGGTCTCTCCAGAGATCAACCTATCCCACCGTCTATGAGAGCCCGGCAGTTGAATCGATCTGGGGCATTCCAGCACCAGAGAACTTGCCACTTGCCAGCCTCTCCAGAGATCAACCTGACCCACCGTCTATGAGAGCCCGACAGCGAAATCGATCTGGGGCATTCCAGCACCAAAGAACTTGCCACTTGCCAGCCTCTCCATAGATCTACCTGACCCAACGTCTATGAGAGCCCGACAGTGGAATCGATCTGGGGCATTCCATCACCAAAGGACTTGCCACTTGCCAGCCTCTCCAGAGATCAACCTGACCCACCGTCTGTGAGAGCCCGGCAGCGGAATCAATCTGGGGCATTCCAGCACCAAAGAATTTACCACTTGCCAGCCTCTCTAGAGATCAACCTGACCCACCATCTATTAGAGCCCGACAGCGGAATCGATCTAGGGCATTACAACACCAAAGAACTTGCCACTTGCCAGCCTCTCCAGAGATCAACCTGACCCACCGTCTATGAGAGCCCGACAGCGGAATCGATCTGGGGCATTCCAGCACCAAAGAACTTGCCACTTGCCAGCCTCTCCAAAGATCAACCTGACCCACCGTCTATGAGAGCCCGACAGCGGAATCAATCTGGGGCATTCCAGCACCAAAGAACTTGCCACTTGCCAGCCTCTCCAGAGATCAACCTGACCCACCATCTATGAGAGCCCGACAGCGGAATCGATCTGGGGCATTCCAACACCAAAGAACTTGCCACTTGCCAGCCTCTCCAGAGATCAACCTGACCCACTGTCTATGAGAGCCCGGCAGCGGAATCGATCTGGGGCTTTCCAGCACCAAAGAACTTGCCACTTGCCAGCCTCTCCAGAGATCAACCTGAACCACCATCTATGAGAGCTCGGCAGCAGAATCGATCTGGGGCATTCCAACACCAAAGAACTTGCCACTTGCCAGCCTCTCCAGAGATCAACCTGACCCACTGCCTATGAGAGCCCGATAGCGAAATCGATCTGGGGCATTCCAGCACCAAAGCTTGTTACCTGCTCAAAAATGACCTTAGAATCTATGTATGGATAATGAAACACACAATAAGTTAGTTACAAAAGTTTTAAGGGTAGAATCTTTTCAAATCGTCTCTACTCCTGGCTCTGCCAAGAGGTATCCCTTCCACATCCTGGAGGTGGTACCCTCCTGACTTGAGCACTTCGCTTACAATGTAAGGCCCATCCCAGTTGGGCTCTAGCTTACCTACGACGGCTCCTCTCCCTTCCGCATCTACCTTCTTCAGGACCAAGTCCCCCTTCTCGAACTGTTTTATTCTGATATGTTGATCAAAGTACCTGGCCATCCGCCTCTTGACTTCCTCCTGCCGAACAGTGGCGAGGTCCCGGAGCTCTTCCACCAGGTCCAGGGACGACCTTTGTTTTGCATCATTTTGCACTAGCCATTCTTCATCCCCTTCGCCCGCGGCGACCACCCTGGGGTTTTTTACTTCGAACTCGATTGGGAGGACGGCCTCGGACCCGTGAGAGAGTTTGAACGGAGTCTCCTTGGTGGCGGTATTTGGAGTAGTCCTCAAGGCCCAGAGGACTGAGGGAAGCTGCTCTACCCAGTTGCCCATGAGGTTCTCCACTTTCTTCTTGAGTAGGTTGATGATTATCTTGTTTGCAGCCTCAACTTGACCATTACTTCTTGGGTGGTGGACTGATGCGAACCTGAGGTCGATGCCGAGTTGGGTGCAGAAACTGACAAACTCTTCGCTGGCAAATTGTGGTCCATTGTCCGTCACTATGACCAATGGGAGCCCGTGCCTGCAAATTATCTCACCCCACACAAAATTTCTTACCACTTGGGACGTTACCTTGGACAACGCCTTCACTTCTACCCACTTGGAAAAATAATCAATCATTACCAATAGGAACTTCCTTTGGCCACTAGCTTGTGGGAAAGGACCTACTAGGTCCCAACCCCATATAGCGAAGGGCCACGAAGCTGGGAGGAGTTGGAGTGGAGCATAGAGCTGATATTTTGAACATTTACTTGCGAACTCTGCCACATCCTTGCTGAGGGTAGGCCAAAAATGACCTTGCTTCAACACTCTCCCCCCAAAGTTTGGCTCCCGGAGTGGCTGCCACATTCCCCAGAGTGGATTTCTTCGAGGAATCTCGGGACCTCCTCCTCTGATACACAACGGGCCTGGAGCCCCGAGAGTGTTTTCCTGTATAGTCCTCCTATATGTAAGGAATAATAAGCCAACTTATACCTGAAGCGTCGCTTATCCACATCCCCTTCAGAGAACTTTCCCGATGCCAGGAAGGTGACGAAGGGATCCATCCATGATGCTCGCTGATCCACCTCCATCAGCTCCCCATCCTCGATGGAAGGTCGGAAGAGTTCCGAAACTGTCCCCCCAGCTCAAGGGCCAAACTTGGCTAGGAGGTCTGCCGGGGTGCTCTCCTCCCTTGACACATGCTTGATGGAGAAAGTGCGAAATTGCCCGATGACCCCCTTGGCCTTCTCCAGGTAGCGTTGGAGGGTCGGCTCCTTTGCTTCAAATTCTCCCCTGATTTGGCATGCCACCACCATGGAGTCCGTTGAGACCTCCACGTCTTGCACTCCCAGCTCCCTGGCCAGCCGCAGGCCTACGATCAGTGCCTCATACTCGGCCTGGTTGTTGGTAATTGGAAAATGGATGCTCAAGGCTTGCTCAATCTTTGTCCCTTGGGGGCTTATTAGGATGATTCCTCCTCTGTAGGAGTGCTTCCTTGATGCACCATCCACAACATCTTCCATGCCACTAGGGGAGGTGATTCATGCTCCCCCACTTCAGTTGCGTAGTCCGCTATGAAGTCCGACACGGCTTGTGCCTTAATCGGCATCCTAGGCATAAACGTGATGTCGAACTCACTTAGCTCCACGGACCATTTTGCTAGCCTCCCCGAATTCTCCACCCCTTCCATGAATTTGCGAAGAGGGTGGTTAGTCACCACTTTGATTGAGTGCGCCTGGAAGTAAGGCCTAAGCTTCCGGGCCAATACCACAAAAGCGAAAGCCAACTTTTCTAAAATTGGGTATCGGAGCTCTGCCTTCCTCAGCACTCGGCTGACGTAGTAGATGGGGAACTGCCTCCTCCCTTCTTCCCGAACCAACACCGAACATACTGCTTCAAATCTTACCCGCAAGTATAGGGATAGATCCTCCCCTTGCCTTGGTCCCTGGAGTAGAGGAGTCTGGGTGAGTTGTCCTTTCAAAGCTTAGAAAGCTTCCTCACATTCCGAGGTCCATTCGAATTTTTGTTTCCCCGTAGCACTTTTAAGAAAGGTGCACACTTTTCACCCGCCTTGGAGAGGAACTTACTGAGTCCGGCCAATTTTCCCGTGAGGCGCTGAACCTCCTTCGAGTTTCTTGGCGACTCCAACTCTACGATTGCTTAAACCTTATCTGGGTTAGGCTCCACCCCCGCTGGGGTGAGCTAGTGACCCAGGAACTTTCCCCGGCTAGCCCCGAAGACACACTTTAGGGGGTTGAGCTTCATCTTATACTTCCGCAAGGTCCCAAAGGTCTCCTTAAGGTCTTGGAGGTGAGACTCGAGGTCCCGACTTTTTATCATGAGATCATCAACATAGACCTCCAGGTTTCTTCCCTTCTGCTCTCAGAAGACCCTGTCCATCATTCGTTGGTACGTGGTCCCTGCATTTTTCAGCCCAAAGGGCATCATTTTATAATTGTAGAACTCATCCCCTGTGATGAAGGAGACATCCTTGATGTCGGGGGGGGGGGGGGGGTGCATGCGGATCTGATGATAACCTGAAAAAGCATCTAAAAAGACATTATAAGGAAACTGACGACTGAGTCAACCAGTGCGTTGATTCTACGCAAGGGGTAGCAATCCTTGGGGCATGATTTATTAACCAAGGAAAAATCGATACACATCCTCCACTTACCTCCTCCCCTTTTCACCATAACCACGTTGGAGACCCAGCCTGGATACTGGATCTCTGATACAAAACCTGCCTGCAGGAGCTTACCCACCTCCTCTCGGATGGGCCCCTCTAGCTTGTCTGCTATGGCCCTCTTCTTTTGACGGATGGGGAGGGTGTCGGGGTCGAGATTGAGGCGATGACAAGCCATATCTACATCGATCCCGGGCATCTCCGCGGCACTCCATGCGAAGACGTCTACATTCTCCTGGACGTAGGCCAGGATTTGCTTCTGCTCCTCCAGGACGAGCTCCCCACTGATTCGGATCTTCTCCACCACCCCAGCCCGGGTGGTGACCTTGAGCTCTACAACCTCCTCCACGGATTCTAGCCGGGACTGCTCTCCCCAAACCCCTTCATTCTCCTTATCACAAGTCGGCTCTTTGACCTTCTCCTCTCCTTCTCGTCCCTGAACCTTCATCACCTCTTCCACCCCTTCCTCCTCGTCCTGACCCTCTACCTCTCCCTTCTCCTCCTCCATTGGCTCCTCTGACCCTTCCTCCACTTTCTCCTCCTCACCTTCTTCTCTGAGTCTCGCCGGCTCACCCATCTCCTGGTCCCATTTCTTTGCTTCGGCCATCCAGGAGATGGTGTTTACTGCGGTCACGTAGCACTGCCTTGTTACCTTCGGATCCCCTCTTACCCGAATCTGGACTCCCCTCGAGTTGAATTTGATACATTAGTAGAAGGTGGAGGGGATGCAGCGGAAAGCACTGATTAGCGGCCGTCCGAAGATGGCACTATAGCTGCTGGGGGCATCCACTATGACGAAGCGGCAATTCCAAGATTGCCCGCCCAGGACCACATGGAGCCCCACTCCCCCCTCTACCTCCTTCCTTTCTCCAGAGAACCCGAACAATGGGCCATCCGAGGCCAAAACCCTCTTGGTTTCCCCCTTCATCTCATCGAACGCCTTCTTGAAGATGATGTTGACGGAGCTTCCATTGTCCACGAGAATCCGGGACACCGTGAAGTTCTCGATGGCGGTCTAGATGACCAACGCATCGCAGAAAGGGTCCTCATGACCCGACATGTCCCTTTGAGAGATATTTATTTTTTTCTGCCGGGGGTGGGGCCGTGGAAGTCGAAGCCACGCTCCGGCGGTAGATGGTATGGAGGCTCGATTTGCGGGTTGCCTCCACCCCTACTCCCCCGTGTATCACTACGATCCCTCCCCGGGTCCCCACATCGACCCGGTCCTCACACCTTTCCTCCTCTTCTTCCCGAGGAAGAACCTCCTCAATCCTCACCTGCTGCTGCTACCGCGGCGCCGACACTCTAGCCATCTTCGTCTCCAAAAATTCCGGGCAAGTGGCCATTGCGTGACCTTCCTCATCATGGAAGTCATAGTATAGCAACGCCAACTCTCCCCTCTCGGCCTCTGCCGCCATATTCCCCCTTCTCCTTCCTGCTCCCGCTTCTGCTCCTGCCCCTTCTCTCCTTCATCTTCCTCCCCTCCCTCGCCTGATTGCCATGGCCTGCTGAGGTGAGGGAGGCACTTGCCTTGGACCTTGCCTCCATCCTAGCTGATGGGGTCTTCCCTTACCCCCATGGAAGTTACCCCCTCCCGATGCGTAACCTCTCCTTTGACCCTGCATTCCTTCACACTGCTGCCTCCATCCCCCCTCTGGGGCCCAGCGCTCTTCTCTCCTTCGCACCTCCTGCTGCCTGACCTCCGGCTCACTGAGTTTCGCTAGCCTCCTGGTGAGCTCCGGATTGGCCTCCTCACTTTTAATTTCCTCCACCACCCTCTCCATCAACTCCTCGTAGGAGACGAGGGCCTTCCTCTTTAAAGCCATCTTCAAGAAACTCTCCTTCAGCCCGACCGTGAAGGCGAGCTGGAGGTCAAACCCAGGCATCTCCTGGGTGAGAAGCACCTTCTCCTGGAACTGATCCGCATAGCGAGCCAACGACTCCTTGGGCTCCTGCTTCACCTTGAAGAGGGACTCGGCGTCCTTCTTCCTCTTCTTTGAAGTCGAAAACCACAACAAGAAGCTTCAACGTAAGTCCTCAAATGCGTAGATTGATCTAACAGGGAGTTGATGGAACCAGTCCCTGGCCTTCTCTTTCAAGGTGACTACGAAGAGCCGACACTTAAAGGCGTCCGTCATCGACCTGATAGAGACGGAGTCCTGATGAGTCCTGATCATATACACATATATGGACTCATCTGGGCCGTTTTTCTAGTCTTTCCACAGCACTTTAGCCTTGTTTTAGCTCATATTTGTCATTATATGCTAGGTACACTTCTTGGCCTACTTTGGTGTGTTTTGATGTTTATTCTCTTTTGATAGCCTTGTCGTATTGTTGAGTGCCACTTTCAGTAGCCTGATTAGCATTTCTGTAGGAACAGGAGTCGTGCAAGTGTTCCCGGTACAATTCTGTACAGGAACACTGCGCACGATCACTAGTTCTATTGCGCACGACCACTGGTCGTGCACCGCTGATCGTGCGCACTTAACCCCCATTTTATGAGTTCTGTCTCGACCAATGCGCACGACCACTGGTTGTGCGCCACTGGTCGTGCGAACATTTTAATTTATAAATTTCTTACATTACAGGCTCCGCCCAGGCAGGCGCACGATCACAGGATTCTAGTGCGCACGACCAGACCGTGCGCACTGTTTATTCCAGCGCCTATAAATATTCCTGCTCGTAATTTAGGTTGGGATCCATCATCCGACTCCGCCGAGCTCCGCCGTTTTCCGCACTTTTTGCAGGGTTTCGCCTCCTTCTTCACCGCCCACCTTAGGGAGGAGCTCCGGGCAAACTTTCAACGCCAAATCCTCGCCGAAGCTTCCTATCGGCCATCTCCTTCATCCAAGAGCTTCAAGAAGGGATTCAACCTAGCCTTCTTCTTCAAGATCTGAGTAGCTTGTGTGATCATTCCACCGGTTCGTGACACGAAGAAGACGGGTCCATTGGAGAGTAGTGACAGCTCTCTCTACCACGGACGCAGTTGAGGACCGAGCTTGGACGCGGATTGACAACCCGATGATTCCTTCCGTGAACCCTCTACAAGACTTCGGAGTCGGTCGATTTCGCACACTCACCTCCCCTTGTAGTTATATCTTAGTTGGATTTCTTATATGTTTGATGAAGTGTGTTTTGATTATTAGCATTTATACTTGATTATGTTTATGTGATTTGGGTATTCTTGCTTATCATTTTGAGGTGTGCCTTGTGGTGTGGATTGTTGGTTGTGTTGTGCCGCCCTAACAATTGTTAGTGGTGTGCTTTGCGAAGAGGTGCTTGCGACCCTCATTCCGCCGTTCTCTCCATTCCATTCGTATGCCTACTCTTCCATCCGCCTAGCGAAGCGTGGCATAGCTGCCCGTGTAATCCATTCGCCCTATGAAGCAGTGCGCTCAAGGCCTGCACAGTTTGATTCCGCTAGCCTACTCGTCCATCCGCCCAACGAAGTAGTGCGCTCAAGGCCTACGTAGTCTTCCATCCCGCCGAGCGAAGCGTTGCATAGCGGCATTGCATAGGAGTAGTTGTTGTTTTCTTTTATTTTCCAAAAGCCAAATCAACTCTCCCGCATTCCATCCGACTCAAGGACTTCGATCTCAAGTCCTTCCTCGAACGTTAACTCCACCTTACTGTGTTCCTTGAGAGATTCGATACTCAGGGATTACTCCTCATTTTATATTACTTGAACGATCGGTACACTGCCGTTTCGTGTCGCAGTCGAGCTATCTCCTATAGCGGTGTGCGAGATTTGCGCATCAAGTTTTTGGCGCCGTTGCTGGGGAACACAGTCGTGTGAGTTTTCTGGAGAGGGAAAACCTGAGAGAGAAGCCCTTCCATTTGTAATTGCATTTCTTTGTTTTATTTATTTTTATTCCATTTTCCTATTTTAATTAGGTTGCTTTAGTAATTTTTGTTAGGTGTGGTATTTCGCACAATAGTGTTTTTCTATTTGAATCGTTTTATCTTCGCACTATGTGGGCACATCTTAATATCCGTTGCCGTTGGTGTGGAGCTACCTCCCACTCTAGTGATGAATGCCTTACGGAGAATGGTGGGCATAATTCTTCTCGCCTAGCATATAGAGCATCGACTTCGTCTGATACTCCATATGGTGTGCGTAAGTCTTATGGCTACTCTGCTGAGCCTTTACCGTCTTACTTCTTTTTGGCTTCAGCACCAGCTGTGCCAAAGAAGCCCGCTAGGCAGTGCCAGTTTTGTCAGAGCACAGATCATGCCCTGAAGGATTGTGCTGCTTTTTTCGCCAATTGGATGAGGATGACGAGCCGGATATCCGGATCGTCCCGAATCCTAACTCTGGCGGCACACCTTCAACATTCAGTTTTGTGTCTTTGCCACCTTCACATCATGAAGGGTATGGCGTTGACACAGTCACCAGATGTGTGGCTGATCTGGGCACCGACATTGCTGAGCCTATTCTCCCAGTGAATCCACCACCCCTAGTGGATTCGATTCTTTGTGAGGAATCGGTGCTCGACTTTTATACGAGCACTATTCTTCCCCCTGTTGTGCATACTACATTCGTCTCTGACGACATTTTCAATGATGTGTCACAAGAGGAGGCGGTTGATCTTAGTATTATGCCTACCCCTATGGAGGAGGACAACCTTCTAGGTGAAGAGGAATTTTCCTCAGCACCGGTGGAGGAAGTCCAAATCTTAGGCATGGCCACTGTTGATCTCGCCGAACCTTGTAGCATTGATGACAATGCAAACATTATTTTACTTACCCAACCTGATGGGAGTGAGACCGGGACCACTCCCCCGATTTTTGATTATTTAAGTTCTTCGTCTTGTTTATTTCTCGATCCCCCCTCTTCATCCGAGTCTGTGCAGGTTGAGTCTTCACAGGTACCCCAGGAGGATTTGGTGCATATTGCCCAAGTCAATGATGAGAGCATCCTCTTATGTGAGGAGGTTGATTCCCCCTCCGTAGAGGAAGCTCCACTCATTGCCTTTTCCTCCTGCCACCTCCCTGTTGACGACACCTTGCTAGGCAAGGATGTGTTTGGTGAGTTGAGTGAGGATATCTCCTCCTCTTCTTGCTTTCTGTTTCCCCTACCTGTGAAGAGCAGGTATTTTTATTTAGGTAGGGGAGTGACTATTCTATCACTGTATCGGTACCCGCTACCGACACGGATATTAGGCCAGTTACCTGCCCACTTCTCCTTTCATACTCCCATTAGCTAGAACTGTACAAATGCTCAAAAGTCATGCTGGGATGACAATAACCCCAGTAGTTATCTTACCTTTTCCTTCATTTCTTATTTCATCTTGTTTAGTTTAGTTAGTTGTATTCATTTTAGTTTGTCTTTTTTCTTTTGTTTTTGCGGAGCTTACCCCTGCAGGTTCATCTTCGGGATGGAGGAAGCTGCTCTTTGTCTTGGTTTTCATGCGTCTTCTGGTATGCTCATTTCTGAGCATGGGTAACTTTTCTTCCCCTGGTCTTTTATTCAATTTTCATGATTACATCTTTTGTATCTGTTGCATAGATTAAGTCTGGGGGAGAGCTGCTATATGTTACCCACTGCACGTGCACATATCATTTGCATACTAGAAGTATTTTAATTTCAGCTATTTAGTGTTGTTTCATTTGCACCGCACACCACTACACCCACTCGAGCGTGCACTTAGCTGTTGGCACGTCTTGAGCTGAACTCATTTCTTTTTGTGTGATTTGGAAAATCATTGTGCTGGCTTAGGATTGTGAGTAGGAGTAAAATGTTGACTTCGATAGTGCTCCTAGTCGAGTGCTCATGTCTCACATAGAAATTCGTGTAGATTCAATTTCTTTTTATGCTTTTAGTTTATATTTTTCTATTAGCGTAAAAATATTGTTTGCTACACTCAAAAATTGGTGAATCCGGTGTGAATCAAATGGTAGCATAGGGATGTGTGTAGACGTTCGTTAGCCTCGTATTGCCCGAGTCGGGAGAAAGGATTATCTTTCTCGGTGGCTAAGAACTTGCCCCAAGCGATTCTTGAAGCATGGGTATACGGTTAGTCAATTGCGTGAATGTGATATAGGCCATCATTTTGGCCCGGTTGAGCCTTTGTGCCATTCCTATCATCATTTCCTCGCTAGCCCAGTTGTGCCTACCCCATTCTTTTGGTTCAGCTCCACTATTGTTCACCAAAGCCTAACCTCCAATCCTAGTCTCACACCCAAAATGCAAGCATTTTGTTTAAATTTTAAATTGGTGGTGTTGATTGTGGAAGTACAATGTGAAAATGTGGATGTGCATCATTGAAAATTTGCTGAAATTGCTAAAGAAAGAAAAAGAAAAGAAGAAAAAGATTTGAAAAGAAAAAGAAGAATGAAAAGTTTAATTAAAAAAATCTGTTTGAGATTTATATTTGGGAGTAGGCGGTGCACACAACCATGCGTCTAAGTCTAAGTCTGGGGGTGTGGTGCATCCGCGTGTTTTATGGCTACTTGGATAGTGTTATGCATTTGCTCATTTGGGTTTTTGTGTTCTAAGCCTTCATGTTTATATTTGTTTACCTCGCCTAAACCCAAGCCTCATCTAAAACCTTAAGTCCTATTGATTCACGCATTTGAGTCAAACCAGTGCCGTGGAGAGAGTGCGAACGGGCAAGCTTATGGTCACCGACATTGATGGATTTCAATGGAGGTTGTCTCGAGCCCCGATCTTTGGCAATGCTCGCCTCAGCGTTCAGTTTACTTTCTTCCTATGTACGACCTTATGATTCACCGTGATTCACTTTTTGAGTAAATGTAATATATAAATACGCCCCTAGAAAAGTATAAACTATTATGTACAATTAGAAATTTTGTCTACTGTATTTCTACGCGCATGAGCATGCGACTTCGCATGATACTCCGCTTTACAATTTCTATGTCAGCTGTGTATTTTTCTCAGCCGCTTGAGGAATTCGTTTTCTCGGGACGCGCAAACAGGTAAGTCTGGGGATGTGATTAGTCCTGATCATATACACATATATGGACTCATCTGGGCCGTTTTTCTAGTCTTTCCACTGCACTTTAGCCTTGTTTTAGCTCATATTTGTCATTCTATGCTAGGTGCACTTCTTGGCCTATTTTGGTGTGTTTTGATGTTTATTCTCTTTTGATAGCCTTATCGTATTGTTGAGTGCCACTTTCAGTAGCCTGATTAGCATTTCTGTAGGAACAGGAGTCGTACAGGTGTTCCCGGTACAATTCTGTACAGGAACACTGCGTACGATCACTGGTTCTATTGCGCACGACCACTGGTCGTGCGCCGCTGATCGTGCGCACTTAACCCGCATTTTATGAGTTCTGTCTCGACCAATGCGCATGACCACTTACGATAATGCGCACGACCACTGGTCGTGCGCCACTGGTCGTGCGAACATTTTATTTTATAAATTTCTAACATTACAGGCTCCGCCCAGGCAGGCGCACGATCACAGGATTCTAGTGCGCACGACCACTGGTCGTGCGCCAATGATCGTGCGCACTATTTATTCCAGCGCCTATAAATATTCCTGCTCGCGATTTAGGTCGGGATCCATCATCCGACTCCGCCCAGCTCCGCCGTTTTCCGCCCTTTTTGCAGGGTTTCGCCTCCTTCTTCACCGCCCACCTTAGGGAGGAGCTCCGGGCAAACTTTCAACGCCAAATCCACGCCGGAGCTTCCTCTCGGCCATCTCCTTCATCCAAGAGCTTCAAGAAGAGATTCAACCTAGCCTTCTTCTTCAAGATCGGAGCAGCTTGTGTGATCATTCCACCGGTTCGTGACACGAAGAAGACGGGTCCATTGGAGAGTAGTGACAGCTCTCTCTACCCCGGACGCAGTTGAGGACCGAGCTTGGACGCGGATTGACAACCCGACGATTCCTTCCGTGAACCCTCTACAAGACTTCGGAGTCGGTCGATTTCGCACACTCACCTCCCCTTGTAGTGATATCTTAGTTGGATTTCTTATATGTTTGATGAAGTGTGTTTTGATTATTAGCTACTTGATTATGTCTATGTGATTTGGGTATTCTTGCTTATCATTTTGAGGTGTGCCTTGTGGTGTGGATTGTTGGTTGTGTTGTGCCGCCCTAACAATTGTTAGTGGTGTGCTTTGCGAAGAGGTGCTTGCGACCCTCATTCCGCCGTTCTCTCCATTCCATTCGTATGCGTACTCTTCCATCCGCCTAGCGAAGCGTGGCATAGCGGCCCGTGTAATCCATTCGCCCTACGAAGCAGTGCGCTCAAGGCTTGCACAGTTCGATTCCGCTAGCCTAATCGTCCATCCGCCCAACGAAGTAGTGCGCTCAAGGCCTACGTAGTCTTCCATCCCGCCGAGCGAAGCTTTGCATAGCGACATTGCATAGGAGTAGTTGTAGTTGTTTTCTTTTATTTTTCAAAAGCCAAATCAACTCTCCCGCATTCCATCCGACTCAAGGACTTCGATCTCAAGTCCTTCCTCGAACGTTAACTCCACCTTACTGTGTTCCTTGAGAGATTCGATACTCGGGGATTACTCCTCGTTTTATATTACTTGAACGATCGGTACACTGCCGTTTCGTGTCGCAGTCGAGCTATCGCCTATAGCGGTGTGCGAGATTTGCGCATCAAGTCCTCGAACGACTACAGGTGCTGAACAGGGTCGTCCCTGCCATGGTAGTAGACCCTTTCCCACTCCCTGAACCCTTCTGTAATGGATGCTGAAAGCACCAGCTCGCAAAAGGGGCTCCCCCCACCTGCTATCCTTTCCTGCTCCACTCGCCCCCCCGAGCTCTCTCGCCAGGCTAGAGCTCGCTGGGGCCATGATCGCGAGAGCCATACTCGCCAGAGCTGCTCCTATGGGTGCTGTGCCCACCGAAAATGCACTCGCCTGCGCCGCGCTCGCCAGCCCTGCGCTCGCCAGCCCCGCGCTCGCCTTCCCCGCGCTCACCGGCACCGAGCTCGCCGGGCTGGCGAATAGCACTCGCCCCTCCAGGTCTTGCACTGACCCCCCAACCACTTCCTTTCCATCCCTTCCTCCTGGGGCATCCTCACCAACCGCTGTTGGAGGATGGAACACCTGAGCCGCCGGGGTCGCGAACTCGCTTCGCAACGCTGCGACTGCGAACCAGTGGGTGTCGAGGACTTCCCTCCTAAAGTCCAAGAAAATTCTTGGCGTCACCACCGGGGGTGACCCGCAAAACTCCTCGCCCTGCTCTTCATCTCCTGCCATGTCTCTTCCTAGGAACTTTCTTAGACCAGCCACACTCCATGCTCACAGCACCAAAATGTTGAAACTGATTTCTCGGTCTCTTGTGAAGCTCTGTCCCTCAACTAGTTGAGGGGAAGCTAGCCCTTACTGATCCCTTGGAACGGACGGAATGGAGACTTGGAACTAGACTAAGACCTTAGTCACAATGAGGAGGTCCCACCACAAACTCGGAAGATCATTGAGCGCTTCCCCTCCCAAGCCAAAGCTGAGACTGGGCACCTTGGAGAGCTAGAGAGCTAAACCAAAGTAACCTAGGGAGGAAGAAGCTCAGAATCTGAGATTGGAATCCTCTCCCAAGGTGCCCTTTAAGGTCTATTTATAGTTTTTCTGGACTGGTCTGCTGATAGCGGGATTCCATCTTTTGGTTTTACTAAACGCACCCCAATTTGGCCCACTAACAGCCAAACTCCGCTGTTTCGAAAGGCTATTGGACGCCCACCAGGGGCAGAGGGGTAATTTCACCTCCTTGGCCCCTAGTCCAGGGGTCGACGAGAGCGCTTCTCCTAGCGCCTCTCGCGAGCCCCCTTGCACTTTTCGCGAGCCCTTTTGCGAGTGCCGCTCACAAACCCTCTCTAGGCGAGCGACCAGCGAAGATCCCCTCTCGCTTGTCTGCTGGCGGGTGACTACCCAGGACCGACCTCGAACCCCCCTCCGCGAGATCCTTCTGGCTCGCCTCGCCTGGCTCTCGCGAGTGTCCTGGAATGGCTATCCTTCAGGCTTTACCCCCTCAGGAGAACACGGGGTTGTACAATTTCATTGCACATAATCAGGTTAAGGTCAAGGAAAGAAGATAAAACAATGTTTAGGAAATTTGAAATTAAAATTAGACATTGAAGATATTCTTTAAGTGTATGCCTAAACAATTTTGACCATTTGAAACAAAATAACTAAGAAGTTTTGCTCTTGTGAAATCTTATAGTCAAACCATAGTTTTGTAAATATTTAAAGAAAAACAAATAACAAAAACATATTTTTGATTATTTTGAATTATTTGAATTTTTTTTGTATTTTGGAATAAAACAACCAAATTAATAACAAAATGATTTAAAAAACTGAGAAAAGAAACAGAGAATGATCATTATAAAATACCAGAAATAGTGTTGAGAAAACAGAATTTCAATTTGGCAAAAAGGGCTAACGCTTGGCGTTAACTACTTAACGCCCAATCAAAACTTTGTTTTTTGAGATTTTTGAAAATTTTTCCTTTGGAATAGTGAATATGCATATTGTCCTTCTTGGTGTAGAAATTTCAGAAAATTTAAAGATGATTAGAAGGCTCAAAATTGTTGAATACTTTTCCATAAAAAGGTTGTAAAATTGTTTTTAAGAATGTTAATTCAAATAATGTAAATCAGATTGTATGAAGACTGAACTAAGAGATATAGAGATCAGATACTATTCAGCATTGTGATATTGGCAATTTTGCACATAAGGTTAACGCTAGGCGTTAATTTCTAACGCTGGCGTTAGAGGCTAACGCTAGGCGTTAACTAGTTAACGCTAGGCGTTAACTAGTTAACGCTAGGCGTTAACTAGTTAACGCCGAGACAGTAGATGATTTCATGCATTTAAAAAAAAAACTTTTCTTTGATTTCGTGTTATTATAGAAAGGCCTTCTTAGTGAATAAATTTCAGACATTTTAGAGATCATTAGAAAACTCATTAAGCATGTTTTATTTGTTCAAATAAGGTTTTTATATTTTTATTTGGTTTTCAAATACTTGTGTTTTACACGATCATTAAAGATCAAAAATGATAAAATATGCAAAACACAAGATAAACATGTTCGAACAAAACAAGAATGCATGAATAATATAGTCATAAAGAGTGCATGCAAAATATACGATATAGGAATGTCTTAGATAATAATACCCTAACTCTATGCCTACACACTAGCCCTGTACTAAGTGACGATGGGCATGAGGAGCTGCACACATGCCGTAGGTTGGGGTGTTAATCCCAAATGCACACACTAGAGAACGCTCAACCTAGCACTCTTTACCCCCAGTGCCTCGCAAGGCCTCACTAGAACCCTCCCCGGTTAAGGACAAGACATGACTTAGAGGTTAGATCATCTAGTGCATACAATCTTACGCCCTCGCTATTGTGAGACACATAATGTGGGTGAATGATCATGGACATCCAAAACATTTTGTCCTATGGATTGACTCATAAACTTTGGCTTATATTTAGGAATTTTAGAATAGTCATTGTAGTTATGATAGATGATTTTATTGATTTTAAAGCCAAGTAATTTTCATGTTTCTTAAAATTTCATTATTCAAATTTTACCTTACCACATCATGGCATGATATAACCAGCTTAGAAATTTATTTCTACCTATAGTACAAGATGGTGCTAGAATGATTAGCTTGAATGCCATAGAATTAATAGTGATGATGTTGCATGTATTCAATAAATAGAATTTCAATTTATAGACCTAGAATGAAGTGATGATTCAATTTGAATTATTCTTATTGCTACAAAGTTGGTTCTAGGGTCTACATAGAGATGAGATACATGCACATGTATTAACTAATTCATTCATATAATGATAATGATCATAACCATGTGTTGGAGGCAAAATGATCTCTTGTAGTTATGTTTAATATTTGAAATTAAACGATCTTTTGATTTGCATGATCATTTTAAGCGATCATTAGTTTAAACACATAGAAATTGAGGTACTCATATTTTTATTCATAATGATGTAAGTATTTAAAATAAAACAATTCATATTCATCCATTTCAACATATTAAGGAGAAAGATTGTATGGTGAAATGAATATAGTGAGAAACTATTTTTGGTTATTTTTGAATGGTTTTATAAATTTTCTCTTTGATTTTTGAATATTATCAAACCATATATATATTGTTTTTTGAAAACATAGTAATAATTGTTTTCTTTTTCGGTCATTGTAAGAATACGCATAAGTCTATAGTTAATTTGATCTTTGCTAGGTTTTAGTTGGACTTAACAATTTAGAGTGGATCTTGGACTTCCCGGGGTCTACCCTGTGAGGGGTTCGCCCGGTACTAGGAGATGTGATGGGGTGACATCCCAAACCTCCCTTTCTCAAGATAATTAAGTGTTATTGGTTGCTACCCAAACTAAAGATTTTAGAATTTATAGACTAAAAAAAATTGTCGAAAAAGAAAACATGAGGTAACTTTTAAGCGGAGTTGAATTTTGGTAATATTGAGGGTCGAAATGAACCCAGACGAGCGAAGCTGGTTTTCCATTGCATAGATCTTCTCGACCTCGTTCCAAAAAGCTATTGTGGGCGAGATTCTGACAAGCTGATCAAAAGTTATGATCGTTTGAAGTTTGGGTCAAAATCTCGCATAGTTTATTTTTATTTTTTTATTATTTAGAAAAGTTAGTTCATGATTTCATAAATCTAGATAAATATCTCATAGCAAATTTTGAATTCGATTTATATGGATAATATAAGATATTTAAGCAATGAATTTAGGAAAGATAGATATGTCATCAAAATAAAATTTGACTTTGAATTTTGATCAATTTGATTTGTAAGTTACTTAAACTTTAAGAGATAAAATCATATTTTCAATAATATATAAGATGACCATGGCATGATAGCTTAAAAATAAGAAAAAGAAAAAGAAAAAGAAAAGAGTCATTAAAGCATATCATGAAGTAGAATTATGATATTTCATTTTTAATTGTTTCTACTTCATGCAAATGTATAATTCCTAATGAATAAGAGATTTAGGTATCCAAAGAGGACCAAGAGGGATGGTTCCTTTGGGTACCCAAATACATCGAGTTTGCTTTTGGGGAGACGAGTATGAAAGAACCCTTTCAAGTGGAGTTAAAGTTTCATCTTTAATTTTGGGTCTGCACTCATACTTAGGTTTAATATTGTTTTTATGCATCAAATTTCCATTGTAAATATTTTGAAGTTTATGATTGTAATGATTATTGAAAATATCGTTCATAGGAAATTTGTGTAATTTTAATTTTAAGTTGGGAGAAACATGATTTTGTAAATAAGGGTTATTTTGATTTACAAATATTTTGTGTTTCTTACTCCCATTATTAAGCTTAGTTAAGATATTCATATTCATATTCATATTCAACTTGTTTTTAGATATTACTTGATATTGTGAATTTACTTGTTGTGAATTTTTATTCATAATTTCCTTAAGCAAGATAACTTTATTTTCCAATTCATAATTTTTAACTTTGAGATTATGTCTAGCTTTATTATAAGCAATTGTGTTATTTTTAAGACTGGAAACAATTGAGTCAATATGAGCTTGATAGTTATTTCTAAGTTCCTCAAATGTATCGTCCATCTCTTTAATTTCAATTTTATAATTTTTACACATAGCACAATCATTTGTAATAGATGACTTTACTAAAGATAATTTTTCCTTGAGTTCTTTAAGATGCTATTTTTCATATACCTTGAGTTTTTCTTTAAGAATATTGCAATCAAAACAAGGTTTTATATTTTCAATTGAAGAGACATGGGTAATGCTAGATAAATTAAAATTTGATTCTACTTTAACTTTTGCTTTTAAACCTTTATTTTCTAAGCGCAATTTGCAATTTGCAATTTTTAATTTCTTAATTTTACGCTTTGTAATTTGTAGCAATTGTAATATAGAAATAGAATTGCAAACAACAAGGGAATTTCATTTCCTTACTTTGCTTTTGGATGAGGAAAGGTTTGATCATAAAGTTCCTTTGACATCTTCATGTTCTTCTTCTAATAATGTGTTGGCATCATCCCTTCCGCTTGATGTGCATTCCACAGATCCATCATGTGAGGAGCTTTCTTGAATACTTGTGCATGCTTGCATATTCTCTGATTCTTGTGATTGTTTTGTACCTATAGAAGGAGAATTATAAGTTCTTTCAAGAAAATTCCAAATTTCACATGCGGTAGATAAATTATAAATAAGTTTGAAAATATTTTGATCTAACGCACAAAATAGACTATTTATAGATTTTGCATTTAAAACAATTTCGTTTCTAGTTAGTACGCTAGGTGGCTTTTCAATAGTAATAATCCAAACTTTTTCATCTAATGCTTTAAGAATTTTTTTCATTGATATTTTCCACCCTTTATAATTTTTCCCTTCAAATAAAGGTGGTTCAAGTGATTTTTCATTTATATTAAAATTTTCCCCACTAGTAGAGGCGAGATCATGATCAATAGACGCCATTATTCCCGGTTGTTAAGCCGATTTGGAATAACCTGGCCCTGATACCACTTGTTGGATCTTGAGGCGCCCTTAGAGGGGGGGGGGGGTGAATAAGGGTTTTAGAAAACTTTAATATTTTATAGAAAACTTTTGATATTTTATTTGAATAAGAGTGAATATAAAACAAAGAGTAGTAAATCAATTTTATTAAATAGAAAAAGACATGATTATCATTAATAAACTTGATTACAAAATTTGATTTCTATGACGCTAGAAATCAAAGCGAATAATATGAAAACTCTTTTTGTTTTCTATACCGACTCTTCTCCCTAAGAACCGGTTGGCTTTAGCAGATCTATCCCCAGATACGGCCTCAAGCCGCTCTAGCCTTTCTATCCCCAGAAAGGCCTCGAGCACCCCCTAGATCTACTCCCTAGACCTAGTCGCCAACATGAGACGAATTCCTCCCGAAGTCCTACCAGACCTAGTCGCCAACACGAGTCGAATTCATGAACCGATTATAAAGATAAAAATAAAAGACAAATACAAAAGACAAATATAAAACTCCCTATGAGGTAATCTGAAGGAGAAGCCGAAGAATCGCTGAAGATTGTTGAAGTCCAAGCGTGCATTCTTTGTGTTGAGTTAGCATGTTGATCCAAGCCTCCTTCGATTCCTCCTTTTGAATTTGTGTGGGAGATGAGTTGGTCTGGAAATACGGCCCTCTCAGAGCTTTTGAAGTGCTGGAATATGGCTCTAATCAATTAGTAGTAGGGGAAGATGAATTCCATCTATTTATAGGCCAGGAGGCTAACGCCGGCGTTGACGCTAAAGCCTGGCATTGACCCAGTTTGGAAATGTTTTGATGGCTCAGATATTCAAAATAGGAATGAGATTCTGCACTTTAGGAATCCTTCATTTTAGGCAATCCTAACGCTGGCGTTGAGGCTAACACTGGTGTTAGATCAAATCATTCCTAAAGTGCCCCTTCAGTCACGGCTGCTTCCCCTCTTGCCATAAACATCGAGCGTTAACGCCTGGCATTGATCTTCTCTCATTTCTCCAGTCGGCAATCCAACCAGTCATTCGACAGACCATCCCGTCGAATGCCTACGCCCATCGTTAAGCATAACGCCTCGAGTTAGAATATATTCATTTAAGCATGTGGACAGTTCCAGACCAATGGAGTAGCAACCTAGTGTCATACATGTTCAAAACCTGCATGCTAAATACACAAAGGCAAGCAAGATCAAATACAAGTAGGATTTGTTATTCTCAAATCAAAGGGTTGCGGAAAACCATGTTCCAACAATAAGAGGGTATTCTTATGGGTATCTACCAATAACATTAAGTGTCTTGTGAAAGGGAGGTTTGGGCTATCATCCCATCGTACCTCCTAGTACCGCTGCGAGCCCTTCACAGGGTAGATCTCATGAAGCCTAAGATTAACCCTAAATTATAGGAATAAGTTGATGTACAAGATTAACTTAATAATACACTCACCTACACCCCATTATTATGGGTATATTAGTCGGTTTGGTCTTTCGAGCAGTAGGCTCAGTGGTTGTAGGTATGTACATGTTAGTCCGGCGAGCCGGTGGCTCAGAAGGTTGATGTGATGGGCAGGTTAGCTCGGGGAGCTTATGGCTCGGAGATAGATGGTAATCATGATTTCATGTGCATAAAGGTGGTGGGTCTTCGGTATTGACGGTCGTTCACAATGAAGTCGATGCGCTGGCTCGGCAAGTGTGGATTTGCACTTAGCCATGAAAAGTCTAGTGGTCCAGCTAGTAAGAGTACGCAGGAGCTCTGCGGTTTTGCGTTGAGGAGTACGATAGGTCTAGGTTAGGTAGTGTGAATACCAAACTAGAGGTGGGAGAGGCCCAACCCACCTATTCCATTTGCCACTACGGGAGTATCCTGGGAGTCTTGCTAGCTCCAAAAAGGGGGAACTAAAGGTCTGTGCGCATAGAGTCAAAGTGTGTGAGTTGCACTTGTGTGAACATAACATAAACTTCATAACTCTGCATGACATGACATAAGCATTGCATTTCAACCCCTACCCCTATCGTATAAATTGGTTTGAGACTTTTTATACGATAGGCCTTGCTAAACGACCCCTCGGTCTTTAGGTTTATATGTGCATTCCTATAAAGCCAGGTTACTCTTCATTATTATTGTTTTACTTGTTACTGTTTTACTTATTACTGCTTTACTTATTATTGCTTTACTTATTACTGCTTTACTTATTACTGCTTTACTCACTATACCATCTATTGCATATTGGTAGACATTTCTCGTAGATTAGATTCACCGTCACCTGCTATTATTTATACCCCTTGCTGTCCTCTGCTTCATTCCCCCCGCTCGGTGCCTAGGAGTCACCGGGGGAGGGGTGGGGGATTGGCTGAGTCTTTTTGACTAACGGTCGGTGGACCATATCATTTTAGGGGATCGAGAAGATGCAACAACACCAGAGGCCGGTGCAAATGGAGGCGGGCCAGTCTAGTACAGGAGCACCAATTTCAGGATCGGTGAGTGATTAGTAGTTTGCTTCCGCAAGTGACCTTGTAGTGAGGACATGATGTACAAGGAATGAGCGCTTTATTATAGTTATCTTTTTATTCAGTTATATCATGTGGAAATTTATATATATAACATGTGATTTGTGGATTTGAACTTCTATTTGTTCGTTTATACTTTCCTTCTTCTGTGATCGATGTGGATGACAGGATCGGCATTTTGTAGTGGCAACCTTCCCGAGTGTTGGTGTCACCACAAAGTAGTGGTTCTGGGCATAAGACCAGGTTTTGTAGTAAAAAAATGGGGTCTTACAGGCCCCGGGGTTTGGCTGAGGAGCCGAAGCTTGTTGAGCTCTGAATGCATCTAGGATGGTTGTCAGTGTCTGTCCTATCTCCGTCTGCTGGAATGGAGTAGGAGCTGGTGGTGGTGGGACGATGTTTGGTGTTAGAGGGACTCCATGCTGTGGGGTGGGGTTCGTCGCAAGCTATAAAAGAAAATTGACACTCATATGGGGTTTGTCTAAGAAGATTCAGTTAGAAGTGGACTTTTTCATGTGATTGCCCATATGGGCACACCATTGCTTCGGCTGCTAGTTTATCCTCAAACTAAGCTCGCACGGGGTAGCCCAGGGTTTGTGGACTTCTTTTCTTTGGATCGAGGTTTGCTCTGATACCAGTTTGTAAGACCCCAGTTTGCTACAAAATAGGGTCTTATGCCCAGAACCGCCGCTTTGTGGTGACACCAACACACGGGAAGGTCGCTACTACAAAACGCCTATCCTGCCAACAATATCGATCACAGAAGAAGAAAAGTACAATTGAACATATAGGAGCTCAAGTCCACATCACAAAATATATAAATCATAATGAAAAGATGTCCACAGATAATAACTAAAATAAAAGGTAGTGATATAAAGGCTTGTGCCCAGTACATCATGTCCTCACTACAAAATCACCCGCGGAAGAAAATCTACTGACAAACACTCACAGATCTTGAAACTGGTGCTCTTGTGCTAGACTGGCCCGCCTCCATCTGCACCCGCCTCTGGTGGTGTGGCATCTCCTCGGTCCCCTAAAATGATATGGTCCACCGACCATTAGTCAAAAAGACTAAGCCTCATTTTCCCACCACCCATACCCCAGTGGCTCCTAGGCACCAAGCGGGAGGATGAAGTGAAGGACAACAAGGGGTGTAAAATAAAGCAGATGATATGTCTTAGCTACAGGAGTTTCTACCACCACATAGGTGTTTATATGTATATAGAAAATAGTAAGTAAAGCAGGGTAAGAGCAAGTAAAGTAAGTGAGTAAATACAAGTATAAAATAGAAAAGTAACCATTTATTTATAGGAATGCCTATACAAACCTATAGACCAAGGGGTCATTTAGTAATGCCTATCGTATAAAAAGTCCCATAACCAATTTATACAATAGTGGTAGGGGTTGAAATGCAATGCTTATGCTATGACATGCAGAGTTATGCTGATTAATGTTATGATCACACAAGTGCAACACACGCACCCGACTCTATGTGTACAGACCTTTAGTTGCCCCTTTTTGGATCTAGCAAAACTCCCAGGATACCCCCATAGTGGCAAACATAAGCGGTGGGTTGGGCCTCGCATCCCTCTAGGTTGGTATTCGCACTACCTAACCAAGACCTATCGTATGCCTCAACACGAAGAACACATCGGAGCACCTGCGTACTCTTACTGGCTGGTCCATGATGCGTGCTCGGCAAGTGCACCGGTCGCACAAGTAATAAAGTTGGGAGTATGTCCCCGAATATCATCTCTCAAGGAATGCGCGTGGTTAGTTTGACTCTTCGGATTGAGCGAATAATTACAAGAGTAAATTAAAAGAAAAGTAAGGGCTTTGATTTTGGTTTCCTAAATTACTACACAGAAATGATATGCGGGTCAAAACTCCGCTTCGCAAGGCTGGATGGATGCAACGGCCGCGATGCCATGCTTCGGAAGGCGCGTGGATGGAAAGTAACTGTGATGATTGAGGGTCGCACACACCTCTTCGCAAATCTCCATAGCCGTGGCTAACCCAACGTAAATGTGAATGGATGGGAGTGCATGGAGTGGAGTGAGTGTAAGCGAACGTAACACAAAGCAATACAAAGGAGATTATGTAAACACCAAATAATTCATTCATAGACAAACAAATCATTCAAGTTCATTACATAAATATTCAACTAGTTATAACAATATAAGTTAAGAGAAAACCACTCAAGAAGGAGAACCGTCGGTCACGACCGGAATAGCGGTTTGTCAATCCGCTTCCGATCTCGGTCGAAGGGTGCTTCCGGTGCCGGAGATCTGTCACTTTCTCCGGTGATCTCCACTTTCTCCGCAACAACTTGAAGAACACTCGCTAGGAACGCTTTGCTGTCGGCCGTAAGGGCTCCCCGATGGTAGAGAAACAACTCTTGATCGCCGGAGGAGTCTCCCGGATGATTGGAATGGAGGGGGATGAAGATGGGATGAAAATCGCCCAAGACGGCGGCCTAATCACGCCCCAACACCGGCTGGAATCCCTAATTTCGCGGAACAGTGGCTTAAATAGGGAGCAGAATAAGTACTGCGCACGGTCAGTGGCGCACGACCAATGGTCGTGCGCGAAGGAGTGCCTGTGATCGTGCGCAGTCAACCTGTAGCAAAGAAAAAAGATAGAAAACAACGCACGGTCAGGGGCGCACGACCAATGGTCGTGCGCGAAGAAATGCCTGTGATCGTGCGCATACCATCGCGCCGATCTTGATCTGGGACGGGAATTATCGCACGACCAATGGTCGTGCGCCTGGTTGTGCGCGAAGGAATGCGCATGATCAGAGGCTTTTTAGGCCAAAAATTGCCCCGCACCATCCCGAACGTGCACACGATCCCAGGACCTGCAGGAAAAGTACAAATAACCCTGATCCGTGCACACCACCGGATCCATAACACAGGCACACAGTGATATATAGGAAAACATGCCACAAAGGGGAATGGATTGCACAAAAGGCGCAGAAACGCCATGCTATCAATATAAGCGTATATGAACAGCAATTGAAGTGCAATGACACTAAAACAAACCCAAATGAGGCCGGAAATCACTGTATAAACCCGACTCATCACACCCCCAGACTTACCTGTTTGCACATCCCGAGCAAACAAATCCGGCGGAGCGAGAAAAAAACATTGCTCGGTTAGAAATTGCAAGGACGGAGTAATATGCGAAGTCTCATACGCATGTGCATAGAAATCTAGTAAAAAGAATTTTTAGTTATACAAATTAGTTTACATAATTCTAACAGCGTAACTATATATTATTTCTACTCAAAAGTTGAATCACAGGGAATCACTCGGTCATGCGTAGGAAGAAAGTAGAAAGGCTGCTGAGGCGAACATTACTCAACACCGGAGTTCAGAACAATCTCCACTGAAATCCATCAGTGTCGATGACCATACGCTCACCCGTTCGCACTCTCTCCACGGCATTCGTACGATTCGATGCGCAAATCAGTAGGACTTTAGGTTATGATTTAGGCTTAGGCTACGGTGCGGTAAACAATGATAAATGCGGGGGCTTAGCACACATAACCCAATTGAGCTTGCAAAAGAAACACAATCCCAACAATAATAAAATTGTGTACACCACGTATTCCCAAATGTATCTCTTTGTACATTTTTTCATTTTTTCATTTCATTTCATTTTTTTTTCATGTTTTCAAATTTCACAATTTTTGCACAATTAGATCCAAAACAGCTATATCTTCAATAATGCATTTCCACCACAATCACAAATATACACTGCATCAACACCTAATTTTTATGCACAGATTGCTTGAGCTCAGAATTTGGTGTGCGATTAGGACAGTCATTTTGGCTTTGGTGAATCGAAGGTGGAGCTGAATCAATGGGATCGGGTAGGCACAAGGGGCTAGCAAGGATAAGATGTTAGGATCGGAATACAAAGCTCAAACTGGCCAACATGATGGCCTACGTCACGCTCACGCACTGAATTAACTCATACCCATGCTTCGAGAGTCGCTTGGGGCAAGTTCTTAGCCACCGAGAAAGATGATTCTTCCTCCCGACTCGAGCAATATGAGCCTAGCACCCCTCTACACACATCCCTACACTACTGAATGATTCGCACCGGATTCAACACTTTTGAGTAGAATAAACTAAAATTACACTATCAGAATAAAATGTAAAACTAAAAGCATAAAGAAAAGTTTAATCTACACCGATTTCTATGCGAGACATGAATAAGTGACTAGAGCACTCCACGAGTCAACAAAGTACTTTGTCTCGCAATCCTAACCCAGCACCGTGATTTCCCATTCACACAACCGAGACGAGTTAGACTCGTCGCGCGCCTACAGTTAAGTGCGCTCACGTGGGTGTCGTGGTGTGCCATGAGATGAGCAATGCTACAATATAACACATTGTAAATCCTAGTATGCTGTGCACTGTGCATGTGCACGAGGTAACGATAACTCTCACTCCCCCAGGCTTACACTAAGCAAAAAGCCTGTTTGATAGCGGCATAAGCTTAAGAAGGCTAGGATGAGAGATTACCCCATGCTCAGAAATGAGAATACCAGAAGATATGGTGTTTTGTTCAGAAGGCGGTGATCCCGCCGTGCTCCAATAAATGCGGACCTGCGATTAAAGGGATCCCAAGCACACAAAAATATAGCAAAAAAAAAGATAACAAGAAAGCACGGAACCAAATGGTCCCAAATGGGTTGTCTCCCAAGAGCCCTTTTGTTTACCGTCCTTAAGGTGGACCAAATACCTGTATTAGCAGATTATAGAATTGTTCACGCAAAATTAAAGAGAGGAGATCATCCAAGTCTACGCAGTATTATTACACAACCACATGGAGAAATCAACTATACGTTGATTTAAAATAGTAACTGCAGATAAAAGAAAAAGGTCCGGAGACCCACAACTGATGGCAACGAAGTAAGAGGTTTAGCCTCCATCCCCAAGTCTCCTCCTTTCTTGCTCTCTTTCTCTCTTCCAAGAGTATTTCTTCAATGAAAAATCGCTTTCCCCCTTGCAGCCAGTCCTTTAGGGGAAGCACATGTGGTGACTCTGGAGTGGATAGAGCAATATCATCTGCCACTGCGACATGCTTATCCTGCCAGGAATGCATCATCTGACTGCCCAAAAATGGGTCAGCAACTTCCAAATTCTGCGGGGGAATAAATGAAACGATGTTAGAAATAACAGGAAGAGATGGAGCGAGAGTAGACTCAACATCCGTAGGAGCAAAGCAGGAGGAAGAGGTGTCACGAGTGACATCCTCCCGTGAGAGATGATCAGATTCCACCTGGATGACCAACGCTAACTCTTCCTGTTGAGTTATAACCAATGAAAGAGGGTCAAGAAACAAAGTAGATGAAGAACATAAAAAATCATTAGTCGAGGGAGTGATCCCGGTTTCACTCCCTGCAGGTTCTGATTGTACCACTATCACATCATGAGGAGGTTCTTTCAACACGGCCGAGGCAAGAGACACCAAAGTCTCAACCTGCATAGTCAATCTATCAATACACTCTTGCCGTGTTTCAAGGCCTTGAATTATAATATGAGCAAATTTGAAGAATTTCTCCTCCAAATAGGCTATATCCTCATCATGTTGTGACAGAGACAATAAAGAATGTGACATCGCTCTTGCATTCACACAACCCGAAAATAATAGAAATAACAAAAAAAACAACAACTCGTGTAGCTATTAACTCAAACACCAAAATCAAACTACGCCTGCATTCCCCGGCAACGGCGCCAAAAACTTGATGCGTGCTCGGCAAGTGCACCGGTCGCACAAGTAATAAAGTTGGGAGTATGTCCCCGAATATCGTCTCTCAAGGAATGCACGCGGTTAGTTTGACACTTCGGATTGAGCGAATAATTACAAGAGTAAATTAAAAGAAAAGTAAGGGCTTTGATTTTGGTTTCCTAAATTACTACACAGAAACGAGATGCAGGTCAAAACTCCGCTTTGCAAGGCGGGATGGATGCAACGGCCGCGATGCCGTGCTTCCGAAGGTGCGTGGACGGAAAGTAACTGTGACGATTGAGGGTCGCCCACACCTCTTCGCAAATCTCCGTAGCCGTGGCTAACCCAACGCAAATGTGAATGGATGGGAGTGCATGGAGTGGAGTGAGTGTAAGCGAACGCAACACAAAGCAATACAAAGGAGATTATGTAAACACCAAATAATTCATTCATAGACAAACAAATCATTCAAGTTCATTACATAAATATTCAACTAGCTATAACAAGATAAGTTAAGAGAAAACCACTCAAGAAGGAGAACCGTCGGTCACGACCGGAATAGCGGGTTGTCAATCTGCTTCCGATCTCGGTCGAAGGGTGCTTCCGGTGCCGGAGATCTGTCACTTTCTCCGGTGATCTCCACTTTCTCCGCAACAACTTGAAGAACACTCGCTAGGAACACTTTGCTATCGGCCGGAAGGGCTCCCCGATGGTAGATAAACAACTCTTGATCGCCGGAGGAGTCTCCCGGATGATTGGAATGGAGGGGGATGAAGATGGGATGAAAATCGCCCAAGACGGCGGCCTAATCGCGCCCCAACACCGCCTGGAATCCCTAATTTCGCGGAACAGCGGCTTAAATAGGGAGCAGAATAAGTACTACGCACGGTCAGTGGCACACGACCAATGGTCGTGCGCGAATGAATGCCTGTGATCGTGCGCAGTCAACCTGTAGCAAAGAAAAAAGATAGAAAATAACGCACGGTCAGGGGCGCACGACCAATGGTCGTGCGCGAAGAAATGCCTATGATCGTGCGCATACCTTCGCGCTGATCTCGATCTGGGATGGGAATTATCGCACGACCAATGGTCGTGCGCCTGGTCGTGCACGAAGGAATGCGCACGATCAGAGGCTTTTTAGGCCAAAAATTGCCCCGCACCATCCTGAACGTGCACACGATCCCAGGACCTGCAGGAAAAGTACAAATAACCCTGATCCGTGTACACCACCGGATCCATAACACAGACACACAGTGATATATAGGACAAACATGCCACAAAGGGGAAAAGATTGCACAAAAGGCGCAGAAACGCCATGCTATCAATATAAGCGTATATGAACATCAATTGAAGTGCAATGACACTAAAACAAACCCAAATGAGGCAGGAAATCACTGTATAAACTAGACTCATCAGTCCACCATACTTTTTCTTGGCTAATTGATAACCACACTTGCCGGGTGAAAGTATCGACGTCGGTGCGAACAACCATTGAATACTATAGATGTTGGGAAATGTGCCCTGCAATGTTCCTGATTTAAAGAAGCACTCAGCTCAATGATAAAAGCATTGTGTATTTAATGTCATATCTAGTTCATGCTTGCAGAGATCAGACAATATGTCCAGTACTTCAATAACTTGCCCAAGTACAATATCGTCGAAAAGGACTGGACTTATCGTCGATAAGTATATGCATGTCGTTGAAATGATGTGCAGAGCAAAGCAGAGTGAGCATATCGGCTATCGTCGAGACAACATACGTATAATGATATCGTTGTGACATCAACACTACAACACCTCACAACGATATCAGAAAGCCGAGATGAAGAAAGAATACTCTAGCACAAACACAAGGCAGAATGCCGACAATATCATCGTAAAAAAGCGGTGTCGTCGATAAGGCTATGAAAGATATATATCGTCGTAAAGAAGCCTTGTCGTTGGAAAGGGTAAAGACTGATGTCAACGATATCGTCGTAAAGAGGGACCGACGTCGAAAAGATTAGGGAAGATCGAACAAAGATGGGCAGTTGCTGAAGAATTGTTTGTCGACGTAATATTGATTATGTCGTCGACAAGATAAGGTGGTCACAACGATATCAAGCAATCAAGAAGATTATGTCGACATCAGTTAGATGACTTCATGTCGTCTTAAGTGCAAGTGCAGAAGGGAAGTCCTTTGTCGTCGAGATATTGCTATCTGAAGAAGAGGGAAGGAGATTTGAAGATCTGTCCTAGTTCAAGACAACGACAAGTCCTATCGTCGAGATATTGTCTATGTCATCGTAACCATGGAAATATCGTCGAGATAGATTCAAAAATTGCCAAACGCGCTGTCAGCATTTAATGCCGCCGCCTAATTGTCCAATCAGTGCGTCCTCTACAAGTATGGGCGTCTGTCAGAGAAGGACATCATAAGAGACCGTTAAGCGGCCTCTGTATCCTATAAAAGGGAACAGTGATGCCCTAAAGAAAAAGACGAGAACGAAGGAACGAAAAAGTATTCCGCCAAGCAATACAATAGTAAAAGCTGTGGAGAAGAATCAAGAACAAGAAGAGGATAACAAAACGCTTATCCAGTGTTCTCTAAAGTTGCAGTCAAGCCACATCGACTGTTAAGTATCGTTCAAGTCCAGAAGACAGCAACATCAGGCTAAAGGAGAAGGATTGAAGAAGATCTGTGCTACCAGCGCCTATATCTGAAGCATCTTCTTCAAGACAAGAAGCCGATCTCCATTAGGCAGAAAAGTTTATATTGTATATCTTTCATTGTAAGGCTTGCGGGCCAAAACTATAGATCTGTTTTCAGATCTAAGTGTCAAGCTTGAGGGCTTGAGATCTGTGAGGCTTAAGAGCTAGGGCAGAGGGCTTGCGGGTCCAAACGTGTCGAGCTTGCGGGCTCGGGTGCAGTGAAGGGGCTTGCGGGCCTAGGTTGCAGGGACTTGCGGGTCCAAGAGGCAAGACTTGCGAGTCTGTGCTGTGTAGGGCTTGATGGCCTGAGTGTCGAGCTTGCGGGCTCGGGTGCAGTGAAGGGGCTTGCGGGCCTAGGCTGTAGGTACTTGTGTGTCCAAGAGGAAAGACTTGCGGGTCTGTGCTGTGTAGGGCTTGAGGGCCTGAGTGTCGAGTTTGTGGGCTCGGGTGCAGTGAAGGGGCTTGCGGGCCTAGGCTACAGGGACTTGCGGGTCCGAGTTTTAAGGCTAGCGGGCCGGAGACATTGGCAGAGTTTGCCGAGCCTAGCACACTGCTAGGTAGGCGCAGAGGGAAAGAGGACTACTCAATACACCCTGTCTTAAGGAACCTCTATAAGTCTTTGTGTGTTTTCTGTGATGTGCTTTTCAATCTCTAAATCTATTAACCAGAAAACAAGAACACCAAAAGGGGAATAAAACAATTTGAAAAACCTATTCACCCCCTCTAGGTGATAAGCCGACACCCAATAACTAACAAGTGGTATCCTAGGGAGGTTGTTCAAAGAAAAGCTTAACAGCTTGAATAGATCTGCCAGTGGGTGTCCATTCATCATAGCTATGGAATAAAGAATATCTATTTGTTCTAGGGAGAACTTTGCCCTATGGAAAGTAAGAGCTAGAATATTCATGGAGGCTATGGATCCCAGAATGTTTCAAATTGTTCAAGAAGGGTCATATGTCCCCAGGACAGTGCCCAAGAATATGACTGAGGATGAGATCATCCTAGTCAACTTGGACAAGGAAGCCAAAGATATTGTAGCTGGTGCAGTAGATATTTCTATATTCCAACAACTTGCTCACTGCATAACAACAAAAGAGATGTGGTACTCTCTAACAGTCTTTATGGAAGGATCAAAAGAAGGAAATGCAGAATCAGTATTGCCTTCCAAGAATCAGAAGGAAGAAAGAAGCAAGGTAGCTGAGAATAAAGTCAAAACATTGAGTGATAGTGACTCAAGTGATGTAGGCCTGACCAAATCGATCTTACGCGGACGATGCAACAACGACTCTCGTTACGTTCTACGCCCTCTTTACCACACGCTAACGAATCACAGCAGTCACAAATTATTTTATTTATCTTTCGCGCTAACGTACGGGTAACCACACCGCACTTGGTTCGGAGAATGGCTATAGGCCAAAATCCGCTTCAGCTAAAAGGAATAATATTGATTCCGATGAGCTTGGAGTTGTACCAAAACGGATCCACCAAAGAAAATCTCGATTCGAAAGTGGTAGGATCTATCCCAACTAGAAAAAGAGCGAGGGTCGCCAATCCTCTCGAGAGTTATCGGAAAACCAAACGAAAACCATAGATCAATTATAAAAATTACCGCGATAATTAAAGCTTTGAAAATCCACGCAAAAATTGTCCACCACAAGACTATCAAAGAAAAGAAGATCTCTTGAGTAGTAAGTTTCGTTACCCCTCTCGGAAAGTAGATCCGAGATGTTGGATCCACAAGAAATGATAGCCTTCCTTCGAGATCCACGGGAAGCGCACCAAAGATGAAGAACACGTCCATCTTCCCCGCTTTCACGCCGTAGGAGATCACCCAATCCTTTTCTTCTTGCACGTGTAACTTTGAGATAATATGTAGGATGAAGAGAGGGAATATAGAGAGATGAAAGGTGGTGGAGGAATAGTGTTGAAGAGGGGATGAAGGAGGAAGGGAGAAGATATGAGGGGGCGGCCGAAACCCTAGCAGCAAGGGAAATTTTCCCTTTGGGTGGCGGCAATAAGAAAGAGAGAGGGAGATAGAGGGGGCGGAAATCTGAGAGAGAGAGGGAGAGAGGATATTAGGTTTAAGGAAGAAAATTTTGGTTTAATCTCAATAATATTCTGAAAACATAGAAAGAGGTTTTGGCCTTATATAAGGCTTACATCTAAACGTCTAATAGCAGCCCATAACAGTTGCTAAACGCACACCACAAATCAAAAATGGCAGAAATAAAATAATTAAATGCAAACCATATAATTGGATAATTGCAGAACATAAACTAGCAAGATAAATTAAATTAAATTCTTGTTGCGTGGGCGAAGATTGTAGCCGTGACCGCTACGGCGCCGCAAGTCTTTGGCCGACAGTTCATCATCATCATCTTCCGCCATAATCCCATGATCACCAAGTGCGCCATGGTCATCATCTTCATCACCAAGTTGGCCGTCATGGTGGCCGTCGCCATCAATCCTCCCCCGCTCAAAAGGACTCATCACCGATGAGTGTGCGGGTAAGTAACTGCGTAGGAGATCCGCGTCCAGAAGTTCCACCTCTGAGGCAGAGATCCAAGAGTCGTCTGAAGCGGGGCGACCTCGCCATCAGATCAAAAACCTGTGAATGTCACCGTCGAAAGTGGGAAACACTACATCCTGCCAAATCCTGTCAGGCAAGAAATCGGCCCGGGGGAACCTTGGAAATGCGTTAGGCAAAGAAGAAAAACATGTTTCATCATCAGTAGGCAACATACCTCTCGTAGAATCCGATGGAGAGAGCGATCCAGAAACCATCTCACCCCCACCCCATTAGAAAATATAGTGGAAATATTAAACGGAGAGACAGATAGTTCAGGTGGCGGAGCGATATAAAGCGCTAAATCCGAAACGTTAAAAACAGGGGAAATTCCCCAATCAGCAGGTAACTTCAATAGATATGCATTTTCTCCTAGCTTCTTTAAAACCCGAAAAGGACCGACTCTCCTATTCGCCAATTTCTTTATGGTGCCCGACGACATCCGTTCAGGGATTAGACGAACCATTACCAAATCACCAATATTCAAGGGGACTGCTCGCTTATGTACGTTAGCATTCAATTGATAAATAGAATATTGCTTAGCTAACGTCTCGCTAATGCGCTTATGGAGAGTGTGAACATGCGAGGCGAAGTCCTGTGCAAATTGACTGGATTTAGAAGATGGCGGTAGTGGAACCAAGTCAAGAGGCACATGCGCCTTATATCCATGTACGATCTCATTTGGTGATAATCCAGTGGACCTATTCTTAGAATTATTATAAGCTAGTTGAGCATGAGGAAGAATAAGGTCCCACGTACCTTTATGATCACCCACGAGGCAACAAAGTAAACCACCCAAGCTTCGGTTAACCACTTCCATTTGCCCATCCGTTTGGGAATGATAGGCCGACGAAAACATAAGTCTAGTTCCCAAAAGCTTCCAAAGTGTTTTCCAAAAATAACTAGTAAATTTAACGTCCCTATCAGTCACTATCGTTTTGGGGATGCCCCGATGAGCCACGACCTCCTTGAAATACATTTTAGTAATGTGTGATGCATCGTTGGTGTTATTGCATGCGATAAAGTAGGCCATTTTGGAAAATCGATCCACTACGACCAGAATGGAATCGTGTCGCCTAAATGTCAGGGGTAGGCCCAATATGAAGTCCATGCTAACGTCCTCCCATAGGACAGATGGAATCTCCCAACGATTTTATTGACCATTGGTTTGAGGCCTGGCCAAAAGAATTTGTCCTCGACTAGTGTGATAGTTTTATCCCGGCCGAAATGTCCACCTAACCCTCCACTATGTAACTCCCATATAATGAAATGGCGTAGCGAGGAATGGGGAATACATAATTGCGTATGCTTAAATAGATAACCATCACGGATGTAGTATGTAGAGATAGTAGAAGGGGAATTTTCCTGAGCGGCTAAATATATATCCTTAAAATCCGGGCATTGAACATATTCATCCTTAATTCTCTCAAATCCTATGACCGTTACTTCAATTGCAGATATTAATAGTGTGACATGACTAAGAGCGTCCGCCACATGATTTAACGTACCCTTAAGGTGCTTGATAATGAATGTGTACTCCTGAAGGTATGAGACCCATTTGGCGTGTCGAGGGCTGATTTTACTTTGGGAGTTTACAAATTTCAGCGCCTCATGATCGGATAAGATTACAAATTCTTTTGATATAAGATAGTGTCGCCAATGTTGAAGACAACGTATTACGGCATAGAACTCACGATCATAATTGGAGTAATTTAATTTCGGGCCCGCAAGCTTCTCGCTAAAATAACCTATCGGATGTCCCTCTTGACTTAAAACTCCTCCGATTCCTATCCCAGATGCGTCACATGATAATTCAAACACTTTGCTAAAATCCGGCAACCGTAGTAATGGGGCTTCGGACATCAGTTCCTTAATTGTTTGAAATGCAGTAGTGGCCGCTTTAGTCCACTTAAAATCACCCTTCTTCATGCATTCAGTAATTGGTGCCATGATACTACTAAAATTGCGAATAAACCTTCGATAAAATGTGGCCAATCCATGAAAACTTCTAAGCTCCCAGATATTTTTTGGTTCCGGCCATTCTCGAATAACTTGGACCTTTTTAGGGTCAACATGAATACCTTCGGAACTCACTATGTATCTTAGAAACTCTACGAAAGTCACACCAAATGCGCATTTTTTAAGATTAATAAATAATGTTTCTTGGCGCAATGTTGTAAGGATCGTCCTTAAATGCTCTTCATGGTCCATCGACGAGAGGCTAAATACCAAAATGTCATCGAAATAGACCACTACAAATTTACCCATATATGGTTTAAATATTTGGGTCATCAACCGCGAGAAAGTACTCGGTCCGTTGGTGAGCCCCTCTCCAAGCACCATCCACTCATAGAGCCCATCCTTAGACTTAAATTCCATTTTCCATTCGTCTCCCTCCCGTATCCTTATTTGGTGGTAACCACTTTTAAGATCCAATTTTGAGAATATGGTGGCTCCAGATAACATATCTAATAAATCGTCCAAACGTGGGATGGGAAACCTATATTTAACAGTAATTTTATTTATGGCCCGGTAGTCTACACAGTCTCCAAGACTTATCTTTCTTTGGGACCAAAAGTGCAGGGACGACACATGGACTCTTACTATGGCGAATATATCCCTTTGCTAATAAATTTGAAATTAAAGTTTGTAATTCATTATGTGCGGAGGGATTGAGCCGATAATGGGGAAGATTAGGCAATGATGAGCCCGGGAAAAATCAATCTCATGCTGGATTTCCCTCATGGGTGGCAACTTAGATGGTAAGTCCACTGGATAGACGTCCTTATACTTTTCTAAAAGTGTTCGCAGAGATAACGGTAGGTTCTCTAAAGATGGTGAATCGTCCTTAGCTTGTAGACATACTAAAGCATAGATGACGCCATTCAAGAAGGTCTCACGCTCTAGTTCCTTCCTACTTATAAACCTATTGTTTTCTTTTCTGCAGGCACAATTGTCTCTTTGGAGGCAATCGACGGATCCTTAGGCGGTGAGGGTTTCAAGACAATGGTCTTACCATTAAAATTAAACTCGTATGTGTTGGCTCGTCCGAAATGGGTCACGTCATAGTCATAAAGCCACGGATGTCCTAGTAGTACATGACAAACATCCATGGGGATGACGTCGCACCACACCTTGTCGATATAGCTCTTCACCGTAAGCGGCACTAGACAATGTTTAGAGACCGCAATAGACGTTTTGTTTACCCACGCTATTTTATATGGATGGGGGTGCGGTTCAGTGACTAAGTGCATACGATTGATAGCGTTCTACGAAATTACGTTCATGCTACTACCGCTATCTATTATTAGTTTACACCACTTCTCACCGCTTTTAAAATTCAACGAAAAGATATTCGTCCGATTATACTCATCCGACGCACGCGGTGTGGCCAAAATACACCTCATAACCATCATATAAGATTCATCTTCAATATCACTCGGCTCGGCATCAGATTCATTGCCGGCTTCATAGACGATCTCGGCGGGTTCAGACATGGAGTCTAATAGTGCTAGTGGTTTACTCTTAGTGGGGCACTCACTAGAGTAATGCCCTTGGATCCCGCAAGAATAACATGTGGCATTAGTCTTATTAATCCGTCCTACCGGAACTCTCTCACCAGTGGGATTCCTAATGTTCCTAGCGGTAATGACTACAGAATTAGAATCAGTCGATCGAAACCTTCCTTTGTCCCTCATGGAGGACGAAGGTGGGGCTCCTAAAAGGGACTTTCCCTTCTGGAATGTTCGTCCCTTGGACTTGTAAGCGTTGTGCTTCTCTATGTCTAAGGCAGCATTGAATGTCGTGTTAAGGTTCGTATGACCATAACGCAAGAGCTTGCCTTGGATGTCTGGGTTGAATCCCTTACGAAAACGAGATAGTGTAACTTCGGGCATTTCCCGTATGTCACACCGCACCATCATATCTTTCAGGAGTCCCACGTACTCCGCTACTGATTTGCTACCCTGACGATGGTTGGCTAACTCGTCGAACATTTGGGTTCGGTGATACGCAGGGACATATTGGTCAGATAAGAGTGCTTTCATGGCAGCCCACCCAATTGGGGGTGCTCCATTTACGGTACCTAGACGCCTCTCTTCGTTCAACCAGAATGTTTTGGCCCTACCCAGAAGTATCATCCGTGCAACCCGCACCTTCTCACCATCCGTCAGATTCTTCCACTTAAAGTAACACTCGATCTCCATAATCCAGTCTAAAAATACTTGGGGTTCACCCATACCATTGTATGACGGTGGATCAATTTTCACGACTCTAGTTACATCGAACTCATGAGGAGCTCGAGGCGCTTGCTCATCGTTCTGATTACGAGGATGGTTTGGTCTCTCATTTCGTTGGTTGGCAACGGGATTTCGAGGTGCCGCTTGATTGAATGCTAACCCCTGTATTAACTGTGTGAGTGCATCGAACTTAGCATTAAACTCGTCTCGAAGCTCCGTAATCATTGCAGGGGCGTGCTCGTCCTCATGGTCGTCTGCCATGGTGGAAGCAGTTGGGAGATATTCCGTGCCACGCCTAGTGCGCATGAACAATGGGACAAGTGATTTTTTTGTAATTTTCTGCAGAAAAAAATGATTTTTTTTACTAAATGCAGACCAGAATTTTAGATCAAGACAGAAATTTTACGAAATATAATTTTATTCCCGCCTAATAACTAAGGTAAGTAAATTTTTTTTTGATTTTCTTACAGAAAATATTAAGTAGAATATCCAGAAATTTTGTTTTTTTGAATTTCGCTAAAAAATGAGAATTTTAGACCGCTATTCGCAGACCGATGAAATTTTATTTTTAAATTTTGAATGCCAAAATCGTGTGACGACTGTGAGTGCCGTCGTTCTACGACAACCTAAGGATTGCGTTAATTTAGAAATTGACACGAACCTAGCTCTGATACCAAATTGATGTAGGCCTGACCAAATCGATCTTACGCGGACGACGCAACAACGACTCTCGTTACGTTCTACGCCCTCTTTACCACACGCTAACGAATCGCAGCAGTCACAAATTATTTTATTTATCTTTCGCGCTAACGTACGGGTAGCCACACCGTACTTGGTTCGGAGAATGGCTATAGGCCAAAATCCGCTCCGGCTATAAGAATAATATTGATTCCGACGAGCTTGGAGTTGTACCAAAACAGATCCACCAAAGAAAATCTCGATTCGAAAGTGGTAGGATCTATCCCAACTAGAAAAAAGCGAGGGTCGCCAATCCTCTCGAGAGTTATCGGAAAACCAAACGAAAACCACAGATCTATTATAAAAATTACCGCGATAATTAAAGCTTCGAAAATCCACGCAAAAATCATCCACCACAAGACTATCAAAGAAAAGAAGATCTCTTGGGTAGTAAGTTTCGTTACCCCTCTCGGAAAGTAGATCCGAGATGTTAGATCGACAAGAAATGATCGCCTTCCTTCGATATCCACGGGAAGCGCACCAAAGATGAAGAACACGTCCGTCTTCCTCGCTTTCACGCCGTAGGAGATCACCCAATCCTTTTCTTCTTGCACGTGTAACTTTGAGATAATATGTAGGATGAAGAGAGGGAATATAGATAGATGAAAGGTGGTGGAGGAATAGTGTTGAAGAGGGGATGAAGGAGGAAGGGAGAAGATATGAGGGGGGCGGCCGAAACCCTAGCAGCAAGGGAAGTTTTCCCTTTGGGCGGCGACAATGAGAAAGGGAGAGGGAGATAGAGGGGGCGAAAATCTGAGAGAGAGAGGAGAGAGGATGTTAGGTTTAAGGAAGAAAATTTTGGTTTAATCTCAATAATATTCTGAAAACATAGAAAGAGTTTTTGGCCTTATATAAGGCATACATCCAAATGTCTAATAGCCGCCCATAACAGTGGCTAAACGCACACCACAAATCAAAGATGACAGAAATAAAATAATTAAATGCAAACCATATAATTGGATAATTGCAGACCATAAACTAGCAAGATAAATTAAATTAAATTCTTGTTGCGTGTGCGAAGATTTTAGCCGTGACCGCTACGATGCCGCAAATCTTTGGCCGGCGGTTCATCATCATCATCTTCCGCCACAATCCCATGATCACCAAGTGCGCCATGGTCGTCATCTTCATCACCAAGTTGGCCATCGTGGTGGTCGTCGCCATCTTCAAGCTGTTCAAACTCAGAAGAGAATGCTGATTTTGGACTGACTGCCTTATCTGAATCAAAGGAGGAAATTCAGGATGATGTCTCTCTTGAACAGGTATGCTTAAGAGCTCCTCTATCTATCTCAGACTCAGAATTTGAGACAAGATCATCAGGAAATGATGACTTCTCCAAGCCGTATGATGTCCTTCTAGAAGATCTCAAAAAGATCAAGATGCTCTGCAAGGAGCAAGATGAAAAGATCTCAATCCTTCAAGCCAGAAATTCGGATCTCTCTGAAAAGGCTGAAAAGCTAACTCTAAAGAATGCAGAGTTTTGCCACTCAAAAAGGACTTCAAGGCAAGCTCCAACCTTGATTTGATAACCAAATTTGGGAAAACTCTGAAGGCACTGATTGATAGTAAGGAGCTGTGCTGTTCTCTAACCAAAGAGGTTGTACTTCTAAAGAAGGATAGAGATCAACCTAGTACCCTGAAATCTAAGAATAATAATGTCAGAAGGGTGGAGGATAAATCCCTCACTGCAAGGAAGCCTGTAGCAAGCTCCTCCAAACCCAAGAACATGCCAAAAACTTCTAGGGTACCTCATGAAAGGATGATCACAAGGAGGCATGCAGTTACTGGATCTAGAGAAGAGAAAAATCATTATAGAAGACTGACTCCAGAGGGAAAGCCACTCACAATCAGTACAGATCAGTCTCCTTCAAATATCCTTTTGTTCACACACAAAGGACTCATGCTCACACAGTTAGCCAGAAGGGAAGATACAACAGGTTTGAATGTTGGTGCTGTGGAAAGACTGGGCACTTTGCAATTGATTGTTGGTACAATCCAACGGCTCCAAGGGTAACAAATGCTAAACTTGCAAATAGCTTTGTTCATTATCACTATGCATATCCTGGAGAAGTTAGATCCAGTATGCACTTTAAAGCTAACAATATCCTAGGACCCAAAACTACTTGGGTACCTAAGGGCTTGGAATCTCATATTGCAGGTAGTCCAAGAGCCCACCAGGAGCAAATCTGGGACTTGGACAAGATGGTTGTTCTGGCCCATAGGCTGGAACAGCAAAATTAGTTCATTAACAATTTTAGTGCAGGGGTGGTGCCAAAAGTTGTCTCCTAAGAAGGGCCGAAAGTATCCCCAGGCTGACAAGTTTAAGAAATATGTATCATCGATACAATAAGTTGTTACGACGACATAGCAGATGTTGCGACGATAAATGGATCAAGCTGGAAGGATGCGTATCCAAGAACCATTTCGATGACAATCAGAAGTATCGTCGAAACAGAGTCCAACTGTTTAACACGACACTAGATCGATCCATCGGAGCCGTCTGATCATTTTCACTGACACAGTCAAAGGTACACGCCCCTTCACCTACCTACACTATAAATAGAGTGAATGCTTGAGAATAAAAATCACGCTATCATTTTCGCTAAGCTATTCCTTCGACAAAACATTGCTTCATCTCTGATGTGCTGTCTCCTCTATTGATTTGAATCGATGGCTCCCAAAAGAGAAGAACTAATCTCAGGTTGTGAACTCCAGCGCGGGGGTTTCAACCAGTGCTCTGAAGAAATCAGGTCAGTGCTAGGGCTCCTGAAATTCACCGGCCTAGAATACCTGCTGAGCGAGCCCTCAGTTCTTCTCCACCGAGAACTGACGGAGTTCTTCGCTGAAGCCAGGCTCAAGCACTCAGAATCTCAGATCAAGTCCACTGTAGCTGGTAAGAAGGTCAAGATATCCGCAAAGAGTCTCAGGAAGACTCTGCATCTACCGAGAATTGAAGGGGGGGGGGGGAGGAAGAGGAGCTGACAACGGAGGATGTCTCCTCTAGTTATACCTGGTGCGGCCACACTGGGAAGACCTATGGGTCGATCAAAAGAAATGAGTTCAATCAGAAAGGGAAACTGCTGGCTGACATCGTGGGGAAGGTTCTACTATGCAAACCTGGTTCACATGACCGAATCTCGAAGGAGATGTTCGATGTCATGGCCCAGATAATTCTGTCCAAAAAGACTGACTGGAGTGGGCTTCTCTTCCAGAGAATGAAGAGTACCCTGAAGACTCCATATTACAGAAGAATAATATCTCTGTTCCTCCTGAATACCCTCAGTGAAGTTCTTCATAGAAGGTTGGGAGTGCCCTTGCACTACTCCAAAAGGCTGGACTCCAGGATGCTTGACAGATGGGATAGGTCTATCCCTAAACCATCATCCGATGCCCCATCCGCTCCAAAGAAGCAAAAGTAACAAGCAGTCCTAGTAGATCTCTCCAAAAAAGAAGATTCATCAAGCAGTTCTGATGACATTCCCTCACCCCCACACAACCCCGCTCCATCTGAGGGGGAGACATCTACACGAAGAGATATCCCAACATCAGTACCTAAACCTGCTTCCAAAGAGGTTATTGAAGAAGGTAGCAACCCCAACTTGGGGAGTGTTCCTATTAAGGGGGAGTCCCAACAAGGGAGCACAACCCAAGATGACGAGATGATTGATGGGGAGCTCCCGACAGGAAGCTCAGCCCAAGGCAATGCTCAAGTTGAGGGGGAGACACAGCTGGGGTACTCTGCCCTAGAAAATCAAAGAAATGTGCCCGAACAAATGGAAGACACCACTCTTTCAGATTGCCGAGAATTGATAATAGCAAGTAAGAAAGTGATCACATCTCCGGGTGAGACAGTGCCAGAAGATTTCAAGGGAAAGGCCAAAGCAACATCCCATATCAGTGAAGACTCGTCTGAAGAAATCTCAAAAGCAGCTCCACAGGAAGAAGGAGATGAAGATGAACAAGCTGCTGAGCCATCTTCGGCTCAGGAAGGTTCTCTCTATCACATGGTGTAACGCCCCTGATTTTCGTTAATTATTTTACGTACCCTCTGTGACGTAATTTTGGCGTAAGGGCGTTATGTTAGCTCGTCTGGTAGTGTTTCGAGCTTTAGCTTAGTTAAAGCTTGTGATTTAGGTCAAGCGTGCGAGATTTCGCGTCGTTTCGAGTTAAAGTGAAGATTTTGAGTGGATATCAAGATTTTAGCTTCGGAAGGCTTTATCCGGAGTTTGGCTCGTCAGAATGGAATTCTGACTTCGCCGTTGGATTCGTAGCGCCGTTTTTCAGCTAAGGTGCGAATTTCATAAAAATCCGAGGTGTTTTGGTCGCCCTCGCAGTTTAAGTAAATTGGGGAATTAATTAATTATTTAAATAATAAATTTAGGTTTATATATAAGCCTAAAGCCTTCCCCTTTCCCTATTCATCCTCTTCCTCGATCAAAAGCAGCCGCCGAGGGTTAGGGCGAGAGCGGAGCTTCGTGGAGCCTTCAACCGGCGATTCCTAGGGTTGTAGTGGTCGGAATCGAGTTTGGTTTGAAGATTTGGAAAGCTCTCGGCGAGATCTTCGTTCTAGCGGTAAGCCTTTCTCGTTTCGTGGAGTTTTGGGAGCTTTGGTGGTGACCTAACCCCTCCTTTTGATCCAAAAAGTTTCAGGAATCTGTGCTCGTGTGTTTCCCTAGCCGATCCATAGCTTTCGGAGCGGAGATCTTCGAGTTTGCGAGGTTTAAGGCAAGTGGCTTCCTCCTCCTTCCCTTTCGTTTCTTGAAGTATTGTTTTGCTTGTGTCGATTTCATGTCGCACGGTTTAACTTAAGTCTTGGAGTGTTGGTTTGGTAGTGAGCATTCTTGATTGTTCTTCCTCGCTAAGCATCGGATAGTTTTTCCCTGGAGAAAACCGTGAACTGGATAAACTCCCATTTTTCTTTCTTCTTGCTAATTCCAGATGTCTCGAGAAATTGCCTATCTCTCGAGAAATCATTCTCATCTCTCGAGAAATTGCCTTCCTCTCAAGAAATGCTCCTCTCGAGAAATCCTTGAGCTCTCGAGACATTCCCTCATCTCTCGAGAAATTGCCTTCCTCTCGAGAAATGCTCCTCCCGAGAAATCCTTGAGCTCTCGAGACATTCCCTCATCTCTCGAGAAATTGCCTTCCTCTCGAGAAATGCTCCTCTCGAGAAATCCTTGAGCTCTCGAGACATTCCCTCATCTCTCGAGAAATTGCCTTCCTCTCGAGAAATGCTCCTCTCGAGAAATCCTTGAGCTCTCGAGACATTCCCTCATCTCTCGAGAAATTGCCTTCCTCTCGAGAAATGCTCCTCTCGAGAAATCCTTGAGCTCTCGAGACATTCCCTCATCTCTCGAGAAATTGCCTTCCTCTCGAGAAATGCTCCTCTCGAGAAATCCTTGAGCTCTCGAGACATTCCCTCATCTCTCGAGAAATTGCCTTCCTCTTGAGAAATGCTCCTCTCGAGAAATCCTTGAGCTCTCGAGACATTCCCCCATCTCTCGAGAAATTTCCTTCCTCTCGAGAAATGCTCCTCTCGAGAAATCCTTGAGCTCTCGAGACATTCCCTCATCTCTCGAGAAATTGCCTTCCTCTCGAGAAATGCTCCTCTCGAGAAATCCTTGAGCTCTCGAGACATTCCCTCATCTCTCGAGAAATTGCCTTCCTCTCGAGAAATGCTCCTCTCGAGAAATCCCTGAGCTCTCGAGACATTCCCTCATCTCTCGAGAAATTTCCTTCCTCTCGAGAAATGCTCCTCTCGAGAAATCCTTGAGCTCTCGAGACATTCCCTCATCTCTCGAGAAATTGCCTTCCTCTCGAGAAATTCTCCTCTCGAGAAATCCTTGAGCTCTCGAGACATTCCCTCATCTCTCGAGAAATTGCCTTCCTCTCGAGAAATGCTCCTCTCGAGAAATCCTTGAGCTCTCGAGACATTCCCTCATCTCTCGAGAAATTGCCTTCCTCTCGAGAAATGCTCCTCTCGAGAAATCCTTGAGCTCTCGAGACATTCCCTCATCTCTCGAGAAACTGCCTTCCTCTCGAGAATTGCTCCTCTCGAGAAATCAAATTTCTTTTCTCTCGAGAAATCCTTTTGCCTCTCGAGAAGTTCCTTGTAGTTTTCGAGAAGTCCTAAATTTTGATGTGATTTTTAGTGTGGTTTCTGGTGGTGGAATTTCAAAATTTTGGACGGGGCTCTGCCCCGCACCCATTAGGGGCGCTGCCCCTTGGACCTCGTTAGGGGCGCGGCCCCTTGGAACCCCGCCAGGTGCGCATGTGATTTCGTTGCGATTTCCATGTTTTAATCTTTTGTCCTCTCTAGTGCACCAAGATGATTGCCAGTGTCCCTTCGGTGCTCCTGATCTTTGAACCCTCTTGGTTGTATTCTTTTACTCGTTGTGGTCTGTTAACATTTGAGTTACTCTTATGATTCTTATTGATCGAGGTGTACTTTGCCTTGACCCTATTTTCTTAGGGCCTTCCAGTGATTATCCTTTCGGGCTGCGTCCCGTGTTTAAATAAAATTTAAGTAATAAGAACTACTGTCTTTAGCCCTTCACAGTAGTTGTGTTTGGGGGACAGTGGGGGAAATGTTATAGCCTTGCACGGTAGTCGTGTTTGGGTGGTTGGGTCTAGTGGTACACCCACCTGCTTTTGGGCTTGGGGTAGCGGAGGTAGTTAACCGCTCCCGTATAATTTGAGCTGATCAGTCTCTTTAATCGATGAAACTAAATAAATGAACATGTTTGTTCCTCTTTTGGTATATAGTGCACTTGATGCTTGTTGGTTCTTTGTTGGAGCTCTCTTTCGGTAAATTTGGCTTGGGTTGGTACCCCTTAAGCCTTGCTTGTTTTTCTGCTAGTTTTCTGCCACTTGTAATTCCTTGCTGAGGCGTTCTTTGTTTTATTGAATGCCTCAGGTTCAGAGCCGTAACGGCTAGTGGTGTAGCCTGAAGTTCAGAGTTTTGGTAGCTGTTCACCCCGCTGCTGCGAGGTAGTTGTTGTAGTCAGCTCTCTTCTTGTTCAGACATACTAGTTTAGGCCAATGGGTTAGTGTCAAATTGTTGGCACCCATTGTGCCTCTTTTGGTACTTTCTAGTTTATTTGCAGCTCCTGCAATAGACCGCATGGGTGAGGAAGTCAACAAGGTGGGACATCAAACCCATAAGATCCTGACAAATCAAGTAACATTCTCAGATAATGTGGACTATGCCTTTGAGCAGATAGAAATAGGTGCTACCAATAATAGGAATCAAATTTTGAACAGGGTTAATGAGACTACTCACACAATTGATGCACATCCACTAGAAGTAAGGAACACTCTGGATGTGACTGAACAACACTTGCATGAATAGTTGATTCTGGTCAGAGAAGGTTTTGAAGAACGGGTAATTGAACAAGTCCTAAAGGGGGAGAATGAAATAATAAATGCTAGATCCCATCAAGCCATGTGGATAGCAAATCAAGTGAAGCAGACAATGCAAAAACCCCCATCTGTGTATGAAGTCGCTGACCCATCAATAAGTACTGACTCAGCCGAGTATGGCGTTGAATTTGGAGAATCAACAACCTCCAGGAAGAGGAAGAAACTCCAGAGCAACAATTATAGGCAAAAGATGCCGATGGAGGTCGAGCTGGATCCACAATCAGGAAGGCGGAGTCCTAATTCCAGAGAAATAATTACAAAATCATGGATATAGTTTGGATACCCTCAAGAGGACAATCAAAGAGTATATCAGTCGGCTGAGTGGAACAAGCATCTAGAGCAACTAGAAAGGAGGAATAATCACAATCTAGCATTCCCTCATGGTCCTCCTCCCTCTCCCAAGAAGATTCCAAAGCCCATCAACTACTATCAGAGACAAAGGAAGAAAGACAAAGGTGCAAACATCAACAGACCTTGAGGAGCGTCGAATCGAGTTAAAAATTAGAATGGGGCAAATGAATGCTAACTCTTATTCAAGAACATTTAATCTATCTATGTGATTGCTGCTTAATGTGAAGAACATTTAATCTATTTTTGTGATTGCTGCTTAATGTGATTATATTGTCTTAATATTAAATCTTTATGTATGTGGCATTTATCATTGAGGTGAGTTAGGACTTCTTCTAATAGGGGGAGATTGTTGGGAAATGTGCCCTGCAATGTTCCTGATTTAAAGAAGCACTCAGCTCAATGATAAAAGCATTGTGTATTTAATGTCATATCTAGTTCATGCTTGTAGAGATCAGACATATGTCCAGTACTTCAATAACTTGCCCAGGTACAATATCGTCGAAAAGGACTGGACATATCGTCGATAAGTATATGCATGTCATTGAAATGATGTGCAGAGCAAAGAAGAGTGAGCATATCGGCTATCGTCGAGACAACAGATGTATGATGATATCGTTGTGGCATCAACACTACAACACCTCATAACAATATCAGAAAGCCGAGATGAAGAAAGAAGACTCAAGCACTAACACAAGGCAGAATGTCGATGATATTGTCGTAAAGAAGCGGTGTCGTCGATAAGGCTATGTAAGATATATATCGTCATAAAGAAGCCTTGTCATTGGAAATGCTAAAGACCGATGTCAATGATATCGTCGTAAAGAAGGACCGACGTCGAAAAGACTAGGAAAGATCGAACAAAGACGGGAAGTTGCTGAAGAATTGTTTGTTGACGTAATATCGATTATGTCATCGAAAAGATAAGGTGGTCACAACGATATCAAGAAATCAAGAAGATTATGTCGACATCAGTTAGATGACGTCATGTCGTCTTAAGTGCAAGTGCAGAAGGGATGTCCCGTGTCGTCTAGATATCTCCATCTGAAGAAGAGGGAAGGAGATTTGAAGATCTATCCTAGTTCAAGACAATGACAAGTCCTGTCGTCGAGATATTGTCCATGTCATCGTAACCATGGAAATATCATCTAGACAGATTCAAAATTTGCCAAACACGCTGTCAGCATTTAATGCAGCCACCTAATTATCCAATCAGCAAGTGCTCTTAAGGTATGGGCGTCTATCAGAGAAGGACATCATATGAGACCGTTAAGCGGCCCCTCCTTCCTATAAAAGTGAACAGTGATGCCCTAAAGAAAAAGACGAGAATGAAGGAACGAAAAAGTATCCCGCCGAGCAATACAACAGTAAAAGCTGCAGAGAAGAATCAAGAATAAGAAGAGGAGAACAAAAATGCTTATCCAGTGTTCTCTAAAGTTGCAGTCAAGCCACATCGACTGTTAAGTATCGTTCAAGTCCAGAAGCCAGTCAACATCAGGCTAAAGGAGAAGGATTGAAGAAGATCTGTGCTACCAACGCCTACATCTGAAGCATCTTCTTCAAGACAAGAAGCTGATCTCCATCAGGCAGAAAAGTTTATATTGTATATCTTTCATTGTAAGGCTTGCGGGCCAAAACTATAGATCTGTTTTCAGATCTAAGTGTCGAGCTTGAGGGCTTGAGATCTGTGAGGCTTGAGGGCTAGGGCAGAGGACTTGCGGGTCCAAACGTGTTGAGCTTGCGGGCTCAAGTATAGTGAAGGGGATTGCGGGCCTAGGCTGCAGGGACTTACTGGTCCATGAGGCAAGACTTGCGGGTCTATGCTGTGTAGGGCTTAAGGGCTTGCGTGTCAAGCTTGCGGGCTCGGGTGCAGTGAAGGGGCTTGCGGGCCAAGGCTGTAGGGACTTGCTGGTCCAAGAGGCAAGAATTGCGGGTCTATGCTGTGCAAGGCTTGAGGGCCTGAGTGTTAAGCTTGCGGGCTTGGGTGTAGTGAAGGTGCTTGCGGGCCTAGGCTGCAGGGACTGCGGGTCCAAGTTGTAAGGCTTGCAGGCCGGAGACATTGGCGGAGTTTGTGGAGCCTAGCACACTGCTAGGTAGGCGCAGAGGGAAAGAGGACTACTCAAGACACCCTGTCTTGAGGAACCTCTATAAGTCTTTGTGTGTTTTCTGTGCTGTTCTTTTCAATCTATAAATCTATTAACCAGAAAACAAGAACACCAAAAGGGGAATAAAACAATTTGAAAAACCTATTCACCCCCTCTAGGTGATAAGTCGACACCCAATAACTAACAATAGACCCACCACCTTTATGCACATGCAATATGATTACTTTACATATGTGTGCCATAGGCTCCCCGGGCTAGCCTGCCTATCGCAATAACCTCCCGAGCCACCTGCTCGCTAGGTAAACCCTTCCATAACTACAACCACCGAGCCTGCTGCTCGTATGCCCAAACCAAGTAACACCCACATCAACGGGTGTGAGTGAGTGTATTATTAAGTTAATCTTGCGTAAAAAATTATTCCTACAACTTTGGATTAACCATGGACTTCCCGAGGACTACCCTGTGAGGGGCTCGCAGCTGTACTAGGAGCTATGATGGGCTGAATCCCAAAGCTCCCTTTCCAAGGCACTTATTCTTATTGGTGTGTGCCCTTAACCATACCTGTAACATCCGGCCAGTACGAAGAGTATAACAGCAGGTCCGGCCGGGACCCCACGCCATACAAACCACACTAGCTAGGAGTTAAAAGGTGATAACCAGAAAAACAACAACTAAACGAGAGTACAAAACGTAAGCGGAAGCATTAATTAAACCATTCAAATAGAACTGTCCACTATCATAGGAATGTATCCAGAATAAGAGTTACGGCCTTAAGGCCTTACATTCATCCAATGCACAAAACTCCAAGCATACATCGGCACGCAGGCCGGCCATACATGAATAATAGAAAAAGGACTGGCCTTCGAGGGCCAACAATGCAAAGGGCCATCGCCCGCTATTTCCCGCTAGGCTCACCTGCACCTGCATAAGAACATTCCACCAAGCGGTGGCAAACAAAGTAACGGTCAGCACAGCTGACCAAATTATAACGACCCCACCCCTTTTCTGGGGTGGCGGAGCTTCTACCCTTCAAGCAAGCCATACTAGCACAAGTACTAAATATAAAGAAAGTGCAAACTACACAAGGTGAGGTTTCAAGCACAATCAATCTTCTAGGTTGAGCATCAAAAGAGAGGGGAACCTAGGTATGCACATGATGTTGGTTGAGTTCACCCGAAGGTTCCCCACAACCGCCTAAGCAATCGCATGGGCTAATCATAACATCCATTTCACAAAACACTCCACCGTAAGGGCCACAACCTTGGGTGGAAACAAGAGCTTTTGGTCGGTCTAGGTATGACACCTTCCACGACCTCTCCCATGATCACACGGCTTTCCTGAGGAAGGGACCTCTTACCGATCTGCATGGAAACGGGTTCGGTTTAGCTTTGCCCGTGCTCTAATCGTCGCGATCTATCGCACGACGCGGGTACGGCTTCGCCTCGGCCCGTGAGGGTTTAGCACCTTCCAGTGCTACACTAAATATACGCTACGCACCTAACCCCTTCACCAGGATCTAGGTTTCACGAATACTCAACAAGGGAGGTGCAATACACTCCGCATCAATTTCGTGGTGAAGGTTTGCCTTCATCCAAAACTCAAAGCATGGGGCTTTTGTTAGGATCTTCCCAAGACGCCTACAACGAGTTCCCGCAATACTATAGGTGAGTTCACGGAGTCATTCTACGGCACGCATTCTAGGCCTAACCTAAATGCAACGTCGCAAATCAAGCATCACCGATTCGGGCTCACGGCCACGAATAGGCTTCACGCAAAATGCCTAAATCCGCGCGACTACCGGATTTTCTACTTGCAAAAATGCCGGGGACGGACACAATCTACCCGGAGTTCCGAAGAACTTGAGGAAATCCTACACTTCACCCATTTGGTGAAAGGGATACCTCATGCAAACATAGAAAGAGGAATGAAAGGACAAATACAAGCCCAAAGTTTGGGAGGAAGAATCGTTACCCTAGACGCATTCTTTTTCGCCATAGATCCGAGATTCTACATGGAGAGAAACGACCGCATCGGGCTGCACTCTCCAAATCTGGAAACGGCTCGCGAAACGGAGCTCCGGAGCTCCGTCAATGGCGGGATCTACCTTCTTCTTCCTTGGCTCCCCCTTCTTTCTCTAGGGTTTGGAGAGAAAATGGCTTAGAGAATATGAGGGTTTAACCCCCTCTCATCAGCCCTAAAGGTCTCCCGCAACTAAACCTAGCCGTTGGATCAATTTCCAAAAGATTTGGACGGTCCGATCTTCTTCTCCGCTCAAAATCGCAAAACAGAATAAACAGGGCGCACGATCGCTGGCGCACGATCACTGGTCGTGCGCGAAGAGGAAAATGGTCGTGCGCACTGTCCGAGACAAAACTCGATTCTCTCCTGAATTAACGCACGATCGTTGGCGCACGATCACTGGTCGTGCGCGAAGAGGCCACTGATCGTGCGCTAAGAGCAGAAAGGGAAGATTTAGCCTGCTTCAAGTGCAGCACTACCACTCCGCCTACTTCGCTGAACCACGATTTTTGGGGTGTTACAACTCCACCCTCCTTAAAAGAATTCGTCCCGAAATTTATAAAACAGAAATAGCCAGAAATTCAGCTATAAATTACCTGAGAGAAATAGCTCGGGGTACTCCGCAAGCATCGCTTGCTCTCTCTCCCAAGAGAGCTCCTCTCGGCCGCAATTATCCCACCGGACTTTTACCATCCGAATGGACTTGTTCCGCAGCTGCTTTACTTCGGTATCTTCGATGCGTAAGGGCTTGACCTTCGTCGACAACCCACTATCAACCGGAACTTTGCCGACCGCAACGACATGAGTAGGCTCTTGCACTGCCTTCCTCAACACTAAAATGTGAAACACATCGTGCAGACCGCTCAGCTCTGCAGATAGTGCAAGCCGATAAGCCGCATCACCAACACGCTCCACGATCTCAAACGGTCCTAAGTACCTTGGACTGAGCTTTTTCAAGCGTCGGATCCTTGATACCCCTTTGCACGGTTTGATCTTCAAGTAAACCCGGTCACCGACGGCAAACTCTAGGTTCCTATGCTTGGCATTGAAATACTTTGCTTGCCTATCCTAGGAAACTAATAGCCTTTCACGTATAGTCCGGATCGTCGAAGTTGCTTCTTCAACATCCTTTCGCTTCAATAGCTTAGTATCGCCCGTTTCTACAACGGCGTACGACACTTCTTACCATAGAGGGCTTCGAAGGGAGCCATCTTTATACTGGCTTGATAGCTATTATTGTAGGCGAACTCGATCATGTAGAGATGATCTTCCCACCTCTTTCCAAAATCTAGAGCGCACATTCGGAGCATATCCTCCATAGTCCTGTTGGTTCTCTCGGTCTGTCCATCCGTTTGCGGGTGGAAGGCCGTGCTGAACTTCAATTTCGTGCCCAACAGTTCATGGATAAGCCTCCAATCTTTCGATGTGAAACGCCCATCACGATCGCTGACGATGCTACGAGGGATACCGTGCAGTCTCACAATACTATCAACATAGAGCTTTGCTAGCTTCTCTACAGAATCATCCTTCCGGTTCGGAATGAAGTGTGATACCTTTGTCAAACGGTCCACGATCACCCAGATGGCGTCGTTTCCATGCTGCGATCTCGGCAATCCGTGCACGAAATCCATCGAAATATCATCAAACTTCCATTCCGGAATCGGCAGGGACTTCAGAAACCCACCGGGACGTTGACATTCTGCTTTCACCAACGCGCAAGTATGACACTTGGCCACGTAAAGGGCAATGTCTTTCTTCATACCTGGCCACCAGAAAAGCTTCTTCATATCCATAAACATTTTAGTGCTCCCCGGGTGGATTGAGTACTTGGTATGATGAGCCTCGTACATCAACTCCGCCCGTAGAGTGCCAACGTTTGGGATGCACAACCTTTCCTGTTTCCACATAAGGTCGTCTTCGAAGGAGAAATCAGCGTTTAACCCCTCAACGGTTTCCGCCTTATAGCGTTTCATGCTCTCGTCCAGCTCCAATGCTTGTCGAACTCGGTCGGGAAGGTCGTATTGAACCTCCGTCCAGTTCAAGCATGTTGAAGTAGACGTTCTCCTATCAATGCAAATGATCTCCATTTCTTCTAGCTCGCGGATTAGATGCTCATCGTGCATCAAAATCCAATTTGCTTGAGCGGGATCCCGACGACTCAGCGCGTCCGCTACTATGTTTCCCTTACCGGGAGTATAATTGATGTCGAAGGTGTAGTCCCCAAGGAACTCCATCCACCTCCTTTGACGCATATTCAACTCCCTTTGATCCAGCAAGTACTTGAGGCTCTTGTGGTCGGTAAAGATATCGATCTTCACGCCATATAAATAATGCCTCCAAAGCTTAAGAGCAAATACCACGGCCGCTAGCTCCAAATCATGGACCGGGTAATTCCTCTCATGAACCTTCAGTTGCCGGGAGCCGTAGGCAATTACCTTCCCGAATTGCACTAGGACACAACCCAAACCACTTCCTGAGGCGTCGCTATAAATTTCGTAGCCTTCCGTACCTTGCGGCGAGCATAGAATGGGCGCCGTGGTCAGACAGCTCTTCAGTTCTTCAAAAGCTCGTGCGCACTTGGGCGACCAAACGAACTTATGATCCTTCCTAGTCAGTTTTGTGAGAGGAAGTGCGATCCTCGAGAAGTTTTCCACAAAGCGCCTATAATAGCCGGCAAGTCCTAAGAAACTTCGGACTTCCGCTACGTTTCTCAACAAAGGCCACGCTCGGATCGCTTCTATCTTCGACGGATCTACTGCAATTCCATCTCCACTAACGACGTGACCAAGGAATGCTACTGACGGTAGCCAAAACTCGCACTTGTAGAACTTGGCATAGAGCTGACTCCTCCTCAAGGTGCTCAGAACGGCGTGCAGATGCCCTACATGCTCCTCTTCCGATTGAGAGTATACCAAAATGTCGTCGATAAAGACGATCACAAATTGATCCAAATACTCACGGAACGTCCTGTTCATTAAGTCCATGAATACCGACGGTGCATTGGACAGACCGAACGACATCACCGTGAACTCATAGTGCCCAAAGCGGGTACTGAACGCTGTTTTTGGAATGTCACATTCCCTTATCCGCAGTTGGTAATATCCGGACCTTAGGTCCAGCTTGGAGTAAACCGTCGACCCCACCAATTGGTCGAATAGATCATCGATTCTTGGAATCAGATATCGGTTCTTCTCGGTCAACTTGTTTAGCTCTCGATAATCAATGCATAGACGCAAGCTCCCGTCCTTCTTTTTCACAAAGAGGACCGGTGCACTCCAAGGCGATGAACTTGGACGTACGTAGCCTTGTTCTAGCAGCTCTTGCAATTGAACCTTCAGCTCTGCCAATTCCTTTGGCGCTATCCGGTACGGTGAGCGGGCCACAGGTTTGGCACCTGGCACCAACTCGATACAGAAATCGATCTCCCTCTGAGGCGGAGCCCCAGGGAGTTCGTTAGGAAACACGTCGGCATACTCCGCTACAATTGGGACATCACATAACCTGGGCATTGGCTCTGAAGTCTCCAACAAGGTGAAGAACAACTCGACGCCTTTTCTCACCGCCTTAACCACCTGGAGAGCAGACATCAGCGTCTTGCTCGCTCCTCGCATACCGGCGAACATGGTTTCTCCTTCGGTGTCCCTTCCCAGAGTGATCTCCTTTGTATTGCAATCTATGCATGCCCGCTGCTCCGAGAGCCAGTCCATGCCGAAGATCACATCAAATTCAGCTAACGGTAATAACGACGCTTCCAAGTCGAAATCCTGACTTCCGATCTGCACCTTCACACGACTCTTCCTATCCGCACTCATTCAAGATCCATTGGGTAGCACTACTTCCAATCTATCCTCTACGAAGGTAGACGGCACTCCGATTCGCACAGCGAAGTCCTCGGACAGAAAAGAGTGCGATGCACCCGTATCAAATAGAGCTCTCGCTGGATAGTTGAAAATTAGGACGAAACCTAATTGCACACAAATAAAGCATATAGTCGTACCACAGTATGAATTATATATATAGCTGTAAAAGCTAACTTCTAATTCGTACCTGTGACGATATCAGTTTGTCGTATAGCTTCTTGTTGGCCAAGCGAATAGACTCTCGGCTGAGTCGGAATGTGCTGGGAAGCCGAAGACTCCGCAGCCTTACCCTTTTCGGCAGCACGAGCATAATCCACCGCTCGATTACCAGCCTTCGGGGGACCACTTCGACACACCGCAGCTTTGTGTCCCACCTTCCCGCAGGTGAAACACGTAATAGGAGTCCGCGCGGTCGTGGCTCCCGAAACATTTGAAGGAGCTGGTTCCGCCTGTTTGAACTTCCTTTTGTTCCTTCTGAAATCCGACTTGGACTGAGAGGCCGGCGCATGAAACTCAGGTTTCTTTACAACACCCCTTGCTTGTACCCTCTTCATGTCCAACTCCAAAGATCTGGCAGTTTGCACCATCACTTGGAAGCCAAACGTCATAGGGCCTGCAAGGAGCAGCCTCAACTCGTCCCGAAGCCCTTCATAGAATTTATTTGTCTTTGTCTCCTCATCCTCCACCAAGGACCCCGCATAGCGACTCAGTCTGGTAAACTCATGCAAGTAATCGTCAACGGAGTGATCACCTTGCGTCAACCTCAAGAACTGGTTTTGCAACGCAATGCGCTGGGCAGAGGGGATAAATCTTTGGAGGAATGACTTTGAAAACTCAGCCATTGTAATTTCAGTAATATCTCTACCGCAGAACTTAAGCAGCTCCTGCTCTTCCCACCACAGCACAACCTCTCCATCAAGAAGGAAAGTGGCTAAGGTGACCATCATGGCTTCGTCCGTCGCTGTCGCCCTCAGAGTTCTTCTAACTCTTGACAACCAGTCTTCTGCCTCCGTTGGGGACTCAGATCCCGAGAAGGTAGGAGGATTAAAGCTCAGGAAATGCTTTAATTGCTGGTCACGCGCTCGCCCCGCAACTACTTGCGTAACTTGAGGTTCCACCCTCGGCGCTACTGCAGGTTCTACTGCAGCTACAGGCACAGGGGCCTCCACCCTTGGTTCCGCCGCAGGTTCCACTGCAGCAACAGCCTCAGGGGCCACATCCGGAGTAGGAGTAGCAGGCTGGACTAGCCTTTGGGGTTGAGCGTTGATCATCGCGAAGACCGCTTCTGCGACTAATTTGATCATTTCAGCAGAAGGAGTGGTCGCTGGCACTTCAGCCGACCCACTACTTTCAGCGGTGTTACGGGGTCGAGACTGCCCCGCAGCACTTCTAGTCACCTATAATCATGCAAAGCACAATTTAGTGACCCAAAACATATCCAACATCAATCATGGAACGCTCAGGTTCCGCAAACAAGTATGTTTTCTTTTCATTCCTAAGTGGACATTCTTATTAGTTTTTGTCGTTTTAGGTGAATGCACAACCCGTGCGCACCACCCCTTAAAAGGAATTCGTCCCGAATTCGCTAGACTACGGATCGACGCCATAAGTCCGATACCAAATTGTAACATCCGGCCAGTACGAAGAGTATAACAGCAGGTCCGGCCGGGACCCCACACCATACAAACCACACTAGCTAGGAGTTAAAAGGTGATAACCAGAAAAACAACAACTAAACGAGAGTACAAAACGTAAGCGGAAGCATTAATTAAACCATTCAAATAGAACTGTCCACTATCATAGGAATGTATCCAGAATAAGAGTTACGGCCTTAAGGCCTTACATTCATCCAATGCACAAAACTCCAAGCATACATCGGCACGCAGGCCGGCCATACATGAATAACAGAAAAAGGGCTGGCCTTCGAGGGCCAACAATGCAAAGGGCCATCGCCCGCTATTTCCCGCTAGGCTCACCTGCACCTGCATAAGAACATTCCACCAAGCGGTGGCAAACAAAGTAACGGTCAGCACAGCTGACCAAATTATAATGACCCCACCCCTTTTCCGGGGTGGCGGAGCTTCTACCCTGCAAGCAAGCCATACTAGCACAAGTACTAAATATAAAGAAAGTGCAAATTACACAAGGTGAGGTTTCAAGCACAATCAATCTTCTAGGTTGAGCATCAAAAGAGAGGGGAACCTAGGTATGCACATGATGTTGGTTGAGTTCACCCGAAGGTTCCCCACAACCGCCTAAGCAATCGCATGAGGCTAATCATAACATCCATTTCACAAAACACTCCACCGTAAGGGCCACAACCTTGGGTGGAAACAAGAGCTTTTGGTCGGTCTAGGTATGACACCTTCCACGACCTCTCCCATGATCACACGGCTTTCCTGAGGAAGGGACCTCTTACCGATCTGCATGGAAACAGGTTCAGTTTAGCTTTGCCCGTGCTCTAATCGTCGCGATCTATCGCACGACGCGGGTACGGCTTCGCCTCGGCCCGTGAGGGCTTAGCACCTTCCAGTGCTACACTAAATATACGCTACGCACCTAACCCCTTCACCAGGATCTAGGTTTCATGAATACTCAACAAGGGAGGTGCAATACACTCCGCATCAATTTCGTGGTGAAGGTTTGCCTTCATCCAAAACTCAAAGCATGGGGCTTTTGTTAGGATCTTCCCAAGACGCCTACAACGAGTTCCCTCAATACTATAGGTGAGTTCACGGAGTCATTCTCCGGCACGCATTCTAGGCCTAACCTAAATGCAATGTCGCAAATCAAGCATCACCGATTCGGGCTCACGGCCACGAATAGGCTTCACACAAAATGCCTAAATCCGCGCGACTACCGGATTTTCTACTTGCAAAAATGCCGGGGACGGACACAATCTACCCGGAGTTCCGAAGAACTTGAGGAAATCCTACACTTCACCCATTTGGTGAAAGGGATACCTCATGCAAACATAGAAAGAGGAATGAAAGGACAAATACAAGTCCAAAGTTCGGGAGGAAGAATCGTTACCCTAGACGCGTTCTTTTTCACCATAGATCCGAGATTCTACACGGAGAGAAGTGACCGCACCGGGCTGCACTCTCCAAATCTGGAAACGGCTCGCGAAACGGAGCTCCGGAGCTCCGTCAATGGCGGGATCTACCTTCTTCTTCCTTGGCTCCCCCTTCTTTCTCTAGGGTTTGGAGAGAGAATGGCTTAGAGAATATGAGGGTTTAACCCCCTCTCATCAGCCCTAAAGGTCTCCCGCAACTAAACCTAGCCGTTGGATCAATTTCCAAAAGATTTGGACGGTCCGATCTTCTTCTCCGCTCAAAATCGCGGAACAGAATAAACAGGGCGCACGATCGCTGGCGCACGATCACTGGTCGTGCGCGAAGAGGAAAATGGTCGTGCGCACTGTCCGAGACAGAACTCGATTCTCTCCTGAATTAATGCACGATCGTTGGCGCACGATCACTGGTCGTGCGCGAAGAGGCCACTGATCGTGCGCTAAGAGCAGAAAGGGAAGATTTAGCCTGCTTCAAGTGCAGCACTACCACTCCGCCTACTTCGCTGAACCACGATTTTTGGGGTGTTACAATACCCCTCTCACCATTACACTTATTAACCCTAGGTGTGTTTTACTTCACTCCAAGGGGATGACGATCTTTCATCGATCCCCAAGCACACTCTCGCCTCCTAGTCAACCAGACATCTTACTCCCCATGTAAAAACCACATGTTTATCCTTATTCAGCATTTTCACTATACACATACCACTTGGACTATATGATGTATAAAAAGAGAAGGACTTCAAATGCTCATGCAAATGACCCAAGATTATTATTGGGGGTGTTTTAGGACATTTTAAGGCTATCTCCAGAAATTCATAATTTTCCTAATTAATTTGGCATTTATTATAATTTCTTCAAAATCAGGGAAACTTTGACTTTGACCATAGAGTTTGGTTTTCTGATAAGCTATGACCTTAATAAAATTTGTACAACTATATATAATCAAAATAACAGCCATGTATGAAATTCATCAATTTCTTGAAAGGTTTTGACCTCAAATTAAAATGTTGACTAATTTATCAAAATTAAGGGTTTACAAAGAAAGTACCAAAAAACCTCATTCAAAAATTACAAGAAAATTACAGATGTCTAGGGTGATCAGAAAAGTTCACTGGTTGAGTTTCATAATTTTCCAGCTACATTTGACCATATAAATCTTTTATTTAATTAACCAAATCCAAGGGCACTATGTGAAGAGAACCACATTAAACTCCTCCAAAAATTATACTAAAATTAACAGATCATATTCTTGCCCTAAAAAGTCCTCCGACCATGTTTCAAGATTTTCCAGTGCGTATTAAATCCATAATTAATTTTTTTACAAATAGGGCAAATATTGGGCTTATGAATGAAGTACTATATATATCAATCCAAAATTCATAACAAAATTATCAGAGAATGATATCATCAATATAAACTTACTGACAAAATTTCATGAGAATCCAAGGTTATATAAACATGTAGATTCCTTTTATAAAGAAGCACCCTAATTGGTTCTTAATTAATTCAGCGGGGATAAATGTTCCTAAAAATTCTAGATAAATTATCCAGGGCATAATACCTCCCTATGAACCTCTTTACCAAGTTTCAAGTCAATCCGTTGACATATGACCCTATGTCCTTCAATAGGTCATACAACCCTACAGTTTGAATCGGGGTTTTATGGCACATCCACCCCAAACCACCCAAAACCAATTGTGGAGGTGTTTTATGTGACGTTTAATCAGTGGCAAAGGTTTCACAACATTTGGATGAGGGTGGACCCCTCAAATCCATCAAGTGCACCTTTGTCCTAACCCTAGTTTGACGAATTTTGGGGTTACTTAATTACCCAAGCAAAACAATCCCAAATGGGATGAAATTTTTACTAGAGCCACGTCATGACCCTAAGGACCACCCACCAAAATTTGGTAGGGTTTGGAGGTCTATAGACCCTAAAATTAATTCGTCCATGAATTATTATATGTTGGCATGAACTATAGGAAAAGTTCCTCCAAAAATTCCCATTTTTGGATATGTTGTGGGTAAGGGTAAATATAGACTATGCTCCAAATTTCAAATAATTTGGAATTCTGGATTAGTGGGGGCACTCAAATCAATCTCTGGTCAACCCTGTGTACAGGTTGCACCATTTTGAGTGTTGCAGTCAAACCAGTGGGCCAAATTGGCTCAAATCAATTTAAAATAAACTAGACATAAAGATCTACAACTTTTGCCTCTGGCCATTTTCCTGAAACGACCTCTACGGGGTTCAAATTTCAGTTCAAAAAATATGCATTTCGAGGGGAAAATATGATGTTAATTAATCACAAAATTAATAATCTGTCTAAATGGAGGGCATCAGTTCATCTTGTCCAATCAGCCAACGACCACGATTGGCCCGTCCTGTACCAACTTGGGAGATGATTTCCCGGCCACCTAGACCCCCTCCCGGTCGGCCAATGCCACCACCACCTCCGTTGAGGTGGCGACCGACGATAGAGGTGGTTGGCCGGCCATAGGCGGGCGGAATTGGGGTTTAAAGTAAGTAAGCTAAAGCTTGAATCCAAGCTTTCGGCCATGCCGATCCAAGGCCAATTGGACCCAAATCTTGCGGCCATCATGATAAGATCTACCCACTAAGAGAGAGGAGGAGGGGAGGACCTGAGTGGTGTCTTGAAGCTGTACCGATTTCCGGTCCGCAATGGTTGGTCGTGAGATCTTGGGTGCCATGCTGATATGTGCCTAGATGGTTGATTTCTTCTAGAAAGTGGGGGAAACTCATTCATTTCACCCCTTGAGGCCTTTTAAAGAGCCAATTTAGGGAGGGGAAGTGGCAAGGCTCGGGATTCCTCCATCAACACCATTCATGGTGAAAATTTTGGCCTTCCCAAAAAGTCACCAAATTCACCCTCCTTAAGAGTTGTTAAGCCTCTTAATCTTCTCATAATTGATAGGGGAAATGAATCCCCAGCAATTGGGAGGACTTTTGGCCTCCCTTGGCCATGAATTTGGCCACCAAAAATGATCCCGTCTGCCTCCCGTCGGCTGAGCTACCACCGGCGCTAGAGCTAGCGCCAACGCTAGCATCTCGACGGTGTAATGCTCATCGGTTAGGCCACTACGGCCAGCGCTAGCGCTAGCGCCTCGACGGTGTACGGTTTGTCTCAGCTATTCAGAGCTCGTCTCAACGGCTCACCTAAACCACCACTACCGCCAACGCTAGCACCTTGCGCCAGCTCTAGCTCAGTATTCAGGGTACCCCTCTTTCTACGGTTGGGCAATTGGGGTGTGACAAGGGGACCCATTGATAAGTTAGGCATATTATGGTGGGATCTAGGTGAAGTCATATTGCCAACCCTAGGCTTTGTAACTAGAAATTACTACCCGCAAACTATGGTGATTTCACCTCAAGCCTAAGATCTTACGATTTCTTTGCGCATCCTAGGTTTTTTTCATGACCTGGTCATGACAAAACCATCCTAGGGGTCTAGTTGTTTGGGGGGATGTTACAAATCCCAATAAATAAAAATAAAAATTTCGTCCCCGAAATTCAGGTTAAGCATGCAGGGTTTCTAACGCAAGTGCTTGAATGTGACATCCCTAGAAAAATTAAATTATACCTCACACGAAGAGATCTGGATACTTCTGCTGCATCAGGTCTAGTGGCTCCCAGTTGTGCTCCTCCTGTCCATGATTCCTCCACTAGACCTTGACCAGCGGAACCTTCTTGCGCCATAGGACTTGCATCTCAGTGTCGTTTATCCGGACCGGCTCTAGGTGAACCGACCGATCAGTAGCTACTGGCCCATCTGTAGTAGATATCTGCTGCTCTGGCTAAAGTAGAGCTCTCCTAAGGGAGGAGACGTGGAAGACGTTGTGCACTCCCGTAGCTATGGTGGAAGCTCCAGTCTGTAAGCCATGGGGCCGATCCGCTCCAGGATCCTGTAAGGCACCATATACCTAGGACTGAGCTTCCTCCGCCCTCGTACCCGCGAGATTCCGTGTATTAGACATATCTTCAGAAACACCCGGTCTCCAACCTGGAACTCCACTGCACAATGCCGTGCATCGTAATACTTGGTCTGCCTGCTCTGGGCTTCTAGCATCCTGTCTCGGATCAGTGTCACATGAGCATCTGTAACCTCCACGAATTCTGAGCCGAGTGCCTTAGGATCCTCATCCTGGATCTAAGACAGTGGAGTCATGCACCTCCATCCGTATAACGCCTCGTAAGGGGCCATGCCTATGCTGGACTGATGACAATTGTTGTAGGAAAACTCTACAAATGGAAACAGTCTCTCCCAAGGCTCTCTGCGGTCCAAAATACATAGGCGTAATAGATCTTCCAGCGTCCGGTTGGTACATTCCGTTTGCCCTTCTGTCTGTGTGTGGAATGCTGTGTTGAATGTCAACCGTGTACCCAGATAAGCCTGGACCGCTCTCAACTCTCGGGACGTAAGCCGTCCATCCTGGTCCGACACGATCGTCCTAGGCACGCCATGGTATCAGACAAACTGCTCCAGAAATCTCCGTACCAAATCCCTGACCAGAGCGTCCTTCCAGTCCGGAATAAACCTGGCCACCTTCGTCAACCTATCGATGAACACCCATATCGAATTATTCCCCGCATGTGATCGGGAAAGTCTGTGTATAAAATCCAAACTTCCACTCCGGCACCAGGAGTGGCTGCAACAATCTGGCCGGGCTCTTGCATTCCGCCTTCACGAGCTGGCAAGACTCACAGTGGGTAACAAAATAAGTGATTTCCCTCTTCATGCCCGGCCAGTACATGGTCCTCTTCAAGTTCGCCGTCATCTTGGTGATACTCAGGTGCACTGAATACTTACTACAATGAGCCTCAGTCATGATGTCATCCCGAATCCTGCCCCTTGCCCGCATTTAAAATCGGCCTTTGAAACACAGCAGCCCATCCTTCAATGAATAGTCTCCAGCCGTGCCTGTCTCCAAGGCCCTGAATATCGGCTCCATCTTGGCATCCTTCCTCTGTCCATCCCTGGTGCGATCTCAAATGTCATCCGTGGTACTCATCGCCGCTAGGTACTCCTCATAGAGCTCAGGGTCATCCGAGTATACCAAGGTGATATGCATGTCCTCTAGCATGTTCACCATCTCCAAATCCATCAGCTGGGGCTCTGCTCGTGATGTGGTAGCTCTCCGACTCAACGCATCCGCCACCACATTTGCCTTCCTTGGGTGGTAGTGCATCGTGTACTGATAATCTGATAAGAACTCCACCCATCATCTCTATCAGATGTTCAACTCCTTCAACTACTTTAGATTCTTGTGATCCGAGAATATATCATAGTGGATACCATATAGGTAGTGCCACCAGATCTTTAGAGTGAATATAACCGCTCCCATCTCCAAGTTGTGCATCAGGAAGTTCCGCTTGTGATTCCATAACTTACGGGAAGCGTACGCTATCATATGCCCATTCTGCATCAGAACGACACCCATCCCCTAATACGATGCATCAGTATACACCTGGAATCCTTCCTTCCCAGATGGAAGGGCAAGGTTGGGAGTCAACATAAGCTGACCATTCAGCTCCTGGAAGCCGCTTCGCATTGCGGTGTCCAAATGAAAGCTGTACCCTTCTTCGTCAAGCATGTGAGCGGGAGGGCAATCTGAGAAAATCCTTGTACGAACTTCCGCTAATAACTGACAAGCCCCAAGAAACTCCGCACATCGGTGGCGGTCTTCAGCGGTGGCCAATCCCGTACTGTCTGGATCTTCGTTGGATCCACTGCTGGTCCAGCTCCACTGATAGTGTGACCCAGGAAGGCCACCTCCTTCAGCCAAAACTGACACTTGCTGAACTTCGCGTATAGACTGAGTTCCCGAAGTTTCTCCAATGTAAGTCCCAAATGTCGTGCATGCTCCTCTTCCGTCCTTAAGTAAATGAGAATGTGGTCGAAGAACACAATGACAAAGATGTTGAGATATGGCTTGAACACCTGGTTTATCAGACTCATAAATGCCGATGGTGCATTCGTGAGCCCGAAGGGCATCACGGTGAACTCATATAGTCCGTATCGGCTGCTAAAAGCCGTCTTCGGGATGTCCTCCTCCTGTATCTGTAGCTGATAATACCCCGATCTCAAATCCAGCTTCGAGAAGCAGTGGGCTCCCTCTAGCTGGTCAAACAGCTCATCGATCCTAGGTAGAGGATATGTTCCAGACCATCAACCTGTTTAGTGCTCTATAATCGATGCACAGTCTGAGTGTCCCATCCTTCTTCTTTACAAATTGCACCGGAGCTCCCCAAGGTAAGGAACTCGGTCTAATGAACCCAGCTTCTGCCAGCTCCTGTAACTGACTCCGAAACTCCACTAACAATTTTGGGGCCATCCGATAAGGAGATCTAGATACCGGCTTACCCCCGACACCAACTGGATCTGAAAATCCTTCTCGCGGTGCGGTGGCAGCCCTGACAACTTCTCCAAGAATACGTCAGCAAAATCCTGCACGATCAGGATGCTAGATACAGAATCCTTGACCTCAGTCATCTCGAACTACAACTGATACACTTCGTCTCCCTGCAGATGGGCCTTGGCAGCCTGAATAGATGATAACAAAAGATGGCAGGTGGGTATAATACCTTTGACTACCACCTCCTATTCTCCATGCCTTAGGAAAATCCTCCTTGCTGGGCAGTCAATCCTTGCATGGTTCCAGTGTAGCCAATTCGTGCCCAAGATCAGGTCAAAGTCTTTCATCTTCAAGAGCATCGCTGGTGCTTCGAACAGTTTTTCTCCAATCTCCACGTTCATGTTGCACTTGGTGCTCGTTACTAACTCCGATCCGTCCGACAGTCGCACCTTCATGTGGATTCCCGTGAAGTGCTGAATTTGATCCAGATCGCCCATGAATTCTTTCGAGACGAATGAGTGCGAGGCACCCATATCAAATAAGGTATATGCTGGCTTGCCGCAGACAAGTACTATACCTGGGTGATTTTGTTGTTCGGTTCAATGCTAAGGTAAAGCTAGGATTTGCAAGGTACTAGTAATTATAAGAAAAACACTAAAGTACCTGTGATGACCCTTTCCTGGTTCCAGGGCTGAGCCAGGTCCAAGGCATACATCTGGTCCCTGTCTTGCCTATGATCACGACCCTGGAATTCACGACCTCGTCCACGTCCATGGACCCTGAAATGCTGGGCTGGTGGGGCAGCCTGTAGTGCTGGTGGTGCATTCCACTGAGGGAAGTTCCTCCTAATGTGTCCCGTCTGGTGGCACAGGTAGCACTCTGGTGGGGGTGGTGGCCCACCTCCTAGCCTCGGCACCTCCTGCATCTGTAGAGGTTGAGGAGCCAATACTACCTGCTCCCTCTGCTGCTGCCTCTCCTCCTGTCGGGGTCGGCCCTCCGTTCTCCTTTCTCCGATGTCTCGACCCCTCTGTTAGTCTCTCCTGCCACCCCAACCCTGGTCTTCTATCGGTCTCTTCCTTCCACGGATGGTGTGCTGGCCTGCCTCCAGCTTCTTGGCCATCTCCAAGATCCTGGCCAGGCCGCCATTAGAGACAAAAAGGAGGGCCTGCCTCAGCTCATCACGGAGGCCCTTATAGAACCTCTTTGTATACGCTGCGTCATCCAGCTGATTGGAGTCCGCAAATCGGGCAAGGTGGGTAAACTCCCAGTGATACTCCAGAACCGTCCTGCTCCACAGCCTCAACTGTAAGAACTTGTCCTCCAACTCATCTCTCGCAGACTGCGGTACAAAATGCTCTAGCAGAGCTGCCTTAAAATCATCCCTAGAGACGTCTGCAGTCTCCAATCCAGCATACGTGGTGTCCAGCAATGACTTCCACCATCTCTTTGCTCGGGACTCCAAATATGAGACTATTAGTGGTACTTCCATCTCTGCCGGACACTGAATCCCTCCCAGCATCTCGTACATGATGTCCACCCACTCCTCAGTCCGAACCGCTGACTCTGTCTTGAGGTAAGAAGGGGGCGAAAGACCACGGAAGATGCTTAACCAGTTGGCCCCGGGGTTTGGCTGAGGAGCCGGAGCCTGCTGGGCCCTGAAAGCATTTAGGATGGTTGTTAGTGTCTATCCCATCTCTGTCTGCTGGAATGGAGTAGGAGCCGGTGGTGGTGGGATGACGTTTGGAGTCGGAGGCACTCCATGCTGTGGGGTGGGGTTTGTCGTAAGCTACAAATAAAAATTGACACTCATAAGGGGTTTGGCTAAGAAGATTCAGTTAGAAGTGGACTTTTTCATGTGATTTCCCATATGGGCATACCGTTGCATCCACTGCTAGTTTGTCCTCAAACTAAGCTCGCGCAGGGTGGCCCAGGGTTTGTGGGCTTCTTTTCATCGGATCAAGGTTTGCTCTGATACCAGTTTGTAAGACCTCATTTTGCTACAAAATAGGGTCTTATGCCCAGAACCGCCTCTTTGCGGTGACACAAACACACGTGAAGGTCGCCACTACAAAACGCCAATCCTGCTGGCAATATCGATCACAAAAGATGAAAAATACAATTGAACATATTGGAGCTCAAGTCCACATCACATAATATATAAATCATAATGAAAAGATGTCCATATATAATAACTAAAATAAAAGGTAGCAATATAAAGGGCTCGTGCCCAGTACAATATGTCCTCACTACAAAATCACTCGTGGAAGAAAATATACTGAAAACACTCACAGATCCTGAAACTAGTGCTCTTGTGCTAGACTGACCCGCCTCCATCTGCACCGTCCTCTGGTGGTGCGGTGTCTCCTCGGCCCCCTAAAATGATATGGTCCACCGACCGTTAGTCAAAAAGTCTAAGCCTAATTTTCCCACCACCCATCGCCCAGTGGCTCCTAGGCACCGTGCGGGAGGATTAAGTGGAGGAAATCAATGAGTATAAAACAAAGTAGATGACATGTCTTAGATACAAAAGTATCTACCACTACATAGGTGTTTATATGTATATAGAAAATAGTAAGTAAAGCAGGGTAAGGGCAAGTAAAGTATGTGAGAAAAGACAAGTATAGAATAGAAAAGTAACCATTGATTTATAAGAATGCCCTTACAAACCTATAGACCAAGGGGTCGTTTAGCAAGGCCTATCGTATAAAAGTCCCATAACCAATTTATACGATAGGGGTAGGGGTTGAAATGCAATGCTTATGCTATGACATGCAGAGTTATGCTGATTAATGTTATGATCACACAAGTGAAACACACGCACCTACTCTATGCGCACAGACCTTTAGTTCCCCCTTTTTGGAGCTAGCAAAACTCCCAGGATACCCCCGTAGTGGCAAACGGAAATGTTGGGTTGGGACTCGCCCACCTCTAGGTTGGTATTCACACTACCTAAACTATACCTATCGTATGCCTCAACGCGAAGAACAACGCGGAGCGCCTGCGTACTCTTACTGGCTAGTTCACCAGACTTTTTCTTGGCTAAGTGATAACCACACTTGTCGTGTCAAAGTATTGATGTTTGTGCGAACGACCATCCAATACTATAGACCCACCACCTTTATGCACATGCAATATGATTACTTTACATCTCCGAGGCATAGGCTCCCCGGGCTAACCTGCCCATCGCAAAAACCTCCTGAGACACCTGCTCACTGGACAAACCCGTCCATAACTACAACCACCGTGCCTACTACTCGTATGCCCAAACCAAGTAACACCCGCAGCAATGAGATGTGAGTGAGTGTATTATTAAGATAATCTTGAGTAACAAATTATTCCTATTGCTTTGGGTTAACCATGGACTTCCTGAGGACTACTCTATGAGGGGTTCGCAGTGGTACTAGGAGCTATGATGGGCTGAATCCCAAAGCTCCCTTTCCAAGGCACTTATTCTTATTGGTGTCTGCCCTTAACCATACCCCTCTCACCATTACACTTATTAACCGTAGGTGTGTTTTACTTCACTCTAAGGGGATGACGATCTTTCATCGATTCCCAAGTACACTCTCGCCTCCTAGTCAACCAGACGTCTTACTCCCCATGTAAAACCCACATGTTTGTCCTTATTCAGCATTTTCACTATACGCAGACCACTTGGACTATATGATGTATAAAAAGAGAAGGATTTCAAATGCTCATCCAAATGACCCAAGATTGTTATTGGGGGTGTGTTATGACATTTTAATGCAATCTCCAGAAATTCAAAATTTACCTAATTAATTTGGCATTTATTATTATTTCTTCAAAATCAGGGAAACTATGACTTTGAACATCAATTATGGTTTTTTGATCAGCTATGACCTCAATAAAATTTGTACAGCTATATATCATCAAAAGAATAGACATGTATGAAATTCATCAATTTCCAGAAAGGTTTTGACCTCCAATTAAAATGTTGACAAATTTATCAAAATCAAGGGTTTACAAAGGAAGTACCAAAAATCGTCATTCAAAAATTACAAGAAAATTACAGATGTCTAGGATGATCAGAAAAGTTCACTGGTTGAGTTTCATAATTTTCCAGCTTCATTTGACCATATAAATCTTTTATCTAATTAACCAAATCCAAGGGCACTTTGTGAAGAGAACCACATAAAAACTCCAAAAATTATACTAAAATTAACAGATCATACTCTTGCCCTAAAAAGTCCTCTGACCAAGTTTCATGATTTTGCAGTGAGTATTAAATCCATAATTAATTTTTTTACAACTAGGGCAAATATTGGGGTTATGAATGAAGTACTATATATATCAATCCAAAATTCATAACAAAATTATTAACGAATGATATCATCAATATAAACTTACTGATAAAATTTCATAAGCATCCATGGTTATATAAACATGTAGATTCCTTTTATAAAGAAGCACCTAAATTGGTTCTTAATTAATTCAGCGAGGATAAATGTTCCTAAAAATTCCAGTTAAATTATCTAGGGCATAATACCTCCCTATGAACCTCTCTACCAAGTTTCAAGTGAATCCGTTGAAATATGACCCTATGTCCTTCAATAGGTCCAATATACAACCCTACGATTTGAACCGGGCTTTTAGGGCTCATCCTCCCCAAACCACTTGTGGAGGTGTTTAATGTGAGGTTTAATTAGTGGCCAAGTTTCACAACATTTTGATGAGGGTGGACCCCTCAAATCCATCAAGTGCACCTTTGTCCTAATATCCCCTAGTTTGACCAATTTTGGGGGTTACTTAATTACCCAACCAAATCAATCCCAAATGGGATGAAATTTTTACCAGAGCCATGTCATGACCCTAAGGATCACCCACCAAAATTTGGTAGGGTTTGAAGGTCTCTATACCCTAAAATTAATTCGTACATGAATTATTAAATGTTTGCAAAAAGTATAAGAAAAGTTCCTCCAAAAATTCCCAATTATGGATATGTTGAGGGTAAGGGTAAATCTAGACTATGCTCCAAATTTCAAAGCATTTGAATGTATGGATTAGTGGGGGCACTCAAATCAATCTCTGGTCAACCCTATGTACAGGTTGCACCATTTTGAGTGCTGCAGTCAAACCAGTGGGCCAAATCAGCTCAAATCAATTTTAAAATAAACTAGACATAAAGAGCTACACCTTTCATCTCTGGCCATTTTCCTGAAACGGCCTCTAGGGGGTTCAAATTTCAGTTTCAAAGACGTGCATTTCTAGTGGAAAATATGGCGTTAATTAATCACAAAATTAATAATCTGTCTAAATGGAGGGCATCTGTTCATCTTCTCCAATCAGCCAACGACTACGATTGGCCAGTCCTATACCAATTTGGGAGGTGATTTCCTGGCCACCAAGACCCTCTCCCAGTTGGCAAATACCACCACCAACTCCATTGAGGTGGCGACCGACAATAGACGGTAGTTGGCTGGCCGGAGGCTGCCGGAATCGGGGTTTAAAGTAAGGAAGCTAAAGCTTGAATCCATGCTTTCGGCCATGAAGATCCAAGGCCAATTGGCCCCAAATCTTGTGGCCATCATGATAAGATATATCCACTAAGAGTGCGGAAGAGGGGAGGATCTGAGTGGTGGCTTGAAGCCATGCCGATCGCGGGTCCGCCATGGTTGGTCATGAGTTCTTGGGTGCCATGCCGATAAGTGCCTAGATGGTTGATTTCTTCTGTAAAGTGGGGGAAAATCCTTCACTTCACCCCTTGAGGCCTTTTAAAGAGCCAATTCAGGGAGGGGAAGAGGCAAGGCTTGAGATTCCTCCATCAAAAAATTTCGGCCATCCCCAATAGTCACCAAGTCCACCCTCCTTAAGAGTCGGAAAACCTCTTAATCTTCTCCTAATTGATAGGGGAAATGAATCCCAATCAATTGGGAGGACTTTTGGCCTCCCTTGGCCATGAATTTAGCCACCAAAAACGATCCCGTCCGCCTCCCGTCGGTTGAGCTACCGCTGGTGCTAGAGCTAGCACTAGCATCTCGACGGCGTAACGCTCGTCGGTTCGGCCACTACCACCAGCGCTAGCGCTAGCACCTGTGCTAGCGCCTCGACGGTGTAAGACCCCCTCCCGAAACACATGACACGGCCGAGGGGAATCATTTGTCTTGGACAGCCGCCTTGCGGAAGTGCCAGCACACGTGCTAGCCCCCTCCACAAGACGCCTATCCTGCCGGCTATTCTCACATATCATCATGCCAACCCATCAATAATAGAAAACATTATAAGCCATTAATTCACAATTAGGTAATAATGTCCATACAATACAAAGTGATAGGAAGCTACACAAGCTCCTGCTAATCATCAGAGTACAAACTTGCCATAAGGCTAAATCTCAACCACTGGCTCACATCTGCCTCTGACGGTAGTTAAGGTATCGTTGTCACCAGTCCTATCACCCTGGCCTGTCTGTCCTCCTGTATCAAAAGCTACTGCTCCACCTAAGTGTGCTCCTAAAAATGGGGGTGTAACAACCGTTAGTCATAAAGACTAAGTGGCTTCATATCCTCTCCCACGACGACTCCAAGGCACCGGGCAGAAGGGAATGAAGAGTAACTGCAAGAAAGTTAGTAGTAGCAAAAGCAGGTGACAGGGAACGGTATAATCTATGCAGTGTATCTAATGTATAAGAAGCACAACTATCAAGTAATGAGACAATGACATATTATAAGCAAGTAGGGTAACTGTACAGAAGTAAGCAGTATATAACAATTTCACAATGTACCTTAACTTATATGAATGCCATTCAAACTTATAAGTTAAGGTTTCCAATTTGGGACCAATCATATAAAAGAGCCCATACTAATTTATATGATGGATTCGATGCGGCGCAATTCTATGAACATGAAAGGATGAATGCAATGCAATGATTATTATATGATGAACTCACCCATGCATTTTTGCTATGTCGACATAGACCTGCAGTTCCCGCTTTTCGAGGGTATCTAATCACTCAGGCACCTCACATCGTGGCCAGGCAGATACAGTGGAACGGGCTCCTCCACAACTAGGCAGGTATGAACACTACCAGACCTAGGCCAATGTACGCCTCAACGCAAAGAACACACAGCGGAGCCCCTGCATTCTGCTCGCTTCATGCTGAGTCTTCATAACACGGAAGGGGTCTTAGGAAGTGCACACCAAGAACACAGCCCAGCCGGTCTAGAGTCTAACTGCCGTCTTCTGTCGGTGTCACGACTAGAAAACACGTGGACCCGCTACAAGTAATTCTCCATCAAGGATCATTACACCACCATGTGTAAACCATGCACATTTATGTAATTCCCATGCATAACCCGTGCTATCAAACCCAAGGACTCACTGATGGAGTCGTCTAACTTTTCACATCTTACCAGTTCAACTAATGCTATCCAGCATCCAAGGCCCCCAACAACCGGGCCTCCCAACATTTCACCATAAGATATAACCATATCTTATTACCCGCATCAAGCCATCAATTCTACCCATACTTAGTAATCATAACTCTTGTGCAGTGGCGTGCGCAAAACATGGAAATTACTCTACCATATCCTCCAGGACTACTCGTGGTCACAGTGTCATATTCATATTCTACTAATTAAGTAAGCTCGCACATATCATCAATATTAAATCCTCATGCACAGATCACAACGTGCTTTCACACTATCAAAGGTATCAACCTTATTGAAGGGCTATCACTAATCTACACCATCCAATAAATTATCACGTGATATGAACATTAATTCGTACATGTGCTTCTTACGATCCCACAAAAAACTAACAATTGAAGATTGATTTAAGGAGACATCTCATCAGAATAAATCTGAAAGTATTATCATAGGCCCACACTAGCATGTTCATGATCCATACAAAATTTCGGCCCAATCGGCCTTCACATTCAACATTTATATCTCCTTCAAGGCATCACAAATCTAATTACACGATAGATTATACACCGATGGGAGCATTTAGATAAACGAGTCCTCTAAATTCTGCATTCAATTGTGCACCGAAATGCCCCGTTTTAGGATCATAGATTTATCTACACCTCACCCAACTGACATGGAAATCCAGGAACTCCTACCACACCAAAGAAGGAGAACCAAAAGTTCTCTGTGTGCCGATAGAAGAAGAAGTCTAATCGCTGAGAAGACTAAGAAAGAACTTGTAGAGGCAGCCGATAGAAGAAGAATGGATTATCGTCGAAATGATCAAAATGATATCGACGAGAAGTAAGAATGAACAAGACGATATCGCCAAAAAGACAGTATGGTTTCAACGACATCGTCGAGAAGACCAAAAGTTACTAACAAGATTACAATGACATCTACATATCATCGTAAGTGCAAGTAGAGCTATGATATCAAGTATCGTCGAGATATCATTCTCTGAAGAAGACTTGAAGAATTGTCTAAGTCCAAGATAGATCGTCGTAACGGCAAGATATGTCATCGAGACGTTGCAAATATCATCGATACATGTCAAGACATTTCAAATCACGCTGTCTGCATTTAATGCTGTCGCATGATGGTCCAATCAATGCGTGCCGTTAAGGAATGGGCTCCTGACACATAAGGTACATTCTAGGAAACTGTTAGTCGACTCCTCAGAGATATAAAGGGAATAAGTGTCTGCCCTAATTGAATATAGAGAACACTCAAAAACTTTTCAATAGAACAGTAATACGGCTGCGAGAAGATGGAACAAGAACTAGAGAACCATACATTCTACATCAAGTTCTCCAAGTTTCAGTCTAGCAAGATCGACTGATAAGAAGTGTTTCAGAAAGGATTGAAGAGATGTGTGTTGATGATTTAATTCGGGTTTTGCTTCTTTTTTAATTGATTTGGTTAACCTTTATTTGATGAGATTAGAATTAGGCGGGTATTTCCAAAGAGTCTCGCAAGTACTCCTACTTTGAGAAATTAAACGTTATCATATCGAAAGATAGAAGTAACGGTCTTTTTCTGCTTTAGAAATATTGACGATTACACCTCGGCTACAACATCGAATTCTATTGATTTTAAAAATAGAAAAGGAGAGTTTTGCACTAAATTGGTTTGAAAAGCTTATAATTGATTTTTTAATCCGAACTAACCATATAGTAAAGGCAGGTATACCTTATCATGAGTAATACATGATATTTTGTTTTAGAAAATATCGAGGTCGTATATTTCCGTGGATCGTGTTGATTAACCTACTTTGAGGAACGAACTATTATTTTATCGAAATAAGTTTTTAGTTGGGTTTTTAAAAGAAATACGATAATAATAAGTGTATAGCTAGAGTTCTAAACGATGATAATAATAGCGCTCGATGTCGAATTACCTTGAGACGAAAATAGTCTTTTTTAGAAGTAAAAGTGATGACTTTTCAAAATATTAAAACGGCTTGGCCGTGGAGGTTCCATAATTATGAACGCTCCTCTCTCGAGGGTACGCCCACCTGAGATTATGAATTTTCGACCATCGAATCTTCTTAATACTCGCCTTATGTTGTGAACCCCGCTATTGGGTTTTTACTTCCAATTCAGGAGACTTATCTCAACCTCTCTCGAGGGTAGAGCGCATTTATCTTTACCCGTGAGCGATCAGTCCGTAAGCACGAGCCTCTCGGCTAACTAGTGTACGGAGATGGAAATGAAAATCACACATCGATTATGTGGCTCCACTCAACGTTATTCTCGGGTAAACCTTAAGCGTTAATTATCTTAGAAAGAGATTGTTTATTTTTAGAAAAACTATTTTTATGTCCCAATGCTCTTCGACATCGTGCGCTAAAGGGAATTAGCCACTCATCGGAATGGAGACGGCATAATTAAGAAAATACATGTTTAATTACTTAAGCGGATAAAAAAAGGAGAAATAAAAAGACTTATATAAAAGCAGTAATAGTATCCGTCCCAACCGTCTTAAACAAGCGCTAAAAAGTTCTTAGCCTCTTATTCAAGAAGGGGGTGGTATAGAAATGAAAAGACTTATAAAGGTGCAGAAATAATATCTGTCCCAACCGACTTAAATATGTGCTAAAGTAAATTAGCCACTTATTCAAGATGGGGGTGGTATATAGCAGTTATATAAAGACTGAAATAAAACTAAGTTACAAAAAGAAAAATACTATCTCATAAACTCACGCACTCTACTTGTAATAAAAGACTGAATCGAAAGAAAGCGTTTAAAAGAAAGCGATAAATAAAGCGTTAAAAGAAAGCGATAAACTACTTTTATGAAAGCAATAAACCTAAATTATGAAAGCAATAAACTAAGTTATGAAAGCAATAAAACTATTCTCATACACACACAGACACTAACATAAATGAAAAAGGAAGATGATCCAAATGAGAAAACAACATTTTATTTCTAAAAGGATAAAATTACAAACGAACATAAACTTAATTGCATAAAGAAAACTCACAATCACCAAAAGAACTCAAAAACACTAACAAGCACTCAAAATTTGGATGGGAAATGCTTCAGTCGAGCCCCTCTATTTATAGGCAAAATTTTATTTTTACACGCCCTAGGTCACGGGCGTGACTTAGATGTCACGACCGTAACTTAGGGCGTGACATTTGCGCGTGCTATAGGGGTCGCATCCGCCATCTTCTGGAAGGTCTGCGGTCAAACTTGGTTGCACACGGGCGTGACCTGTAGTGTCACGGGCATGACAGTGGGCGACAGTCTATCAGCAGCATGGGCGTGACTTTGGGGCTGACTTTGGGGATTCGTCGAACGGAGTTCGACTTTTGTCGAACGTTGGTGATGGCGCTTTCGTCGAACGCAGCTTGTTGATCTTTCGTCGAACGAAGTTCGACGTTCGTCGAACGCAGGGGCAGAGGGAGTTCGTCGAATGCAGCTTGTAGAACTTTCGTCGAACGCAGATTACACGCCCTTGGGTCACGGGCGTGACATGTTGTCACGGGCGTGACTTGGGGCGTGACTTGACAAAAATTGCCAAAATCTGCAAAAACAAAAATAAAACTAAGTTAGTAAGGAAAATAATAAAACAAGCAATTTATTCATTAATTTACATAGAAAATTTACAATATTAATTAAAATTATACTAATAATCATACTAAAATACGTATATTTTATTACTTATCATGTGTGCTGTCCAAGTGAAGATCAAAAGCATTCTCTTCAAGTATAAGAAGCCGATATTCATCCAGCTAAAGAAAGTTCTCGTATCATCTCTTTGTTTCTCTGTAAGGCCTGAGGGCCTGAGCTATAGGATCTATTGTAGATATGAGATTTGTAGGAATTGAGAGCCTGAGTGTAGGGCTTGAGGGCTTGAGATTTGTAGGGCTTTAGGGCCTGAGTGTAGGGCTTGAGGGCCTGAGTTTGTAAGGCTTACAGGCCTGAGTATGTGGTAGAGTTTGCCGACCCTTGCACACGGCTAGAAAGATGTTAAGGGAGAGTGGACTACTCAAGACACCTTGTCTTGAGGAACCACTATACATCTGTTGGTTTTGTGTGTGGTGTTTCTGTGATTGCTTGGTGCTCTGTGATTAAATAGCTTAAGCACTTGTGCACAAAATTCTACAATAGGCATATCACCTAATCCCCCCCTTTTAGTGATAGTTCCATAACTAACACCTGGAAACTTCTCCGAGAATATATCTGCAAAATCCCACACTAGAGGAATGCTTGAAACATGATCCTTGGCCTCGATCATCTTGGACAGCACCTGAGATAATTCGTCTCCCTGCAGGTGGGCCTTGACGGCCTGAATAGATGATAATAAAAGATGGGATGTGGGTCCAATACCTTCGATCACTAATTCAGAGTCTTCATGCCTCAGTACAATTTTCCTTGTAGGGTAGTCAATCTTAGCATGGTTCCAATGCATCCAGTTCATGCCCAAGATAAGATCAAAAATCTTTCATCTTCAAAAGTGTCGTTGGTGCTTCGAATAGTTTTCCTCCAATCTCTACATTCATGTTGCACATGGCGCGCATTACTATCTCCGACCCGTCTGGAAGTCGCACCTCCCTATGGATGCCTTCGAAGTGTTACACTTGATCCATATCGTCTACGAATTCCTTTGAGATGAATGAGTGCGAGGTACCAGTATCGAACAAGGTATATGCGGGCCTGCCGCAGACAAGTATTATACCTGGGTAATTTTTTTGTTGTTGTTTGGTTCACAAGTTAAAGTAAAACAAAGATTTGCAAGGAACTAAGTAATTATAAGGAAAACACTAATGCACCTGTGATGACCCTCGCCGGGTTCTGGGGCTGAGCCAGGTCCAAGGCATACATCTGGTCTCTGTCCTGCCTACAATTTCCACCATGGAATCCACGACCTCGTCCACATCCTCGGCCCCCAAAATGTTGGGCTTGTGGGGCAGCCTGTGGTGCTGGTGGTACATTCCTCAAAGGGCAGTTCCTCTGAATGTGTCCCAGCTGGTGGCACCGGTAGCACTCCTATGGGGGAGGTGGCCCATCTCCTATCCTTGGCACCTCGTACATCTGTAGAGGCTGAGAAGCCAACACTACCAACTCCCTCTGCTCCTGCCTCTCCTCCTGGAGGGGTCGGTCCTCCGTTCTCCTTTCCCCGATATAATGTCCCATCTACTGGTCTCTCCTGCCACCCATACTCTGGTCCCCTGTCGGTCTCTTCCTTCCTCGAACAGTGTGCTGGTCTGCCTCCAGCTTCTTGTCCATCTCCAAGATCCTGGCCAGGCTACCGTCAGAAATGAGGAGGAGGGCCTATCTCAAGTTATCACGGAGGCCCTTATAGAACCTCTTTGCGTATTCCGCGGCGTCCAACTGGTAAAAGTCCACAAACCGGGCCATGTGGGTAAACTCCCGGTGGTACTCAAGAAGTTTCCTGCTTCCTTGCCTCAACTGTAAGAATCTGTCCTCCAACTCATCTCTCGCAGACTACAGTACGAAATGCTCCAGCAGCGCTGCCCTGAACTCATCCCATGAAATGTCTGCAACCTCCAATTCAGCAATAGTGGTGTCCAATAATGACTTCCAACATCTCTTCGTATGTGATTCCAAACACTCCTCAGTCCGAATAGCTGACTCCGTCCTGAGGTAAGATGGGGGAGAAAGACCACGAAAGGAGCTCAGCCAGTTGGCCCCGGGAATTGGCTGAGGAGCCGGAGCCTGCTGTGCCTTGAATGCCTCTAGAATGGCAGTCAACGTCTGTCCTGTCTATGTCTGCTGGAATGGAGTAGGAGCCAGTGGTGGTGGAATGATGTTTGGAGTCGGAGGCACTCCATGCTGCTAGGGTTCATCGTAGGCTACAAACAAAAATTTGTCACTCGTAAGGAGATTTGGCTAAAAGATTCAGCTAAAAGTGAACTTTTTCATGTGATTCCCCATAGGGGCACACCATTGCTTCTGCTGCTAGATTGTCCTCAAACTAAGCTCGCGCGGGGTGGCACAAGGTTTGTGGACTTCTTTTCTTTGGATCGAGGTTTCGCTCTGATACCAGTTTGTAAGACCCAATTTTTTTTGCAAAACTGGGTCTTATGCCCAGAACCGCCGCTTTACGATGACACCAACACTCGGGAAGGTTGCCACTACAAAACACCGATCCTGCCGGCAATATCGATCATAGAAGAAGAAAAGTACAAATGAACAAATAAAGGTCCAAGTCCACATCACATAATATATAATATCATAAAAATAGGTGTCCACAGATAATAACTGAATAAAAGGGTAATAATCAGAAGGGCTCCTGCCCAGTAGATCATATCCTCACTATAAGATCTCTCACGGAAGCAAACTACTAATAACCACTCACTGATCCTAAGACTGGTGCTCCTGTGCTAGACTGGCCCGCCTCCATATGCACCGGCCTCTGGTGGTGCTGCGTCTCCTCGATCCTCTAAAATGATATGGTCCACCGACTGTTAGTCAAAGGCTAAGCCTCATTTCCCCACCCCTCCCCTAGTGGCTCCTAGGCACCGTGTGGGAGGGATGAAGTGGAAGGACAATAAGGGGTATAAATCATAGCAGATGACATGACCTAGCTAGAGGAATATCTACCACTACATAGGTGTGTATATATATAGAACAATAAGTAAAGCATGGTAAAGAACATGTAAAGAAGGCTAAATGAGTAAAGTACAAACTACAGCTAGCCACCACAAATAAAGTAAAGTGAAGTAAGTAAGAAAGGTAACCTTGATTTATAGGAAATGCCATATAGACCTATAGACCAAGTGGTTGTTTAGCAAGGCATATCGTATAAAAGGTTCCATACTAATTTATATGACAGGGGTAAGGGTTGAAATGCAATGCTTATGCTATGACATGCATATTAATGTTATGTTCACGCAAGTGCAACACACGCACCCGACTTTATGCGCGCAGACCTTCAGTTCCCCCTTTTGGAGTTAACTAAACTCTCAGGTACCTCCCATAGTGGCGAGCAGATGCAGTGGGTTGGGCCTCACCCACCTCTAGGTTGGTAGTCGCACTACCTAACCTAGACCATTCGTACGCCTCAACGTGAAGAACACAACCGTGGAGCGCCTGCGTGCTCTTGCTGGCTAGTCCACCAGACTTTCCTTAGCTAAGTGATAACCACACTTGCCGAGTCAAAGTATCGACGTCGGTGCAAACAATCATCCAATACGAAAGGCCCACCACCTTTATGCACATACATATATGATTACTATATATCTCCGAGCCATAGGCTCCCTGGGCTAACCTGCCCATCACAATAACCTTCCGAGTCACCGGCTCGCCGGACTACCCCATCCGTACCTACAACCACAGAGCCTACTGTTCGTAAGAACAAACCAACTAACCACCCGTAACAACGGGATGTTGGTGAGTGTATTATTAAGTTAAACTTGCATAACAATTTATTCCTACAATTTTGGGTTAACCATGGACTTTCCGAGGACAACCCTATGAGGGGCTCGCAGCGGTACTAGGAACTAAGATGGGATGAACCCTAAGGCTCCCTTTCCAAGGCACTTATTCTTATTGATGTCTACCCTTGACCAGACTATTATTAATTGTTACACTTACTAACACTAAGTGTGTTTAACTCCACTCCAAGGGAATGACGACCTCTCATCGATCCCAAGCACATCCTTGCCCCTTTACCAACCGGGCACACCCACTACTTGAACACCTGTTGGTGACCTAAAACCTCCTCAACCGGACCAGGTACACCAACTACCGCCCATTTTCAGTCTGTGGTCTATAAGTTACCTTAATTTTACAGTTTTACTATGCGCAGACCTAGTGAACTAAATGAGGTGCATAAGAAGAGGTACTTTAAATAATCATCCAACTGACCCAAGATTATTATTGGGGGTGTGTTATGACATTTTAAGACTATCTCCAAAAATTCATAATTTTCTTAAATTATTTGGCATTTATTATAATTTCTTCAAAATCAGGGAACCTATGACTTTGAACAACAAGTATGGTTTTCTGAAAAGCTATGGCCTTACTAAAATTTGTAAAACTATATATCATCAAAATAACAACCATATATGAAGTTCATAAATTTCCAGAAAGGTTTTGACCTCCAACTAAAATATTGATTAATTTAATAAAATCAAGGATTAACAAAGCAAGTACCAAGAATACTCATTCAAAAGTTACAAGAAAAATTAACAAGTGTCTATGGTTATCAGAAAAGTTCACTGCTTGAGTTCCATAATTTTCCAAATTCATTTGATTATATGAATCCTTTATTTAAATAAACAAATCCTAGATCACTTTGTGAAGGGAACCATATATAAATTCCTCCAAAAATTATACTAAAATTAACGGATAATATTCTTGCTATAAAAAGTCCTCTAACCAAGTTTCATGATTTTCCAGTGAATATTAAACCCTTAATAGATTCCCCTTATAAATAGGTCAAACAATGGACTTGTGAATGAAGTACTATATAGATCAATCTAAAATTGACAATAAAATTATCCAAGGACAATATCACTAATACAAGCTCACTACCAAAATTTCATGAACATCCAAGGTTATATAAACATGAAAATTCTTCTTATAAGAAAGTGGTCTAATTGGTTCTTAATTAATTCAGAGGGGATAAATGTGCCTAAAAATTCCAGGTAAATTATTTAGGGAATAATACCACCATATGAACCTCTCTACCAAGTTCCAAGTCAATCCAATGATATATGACCCTATGTCCTTCAATAGGTTTAATATACAACCTTAGAGTTTTAACTAGTGTTCTAGGGCACATCCACCCCAAACCACCCCAAACCACTTGTGAGGGTGTTTTATGTGACAATAAATCAGTGGCCAAGGTTTCACAACATTTCGATGAGGGTTGACCCCTCAAATCCACCAAGTGCACTTTTGACCTAATATCCCCTAGTTTGACCAAATTTGAGTTAATTACCTAACCAATGCAATCTCAAATGGGATGAAATTTTTACGAGAGTCATGTCATGACTTTAAGAACCACCCACCAAAATTTGGAAGAGTTTGGAGGTCTCTAGACCCTAAAATTAAATCATACATGATTTATTAAATGTTTCCAAAAACTTTAGGAAAATATCCTCCAAAAGTTCTCATTTTTGGATATTATGAGGGTATGGGTACAACTAGCCAATAATCCAATTTTCAAAGCATTTGAATGTCTGGATTGGTGGGGGCACTCAAATATATCTCTGGTAAACCCTATGTATAGGTTGTACCACTTTGAGTGCTGTGGTCAGATCACTGACCCAATGGGGGTGAAATTAATTGTAAAATAAACGAGACCTCAGGGGCTACAAGTTTGATGTTGAACATTTTTTCATTAGAGGGCTTTAAGTATTTTTAATAATTATTTCTATCCACGGCTTAATCTGTGACATAATGCAATTTTATTAACTCAATTAATATAATCAAGCCTGCATGAATCTTGGCGCAGAATGGAGAACATCGGGTTGTCTCCCTCCTCTAGCCAACGAACCCAATTGACTGCACCTGGGCCACCTTCTACCCCATTTACCCAGCCACCTGAGCGCCGCCCCGGCCGGCCAATACCACCACCACCTTCGTTGAGGTGGTGGCCGACGATTAGGGGTGGTTGGCCGGCCGGAGGTGGCCAAAACATGGGATTTTGGTTAAAATAAAAAGCTTGAATCTCAAGCTTTCGATGAGCCAGATCCACGACCAATTGGCCCCAAACCGAGCCACCAACGATGTCAGATCTATCCACTAGAATAAAGAGGTGAGGGAAGACTTGAGTGGTGGCATGTAGCCGTGCCGATCGCTGGCCCGCCATTGTAGGTCGTGAGCTCTTGGGTGCCATGTCAATTCCTGTCCTGAGGGCTCGATTCGTTCTGGAGAAGTGAGGAAACTCCTCCTCTTCATCCACTGGTGGTGTTATAAGGTTCAATTGGGGGAGGGGAGGAGCCAAATCATCAATTGCCATTAATGGCCTTGAATGGAGAATTTTGGCTTGGCTTGGGGGAGATGAATTGGGCCTCAATCTGACCGGGGAAAGGCTACAAACTTGTCCTCTCCCCAAGAGGATATGAATGGGGCCATTAATGGGGTGATTGAAGGTTTCTTCTTCCTCCCCATTAATTTCCCCTTTTTCTCTCTTCCAATTTGGGGGTTTCTCTCTCCTGGTCAAATTTCTTGAAATTAAATGGCAAATAAAGTAACTCTCCACCCCATGAGATATTGGGCCACCTCAATTGGACCTAACCCAAGTGGATTGGGCTTGATTAGGTCAAAATATGGCATTTTGACCTAAAATTAGGGTTGAGTTGACTTTGGTCAATTTGACCATTTGGGTTGATCCCAATTGGTGGTTAGTGACCCATGGGCCTCCCCTAAGGGTTACGACGGTCTAGGTAGGGCTAATTTGGCAAGGTGGAGGCCAATTGACCCTCAATTGGATACTTTGACCAAATTAGGGCTAGAGTTGACTTGGATCAAATTGGCCAAATTAGTGGCCCATGATGGCGCTTTTAGGTCCATTGGATCGCCAATATCATTATGCGGGTAGGGGCAAGGTCAATTTGGCAAGGTGTGGGTCAATTTAACCTAATCAGGCTATTTTGGCCCCTTTTAGGTGACTTTGGTCAACTTTACCACTTTGGTTGACTCCATTGGGTCCTTAGTGCTCTAAGGGACCACTTACTGGGTTAGATATACTATGGTGGGGTCAAGAGGTCAAGGTGAGGCCCTAAAGTCCAACCCTAGGCTTGGTAACTGGAAATTGCTATCTCTAGACCATGGTGATCTTCACCTTCAAGCCTAAGCTCTTATGATCTCTTTGTGCTTCCTAGGGTTTTGTCATGACCTAGTCATGACAAAACCATCCTAGGGGTCTAGTTGTTTGAAGGATGTTTTGTAACATCCCCCAAACAACTAGACCCCCAAGTTGGTTTTGTCATGACTAGGTCATGACAAAACCATAGGAAGAGCTCGACCATGAGAACTTAGGTGAGAAGGAGAAAACCCAAGTGGTCTGCAAATAGCAATTTTCAGATACCAAACCTAGGGTTGGACTTTAGGGACTCATCTTGAACCTTGACCCCACCATAAAGCCCCTAACCCACTAGGGGCCTCCTTGGAGCATCAGGGACCCATTGGGGTCAACAAAAGGGGTCAAGTTGACTAAAGTCAACCCTAACCTTAAATTGGTCAAACAAGCTCAATTGGGGCCAATTGGCCTGCACCATGCCAAATTGACCATGCCCCTACCCTCATAGGGTCACTAGGGACCTAATGGACCAAAACGCCCCATCATGGGACCTCAAAATTGGTCAATTTACCCTAAGTCAACCTTAGCCCTAATTTTGGTCAAAGTGCCCTATAAAGGGGAAATTCACCCTCACCTTGCCAAATTGACTCCCCCCAGACTTTCCTAACCCTTAAGGGAGGCCATTGGAGCCTAAGACACCCATTGGCGTCAACCCAATTGGTCAATTTGACCAAAGTCAACCTTGTACTAAATTAGGTCAAAATAACCCAATTTCCCCAAATTAAACCCAATACACTTGAGCTAGACCCAAATGGTGTGGTCCACCACCTCATGGGGATTGAATGATGCTGAGTTGGACATCCAATTTGAAGAGAGTCGGCCAGGAGGGAAAATGGAGGTTTTCCCCAATTTGGAGAGAGGGGAAGAACATTCTTGGTGTTTGAATGCATTTGATCCTTCAATCTCCCCCAGTTGATGAGCATTCACCTCCCCCCTTCAGTTACAAACCAATTTCTGGAGTTTCTATGGCCAGGAGAGTTGAATTAGGGGAGAAATAGGGATGGACGAAAGCTCCACTAATGGCCATTAATGGCAATTGATGCCAAGGCTCCTCCCCTCCCCCAATCGATCTCTTTAACACCCTCAGGGATCAGAGAGGAGTGAAACACCCCTCTCCCCCAAAGAAATCGAGCACCAGAAGCTAGGATCGACATGGCGCCAAAAGCTCCACCTCCGGCCATAGCAACTCACCGGAATACGCGCCACCAAGCCCCCACACAGGTCCGCTCTGCCTCCTCTCCCTTAGTGCTAGATCTTGTCATAATTTGGGGCTTGATCCGAGCTCAATTGGGCTCGGGTCGTGCTTCCGAAAGGGCTCGATTCGGGCTCTCTTTACCCTCCTCTAAACCCCGACTCCGACCACCTTTGGACGGCCAACCACCCCCTATCGCCGGCCACCACCTCAATGGAGGTGGTGGTGGCATTGGCCGACCGGGAAGAGGCTTTGAATCCCTGCAGGCGCTTCGTGGAGAACTTCTCACGATCACGTTGCCTCTTATGACGCTGACACGGAAGATGCAGAAGTTTATTTGGACGCCCGAGTATGCGCAGGCTTTCGAGGAGTTGAAGCGACGGCTTACCACGACTCCGATCTTATGTTTGCCTTGCGGCACGGAAGGCTACGAGATCTACACCGACGCTTCTGGGAGCGGCCTTGGATGTGTTCTGCAGCAACATGGCAAGGTAATAGCGTACAGCTCTCGCCAGCTGAAGGTGCACGAGCGGAACTATCCGGTCCACGACTTGGAGTTGGCGGCCGTGATATTTGCCCTGAAGATTTGGCGGCATTATGTGTATGGCTTGAAGATCGACATCTTCACGGACCATAAGAGCCTGAAGTACCTTCTGACGCAGAAGGGGCTGAATATGCGGCAGCACAGGTGGATGGAGTTCCTTTGGGACTACACCTTCGAGATCCACTATACTCCCGGGAAGGGGAATGTTGTCGCAGATACGCTCAGTCGCAGGGCTCCAGCGCAGGCCAACTGGATTCAGATGCATGATGAGCACCTGATACGTGACCTGGAGGCCTTGGGTATTTCTTGCGTGGAGAAGCGGAGCAGTGCCAGTGCCTGTTTGAGTTGGACTGAGGTGCAGTACGACCTCGCAGATAGAGTCCGCAAGGCTTTGGAACTCGATCCGAGTTTAAAGCGCTACGCAGAGGAGGCTGGTGGTGGGCCGGATGCCCAGTTTCAGGTGCGTGACGGGTTGCTGTGGAGAGGCGACCGATTGTGGGTCCCCAAGGTGGGTGAGATGCGCAATGAGTTGATGTACGAGGCGCATCGTACCAGGTATTCAGTTCATCCGGGGAGCACGGAGATGTACAAGGACATGAAGGTCCTTTTCTGATGGCCAGGTATGAAGAGGGACATCGCTCACTACGTGGCCAAGTGCCACACTTGTGCGCTAGTGAAGGCGGAATGTCAGAAGCCCGGTGGCTTTTTGAAGTCATTACCGGTTCCAGAGTGGAAATTCGATAACGTTTCCATGGATTTCGTGCATGGGCTGCCGAGATCGCAGCGCGGGAACGATGCCATCTGGGTAGTCGTGGACCGGCTGGCGAATGTGGCGCACTTTATCCCCAACCAGAGGGATGACTCGGTGGAGAAGTTGGCGAAGCTGTATGTTGATACAATAGTATGATTGCACGGTGTGCCCCGTAACATCGTCAGTGATCGAGATGGACGCTTTAATTCGAGCGACTGGAGGCTAGTCAACCGTCTATTGGGTACGAAGCTGCAGTTTAGCACGACCTTTCATCCTCAGACGGATGGCCAAACTGAGCGTACCAATAGGACGATGGAGGACATGCTCCGGATGTGCATCCTGGATTTCGGCAAGGGGTGAGAAGATCACCTCTTTCTTGTTGAGTTTGCGTACAACAACAGCTACCAAGCGAGTATTCAGATGGCGCCTTTCGAGGCCCTCTATGGCAGGAAGTGCCGCACTCCCTTAGCTTGGGTGGAAACGGGCGAGACAAAGCTCTTCAAGAGGAAAGACGTCGAAGAGGCGACTTCGACGGTGCGTTTGATCCGGGAGAGGCTTTTGGTTGCGCAGGATAGGCAGGTGAAGTACTATAATGCGAAGCACCGCGACGTCCAGTTCGCCATTGGCGATTGGGTATACTTGAAGATAAAGCTTTTCAAAGGAATGTCGAGGATCCGACGCTTGAAGAAGCTGAGTCCGAGGTATGTAGGGCCATTCGAGATCACCGAGCGCATCGGCCAAGCAGCTTACCGACTTGCTTTGTCGACGGAGCTGAGTGGGCAGCATGATGTCTTCCATATCTCTATGTTGAGTAAGGCGGTGCGAGAGCCCGAATCTGTGTTGGAGGCCGTTAGTGTGCCCGTGGAGAGTATCCTAACTACCAAGGTGACTCCGATTTGCATTATTGATGCTGATATTCGGCAGTTGCGGAGAAAGGCCATCAAAATGGTGAAAGTCTGTTGGGACAACTGTGGCCATGAGGAGCTCTCTTGGGAGCCAGAAGAGATCATGCGTGAGGAGTACCCTGATTTGTTTACTCAGGTATGAAGAATTTCATTTCGTTGTTTGTGCTTTAAATTTCGGGATGAAATTTCTTTAAGGGGGAGAGATTTGTAACGCCCTGAATCTATTCTATTCGATTTCGGTGTGCGTTTAGAGGAGTGGTCTGTGGATAGTGATTTTGGCTAGGTTTTTAATAAAACCTAAATCCTACCCCCCTTAACCCTAAGCAGCCGACCCCCCCCCCCCCTCCCGATATCTCCCTCTCGCTCTCATTTCGCGTGGAGCAGCCGCACCCCCTCCCGATCTCCTTCTCCCCCGTCGCCCCTCTCTCTCCTTCCCTCCCGATCGCTCCTCCTCCCTCACTCGCCGTCGGCCTGGAGCAAGGGCAAAGGCCCCCCTCCTCTCCCTCTTTCCCGTCGGCAAGAAGGAGCCCCCTCCTCTTCCTCTTTCCCGTTGGCAAGAAGTATCCTCCCCGATCTTCTCCCTCTCTCTCTCGTCGACCTGAAGGAGAACCCGAGCCCTACCTCCCTCTCCTCTCTTCCCCGTCGACCAAGAGCAAGGGTAGAAATCTTTGCGGGCTTTTGTGGTGGTTTAGGGTTCCAAATCTTCGATTGGAGGCTGGATCCGTGTAGGAGCAGCCGCTACGGTTGTGCTCCGTCATGTTCGTGCGTGGACAGCCGTTACGTTCGTTAGCCGTCAAATCCGGGAGCGTCCCCATGGTTCAGAAGCGCACTTTAAGGGTAACGATCTCTTCTACCCTCATTTGGACGTGTCCTAGTCCTTTTCCGTGCATCGTTGAGGCCCCTACCCAAAAGGGTGAGGTCGTGGCCTCCGACGGGTCGATTCGTGTTATCCCCGTCAAATCTTGCATACATGTAGAGTCCATGCATAAAATGGGCGTAGGCGCGCTGTGTGAAGCCCATCCGGGATGGTTCGTCCGGATGGTGATGCTTTTGATATTGTGCGTGCCGGGGGGAAAGCTCCGTGTTGTTATACTGCTTCGTTGGACTAGAGGGTGCTACTGCATGCGCAGCAACGCCTGGGGGTGTGCCCCCGGGAGCACCCGAAGTTAGAAACAGAAATGGAGTTTCTGTTCACTACCGCTGGCGTTAGCGTTATCGCCGGGCGGTAGCGCCCAGACTTGGTTCTGGTGATTTTGTGCGTTCTGAGGCAGTGGGAGTGCTACTGCATGTGCTGCAATGCTTGGGGGTGTGCCCCGGGAAGCACCCACAGCTAGAAGCCAAAATGGGGTTTCTGTGCGCTATCGCCAGGCGTTAGCGTTAACGCCGGCGATAGCTCCCAGACTGAGTTCTGGTGATGTTGTTGTGCCCACCTGTTGAGAGGACCTGAGGCCTGTGTGCCCGACCTGTGAGGGTGTCCTGGTGGATGACTTAGCGGCCCATAGAGCCGGCTAATTGAGAATACCTGGGCTGAGGGAATGCCATACCCGCTCTTCGTGTTGTACAACGAGAGCTGTGAACAACGGGCATTTGGCGAACCTGAAACCGCACCATCGCAACACCTGATTAGTAAGCCTCGTACAGCATGTCGGGAAGCAATGGGAAAGAGTCTTCGGACTACGGGATGTTCACAATTAAAGTACTGGAGAGCCCTGGTATTCGGGCCACCGACTTTAGCCTCGAAGGGCAAAGCCATCAAGAATGGATGGTGGTGGAAGGCAGAGTACACCAAAGAGTGCCTGAGAGCACAAGACGTGGAGGCCATTCCCACGTTTGTGATTGCTGCATATGTATGAACTGTTGTGGGCTTTGCTAGTCGCACTCTTATGTATATATATATATATATATATATATATATATATATATGCTGCTGAGGTTGTTTTGCAGGGATGGTTAGAACTGCCACCCCCTCGAAGGGGTGGGGTCGTTATAATTTGGTCAGCTTTAGCTGACCGTTGCCCTGTTTTGCCACCGTTTTGGTGGGCTTGTTGTACAGGTGCTGGACCGAGCGGGAACATAGCGGGCTCATAGCGGGCTGAAGCCCTTGTGCTGCTGCGGCCCTTGAAGGCCTTTTGATGTTCTTTTGCTTTTCATGTATGGCCGGCCTGCGCGCTGATGTTGGTAAATTGTAAGGCCGTCGTGCCTAAATTTTGTTGTATAAAACATTTCATTCCAAGTAATAGAAGTGGACATACCCGGGTTCGGGTTTTGTGGTTTATATTTCTTGTCTCTCTCTTTTGCTTCTGCATAGAATGCTCTGAGTTAGGTTCGTTGTTTAGGGTCATTCGATATTTCAATTAAGTGGCATTCCCGTTTGTTTTGCAGTATATGGCGTGGGGCCCCGGCCAGACCTTCTGTTATATGCTCCCGAACGGATGGGTATGTTACAATATATAAATATAAATGTCCACATTATATTAACTGAATACAAAGATAACAATAATAAGAAGAAGGGATCATGCCCAGTACATCATAACCTCATTACAAGATCACTCGCGGAAGCTAACTACTAATCACTCTCTGATCCTGTGACTGTTGCTCCTGTACTAGACTGGTCTGGCTCCGTCTGCACCGGCCTCTGGTGTTGCTGCGTCTCCTATGTAACACCTCAGTTTCCAGTGCACTGAAATTGATTAAGTCTTAAAGCTAACGCCAACGTTATCTATAACGCCAGGCGTTAGCCAAGGACTTAGTGTTTCTCGAGAAATCAAAACAAGAGATTTACACTTCTCAAAAAATCAGAAAGGCCAGTCAGCCGTTCGTCGAACGCAGCTTTCTCGTCGTTCGTCGAACGCAGTCAGTCGTTCGTCGAACGCAGCTTTCTCGCCGTTCGTCGAACGCAGGCAGCCATTCGTCGAATGCAGTTTTCTCGCCGTTCTTTGAACGCAGTCAGCCATTCGTCGAATGCAGGCTTAAGGTCATTCATCGAACGCCATTCGACGAACTCCAGGCCGTTCGTCGAACGCCGATCGTCGAATGCCGTCGGACTTTAAGCGGCTGTGGATAAACTCAGCCACCGCCTTAAGGGATAACGCCCGGCGTTAAGTGCTAACGCCGACGTTAGCTAAGAAAATATAAAAGACAGCCAAATTCAGTTTCCCTTCTCATTTTCTGATTCCAAGCTCATTCCAAAGGCAGTGACCGCGGGATTTCTGAAGGAAGGAGGTCTTTTTGGGCTAGTATTTTGCTTGTGTTAAGAGCAAATCTGTAACGCCCCTGATTTTTGTCAATTACTTTACGTACCCGTTGTGACGTAATTTTGGCGTAAGGGCATTACGTCAGCTCTTTTGGTAGTGTTTCGAGCCTTAGCTTAGTTGGAGCTCGTGATTCAGATCGAGCGTGCGAGTTTTCGCGTCGTTTCGAGTTAGGGTGAAGGTTTTGAGTAATTATCAAGATTTTAGCTTCGGGAGGCTTTATCCGGAGTTTGTCTCGTCGGAATGGAATTCTGACTTCGCCGTTGGATTCGTAGCGCCGTTTTTCAGCTAGGGTGCGAATTTCATAGAAATCCGAGGTGTTTTGGTCGCCCTCGCAGTTTAAGTAAATTGGGGAATTAATTAATTATTTAAATAATAAATTTAGGATTATATATAAGCCTAAAGCCTTCCCCTTTCCCTATTCATCCTCTTCCTCGATCAAAAGCAGCCGCCGAGGGTTAGGGCGAGAGCGGAGCTTCGTGGAGCCTTCAACCGGCGATTCCTAGGGCTGTAGTGGTCGGAATCGAGTTTGGTTTGAAGATTTGGAAAGCTCTCGGCGAGATCTTCGTTCTAGCGGTAAGCCTTTCTCGTTTCGTGGAGTTTTGGGAGTTTTGGTGGTGACCTAACCCCTCCTTTTGATCCGAAAAGTTTCAGGAATCTGTGCTCGTGTGTTTCCCTAGCCGATCCATAGCTTTCAGAGCGGAGATCTTCGAGTTTGCGAGGTTTAAGGCAAGTGGTTTCTTCCTCTTTCTCTCTTGATCCTTTTAACGGTTGGTTTGCCCATTTTGAGCTCTTGTCATGCTAATTAGCAAGAGTTTTGTGTGTTTGGTGTAGTAACTTATGATCTAGAACCTCCCCTTGATTTCCTCCTCCTCAATCTTACCCTAGTATCTAGTTTTTCCCTGGAGAAAATCCGTGGTCGATACAATTCCCTTGTTCTTGCTGTAGCTCGAGAGCAGCTTTGGATGTCTCGAGACATGGCTGATGTCTCGAGACATGATTGTCTCTGCCCTTTGGATGTCTCGAGACATGGCTGATGTCTCGAGACATGACTGTCTCTGCCCTTTGGATGTCTCGAGACATGGCTGATGTCTCGAGACATGACTGTCTCTGCCCTTTGGATGTCTCGAGACATGGCTGATGTCTCGAGACATGACTGTCTCTGCCCTTTGGATGTCTCGAGACATGACTGATGTCTCGAGACATGACTGTCTCTGCTCCTAAGACCCCGCCAGGGGCGCGGCCCCTTGGAACCCCGCCAGGTGTGCATGTGATTTCGTTTCGATTTCCATGTTTTAATCTTTTGTCCTCTCTAGTGCACCAAGATGATTGCCAGTGTCCCTTCGGTGCTCCTGATCTTTGAACCCTCTTGTTTGTATTCTCTTACTTGTTGTGGTCTGTTAACATTTGAGTTACTCTTATGATTCATATTGATCGAGGTGTACTTTGCCTTGACCCTATTTTCTTAGGGCCTTCCAATGATTATCCTTTCGGGCTGCGTCCCGTGTTTAAATAAAATTTAAGTAATAAGAACTACTGTCTTTAGCCCTTCACAGTAGTTGTGTTTGGGGGACAGTGGGGGAAATGTTATAGCCTTGCACGGTAGTCGTGTTTGGGTGGTTGGATCTAGTGGTACCCCCACCTGCTTTTGGGCTTGGGGTAGCGGAGGTAGTTAACCGCTCCCGTATAATTTGAGCTGATCAGTCTCTTTAATTGATGAAACTAAATAAATGAACATGTTTGTTCCTCTTTTGGTATATAGTGCACTTGATGCTGATTGGTTCTTTGTTTGGAGCTCTCTTTCGGTAAATTTGGCTTGGGTTGGTACCCCTTATGCCTTGCTTGTTTTTCTGCTAGTTTTCTGCCACTTGTAATTCCTTGTTGAGGCGTTCTTTGTTTTATTGAATGCCTCAGGTTCAGAGCCGTAACGGCTAGTGGTGTAGCCTGAAGTTCAGAGTTTTGGTAGCTGTTCACCCCGCTGCTGCGAGGTAGTTGTTGTAGTCAGCTTTCTTCTTGTTCAGACATACTAGTTTAGGCCAATGGGTTAGTGTCAAATTGTTGGCGCCCATTGTGCCTCTTTTGGTACTTTATAGTTTATTTGCCAGTTTTATGCCACTACTTTATGATCTGATACATCTTAATCTCTGGGGATGATTTATGTCTAGGTGCATTATAGTTATAAAATGACTTTCTTCATCTCCATATCACATCATTTTAACTGCAAAACCCTTATATTTAAAGTGACCTAAAGGTATTTTCTACACTTATACTACGCCTAGACATGAGCATATCATTTACCTTATGTCCTATCATCACGTGCATATAGGACCTTAAAATGAGTCAAATCAAGTATTTTCCGCTGCAAATATAATATATTTTTTCTTGGTGGACTAGTTGATCCACGAGCTGAGAGACACAGTTCTTCCCCTAAAACTCTAATAAATGGTTCCCAAATGATAAATTTCCATGTGATCATGTTTTGAATTAATAAGTAAGAGGTTTCCGCCTGAGCGTCTGCAGTTGTCTCCTGCATGACGTGGCATCATGACGCGTATTTTCTCTTACTCTGATATTCTTAAATTCGGAGAAAATGCGGGTTGTGACAGTTGGTATCAGAGCCAGGTTGTTCGACAAGTTGGTCAAGCAACAAATTCTGATATAGTTTAGTAGTTTTTTTTTGGTTTCATTGCATACACACACCGATGTGTCATCAGTACGTCTTGGCCGAAGCATGAACACTACACTCATAGCATGATAAGAAGTATACGGGGCATATTATGTAGTATGGGATGCATAATATGTGTTTGTATATGGATCCACCATAGGTTGCAACATGTGACGGTTATGTAGTATGGGATGCATAACCATCATCACATGGATGCCCATTAGCACGTTTTCTCTTTCGTTACATGCAATATTATGTAGTATGGGATGCATAATATTACATGTGTACGCCGCTCATAACATGCATTAAGGCCTTTATTAGAATGCATAGCACAACATACTTTACATATCATTGCATAAGCACACGTGCGAAGTGAAAGACTTATATGATGACACACGTACACACATGATTTCAAAACGAATAGAAAATTCATGCATTCATGCCCCTTGCACATGAGTCAAGTGGGACGATGTAGTATCGTTCCTGAATTTAGCATATCATCATGAAAATATCCCAGAGAAAGGTAGTGGAAATGGCAAGTAACTGTACATGTATGTTCTGAAACAAGCAGTGTAGTTCTAGTGTAAGGTTAAGTTTTAATTAGAGGTTTATGCGTATTAGCAGAGATGTCTCGGAGGCGTGTTGCGACTAGGTCGACTCCCCAGTCGGAGGGCGAGTCTTCGGGTGCGCAGAGTGAAGCCTTGATTGAGAGTCTGCGCCAGAGCAATGAGACTCTGGCTAGGCAGATGGTTGCGATGCAGTCGCAGGTTGAGGCGTTGTTGGCTGCCGGTGCTAGGCAGCAACCTGTTGTGCAGGCCCCAGTAGTAGGACAGACTGTACCTACTCCTCCTGCTCCCTTGGTACCCCCAGTAGCGATACCACCGGAAATGAATTTTATTTCGCATTTTCAAAGGTTGGGACCTCCTACGTTTGACGGAAGAGCAGATTTCATGGCATTAGATGACTAGTTTGTTGCCATTGAGGAGATGTTTTCGTACTCAGGAATCTCTGCAGACCAAAAGGTGATGGTCGCCGATTACCAACTGAAAGGACTTGCTAAGAGCTGGTGGATTAGGGAGAGGGAAAATCTCGTGGGTGGATGTTCGTGGGAGTCGTTCAAGGCGATGGTGTTAAAGAAATTCTTGCCGTCGGTCGAGCAAGACCGTTTAATGAATAATTTTCTCCACCTGAAGCAAAGACAACTCACGGTTAGTGAGTATGAGATCGAGTTCAGTAAGTTGAGCAGATTTGCTCCAGATTTAGTGGCTTCTGAGGCTGGAAGAATGAAGCGATTTCTTGGAGGTCTTCGTAGCGATATTCAGCAGTTGGCGAGTGCTTATAAATCTGAAAGTTATGCTGAAGTGGTAGAAGCAGCACTGAAAGTCGAGGCTATCGACAATGCCAAGAATCGGGGTGCTCTAATGAAAAAGGACAAGAGGAAAGTCGAAGAGGGAGAGACCCCCAAGGTATCTAGCTCGGCTCCAAAGAAAAGGAGTGGAGAGGTGTGTAGCTTCTGTGGCCGCCCCGGCCATCCAGTTGAGAAATGTTTCAAGAGGAAGGGAGCTCAGAAGCAGCAGCAAGTGCTAGCAATCCAGGGTGCTCCAAAGGGTGAGGTGCTCTGCCAGTTGTGCAAGCAGAAAGGGCATGATGTGGCCCAGTGTTGGACCAAAGATAAAGTCTGCTTCCAGTGCAAGCAGAAGGGGCACATGAAGTTCCAATGCCCGCTGATCCAACCCCCGTTGCAGCCTGTTCCGCTTCAAACCTTGCCGCCGCCGCAGCATCAGGATAAAGGAAGAGGAAAGCTGAACGTGTTAACCCAGGAGCAAGCGCAGTCTTCGACCCAAGTGATCGCAGGTTAGACCTTAAGACATCTTTTTAGTCTTGTTTCCTTTTTAGTTCGCTGTATTAGACTAGTTTCTCTTCGCGCTTATAGGAAGATTTAAGGTAAAGAATTGTTGGGCGCGTGTTCTGTTCGATTCGGGTGCTACCCATTCGTTCGTAGCAAGGGCTTTCGTTGAGCGTCACCGTTTGACCCCTGAGCTGGGCAACGATTCGTTCCTCATTAAGTTCCCTTCTGGTGATCTGGTGGCCTCGAACCAGTGCGTCCGAAGTTTCCCCGTTCTTTTAGGAGATTTCTTGGCTGTTGCTGATCTCAAAGTGTTGGACTTAGAAGACTTTGACGTAATATTGGGTATGGACTGGTTGTCCAGCTATGATGCGGTCATCCGATGCAAGGAAAAGCGTCTGGACTTCGTGATGGACAACGGTCAACCCATGAGCATTTTTGGTTCTCCGTACCAGAGTTCTTCGATAATTTCTGCGGTATGTGCTCGGAAACTGTTAATTTCCGGATGTTTGGCCTACCTTGTTTCTGTAGTAGAAGCTGTTGGTGGTTCGCCGTGTATCGAGGATATTCTGGTGGTGCGAGAGTTTCGCGATGTCTTCCCTGCTAATCTCCCTGGTCTCCCGCCCGTTAGAGATGTGGAGTTCATTATTGATCTTGAGCCTGGTACTCGTCCTATTGCTAAGGCACCGTACCGTATGGCCCCGCGTGAGTTAGAAGAGTTGTGAACTCAGTTAGATGAGTTGTTGCATTATGGTTTTATCAGACCTAGTTCTTCTCCCTGGGGTGCTCCGATTTTGTTCGTGAAAAAGAAGGACGGTTCTATGAGGTTGTGCATAAATTATAGAGAATTAAACAAAGTGACCATCAAGAACAGGTATCCGTTGCCAAGGATTGATGATCTGTTCGATCAGTTGCGTGGTAGCATGGTGTTTTCAAAGATTGACCTTCGGTCGGGTTACCATCAGTTGAGGATCCGTGAGTCGGACGTTCCCCGGACTGCCTTTCGTTCCCGGTATGGTCATTTTGAGTTTCTAGTCATGTCATTTGGTTTGACAAATGCACCCTCTGCATTTATGGACATGATGAACCGCGTGTTCAAGGATTTTCTGGACCATTTTGTGGTGGTATTCATAGATGATGTGCTGGTTTATTCTAGAAGTGCTGAGGAGCATGCTACGCATTTGCGCTTAGTATTGTCCAATCTTAGAGAGCTCAAGTTGTATGCGAAGCTGAGCAAGTGTGAGTTCTGGCTTCCTCAGGTATCTTTTCTGGGTCATGTGGTGAACAAAGATGGAATTACGGTAGACCCCGCTAAAATTTCTGCCGTATTGGATTGGAAGACGCCTTCGACCCCTAAGGAGATAAGGAGTTTCTTAGGGTTGGCCGGGTACTACAGGAGATTTGTCCAAGGATTTTCAGTGCTGTCCGCACCCTTGACTAAGCTTACCCAGAAGAATACTGCTTTTGTTTGGAGCGATAAGTGCGAAGAGGCCTTTCAGGAATTGAAGAGGCGTTTGTGTAGTGCTCCGGTGTTAGCCTTGCCGATCGAAGGGGTCGAGTATGCAGTTTATGTAGACGCATCTCACATTGGACTGGGTTGTGTGTTGATGCAAGAAGGGAAGGTGATTGCTTATGGGTTTAGACAATTGAAAGTTCATGAAAAGAATTACCCTACGCATGACTTAGAATTCGCCACAGTAATCTATGCTTTGAAGCTTTGGAGACACCTGTTATATGGAGTGTCATGCAAGATTTTCACGGATCCAAGTTGAGAACTTGTCGATAAATTGCCGAGAGTTGATGTCACCTTGTGATGAATGCTTCTGTGCGGTGCTTAGACGCACCTGTGATATATATATATATATACTGTTGTTGCTTGCCTGCAGGGAAGGAGCACTGCCGCCCCGAGCATGGGGTGGGGTCGTTATAAATCTGGGTCAGCTAAAGCTGACCGGTTACTTGTTTTCCCACCGCTTGGTGGATTTGTTTGTACAGGCCCTGGCGAGACTAGCGGGAAATAACGGGCTGAAGCCCCTGCTGCTGTGCTGTACTGGCCCTCGAAGGCCAAAGCTTTTGTTTACTGTTTTTCATGTGTGGCCGGCCTGCGCGCCGATGTTTGGAAGCCACCTTTATTATGTAAACAAACTTGTAACGAACTTGATGTATTTCATTCCTAATAGCTATGGTGGACATTGTATAAACTGTTTTTATTTGAAATTAAATGCTTCCGTTGTGTGACTCTGTGTGCTGGGATGGTTATGTTATTAACTGTTTAATACTAATCTAGTAACACGTTCTTCTGTTCGTTTCATATGGCGTGGAGTCCCGGCCAGACCTACTGCTATATGCTATGTAACAGGGAGGGTGTTACAAATTAGTATCAGCTTCGGGTCTCGATCCCTTTCCGTCTGAATTCATGGTCGAATTCTTTTAAGGGGTGGTGAGCACGTGTGTGCGTCGTCGTTAACTCATGTAAATCACCAGTAATTGTCCACTTTAGGAATGAATTACATGTATGTGTGTAGCATTGGGATGGAACTTCTGTGTTCCTTTATTGATCCATGCTATCTCTTAGTCGCTAATTGTGTTTTGTGCACATGTATATGCGGCTGGGAGTGGAGCGGGGCTGTCTCGACCCCCGCATTCGTCTGCGAGCAGTGCACCAGCTAAGGTGCCGACTCCTCCTTCTGCTGAGACAGTAAGGATGATAGCGGAAGCAGTGTTTGCTATGTTCACTACACAGCCTGGAGGGCATGTCCATGGACAGCCTCCTACTCCTGTAGTGGCTCCAGTGTCGGTTGTGGCAGCCGAACCTGCGGTTGAAAGGCCAGTGCCGGTGAGGGCACGAAGAGCTCCGGACCAACAACTGCAGTAATTTCTGAGTTTCCATCCTCCTACGTTCACGGGGGTAGGAACCCCTTCAAAGGTGCTCAAGACCTTGAAGGCCACTGATACAGAGGAAGGACAGAAGGTTACATTGGCAACCTTCCTACTTGATGGGGAGACGCAGTTGTGGTGGGATGATATAAAGCTGCATCACCTAGCAGGAAGGCAGCTGGCGGACATCTCGTTTGACGAATTTTTGAGATTGTTCTTGGCACGGTATCTCCCACTTGCTCAGCAAATCAAGATGGAGAACCAGTTCAACCATCTGACTCAAGGCGATCGTATGATCGATGTTTACTTGCATGAGTTTACTCGGTTGGGGTGATACGCAGGAGCGACCTTTGCTGATGAAGCTCGGAAGACCAATTGGTTCTATGAAGGTCTGCGAGAAGAGTTGCGGTTCCTTCTGTCGGGGGCAATGACACAGGGGTTTATGACCCTGGTCAATACGGCTCATTCCTTAGAAAAGGATATGAAGCAGTCCCAGAGCAGGAAGGAGTTAGCAGCGGTAAAGCCAGAGTTCAAAGCACCGAGCTCTGCGAAGTCTGGGCGAGGCAAATGGAGGAACAGAGCGCGACCTTCTAGGTCAACTCAATCTGCTGCTTCCGGTGTGACGACTGGGCGAGGCCCACTCATCTGTTTTAACTGTGGCAAGCCTGTTCATATGGCCTGAGACTGTCGTGGAGGCAAGAAGGCGGCTGTGGCTTACGCAGCAGAGAAAGGGAAGGCGGCAGAGTCAACCGCATCCCATCCTGCTCCAGCCCAACCTAGAGTGTACAATCTTGGCTACCAGGAGGCCATCAAACAAAGCGATGTGGTGACAGGTATGTTCTAGTGTACAGCTTTTGTTGCATTTTATACTTCATACCTTGTGCATTGCTTGTAACCTTGTGTGTATTAGGCTTTGTCGTAATATTTAACTCTCTGGCGAGAGCGTTGTTTGATATGGGAGCATCACATTCCTTTCTATTGGAGGCCTTCATACAGCGACTTGGCGTACCTTCGTCCTTTAGAAAGGAACGATTAGATGTGTTGCTACCCAATGACTGCTCGATGAGTGCGGATCGAGGCTGTGTTATAAAGGTGCGAATAGGAAGTCAAGATTTTGATTTGGAAGCACTGACACTGCCACTTTCAGAGTTCGATGCGATCTTTGGTAAGGACTGGCTGCCGGCGCAGCAGGCCTACATTGATTGCACTTCTAAGGAGGTCACACTGGGCGGAATACCGAACGTGCGACTACATTTGCCGATTTGCGTGGATCGAGCAAGACGTTGATGTCTGCTGTCCAAGTAGTCAAGGACGTTCGGCAAGGCGCAAAACTGTGTGTTGTCCTAGTGGGGGCTGCAAAGCCTCAGCCCAGTCTGAGTGACGTTCCTGTCATCTCAGAATATCCTGATGTGTTTCCGAAAGATCTTCCTGGGGTGCCACCTCAGCGAGAGATAGACTTCACTACAGAGTTAGTGCTAGGTGCCAAACCTGTGTCACGCTCTCCTTATAGAATTGCGCCAAAGGAGATGGCAGAATTAAAGGTTCAATTACATGAGTTGTTAGAGCAAGGCTATATACGCCCAAGTACATCGCCTTGGGGTGCTCCGGTCCTCTTTGTGAAGAAGAAGGATGGAAGCCTACGTCTCTGTATCGACTACCGTGAATTGAACAAGCTGACCAAGAAGAACAAATATCCGATTCCTTGAATCGATGACTTATTTGATCAGCTAGTGGGTTCGTCAGTGTATTCAAAGCTGGATCTTAAGTCTGGTTACTATCAGTTGCGGATTCGGGAATGCGACATTCCCAAGACGGCATTTAGTACCTGCTACGGGCACTATGAGTTTACTGTTATGCCGTTTGGATTGATGAATGCGTCGTCAGTATTTATGGATCTGATGAATAGGACCTTTCGAGAGTACCTGGATCGATTTGTCATCGTCTTCATCGACGATATCTTGGTGTATTCTCAGTCTAAAGAAGAACACGTGATTCATTTGCGCGCAGTTTTGGAGACCCTGCGACGGAGTCAGTTGTATGCCAAATTCTCCAAGTGTGAGTTTTGGCTAGCTTCAGTAGCATTCCTTGGTCATGTGGTTAGTGGTGAGGGTATCGCAGTGGATCCAGCAAGGATAGTTGCTATCCAGGAGTGGCCCGTTTTGACGACAGTAGCGGAAGTCAGGAGTTTCCTTGGAATTGCCGGCTACTATCGGCGCTTCGTGGAAAACTTTTCGCGGATTGCTCTTCCTCTCACAACCTTGACAAGGAAGGATCAGAAGTTTGTTTGGTCACCAGCGTGTGCACGAGCTTTTGAAGAATTAAAGATTCGTATGACCACGACACCGATCTTGTGTTTGCCATGTGGTGCATAAGGCTATGAAATTTACAGTGATGCGTCAGGGAGCGGCTTAGGCTGCGTACTTCTTCAGCATGGTCAAGAGATAGCTTATGGCTCTCGCCAGTTGAAAGTGCATGAGCGGAATTACCCGGTCCACGACTTGGAGTTGGCGGCCGTGATCTTCGTTCTGAAATTGTGGCGACATTACTTGTATGGCGTGAAGGTTGATATCTTTATGGACAATAAGAGCCTAAAATATCAGCTAAATCACAAAGAGCTCAATATGCGACAGCGGAGGTGGATGGAGTTCCTGGGGGACTACACTTTCGAAATACAATATACTCCCGGGAAAGGAAATGTCATCGCAGATGCTTTGAGCCGGAGGGCTTCTGCGTAGGCCAACTGGATTCAGATGTATGATGCACGTCTGATCAGTGACTTGGAAGCCTTGGAGATCTCCTGTGTGGAGAAGAGTTCTAGTGCAAGTGCGTGCTTGAACTGGACGGAGGTGCAATACGACCTCGCGGACAGAATACGACAGTCCCTGGAGCTTGATTCGAGCATGCAACACTATTTGGCGGAGTCTGAAGTTGGAACTGCTGCGGAGTTTGTGTTAGACGACGGTCTGATGTGGAAAGATGGTCGGTTGTGCGTCCCAAATGTGGGTAAGTTGCGGGAAGAATTAATGTATGAAGCGCACTTTACAAAGTACTCAATTCACCCGGGGAGCACAAAGATGTACCAAGACATGAAAAAGATGTTTTGGTGGCCAGGTCTGAAGAAAGACATCGCCTTGTACGTGGCAAAATGCAAAACTTGCGCACTTGTGAAGGCGGAATGTCAGAAACCTGGTGGGTTCCTGAAGTCGTTGCCAGTACCGGAATGGAAATTTGACGATATTTCTATGGATTTCGTGCACGGTTTGCCGAGATCTCAGAGGGGAATGATGCCGTATGGGTGATCATGGATCGCTTGACGAAGGTAGCCCACTTTATTCCAAACCGGAGGGACGATTCAGTTGAAAGGTTAGCAAAGCTTTATGTTGATAGCATTGTACGATTGCACGGTGTGCCCCGTAGCATTGTCAGTGAACGAGATGGGCGCTTTACTTCGAAAGATTGGAGGCTAATCCACCAGTTGTTAGGTACAAATTTGAAGTTTAGTACTGCCTCCCACCCTCAAACGGATGGACAGACTGAACGTACGAACAGAACACTGGAGGACATGCTCCTTATATGCGTCCTGGATTTCGGTAAGAAGTGGGAAGATCATCTTTTTATGATCGAGTTCGCTTATAATAACAGCTATCAGGCAATTATAAAGATGGCGCCCTTCGAGGCCCTCTATGGTAGATCTTGCTGCACTCCCTTAGCTTGGGCGGAGATAGGTGAGACGAAGCTATTTAAGCGGAAGGAAGTTGAAGATGCAAATTCGGCTATTCAAACAATCCGGGAGTGATTGTTGATTGCACAAGATAGGCAGGTGAAATACTACATTGCCAAGCACAGAAACGTCGAGTTCGTCGTGGGCGACTGGGTTTACCTAAAGATCAAACCTTTCAAGGGTGTGTCCAGGATTCGGTTCTTGAAAAAGCTGAGTCTGAGGTACCTTGGACTGTTTGAGATTCTGGAGCACGTTGGCGAAGCTGCCTATCGGCTCGTTCTTTCGACAGAGTTGAGCGGACTGCATGATGTGTTTCACATATTTGTGCTGCGGAAAGCTGTGCCAGAGCCTAGCCAGGTCCTGGTAAAGAATCAGGTGTCGGTCGACGATGCGCTGAAGATGTTGGTCACGCCTATTTGTATCGAGGACACTGATGTCAGGTAGTTGCGGAATAAAATGATCTGAATGATCAAAGTCCGCTGGAACAACTGCGGTCGTGAGGAGCTTTCATGGGAGCGGGAGCAAACCATGCGTGATGAGTTCCCCGAATTGTTCCGTTGAGGTACAAGTTCTTTTGTTTCTTTGCACTGTTAAAATTTCGGGATGAAATTTCTTAAAGAGGGGAGATTTGTAACACCTCAGTTTCCAGTGCACTGAAATTGATTAAGTCTTAAAGCTAATGCCAGCGTTAGCTATAACGCCAGGCATTAGCCAAGGACTTAGTGTTTCTCGAGAAATCAAAATAAGAGATTTACACTTCTCGAGAAATCAGAAAGGGCAGTCAGCTGTTCGTCGAACGCAGCTTTCTCATCGTTCGTCAAACGCAGTCAGCCGTTCGTCGAACGCAGGCAACCGTTCGTCGAACACAGCTTTCTCGCTGTTCGTCGAACGATGTCAGCCGTTCGTCGAACGCAGGCTTCAGGTCGTTCGTCAAACGCTGTTCGACAAACTCCACGCCGTTCGTCGAACGCCGATCGTCGAATGCCGTCGGACTTTAAGCGGCTGTGGATAAACTCAGCCACCGCCTTAAGGGCTAACGCCCGATGTTAAGTGCTAACGCCGGCGTTAGCTAAGAAAATTTAAAAGGCAGCCAAATTCAGCTTCCCTTCTCATTTTCTGATTCCAAGCTCGTTCCAAAGGCAGAGACCGTGGGATTTCTGAAGGAAGGAGGTCTTTTTGGGCTAGTCTTTTGCTTGTGTTAAGAGCAAATCCGTGGGAGAGATTGCTTGCGTGTTGGTCATCGTCGAGGAAGCTGTTTCAAAAGAATCCAACCGAGTTCCTCTTGGATCTATGGCACCGAAAAGAGCGCCGAGGGTAACGATTCTCCTCCCTAATCCTTGGACACGTTCATCCTTTGATTTGCATAGTAGTAGGCAGATTTCCACTAGCAAGTGGATAGATTTCTGCCGACGGGTCGATGTTATCCCTGAAGAAATTGCATATAGAGTCCAAAATTGAAGTACGAACATAGGCATGCTATGTGAAGCCCATCTGGACAGGTTGGTCTGGATTGGTGATGTTTACTGCTTGTAGCGTGCCGGAGAAGACTCTGTGTATATGTTGAGTTTCGGGTTCTTGTACTGTGTTGTACAGCAAATTGATCTGGAGGTGTTTCCCAGAAAGTACCCGAGAAAAGTGAGCAGAACTGGGTTCTGTTACTAACGTCGGGCGTTAGAGCTAACGCCGGCGGTAGCTCCAGGTGAGCAGATTGTGTAACCCTGTGAGGTTATAGTTTAACGAGCACAATGGGAAGCTGGACCCGTGTCAGGCATAGTTGAATACTGACATTTATGAGCTCGGGCACAAGCTGAACTGAACCCGTCCCATAGCCAGTTGGTGATGAGGTCGCTCCTCCATGTTCACCTAGGGAATTGTGGGATATAAACTGTAAGGTGTGCTAGCCTTGACGGTCGCAGCTCATAGTGTACATCCAAGTTGAAAAAGTACTTGTCGATGTCGTGCCGAGAGTGCACAAAGCGTGTAAGCCTAAATCCAAGTTGAGAACTTGTCGTTAAATTGCCGATAGTGGATGTTACCTTGTGATGAATGCTTCTATGCGGTGCTTAGACGCACCTGTGATATATATACTATTGTTGCTTGCCTGCAGGGAAGGAGCACCGCCGCCCTGAGCATGGGTTGGGGTCGTTATAAATCTGGGTCAGCTAAAGGTGACCGGTTACTTGTTTTTCCACCGCTTGGTGGATTTGTTTGTACAGGCCCTGGCGAGACTAGCGAGAAATAGCGGGCTGAAGCCCCTACTGCTGTGCTGTACTGGCCCTCGAAGGCCAAAGCTTTTGTTTACTATTTTTCATGTGTGTCCGGCCTGCGCGTCGATGTTTGGAAGTCACCTTTATTATGTAAACAAACTTGTAACGAGCTTGATGTATTTCATTCCTAATAGCTATGGTGGACATTGTATAAACTATTTTTATTTGAAATTAAATGCTTCCGTTATGTGACTCTGTGTGCTGGGATGGTTATATTATTAACTGTTTAATACTAATCTAATAACGCGTTCTTCTGTTCGTTTCATATGGCGTGGGGTCCCGGCCGGACCTACTGCTATATGCTATATAACAGGGAGGGTGTTACATCCTCGATCCCCGAAAATGATATGGTCCACCGACCGTTAGTCAAAAAGACTAAGCCAATCCCCCACCCCTCCCCCGGTGACTCCTAGGCACCGAGCAGGAAGGATGAAGCGGAGGACAACAAGGGGTATAATCAAAAAGAAGATGACGGGGCATTATCTATAGGAAGAGTTCTACCACTACTCAAGTATATATATACATAATCGAAGCAGTTAATGAAGCATAGTAAGAGCAGGTAAAGAGTAAGTAAATTGTAGTAAGTAAAGACAATAATAATAGAAAAGTAACAATTGATTTATAGGAATGCCCATACAAACTTATAGACCAAGGGGTCATTTAGCATGGCCTATCGTATAAGAAGTCCCATAACTGACTTATACGATAGGGGTAGGGGTTGAAATGCAATGTTTATGCTATGACATGCAAGGTATGCAGTTTATGCTATGTTCATACAAGTGCAACTCACACACTTCAACTCTATGCGCAAAGACCTTTAGTTCCCCCTTTTTGGAGCTAGCAAGACTCCCAGGATACTCCCGTAGTGGCAAACGGAAGCGGTGGGTTGGGCCTCGCCCACCTCTAGGTTGGTATTCACACTACCTAACCTAGACCTATCGTACGCCTCAACGCAAAACCGCGGAGCATCTGCGTACTCTTACTGGCTGGACCATCAGACTTTTATGGCTAATTGCAAATTCCACACTTGCCGAGTCAACGTATTGACGTCGGCGTGAACGACCATCCAATATCGAAGACCCACCACCTCCAAGCACATGCAAACATTTCCTACTATATCCCGAGTCATAAATTCCCCGAGCTAACCTGCCCGTCATCATAACCTTCCGCGCCACTGGCTCGCCGGACCAACCCGTCCTCACCAACAAGCATTACTGAGTCACAAGCTCACCAGACTAATTAGTCCGCTGCTTCAACCATGAGCATACCGCTCGTACAACCAAACTAACTAACCTCCCATAACCACGGGGTGTGGGTGTGCGTATTATTAAGTTAATCTTGTATACAACTTAACCTTATAATTTATGGTTAATCTTGGACTTCCCGAGGATTACCATATGAGGGGCTCACTACGGTACTAGGAACCACAATGGGATGAAACCCCAAAGTTCCCTTTCTCAAGACACTTATTGTTGTTGGTGTCTACCCATAAGAACACCCCTCTTATCATTTCACTTGAGTTAAACCTAAGTGCTTTATGACACGCTAGGGAAAAGACGATCCTTCGTCAATCCCAAGTACTACCTTACCCTTAACTCACCAAGCAATCTTAATATATAACTCCTTTTTGGTGACCTAAATCTCTTCATCCTGACCATGTACACCAACTACATGCCATTCCCACTTAGTAGGCCACTAGTTACCCAAGTTCCACAGTTTTACTAAACGCAGACCAAACTAACTATATGAAGCTTGTAATTAGAGGTACTCCAAATATTTATCCAACTGACTCAAGATAATTACTGGGGGTCTAACATGATGTTATAAGACTAAATCCAGAGAATCATATTTTTCCTTAATTATTTAGTATTTATTTTAATTTCTCCAAATATTTGCCAAGTATGAAAATGAACATGAAGTATAAGGAATTCTTATGATATGGCTCTCCAAAAATTATGATAAATCTATGATGACTAAATAACAACAAATACAACATATCATATTCTTACAGTAAGAAATTGTCCTCTATAATTAATATTTAACTTCTATCCAAATTTGTAAATTTATGAAGGAACCACCAAAAATACTTACACCAAAATTATGGGAAAATTACTAGAACTTTATATTTATCAGAAAAGGCTACTGAATAAATTGTAGAATTTATGGGAATCATTTTCTCACCTAAATGAATTGTTTAAGAAAACCCCAAATAAGATAAGTTGTGAAGTAACCTACTGATTTATGTCTCCAAAAATTATATAAAAATTCACAGAGCTTCCTAATACTTTGAAATTTTCTATCATCAATTTGCACAATTTATCAGAGAGTATTGGTCCCTTAATTATTTTTCTTAAGCCTAAGACAAAATAAATGCCTTGTAAATGAAGTACTGGTTAAATTATTTAATATATACACAAAATTACCAGAGGTCCATCACATGAGTATAAAGGCACTAACAATGTTTCATCATCATCCAAGACCATTTGAGCATGTAATTATCTCTTATAAGAAATTTCTCTAAAGTGGTTATGACCTAATTCAAAGGGAATACTTGTTCCTAAAATTCTTATAAAATTACCCAAGGCTTATTTACATCCTATGAACTTATCCACCAAGTTTCATAACCATCAAGGGACTTTTGACCACATGGCCTTCACAAGGTCCTAAATGCACACCTAGGAATAAAAATAGTGTTCTAGGGCTTAACCACCTCCACACAACCCCAAACCACTCATGGGGGTACTTTAGGTGATCCTAAATTAGTGGACAAGGTTCCACCTCATGGTGAGGAGATTTGACCACAAAATCCCAAGATAACCACCATTCCCTAACTATGACCCAATTTGACCTAACTTGGGTTAACCAATTACTCAATCAAAACAGTCCTAATTGGGCTGAGATTTTTACCTATGTCATAACATAACCCTGATGAGAACCCACCAAAATTTGGAGGGCATTGAAGGTCTTTTGACCCACTAATTAATTAATATATTATTTATGAAATTATCCCAAAAACCTTAGAAAAACTTTCTCCTAAAAATCCCATCTTTTAGTATGTTGTGTGGGTGCATTAGACTAGCCTAGGTTTTAAATATCAAGGCCATAACATCTACCAATAAAAAGATATGAAGGAAAGAGTCACTGCCCTACCCTAGGGACCAGTCCCACTATTTTGTCTCTACAGGGAGCTACAGAACTCCTTCTTGGGTGAAATTAAATTTAAAACACAGTAGACTCCAAGGGATACAACTTTGATGTTGACCACCTTTTCATCAGAGGACCCTAAGTATTTTTAATAATTAAATCTATGTACAGCAAAATATGTGACAGAAATTACATTAACATTTATTTGTATAAGGGATTCTGCGTTCGACGAAATGTTTACTGCGCTCGACGAATTGTGAACAGCGTTTGACGAAATCTTATATAAGCTGCGTTCGATGAATTAAACTTTGCGTTCGACGAAATCTTATATAAGCTGCGTTCGATGAATTAAACTCTGCGTTCGACGAAATCAAACAGCACTCGACGAAAGCAGAACAAATTTGAGTTCAACGAGATACTGACTGCGCCCGACGAAAATAGATTAAATCTGCGTTCGACTAAGTAAAGCCAGCGTTCGACGAAATGAATTGCGTTTGACGAACTCTAATATCAGTTCGTCGAACTCAACTATCAGATCGACGAAGTCTAAAACGCGATCGACGAACCATTTCCGTTCGACGAATCCAGAATTCCATTCGACGAACGCACAATTGAGTTCGATGAATGAAATGAAATAAATGTAAACAATAATAAGTAGATCTGACGGCTCTCTATCATCGTCCCTAAGGAATGGACGGCACGCAACTGCCCGACCTGGGCTTCTTTGCGGGGTGATTTCCTGGCCACCTACGCCTCTTTCCGGCCAGCCAATGCCACCACCACCTCCGTTGAGGTGGTGGCCGGCGATAGGGGTGGTTGGCCGGCCGGAGGTGGTCGGATCGGGATTTTAGGGGAGGGAAAAAGAGTACGTTTCGCACCCTTTCGGAAGCACAATCCAGGCCCTTTTGAACAAAGATCAAGCCCCAAATTTAGAAAAGATCTAGCACCAAGGGAGGAGAAGAGGATCGGACTTATGTGGGGGCTTGGTGGTGTGAATTCTGGCGAGTTGCCATTGACGGTGCTGGACCTTTTGGTGCCATGCCTATCCTTGCTCCTGGTGCTCGATTTCTTCGGGGAAGAGGGGTGTTTCACTCCTTTCCAACCTCTGAAGATGTTAAAAAGGTCGATTGAGGCTGAGGGTGGGGAGTTACTCGGATTGCCATTAATGGACATAAGTGGAGATTTCGGTTACACTTTGGGGGGATGAATTGGCCATCAATTAGGCCGGGAAGAAGCTAAAAATTTCTCCTCTCCCCAAGGGGAGATGAATGGAGCCATTAATTGCTCAGATTGGGGGGGGGGGTTCTCCTTCTCCTCTATTAATTCCCCCTTCTTTCTCTCTCTCTTCCAAATTGGTATCTCACTCTCTCTCTCCTGGCCGATTTCTAAAATTGAATGGCCAACGCAGCAGCATTCAATCCCCAATAGGTGGTGGACCACACAATTGGGTCTATCTCAAGTGTAATGGGTTCAATTTGGGTAAAGGAGGTCATGTTGACCTAAATTTAGGATAATGTTGACTTTGGTCAAATTAACCAATTAGGTAGACCACAGTGGGTGGCTTAGGCTCCAATGGCCTCCCTTAATGGTTAGGAAGGTGTAGGTGGAGCCAATTTGGCAAGGTGAGGGTGAATTGCCCTTAATATGGTACTTTGAACAAAATAGGGCTAGGGTTGACTTAGGGTAAATTGGTTCATTAAGTTCCTAGTACCCATACAAGGGTAGGGGCAGGGTCAATTTGGCATGGTGAGGGCCAATTGACCTTAATTGAGTTAGTTTGACCAATTTAGGGTTAAGGTTGACTTTAGTCAAATTGGGCTCTTAGGTTGACCCCAATGGGTCTCTGGGACTCCAAGGAGACCCCTAATGGGTTAGGGATGCTATGGTGGGGGTCAAGGATCAAGGTGGGGCCCTAAAGTCCAACCCTAGGCTTGGTATCTGAAAATTGCTATTTGCAGACCACTTGAGTTTTCTCCTTCTCACCTAAATTAACATGGTCTTGGGCTCTTCCTATGGTTTTGTCATGACCTAGTCATGACAAAACCAACTTAGGGGTCTAGCTGTTTGGGGGATGTTACAAATCCCAATAAACAAAAAAAAAATTCCGTCCTCGAAATTCAGGCTAGGCTTGCGGGGTTTTCACCGAGAGTTACTGAACGTAACATCCCCTAAGAATTGAAGTTATTCCTGGATCGAAGAGCACCGACTATCTCTGCCACACCAGTTCTAGTGGCTCCCAGGTCTCCTCCGGTCCATAATTTTAACACATGACTTAACCTTCGGAACCTTCTTGCGCCGCAAGAGTCGCACCATCGTATCATCTATCCTGACCGGGGTGACCTAGCTACCTTGGTAAATCTATCCTCGATGTTCCAAATAAACATATGTCCGGAGTGAGGATGTGGTAACATGTGTATGAAATCCATAATTATATCCTTGATCTTCCACTCTAACCTGTGCAGATTCTTATGCCTCTAAAGTTTTCTTCACACATTCAATTTCTTACTCTTTCAGGTACGTCCGAGTAATCAATCATTTCTATTCTAAAACTTTTCCAGTTCTTTACTATTGATGGAACTAATCGGATTGTCTAGCGTCCCAATCATCCTTAAATTTTAATGGTGGTGCACTTGTGAACCTTTATGAGTACATATTAACCAATCATAATGGTAAGATGACTCCCTATACAAGTAAAATCTTTTGAAACCCTAAGATTTTTTTTATAAGTCCATTCCATCATGGAAATATCATCTCGTTTATTTCACCAAATCTTCTATCACTTCAACTTATGCTAGTCTTGATCACTTTCAAATGGTCCAAGGTAAGATAAACTTAGATCGATCTTATCATAGTAAACTCAAACGATATATTCTAATTCCAATAAGTCCTCGCCTAAGATCTCGGGTTATTCATCATCATAGCTCCCAAGGTATAAGGGTTATTATTGTAGTTAAAATTTTCCACCATGAGAGGGTGTGATTTTTAACAAATCATAAGTTGATCACTTCCGAATGCCACAAACCACAAGAACTTCCAATTATAATTAGAGCTTGCTCGACCTAATTTCGGTTCCCAACTTCCAGAAGGGTATCTGCATCCCTAAGTAACCAGACCTAGCAACTTTACATTTCTAATGTTTCAACTAAGGTCAAGTTGTTGTTCGATCAATGATGTCTATCCATTGTCCTGGTAATACTACAGATCATGAATCCCAAACATACTGTTACACTGTCTCATCTTTGTCCAAGCAATATTGAATAAGATCGACTTCAAAGTCATCATGTTCCCGACATAGCACTTGCTATATTAGATCTAAAGGACACCCAAGTCAGTAACTAATTTGCCCAATAAACAAAAAGTCAGCCCCAATAAACAAAAGATAAGCCCCAATAAACAAAAGATAAGCCACTATCTATTTTGGGCTGAATATCTTCAATATCACCAAGTTATATTCGTCCCAAGTATGCAATCAATCTTTAGGGCACACAACCTTAGACATGGGGTTCTATCTGAAACTTGTTGGTATACTCCATACTTTAGACTCTTCAAGGTACCCTTTATGACAGCCTTAAACATGTGACCCAATCCCAAATAGGTCTTTTCTTAACTTGAATTTCTTATCTGACCCTCGGTGCTTATTGTGATGGTTGTCTCAGTGTAATCATGTCACCTGTACGAGGGTTGAGTCTACGAGTCCCACACCATTCTGCTTATGTGTCAATCTCTCTTTCTCTAACCTCTTTGGGGTATCCTCATACCTTCACCAAAGTAATACCTATGGTCTGTTTCAGACTAGGGCATGCATGGTATAAATTATCATGGTAAGTCACGTGTCCTAGTAGAGTTTAAATCTAACTCGTTGACTAAAGGACTATCTAAAGAGATCTTTGCAGCCGGAGGTATTCCCTGCTGGGGGCAGGGTTTGCCGCTGGCTACAAAAGAAAACTTGACACTCGTAAAAAGATTTGGCTAAATAGATTCAGTTAAAAGTGGGCTTTTCATGTGATTTCCCCATATGGGCACACCACTGCTTCCGCTTCTAGTTTGTCCTCAAACTAAGATCGCGCGGGGTGGCCCAGGGTTTGTGGACTTCTTTTCTTCAGATTGAGGTTTGCTTTGATACCACGTGTAAGACCCCATTTTTTTCGCTACAAAAAACTGGGTCTTATGCACAGACACCCTCGCACGGGAAGGTCGCCACTACAAAGCGCCGATTCTGCTGGCCAGATTGATCACAAAGAAGAAAAGAATACTTGAACAATTATAAATCCAAGTCCACAATCACATGCTATATATAAATATAAATCTCAACGTTATATTAACTGAATACAAAGATAATAATAATAAGAAGAAGGTCTTATGCCCAGTACATCATAACCTCACTACAAGATCACTCGCGGAAGATAACTACTAATCACTCTCTGATCCTGTGACTGGTGCTCCTGTACTAGACTGGTCTGCCTCCGTCTGCACCGGCCTCTGGTGTTGCTGTGTGTCCTCGATCCCCTAAAATGATATGGTCCACCGACCGTTAGTAAAAAAAACTAAGCCAATACCCCACCCCTCCCCCGGTGACTCCTAGGCACCGAGCGGGAAGGATGAAGCGGAGGACAACAAGGGGTATAATCAAAAAGCAGATGACAGGGCATAATCTACAAGAAGAGATCTACCACTACTCAAGTATATATATACATAATCAAAGCAGTTAATGAGGCATAGTAACAGCAGGTAAAGAGTAAGTAAAGTGCAGTAAGTAAAGACAATAATAATAGAAAAGTAACCATTGATTTATAGGAATGCCCATACAAACCTATAGACCAAGGGGTCGTTTAGCATGACCTATCGTATAAGAAGTACCATAACCGACTTATACGATTAGGGTAGGGGTTGAAATGCAATGTTAATGCTATGATATGCAAGGTTTGCAGTTTATGCTATGTTCATACAAGTGCAACTCACACATTTTGACTCTATGCACATAGACCTTTAGTTCCCCCTTTTTGGAGCTAGCAAGACTCCCAGGATACTCCCGTAGTGGCAAACGGAAGTGGTGGGTTGGGCCTCGCCCACCTCTAGGTTGGTATTCACACTACCTAACCTAGACCTATCGTACGCTTCAACGCAAAACCGCGGAGCATCTGCGTACTCTTACTGGCGGGACCACCAGACTTTTATGGCTAATTGCAAATTCCACACTTGCCGAGTCAACGTATTGACGTCGGCGTGAACGACCATCCAATATCGAAGACCCACCACCTTCAAGCACATGCAAACATTTCCTACTATATCCCGAGTCATAAATTTCCCGAGCTAACCTGCCCGTCATCATAACCTTCCGAGCCACTGGCTCGCCGGACCAACCCGTCCGCACTAATAAGCATTACTGAGTCACAAGCTCACCGGACTAATTAGTCCGCTGCTTCAACCATGAGCCTACCGCTCGTACAACCAAACTAACTAACCTCCCATAATCACGGGGTGTGGGTGTGCGTATTATTAAGTTAATCTTGTATACAACTTAACCCTATAATTTATGGTTAATCTTGGACTTACCGAGGATTACCCTGTGAGGGGCTCACTACGGTACTAGGAACCACAATGGGATGAAACCCCAAAGTTCCCTTTCTCAAGAGACTTAGTGTTGTTGGTGTCTAGCCATAAGAACACCCCTCTTATCATTTCACTTGAGTTAAACCTAAGTGCTTTATGACATGCTAGGGAAAAGACGATCCTTCGTCAATCCCAAGCACTACCTTACCCTTAACTCACCAAGCACTCTTAATATATAACTCCTTTTTGGTGACCTAAATCTCTTCATCCTGACCATGTAAACAACCTACATGCCATTCCCACTTAGTAGGCCACTAGTTACCCAAGTTCCACAGTTTTACTAAACGCAGACCAAACTAACTATATGAAGCTTGTAATTAGAGGTACTCCAAATATTCATCCAACTGACTCAAGATAATTACTGGGGATCTATCATGATGTTATAAGACTAAATCCAGAGAATCATATTTTTCCTTAATTATTTAGTATTTATTTTAATTTCTCCAAACATTTGCCAAGTATGAAAATGAACATGAAGTATAAGGAATTCTTATGATATGGCTCTCCAAAAATTATGATAAATCTATGATGACTAAATAACAGCAAATACAACATATCATATTCTTATAGTAAGAAATTGTCCTCTATAATTAATATTTAACTTCTATCCAAATTTGTAAATTTATGAAGGAACCACCAAAAATACTTACACCAAAATTATGGGAAAATTACCAGACCTTTGTATTTATCAGAAAAGGCTATTGAATAAATTGTAGAATTTATGGGAATCATTTTCTCACTTAAATGAATTCTTTAAGAAAACCCCAAATAAGATAAGTTGTGAAGTAGCCTACTGATTTATGTCTCCAAAAATTATATAAAAATTCACAGAGCTTCCTAATACTCTGAAATGTCCTATCATCAATTTGCACAATTTATCAGAGAGTATTGGTCCCTTAAATATTTTCTTAAGCCAAAGACAAAATAAATGCCTTGTGAATGAAGTACTGGTTAAATCATTTAATTAATTACACAAAAATTACCAGAGGTCCATCACATGAGTATAAAGGCACTAATAAGGTTTCATCATCATCCAAGACCATTTGAGCATGTAATTATCTCTTATAATAAATTTCTCTAAAGGGGTTATGACCTAATTCAAAGGGAATACTTGTTTCTAAAATTCTTATAAAATTACCCAAGGCTTATTTACATCCTTTGAACTTATCCACCAAGTTTCATAACCATCAAGGGAATTTTGACCACATGGCCTTCACACGGTCCTAAATGCACACCTAGCAATAAAACTAGTGTTCTAGGGCTTAACCACCTCCACACCACCCCAAACCACTCATGGGGGTACTTTAGGTGATCCTAAATCAGTGGACAAGGTTCCACCTAATGGTGAGGAGATTTGACCACAAAATCCCAAGATAAACACCATGCCCTAACTATGGCCCAATTTGACCAAACTTGGGTTAACCAATTACTCAATCAAAACAGTCCCAATTGGGCTGAACTTTTTACCTATGTCATAACATAACCCTAAGGATCACCCACCAAAATTTGGAGTGCATTGGAGGTCTTTAGACCCACTAATTAATTAATATATTATTTATGAAATTATCCCAAAAACCTTAAAAAAAATTTCTCCTAAAAATCCCATCTTTTAGTATGTTGTGCGGGTGAATGTGACTAGCCTAGGTTTTAAATATCAGGGCCATAGCATCTACCAATAAAAAGATATGAAGGAAAGAGTCACTGCCCTACCCTAGGGACCAGGCCCACCATTTTGTCTCTACAGGGAGCTACAGAACTCCTTCTGGGGTGAAATTAATTTTAAAACAAAGTAGACTCCAAGGGCTACAACTTTGATGTTGACCACGTTTTCATGAGAGGACCCTAAGTATTTTTAATAATTAAATCTATGTACAGCAAAATATGTGACAAAAATTACATAAACATTTATTTGTATAAGGGATTCTGCGTTCGACGAAATGTTTACTCCGCTCGACGAATTGTGAACAACGTTTGACGAAATCTTATATAAGCTGCGTTCGACGAATTAAACTCTGCGTTCGACAAAATCTTATATAAGTTGCGTTCGACGAATTAAACTCTGCGTTCGACAAAATCAAATAGCGCTCGACGAAAGCAGAACAAATCTGCTTTCGACGAAATACTGACTGTGCCTAACAAAAACATATTAAATCTGCGATTGACTAAGTAAAGCCAGCATTCGACGAAATGAATTCCGTTCGACGAACTCTAATATCAGTTCGTCGAACTCAACTATCAGATCGACGAATTCTACAACGCAATCGACGAACCATTTCCGTTCGACGAATCCAGAATTCTGTTCGACGAATGCACAATTGCGTTCGACGAATGAAATGAAATAAACGTAAATAATAATAAGTAGATCTGACTGCTCTCTATCATCGTCCCCAAGGAATGGACGGCGCGCGACAGCCCGACCTGGGCTTCTTTGCGGGGTGATTTCCCGGCCACCTACGCCTCTTTCTGGCCAGCCAATGCCACCACCACCTTCGTTGAGGTGGTGGCCGGCGATAGGGGTGGTTGGCCGACCGGAGGTGGTCGGATCGAGATTTTAGAGGAGTGAAAAAGAGTACGTTTTGCACCCTTACGGAAGCACAATCCGGGCCCTTTTGAACACGGATCAAGCCCCAAATTTAGAAAAGATCTAGCACCAAGGGAGGAGAAGAGGATCGGACCTGTGTAGGGGCTTGGTTGCGTGAATTCCGGCGAGTTGCCATTGACGGTGCTGGAGCTTTTGGTGACATGCCGATCCTTGCTCCTGGTGCTCGATTTCTTCGGGGAATAGGGGGATTTCACTCCTTTCCAACCTCTGAAGATGTTAAAAGGGTCGATTGAGGCTAAGGGTGGGGAGTTACTCAGATTTCAATTAATGCCCATAAGTGGAGATTTCAGTTACACTTAGGGGGGATGAATTGGCCATCAATTAGGCCGGGAAGAAGATGAAAATTTCTCCTCTCCCCAAGGGGAGATTAATAGAGCCATTAATTGCTCAGTTTGGGGGGGGGGGGTGTTGGATCTTATGGCGCCCTTAGAGGGGGGGGGGTGAATAAGGGAATAAAAATCTTTTTATAATTTTATGGAAATTACTAAGTTGTTTTATAATATGAGAAAGGCAAAATAACAATTTAGCTAATTTGTGAGATTATCATAATTTTCATCTTTAGAAATAAGTACTAAATTGTTTTATGATTAAGAGATTGAAATAAACAATTTAGTTAAAGTAATTTGAATTGAAAAACTTTGTAACCAATATATTAAAGATAATGCCAAAGGAAAGAAATCAAGTAAACACAAATAAAGACATGATTGTATTTATATAAAAAAGGTGTTTACAAAATTTGATTTCAATATCGCTAGAAATCAGAGGCGTACAAAAGTAAATTTCTTTTCCTTTTCTATACCGACTTGTATCCCCACAAACCGGTTGGCTTTAGCCTATCCTTCCCCGGATAAGGCCTCAAGCCGCTCTAGCCAATCCTTCCCCGGATATGGCCTCGAGCCCCCTAGATCTAATCACCTCAAACAAGTCGCCAACACAAGGCGAATTTCCCCTTAAGTCCTACCCAGACCTAGTCGCCAACACAAGGCGAATTCTCTAAACGGTTACAAAAGTATGAAATGGAAATAATGAAAAACAATAATAAAACTCCCTATATGAGATCTCTGGAGTCGAGGATGAAGGATCGCTGTAGCATAAGCGAGGTAGAAGCGATCGTCCTTCCGATGTAGCGTGACATAGTCCTCCTCCAGAATTCTCCTTAAGCTTTTTGTGGGAGATCCATCTTCGGCAGCATAACAACACTGGAATTATGGCACAAACAACCTCTCTGGGATCTCTAACCAAAACGAAAGAGAGCCCACCATTTTATAGAACTTGGAGCTAGCGCCTGCGGTAGTGGCTAGCGCCTGCGGTAGCATTCGTGTGGAGCGGTTGCGAAACCGTCGGCGGTGTGGCGCTGTGCATGAACTGGAGATAGCGCCTGGCGGTAGCGATAGCGCTGGCGGTAGCGGGAGATAGCGCTGGCGGTAGCGGTAGCGGTTGCGAAACTGTCGCTGTGCATGAGCTGGAGATAGCGCCTGGCGGTATCGATAGCGCTGGCGGTAGCAGGAGATAGCGCTACCGCTGCTCCCTTCAAAAGATTGTTACAAGCTGCTTTATACTTGTGGAGTATTGCACCTATAGTTCCTGCACACTATAAACACACTACAAGCAATATCAAATACAAATGGGATTTGTTATTCTCAAACAAAGGGATGTGACACACATGTCCAACAATCTCCCCCTTTTGATAATAACAAATCCTCTAAGCAAGAAATCAACAATAGTGTTTATAGATAAGATAAGCAAAATAAAAGTGCAACTATAGTAAATGATATGCATGATAATGTGCATACTCCCCATATCTTAATGCTCCCCCTACATAAATGCAATTTATGTGTTACTCCCCCTAAATGATAGATTTCATGAATTTATGTGTTACTCCCCTAAATCTTCTATATTTCTTCTATATAGATTTCTTCAATTAATCTCCCTCTTTTGGTTTTATCAAAAGAAGGTGGGGTGAGGGTAGTAAGGAGGCATTAATATATCATGATCGAGCTTTTCGAAATATAAATAATGATAAAGAGTTTAAGCATAGCATATATAAGAGATTTCAAATATAAAGATAAGAGTTGTAAGCAAGCAGAAGATTATAATAAACATCTTTTTGTAAGCATGAAAAGCATAAGTAGAAATATGAGTTTTAGTTCAAATTTGAAAGATGTTTTAATCTTTTTGAAATCTCAAAGTTTTTCATAAATATACCAAGCATGATATGAACATATCAAAGAGAGATTATACTACAATGTTACTTAATTCTAAGTTCAAGAAATACCAAAACATTATAGAGATCATGCTAGGTTATCTAGTGCATTTTTATATAAAGAGTAGTATAAATAAAGCATTAGAATCCAATACTCATGAGAAGAAGTGTTATGAAAGATAATGATGTGCACATAAGTGTATTTTGGGCAATGTTAACAATTGATTTAAATCACAAAATACAAGACATACGCAAAGTAAAGTGCACAATAAAACACAAGTAAATTACTTTCACACACTTTTAATACACATAGTTTTTAACAAAGTGGTGTAATAACCAAGGTTTGCACAAGTAACTTTACTATTTTTTCCAAGGTGCTCAACCTTACAATGCTTATGAAGACTTATTAGGAGGTTCAAGTAGTGCTTGGTGGAGTTATATTTGTCTACATATATATAATTTTTTGTTCATATTTGTGAGACAACATTCTCCGAATACACTTGTTTTGCAAAACAAAATTTTTTAACTTAACCACTTTTCTAAATTTCATAAGTGCAATTCAAATGTAGTGTAGGCAATAAAATTATGCAAGTTTTAATTTATTGCACAAATACAATACACAAGCAAGCATTTTTAGATTTAGACACACATGTTGATTACCAAAATAAGTGAGTGAAATGTATCATTATCAATCATAAAACATTTACTCATACTTAGAGGCATGCTAAGCTTGGATCTACACATTTTGCAATACAATTGATGCACTTTAAATAGATATATCAAAGCATGATAAGCAAAACAATGTTCATAGTAATTTGAAAGAATATGTTTTAACATTGTAAGTAATTCGAAATAATAGAATTCATACATGCTTGATATTGGCAATAAAGATTATAGAGTTTTTTTGTTGTTTTATCATTTTTATTGAGAAAAAGAAAACAGAAAATCACAAAAACATATTTTGGTATTTTTGAATTTTGAACTTTTGTAGTTGATTTTTCAAAATATGATAAAAACACAAATAACAAAAACATATTTTTGAATTTTTAGATTTTGAATTTTTGTAGTTGATTTTTCATAATGTGAATAAAATAAAAATTCCAAATGTAAGAAATACAAAAAACAAAGTAGTACATATAGACTAAAATATTTTTAATGATTTTTAGAAATTTTAAAACCCAAAAAAATCAGACACTCACACTAGCGCCGACGCTAGTGATAGCGCGGCAAACAGTACACGATTTTTTAGGAATTTTAAATTTTTTATTTTTGATATTGATTAAGTGTCCTTAGAGTAGTTCCATGCTGTAATTTCAGAATTTTTGGAGATCTCTAGGTGGATCAAATTTGCATGAAACTTTGGCTTTTTCAAATTCATGTGTTTTACAAAAACATTTAAGCTCAAAAAGATAGATTATGCAAACACAAGAGGACATTTTTTTATTAAACAACCCAAAATATGCATGAATAAAGTGATAAGTAAATAAAATGATCATGCAAAGAGTAATATAAGTATGTCCTAAGATTAAAGATTACCCTGACTAAATGTCTACACCCTAGCCCCGTACTAAGTGACGGATGGTCATGAGGAGCTACACGCATGCCGTAGGTTGGGGTGTTAGTCCCATATGCACACACTAGAGAACACTCAACCTAGCACTCTTTCCCCCCAGTGCCTCGCAAGGCCCCACTGGAACCCTCCCCGGTTAAGGACAAGACATGACTTAGAGGTTAGGTCTCTAATGCATACAACCCCACGCCCCCACTATTGTGAGATGTGTAGTCAAAGGTGAATAATCTTTGGACAACCTAAGCTTTTAAACTATGGGTTGATTTATAAACTATGGGTTTTGTTTAATGTGATGAGTTATATAAATCCGCATAGTTTTTCTACTTTTTATGAGATGACGAAATGAGATAACTAGCACAATTACTAATATTCAATAAGTGACAATGCTAGTATGATGAGTTTTGGGTTAAATGTCATGTCAAAAGATTTATACTAATATTGCATGTATTCCAAAATGGAGTTTCAAAATATAGATCTAGAATGTAGTGATGATTATGTTTGATGTATCTTTATTATTCCAAAGTTGATTCTAGAATCTATATAAATGTGAGATACATGCAATCAATATCAAATCATATCCATACACCAACTAATGCAATGAAAAAAAACAATATTCATATTTGTATCATAAGATTCATAATTCCTAGGTGATATTCTTGTTTTGAGAGTTTTCTTGATAGAACATGAATTATGATTTATGATTAAGGACAAATTGGCATAGAATATATCTTAGATCATCATGATGTATGTAAATTCTAATTCTTCTAGACTTGTGATATAGTGATATAATGATCTTCTTTGAATAAGCATGTTTGATTTTTAAGCCTAAAAATGATGATCATCTAATCATACCAAAGACAAAGATCACATATATAACGTTTTGAAATTTATAATAAAATTGTATTGGATAATTAGATTTATTGATCTTTGGTTTTGTATTATGATATATAGTTTCATGATATATATACTAATGATTAATCCATAAACTATGTGTTTGTTGGAATTTTGGTATTCTATTATAATTTCAAAATCACATAGCTATCATGAAATTTTAATAACATTGTAAATATTATACCTAGCATATAGATTTAAGCATAAACTAAAGGCGATGCTAGGATGATACGTTTGAATGCAATGTTATTACATAGAATTAATGGAGATAATGTTGCATGTAATATGAGAAGTTTACAAATTAATTTTCTTTAGACCTATAATGGAATGATTAAACTTTTGATTTGATCTTAATGATATAAGATGATTCTAAAGTCTAAATTACATGCAAACAATGGTGACACACATCACCCATAATATCTAAATTAATATATGAAACAATTATACATAGGATATCATGTGATGAAAAAATCCATAAACACAGAAATTTCCGAATCAAGCGAACTAAGATAGCAATTAAAAATGGAGTTAAAATTGGGCAAATTGACAGCACGAAACAAACTTAAATGGGCAAGTTTAGTTTGCCGATAGATGGAGATTTCTGTGCTCTTTTCGAAAAGATATTAAACGCGAAAATCGGACGAGCGGATCAAAAGATATGGCTATTTCAAGTTTTGATCAAAAACTCGCTTTTTGAAAGATTAAGCATGCGTTTAGATGATTTTTTGTTTTCAATTTTTCTAGATAATGTTCTTCATTATAAGGGCTATCATATGCAGTAAACAAATATAGAAAAAAAAATGTTGCGCATTTTAATTTTTAGTTTTAAGCCCTTTAATAAACCATTTAAATCCAATTTTTAAAATAGTTTCAATAGTCTTGATAATAATTTCAAAATTCAATTTCTAATGATAATTCAAGACAATTAAGGGTAAAGGATTTAAAAGGATAGATCACTTTTAAAAAAAATATATGACTTAATGTTCAATTTTAATTCAAATTTGATTTGATAGACATTAGGCTTCATATATGAAAGTCATATTACATGATATATAAAGTGATCATAGCATGTTTGTTTAAAAAAAATATAAAATAAACAAAAGAAAAAAAGAGACAATAAGCATATCATGAAGTAGAGTATTGATATTACATTTTTATTTGTTTCTACTTCTTGCAAATGAATGGATACTAATTAATAAGAGATTTAGGTATCCAAAGGGGACCAAGTGGGATGGTTCCTTTGGGTACCCAAATACATTGTGTAGGCTTTTGGAGAGATAGTGATGAATGGGCCTTTACAAGTGGATTTAGTGTTTCATTTTTAATTTTGGGCCTCCATTCATACTTTGGTTGTTTATATTTCAAATTCATATTATGATTATGTGACATTTTTATATGATTATATTTGTTTGAAAAATAATTCATTTGAGATTTATGTTTATTCAAATTATTTTTTCAAAGTAGTTTGATGTTGATAATCATCATGAATTTTATTATATTGATTCTTTGAAAGTTTATAAGAGTTATTGTCTTTCTTAAGAAGTGATTGTTGAAAAAGTGGGTTACAATATATTTTAAAAGATTGATTATTATTTTGATGATTTTCATTTCCACTCTTTCTTATAAACATACTCTTATAATATGAAGGATAATATTTTATAGTTTGATTTTCATGAAAAAGAGTTTTTAAATTTGAGTCATGATTGAAAATATATTGAGACTTATAATAGTGACTCTTAAGAATTTTATGAGGATCATAATTCTTTTTGAAACTAAACTCCTTTTGATTTAATGTGTGAAAATGATCCTTTTTAGAAATAATTTTGTAAGTTAATTTATCCTTGTTATTCAAAATCTTATGATGAAATTCATTACATGACATTTGAAATTTTTCAACAAAATATTTTAATTGTATTAACTTACATGTTAAAGCATTATTTTCAACTATCAATTTTTCATTATGTTCTTTAGAAACTAAGAGCCCTTTTTCAATTTCCTTGAATTTTTCTTTAAATAAATTGCAATCAAAACAAGGAGTAGGAATTGTAACCAAAGAGCATGAAGTAGAATTTAACACATCAATATTTGTTTCTACTTTATCGTTTGCTTTTAAAGATTTATTTTCTAAACGTAATTTGGAATTAGCAATTTTTAACTTTAAAATTTTACGTTTAGCAATTTTAAGCATACGAGAAGTAGAAATAGAATTTGTTACAAAAAGAGAAGATTTAGATTTTCTTACCTTGCTATAGTTTCCGTCTTCTCTTTTGCTTGATGTGTTGCCAACAAATGAGTCCAACATTGTGACATTGTATTTTTCTTCCTCCAAGCATGAGTCCTCATCGATTTCTTCTCTTGGATCCATAATGAATTCCTCGTCGATTTCTTCTCTTGGATCCATAAGGAATTCCTTGTCGATTTCTTCTCTTGGATCCATAAGGAATTCCTCTTGTTCATCATCTGTAGAAGGAAGACTATAAGTATTCTCAAGAAATTTCCAAACTTCATAAGCAGTAGGAAGTGTATAAATTAGTTTGAAAATATTTTGATGCAATGCATAATATAGACTATTCATTGATTTGGCATTTAAAAACGTTTCGTTTTTATTTAAAGTACTTGGGGGTATTTTAATAGTAATATTCCATACTTCCATATCCAAAGACTTAAGAAATTTTTCCATAAGAAATTTCCACCCATTATAATTTTTCCCTTCAAATAAAGGTGGTGCTAAAGATTTTTCATTTATAAGAAAGTTTTCCCCATAAATAGAAGCGAGATCATGAGACGCCATTATTCCTGGTTTTTAAACTGTTCGAAATAACCTACCTCTGATACCAATTGTTGGATCTTATGGCGCCCTTAGAGGGGGGGGGGGGGGGTGAATAAGGGAATAAAAATCTTTTTATAATTTTATGGAAATTACTAAATTGTTTTATAATATGAGAAAGGCAAAATAACCATTTAGCTAATTTGTGAGAATATCATAATTTTCATCTTTAGAAATATGTACTAAATTGTTTTATGATTAAGAGATTGAAATAAACAATTTAGTTAAAGTAATTTGAATTGAAAAACTTTGTAACCAATATATTAAAGATAACGCCAAAGGAGAGAAATCAAGTAAACACAAATAAAGACATGATTGTATTTATATAAAAAAGGTGTTTACAAAATTTGATTTCAATATCGCTAGAAATCGGAGGCGTACAAAAGTAAATTTCTTTTTCTTTTCTATACCGACTTGTATCACAAACCGGTTGGCTTTAGCCTATCCTTCCCCGGATAAGGCCTCAAGCCTCTCTAGCCAATCCTTCCCCGGATATGGCCTCGAGCCCCCTAGATCTAATCACCTAGAACTAGTCGCCAACACAAGGCGAATTTCCCCCTAAGTCCTACCCAGACCTAGTCGCCAACACAAGGCGAATTCTCTAAACGGTTACAAAAGTATGGAATGGAAATAATGAAAAACAATAATAAAACTCCCTATATGAGATCTCTGGAGTCGAGGATGAAGGATCGCTGTAGCATAAGCGAGGTAGAAGCGATCGTCCTTCGGATGTAGCATGACATAGTCCTCCTCCAGAATTCTCCTTAAGCTTTTTGTGGGAGATCCATCTTCGGCAGCATAACAGCACTGGAATTGTGGCACAAGCAACCTCTCTGGGATCTCTAACCAAAACGAGAGAGAGCGCACCATTTTATAGAACTTGGAGCTAGCACCTGCGGTAGTGGCTAGCGCTTGTGGTAGCGTTCGTGTGGAGCGGTTGCGAAACCGTCGGCGGTGTGGTGCTGTGCACGAACTGGAGATAGTGCCTGGCGGTAGCGATAGCGCTGGAGGTAGCGGGCGATAGCGCTGGCGGTAGCGGTAGCGGTAGCGGTTGCGAAACCGTCACTGTGCACGAGCTGGATATAGCGCCTGGCGGTATCGATAGCGCTGGCGGTAGCAGGAGATGGCGCTGGCGGTAGCGGTAGCACTGGCGGTAGCGCTGCTCCCTTCAAAAGATTGTTCCAAGCTGCTTTATACCTATGGAGTATTGCACCTATAGTTCCTTCACACTATAAACACACTACAAGCAATATCAAATACAAATGGGATTTGTTATTCTCAAACAAAGGGATGTGACACACATGTCCAACAGGGGGGGGGGGGGGGGGGGGGTTCTCCTTCTCCTCCATTAATTCCCCCTTCTTTCTCTCTCTTCCAAATTGGTCTCTCAATCTCTCCTGACCGATTTCTGAAATTGAATGGCCAACTCAGCAGCATTCAATCCCCAATAGGTGGTGGACCACACCAATTGGGTCTATCTCAAGTGTAATGGGTTCAATTTGGGTAAAGTAGGTGGTGGACCGAGAAGAACAAGTATCTGATTCCTCGAATCGATGACTTATTGGATCAGCTAGTTGGGTCAACGGTATATTCAAAGTTGGATCTCAAGTCCGGCTATTACTAGTTACGAATTCGGGATTGTGATATCCCTAAGACAGCATTCAGTACTCGCTACGGACACTACGAGTTTACAGTGATGGCGTTTGGATTGATGAATGCACCGTCAGTATTTATGGATCTGATGAATAGGACCCTTCGAGAGTGCCTTGATCGGTTTGTCATTGTCTTCATTGACGATATCTTGGTGTACTCTCAGTCTGAAGAAGAACACGCGATTCATTTGCGTGAAGTTTTGGAAATCCTGCGACGTAGTCAATTGTATGCCAAGTTCTCTAAGTGCGAGTTCTGGCTAGCCTATGTGGCGTTCCTTGGTCATGTTGTTAGTGGCGAGGGTATCGCGGTGGATCCGGCAAAGATCGATGCAATCCAAAAGTGGCCCGTTTTGGCGACAGTAGCGGAAGTCAGGAGTTTCCTTGGACTTGCCAGCTACTAGCGACGCTTCGTGGAGAACTTTTCACGGATCGCTCTACCTCTCACCACCTTGACGAGGAAGGATCAGAAGTTTGTTTGGTCACCGGAGTGTGCACGGGCTTTTGAGGAATTAAAGAGGCGTCTGACCACATCACCAATTTTGTGTTTACCATCTGGTGCAGAGGGTTATGAAATATACAGTGATGCGTCAGGGAGCGGCTTAGGCTGCGTACTTCTTCAGCACGGTCAAGTAATAGCTTATGGCTCTCATCAGTTGAAAGTGGATGAGCGGAATTATCCGTCCACGACTTGGAGTTGGCGGCCGTGATTTTCGCTCTAAAGCTGTGGCGGCACTACTTATATGGTGTGAAGGTTGACATCTTTACAGACCATAAGAGCCTTAAGTATCTGCTAACTCAGAAGGAGCTCAACATGCGACAACGAAGGTGGATGGAGTTCCTGGGGGACTACACTTTTGATATACACTATACTCCCGGGAAGGGAAATGTAGTCGCAGATGCTTTGAGCCGAAGGGCTTATGCACAGGCCAACTGGATTCAGATGTATGATCCACGTCTGATCAGGGACTTGGAAGCCTTGGAGATCTCCTGTGTAGAGAGGAGTTCTAGTGCGAATGCGTGCTTAAACTGGACGGAGGTGCAGTATGACCTCGCCGACAGAATACGACAGGCCTTGGAGCTTGATTCAAGCATGCAACGCTATTTAACAGAGTCTGGGGAAGGGAGTGCTGCAGTGTTTGTGGTAGACGACGGTCTGATGTGGAAAGACGGTCGGTTGTGCGTCCCAAATGTGGGTAAGTTGCGGGAGGAATTGATGTACGAAAGCACAATGCCAACGGATCTCCCTCCTTGCTCCCAACCCTCTGCCCTCAGCTCTGCCCTCAGCTCTCAGATCAGAAATGGCAGAAAATGGGAATGGAATCTGATTTTGGGGACTTTATGTTTTTCGCGCTATCGGCGGTGCTGGCCACTAGCGCCTGGCGCTAGCTCCCTTAATTCAGCTCATGTTCATTTTTGATATTTTGGGTGCACATGCTATTTGGGGTCTTACAGGGAGATCCATCATCGGCAGCATAACAGCACTGGAATTATGGCACAAGCAACCTCTCTGGGATCTCTAACCAAAACGAGAGAGAGCCCACCATTTTATAGAACTTGGAGCTAGCGCCTGCGGTAGTGGCTAGCGCCTGTGGTAGCGTTTGTGTGGATCGGTTGCGAAACCGTCGGCGGCGTGGCACTGTGCACGAACTGGAGATAGTGCCTGGCAAGTAGCGATAGCGCTGGCGGTAGCGGGCGATAGCGCTGGCGGTAGCGGTAGCGGTTGCGAACTGGTCGCTGTGCACGAGCTGGAGATAGCGCCTGGCGGTATCGATAGCGCTGGCGGTAGCAGGAGATAGCGCTGGCGGTAGCGGTAGCACTGGCGGTAGCGCTGCTCCCTTCAAAAGATTGTTCCAAGCTGCTTTATACCTGTGGAGTATTGCACCTATAGTTCCTGCACACTATAAACACACTACAAGCAATATCAAATACAAATGAGATTTGTTATTCTCAAACAAAGGGATGTGACACACATGTCCAACAGGGGGGGTTCTCCTTCTCCTCCATTAATTCCCCCTTCTTTCTCTCTCTTCCAAATTGGTCTCTCTATCTCTCCTGACCGATTTCTGAAATTGAATGGCTAACTCAGCAGCATTCAATCCCCAATAGGTGGTGGACCACACCAATTGGGTCTATCTCAAGTGTAATGGGTTCAATTTGGGTAAAGTAGGTCATGTTGACCTAAATTTAAGATAATGTTGACTTTGGTCAAATTAACCAATTGGATTGACCACAGTGGGTGGCTTAGGCTCCAATGGCCTCCCTTAATGGTTAGGAAGGTGTAGGTGGAGCCAATTTGGCAAGGTGAGGGTGAATTGCCCCTTAATAGGGTACTTTGACCAAAATAGGGTTAGGGTAAATTGGTCAAATTGGAGGTCCCATGATGAGGCTTTTGGTTCATTAGGTTCCTAGTACCCATACAAGGGTAGGGGCAGGGTCAATTTGGCATGGTGAGGGCCAATTGACCTTAATTGAGTTAGTTTGACCAATTTAGGGTTAAGGTTGACTTTAGTCAAATTGGGCTCTTAGGTTGACCCCAATGGGTCTCTGGGACTCCAAGGAGACCCCTAATGGGTTAGGGATGCTATGGTGGGGTCAAGGATCAAGGTGGGTCCCTAAAGTCCTACCCTAGGCTTGGTATCTGAAAATTGCTATTTGCAGACCACTTGTGTTTTCTCCTTCTCACCTAAATTCACATGGTCTTGGGCTCTTCCTATGGTTTTGTCATGACCTAGTCATGAAAAAACCAACTTAGGGGTCTAGCTATTTGGGGGATGTTACATCCAATGCCCCTAGTACCTTTTCGAGGATGATGACGCATGTCTTCCAACCCTACATGGGGAAATTTATCGTGGTATACTTTGATGATATCCTAATTTTTAGCACGTCTACACATGATCATGAGTCTCATTTGAGGACTATCTTGGAGACGTTACGTGCAGAAAGGTTGTTTGTAAATCTTAAAAAATGTACTTTTTATGTCGCCTCTGTAGAATTCCTAGGCTATATTGTAAGTTCGGAGGGCATACTCGTGGATCCCAAGAAAGTCCAAGCCATCAAGGATTGGCCGGTACCCACCACCATTCGGGACGTTAGAAGCTTCCACGGTCTAGCTACATTTTACCGTCGCTTCATTCGGGACTTTAGTAGCATCATGGCACCAATCACCGAGTGCATGAAAAAAGGTGAGTTCACATGGACAAAATCGGCTACCCACGCGTTCCACACGATTAAAACTAAGATGTCAGAAGCCCCCCTTTTGCGACTCCCGGACTTTGGAAAAGTTTTTGAATTATCATGTGACGCATTGGGGATTGGAATTGGTGGAGTGTTGAGCCAGGAGGGTCATCCTGTGGGATACTTTAGTGAGAAACTTGTGGGCCCAAAGTTGAATTATTCCAATTATGACCGTGAGTTTTATGCCATCATTCGTTGCCTCCAACATTGGCGACACTACCTTCTCCCTAAAGAGTTTGTCATCCACTCCGATCATGAAGCGTTAAGATTTGTAAACTCCCAAAGCAAGGTCAGCCCTCGGCATGCCAAATGGGTCTCTTATCTTCAGTAATACACCTTCATAATAAAACATCTCAAGGGAAACCTTAACCGAGTGGCGGACGCCCTGAGTCGGGTCTCATTGTTATTATCCACGTTAGAGGTGAAGGTCATTGGATTTGAGCACATTAAGGATGAATATGTCAACTGTCCGGACTTCAAAGATATCTACATGTCTGCTAACGATTACACACCCACTATTATTTCTGCGTATTATATTCGAGATGGATATTTATTTAGACACGCCAAGCTCTGTATCCCTCGTTCATCCCTTCACCACTTTATCGTTTGGGAGTTGCATAGTGGCGGATTGGGTGGTGTCACAACCCGCATTTCTCCCACGAATTTAATAAGTATTATCAGAGTAAGGGGGAAATACGTGCCGTGATGCCACGTCATGCAGGGGACAACTACAGACGCTCAGGCAAAAAACTCCTTATGATAAATTTATAAAAGACATATATGTTTGAGATAAAAAGAAAATTTACATTTTAGCTTAGGACCGCGTCCCTTGGTCCGGTGGATCACTACTCCACAAGTAGAAAGCTATACATACACAGCAGAAAATAGGTTCATTTTTAGCCTACATGAGCATGAAGATCCACATCCCAGAAATGAAATGCACATGTCTATGTTTGTATAGTAAGAAAGGATTTTCTACGATCTTCAAAGTATGTGACAATTAATAAAAATCATGATATGCAAAAATGAAATTTTTATACCAATAAAGTAAATAATGCATCCTAGCATAAAGCTTCTCAGAGAGCAAGTAGGTAAACAACCTGAAAGTAACAGCAAAACAAAGAGCAAGTAAACTAAGCATAAAAGCCAAAGGCGCCAACAACTGACACGAACCCGCAGGAAAGAAGGAAAACATCCAAAAGAAGGCAATAACTAAAGAACTGCCCCTTACCTAGAAGAGAGGAAGGGCCCCGACAGGAAAACTGAACGACACCGCTCTAACTCCTGCGGCAGCCAAAGACCTGAACCTGAGACATTCATAAGAAAAGAAGGCCTCAGCCCAAAGGGTGCAAGAAAACCAAGATTAGCTGCAATTAGAAATAAAAGATTGCAGAAAGGAGAACTAAGTAGATAAACATCAATAATCTTACAACAACTCGAGCCAGCTCAAACGAGTGCACTCGGTAAGAGGAAAAGCCAGCACCAGAAGGTAATAGCCAAAGCAATCAAAGCCAACCACGTTTCCGCCATTGCGGCTCAGAGGTGGTGGTTATACATATAATATCATAATACACATATATAAGCCTGTAAATTTACAAGCACTTGAGACTAATCAGCTCGAGGGAAGAGCATCCCCCAAAAGAAGGCACTGCGATGGTGGTATCTTCCACTAACGCCCGCAGCCCAAAAACCATACAGGAGTGCTGCGGCGGTGGCTCTAATCCACCCAAACCAACAGCCCAGAAGAGGCACTATGGCGGTGACTTTTAGCTCACACACTCAGCAGACTCACGCATAACACCAGGAGCAGAGGTGCATAATCATATATATATCAGTATATGTATATATATAAGTATATAAATAAACCACAGTGCCGTTCCTCAGAGAACACTCAAAACATTAGACATGAAGATCATAGAGATCAAGAACCACTCACCAAAACTATCCCGGAGAATTAGACAACATTGCATACTTAGCTCAAAAATCCAACATAGCAAACAGAGGAGTGCCAGACGGGAAAATAGGATTTCAGGTAGTTGTAACCACAACTCAAGACGAGAGGATCAGTAAGCACCAGGTCCAGCAATTAATCAATATATCAACATTCAACTTACAACAAGGTCGAAGATTTCAGAAAGACGACACCATGCAAGGCTTGCTGTCGGAACAAGACGAAGGTAAACTTAACACAAAGGCGAAACACCAGAACAACACTCAAAGGTCAAAAGAAAACACTTGGTGAGTCCAAACTTTACTCCCAACGAACTTCTCGTAACAGTACGATGAATGAGGCACGACAAAACACCACAATGAACACTAACCAAAAACATGGCAACTCAAAGAATAGAGCATAGCTTTATCAAAAGTCTCATCCAAAGGGACTTAAAAGGTTTGATAACATCGCTTAAGATTCCCGAAAACACTCGGCGAAAGAACATATAAATATATACGGAATCAATTCAGAATAAGCGATGAAATCGACAGAAAAACTTATCAAAAGTTGACAGGGAACTTAACAACAGTTGACGGGAAAAGGCTTATATCAAAGTCGACGAGAAGGACTTATATCAAAGTTGACTAGAAGACTTCATGTTAAAGTCGACGGGAAACTTCATAAAAGAAGAAATAGTTGCACAATCTTAGGGCGAGCAAACTTTTCTAAGCCTAGGGAAGTCTTATCAGACAACCTTGTAGCATAACTAAATAGGTATAGAAGCTATCCAGATTCCAAGGGGATGACAGCAGGAATCAAGAACCCAGAACACCAATCAAGACCCAAAAAGGGAAAACACAACAGCCACTAACCTAAAATCAACAGGTTAGGCAAACAAGGAAGAAGAAAGGACTGAAATGAAGGACTTCCAATCACCCAGCAAAATCAAGCCAAGGGGACTACTATTACTTGAAGGACACAACCAACAAGAGAGCCTAGTGCCACGACTCGCAGGAAGAGAGTCGACAAACTAAAAGAAAAGGGGCACAGCTAACAAAAGAAAGGAAAACTATAACCTTACCCACAGGGAAAAAGGGGATTTAAGTTCCAAAAAAAATGCTGAAAGGAAGCCAAAGAATCCCATACACATACTCTTACCGATCAACTGCTAGCCTCGCTGAGTCACCGAGAACTAGCAGGGGAAATTCCCAGAAACAAAATTTAACTCCGCATATACCCAAACAAAATCCTAACATATAGATGCAGTATTTCATAATCGAGAGTTTAATTTAGTATGGAACAAGGGGAATAAATTAAATCAATAGCTACCATGCCAATATCAATGAGTATACCAGCTGCCGACTAGAACCAAGGGGAAACAAAATAAGACGATAGCTGCCATGTTAAATCAAGGAGGAGATTTCCTCAAGGAAGCCCAAGAGAACTCACCCAGCCACATAGCAGCTATCATAAAAGAGATTTCGAGCAACAGAAGAGGCAACCCCAAAGAAATTATAAAGGACCTTGCCAACAACCAATAGGAACACCACAACATAATCCTAATAGGTAGGATCATAAATAAGGCAGCCCCAATTAGACGATAAATAACCAGCAGCCCCCATTAACAAATCTTGAGAAGCATCCCCCTAAACAGAATATAAACCAGGAAGCCCTAATTAACAATATATATATATATATATAACAGCAGCCCCTAAATTAACTAATATATAAGAAACAACCCCAAACATATTTTATATCAGCAGCCCCTCAATCAGGTTTTATAACAGCAACCCCCCTCCAATTAGACAAATAATAAGGCAGCCCCAAGGAAACATAATAAATTTTATAATGCAACCCCCAACCAGAATGCTATAAGGCAGCCCCCAACAAGCATATAACAACAGCCCCCCTCAAATTAAACTAAAGAGAAACAGCCCCCAAATTAAAGTCATAACAGGATCCCCGAAAGAAAAGGATTTTCCAGTAGATCCAACTGCAGCCGGCCCAAAACAATCCAGACTGGAGCCAAGTGTAGTTGCCCCAAGATGAAGGATTTTATTAAGGAAGCCCCCAAACAGATTCTACAAGGTAGCCCCCATGATGGTTTGTAAATCCAAACTAAATCCAAGCTTAGCATCCCCCATTGAACAATACTTAAGAAGCAGCCCTTAGTAAAAGCATAACAGCGGCCCCCTGAACAAGGAGCAGGAAACCCAAAAAAAAACGAAAAAAAAACTATAAGCAAACGCCATGGCATAACCAGCACAGAGAAGATAAATCATAAGCCCTCACAAACAAAGAACGAAGGGGGAAGAAGAGGAGGCGGTTTTCTTGCCTGAATCGGGAGCCGACGCCACTCGTCAAAGCGAAAACCACGACCGGGAGACTTCGCAACCACTGCCAAACCCAACGGGAACTCTCCACAACCCCGCTCCGGCGATGAAATCAAGCCCCGTCAACGAAGATCCTTCCTCCTCCGATGGCTCCGACGCCGCCTTGCGACACTCGCCGACGAAAAACCCTAAGCCGAAGCAGCGCGAGAAGAATGCACGAGAAGAAGGGGAGATTGGGAACAGCTCTGCCGAAAGCATAATATACATATATATATGTATATGCAGATATATGTGTATATATATATTTATATATATATATATTTACATATACATATATGTATATATATATACCTATATTTCTTTATAAAATAAAAATTAAAAATTGCCTATACGCACTCACGTAATAACCTAGCATCAAACTCACCGGACGACGACGCACACAAAACGGTAACGCCCTCTCACAATTACACTACGCAACGATAATTTCATATTTAAGACATTATCATTTCGAACCCCCGTTTAGAAGACTATAAGGAAACCCGGGGCGTTACAATCACCCCTCCTAACAAAAACTTTCACCCCGAAACTTTGCAACAACAATACCAAACATTTTACCACTATCATCCCTCACATACCCGCTTAGATTAATTATAAGAGAAAACCTGGGGCGTTACAGTCAACCCACCAAGAAGGAAGTTTCGTCCCGAAACTTAGAACCAAAACTTAGAAAACAACGAATGAAAAGAGCAAGGGGAGAGGTAAGCCCACACTCGCTAGATAGAAACGCTAACCGAAGAGGGCTAGGAAAACAGATGCGGGTAAGATTACCCAAAAGGAAAAGGAAATTACCAAGAACTCAAAATGTCCAGGCCGAGAACAGAAAGCAGACCGCGGAACATCTGACTCGCGGATCCCCAACTAAAGGAAGCCTAAACGAAGATCAGTCTTGGAAAACACCGAACTACCACGCAACTGATCAAGCAAAACATCAATCGACACCCAATCTCACTGAACTAACTTTATTCTTTACGAACAAGACGAAAGCACTCCAGGGCAAGGAACTAGGCCAGGAAAAAGCCACACTGCAACCACTCATCTAACTGAGTGCGCAACTCTCGCAACACACGCGGGGCCAAATGGTACGGCGCCTTAGCAATAGGATGGGTACCTGGCTCAAGGTCAGAAACAAATTCCTCAACTCTCACAGGCAGAAAAACCAGGGGGATTAACTGGGAAGACATCAGGGAACTCCCGCGCCACAGGAAAAACCTCAATACACGGCAAACTGATAACGGTTTCTAGCATAGAAACGAGGTAAGCAAACCCACCAGGAACTAAAAGGTTACGAGCACACGCCGTGGAAAGAATCGGAGGAAAAACCTAGCGCGAAAAGCCAACGCACTCAAGGAAAGACCGATGTCCAGCTAAAGGACCAAACACTTTACCTTGCGCGCACCCGAAGACTCGTCCTCTAACTGGGGAGTCGACTCCGATGCACTACGATCTGGAGTCATCGTCTGTAATGACGAACAAACACCTCACTACACCTAGCTTAAGACACAACAGCTAGGAACTATAATTTCCTAACTCGATACAGATCAGAAAAGTGTAGATACTTGCTCTTGCTGTTACCTTGCTCTGGGAATTCATGAAATGATGTTATGCTTAACTTAGGATGATATACCATCATCCTATAAACTTATGTGCATATAATAAAAATGCATGAATGCCAAATTTTATTTCAAATCATGTATGTACGAGCGTCATCATGTATGTCTTTAGCTTGACACGTGTGCTAATGCTATGTTATGATGTATATGCAGTGCTATGCAATCTAAAAAGGCCTTAATGCATGCTATGAGCGGGGTACACATGCGATCTTATGCATCCCATACTACATATTATCTCATGTAATGAAAAAGAAAAATGAGCTAATGGACACGCATGCGACCTACGCTATGCATCTCATACTACATAACAGTCGTATGTTGTCACCTATGAGGATCCATATACAAACACATAGTATGCATCCCATACTACATAATATGCCCTGTATACTTCTTATCATGCTATGAGTGTAGTGTTCATGCTTCTGCCAAGACATATTGATGACCCCTTGGTGTGTGTATGCAATGAATAACGATTCTCACCAGGCAGTTAACTAGGCCAACCAGACTATCCCAGCAACCCGGCTAACCTCCTTCTGATACCAACTGTCACAAGCCGCATTTCTCCCACGAATTTAATAAGTATTATTAGAGCGAGGGGGAAATATGCGCCGTGATGCCGCGTCATGCAGGGGACAACTACAGACGCTTAGGAAAAAAACTCCTTACGATAAATTTATAAAAGACATATATATGTTTGAGATAAAAAGAAAATTTATATTTTAGCTTAGGACCGTGTCCCTCGTTCCGGTGGATCACTACTCCACAAGTAGAAAGCTATACATACGCATCGGAAAATAGGTTCATTTTTAGCTTACATGAGCATGAAGATCCACATCCCAAAATGAAATGCACATGTCTATGTTTAGTATAGTAAGAAAGGATTTTTTATGATCTTCAAAGTATGTGACAATTAATAAAAATCATGATATGCAAAAATGACATTTTTATACCAATAAAGTAACTAATGCATCCTAGCATAAAACTTCCCAGAGAGCAAGTAGGTAAGCAACCTGAAAGTAACCGCAAAACAACTAGCAAGTAAGCTAAGCATAAAAGTCAAACGGGCGCCAACAACTGACACGAAACCGCAGGAAAGAAGGAAAACATCCAAAAGAAGGCAACAACTAAAGAACTGCCCCTTACCTAGAAGAGAGGAAGGGCCTCGACAGGAAAACTGAACGACACCGCTCTAACTCCTGCAGCAGCCAAAGACCTGAACCTGAGACATTCATAAGAAAAGAATGTCTCAGCCCAAAGGGTGCTAAACCAAGATTAGCAGCAATCAGAAATAAAAGATTGCAGAAAGGAGAACTAAGCAGATAAACATCAATAATCTTACAACAACTCGAGCCAGCTCAAACGAGTGCACTCGGTAAGAGGAAAAGCCAGCACCCGAAGGTAATAGCCAAAGCAATCAAAGCCAACCACGTGTCCGCCATTGCGGCTCAGAGGTGGTGGTTATACATATAATATCATAATACACATATATAAGCCTGTAAATTTATAAGCACTTGAGACTGATCAGCTCGAGGGAAGAGCGTCCCCCAAAAGAAGGCATTGCGATAGTGGTATCTTCCACTAACGCCCGCAGCCCAAAAACCATACAGGAGTGTCGCGGCGGTGGCTCCAATCCACCCAAACCAACAGCCCATAAGAGACACTATGGCGGTGACTTTTAGCTCACACACTCAACAGACTCACACATAGCACCAGGAGTAGGGTGCATAATCATATATATCAGTATATGTATATATATAAGTATATAAATAAACCACAATGTAGTTCCCCATAGAACACTTAGAACATTAGACACGAAGATCATAGATATCAAGAACCACTCACCAAAACTATCCTGGAGAATTAGACAACATAGCATACTTAGCTAAAAAATCCAACATAGCAAACAGATGAGTGCCAGACGGGAAAACAGGATTTCAGGTAGTTCTAACCACAACTCAAGACGAGAGGATCAGTAAGCACCAGGTTCAGCAATTAATCAATATATCAACATGCAACTTACAACAAGGTCGAAGATTTCAGAAAGAGGACACCATGCAAGGCTTGGTGTCGGAACAAGACGAAGGTAAAACTAACACAAAAGCCAAACACCAGAACAACACTTAAAGGTCAAAAGAAAACACTTGGTGAGTCCAAACTTTACTCCCAACAAACTTCTCGTAACAGTACGATGAATAAGGCACGACAAGACACCACAATGAACACTAACCAAAAATAGGGCAACTCAAAGAATAGAGCATAGCTTTATCAAAAGTCTCAGCCAAAGGGACTTAAAAGGTTTGATAACATCGCTTAAGATACCCGGAAACACTCGGCGAAAGAACATATAAATATATACGGAATCAATTCAGAATAAGCGATGAAATCGACAGAAAAACTTATCAAAAGTTGATAGGGAAACTTAACAACAGTTGACGGGAAAAGGCTTATATCAAAGTCGACGAGAAGGACTTATATCAAAGTTGACTAGAAGACTTCATGTTAAAGTCGACGGGAAACTTCATAAAAGAAGAAATAGTTGCACGATCTTAGGTCGAGCAAACTTTTCTAAACTTAGTGAAGTCTTATCAGACTACCTTGTAGCATAACTAAACAGGTATAGAAGCTATCCAGATTCCAAGGGGATGACAGCAGGAATCAAGAACCCAGAACACCAATCAAGACCCAAAAAGGGAAAACACAACAGCCACTAACCTAAAATCAACAGATTAGGCAGACAAGGAAGAAGAAAGGATTGAGATGAAGGACTTCCAATCACCCAGCAAAATCAAGCCAAGGGGACTACTACTACTTGAAGGACACAACCAACAAGAGAGCCTAGTGCCACGACCCGCAGGAAGAGAGCCGACAAACCAAAAGAAAAGGGCTACAGCTAACAAAAGAAAGGAAAACTGCAACCTTACCCACAGGGAAAAATGGGATTTAAGTTCCAAAAAAAATGTTGAAAGGAAGCCAAAGAATCCCATACACATACTCTTCCTGATCAACTGCTATCCTCGCTGAGTCACCGAGAACTAGCAGGGGAAATTCCCAGAAACAAAATTTAACTCCACATATACCCAAACAAAATCCTAACATATAGATGCAGTATTTCATAATCGAGAGTTTAATTTAGGATGGAACAAGGGGAATAAAATAAATCAATAGCTACCATGCTAATACCAATGAGTGTACCAGCTGCCGAATAGAACCAATGGGAAACAAAATAAGATGATAGCTGCCATGTTAAATCAAGGAGGAGATTTCCTCTGGGAAGCCCAAGAGAACTCACCCAGCCACATAGCAGCCATCATAAAAGAGATTTCGAGCAACAGAAGAAGCAACCCCAAAGAAATTATAAAGAACCTTGCCATCAACCAAGAGGAACACCACAACATAATCCTAATAGGTAGGATCATAAATAAGGCAACCCAAATTAGAGGATATATAACCAGCATCCCCCATTAACAAATCTTGAGAAGCATCCCCCTAAACAGAATATAAACCAGGCAGCACCAATTAACAATATATATATAACAGCAGCCCCCAAATTAGACTAATATATAAGAAACAGCCCCAAACATATTTTATATCAGCAGCCCCCCAATCAGGTTTTATAACAGCAGCCCCCCTCCAATTAGACAAATAATAAGTCAGCCCCAAGGAAACATAATAAATTTTATAACGCAACCCCCAACCAGAATGCTATAAGGCAGCCCCCAACAAGCATATAACAGCATCCCCCCTCAAATTAAACTAAAGAGAAATAGCCCCCAAATTAAAGTCATAACAGGAGCCCCGAAAGAAAAGGAATTTCCAGTAGATCCAACTACAGCCGACCCAAAACAATCCAGACTGGTGCCAAGTGTAGTTGCCCCAAGATGAAAGATTTTATTAAGGAAGCCCCCAAACAGATTCTACAAGGCAGCCCCCATGATGGTTTGTAAATCCAAATAAAGCGAAGCATAGTAGCCCCCAATGAACAATACTTAAGAAGCAACCGTTAGTAAAAGCATAACAGCGGACCCCTCAACAAGGAGCAGGAATCCCCCAAAAAATGAAAAATAAACTATAAGCAAATGCCATGGCATAACCAGCACAGAGAGGATAAATCATAAGCCCTCACAAACAAAGAACGAAGGGGGAAGAAGAGGAGGCGGTTTTCTTGCCTGAATCAGGAGCCGACGCCACTCGTCAAAGTGAAAACCATGACCGGGAGACTTCGCAACCACTGCCAAATCCAACGGGAACTCTCCGCAGCCCCGCTCCGGTGACGAAATCAAGCCCCGACAACGAAGATCCTTCCTCCTCCGATGGCTCTGATGCCGCATTGCGACACTCGCCGACGGAAAATCCTAAACCGAAGCAGCGCGAGAAGAATGCACGGGAAGAAGGGGAGATTGGGAACAGCTCTGCCGAATGCTTAATATACATATATATATGTATATGCAGATATATGTGTATATATATATTTACATATATATACCTATATTTCTTTATAAAATAAAAAATAAAAATTGCCTATACGCACTCACGTAATAACCTAGCATCAAACTCACCGGATGGCGATGCACACAAAATGGTAATGCCCTCTCACAATTACACTACGCAACGATAATTTCATATTTAAGACATTATCATTTCGAACCCCCGCTTAGAAGACTATAAGGAAACCTGGGGCGTTACAATCACCCCTCCTAACAAAAAGTTTTGCCCCGAAACTTTGCAACAACAATACCAAACATTTTACCACTATCATCCCTCACATAACCGCTTAGATTAATTATAAGAGAAAACCTGGGGCTTTACAGGTGGTCACTTTGGTTGTGACAAGACCATCACCCTAGTTGAGGATAAATTTTATTGGCCGGGTCTAAAGTCTACGGTACATAAAATCATGGATAGTTGTCGTACGTGCCAACTATCGAAAGGAACTAAAATGAACGCGGGGATTTATACCCCTCTTCCGATCCCTTCCGTACCGTGGGAAGACATTAGTATGGATTTTATTCTTGGTCTCCCTGTCACTTTTAGGCGCCATGACTCCATTTTGGTGGTTGTTGATCGGTTCTCCAAAATGACATATTTTATCACAAGTAATAAGACTGATGACGCGTCACATGTAGCTAAATTATATTTTAAGGAATTCGTTGGCCATAGGGGCGTATCGAAAACTATAGTCACTGATCGGGACGTGAAGTTCACTAGTTATTTTTGGAAGACCCTGTGGCGGATCATGGGCACCAAGCTCTTATTTTCCTCGGCCTACCATCCGCAGACGGATGGGCAAACAGAAGTAGTAAATAGATGTTTGGGTAGTGTACTCCGTTGCCTAGTAGGTGACCACAAGGGAACGTGGGACCTCCTTCTTCCCCATGCCCAATTAGCGTACAATAATTCCAAAAATCGGTCAACAGGGTTGTCTCCAAACGAGATCGTGCATGGGTATAAGGCACCAGTGCCACTTGACTTGATCCCGTTACCTCCATCTTATAAGTCAAGTCAATTCGCACAGGACTTCGCCTCACATGTTCATACATTACATAAGCATATCAAGGACACGTTAGCCACTCAATACGCTTCGTATCAATCTCATGCTAACGTGCTTAAGAGAGCATCCCCCCTAAAGGTGGGCGATTTGGTTATGGTGCGCCTCATCCCTGAACGGTTGCCTTCAGGAACCATAAAAAAGTAGTCCAATCGGCGAGCAGGCCCCTTTCGAATTTTAAAACAATTAGGAGAAAATGCATTTCTTTTGGAGTTACCCACTGATTGGGGAATCTCACCTATTTTCAATGTTTCGGATTTAACGCCTTATATTTCTCCACCACTTGAATTGTCTACCTGCCGGTTTACTTCCACATCATTGTCTACTGGGTTGGTGGGTGAGCATGCGCCTGGTTCCCTCTCTTCTTCGGTCCCCACTGGAGGTACGTTGAATGTTGATGATGGTATTTGCTCCTCTTTTTTGCCTAAAGCTTTTCCAAGGTTCCCCCGAACCACCTATGTTCCTGACAGGATTCTCTGAGATGAAGTGACCTCCTCTCCTGGTGGTGCCAGTCGCCGCTACTTAATTCGATGGCTTGATCGCTCGGCCTCCGATGATTTGTGGCTTCCTGAGTCGGAGGTGGCACTTTTGGATGATGCTCTTCTCCACCGCTACCGCCAACGCAACTCATCGGTGATGAGTATTTTTGAGCGGGGAGGATTGATGGAGACGACGACCCTCAATAAGAAGATGATCGTAACGGGGTGCTTACGGATGCTACCGGCTCACTTGCGGATGACGGCGCCTCTCCAACCAAAGACTTGCGCCGCCATCACCGCAACGATATTAATGACGGACACCATCGCCGCTACAACCTCCGTCCGCGACACAAGAACATTAATTAATAATTATAATAATTTAATTATAATAATTAATTAATATTATCATGCTTTTTAAAATAAGAATATTTTAATTAATAATTATCCTTATAATTATTAATTAAAATTGTCTTGCTTTATTTTATTTATTGAAACTTGTCATGTTTTGTTTTATTGTTTTAATTTGGACTGCGTTTAGCCACTATAATTGTAAAGCCTATATAAGGCTATGTTTTGGAGGATTTGGATTAAGTTGGAATGAAATAAAATTTGCTGCCCTAAATCCCTCCCCTCTTGAACTCTCTCACCCTCTCTCTCTCTCTCTCTCTCTCTCTGGCCACCCCCCTCTCATCGTTCCCTTTCTCCAAGTTCGGCCAAGGCCGCCCCTCTCTCCCTCCCTCTCAACCGCCGGCCACCCTACCTCCTCTAGGAAAGCCGCCCACCTTCTTTCTCCACTATTCCCCCACCACCTTTCCTCTCTCCTCCCCATAAGCCCATACCTCCTCTCTTGGCCGCCCCCCTTCAAGCCCCCTCTTTGTGTTGGAGTTTCCTCCATGGCGTGTGGTGGGTTCGTGTGGATCTTGGATGACGTGAAGCGAAAGACGGCGAGCGGATTCCTCTCCAAACAACGCGCTTCTGGTGGATCCGTAGAAGAGTGAACGGGCGAGTGCATGCTTGAGGCTAATCTTATCTCAAGCGGGGTAACGAACGATCCACTTGTGTGTTTCTTTTCTCTAGATTATTCTTGTGGTGGAATCTGTGGCGTGATCTTCGAATCACCGAAATATCGTGGTTTTCTTTCATATTGAAATTTGCATTCATCCTTTTATTTTTAATTTTCGAAGGGGTTTGGCGAACCCCGACTTTTTGTTGGGAGAGAACTACCCATTTCCGAATCGCAATTTTCAGTGGGTCTCTTTTGGTACAAGGCATAGCTTGATCGGATCGGGTGGGTCCATTTCGCTTGATCGAACATTGGCTTATCGCCCTTGGGAGATCTAAAGAGGGTTAGCGATCCTTCGTGTGGCAATTATTTCTCTTTGCCTAGTCCGGTGCACTTGCACTGTGTTGCTTGCATTTGCATCATTTTTCTTGAGTCGCACATTCATCGTATATCTACCAATAACGAGCATGTCAGAGATCGTAGGTTTACATCAATAGGGGCACCATAGACCCCTGTGGAGCCATTTTGCTAGGACTGGTCCCTAGGGTAGGATAAACACAAATTCTTGAATATCTTTTTATGGGTAAAGGGTATGGCCTTGAAATTTAGAACATAGGCTATTTACACCTACCCACACATCATACCCAAAGATGGGAATTTTAGGAGAACCTTTTTCTAAGGTTTTTGTAATAATTTCATAAATCAAATATTGATTAATTAGTGGGTGAAATGACCTCCAATATCCTCCAAATTTTGGTGGGTACTTTTTAGGGTTATCACATGAACCTGGTAAAAATTTCAGCCCAATTGGGACTGATTTGGTTGGGTAATTTGTCAACCCAAGTTAGGTCAAATTAGGTCAAAATTCGGGCATGGTGTTTATCTTGGGGTATGGTGGTCAAAACTCATCACCAAGAGTTGAAACCTTGGCCACTGGTTTAGGATCACCTAAAACACCTTCATGGGTAAGATGGGGGTGGTGTAGAGGTGGATATGCCCTAGGACCTTAGTTATACCCCTTGGGGTGCTTATAGAACCTTGTGAAGGTCATGTGGTCAAAAGCCCTAGAAGGACCATGCAACTTAGGAGATATGTTCATGGGGTGTGATTATGGTCTAGAAAATTTTGAGAGAATTTTAGGAGTACCTATTTCCCCTAAATTAGGTCATAACCCCTTTAGGGAAATTTCTTATAAGAGGTATTTACCTGCTCAAATGGTCTTGGATGATGGTGAAACCTTGGTAGTACCTTTATAATCATATTATTTTCCTCTGGTATTTTTGTGTAATTTATTAAATAATTTGACCAGTACTTCATTCTCAAGGCACATATTTTGTCTTAATCTTTAGAGAAATAATTGAGGTTCCAAAATTCTCTAGAAAAACGTGCAACTTGGTGATAGGACATTTCAAAGCACTAGGAAGCTCTGTAAATTTTTATATAATTTTTGGTGATTGTTATCAGTAGGCTACTTCACAACATGGTAATATTTAGATTTCTTTGGAATATTTATTTAAGTGGTTAATATGTCTTTATAAATTCTAAAATTTGGCCTGAGAACTTTTCTAATCAATATAAATGTCTGGCAATTTTCCCATAATTTTTGGACAAGTATTGTTGGTGGTTGCTTCTTTAATTTCTAATTTTGGTTAAATATTCAATATTATAATTCGAGGACAATTCTTGATTGTAAAATTGTGACACTCTGTATTTACTGTTATTTTGGCATGATAGATTTATCCTATTTTTATGAGAGTCATGTCATAAGAATACCTTACACTTCATGTTCATATTCATACTTGGCAAATATTGGAGAAATTTAAATAAATTCTAAAATGTTGAGGAAAAATATGATTCTCTGGATTTAGTCTTAAAATACCATGGTAGTCCTCCAGTAAAAATCTTATGTCATGTGGGTGAATATTTGGAGTACCTCTACTTATAAGCTTCATATAATTAGTTTGGTCTGCGTATAGTAAAAATGTGAAACTTGGGTATTTAGGGGCCTATCAAGTGGAAGTGGCATATAGATGGTGTGCATGGTCAGGTTGAAGAGGATGAAATCACCAGAAGGAGTTTTGGAGATAAGGGTGCTAGGTGGGCAAAGGGTAAGGTCGTGCTTGGGATTGACGAAAGATCGTCTTTCCCCTAGCTATCATAAACCACCTAGGGTTAATACAAGTGAAACGGTAAGAGGGCTATGCATATGGGTAGATACCAATAACATTAAGTGTCTTGATAAAGGGAGCCTTGGGGTGTCATCCCATTATAGTTCCTAGTACTGTAGCGAGCCCCTTACCGGGTAATCCTCGGGGAGTCCAAGATTAACCATAAACTGTAGGGTTAAGTTGCTATACAAGATTAACTAAGTAATATACTCACTCACACTCCATTGTCACGGGTGCTTAGTCAGTTTGATCTTACGAGTGGTAGGCTCGGTGGTCGTAGTAATAGACTTATTAGTCGGGTGAGTTGTGACTCAACCATGTTTGTTGTGCCGGATGGGTTAGCCCGGGGAGCTTATGGCTCGGAGGTAGATGTAAACATGTTTGCATGTGCAGAAGGTGGTGGGTCCTTAGTAATGATGGTCGTTGCACAGACATTAATACTTGGTCTCGGTAAGTGAGGATAACCCTTTACCAAAACAAGTCTGGTGGTCTAACCAGCAAGAGTACGCAGTAGCTCTGCTGTTGTGTTCTTAGCGTTGAGGCGTACGTTAGGTCTAGGTTAGGTAGTGCAAATACCAACCTAGAGGTGAGCGAGGCCCAACCCAGCGCTTCCGTTTGCCACTACGGAAGTATCCTGGGAGTCTTGGTAGCTCTAAAAAGGGGGAACTAAAGGTCTGTGAGCATTGAGTCGTAGTGTGTGAGTTGCACTTGTGTGAACATAACATTTAACTGCATACCTTGCATATCATAGCATAAACATTGATTTCAACCCCTACCCCTATCGTATAAGTCGGTTATGAGACATCTTATATGATAGGCCTTGCTAAACGACCCCTTGGTCTATAGGTTTGTATGGGCATTCCTATAAATCTGTGGTTACTTTTATATTACATACTTGTCTTTACTTACTGCTCTTTACTTGCTCTTACCATACTTTATTTATTGCTTCAATTATTTATATACACTTGTGTAGCATAGAAACATTCCCTGTATATTGTGTTCCCGTCACCTGCTATTGTTACACCCCTTGTTGTCATCCGCTTCATCCTTCCCGCACGGTGCCTAAGAGTCACCGGGGGAGGGGTGGGGGGATTGGCTTAGTCTTTTGACTAACGGTGTGTGGACCTTATCATTTTAGGGGACCGAGGAGATGCTGCAACACCAGAGGACGGTGCAGATGGAGACGGGGCTGTCTATTACGGGAGCACCATTGGCAGGATCTTTGAGCATCGTTTAGTTCTAGAATTTTATGCTTCCGCGAGTGTCTATGTAGTGAGGATTTGATGTATCGGGTAGGAGACCTTATTATTTCTGTCTTTTATTTTAGTTATGTTTATGTGGACATCTCTTGTGATGATTTACTATTTATGTGATGTGGACTTGTCTTCTCAAGTTTGTTACTCTTAGTTTTTCTGTGATCGATAAGGCTGGCAGGATCCGCGTTTTGTAGTGGCGACATTCCCGAGTGAGGGTGTCACCGCAAAATAGCGGTTCTGGGTATTGATGCGCGTTCGACAAGTGCACCGGTTGCTGTCAAGTAATAATTATGGGAATAGTTTCACTGAATATCGTCTGTCAAGGAATGCGCGTGGTTAGTTTGACTCTTCGGATTAAGAAAATACTTACGAGAGTAAATTAAAGGAAAAATCTGAGCTTTGATTTTGGTTTCCTAAATTACTACACAGAAATGAGATGCGGGTCAAAACTCTGCTTCGCAAGGCGGGATGGATGCAACGGTCGCGATGCCGTGCTTCGGAAAGCGTGTGGACAGAAAGTAACAATGACGATTGAGGGTCGAACACACCTCTTCACAAATGCTGATAGCACTTTTGCTATACCGTGGATTGTGAACGTGAATGAAACGGAACGATTATCACAACGAGATCATCAACCAATAACATAACGAGACATGATTATATTATCAAAATTAATTGTTCAATACATCAAAATCTCAGAAATTACACAACGAATAATAATATGGAAATGAGAGATAGAGGTTTCGTCACCAAAGGATGAAGACTCGCCATCGTTCTCGGCCGGAATTCCTGGTTGTCAATCCAGCTTCGGGCCCGGCTTCATCTAACGTCCAGGATACTCGAAGGGTTGTCAATCCTCCGCTAACGTCCTGTCTTCTTCATTTGAACCTCTGAAACTTGCACCGAATCTCTGCGTCCTCTTTGTCTTTTCACCGGAATAGCATTGCTTGGTTGAGAACTCGCCAGAGTGGAGGAAGCAGAGCATTTGGATGATGAATCGATTCCCGGATCTTGAACGGAGGATGGATGGACGAAGAGAGGCGAATGGGGGGAGAGAAACTCCCAAATATCCATGCATGGGCATCTACGGGGCGGAGATGGATATCCGCGACATTAGGGCGAGCCCCTATTTATAAAAAGAGAAACATCAAAAAATGCATGGGCGTTCTCCTTCGCGCACGGGTAGGTGCCCGTGCATGAACAAAAAAGCATGGGTAAAGATAGGCCCCCATTTTTAAGCCCTTCTTCGCGCATGGACGACAAACCATGCGTTCGAAAACGCACGACCGTGCGTTTGGTCAGAAGTGCACAAAAAGGACCGATCTCTCCCAAATGCCTCCAGGCTGCAATGAAAACTTCCAAGGATCCTAGAAATTAGGCATTCAACAATAAAAACTTAGGAAATTATTAATAACATGCAAACACTTGGCAAAATAGTGCACTCGTTCGTGAAATCCTATATAGATCAATATGAACGAAAAGTAGCTAAAAGTGTAGTGCACAAGCGTGAAAAATAGCTCAGATGAGTCCCGAAAACAGTGTAATTCTCGGACTCATCACACCCCCAGACTTACTCATTTGCACGTCTCGGGCAAACACTCAATCCTATGATAGAAAAATTGATGTTAAAGAAGCAACTGTGCAGGCAAAACATGATGGGAAGTAAAGAACTAACGAGCGTAAAAATAAAGTAGAAAAGATTTTAAAACAAAGACTATATTTTAAGAACTTCTACATGTGTAAAATACAAAATAATACTACTCTGAGGTGAATCACTGGTGAATCAAACAGTCGCGCCCTAGGGAAAATAGCGTGAACTGCTGAGGTGAGCGTTGCTCAAATTGGATCTCAAGGAAGAGCTCTCCAAGAAATCCATCAAGGTCGGTGGTCATACGCTTGCCCTTTCGCACCTTCACCATTGCATGAGATGATCTTATCAAGAATCAGTAGGGCTTTTAGGCTAGACATAGGGCTTGGGTTGAGGTACGGTAATGAAGTAGAAGAACGTAGGTTAAACGCACTCATACTCCGGTAAATAACAAATTTCAACCTCAACATCTTCACCTTGAAGCACACTCCCCCAGACTTCATTTAATCACGATGGTGCGCGCGAGACTACCACACTTGTGGTTCGATTATTTTTTGAGTTCTTTTACTCTCTTTTTTTTAGATCCATACAAAGTTAGGATCAATCAAAATTTTAACTCATTCTCATTTTTTTTTCGCGCGCACACAAATATTTCTCCGCAATGCAAAATCATCATAAATATGTATATATTCCAAAGTTCGACTCTAGTGCGTATTGGGTTAGGATATGTGGCCTTGGTGAAAGTTTAGTGGAGTATAACAAATAGGAGAGGTAAGGCTCAACGAGGCTAGCAAAAGATGACGTTAGGTTGGGAAATCAAAGCTCAACCGGACCAAATGATGGCCTTCATCATGCTCCCAACAAGATCATTCAACGCACTCGTTTTGAAAATAGCTTGGGGCAAGTTCTTAACCACCGATGGAGGTCTGCTCTCCTTCCAACTCAAGCAACACGAGGCTAACAGGTCTTCTACAATCGACCTAGGGCTACCGCTAGATTCACCAAATTCACCGTTTGAGTAGAGTATTAAGTAATTACACAAATGAAGTAAATAAAACTATAACTTTGTAATTAAATCTATTCTACGTGAATTTTTATGCTGCGTGAGCGCTCTACTAGTAGCACCGCATGGGTGACATCCTGTTCCGCCACATAATCCTAAACTAACAATCAAACTTCTAAACATATACATCAAGCACTTACACGATAATTGTGCACGAGTAAAAAATAAAACACGTGTGGTGTGTGTTATGCAATGAGACAATCAATATAAATTTCCTAACACAACATTATAGCATGTATGTGCATGTAGCGTATGCAAAGGCCCGCTCCCCCTAGACTTGATTTGAAAAACACATCAAATATAACATTTCATAGCAAAAATAAAGCTAGGATAGGAGTACCTATGCTCATAAGAGCATGCCAGAAGAGCGGTCAATTCCATCTTTAAGGTTCTCCCTCCTCTTCCTCCAAGCGAGTTCACACCTGCATTGTTAGCATAAAAATAGACAAACAAAACATAATAGAAATTAAATAAGCAAACGGAACCGGGTGGTTCCCATGGGTTGTCTCCCAAGAAGCCCTTTTGTTTACCGTCCTTAAGGTGGACCAAATACCTGTATTAGCAGATTATAGAATTGTTCACGCAATATTAAAGAGAGGAGATCTTCCAAGTCTACGTAGTATTATTATACAACCATACAGAAAAATCAACTATACGTTGATTTAAAATAGTAACTGCAGATAGAAGGAAAAGGTCCGGAGACCCACAACTGATGGCAACGAAGTAAGAGGTTTAGCCTCCATCCCCAAGTCTCCTCTTTTTTTGCTCGCTTTCTCTCTTCCAAGAGTATTTCTTCAAAGAAAAATCGCTTTCCCCCCTGCAGCCAGTCCTTTAGGGGAAGCAAATGCAGTGACGCTGGAGTGGATAAAGCAATATCGTCGGCCACTACAACATGCTTATCCTTCCAGGAATGCATCATCCGACTGCCCAAAAATGGTTCAGCATATTCCAAATTCTGCGGGGGCATAAATGAAACGACTTTAGAAATAACAGGAAGAGATGGAGCGAGAGTAGACTCAACATCCATAGGAGCAAAGCAGGAGGAAGAAATGTCACAAGTGACATCCTCCCATGAGAGATGATCAGATTCCACCTGGATGACCAATGCTAACTCTTCCTATTGAGTTATAACCAATGAAAGAGGGTCAAGAAACAAACTAGATGAAGAACATAAGGAATTATTGGTTGAGGGAGTGATCCCAGTTTCACTCCCTGCAGGTTCTGATTGTACAACTATCACATCATGAGGAGGTTCTTGCAACACGGCCGAGGAAAGAGACAACAAAGTCTCAACCTGCACAGTCAGTCTATCAATATACTCTTGCCGCGTTTCAAGGCCTTGAATTATAATTTGAGCAAATTTGCAGAATTTCTCCTCCAAATAGGCTGTATCCTCATCATGTTGTGACAGAGGCAGTAAAGAACATGACATCGCTCCTGCATACATACAACCCGAAAACAATAGAAATAAAAAAAAACAACAACTCCTGTAACTATTAACTCAAACACCAAAATCAAACTACGACTGCATTCCCCTGCAACGGCGCCAAAAACTTGATGCGTGTTCGGCAAGTGCACCGGTCACTGTCAAGTAAAAATTATGGGAATAGTTTCCCCGAATATCGTCTCTCAAGGAATGCGCGTGGTTAGTTTGACTCTTCGGATTGAGAAAATACTTACGAGAGTAAATTAAAGGAAAAATCGGAGCTTTGGTGTTAGTTTCCTAAATTACTACACAGAAATGAGATGCGGGTCAAAACTCGGCTTCACAAGGTGGGATGGATGCAATGGCCGCGATGTCATGCTTCGGAAAGCGCATGGATGGAAAGTAACAGTGACGATTGAGGGTCGAACACACCTCTTCGCAAATGCTGATAGTGTTGAAATGTTTGAACTGAAGTGGAAGGTGGCCGACGGTCTGTTTATTGGTGGTCGCAGAGACCGCGCGGTCTCTGTGTTGGTTATCTGCCGGTCTATCTCTGGTGGTCTGCTGTGATGGCCGGTTTGTTCTTGTATGTTCCGGTCTCTTTCGGTTTGCTCTGCTTGGTTGATCTATCTTCTTTGTGGAAGACCGGGCGGTCTGTTCTTGAGTGACCGTTGTGACCGGGCTGCTTATGCTGGGTGATCTGGCGACTTGTCTAAAGTTGGCCAGATGTTCTTGGTTTATCCTTGGCGATCTAAGGAAGGAGTGGTTTGTGGCCGCGCGGCTTGTGTGCAGTCTGCTGCTGACTTGCGGTCATGGACAGGATGTTGTCCAAGTGGTGTTATCGCGCGGTCTGCTCTATGAGAAAGTTGGCGATCTGATGGGTGGTGACTGTATCTCTTGCGGCGGTGACGACATCCATCTTCTCGCCTATAAATAGGGGTGCTTGGCCCGTCATTCATAACGAGAATTGTAAAAACTTGAGCCTGGGTTGTTTCGTGCGGTCTCAACTTTGAGGTCGGGCGGTCTCGGAAGCGAGTTGACTGTTTGTTGTGTTTGCAGGTTTGTGGTCAGTAGGTTGCGGTCTCCTTCCTTGGTGATTTCCCAGCGGCTTGAATAAACAGTTCGACAGCGGCTTGTCTGCGAACTGGTTTATGTTGTTCTTATGCTGTTCGCAGCGAGCTCGACGATCAGGCAACCTTCAGCGGTTAGGCAATCTGAGTTGCGGTCTGGCGACAGCTTCTGTTCTCTGTTCAATTCAATAAGCTCCAGTTTGTGCGGTCTGAGGTGGCGGTCTTACAGTACAGGTCATCTTGCCTGTTTTCTGTTTGTACGGTCTCAGGACAAGCTGGGCGGTCTCTGGACTTCAGCGGTTTGTGCGGTCTCTGCATGTCAAGCCGCCAGTTTTGTTTTTGGTGTGTTTTGTTCTTCTCTCCTTCGTGATTCTTATAAATCATGTCTCGCCATGTATGTCTCGCACTGTAATAAAGTTTTATGATTCAATAAAATCTATTGTATTGTTGTGTGGCATTGTAGTTGTTTGGCTATAACTCAGTTGATGCAACTCCTGCTTACTCCTAAACAATTCAAATCAGAAATTTTAACATGGTATTAGAGTGAGGTTGTTGGAGTGGATAAGCAGTGATCAACTTGAGTTGCAATCATCTTTGCGAAGAAGAGACCACATAGTTTTCCATGGAAGCTGGATACGCAAGAGGGCTTGGTATTGAACTCCTCACATCGACTAATTACAAGAAATGGAAGTCGTGTATGGAGAGTTACTTGCTTGGCGAGGATCTATGGGAGATAGTTGGAGGAGAAGACACGCAAGAAGTTTTTCTAGCAGGAGATAATATGGCAGAGGTGAGACTTTGGAGGAGGACTAATGCAAATGCAGAGTTCACACTCAAGAGGGCTATCTCACCAGAGCTATTCGGTCACATCATTGGATGTAAATCTACTGCTGAGATTTGGATGTCTTTGGACGGGCTGTTCAATAAGAGAAATGTAGCTCGGCTACAATTTCTTGAAAATGAGTTTGCGAAGGCCTCTCAATGTGATCTTTCTATCTCTACCTTCTTTCTCAAGATGAAGAACCTCACAGCAGAGATTTCTGCATTGGACCCTGATGAGCCCATCTCAGAGGCAAAACTGAAGAGGCATATTATCCGCGGGTTGCGGAAGGAGTATCTTGCCTTTGTGACATCAGTTCAGGGTTGGGCAAATCAGCCATCTCTGTTAGAGCTGGAAAACTTACTTGCCTCGCAGGAAAGTTTGGCAAGACATCATTCCAAGATAATGATGTGTTGTTCTCTGGGAAGAAGAAGAAGTGGGAGAAGAAGAAGCCAGGTCATGATGGACCCACTACTTCAGGTCAGCAGGATTGGGGTTATGCTTCTAAATCTGATGGAAAGAAGAAGGGAGAGGGACCAAGGTGCTTCAGGTGCAATAAGACCTGCCACTTCAAGAAGGATTGCCAGGTTAATCTTCTGCCGGGACATGCAGCGGAGAAGGAGAAGCCAAAGTCTGATGAAGCTGGATGGGGAGGAGCCTTTGCGGCCAATATGACAGCCATGCCCGTTAAGGCCTTGGCTGCCATCAACTTCGAAGAGGATTGGATCGTGGATTCAGGGTGTGGGCATCACCTCACCGGGGATGAATCAAAGTTCTCTTCTTTAGCGCCTTACTCAGGTAACGATGCTATCATTACGGCTGATAACTCTGTTCATGCAGTAGAACAAGAAGGTATTGTTTCTCTGAGCAGTGATAAGGGTCCACTCACATTAAGGAGTGTTTATCACGTGACGTGTATGAAGAAGAATCTCTTCTCTGTGACCAATGCGGTCGATGCCGGTTATCACGTTCTGTTTGGCCCAACAGAAGTGAAGTTTCTTAAAACTCAACCGGAGATAAAGGGAGATGTTATTCATGTTGGAAAGCGGGTAAAGGACTTGTTCATTTTTTCGACAAGTACCAATGTTGACAAGATGAAGACCAATGATAGCGCGGCTATCTGGCATGAAAGGTTGGGGCATGTAGGCATGGACAAATTGAAGGCTATGGCGGTAAGGGGCCTTGTCAAGGGCTTGCCTAGCTTGTCCTCCTATGGAGACGGTCATGTTTGTGCGGGATGTTAGTTTGGTAAGTCTCATCGTCTTCCATTTGATAAATCACAAACAAGATGCAAAGCACCGTTGTAGTGCATTCACGGTGATTTGATGGGACCGACTGCCACCCCAAGCCTTGGAGGCAACAAATATATGTTGGTGTTGATTGACGATTATACCAGATATGTCTGGGTGTATTTTCTGAAAGAGAAGTCGGAAGCTTTTTTGAAGTTCGTGGAGTTCAAGGAGCTGGTAGAAGGTCGGTTAGGCCTGCGGGTGAAAATTAAGAACTGAAAATGGTGGGGAGTTCACCTCTGGTGAGTTCTCAAGTTTTTGCAGGAAGCATGACGTTCGGAGAGAGCTTACTTGTACCCATACTCCACAGCAAAACGGCATTGCAGAGCGGAAGATTCATCATCTGACGGAAACCTGCAAGTGCTGGCTTCATGGCAAGAGTATCCCAAAGTCCTTTTGGGCGGAGGGAATGTCTTGTGCGGCATACGTCATCAACAGGATGCCTCTATGTCCTATCAACATGAAGACCCCTCACAAACTGATGTTCAAGGAGAAGCCAAGTGTTGCACACCTTCGGGTGTTCGGGTCAACCTGTTATGTGCATATCCCTCATGCTCTTCGGACAAAGCTAAATGCGAAAGCAAGGAAGCTAGTCTTTGTTGGGTATGATGAGCGGAAGAAAGGATGGAGATGCATGGATCCTGAGACACAGAGATCAGTGGTATCCCGGGATGTGGTGTTCGATGAGGTGACTTCCTACAAGGGGAGTTCAGGAGTTGAACTACCGGAGAGCAGGGTTGATGAAAAAGGGAAGGCTGTGGAAAATCTTCAAGTGGAGTTGTCTCTTTCACCAGGAGCTCCAGCTGTGTCAAGCTCAAAGATGGAGGCTTCAGGTTCTGGAAGTAGGGGGAGCAATGCTCCAAGTTCACCTGGAAGAGGAGCTAGTACAGTAGAAGAAGCTGAGGTGGTGGCTAGTCAGGAGCAACCTCTTAGGAGGTCCAAGAGGACAATCAAGCCACCGGATCGATACACAGGAGGAAACATGGTGATCTTTGTCTCATATTTCTTTGCTGGTCCCTTGGATGAGAGGGAGCCGTCGAGCTTTGAGAAGGCCAAAGGCGTGAAGCAGTGGGACATTGCTATGAAGGAGGAGATGGATGCTCTCAAGAATAATGAGACTTGGTCTCTAGTGCCCAGGCCCAAGGGCATTACCCCTGTGACATGTAAATGGGTCTATAAGCTCAAGAAAAAAGCTGACGGCACAATCGAGCGATACAAGGCTTGCCTTCTGTCTCGCAGGTTCTCACAGCAGTACAGAGAAGATTATGATGAGACGTTCAGTCAAGTGGAAAATATGACTTCGGTTCGTTTAGTTATTGCTTTGGCGGCATCCATTGGATGGGAGATTTGGCAACTCTGTTGAAACCGATTTCTCGGTCTCGTGTGGAGCTCGGGGCCCTCACCGAGATGAGGGGCAGCTAGCCCTTACCGGTCCCTCGGGAGAGGTAAGGTTGATGACTCGAGCAAAGAACAAAGACCCTAGTCTCAGCGAGGAGGTCCCTCCACTAACCCGGAAGATCGTTGAGCGCTTCCCCTCCCAAGCCAAAGCTAAGACTCGGGCACCTTGGAGAGCTGGAGAGCCCAAACCAAAGCGACCTAGGGAGAGAAGGGCTCAAAGATAATGAACCGGTCTTCTTCCAAGGTGTCCTTTGAGGTCTATTTATAGATTTTAGTTTTGTGGTCTGTCAATAACCAAATCCCGCTGTCCATTCTTACTATCCGCACACCGGATTGGTCTGCCAACAGCCAAACCCCGCTGTTTGGAGAGGCTAAGTGCAGACCGCCGGGGGCCTCTTGGTAAAAAATCCCTTCTTGGACTTTTACGGGGCGAGCCAGCCCGCTTCACGACCTCCCTCGCGAGTGGAGCTCGCGAGCCTCCGGGTCGGCGAACCCCAGAGGTATTATCAGCACTCATTCTAGGCGGGCTTGCCTAGCAGACCCCTTCCTCGGATGGTTGGGCTCGCTCATAGCGACCCGGCCAAGCCGACTGCCCTCGCGAGCGGAGCTCGCGACCCCCTGGGTCGGCGAACCCCAGGATGGCTATCCGCACCCCAAAATGGCTAACTGTACCCCAAGAGTGGCTAACTGTACCCCAAGAGTGGCTAACTGCACCCCGAGGTTCCAGGCTCGCCTGGCGAGCTCCCTCCTCAACTGGTCGGGCTCGCATGCACTGCCCTCGCCGAGCTCAAAAAGAGCCGGTTACCCTCCCTTCGCTGGGCTCGCTCGCCTGCGCAGTCTCTTGCTCTTCCTTGGCCTGCCTCGCCGGAGATCAGGGTTCGCCCCTCTTGGCTCGCCTCCTTGAGCGCGAGCTTTGGTTGCTTCCTGGCGAACATCGGGGTTGTACACAATCCCCGCTCTTCGCGAGGTTGTCCTAAGCTCGCGAAGATACATCCAACCCCTGGTGTTCGCCGACTCTGCTGACGTGGCGGGAATCTTTTGGTGGGTCCCCTGCCTGAAGCTATAAATACTGCCCACCGAGGGTGGTGATCAAGCCTTCCCTTTTGTTCCTTTCTCGCCGAAATCGTTCTTCCTTCAGGATGTCCACCAAGCAGAGCGCGTTGGAACGACTGAAGGCTTCTAGGGAGATGGCGAAAGCTCGGGCCGCCGAGCGCAACGCCTGGATGTTCAACCCTGCCACCTCTCCCCAGACCAAGGGAGCCATGACGATTAGGAGGTCGTCGGGGGAGGACATGACATTGCCTCCTGATTCCCTACCTCCGCCGAATACCGTGCTCGCACAACAGGTATCCTCAGTCTAAATTCTTTACTTCGGCCCCTTGCTCATTCCCTTCCTTCTCGCAGAATCCTCCTCCGGAGGACCGCCTGGCAAGCCTTACGCTGACGACTTTCGGCGCTCCGTCCCCCGCGAAGCTGGGGTTGCTAGACGTTGGGGTCGGGACTTCGTCCCAACAGGCACCTCTCTCGTAACCTCGTAAGTCACTCGCATCCTACTTTATCTCCGCCTAAGTCCGTGATACCCACACGTCGGTGGCCTATGCAGATACTCCATCGTCGAGTCCCAAGGAGAAAGTCTCCACCCCGGCGAGTTCGCCGGTCCCGCCTAAGGTTACCGTGGCGACCCCAGGTTTCGGTCTGATGGGCAAGCGAAGTCCGGGCGGCTCGCTTCTCGACGGCGCCCAAGTCGCGGAGAGAGTGGTATACCCTCCTGGACTGGGGAAACCCCACGTCTCGGGATTCCGCGAAAACTTCCAGGGTCGGCCGGAGTCTTTGCGCAAGCCCCGCCGTGAATCCCCCTCCTCGCCAGGTCAGCATATTTTCGCGAGCTCCCAACTCTTGCCCGCCCTCGGGCCCTTCTGACCCTTCGTTGAAATCCCAGGAGCCACCCCTGAGTCAGAGCACGGGAGGATGGAGATGTCGCCACCGCCCTCGCCTAGCCAGATCGAAGACTTCTTGGGTGACCCTGGCGACCCCGTGCGGATGAAGAGTCGGGTGTCCGAGGTGCTTCAGAAGCACGACATGATGTTACGCGAGTTGGAGGAGCGGTATGACGCGGACCGGGCTGCTTTTGACGAGAGATTCGCCGTGTTGGAAGACGCGAATGCGCGCTTAATCGCCGAGGCGGAGCCGGTGCCTCGCGCCGATGTTACCTCGCCCGGCGTGCACATCTCGCGGGGCGAGGATCAAGCGCACCTAATCCTGCGCGAGTTTAAAGCGCTTCGCGAATACCATTATCTGAGGGTGCCGCCGCGTGCGGGCAAGCGGGGTCGGGGTCGCTGGAAATGGCTTCCCTACCCCTGAGGCTCCAGTGGGTTTTTAATTCTGCTACTCTTTTGCTTGTATTTCTTCTATGACGTCTGTTGAACAATAACCGGTATGGTAATATTCGCGAGTCTGTCATGACTCGCCTTTTATCGCTTTCCATTTTTAACTTTGCCCTTTATTTCTGTGGTGTGCATGTGATTTATTCGGCTCGTCCGCTGTGTTTGATATGATCGCCCTCGCAAAGCGCTTGCGAGCTTCTGTGCCACGCTATGCCCGGACCCCTTTTTCTCGCGGGCCGGCCTTGGGTGGGACTCAATTATCGCGCGATGGCGAGCCCTGGCTCGCAAGACCGCAGTCCCTTTGAGAAGAAAACTACTTTATTTCAGTTATCCGCACTCCCGACGCTTCGATTCCCGTGCCCACCCGAATTTCTTATAAATAGCTCGGATTCATTCTCCTACCCGTCGCATTTATTTCTCCCGTCTTCTCGCGTCTACGCTCATCTCCGTCCTCGCAAGATTGTGTTCGCGCTCGCTGCTTGTAGGTTGCCTCTTCCTGACTTGATGCGGACGAATCAGCAACTGGGAGCGGATGGCGAGAGCGAGGGGCGGTCAAAGTGCGCCTCAGCGTTTCAGGCCCACGAGTTCTATTGTGCGAACATCACAGCCGAGGAGTATAAACTCGCCGTGGACCGCTATCTCCCAGAGGGCTATTCAGCCCGCTGTCCAAGCGAGAATTCTACTTTAAACGAGACCGAGGCTGACGAGCTCGCGATCCCCGTCGCGCACTTCGAGAATGGGTTGCGACTCCCTCTGTGGCCTGAAATTCGTCAGGTACTTCGCCTGGCCTTCTCGCCGCTTCACGTTCGCTATCGCGACTTTCTCATCGTTCTTTGTAGGTGTTGCGATATTACGGAGTGTTACCGAGCCAGTTGACCCCAAATGCGATCGCGGATATTGTCGCGTTCGCCAGTTACCTGCGGGAGGAGAGGATCGAATTCAGCCTCCTCGTCTTCCGCAAGGTATTCTCCTTCCGCGCCTTCCGAGACGGGACTACTTATTTCGCGAGTCAGCACGTCACGGTCTGCGAGGCGGTGAATAAGAGTCACTATTGGACTCAGAAGTTCCTTCTAGTGAAGGGACCCTTCGGCAATCTCCACTTCACCCCCCTCCAGCGGGATGACGCCACTTACCGCCCTCCGAGCTCGCTGAGCGGCGCCGACGCTAAACTCCTCCAGTACCTCTCCGGCAAAAACTTCGAAGTCGTCTATCTGCGGCGCAACGTTGATTCGTTACTTGCCGTTCCTCAAGGGGAAGGTAGGGCTCGATCTCGCCTCACTCTACTTTCCTTTCTTCGCTGCATAACACTCTTACTTTACAGGCGAGCGCGAGATCCCTGTCAACCCCCCGCACGCGCAAGGTGCCTCTCTCACGGCGGACACTCTCGCAACCGCAGCGGCAGAGGCTTGCCGCGACCTTCCCGCCGTCGGGTCCGGCAAGAAGCGGCCTCCTTCTGCGAGTCAACTGGGTTCGCGGCCCTCCAAGAAGTTGAAGGGAAAGACCATCGCTACCAAGGATAGGAGCGCGGTCGTTTATCTAAGCGAGACCGACGGCTCGCCTCCTTCCCCTGCGAAAAAACCTGACCCCCCGGCGGACCAGGGTGTTGGGAGTTCTTCCGTGACCCCCCAACCCAAAGGCCACAGAAACTTCGGTCTGGGCGAGAAAGTTTCCGACGTCCTCGGCGAACCCCTGCTCGCTTGGGACCCCACTGCCAACCGGATTTCCTGCTCCACCCTTCACCCCTCCTGGGTGGAGCTCGGTAAGGCTGGGGAGGAGGCGTTCTCTCTCTCCTTCGGCTTATATGGCCGCGAGGACGCCGTTGCCTACAAAGACATGGGACCACGGCAGCTGGTTTATGAAGAAATGCGAGCCCAGTTCCGTTCAACGGAACTCGCGCACATGGCGGGGCGCCGCTATCTGCAGGCAGATAGGGATATTCGCGAGTACCGGGAGGAGCTCAAGAGAGCTCGCGAAGAGATCAAAGGTCTTAAAGAGAAGGAGGAGGTGACGGAAAGCCTTCTCGCCGGGATGCAGGGCAAGATGGTAAGTGATCCTTGGGTCTCTTTTCCTTGCCGTTCGCGACCTCTAGCTTTCTCCTAACTCGTTTGACGCTCAGGATGCCGACGTTGCCACCAAGCTTCTCGCTCGCAACGGCGAGCTGGAGTTGGAGAATACGATGTTGAAGGCTCGAGTGGATGAGCTGGTTCGCAGCGTGCTACCCCCCTCTCCTGGGCGAGTCGGCCCCCAACAGAAGGCTGCCGAAAGTGAGGAGCAGAGGCGGCGAGACGCACAGGAGGTCGCCAACCTTGTCTTCACGACCCTCAAGGATGCGAGCCTGCTGGCCGAAGACGCGATGGAGTTCACAGCGGAAGACGTCTGCCCGGACCTCTTCGCCTTGGCCCCCTGGTTGGGGGCTCGCAAAGACGGCGAGGTCCTTCCAGACTGACTTCCCTTTTTCCTTCCCTTCTTGTGAATGTATATTATTCTTTTTGGGCTGGCGAGATCGCCGCCGAACATTGAAGGATCTCGTGATAGTTTTTCTTTTGTTAACATTTATGATCATGCTTGTGTTCATTTCTTTCCTCGCATTGGGTTTCTTTTCAACCTCTCTTGGCTAATTGTTACATGGTAGTGTTCTCGGAGGGCTCGCGAACAGGCATGTCTGGGCTCGCCTCGCCAAGGTTCCCTTTTCGCGGATTACGCGAACTCGGGTTGTCGCTGCCCGCGGCTGCTACCCGGCGAACCTAACCTTGGCGAGCATGGACACAGGCATCCCGCGAGCTGAACCTCTTCGGTTATAGCATTTCAACCCTCTACCTTAGGCTTCTCCTGCCTGGACTCAAGCCCTTCTGGCTCTAACACCTCGACCAATCAGCATAGCCCTTGACCCTTGTTAGTATCCTCTCCAGAGATCAACCAAAACCCCCCGTCTAGGTGAGAGCCCGGGAGTGGAATCGATCTGGGGCCATCCTGCACCAATATTTCCAACCTTGCCAGCCTCTCCAGAGATCAACCAGAACCCCCCGTCTAGGTGAGAGCCCGGGAGCAGAATCGATCTGGGGCAATCCAACACCAACATTTCCAACCTTGCCAGCCTCTCCAGAGATCAACCAGAACCCCCCGTCTAGGTGAGAGCCCGGGAGCGGAATCGATCTGGGGCAATCCAGCACCAACATTTCCAACCTTGCCAGCCTCTCCAGAGATCAACCAGAACCCCCCGTCTAGGTGAGAGCCCGGGAGCGGAATCGATCTGGGGCAATCCAGCACCAATATTTCCAACCTTGCCAGCCTCTCCAGAGATCAACCAGAACCCCCCGTCTAGGTGAGAGCCCGGGAGCGGAATCGATCTGGGGCAATCCAGCACCAACATTTCCAACCTTGCCAGCCTCTCCAGAGATCAACCAGAACCCCCCGTCTAGGTGAGAGCCCGGGAGCGGAATCGATCTGGGGCAATCCAGCACCAATATTTCCAACCTTGCCAGCCTCTCCAGAGATCAACCAGAACCCCCCGTCTAGGTGAGAGCTCGGGAGCGGAATCGATCTGGGGCAATCCAGCACCAACATTTCCAACCTTGCCAGCCTCTCCAGAGATCAACCAGAACCCCCCGTCTAGGTGAGAGCCCGGGAGCGGAATCGATCTGGGGCAATCCAGCACCAATATTTCCAACCTTGCCAGCCTCTCCAGAGATCAACCAGAACCCCCCGTCTAGGTGAGAGCCCGGGAGCGGAATCGATCTGGGGCAATCCAGCACCAATATTTCCAACCTTGCCAGCCTCTCCAGAGATCAACCAGAACCCCCCGTCTAGGTGAGAGCCCGGGAGCGGAATCGATCTGGGGCAATCCAGCACCAACATTTCCAACCTCAGTACCACAGCAGTTGAAAGCATAACAGATGAAAGTAAGATGTTGATTGGATAACAAAAAAAAAGTTTTCAAGGGTAGAATCGTTTCAAATCATCCCCGCTCCGAGCCCGGTCAAGGGGCATCCCTTCCACATCCTGGAGGTGATACCCCCCCGACTTGAGCACCTCGCTTACAATATATGGGCCTTCCCAGTTGGGGTTAAGCTTACCCACTGTGGCCCCTCTGCCGGCCGCATCGACCTTCTTCAGGACTAGGTCCCCCTTCTGAAAGTGTTTGACCCGGATATGTTTGTCAAAATATCGAGCCATCCGCCTCTTGACCTCTTCCTGCCTGATGGTGGCCAAGTCCCGGAGTTCTTCCACCAGGTCCAAGGATAGCCTCTGCTCGGCATTGTTACCTTCTAGCCACTCTTCATCCCCCTCGCATGCAGCGGCCACCCGGGGGGTCTTTACCTCGAACTCTATGGGGAGAACGGCCTCGGACCCGTGGGAGAGCTTGAACGGAGTCTCCCCGGTGGCGGTATTCGGAGTAGTCCTCATGGCCCAGAAGACGGAGGGTAGTTGTTCCACCCAACTTCCTCGTAGGTTTTCCACTTTCTTTTTTAGCAGGTTGACGATTATCTTGTTCGCCGCCTCCACTTGCCCATTGCTCCTCGGGTGGTGGACCGATGCGAACCTGAGATCAACGCCGAGCTGGGTGCAAAAACCGACAAACTCTTCACTAGCAAACTGTGGCCCGTTGTCCGTCACTATAGCTAGAGGGAGTCCATGCCTGCAAATTATCTCCCCCCCTATAAAATTCGTTACAACCTGAGAGGTTACCTTAGCGAGTGCTTTTACTTCTACCCACTTAGAGAAGTAGTCGATCATGACCAGCAGGAACTTCCTCTGGCCGCTGGCTTGGGGGAAGGGACCGACCAGATCCAGCCCCCATATGGCGAAGGGCCAGGGAGCCGTGATGGTCCGGAGTCTTTGGGCTGGGAGGAGCTGGAGTGGAGCATAGAGCTGGCATTTTTGACATTTCCTCGCGAACTCGGCCGCGTCTTTGCTGAGAGTGGGCCAGAAATAGCCTTGCCTCAATACTCTTCCTTCCAGGGTCCGACTCCCGGAGTGACTGCCGCACTCCCCGGAGTGGATTTCTTCCAGCACTCTCGGGACCTCCTCCTCGGAGACACAACGGGCCAGGAGTCCCGAGAGAGTCTTTCTATATAGCCCCCCTGCATGCAAAGAGTAATAGGCGGACTTATACCTGAAGCGTCTTCTATCCACATCATCTCCAGGGAACTGCCCAGAGGATAAGAAGGTGACGAACGGATCCATCCATGAGGCTTGTTGATCTACTTCCATCAATTCTCCTTCCTCGATGGAGGGCCGGAAGAGTTCCGAAGTCGTCCCCCCCGCCCGGGGACCGAACTTGGCTAGGAGGTCCGCCTGGGTGCTCTCCTCCCTCGGCACATGTTTGATTGAGAAGGTGCGGAACTGCCCGATGACTCCCTTAACCTTTTCCAGGTATAGTAGGAGGGTTGGATCCTTTGCTTCAAACTCGCCTTTGATCTGGCATGCCACCACCATGGAGTCTGTGGAGACCTCTACGTCCTGCACACCCAGTTCCCGGGCCAGCCGAAGGCCCGCTATCACTGCTTCGTACTCCGCCTGGTTGTTGGTGATCGGGAAACGGATGTTTAAGGCTTGCTCAATCCGAGTCCCCTGAGGACTCACTAGGACTATTCCCCCCCCCCCCCCCCCCCCCCCCCGAAGGAGTGTTTTCCCGACGCTCCGTCCACCAACATCTTCCAAGCTTCCGGGGGAGGTGGCTCGTGCTCCCCCACTTCGGCCGCGTAGTCGGCCATGAAGTCTGCCACTGCTTGAGCCCTGATGGATGTCCTGGGTGCGAAGGTGATATTGAACTCGCTTAACTCCACGGACCACTTTGCCAACCTTCCTGAGTGTTCTACCCCTTCCATGATTTTGCGGAGCGGATGGTCGGTCACTACTTTAATTGAATGGGCTTGAAAGTAAGGCCGGAGCCTCCGGGCCGATACCACCAAGGCGAAGGCTAACTTTTCTAGGATTGGGTATCGGAGTTCCGCCTTCTTCAGCACTCGACTAACATAGTAGATTGGGAACTGTTTCTTCCCCTCCTCCCGGATTAGCACGAAACTTACTGCCTCGGATCCTACCCCTAGGTATAGAGATAGGTCCTCTCCTGGTCTCGGTCCCTGGAGCAGAGGGGTTTGAGTGAGCTGTTCTTTCAGGGCTTGGAAGGCCCTCTCGCATTCCGGGGTCCATTCGAACTTCTTGTTTCCCCGCAGTACTTTGAAAAAAGGTGCACATTTTTCTCCCGCCTTGGAGAGGAATCTACTGAGCCCAGCCAATTTCCCTGTGAGGCTCTGGACCTCCTTCGGGTTCCTCAGCGACTCTAATTCCATCACCGCTTTAACTTTGTCCGGGTTGGGCTCCACTCCCGTGGGGGTGAGCAAATGGCCCAGGAACTTCCCTCGGCTTGCCCCGAAGACACACTTCAAGGGATTGAGCTTCATCTTGTACCGCCACAGGGTCCCGAATGTCTCTTCGAGGTCTCGGAGGTGGGTCCCGAGGTCTCGGCTCTTAACCATGAGGTCGTCGACATAGACCTCTAAATTTCTTCCTTTCTGTTCGCGGAAGACCCTATCCATCATCCTTTGGTATGTTGCCCCTGCGTTCTTGAGCCCGAAGGGCATCATCTTATAGCAATAACATCCATCCCCCGTGATGAAGGAAACGTCCTTAATGTCCGGGGGATGCATGCGGATTTGATGGTAACCTGAAAAAGCATCTAAGAAGGACATTATAGTAAAACCGACGGCTGAGTCAACCAGCGCGTCGATTCTGGGCAAGGGGTAGCAATCTTTCGGGCATGCTTTATTAAGAAGTGAAAAATCGATACACATACGCCACTTACCTCCACCCTTCTTCACCATAACGACATTGGAGACCCAGCCTGGATACTGGATCTCCGATACAAATCCGGCCTGCAGGAGTTTGCCCACCTCCTCGCGGATGGGCCCTTCTAGCTTGTCTGCGATGGCTCTCCTCTTCTGGCGGATGGGGCGGGCACCGGGGTCGATGTTGAGGCGATGGCACGCCACATCTGCATCGATCCCGGGCATTTCGGCGGCGCTCCAAGCGAAGACGTCCACGTTCTGTTGCACGCAAGCTAGAATCTCCGCTTGATCTCCTGGGCTGAGTCCTCCGCTGACCCGGACTTTTTCCACCACCCCCAGCCGGGTGATGACCTCGAGCTCCACGACCTCGTCCATGGCCTCCAACCGGGACTGCTCCCCCCAAGCCTTCTCTTCCTCGGCACAAGCGGGAGCCGGGATCTCTTCCTCGACTCCCTCCCCTAACACCATCAGCTCTTCCGCCCTTTCCTCCTGGGCCTTCTCCTCTTCTTCCTTTCTCTCCGCCCGGGGTATCTTAGCAACCCCTTCCTGGGCATGAACTTCACCTCCCTTCTTCTCTTCAGCCGCCTCCAGACCTCCGGCTTCGGCTACCTCCTCCATCACCTTATCCCACTCCTCGGCTTCTCCCATCCAGGAGATGGTGTTGACGGCCGTCACGTAGCACTGTCTTGCTACCTTGGGATCCCCCCTGACCCGCACCTGGACCCCTCCGTCGTTGAACTTGAGGCACTGATGGAAAGTGGAAGGGACGCAACGGAACGCGCTGATGAGTGGCCGTCCGAAGATGGCGCTGTAACTGCTCAGGGCGTCCACTATGACAAAGCGACAGTTCCGAGACTGCCCACCCAGGGTCACATGGAGCCCTACCCCTCCTTCTACTTCCTTCCTTTCTCCCGAAAATCCGAACAGGGGGCCATCCGAGGCCAACACCCTTCTGGGCTCCACCTCCATCTTGTCGAATGCCTTCTTGAAGATGACGTTGACCGAACTCCCATTGTCCACTAGGATTCGGGAGACGGTGAAGTTCTCGATCGCCGTCTGGATGACCAGCGCGTCGCAGAACGGGTCTTCGTAGCTCGGCATGTCCTTTTGGGTGAAAATAATTTTTTCGGCCGGGGGTGGAGCGGTGGATGTTGACGCTACGCTCCGGCAGTAGATGGTATGGAGACTAGCCTTGCGGGTCGCCTCCACCCCTACCCCCCCATGGATCACTCCGATCCCTCCTCTATTCCCCAGATCTGCTCTATCCTCACATCTTTCCTCCTCCTCCTCCCGAGGTTCCACCTCCACGATCCTTAATGGTTGCTGCGGTGGTGGCGCGGGTGCTCGGCCCCTCTTCACCTCCAGGAACTTCGGACAGGTGTCCGTGGAGTGGCCTTCCACATCGTGGAAGATGCAATAGGGCACCGCCGCTTCCCTTGCCCCGGTCTCTGCTATCCTGTTCCTTCTTCTCCTAGCGGCCGCCGTCTCCGCTTCTCCTCCTCTTCCCCTTCCTCTTCCCCGGCCAATTGCCATGGCCTGTTGAGGTGGGGGGGGGGGGGGGGGACCTGCATCGGGCCCTGCCTCCACCCCAACTGGGGGGGTCTCCATTGTCCTTCGAAACGGTTACCCCTTCCCGGGCCATAACCCCTTCCTTGCCCCTGCACTCCTCCACCCTGCGGCCTCCATCCCCCCTCCGGGGCCCGGGGCTCTTCTCTTCTTCTGACCTCTTGCTGCCTCGTCTCCGACTCACTGAGCCTTGCCAGCCTCTTGGTGAGCTCTGGGTTGGCTTCTTCGCTTGCTACTTCCTCTGCCACCCTCTCCATCAGCTCCTCATAGGAGACGGGGGCCTTCCTTTTCAATGCCATCTTGAAGAAACTTTCCTTCAACCCGACCGTGAAGGCGAGTTGAAGTGCAAACCCGGGCACCTCCTGAGTGAGCTGCACTTCCTCCTGGAACCGATCCGCGAAATGAGCCAACGTCTCCCTGGACTCCTGCTTCACCGCGAAGAGGGAATCAGCGTCTTTCTTCCTCCTCTTTGAAGTTGAAAATCTCAACAAAAAACTTCGGCGCAGGTCCTCGAACGCGTAGATGGAGCCTGCCGGAAGTGAATGAAACCAGTCCCTGGCCTTCTCCTTGAGAGTGACGGCGAAGAGCCGACACTTGAAGGCATCGGACATCGGCCTGATGGAGACCGAGTCCTCGAAAGACTGCAGATGCTGAACTGGGTACAGATCGGCTCAAGGTGACCTTTCTATCTCTACGTTCTTCTTGAAGATGAAGAACTTGTGCGCCGAGATTTCAGGGCTAGATCCTGATGAGCCAATTTCTGAGGCGAAGATGAAGAGGCACATTATCCGTGGCTTGCGGAAGGAATATGTTGCCTTTGTGACGTCGGTGCAAGGTTGGGCAAATCAGCCGTCTCTGCTAGAGCTGGAAAACCTTCTTGCTTCGCAGGAGAGTTTGGCAAGGCAGATGGCGGGAGTGTCAGTGTCTGGGGGAGATGGCGAAGTTCTCTTCACGGTAAAGAAGAAGAAGTGGGATAAGAAGAAGACTGCTGGAGGAGGCAATGGGCCTTCAACTTCTGGACAGCTGTAGAGGGGCTATGCCCCTAAGGCTGAAGGGAATAAGAAGGGGGAAGGTACCAAGTGCTTCAGGTGCGGAAAGATTGGTCACATCAGGAAGGAGTGCCGGGTAAATCTTCAGCCGGGGCATGCTGTTGTAGGAAAGGGGGAAGCTGATGCCATACAGATTGATGGAGGATGGGGAGGAGCCTTCTCGGCTTCTGTTGAAGCTGCGGCTTCTATCAACTATCAGGAAGACTTGATCATGGACTTGGTGTGTGGTCATAACCTCACCGGGGAAGAGTCGAAGCTTTCTTCAGCGCAGCCTTATTCAGGTAATGATGCCATTATTACTGCTGATAATACCGTGCATGCTGTAGAGAAGGTGTGGCTTATTTACTTGGGTAGTGATAGAGGGCCACTAACCTTGAAGAGTGTCTATCATGTGCCCGGAATGAGGAAAAACCTCTTCTCCGTGACCAACGCTTTAGACGTTGGGTTTCACGTTCTGTTTGGCCCAACAGAAGTGAGGTTTCTTTGGAATGTGGAGGCGGTGAAGGCTGAGGTAGTTTATGTGGGGAGGAGAGCTAAACCCTTGTTCGTTTTATCGACAAGTTCTTATGTTGACAAGATGCGGACAAATGATAGTGCTGTCATATGGCACGAGAGGTTGGGGCACGTAGGAATGGATAAGCTGAAAGCTATGGCGGTGAAAGGTCTGGTCAAGGGCCTTCCTAGTCTATCTTTCTATGGTGACGGTCATGTTTGCGCTGGATGTCAGTTCGGCAAGTCTCATCGGCTTTCATTTGACAAGTCGCAGACAAGGAGTAGTGTGTCGTTGGAGTGCATCCACGGTGACTTGATGGGACGACTGCTACCCCAAGCCTCGGAGGCAGCATATATATGCTGGTGTTGATCGATGATTACACCAGATATGTCTGGGTATATTTCTTGAAGGAGAAGGCGGAGGCGTTTGCCAAGTTTGTGGAGTTCAAGGAGCTTGTGGAGGGTCGGCTTGGACTGCGGGTTAAGAAGCTGAGAACTGACAAAGGAGGGGAGTTCACCTCTGGTGAGTTCTCTAGTTTTTGCAGGAAGGCGGGCATCCGGAGGGAACTTACTTGTGCACATACTCCACAGCAAAACGGAGTTGCAGAGCGGAAGATCCATCATTTGACGGAGACCTGCAAGTGTTGGATGCATGCCAACAGTATCCCAAAGTCCTTCTGGGCGGAGGCAATGTATTGTGCTGTCTACGTCATCAACATGATGCCTCTGAGTCCCATCAATATGAAGAGGCCACATGAATTGATGTTCAAGGAAAAGCCAAGTGTGGCACACCTTCGGGTGTTTGGTTCCACCTACTATGTGCACGTTCCAAATGCGCTTCGGACGAAGCTAGATGCGAAGGCAAGGAAGCTAGTCTTCGTGGGGTATGATGACCGAAAGAAGGGATGGAAGTGCATGGACCCGAAGATGCGGAGATTTGTTGTATCTCACGACGTCGTATTCGACGAGGTGACGTCGTACAAGGGGGGCTCTGGTGTTGAGCTACCTGAAAGCAGGGTGGAGGAGCCAGAGAAAGCTGTGGAATATCTTCAGGTGGAGCTACCTGTGTCACCAGGTGGTCCATCAGTTTCTAGTTCTGAGGCAGAGGCTTCTAGATCAGGAAGCAGGAGGAGCGATGCTCTGAGTACGTCTGGAATAGGAGCTAGGGAAGAAGCAGTTGAAGATACTGCGAGTCAGGGGAAGGCGTTGCGGAGATCGAAGCGAACTATCATTGCCCGTGATCTCTATACATGAGGAAACATGGTGAGCTTTGTCTCTTGTTTCTTCGCTGGTCCCTTGGATGAGAGGGAGCCGTCGAGCTTTGAGAAGGCCAGAGGCGTGAAGGAGTGGGACATTGCGATGCAAGAAGAGATGGCACCTCTCGAGAAGAATGAGACCTGGTCTCTGGTGCCCAGGCCCAAGGGCACCACTCCTGTCACATGCAAGTGGGTCTTCAAGCAGAAGAAGAAAGCTAACGGCAGTATCGAGAGGTACAAGGCTCTCCTTGTGGCTCGGGGGTTCTCGCAGCAATACAATGAAGACTATGAAGAGACATTCAGTCCGGTGGCAAAAATGACTTCAGTTCGGGTTGTGATTGCCTTGGCGGAGTGTTGGGGGTGGAAGATTTGGCAGCTCAACGTAAAGAATGCGTTCTTGTACGGCGAGATTGACAAGGACATCTTCATGGTCCAGCCGCCAGGCTTCGTATCTGAAGATTTTCCGGAGCATGTCTACAAGTTGAAGAAGGCCCTGTGTGGGTTGAAGCAAGCGCCGAGGGCGTGGTATGGAAAGATTGCAGAGTATCTCTTATTCTGCGGGTTTGGTGCTTCAGACTCAGACTCAAGCTTGTTCGTCAAGAAGAGTGGGGAGCTTCAAGTCATCGTGCTGCTTTACGTCGACGATATGATCGTGATGGGGAATTTGAAGGAGGAGGTAGCGCAGCTTCAGGCAGAGCTATCTATCAGGTTTGAGATGAAGGATCTGGGTGAGCTTCACCATTTCCTTGGACTCGAGGTGCAGAGGAAGGAGAGTGGAGTGCTGGTGTCCCAGGCTAGATATGCGGAGCGGATCGTGGAGCGGTTCGACATGAAGGAAGGGAAGTGCACTTCCACACCTCTGGAGAAGGCCATGAAACTTCGCAAGGATGAGGGGAGGATTTTGGGAGATCCGCTGGTGTTCCGAGCTCTGGTTGGGAGCTTGATCTATCTGACGATTACCAGGCCAGATATTGCGTATGCAGTTGGTAGGGTGAGTCGGTATATGGCGGAACCACGGTCGCCTCATCTTCTAGCGGCCAAGAGTATACTGAAGTATGTCAAGGCGACCTCGGATATGGGTCTCTTTTACAGGAGGGATGCGGGCTTCGAGGTGCATGGATACATGGACGCTGATTACGGGGGAGATTCGGACGATCGAAATTCGACGTCTGGATATGTCTTCATGGCGTGCCCCACGACTATATCATGTTGCAGCAAGAAGCAGGATTCCGTGTCAGTCTCAACCACGGAAGCGGAATACAAGGCTTCGGCCTTGGCAGCTCAGGAAGCCATCTGGCTTAGGAGGTTGGTTGGAGACGTCCATAAGGAGGTTCGGGGTCCGATTCTGCTCCGCGGTGACAATGAGAGTGCTCTCAAACTGGTTACTAATCCAGTTTGTCACGCGAGGACCAAGCATATCGAGATCGAGCATCATTTCATTCGTGAGAAGGTGCTGGAGGGGTCTCTTTCGGTCGAGCATGTTCGGAGTCAGGACAACATTGCTGACATCTTCACAAAGGCGCTGGCGAAGGGGCCGTGTACTCGACTAAGGAGTTTACTTGGACTGGTTTCAACTTCCCACTTCAAGGGGGAGTGTTGAAAATGTTGAAGTGGGAGGATTTTGGAAGTTGGCAGTCTGGGGGGGGAGACCCTGCGGTTTGATCTAACCGCACGGCCTTGCGGTCTCCTCTGGCGGTTTGACCTCCTTGGTCTAGCCGCGGGCTACTCGGTGTGATTGCCAGCCTTCTGTCCAAGGGTGCCGAGGTGAGGCCGCGCGGTCTGGTTGTCTGACCGCGTGGCGGAGCAGGTTTCTACCTGGTAAGGAAGGCGCGCGGTCTGGTGCTGGTGACCGCGTGGTGTGGGAAGCCGGTCTGGAGGCTGTCCAGGTTCTTTGTGGTGCGCGCGGACTAAGGTCGTCTTAGTCGCGCGGTCTCCGAGTTGTGTTCGCATGGCTGGTCCTTCGGCGATTAGCTGGCATATGCGGTCATAGGTGTTTGTTCCTAGTCGGTCTGGTGTGTTCGCGGTCTCTGGAGGAGGTCGGGTGGCGAACACAGGTGGTGAGCGAGATGACCAAGCGAGCTGTTATGGTCGCGAGGCTTATGTTGAAGTCGGCGAGCTCACTAAGCAGGAGGTTCTTTTGCTGGTCGCGCGGGTTGACCGGTCTGGTCTCACGATCAAGGGGTGGTGATCCTATCTCATAGGGTGGTGACTGGATCAGGTCGCCTGCCTATAAATAGGAGCCACTGTAGCAGCAAATATAGAGCACCAAGTGTAAGCTGAGCTCCCGACCTGTTCTTGCGGTTTGTGTTTTGTAATCGGCCGGTTAGCTGATCGATCTTGTCTTGTGCAGCTTCTGCGGATTGTGCGGGTAGCAGCGGTCACCTCTTCTTCTGAAGGTGTTCGGGCGGTCTCGCGGCTTGCAGTGCGGGTTGCTGGAGTTCCGGAGGATCAGTGGAGTTCGGGAGTTTGCGTGGTTCTCAATTGGTGTCGCTCAAGTCGCAGGTCGGCAGTTCGGGCGATCTGGTTTCTAATCGGGCGGACTGTCAAGTTAGGCGGTTAGGCGGTCTCAAGTTGGCAGACCGCCGGTTTTCTTTTTAGCTGCTTTTCTCTTCTGTTTTTTGTGTACTGGCGAAATCATGTCTCGCCATGTATACCTTGCTCTGTAATGAAGAATTTTTCTTATTAATAAAGATCGTGTTTGCTTCATGTGCTTCTGGTTGTTTGACTTGCACTCTAAGTTGTACAATTCCTGCTCACTCCATAAAGATTTGAAAAATTTTACACCATCACCCATTGATATTACAAAAATCAATAATGATGATGTGAGCACAAGACCATCACCTCAAAATTTATAAGGTCAGATTGACACAATTATCTTCAATCTTGAAGAAAGAATAAGAAACATTCCTGAAAATGCACCCGCCATGTGGTCATTACCTTCACAAGGTTCATCTGATGCCCCATCTGAGGGGGAGCAGCCACAAGAGACATCAGCTGATAAAGATCAGGTTATAGGTAAGCCCTAAAAACCCAGCCTAACCATTCAGAATCATAAAATCTAACTTTACAATTCTTGTTCTAGAATTCCTAGATTCATCCATTCAAGTTGATTTATCTGAGGGGGAGGTGCAGAATGTTCCTCCTGCAGAAAAAGATGAAGTTCTAGGTAAATCTTACATTATTATCCTTATAACCTCTAAGTAGTTCAATCTAACTCCAACTCATTGTCCCAGCATTCCTGGACTCAGAAAAGAATGCTCTCTCTGAGGGGGAGGAGGATGATAATGTTGGTGATGTCAATCTGAGTGATCATCAAGATGCTGACACTGAAGATGAGCAAGATGATGCCCCAGCTGCTGTTATTAACATTCAGCAAGCCTATTCCTCAACTTCACCCAATGAGGCTCTTCTCAGTGCCATAAAATTGCTGTTTCAGTCTCATCTCACCTCCATGCAAACTAATCTAGATAAATCGGTTACCTCAGTAAGGGAATATGTGGATCAGCCCATCAAAAATATGAAAGCTGAAGTCATGTCTGAGGTCAAGGAAATAAAGGAAAACACTGAAATACTCAACAAACAAATGTCCAAATGGTTTGGTCTGGTTGAAAAATCTGTAATTTTTGAGAATACCATTCTATGATCTATGGACAAACACCTCCACCTGTCTAAACAGGACATGACATATGTCAAGAATTATGTTAGTAAAACTGATGAAGTGATAGATAAGTCAGCCAATCATCTCCAAGAGTATGTCTATTCCACTGCCATGCAGTTTAATGAAGAAGCTGACAAGTACAAGGAAGAGCTGAAAGCAGAAATTGCATTTGTCTCCCAATCCATTGCTGAAAAAGCCACTTATTCCCATCTGAATGAAGAAGTAGGCAAGTTAAAACATGTGCTTCAATCTGATATAGAGAATGTGTTCCAAACCCTCTCTGTAACAATAACTGCAGCTAAGCAAGACCTCCATCAAAAGATATATGAAGAAGCCAGAAAGGGGGAGGACACAAAAGCTATCATAAATTCTGACCTCACCCTGAAAGTTCTACAAGGGACAAGGATAGCTTTGAATCTTCCTATCTTAGATGTCATCAAGGAAGAAGACTGGGATTTCCCTCATCAAGAGGCAATTGCCCAAGATAAGAATCTGAAAAAGAGAAGGGAAAGGGAAAGGGTAATGCTGGCTGAAGAATTTATGGCCAAGCAAAGGGAGGTGCAGAATAATGACCCTGACTATAAGCAATGGAGTGATGACTCCAAGGTCATCATACTAAATGCCTGGATAAGCAATGGTCAGGTGTGTAAAGATATTGACAAGCTCTATCCATCTGAATAATGGATAAAGCATTTGGAGAGAAATACTAAGAGGGATAAAATTTTCAAAGCAAATCTGGTAAGAAAGGAAAATCCAAAGAAAATGCCCTCTAGATACTGATGAGTAATTTATTTACTCATCTTTTAGTTTAGGTTTATTATGTTTTTCATATAAAATTATGTTATTTTTAGGAATTTTATCATATAAATCCTTCCATTGTTATTTCATAAGCTAACTTAAGTTTATTTTGTGTTTTCAGGTTTTCTGGGCTGTTTCGAGCAAAAAGTTAAAATTACACGCCCCAGGTCACGGGCGTGACCATGGGCGTGTAACCTACGAAATACTCCAGACCTGCTTCTGCCACTCCAGGGACGCTCCATGAAGTTTTCGCCAAGTACACGCCCCAGGTCACGGGCGTGACCAAGGGCGTGACCCAATGTCACGGCCACGACCCGCCACAAGCATCCGGAGCACGCCGCCATGTCAATTAAAATTACACGCCCTAGGTCACGGGCGTGACCAAGGGCGTGACATCCAGCACACGGGCGTGACTTTTCCCGCGCCAATTTCCCGCCGAAGCTTCCCGCCAGCAGCCAGATTTCAGGATTACACGACCCAGGTCACGGGCGTGACCTAGGGCGTGACACGGCCGAAACGCTCGCAATTACTCCAGAAGGCGCCCTCTCCGCTGCCGCTTCGATCACGCCCCTTACACGCCCTTGGCCACGGGCGTGACCAAGGGCGTGTAACACCAAAAATTCAGCTATTTAAAGGGAGCTTTTCCAGATGTTTGGGGACGAATTTTGGGAGTTCTAAGTTTATTTTCTTGCATTGCTTTCATTCTTAAGCTTGTAATCTTCTTTCTTAGCTTGCACTTTCATTTCAGGTTTGTAATTTCTTGTTTCCTAGTTGTAATTTCCCTTTCAATTAATAAAATAGCACTTTTACTCTTATTCTACTCTCAATCTTCATTATGCACCTCTTGTATTTCATCAATTCCTCCATCTCCATGAGTAGCTAAATTTCATTAGTACTCGGCCGAGATGATCCAAGGAAAATATAATTCATAATTCAGTTTAGAACTTCTTTTTCTCTTATTTAGATTGCTTAAGATTTATCCTTGAATTTATATTGATTGAGATTATATTATCGATATATAATCTCATTCTTGTTTTCGTAGTCAAATAATCGAGAGGTTTTAAGTTTGAATCGATCACTTCAAGGATAAAGAGATTTGAATGCACTCCTCGAGAGAGGACGGCATAAATCTCCCGGATTGGAGTTATATCCAATAGAGGGGTTCACTTCGATAAAGCGAGCTTTAGGGGTTTCGATTCTAGAACGAGAGTTCGATTGATCAACCTAAACTCAGTTAGGCGTATCCTCGAGAGAGGTACGTTCATAAATCAGGAACCTCCACGGTCAAGCATTTCTTTTAAAGAGGATTAGAAGTTTTATTTCTTTATTTATTTATTTTTTTCAAGGTGATTCAAGGTTGAGTACTAACCTTTAATTCATTAATTTAAATAAGCTATTTCTCTTTTTTCGCAACCAACCACAAATTCTATTCGATAAAATAATAGAGATTTTTCGAAGTAAGAGTATTCAACCGCCCTGAGTCTAATACGACCTTGTTTTAATAACCTATACTACATTCGATACAGTACACTTGCCGTTATCGTTTGCAAGCATAGTTTTGTCCATCAAGTTTTTGGCGCCGTTGCCGGGGACTCGGTTGATATTTCGAAAATCGAAATATCTATTAATTTTATTTTATTTTTCTTTTTCTTAATTTTAAGGTGCAACTAAATTCCTGGAAAGGACGCTTTGGGTTTGAATTCCCATCATAGCCTCTAGTACCTTGCAAACCCTTCACCGGGTAGATCTTGGGAAGTCCAGGACTAATTCTAATTACCCTAATAATAAAAAAAAAAAAAATTTATTTATCTAAAATCTTATTTTCCCTTTTTCTTTTTCCGCTTCTTTTCTTTTCTTTTGGTTTATGACCCGAGGAAACTCTTCAATTGATTTTGAATTTGGTTTTGATCCGGAAATCGAGCGCACCTTGCGGCGACGTCTCCGATTTAGTGATCTACCAATAATTCGCGAAGAGTCAGTCGGAGAGACTAACGAAGATATAATGGGTGACCCCGACCATAATGAGGCTCCGCTACGGACTATGTCCTATTATGCGAGGCCAAATTGGGAGGGAACACAATCAAGTATTATTCGCCCGGCAGTGGCAAATAATAATTTCGAAATCAAAACGAGTATCATTCAAATGGTACAGCAAACCGTCATCTTTGACGGGTTACCAGATGAAGATCCAAATTTACATTTATTGAATTTTTTGGAAATTTGCGACACGTTTAAAATTAATGGCGTCACCGACGACGCCATTCGTTTGCGTTTATTTCCATTTTCTTTGCGGACTAAGGCCAAGCAATGGTTGGGATCTCTTCCTAGAGGTTCCATCACTACATGGGCCGAAATGACGGAGAAATTTTTAACTAAATATTTTCCTCCAGCGAAGTCCGCTAAATTACGTACGGACATTCTCTCGTTTACGCAAATAGACTCGGAGTCTCTCTATGACACATGGGAGCGCTTCAAGGAATTATTGCGGAGATGTCCTCACCACGCCCTTCCTTTATGGCAACAAGTTCAAACGTTCTACAATGGTTTGAATCTCCAAACGAGGCAGATGATTGATGCAGCAGCTAGGGGAACTCTAAATAACAAAACCCTAGATGCCGCTCAAGAGCTTTTTGAGGAGATGGACATGAATGCTTATCAGTGGAATGCGCCACGGTCGCGTCCTAACAAACCGACCGGACTCTTTGAAGTCGAGGCCACCCCGAATTTAGCATATCAAGTAGAATGGCTTACTAAGCAAATGGCGGAGATGTCTGCTTCCTCCGTCATTAACGGGGCTAATAATTATAATAATAATAATTATTATAATAATAATTATAATCAAGAACAAGTTGATTATATGGGGAACTACTATCGTCCTCCTTATAACACAAACAATAACCTTCCTAATAGTTATAATCCGGGTTTAAGAAACCACCCGAATTTTTCATGGAGCCACCCCAATAATGCTCAACGCCCCCCACAATTGAATCCTCCCGGATTTGCTCCACCACAACCACAAAAGGCCCCTTCTCTTGAAGAGGTCTTCACCAAATACGTCGCTTCTACTGATGCCAATATCCGGAACCTTTCCGGATCTATTAAAAGCCTAGAAAATCAGATTGGACAACTCGCCAAGATGTTCTCCGAACGCCAGCAGGGAGCTCTACCGGGCAATACTGAGCCCAATCCACGGGAGAACGCCAACGCTATAACCCCCGCAGCGGAAAGGAGGTAAAAAGTTCAAATTTGGCCGAGCCTAAGGTAAACGTTTCAACTCCAACTCCGCATTTAAACTCTTCTGATTTAGCTCCGCGCATTATTCAAACGCCTTCTATTCCGTATCCTTCTAAATTACAAAATGAGCGCAACGAGGAGCAGTATAAAAAATTTATAAATATTTTATAACAAATACAAATTAATGTACCATTTTGCGAGGCACTCTCTCAAATGCCCAAATACGCGAAATATCTCAAGGATTTATTATCAAATAAAAAGAAACTTGAAGATATTTCGCGTATTTCTCTTAATGTAGAATGTTCGGCGATAGTTCTTAATAAATTACCGGAAAAATTAAATGATCCGGGACGGTTTTCCATCCCGTGTTTGTTCGGAAATTTACTAATTAAAAACGCCTTGGCCGATCTAGGGGCGAGCATAAATCTTATGCCGTTCTCCTTATTTAAGAAGCTTGGTTTGGGCACCCCATGCCCAACCAATATAAGCATCCAACTAGCGGATCGGTCCGTAAAGTATCCAATCGGGATCGTTGAGGATGTGCTAGTGAAGGTTGACAAGTTTATCTTTCCGGTAGACTTTGTTATCCAAGATATCGAAGAGGCCGCCGAAGTACCACTCATACTCGGCCGGCCCTTCCTAGCCACCGCTCGAGCTATAATTGACGTAAGTAACGGAAACCTTCTCCTACGAGTTGGGGAGGAAGAAGTTATTTTTAATATAAATCAATCAATGAGAAATGTGTTTCCAAACGACGACTCTTGTTTTACTCTAGAAACAAATTTTGAAGAGGAAATAACGTCGTTTTCTGAAATAATTTCACCTTTATTTGAAAACCCGGAAATTGCAAATTTATTTTGTTTAGAAGAAAAAACTCGGCCAACCAAATTTGAAGAAGTAAACGTAAATATTTCTAAAATAAAAACATCTTACGAGGAGCCACCGAGTTTAGAATTAAAACAATTGCCGGAACATTTAAAATACATATTTTTAGAAAAAAATTCAAAACTGCCCGTAATAATATCTTCCGCACTTAACGATTCGGAAACTTCCGAGTTAATTAAAATTTTAAATAATCACCGCCATGCAATTGCATGGCAAATTTCGGATATAAAGGGAATTAGCCCCTTGTTTTGCACTCATAAAATAAATGTAGAAAATAATTCTCGCGGCGCTATTCAGCCCCAACGACGCCTCAACCCAAATATGAAGGACGTCGTTAAGGCCGAAATTATAAAATTATTAGACGCAGGAATTATTTATCCGATTTCTGATAGCACTTGGGTTAGCCCAGTGCAAGTCGTGCCTAAAAAGGGAGGAATAATGGTAATCACCAACGAAAATAATGATTTGATTCGGACCCGTACTATTACGGGTTGGAGTGTATGCATCGATTACAGAAAATTAAATGATGCTACGCGCAAGGATCACTTTCCGTTACCATTTATTGACCAAATTTTAGAACGCTTATCCGGTCATTCGCACTATTGTTTTCTCGATGGTCTTTCGGGATATTTTCAAATCCCAATTGCCCCCGAAGATCAAGAGAAAACCACCTTCACTTGTCCGTTCGGCACCTTCGCATATCGAAGAATGCCGTTTGGACTTTGCAACGCGCCAGCTACATTCCAAAGATGTTTGTTGGCAATTTTTAATGAACTTATCGAAGACGTCATGGAAGTATTCATGGATGATTTTTCTGTTTTTGGCGATTCTTTCACAAATTGTCTAAATAATCTTGATCGTGTTCTTCAACGCTGCGAAGACACGAATTTGGCACTCAACTGGGAGAAGTGCCACTTTATGGTCCGAGAGGGGTTAGTCCTCGGACATAAAGTTTCTAGTAAGGGGATCGAGGTCGATAGGGCCAAGATCGAGGTCATAGAAAAACTTTCCACTCCTACCAATATAAAATCTATTAGAAGTTTTCTAGGACATGCGGGTTTTTATAGGCGGTTTATAAAAGATTTCTCAAAAATTACGAAACCACTAACTCATCTCCTTGAAAAAGAATCCGCGTTTAATTTTGATGAGGAATGTTTAAAAGCATTTGATAAAATCAAAAATGAACTAATCAAATCCCCGATTTTAATCGCGCCAATATGGTCTCTTCCGTTTGAAATCATGTGCGACGCTAGCGATTTTGCTGTAGGTGCAGTTTTAGGCCAACGGGTGAATAAACATTTTCACCCAATCTATTACGCAAGCAAAACGCTAACATCCGCACAAGCAAATTATACAACAACCGAGAAAGAATTTTTGGCTATAATTTTTGCGTTTGATAAATTTCGATCATATTTAACGCTTTCAAAAGTTATTGTTTTTACAGATCACTCCGCTCTCCGGTATTTACTACAAAAAGGAGATGCAAAGCCTCGACTACTAAGGTGGATCCTCCTACTACAAGAATTCGATTTGGAGATCCAAGACAAAAGGGGAGAGGAGAATGTTGCGGCCGACCACCTCTCACGGTTGGAGAATCCGGCTACAGGAACACTAGTGGAAGCCGAAATTAACGACAAATTCCCTGAAGAGCGCCTCCTTGCCATCGAAAAGGTAACGACTTCTTCCACCCCTTGGTACGCGGATTTGGCCAACTATTTAGTGGCCCGGGTCCTACCAAAAGATTTTTCAAGTCAACAAAAGAAGAAATTCTTTTCAGATTTGAAAAATTATTTTTGGGAGGACCCCTTTTTATTTCGTGTCTGCGCGGACCAAGTGGTAAGAAGGTGTATTTCGGGCGATGAAGGCGCCCAAATTCTGCGGCACTGCCACGAAGGGCCAACCGGTGGCCATTATCAAGCGAACCGGACCGCAAGAAAGGCGCTAGAGTCGGGCTTCTATTGGCCTACCTTATTCAAAGATGCTCACAATTTCGTGAGTAATTGTGATCGGTGCCAACGGTCAGGTAACATTTCTAACCGGGACGAAATGCCCCAAAATATTTTTTTAGAATGCGAAATTTTTGATCTTTGGGGAATAGATTTCGTAGGTCCTTTACCCTCCTCTTTTAATAATAAATATATCCTTGTTGCGGTCGATTACGTGTCAAGGTGGGCGGAAGCACAAGCTTTTCCCACCTACGACGCGAGAGTCGTCGTAAATTTTTTAAAAAAATTATTTTCACGATTTGGCACACCCCGAGCACTAATTAGTGATCGGGGCACACATTTTTGTAACAACCAACTTGCTAAAATTTTAGCAAAGTATGGAGTCACCCACAAACTATCTACCGCCTACCACCCTCAAGCAAATGGCCAAGTGGAGGTGGTGAACCGTGAACTTAAAAGAATTTTAGAAAAAACTGTGTCCGTTAATAGGAAGGATTGGTCGCTAAAATTAGACGACGCTCTATGGGCATATCGGACAGCGTACAAAACCGCCATCGGATATACACCGTACCGATTAGTCTACGGAAAAGCTTGTCATCTACTGGTGGAATTAGAACATCGCGCCTTTTGGGCGCTAAAATTTTTAAATTTGGATTTAAACTTAGCCTCCGAGCACAGAAAACTACAATTAAATGAATTAGATGAGTGGCGCGCAAACGCTTACGAAAATAATAAGATTTATAAGGAGCGCATAAAATTTTATCATGATAAAAAAATCAAAAATCCAAAAAAATTTTCACCGGGAGACTTAGTCCTATTATTTAATTCAAGACTTAGGCTTTTTCCGGGGAAATTAAAATCACGATGGTCCAATCCCTTCATAGTTAAAGAAGTTTGGCCATACGGAACGGTGCTAATAGAGCACCCGGAAAAAGGCTCTTTCAAAGTCAACGGACAACGCTTAAAATTATATCACCCGGGCGACCCAGCGCCCGGAAACATCGAAACCATTCACTTCCAAAATCTTTAAAATTACCACTTAGTCAAGCTACGCGATGGTAAACAAAGCGCTCTTGGGAGGCAACCCAATGTTAACCTCTTTATTTTTGTCTTTCTTTTCTTGTTTGTTTTTTTTCTAATTTAACTCTGCAGGTGTTCGACCGGCAACCCCGACTACCATTCAGGGAAGCCCTCTTTACACTTTAGTAATTTCTCTTGATTTTTCTTTATTGACTTTTTTTTGTTTTATCATTCATACTTAGTTTTAAACATTGGGGACAATGTTTAATTTTAAGTATGGGGGTGTAGCATAGCTTTCTTTGTAGTTTTACTTGAAAAAAAAAATAATAATAAAAAAAATGCAATTAAATTTCTTGGAAAGGACGCTTTGGGCTTTAATTCCCATCATAGCCTCTAGTACCTTGCAAACCCTTCACCGGGCAGATCTTGGGAAGTCCAAGAAAATAAAATCTATTAGAAAATGTTCTTTTTATTCATCAAAACTACCACTTGCTAAATTGTAAGTTCTAAGTAGACTGTTTTTCATATGGACTAAAAATAATTTTGTGCTAGAATAGTTTTTGAAACTTTAGAGTAAAATTGTTGACTCATGTAGTGCTCCTAGTCATATGCTTGTCTTTGAGTAGTTTTGGTGTAAAATTAAATTCTTGGCATAGATCTAAAATTATGTTTTATTAATTTGCGTAATAATAATTTATTTTACTTTTAAATTCGAATCCGGTCTTATCCAAAAGTAGTTTAGGTGAGTGTGTAGAAGATTGTTAGAAAGCTATTACTCGAATTGAACAAAAGGGTATCCTTTCTCGATGTCTAGAACTTGCCCCAAGCTATTTTCGAAACATGTGCGCTTTAGACAAATTAACTTTACGGAAATGATTTAGGCCTTTCTTTGGATAGTTTGAGCCTTTGCACCCAACTTAGATTTACCACCATTGTTCACACAAATTTGAGCCTTACACCTTTATTTGATCCACCCTCATCATTTCGGCACCAAAGCTAAAAAGCCCAAAACCCAAATGAACACTTTGAAATTTTGAGCTAAATTGAAAAAAAATATTTGGGTACGATTCTATGAAAATATTATGGGTATCAATTCAAAAAAAAAAATGTTTAAATATCAAAAAGCAATAATCTCATAATGATATGCGGCCTAGGTATGTATATGAGAGTGTTTCCCCTTTGAAAAAATGCGAGTATGGGGGTAAAGCTTCATTATTTTGTGGTGGCAATCATTTTCTTTTAGCTCAAAAATTTTGTTTAAGTGGAATGCGCCTTCATGTTTATCATTGTTACCTCACCCTTAAACCCAAGCCTTAAAATGTACCCTATTTAAGTCCTAAAGATCCATAAAGTCGATTTAGTTCGAAGTGTAGTGGAGAAAGTGCAAACGGGCAAGCCTATGGCCGTCGACATTGATGGATTTCTTTGGAGGCCACCCCGAACGTCTACATCTAGTAATTTAAATCTCAGCAATCACGCTATTTTCTCCCTTCACATAACTTTTTGATTGACCGTCGACTCATTTGTAAATTAATGATAAATAATTATAACGCATTTTTGAAGTATTTCATAAATTAGCATTTATGCCAAGAACATCTTTTTACTAAAATATCTACACATGCCAGCATAATTCTTCGCATTTTACTCTCTAGTCTTCATAATTCTATCTTGCATTAATTTTTCTTACCCTTGTGAAAAATGGATTGCTCGGGACGAGCAATGAGCAAGTATGGGGGTATTTGATGAGTAATTTATTTACTCATCTTTTAGTTTAGGTTTATTATGTTTTTCATATAAAATTATGTTATTTTTAGGAATTTTATCATATAAATCCTTCCATTGTTATTTCATAAGCTAACTTAAGTTTATTTTGTGTTTTCAGGTTTTCTGGGCTGTTTCGAGCAAAAAGTTAAAATTACACGCCCCAGGTCACGGGCGTGACCATGGGCGTGTAACCTACGAAATACTCCAGACCTGCTTCTGCCACTCCAGGGACGCTCCGTGAAGTTTTTGCCAAGTACACGCCCCAGGTCACGGGCGTGACCAAGGGTGTGCCCAATGTCACGGCCACGACCCTCCACAAGCATCCGGAGCACGCCGCCATGTCAATTAAAATTACACGCCCTCGGTCACGGGCGTGACCAAGGGCGTGACATCCAGCACATGGGCGTGACTTTTCCCACGCCAATTTCCCGCCGAAGCTTCCCGCCAGCAGCCAGATTTCAGGATTACACGCCCCAGGTCACGGGCGTGACCTAAGGCGTGACACAGCCGAAACGCTCGCAATTACTCCAGAAGGCGCCCTCTCCGCTGCAGCTTTGATCACGCCCCTTACACGCCCTTGGTCACGGGCGTGACAGAGGGCGTGTAACACCAAAAATTCAGCTATTTAAAGGGAGCTTTTCCAGATGTTTGGGGACGAATTTTGGGAGTTCTAAGTTTATTTTCTTGCATGGCTTTCATTCTTAAGCTTGTAATCTTCTTTCTTAGCTTGCACTTTCATTTCAGGTTTGTAATTTCTTGTTTCCTAGTTGTAATTTCCCTTTCAATTAATAAAATAGCACTTTTACTCTTATTCTACTCTCAATCTTCATTATGCACCTCTTGTATTTCATCAATTCCTTCATCTCCATGAGTAGCTAAATTTCATTAGTACTCGGCCGAGATGATCCAAGGAAAATATAATTCATAATTCAGTTTAGAACTTCTTTTTCTCTTATTTAGATTGCTTAAGATTTATCCTTGAATTTATATTGATTGAGATTATATTATCGATATATAATCTCATTCTTGTTTTCGTAGTCAAATAATCGAGAGGTTTTGAGTTCGAATCGATCACTTCAAGGATAAAGAGATTTGAATGCACTCCTCGAGAGAGGACGGCATAAATCTCCCGGATTGGAGTTATATCCAATAGAGGGGTTCACTTCGATAAAGCGAGCTTTAGGGGTTTCGATTCTAGAACGAGAGTTCGATTGATCAACCTAAACTCAGTTAGGCGTATCCTCGAGAGAGGTACGTTCATAAATCAGGAACCTCCACGGTCAAGCATTTCTTTTAAAGAGGATTAGAAGTTTTATTTCTTTATTTATTTATTTTTTTCAAGGTGATTCAAGGTTGAGTATTAACCTTTAATTCATTAATTTAAATAAGCTATTTCTCTTTTTTCGCAACCAACCAACCACAAATTCTATTCGATAAAATAATAGAGATTTTCCGAAGTAAGAGTATTCAACCGCCCCGAGTCTAATACGACCTTGTTTTAATAACCTATACTACATTCGATACGGTACACTTGCCGTTATCGTTTGCAAGCATAGTTTTGTCCATCAGATACATTCCAAAACCATATCTGTATTTCCAAAGGCAAGAGAACAAGAAAAGAATTGTTGATATCAAGGCTGCCAATGCTGAAAAGAAGAAGCCTCCAGGTCAGGATAACACTGTTGCTGATGACATGGATGATGCTTCAATGAAAGGGAAAGAAGCAGTTGTTAACTCTCCTAAATGTTCTTCTTATAAGAAAAGAAAGCTTTGAATGGCTATTGAAACAGTTTATGTATATAAATATTAATGAACTATAATGACTTATGATTGTGTGGATGCAAACATAATTATACTTTGCCTAAAAATAGTTTATGAATATATGAATGCAAACTGAGCTATGAATTACTATTCTATCTGGATTGAAATTGATGGATTGTTAATATAATCAGCTTGTATCATAGCTAAATCTGAGTTATATCTAAACCTTACCCTGTTTTGATTGGTTAATTCTATCTATGTTGCATTGTTATGTTTGTCAAATCTTACTGATGGATTGATTAAACTCTGTGGTAGAAACTTTTCGTAACAACCATTAGTCTTAAAATAACTGATGCACTAAGCATGATATGTTGAACTCATTATTGCAATAACACATATCAAGAATTTATGAGTAATGTACTCTAGCATTTGAGGGTGTTCTGCCTTCTTCAAATAGGTGGAGATTGTTGGGAAAATGACCCTCAATGTTCCCTTGATTCGAAGAGACCTCACACTCAATGCTATGTACAAGTTGTATTTGATAAACCCTATTTCTATCTCATCAGTATGCAGGACTAGGGCACACCATGGTGTAATGTATGATCAGCTGAGACGAGCTCTCTGTCTCAGCTGAACCGCTGAGATAAGACCAGGAGGCGCTGACAAGGTGTCTGGGCAAGCTGAGCTGCAGATAGAAGAAAACTGCTGATACAACTGTCTGTCTCAGCGGATCCGCTGAGACAGGACAGAAGCAACCCCTAAGACGGTTGACCATCTCAGCCCAACCGCTGAGACAGATTCAAAAGTGATCTGGCGGGTTCTGCTTTTGGCGCAAGCTGTAGAAATGCATAATGGGGTCCACCAATCACTCCCATACCTGTCTGGAGGACATCTAAGAGCCGTTGAGGGTCAGTGGTGTATAAAAGGAATAAGTTAGGGTTGAGCAAACACCTTTGCTATTGATCTTACTCTCCAGCACACAAACTCAAGGACAATACTGTTCCATTGTCGGCAACCAAGAACTGAGCTCACACAAGGCTGCAAGGAGAAAAGAGATTGCTTATCTTGATTCATCTCAAGATAGAGCAAGTAGATCAAGTCCATCATCTAAAGGGCTGATCGAGAAGAATCAAGTTGGAGCTGCACTTCTCCTCCCTGGTTCAAGTCTGCAACAACAGCTGTTAAGAAGAAGAAGAACAAGGGTCTTCCTTCAATCTGTAATCCTTATTATATCATTTGTAGGAGCCTTTGGGTTCTGAGACTGCAGGGCTTTATTGCCTGAGTGTGTAAGGCTGATTGAACTGAGTTGTAGAGCTGAGAGGTCAGCTTGAGGTAGGACCAGGAGGTGGTCTGAGTTGTAGGAGGTGGATTACTCTGAGTTAGGGTTGTTGTGCCTGAGGTAGGGTTTGGGAAAACCTGAGAGATCCTGTGGAATCTGTGCTGTAGGCTCTTGGAGCTGAGTTTGGAGAAGTTGGCCTTGTCTAACTCATTGTTAGAAAGGTGAAGGGGGAAAGAGGACTACTCAAGACACAATGTCTTAAGGAACCTCTATAAATCTCTTTGTGCTTTCTGTGCTTGATAATTTGCTAACCTAAATTCAGAAAACACTAAGCCTAAAATAAAAGAAACTTATTCCCCCCCCCCCCCCCCCCCCCCACTCTAGGTGTTTAAGACTACATCCTATATAAACTATTAGCCTTTACGGTCGGCATATTATGCAGATTCACTAGTAATCCTAGCCAAGACCATTGGAACGCCTTAGATAGGCTAATGAGGTACTTAAATAACACCCAACAGTATGCTTTATTCTACTCTGGACATCCTTCAGTTCTTAAAGGATATTATGATGCATCATCGTATTCAGAATTAAATGACAGCAAGCCCACTAATGGGTTTGTATTCACGCTAGGAGGAGCAGCTATAGCCTGGAAGTCCAAGAGTCAATCTTGTATTGCTCTCTCTTCTATGGAATCCGAACTCTACGCTCTAGCATTAGCAGTAGAAGAAGCAGAGTGGTTAAGAGATTTGGTGATGGACATTCCTCTGACGAGCCTGAAAATGAGTTCTGTTGCAGTCTAATGTGATAATCAGGCTACTAAAATGATTACAATGAACACTCTGTTCAGCAAAAGAAGGCACCTAAGGATGAAATAATCCTGGTTGACACTCACAAGTCAAGGGATTATGACCCTGATTGATGTGAGATCGAATGATAATGTTGCAGACGCCTTGACCAAAGGACTGAATAGATCTCTCACAATAAAAACTGATGAGTAATTTATTTACTCATCTTTTAGTATAGTATTACTACAATTTTATCATGAAATTATGTTATTTTTATAAATTAGATCGTATAAATCTTTCCTATGTTAATTTCATAAGCTAACTTTTGTTTATTTTATATTTTCAGGTATTCTGGACATTTGGAGCAGAAAATACATTTACACGCCCTAGGTCACGGGCGTGACCCATGGGCATGTAACCTACGAAGTGTTCCAGATAGGTTTCAGCCGCCCCGGAGTCGTTCCGTGAAGAATTCGCCAAATACACGCCCCAGGTCACGGGCGTAACCAAGGGCGTGACATCATAGTCATGGCCGGAACCCACCACCCTCTGCCAGCATGCCTGCCACGTAATTTTAAAGTTACACTCCCCAGGTCACGGGCGTGACCTGGGGGCGTGACCACTGGATATGAGCAGCGTTCGACAAAAACTAAGGAGATCGACGAACTGCTCCATGGTTGCGTTCGACGAATATTCTGGCGTTCGACGAACTGCACCCAGCTGCTGCGTTCGACAAATATTGAGGAGATCGACGAAAGTTCGGCAGCGTTCGACAAATATTGATGCGTTCGACGAACTGCGCCCGGCTGCTGCGTTCGACGAAAATGATGAGATCGACGAAAGTTCAACAGCACGCCTTCCCGCCGAAACTTCCCGCCAGCAGCACTTAATTGAGATTACACGCCCTAGGTCACGGGCGTGACCTAGGGCGTGACGCATCCGAAATGCTTGTATTGAATCCAGACTCCGCCCTTCCCGCACCCATCCGATCACGCCCCCGACACGCCCTGGTCACGGGCGTGACCAAGGGCGTGTAACACCAAAATTTCAGCTATTTAAGGGGACCTTCTCCAGATGTTCAGGGGAGTTTTTTTTGGAGTTCTAGCTTATTTTCTTGCACTGTTTTTGTCATTCTTAAGCTTGTAATCTTCCTTCTTAGCTTGTACTTTCATTCAGGTTTGTAACTTTTAATTCTTAGTTGTAATTTCTTTTGCAAATCAATAAAATTAGTTCCCTTTGCTCTTATTCTATTCTCCTTTCCATTACGTACTCTTTTATTTCTGTAAATTCCTCCATCTCCATGAATAGCTAAATTTTCATTAGTACTCGGCCGAGATGATCCAAGGAAAATATAATTCATAATTTAGTTTAGAACTTCTTTTTCTCTTATTTAGATCGCTTATGATTTATCCTTGAATTTAAATTGATTGAGATTATATTATTGATATATAAATCTCATCCTTGTTTTCGTAGTTTAATAACCGAGAGGTTTTGAGTTCGAATCGATCATTTCAAGGATAAAGAGATTTGAATGCACTCGTCAAGAGAGGACGACATAAATCTCCCGGATTGGAGTCATATCCAATAGAGGGGTTCACTTTGATAAGGCGAGTTTTAGGGGTTTCGATTCTAGAACGAGAGTTCGATTGATCAACCTAAACTCAGTTGAGCGCATTCTCGAGAGAGGTGCGTTTATAATTCGGGAACCTCCACGGTCAAGCATTTCTTTTTAAGAGAATTAGAAGTTTTATTTTTTAATTTATTTATTTTTCCAAGGTGATTCAAGGTTGAGTGCTAGTCCTTTAAATCATAGTTTTAACAAATTATTTCTCTTCTTGCAAACAACCAACCCAAGTTTTATTCTATAAAATAATAGAGATTTTCCGAAGTAAGAGTACTCAACCGCCCCGAGTCTAATACGACCTTGTTTTAATAACCTATACTACATTCGATACGGTACACTTGCCGTTATCTTTTGCGGATATAGTTTTGCGCATTAAGTTTTTGGCACCGTTGTCGGGGAACTACGGTTGATATTTCGAAACCCGAAATATCTATTAATTTTATCTTTTTTTTTCTTAATTTTAAGGTGCAACTAAATTCCTGGATAGGACGCTTTGGGCTTGAATTGTCATCATAGCCTCTAGTATCTTGCAAACCCTTCATTGGGTAGATCTTGGGAAGCTTAGGACTAATTTTAATTTACCTAAATAAAAAAAAAGTCTTCATAAAAAAATATTTATATAAAAAAATTTATTATAAAAAAAATATAATAAAAATATTTACCTAAAAATTAATTGATTTTCTTTATCTTTTTCACATCTTTTCCTCTTTTATTTTTGGTTTATGACCCGAGGAGACTCTTCAGTCAATCTAGAATTTTGTTTTGATCCGGAAATCGAGCGCACCTTGCGGCGTCGTCTCCAATTTAGTGATCTACCAATAATTCAAGAAGAGTCAATCAGAGAAACTAACGAAGGCTTAATGGATAACCCCGACCATAATGAGGCCCCGCTACGGACTATGTCCTGTTATGCGAGGCCAAATTGGGAGGGAAAGATCCAAATTTACACTTATTAAATTTTTTGGAAATTTGCGATACGTTTAAAATCAATGGCGTCACCGATGACGCCATTCATTTGCGTTTATTTCCATTCTCCTTGCGAACTAAGGCCAAGCAGTGGTTGGGATCTCTTCCTATAGGTTCCATCACTACATGGGCCGAGATGACGGAGAAATTCTTAACGAAATATTTTCCTCCGGCAAAGTCCGCTAAATTACGTACGGACATTCTCTCATTTATGCAAATAAAATTGGAGTCTCTCTACGACACATGGGAGCACTTCAAGGAACTTTTGCGGAGATCTCCTCACCACGCCCTCCCCGTATGGCAACAAGTTCAGACTTTCTACAATGGTTTGAATCTCCAAACAAGGCAGATGATTGATGCAGCCGCGGGGGGGACGCTTAATAACAAAACCCCCGAAGCTGCTTTAGAGCTTTTTGAAGAGATGGCCATGAATGCTTATCAGTGGAATGCGCCACGGCCGCGTCCTAACAAACCGACTGGTCTCTTTGAAGTCGAGGCCACCCCGAATTTAGCACACCAAGTAGAATGGCTTACTAAGCAATTGGCGGAGATGTCTGCTTCCTCCGCCACTAACGGGGCTAATAACTATAATAATAATTATTATTATAATTATAATTTTAATTTTAATCAAGAGCAAGTTGATTATATGGGGAACTCATATCGTCCACCTTATAACCCAAACAATAATCTTCCTAATAGTTATAATCCGGGTTTAAGGAACCACCCAAATTTTTCATGGAGCAACCCCAAAATGCTCAACGCCCCCCACAAGCGAATCCTCCCGGATTCGCTCCACCACAACCACCAAAGGCCCCTTCACTTGAAGAGGTCTTCACCAAATACGTTGCCACTACTGACTCCAATATCCGGAACCTTTCCGTATCTATTAAAATTCTAGAAAATCAGATTGGACAACTCGCCAAGATGTTCTCCGAACGCCAGCAGGGAGCTCTACCGGGCAATACTGAGCCCAATCCACGGGAGAGCGCCATCGCTATAACCCTCCGCAGCGGAAAGGAGGTAAAAAGTTCAAATTTGGTCGAGCCTGAGGTAAACATTTCAACTCCAACGCCGCATTTAAATTCTTCTGATTCAGCTTCGCGCATTATTCAAACGCCTTCTATTCCGTATCCTTGTAAATTACAAAATGAGCGCAACGAGGAGCAGAATAAAAAATTTAGAAATATTTTAAAACAAATACAAATCAACGTACCATTTTGCGAGGCACTATCTCAAATGCCTAAATACGCGAAATATCTCAAGGATTTATTATCAAATAAAAAGAAACTTGAAGATATTTCACATGTTTCTTTTAACGCAGAATGTTCGGCGATAGTTTTAAATAAATTGCCGGAAAAATTAAATGATCCGGGACGGTTTTCCATCCCGTGTTTGTTCGAGAATTTATTAATTAAAAATGCCTTGGCCGATTTAGGGGCGAGCATAAATCTTATGCCGTTCTCCTTATTTAAGAAGCTTGGTTTGGGCACCCCTGGCCCAACCAATATAAGCATCCAACTAGCGGATCGGTCCGTAAAGTATCCAATCGGGATCATTGAGGATGTGATAGTGAAGGTTGACAAGTTTATCTTTCCGGTAGACTTTGTCATCCTCGATATAGAAGGGGACGCCGAAGTACCACTCATACTCGGCCGGCCCTTCCTAGGCACCGCCCGGGCTATAATTGACGTAAGTAACGAAAACCTTCTCCTACGAGTTGGGGAGGAAGAAGTTACCTTTAACATAAACCAATCAATGAGAAATGAGTTTCCAAGCGACGACTCTTGTTTCACCTTAGAAACAAATTTTGAAGAGGAAATAACGTCGATTTCTGAAATAATTTCACCGTTATTTGAAAATCCGGAAATTGCAAATTTATTTTGTTTAGAAGAAATAACTCGGCCGCCCAAATTTGAAGAAGTAAAATTGAATATTTCTAAAATAAAAATATCTTACGAGAAGCCACCGAGTTTAGAATTAAAACAATTACCGGAACATCTAAAATATATATTTTTAGAAAAAGATTCAAAATTACCCGTAATAATATCTTCCACACTTAACGATTCGGAAATTTCCGAATTAATCAAAATTTTAACTAATCACCGTCATGCAATTGCATGGAAAATTTCGGATATAAAGGGGATTAGTCTCTCGTTTTGCACGCATAAAATTAATTTAGAAAATAATTCTCGCGGCGCTATTCAGCCTCAACGACGCCTTAACCCAAATATGAAGGACGTCGTTAAGGCCGAAATTATAAAATTATTAGACGCGGGAATTATTTATCCGATTTCTGATAGCACTTGGGTTAGCACAATGCAAGTCGTGCCTAAAAAGGGAGGAATAACGGTAATCACCAACGAAAATATTGAGTTGATTCCGACCCTTACTATTACAGGTTGGCGTGTATGCATCGATTACAGAAAATTAAATGATGCTACCCGCAAGGATCACTTCCCGTTACCCTTTATTGACCAAATTTTAGAACGCTTATCCGGTCATTCACACTATTGTTTTCTCGATGGTCTTTCGGGATATTTTCAAATCCCAATTGCTCCCGAAGATCAAGAGAAAACCACCTTCACTTGTCCGTTCGGCACCTTCCCATATCGAAGAATGCCGTTTTCTCTTTGCAACGCGCCGACTATATTTCAAAGATGTATGTTGGCAATTTTTAATGAACTTATAGAAGACGTCATGGAAGTATTCTTGGATGATTTTTCTGTTTTTGGCAATTCTTTTACTAATTGTTTAAATAATCTTGATCGTGTTCTTCAACGCTGCGAAGACACGAATTTGGCACTCAACTGGGAGAAGTGCCACTTTATGGTCCGAGAGGGGTTAGTCCTCGGACATAAAGTTTCTAGTAAGGGGATCGAGGTCGATAGGGCCTAGATCGAGGTCATAGAAAAACTCCCCCCTCCTACTAATGTAAAATCTATTAGGAGTTTTCTAGGACAAGCGGGTTTTTATAGGCGGTTTATAAAAAATTTCTCAAAAATTACGAAACCGCTAACTCACCTTTTATAAAAAGAATCCGCGTTTAATTTTGATGATGAATGTTTAAAAGCATTTAATAAAATTAAAAATGAACTTATTAATTCTCCTATTTTAATCGCGCCAAATTGGTCCCTTCCGTTTGAAATCATGTGCGATGCGAGCGATTTTGCTGTAGGTGCGGTTTTAGGCCAACGGGTGAATAAATTTTTTCACCCTATTTATTACGCAAGCAAAACACTAACATCCGCACAAGCAAATTACACAACAACGGAAAAAGAATTTTTGGCAATAATTTTTGCGTTTGATAAGTTTCGATCATATTTAACGCTTTCAAAAGTTATTGTTTTTACAGATCATTCCGCTCTCCGGTATTTACTACAAAAAGGAGATGCAAAGCCTCGAATGCTAAGGTGGATCCTCCTACTACAAGAATTCAATTTGGAGATCCAGTACAAAATGGGAGCGGAGAATGTTGCAGCCGACCACCTCTCACGGTTAGAGAATTCGGCTACAGGAGCGCTAGTGGAGGCCAAAATTGACGACAAATTCCCTGAAGAGCGCTTCCTTGCCATCGAAAAGGTAACGACTTCTTCCACCCCTTGGTACGCGGATTTGGCCAACTATTTAGTGGCCCGGGTCCTACCAAAAGATTTTTCAAGTCAACAAAAGAAGAAATTCTTTTCAGATTTGAAAAATTATTTTTGGGAGAACCCCTTTTTATTTCGTGTATGCGCGGACCAAGTGGTAAGAAGGTGTATTTCGGGCGAGGAAGGCACCCAAATTCTGCGGCACTGCCACGAAGGGCCAATCGGTGGCCATTATCAAGCGAACCGGACCGCAAGAAAGGCGCTAGAATCAGGCTTATATTGGCCCACCTTATTCAAAGATGCTCACAATTTTGTGAGTAATTGTGATCGGTGCCAACGGTCAGGTAACATTTCTAACCGGGATGAAATGCCCCAAAATATTTTTCTAGAATGCGAAATTTTTTATCTTTGGGGAATTGATTTCGTAGGTCCTTTACCCTCTTCCTGTAATAATAAATATATTCTTGTTGCGGTCGATTACGTGTCTAGGTGGGCGGAAGCACAAGCTTTTCCCACCAACGACGCGAGAGTCGTCGTACAATTTTTAAAAAAATTATTTTCACGATTTGGCACGCCCCGAGCACTAATTAGTGACCGGGGCACACATTTCTGTAACAACCAACTTGCTAAAATTTTAGCAAAATATGGAGTTACACACAAGCTATCTACCGCCTACCACCCCCAAGCAAATGGCCAAGTGGAGGTGGTGAATCGTGAAATTAAAAGAATTTTAGAAAAAACCGTGTCCGTTAATAGAAAGGATTGGGCTTTAAAATTAGACGACGCACAATGGGCATATCAGACAGCATACAAAACCGCCATCGGATGTACACCGTACCGATTAGTCTATGGAAAAGCTTGTCATCTACCGGTGGAATTAGAACATTGGGCCTTTTGGATTTAAACTTAGCCTCCAAGCATAGAAAACTGTAATTAAATGAATTAGATGAGTGGCGCGCAAATGCCTATTAAAATAATAAGATTTATAAGGAGCGCACAAAGTTTTATCATGATAAAAAAAATCAAAAATCCAAAAACTTTTTCACCGGGAGACTTAGTCCTTTTATTTAATTCTAGACTTAGGCTTTTTCCGGGTAAATTAAAATCGCGATGGTCCAGTCCCTTCATAGTTAAAGAAGTTTGGCCATACAGAACGGTGCTAATAGAGCACTCGAAAAAAGGCTCTTTCAAAGTCAACGGACAACGTTTAAAATTATATCACCCCGGCGACCCAGCGTCCGGAAACATCGAAACCATTCACTTCCAAAATCTTTAAAATTGCCACATAGTCAAGCTACGCGGCGGTAAATAAGCGCTCTTGGGAGGCAACCCAATGTTAACCTCTTTATTTTTCTCTTTCTTTTCTTGTTTGTTTTTTTTAATTCAACTCTGGAGGTGTTTGACCGACAACCCCGACTACCATCCAGGGAAGCCCTCTTTACACTTTAGTAATTTATCTTGATTTTTCTTTATTGTCATTTTTTTAGTTTTATCTTTCTTACTTTGTTTTAAACATTGAGGACAATGTTTAATTTTAAGTATGGGGGTGTAGCATAGCATTCTTTGTAGTTTTACTTGAAAAAAAATTAAAAAAATTGAAATTAAATTTCTTGGAAAGGACGATTTGGGCTTGAATTCCCATCATAGCCTGTAGTACCTTGCGAGCCCTTCACCGGGTTGACCTTGGGAAGTCCAAGAACTAAAAAAAATCTATTAGGAAATGTTCTTTTTATTCATCAAAACTCCAACTTGCTAAATTGTAAGTTCTAAGTAGACTGTTTTTCATATGGACTAAAAATAATTTTGTTCTAGAATAGTTTTTGAAACTTTTGAGTAAAATTATTGACTCATGTAGTGCTCCTAGTCATATGCATGTCTTTGAGTAGTGTTTGTGTAAAATTAAATTCTTGGCATAGATCTACAATTATGTTTTATTAATTTGCGTAGTAATAATTTATTTTACTTTTTAATCGAATCTGGTCTTATCTAAAAGTAGTTTAGGTGAGTGTGTAGAAGATTGTTAGAAAGCTATTACTCGATTTAAACATACGGGTGTCCTTTCTCGATGTCTAGAACTTGCACCAAACGATTTTTGAAATATGTGCACTTTAGACAAATTAACCTTACGGAAGTGATTTAGGCCTTTCTTTGGATAGTTTGAGCATTTGCACCCAACCTCGATTTACTACCATTGTTCACACAAATTTGAGCATTACACCTTTATTTGAACCACCCTCATCATTTCGGCACCAAAGCTAAAAAGCCCAAAACCCAAATGAACACAAAAAATTTTGAGCTAAAATGAAAAAAAAAATTATTTGGGTACGATTCTATGAAAGAAAAAAAATTATGGGTATCAATTGAAAAGAATTATTTTATATCAAAAGGCAAAAATCTCATAATGATATGCGGCCTAGGTATGCACATGCATACTTGGAATGCCCCCAATTATGACGAATTGTGATATAAATAAAAGAGAATGAGAGTGTTTCCCCTTAGAAAAAGATGAGTATGAGGGTAAAGCTTCATTATTTCGTGGTAGTCATCATTTTCTTTTAGCTCAAATTTTTTTTGTTTAAATGGAATGCGCCTTCATGTTTATCATTGTTTACCTCACCCTTAAACCCAAGCCTTAAAATATACCCTATTTAATCCCTAAAGATCCATAGAGTTGATTTAGTATGAAGTGCAGTGGAGAAGGTGCAAACGGGCAAGCCTATGGCCGTCGACATTGATGGATTTCTTTGGAGGCCACCCCGAGCGTTCAAGTCTAGTAATTTAAATCTCAGCAATCACGCCATTTTCTCCCTCTTCATAACTTTTTGATTGACCGTCGACTCATTTTTAAAGTGATGATAAACAATTATAACGCATTTTTGAAGTATTTCATAAATTAGTATTTATGCCAAGAACATCTTTTTACTAAAATATCTACACATGCCAGCATAATACTTCGCATTTTACTCTCTAGTTTTCATAATTCTGTCTTGCATTAATTTTTCTTACCCTTATGAAGAATGGTTTGCTCGGGACGAGCAACGAGCAAGTATGGGGGTATTTGATGAGTAATTTATTTACTCATCTTTTAGTATAGTATTACTACAATTTTATTATGAAATTATGTTATTTTTATAAATTAGATCGTATAAATCTTTCCTATGTTAATTTCATAAGCATCTTTCCACATAGCAAGATGGCTAGATGCCTGTTATTCCACATTTGATAACTAAGCATCTTTCTCATTGTAAGTTGATTCGAAAACTATTCAACTAGGAATAGAAAGTCGTTGTAGTCGGTTAATCTAACATTAATGATCATAGCACATTATTCCACTCCTGATAATGTTGGAAATGATGTTGTGCCAAATCATTCCACATTTGTTGATGAGGTACATAATGATCACTAATGAGTAAGGTAACAACGGTTGATTTACAAAATCAATACTAGACTGGTTCCTGCTAGACCAGATAGAGATGCTGACTGTGTTACTCCATTATTGCTACAAGTACTAAGTTCACTCAGGTAGAGCTAGTTTACTTTAAAACGTTACTGCATATGTTTTATGAATTCATAGAGTTTTCTAACTCATGAAATTCCTTGCGGGCTATGGTGGAGATGAAGGAGAGAAAGTAGTCTTTGACATGGAGACTGATGATCTACTAGACGAGTAGAATTGTCATATGTTTTATCCTTGTCATTTTGTTTTCAGACTTATATTGCTGAGTAGCACTTTTATTCTGGATGCTTTATTTTACTGTGAAAAATCCTGTTGTTATTTAATGTGCTAACTCTTATGATTTTATGTTAAGTCAAAAACTCCCTTTATGCTATTTACTACTTTCTGCACTTCGAAACGTATATGTTATTTGTCACAAATATAGGAGGAGATTGTTAATGTATATTTGGACAAATAATATTGTTTAGAGGCTTAACGGGTCGGTTGAGTATTCGGATACCCGATACCCGTAGACACTCCTAGGGTTTGCCTATTTATACCTGCCTAGGGGCAACGGAGAGTCCATTCCACTTTGACGTGCCTCCGGATGCTTTGAGCAACTCCCTCTCAACTTCCCTTTCTCTCTCTCCTCCATCCAACCCATTCTCTCTCTCCTCACAGCCGTCGGCCTTGCCCACACCTCGCCGACCGCCCACCGCGCCTACCCGGCACTGCGCTGGCCTGACCCGCCGTATCGTGCTAGCCATGGAGGTCCGCCCAATGCCTCATGCGCGCCTCCCCTAACCCGCACCAGTCCAGTGCGGCGCAAACTATGCTATCGTTGTGCAGCGCTCGCCGCTCGATACCCGCCGCACAGTGCAGGCTACGCCTCCAAGTGCATATCGCGCGTCGCGTCCACCTCCTAAGTCTGCATTCACGGCACACGCGAAATGCCCCCAAGTGCATGTCGCGCGTCGAACGCCTCCGCGCTCATTGTGTGGTTAGAACTCCTTCAGGATCACCATGTGCACGGAACGCCTCCGCATTCATCACGCGCTCAGACCACCTCTGTGTTCATCGCGCACTCAGAATGCTTCCACGTTCGTTGCGTGCTCAAAACACTTCCATGTTTGTTGCGCACTTAGAATGCTTCCACGCTCGTGACACGCGCGACAGTTAACCTTTCTCAATTTTCTATATTGCAGATCCAATTCTCTTCGCTCAACGCCATCAATGAAGCTGCCCAAGCTGATCGAACTACTCGGGGGGCAAGATGGGCATATCCAAAATGTGGCGATCCGTGTGCTCCAAAATCGACCAGCGCTATTCACCCGTCAGGTGGTTACGGGGTTAAAGTGGCAAAATTACCGGGCTACCCTAGCCCAAGGCTATAAAAGGAGCCCAGGGCCTTCATTTCAAGACACCTAGTCTTCTACGCCCTAGAGAGCTCCTATGGAAATTTTCTTGGAATTTTCCTTCAGCGCTTGAAGCTCACCTTCGATCTTTGAATCTTCGAAGATCTCCTTCGAGACTTTGAAGGTCTCCTTCGTGCCTTTGAAGAATTTCCTTCATTTCGGAAGATAGTCTTCTAAGCGGGTTGGAAATCCTTCAAGCTATAAAAAAAGACTCGGAATCTCATTTTCGTCACCAGAAAAATACTTAGTCTCTCAAGAGGTGGCCTATCACCCTCGAGGTTTTCTTTCTCTATCAATGTAACGAGAAGCGGCATGTCGCGCTCGAGTTCTCAGCTTTCAATTGTAATGAACCAGAAGATAGTGGAATTTGGTCGGCGTAACTCTGACCGCGTGGTTTTTCACCCTTTCTAGATTTTCCACGATAAAAAGTGTTCTTGTCATTTAGTAACTCTCTCATTTACTGATTGTGCGCTCGACTCACTCGTGAGCTAAGATGGTTCAATTCGATCAGTCTACTAGAGCGTCGAGTGACCCACAATAGCTTGGCGCCGTCTATGGGAACGAGTTCCCCCAAACTCTACAAAGAATTTGAACACAGTATCCACAACACGACGATACTCATGACAAGCATCAATGACAAGGAAAATTACCCGCACTACTGAAGGATCGGTCCCTGGGGGGCACATCGATCCAGCTCCTTCCAACTCGCTCATCCACACGCCTCTCGCGAGAGAAGACCCAAATGCACCCATTGCAATATTAGAGGGATGTATGCCCTAGTTGGAAGAGCACCAAACTGAGATGCTCGTGCTCCTAAGGAACAGAGGGGCGCCACGAGCTCTTAATCATGCCCCTGAGCATGGCAGCCCCGCTCCGCCAACTCTAAATCGCGCTCTGGCTGAGCGTTTTGCTCACGAGCACCACATACCTGAAGAAGAGTGCTCCAATGCGGCCATCTCAACGCGCCCAACCTATCATGCTAGAGAACCTATAGCTCATCATCACCACCACCGCTCAGAAGCGGAATGCTTCGAGTATGCAATTGGAAGGTGTTGGGGAAATGATTTATCTTAACCTCTAGAAATGAGTAGAAAATGAATTCTCAGAATGAAAAATTAGTTTAAGTAAATATGCATCGAATAGTAATCGACGCAACGTCGAAGTGAAGTCGACGTACATCTCAAAATGAGTCGAAGTAACTCTAAACAGAATTCGACGTAACCGTAATCGATGTAACTCTGATTTCTAATCGACGCACGTCGATTTCTATGACATTCAAAAATGCGCCAGATCTCTTTCCTTTCTTTCTGTAGATCTGAAATTATGGAATTGTATTATTCTCCTATAGCCGTTCAGAATTAAATCTTTCCTTCTAATTGATTCTTGGATAATTTGATTAAGATTATTATGGATGTTATTTGAAAATTGAATGACTTCTTTCCTTCTACAGAAATATTAATTATGGAAGATTTCTCTCTTACCATTTCTCTGGAAGCTAATTGATTATTCTCCTATAGCAATATTTTTGAAGGAGGTCGGCAAAGAAAAAGTACAAGTGATCCACTCCATTTTCGAAAAAGAGGAAAAGCTCCCAAGAGAAAAGAAAAAGAAAATTGAGAAAAGTGAAAGAGTGCTGCAGCAAGAAAAAACCTTCTTCTTCTTCTTCTTCCTTCTGAAGTCATACTGCTGCAAATTTCTGAAAGCTCTCACTGAAAGAGAGAAAGGCCTACAATCTCCTTCTCACTATAGAAGAGAGATTATATTCACTATACATGTGCTTCTAATCTTCTTGCTAGGAAGAAGATTCCTTCTTGCATAAATTGTTTCTTATTCTTCTTCTTCTTCTTCTTATTCTTATTTCAATTTCAATAGTGTAAAAGAGTTTTAAGAATCTCTCTTCAAAAGATTCAGTTGTATTGGTTCTAAGAGTCTCCTTATCAAAAGACTCAGACTGGTTCTAAGAGACTCCTTATCAAAAGACTCAGTACAAGATAGTGAATTCCTACCAAAGGGGGTAGAAGAGTGGACTACCCAAAGTTTGGGGAACCACTTTATTTCTTTGTGTTGTGCTGTGATTTTCTTTTTGCTATTTGCTTAATTCTTGCTGGTGTGTGGGAAGCTTAAAATTGTGAATATTATATATATATATATATATATATATATATTTGTTAACTTTGCACAAAATATTTTTAAATCTCTATTCCCCCCCCCCCCCCCCCCCCCCCCTCTAGAGAATTCTAGTGAGGTTAACTGTGCACTTTCAATTGGTATCGGAGCCAGGTTGATCAAAAAGATCCTACCTCATATATATATTTCTAAAAAAATTTTATGGCACAAATCAAAGATTATGCTTCCACCAGACCACCAATGTGCAATCTTGAAAACTTTGCACTTTGGAAAACAAGAATTAGGATCTATATGAATTCTATTGATGAAGAATTGTTTAATGTTATTTTGACAGGTCCTCCCAAGCCTTATAGAATGGACTCAAGTGGTAAAGTGACTCAAACACTTGTCCCGAGGGCTGAGTGGACAGATGATGAGAAGAAGGCAAGAGCATGTGATGCAAAATCTGTGAACATTCTTGTCTTAACCCTCTCAGATGAAATCTTTCAAAAGGTTGTTGACTGTGAATCAGCCAAAGAAATCTGGGAGGCTCTTACAAAGATAGTAGAAGGAAGTGCTGATGAAAGGAAAGATAGGAAGGCTCTATTGATCTCCCAATATGAGAACTTTCAAAAGAAAAATGAAGAAAGCATATCTGAGATGTATGACAGATTCAGTCTGATCATCAATCAATTAAGGAACTTGGATAGAGAGATCTCTCTCACAGAGATCAATGACAAATTATTAATGAGTCTCCCAAGTTCATGGGACTCAAGAATATGGGCAATAAGAGATAATAGAGGACAAAAGGAAATCTCAACAGACGCCTTCTTAGGAAAACTCAAATCCTATGAGCAACTACTGAAAACCAGAGAAGAGAAGGAAAGAAGCGAAAACACTCCAACCTCTTCAAAAGATAGAAACATTGCATTAATAGCAACAGAAGAAGAAACCCTTGTTACTGAAGAAGAATTATTCAGCCTCCTGGCCAGAAGAATCAAGAAATGGGTCAGGACAGATGGGTATAGAAGGAGAGAGTCTAAACCAAGGTATGATAAGACTCCTACCAAAGAAATTATTTGCTACTCCTGCAGGAAAACTGGACATATTGCTCCAAAATGTCCAGAAAATGCTGAGAAAAAAAAAAGATCTGAAAAAGAAAGATCTCAAGAGAAAGGGAAAGAAGAAAGAAAGAGGCTTCATTGCAGAAGCTTGGAGTGAAACAGATTCTGAAGACAACACTTCATCTAAAAGTGACAATGAGGAGTCTAAGCAAAAGACCTATGCTTAATGGCTCTTGGAAGCTCAGAAAAAGAATGTGTTGCTGAATCATGGAGTGAAACAGGATCAGAAGGAAGCATCAATTCTGAAGATGAAAAAGAAAATTCAACAACAAAAGCAAATAGCCTTATTCTCATAGAGGAATCTGAGGATAAGGATGAGGTAAGCATTTTTGATGAAATAGATTTTCTATGTGATGATTTCAAAAATGATTTTAAAGGATTCTGTTTAGATCAACTAAAAGCTAAACAAGAAATTAAGGATCTAAAAGAACAAATTAATATGAGAAATATAGAGGATACATGTTCAAAAAATTATGAACTAAGGACTAAAATCTATAAAACAGAAAAGGAAATAGAAAGTGCTAAAATAGAAAATCAACTCCTTAGGAATAAGGTATCCCAGGCAAAGGTTTTGAAGAATCAATAAAAGTCAGAAGCCAAACACTTAAAGAAATCACTGAAAAACAAACAGTAAGATCTAAGAATCTGGGACTAGGGGCTGATCCTTCAACCAGTTCAATACCATCTACCAAACCTGCTTGGATGAGCCCTGTTAAATTTACTAGACCCATCAAATCAACAAACTTAGAAGAAGACTCACAAAACAAAGAAGACTTCACCTCCAAGGAGATAAACCATTTTGATGAATCATCATCATTCCATTCAGAAGAAGATGCACAAACTCATTCTGAGAAGGCAACTACGCCAAAAGAAACAACTCATGAAGAAATAAATCTCCCACCAGAAAAAGGGAAAAATAAAATCTGTAAAGACACTATTGCGTCAACTTCATATCGACGCATGAGTGATTGTACGTCGAACTCTACTCGACGCAATCTCTCAGAAACTTCGACCTCAAATCGACGCATGAATAAAATTGCGTCGACTTATAATCGACGCAACTACTTCCATGCATCGATTCCAGATCGACGCAATCTAGAGGAAGCGCCGAATATAAATCGACGCAACTCTCAACATACGTCGAATACCTATCAACGCATAAAACCTCAGAGTAACTTAAAATCAGGACATATCTATCCTTCAAAAATTTTCTATCTTAACCCCCATTTAGTACCCATTCATCCTAATCTAAACTTCCATCCTAATCAACAATTTTATCCTAATCAACACTCAAATTACCATAATCTTAAAACAAACAGGTGTTATATCTGTAATAAAACTGGCCACATTGCCAAACAATGTTGGCACAATCAATCCAATTATGTATAAAATTACTCCAAAGCTGACTTAGAAAACCATAGGATTAGGAAGTAATAATCTCTCAAGAAAAACCTAGAATTTTCAGAAAAAATAAAAGTCACGTCGATTCCTTGATCGACGCATCGTCTATAACTAAAAGTGTTAAATATAATCGACGCATACATCAAACTGGAAACCCTAGCATCTCAATACTGAAACATGCGTCAAGTTCCTTTCGACGTAACGTCGACTTCACGAAAATGAGCGGCAATACGAAATTATTTTCCGTCCCATCTACTGTAGTACCAAATAAACCTCGAGTTGTGTCTCGTTTCGACGCTTCACCTGACTCAAATACACTCTTCAGTTAGGTATCTACACGCTCTCTGATCTCTCATTCCTCTTAGTACAGTCATCTTTTCCTCTATCTCACTGACCAAAATGGCTCCCAAGATCAATTCTGGTTTCGACATTGATCTTGATTCCTTCAAAGCCGCCGCCGAAAAATACAAAAGCATTATAGCTCCTTTTACTGAAGCCGGTCTGAATAAACTCATCTCGACAAGATGCAGACTCCTGGAAGTAGAACTTACTGAGTTGATGAATAATGCACAAATATCTGAACATGGAGAGATTGCAGGAACAATCCATGAAACACCTGTTTCAATCTCTACAGAAAATCTTAGGGACATCTTTGACCTACCATCAGGTACATACCAACACCATCCTTGTTCAAACCCAAAAAGGAAAAAGGAAATTAACTAAATCTCCACCATCATTCCTTTATCAGGTGATGAACCTGTGGAACTCACCCCTGAAGAAACTAGAAATTTGTTAACCACCATGAGATTCTCCAAAGATAGAGCAATCAACTTGAAGAAAATAGATTTCTCTGATGAATACAGGCTCCTGGCAGACATAGTAGGAAAATACTACTATGCAAATTCTCTGCCCATGATGCAGTGCCCAAGCAGCAACTGAACATTATGGGGGCCCTTGTGCTGAAAAAGAAGATTGATTGGGCCAATTGCTTGCTAAAGATGATAGGATACAATATTCTCATAAGGAGAATGCCTTTATGAGGATAATGAGCCAAGTACTCAGACACTCCTATCCTGACCTATGTAGGTCAAAAGATATTCCCATTCCCCCTGGCAAAAGAATATCCATAGCACTCTTCTCCAAATGGGATAGGCAGATCCCAAAGCCTGGATCCCAGCCTGAAAGACCCTCTTCACCACCTGCTTCTCCTCCTCAACCCACCTCAATTCCTACTCCTCCTCCATCAAGCACACTGATGCGTGTCGACAAGTGCACCGGTCGCTGTCAAGTAATAAATGTGGAGAGTGGCCTCCCCGAATGTCGGTCTCTTGAGGAATGCAGGTTGGGTGAACGAAACGCGTAGCGTGACTCTTGTTACACAAGCAAAACACACATGAAAAAGGGGGGTTCTTGGTTGGGTTTCCTAATCTTAACAACAACAAAAAAAGAGATGCGGGTCGAAAACACCGCTTCGCAAGGTGAGATGGATGCAACGGCCGCGATGCCGTGCTTCGTGAGGCGGAATGGAGTGTGTTATAGCGCGAAAGGGTGAGGGTCGTAAACACCTCTTCACAACCGTCGTTAGCTCTTGCTAACACGGAACAAACACCTTGCGTGCGTGTGCGAGTGAGTGAGTGAGAACGGAGTGGATCACAAACAAACCATGAAGAACAACAAGAAAGCATTCATTTTAACAAACATCATCATAATATTCGAGTTTACACGGTTCAACGAGTACAATGGGGGAAAGAGGAAAGAAATAACCGATGGTGAAGACTAGCGGCCGTTCACGGCCGGAATGGTAGGTTGTCGGGCTACCTCCGGACTCGGGCGGACTATGCTTCCGGCGTAGAGAGCTGTCACGATCTCCCTACGTAGCTCCGTCGTCTTCGACTTCAGGTTCCTTCTTCTTCTCACCGGGCGGAATGAGAGAATGGTTGCTTGGAGGCTTGCGGACGATGGAGAACACTCACGGACAATGGAGGAAGTCTTGGAATGGGTGGAGGAGGCTTCCCCTTGCGTAGAAGATGAAGTGGAGGCGTCCCACGGTGAAGGTCGGCGGCGTACAGAACAGGAATCCCGCTCCCGGCGGCTGATAATGCCCTAAAAATCGCAACAGGCGTTTAAATAGGCGCTGGAATAAATACTGCGCACGGTCATTGGCGCACGACCAGTGGTCGTGCGCACTGGAATTCTGCGATCGTGCGCACTGCCTGGGTGGAACCTGCAAGATACGAAATTTATAAAATAAAATGTTCGCACGACCAGTCGCGCACGACCGGTGGTCGTGCGCATTAGCGTTGATGGTCGTGCGCAATACAACAAACAGAACTCAGAATTTTAATGATAAGTGCGCACAAGCAGTGGCGCACGACCGGTGGTCGTGCGCACTGGCGTTGGTGGTCGTGCGCACTGCACCAAACAGAACTCGTGAAAAAGGGTTAAGTGCACACGATCAGTGGCGCACGACCAGTGGTCGTGCGCAATAAAACCGGCGATCGTGCGCAGTGTTCCTGTGCAGAATTGCACCGGGAACACTTGCACGACTCCTATTCCAGCACAACCACAGATCTAGCCACTGAAAGTGGCACTTGACAGCACATGAATACTACTAATGACAATAAGCACGAAAATCACACCAAAGTGGGCCTAGATGTGCACCTAGCATGGATTATCAAATATAAACTATAACAAGGCTAAAGTGCGGAGAAATGACTAAATAACGGCCCGGATGAGTCCATAAATGTGTATATGATCAGGACTCATCACACCCCCAGACTTAACTGTTTGCGCGTCCCGAGCAAACGAATCCGGCGGAGTGTGAAAACGATAGTTTACATAGAGAATTACACAAGGGAGTACGGTGCGAAGTAACATACGCATGCGAGTAGAGATTCTAGCAGAAGGAGATTCTAACTGTGCTAACTAATTTACATGAGTATTAAAGTGTAAGTAAAGATTTAGTTATACTCAGTTGGAGAATTATGAAGAATTTGACGATCATGCCCGGTGTGAAAGTGACGAGACACTGAGGCGGGTGTTGCAAAAGATCGGGGCCTAGGAATAACTCCGCTGAAATCCATCAACGTCGTGAACCATACGCTTGCCCGGTCACACTCTCTCCACGGCGCTAGCACTCTCGCAAGTCAAATCAGTAGGGCTTTTAGGATTAAAACGGGGCTTAGGTTACGGTATGATATTTCAAAGTTAAACACGGCGGCTACGCAACCCAAGTGAGCTAACGGAACGCTGCACCACGCAAGACCAACAACTATGCTCGTGTGACGCACCCCCGGACTTATCATGAAAACCAGGTGTGCACACGGCCTACTTCACAAATACCAACAGATTGTCTTTTTAGCTCGGAAGGATTTTTTCCAAAATACTCTTTTTTTTTCTTTTAACATCTTTTACTTCTTTTATATATCCTCCGGTTGGTTCAAAATCAGCAGGTAGACTTTATTTTCCTTTCATGACACAATGATTCCACACACCACACAAGTTGAGAAATATGAGCGTAGTTTAAAACAATTTGGTTGCGGGGGTAGGATAGGCTTCAGGCTTTGGTTGATGAAGAGGAGCTGAACAAAGGATTGGTAGGCACAAATTTGGCTTGCAACGGTGAACGAAATGGACATGGAATAACAAAGCTCAAACTAGCCAAAGGGTGGCCTACATCATGTTTAACTCGACGAGTCGCTCTCACCCATGCTTCGAGAGTCGCTTGGGGCAAGTTCTTAGCCCACGAGAAAGGTAAACCTTCCTCCCGACTCGAGCAACACACGACTAGTAATCGCACACACACAACATCGGGTTATCGTCAATTCCATACAAATTCACCACTTGAGTATATTAAATCTAAATTTACGCAGAAATACTAAACATAAATTAGATGCATAAAGAAAATCTAGTTCTGCTCAAAGTCTACCATAGCATGCGAAGTGACTAGAACACTACATGAGTCAACATCGCACTCCAAATAATAATTCCTACGTTAACAATCTATTTCACATTCCGACCAAAATAGTTTAAACGGAACAACGACAAAAAGGTAAGCACGCACTCGAGTGGGTGAAGTGGTGTGTGAAGAATGAAAACAATGATAATGACTGGAATAAATAAGAAACAACCTTCTAGTATGCAGTGCAACTCGTGCACAGTGGGTGACAACATACGCTCCCCCAGACTTAAGCTAAACAATATATCTAGAAATTTGAAGCAAAAAGAGGGGAGAAAGTGTTACCCAATGCTCAGAATTGAGCATACCAGACGATTGGCGTTTACGATCAAAAGCAATCCGCAACATCCGCACCATCGAACACAAAACCTGCAAGCACAAAACTCAAAACAACAAAAGCAAAAGCAAAAGCTGAACTAAAAGAAGTTAGATAAAGAGAAAGACGAAATCAGGAAATCTGGGTTGTCTCCCAGTAGCGCTTTTATTTAACGTCCTTAAGCTGGACCAAATACCTGTATTAGCAATGTTTATAAAGTGCAGGAATTAAAAGAGATACTCAGAAACAGTTCACCACATCAAATAAAACACAAATCAGCTGAAAGCGCTCTTATGGTGCGCGTCTCCCGTAGCACGTAGGCGGGAGGTGAAGGCTTTAGGGCCAGCACTGGTATTACCCAATGCTCCCCTAACCTCCGCCACCTTGCCACGAAGAGCGGCAGTACGAGCGTCGCGCAGAAGTTTTTCCTTTTTAAGTTTGGTGACAGTCGGAGACTGCCACCGTTGAAGGTTTTCAGAATTTTCCGCCTTAGTGGCGGGTGGCGTCACTTCCGGCATCGTGGTGACTACCGGATCGGCCCAGGAGATGGAACGCTTAGATTGTTTATTACAAGATTCAACACAGGGAGATAAATAATCCTCATCCTGAACTACATTCACATCAACGTTTCCCGAATTGCAGTCCTCCTCCGTCTCGGAACCGATCTCTTGCCGAAGATCAACTTCTTCTTCTTCACTAGACAGGTACTCCTCCGTTTTCCCTTCACTTGATTCTTTGACTTCTTCAGTGTTGGGTTTTTCTAGAACCATACATCAAATGTAGGCGCAGCGGAAATAAACAGAAACAACCCAAAAAGACTTTGGATCGGCCATGAACGTTGAATCAAGAAGTTAACAAAAATGCTAGGTATGAAATTACCTTTGCGGGATTGGATCAAATCCAACCTAGATGCTCCACGAGTTGATTCCTGTCGTCGGCTATGCGAGTCCTCACGTAGAATAATATCTACGTCTCTACAGTGATCCACACGAGCCGGGAGAAGAACGACTGCACCTTGAACTTCCACGAACTGCTAGGTTCGCTCCAGGAAGAACACACACGGCGACGATCGCCGGAGAGGAGGTCGGCGGAGGCGAACGAGCGACGGAACTCCTTCCGTCTAGGGTTCGGGCGAGAGCGGAACACTTCCGTCGGCCTTTCTTTTCGTTCGTTATGAGAACCCTAAAACGAAGTCCTATTTATACCCAAAGGATAAACAGCTTCTAGAAGAATCGCTATCCGCAGACCACACATCAGAATAAGGGCTTCTGTTACAATTCGTCGGAATTCCACGGAAGATCATTCGTCGAGATTTCACGGGACAATCCGACGAATCCGACGAATCAGATCAGACGGCAACATTTGCCGAGAAAATGATCTCTGTAACAATTCGTCGAGTCTTCACGGGACAACCCGACGAATCCCGACGAATCCCGACGAATCCAGACAGACGACAACATTTTGTCGAATGAAGGGTTTCTGTAATAATTCGTCGAGTGTTCACGGGACAATCCGACGAATCCCGACGAATCCGACGAATTCTATCCGTGTAAACCCGACGAATTCAGACAGCAACAACCTGCTGGATTTCCCCATTCTATATATATGGTGATTGGTAACATTTACCAACACAGTCAATCTACCAACTTCTCCACATGCTCTTATGTGCGACCCTGCAGGCTCATATCGCGTTGGCAGTGAGATTACATGTTTGACCACTTCTAGATCACAATGGCAACTCCAACAGTCTCCCACTTGATCTTGAAAGTATCAAACCAAAAAACCTCACAAACAATGAGCGGCATCTAGCAATGCATCATTGCTCCCCAAGCAATAAGAGTTCATAACTCATAAGCCTTTATGACCAATGTTCCAGCATTGTCTTTGTCCCTTTGTCCCTTACATCCGGAAAGAACTAGAGGCATGGACCGTGTCACCCTCATAATAGCTCAATCCAAGTTTCTTGATCTAGAACGGACTTCCAGAGAATGGTGAGCTCAATATCACATATTGACTCTACCAAGCATGGCCATGCGTTTATCAGTCCAATTCCATCAAGGGGCCCATGGATGCAACTCCTGTTATATAGGAGGACAAATCCCATATCTGCTCACACCCAAACACCCAAATGATTCGTAACGTACCCAACGACCACCCTTATCATCAACCTTCTTCAAGGAAGACTTTAGATGACATCAAAGCACGCTCTTCCTCACTCGGTGAATGCTGTGACTTCAGGTCAAAGGACCACAACACCATTGTCAAATGAGACCTACTTGTGACACTTTTAAGTAACAATCCACAAAGTAGTCTCAGGTTGGGTCTGTCCAGTACAACTTGTTCACTAACAAGTACCCACGTGATGACTTGATATCACAATATCATGACCTGTGAGAACCGGTCATCAGTCAACACACATGCTAGTCTTAATGTATCATCATCACCCTTAGCTTCTACGATGATACCTCGACCAGGGACCTTTTAAGAATGAAGCTTCGAAATCATAGGCTCTCACATTCAAGTCTCGTACTTGATGTCCTATGGAAGCGAACATTCTAAGGGTATTTATCACGAATTTTATTCTATCATATAGAAACAGTATATCGTAATAAAAGAACTTGCCATTAATCGTAAAAAGAAATAATTGGTACACAATTCATCATATGAATAAATTTTAAACAGCCAACAGAATATTTATTTTACATGCAACCCACAAGACTCCCACTAGAGTTGATCATTCAGGTATCGTATACCCATTGATCTAGTATGACCATCATGCTTTCTCTGCGCGAGAGGCTTTGTCAGTGGATCTGCAATATTCTCCTCAGTCGGCACTCTGCAAATGTTCACATCTCCTCGTTCGACAATCTCACGAATAAGATGGAACCGCCGAAGTATGTGCTTGGAGCGCTGATGGGATCTAGGTTCCTTAGATTGTGCAATTGCACCATTGTTATCACAGTAGAGAACTACGGGACCAACAATGCTAGGAACTACATCTAGCTCGCCGATGAATTTCCTAATCCATACAGCCTCCTTCGCTGCATTAGCTGCAGCGATATACTCGGCCTCAGTTGTAGAATCAGCAACTGTCTCTTGCTTGGAACTCTTCCAGCTCACAGCTCCTCCATTCAGGCAAAACACAAACCCTGACTGAGACTTTGAATCATCCCTATCAGTTTGGAAGCTGGCATCTGTGTAACCACTTACAACGAGCTCTTCCTTTCCACCATACACCAAGAATACATCCTTAGTCCTTCTCAAGTACTTCAGGATATTCTTTACGGCTATCCAGTGACATTCACCGGGATCAGACTGATACCTGCTAGTCATGCTCAAAGCAAAAGAGACATCGGGTCGAGTACATAACATTGCATACATGATTGACCCAATTGCCGAAGCATATGGAATCGACTTCATGCGGTCCTTATCTTCGCAAGATTTTGGACACTGGTCCTTAGAGAGATTCACACCATGAGACATGGGCAAAAATCCTTTCTTGGACTCAAGCATGTTGAACCGCTTCAACACCTTGTCAATGTACGTACTCTGGGTCAAACCCAGCAACTTCTTCGATCTATCTCTATAGATCTTAATACCGAGTATGTAAGTCGCTTCACCCAAGTCCTTCATAGAAAAGCAGTTCCCTAGGTTGTTCTTAACAACTTTCAGGGTAGGTATGTCATTCCCGATCAGCAGTATGTCATCTACATACAATATCAGGAAGACAACAATGCTCCCACTGATTCGCTTGTAAACACACGGTTCATCCTCGTTCTTGACAAAACCAAACTCTTTGATCTTCTCATCAAAACGAAGATTCCAACTTCTAGAGGCTTGTTTCAATCCATAGATGGACCTATTCAGCTTGCATATTTTAGTGGCTTCATTTGGGGATACAAAACCCTCGGGTTGTGTCATGTACACTTCCTCAAGGAGGTTTCCATTTAGGAAAGCCGTTTTGACATCCATCTGCCAGATCTCGTAGTCATAATACGCAGCAATAGCAAGCAATATCCTAATGGACTTTACCATGGCAACAGGGGAAAAGGTCTCATCATAGTCAATACCATGAATTTGCTTGAAACCCTTAGCCACCAGTCGCCCTTTGAATGTCTGTACATTCCCATCCATGTCGGTCTTCTTCTTGAAGACCCACTTGCACCCTATGGGTCGTACCCCTTCAGGTGGTTCCACCAAGTTCCAAACTTGGTTTATATACATGGAGTCCATTTCGGATTTCATAGCCTCAAGCCATTTGTCGGAGTCCGGTCCATTCATAGCCTCTTGGTAGGTTGCTGGTTCATCATCATGATCCATAAGCAACACATTACCTATTTAAGACACGAGAAATCCATATCTCTCAGGCTCAAATCTTGGTCTACCAGATCTACGTAGGACTTGTGTTTCGTGAGCAGGTTCTCTAGCTACAACATCTTGTAGTCCTGGCTCAGAATCCAACTCTGGTTCATTCACTATTTGTGGTTCTTGAACTTCTTCAAGTTCTACCTTTTGCGTCTTTCTTGATAAGAACTCTTTCTCCAAGAAGACACCCGTCCTTGCGACAAACACTTTGCCCTCAGACGGTAGGTAAAAGTAATATCCCTTCATTTCCTTAGGATATCCCACCAGATAACACTTATCTGATTTGGGTTCCAGCTTGTCAGGCATTTGACGTCGTACGTATGCCTCACAGCCCCAAATTTTAATGAACGACATACTAGGACGCTTCCCAGTCCATATCTCATATGGTGTCTTTAGAACCGTTTTCGTCGGAGCGCGATTCAGTGTCATTGCAGCAGTCTCTAAAGCAAAACCCCAAAAGGAAACAGGCAAGTCTGCATGACTCATCATCGACCGTACCATGTCTAACAGAGTACGATTTCTCCTCTCAGACACACCATTATGTTGCGGTGTCCTAGGTGGAGTGAGCTGTGATACAATACCACACTCTTTCAGATGATCACGGAACTCATGACTCAGGTATTCGCCACCTCGATCAGATCGGAGTGCTTTAACCTTTTTACCCAATTGGTTCTCCACTTCATTCTTAAACTCTTTGAACTTTTCAAAGGTTTCGGATTTGCACTTCATAAGATACACGTATCCGTATCTACTGAAATCATCAGTAAATGTAACGAAGTAGAAATACCCACCTCTAGCCATAGAACTCATGGGTCCGCATACATCACTATGTACAACACCCAAGAGATCCTCAGCCCTCTCAGTATAACCAGTGAAAGGGGCTTTAGTCATCTTGCCTAATAAACAAGACTCACATCGCTCAAATGATTCATAATCAAATGAGTCCAATAGTCCATCTTTATGGAGCTTGGATATGCGCTTCTCATTTATATGGCCCAAACGACAATGCCAGAGATATGTAGGATTTGAGTCATTTGTTCTTAGTCTTTTATTATTATCTACATTATAGATCGGATGGTCCAGGTTCAAAACATAAAGACCATTAAACAATTGAGCTACAGCATAACAAACATCATTCTTAAATATAGAACAACAATTGTTCTTAATTATAAAAGAAAATCCAATCATGTCTAAGCATGAAATGGATATAATGTTTCTAGTTATGGCCGGAACATAATAACAATTATCAAGTTCTATTACAAGCCCACTGGGCAAAGAAAGACGGTAAACCCCTACGGCTACAGCAGCAACTCTTGCTCCATTGCCGACACGTAGGTCCACCTCTCCTTTACTCAGCAATCTCCTCCTTCCTAGTTCCTGCACATTTGTACAAATGTGAGAACCACATCCGGTATCCAATACCCAAGATGAAGGAGCAGAAAGGTTTATCTCTATAACATAAATATCCGAAGCGGAAGTCATACCTCCATTCATTTTCTGCAGACCCTCAATGTACGAAGGACAATTCCTCCTCCAATGACCAGCCTTGCCACAGTGGTGGCATTTTCCCTCCTTCACGGTGCTCTTCTTTTTCAGCGCAGAAGATTTGGGCTCAAGATGTGACTTAGGTCCCACCTTCGTCTTCTTGAAGCCCTTGGCCTTACCCTTGCCTTTATGTACCATCAATATGGGACTAGCAGGCTTGGCCTTCTTCATGTTTATCTCGGCAGTTCGCAACATGCCTAGGAGCTCGGGCAGTGTCTTGTCTATTTCATTCATGTTGTAGTTCAAGACAAACTGCTCATAACTATCCGGCAACGATTGCAGGATAAGATCTGTGGCCAACTCTTGACCCAGAGGAAAACCCAGTCTCTCCAGGTTCTCTATATACCCAATCATCTTGAGTACGTGAGTACCAACTGAGTCTCGAGCTCCCATTTTGCACTGAAATAATGGCTTCGTGACATCGAACCTCTCTTGACGAGCTTGCCCTTGAAACATTTTCTTTAGGTGCTCGTCAATCTCCTTGCACCCCATGTTCTCGTGTTGCTTCTGAAGCTCAGAGTTCATGGTGGCAAGCATAAGGCACTCGACGTCTAAGGCGTCATCGGTATACTTCTTATAAGCATCCTTATCAACACGGGACGAGTTCCCGGTCGGCACCTCGGGGGCTTCTTCTTCCAAGACGTAGAGCTTTCGCTCTTGCCTGAGAACAATTCTCAGGTTCCTATACCAGTCCATGTAATTCGTCCCACTAAGCTTATCCTTCTCAAGGATAGCTCTTAGGGACAAGGTGGAATGTGAACCACTTGCCATGGAATTCTACAAGAATTCATGCAGAATTTAATCAGCACCTTAATTTCAAAATACAATTTATTTTAATTTGGACCTGAATTAAATACTCCCACTATTTTATTCAAATTGATAGCCCTCACTATCAATTCGGAGAGTCCATGCGAGCTACTCTCTTAGTGGACAATATCTGTATTTCACCAACACCACGAGTCCGCTTTGGCGTTCCTCTCATAATGCGGTTATTTAGGTAGGCAACGCTTGCCAATTGCATCCTCATGCAACTCTTGTATGGCTGGTGAATAACTCCTTATTCGCATCCATCATATGGTGCATGCCAACCCTATGCCTCTAGGCACTCAACCTTTGAGGTCACCTAGTTAAGTTAGACCCGATGTCGACAGTGGGATATCACAATTATCCGCTCGCACCCTTACCAAGATAGATTAATGCACCTTGCTTTGGCAAGCCCACACTTCATCGATCGAGGCAGGAAGAGTGTCATCCATCGGAAGGCATCCGAACACTTAATATTTGATGAAGGGATTTTAATTTTAATAATAGGTTAACACTTAACCATGATCAACATTTGATCAATGTGCACATCCACAGAAAAACAAGCTATCTAAAATCCACATGCATCCCTTATGTGCACAACATAAGACTATCAACCTTTGATAGACGAAAAGGCTAAATCTGGACATTTAGAACTCTTCCAAATCTTCAGATTTACATGCATTGGACAAAGGCAAAGACAACTCGACTTAAAGCAGTAGACAAGCTCGTCTCTCATTGTTGGATTCAAAATCCAAAACAATACAAGGGTTCTAACCACTTGAGGGACGGTTACTGCTAAGGAGACAACAATTTCTAACAATTAGAAATGACCACGAAATCCCAGACGTTCCTGGCGGGGTTCCAAGGGGCCGCGCCCCTGGCGGGGTCTTAGGGGCAGAGCCCCTAACGGGGTCCAAGGGGCAGCGCCCCGACCAAATTTTCGAAATCCCACCACCAGAAACCACACAAAATCACATCAAATGTGATATTCCAAGAAGAAATCTTGACATTTAGAACGCTTCCAAATACCTAGATTTGCACGTACTGGAATAACCAAACTTCTGAAACAAAATTCATGACCAGAACCTACCTCTGATACCACTGTTGGGTTTTTCTAGAACCATACATCAAATGTAGGCGCAGCGGAAATAAACAGAAACAACCCAAAAAGACTTTGGATCGGCCATGAACGTTGAATCAAGAAGTTAACAAAAATGCTAGGTATGAAATTACCTTTGCGGGATTGGATCAAATCCAACCTAGATGCTCCACGAGTTGATTCCTGTCGTCGGCTATGCGAGTCCTCACGTAGAATAATATCTACGTCTCTACAGTGATCCACACGAGCCGGGAGAAGAACGACTGCACCTTGAACTTCCACGAACTGCTAGGTTCGCTCCAGGAAGAACACACACGGCGACGATCGCCGGAGAGGAGGTCGGCGGAGGCGAACGAGCGACGGAACTCCTTCCGTCTAGGGTTCGGGCGAGAGCGGAACACTTCCGCCGGCCTTTCTTTTCGTTCGTTATGAGAACCCTAAAACGAAGTCCTATTTATACCCAAAGGATAAACAGCTTCTAGAAGAATCGCTATCCGCAGACCACACATCAGAATAAGGGCTTCTGTTATAATTCGTCGGAATTCCACGGAAGATCATTCGTCGAGATTTCACGGGACAATCCGACGAATCCGACGAATCAGATCAGACGGCAACATTTGCCGAGAAAATGATCTCTGTAACAATTCGTCGAGTCTTCACGGGACAACCCGACGAATCCCGACGAATCCAGACAGACGACAACATTTTGTCGAATGAAGGGTTTCTGTAATAATTCGTCGAGTGTTCACGGGACAATCCGACGAATCCCGACGAATCCGACGAATTCTATCCGTGTAAACCCGACGAATTCAGACAGCAACAACCTGCTGGATTTCCCCATTCTATATATATGGTGATTGGTAACATTTACCAACACAGTCAATCTACCAACTTCTCCACATGCTCTTATGTGCGACCCTGCAGGCTCATATCGCGCTGGCAGTGAGATTACATGTTTGACCACTTCTAGATCACAATGGCAACTCCAACATTCAGGCCCTGCACAGCTCAACAATTCATCAAAATTAAACGGAGGGGGCGGAGTGAATGTTTCAGCTGTGGCTTCGGGGCAAGTGGGCTGCCGCACCAAATTGGTTAGGGAAATGCACCCCGTAGCAAAATCAAGGGTGGCGCCGCTCTCTTTCAAGAATGGCACACCCAAGATAGGAATAGAATGATTGTCCTGCGGGCCCAAAACCTGAAAATCAGCAACAACAGTTGTCCCCTCAACTGTTACCTCCACATTCTTCACTTCCCCCTCGGATTGAATAACAGTCCCATTGGCAAGCACAAGGGATTTCCTTTCCTCCATGTTCATTTCCAGTTGTAATTTAGCTACATCTTGCAACGCAATGACGTTGCGAGATGAACCAGAATCACACAAAGCTTTCGTTTCAAAATTGTTGATGGAACAAGAAATTACCAGCTCACTCGGTTCAACCTCTACCACATCCCCAAGACTCTTCCCTTGATCAATTGGGTTCTTCTCCGTGTTGCTGGGAAGGGTCCCCTGCGATCGCTCGGTTAGCACTTGGGCCAATTGGCCCAACTGCGTTTCCAGGTTTCGCATGGATGCAGTTTGATTTACCATATTCGAATTAGCTACTTGCATGAATTTCTCCATCATCTCTTCTAGATTACTTTTTTTTTGAGTAGGGGGTGCTTGATTATAGTTCGGGTGTGGTGGCCTCGGTTGGCTCCCGGAGGCGTAAGCATCGTTTTGATGCTGCCCCGGTGCCCATCGTTGGCCAGGTGTGTTTGGATTCCACGAGAAGTTCGGGTGACTTCTCGCTCCCGGATTATAAGCATTATTGAAAGGCGCCCCCCTAGGCTGATTTCCTACATAATTAACAGATTCGTTCAAGTTCAAGTGTGCGAAGTCACCTGCCACGTTGTTCCCCGAACACTCATACGCGTGGTGGCCTCCGCCTCCACATCCCTCGCAGGTAATGACAGCAGCAGTCGCGGATGGAGAGGGGAGAGAGTCGACCATGAAAAGACCTCGGCCGCATCTTGGAGCGTTTCTCCCTGCAGTCCAGAATGTACTGTGGGAGGCAGTGTCGCGCAGAATCCGAAGGGCTTCTTCAGGAGTGTGGTTCATCAAGGTACCACCCGCCGCAGCATCGATCATTGCCCTGTAGTTGGGCTCGATCACGAAGTAGAACAATTCAACCACATTCCATGGTTGGAGCTCGTGGCCAGGGCAACGGCGAAGGAGATCGTTGAGGCGCTCCCAAGCTTCAGCAAGGGTCTCTTGGTCAAGTTGGCGAAATGTGGCGATCTCCCACCGCAAGCTTACAATCTTATCCACAGGATGGAATTTAGCAAGGAACTTGGATGCGAGGGCATCCTAAGTTGCAGCAGTCCCGGGCAGAATGGAGTGGAGCCACACCTTTGCTTTGTCGCGGAGTGAAAAGGGAAACAGTCTAAGCTTGACCGTGTCGTCAGCAATCCCCGCGTAGCGGAAGGTTCCGCAAATATCAGAAAACTCCGCCAGATGCAGATGCGGATCTTCGCTGGCCAACCCCGAGAACTGAGCGTTGTTCCGGATGATGTTTAAAATCGCTGGCTTGATCTCAAACTGATTATTCATAATATTGGGCCCAAACCCCGGATACACACTCCCAGCAGTTGGGGTGGTGTAGTCTCTCATCGTGCGGGGCCGAGGCCTGACCGCCTCCTACTCATCTTCAGGCTGATGTTGCCCCACGCCGGGCGCTCTTGCGTCACCATCATTTGGGTCTACCTGATCACCCATTGCCGCTTGTACGGCAGCCGCGCGCCTTCGTGCGCGAGCGGTCCATTCAATCTCAGGATCGAAGGGTACTAGCTCCCCTGCGGCTTGTCTCTGCATGCACTGTCACAAACAAAAAGAAAAACAAAGAAAATCAAAAACAACTGCTCGTATAACGAAAGTCACAACACAAGATGAAACACGCCTGCATTCCCCAGCAACGGCGCCAAAAACTTGATGCGTGTCGGCAAGTGCACCGGTCGCTGTCAAGTAATAAATGTGGAATGTCGGTCTCTTGAGGAATGCAGGTTGGGTGAACGAAACGCGTAGCGTGACTCTTGTTACACAAGCAAAACACACATGAAAAAGGGGGGTTCTTGGTTGGGTTTCCTAATCTTAACAACAACAAAAAAAGAGATGTGGGTCGAAAACACCGCTTCGCAAGGTGAGATGGATGCAACGGCCGCGATGCCGTGCTTCGTGAGGCGGAATGGAGTGTGTTATAGCGCGAAAGGGTGAGGGTCGTAAACACCTCTTCACAACCGTCGTTAGCTCTTGCTAACACGGAACAAACACCTTGCGTGCGTGTGCGAGTGAGTGAGTGAGAACGGAGTGGATCACAAACAAACCATGAAGAACAACAAGGAAGCATTCATTTCAACAAACATCATCATAATATTCGAGTTTACACGGTTCAACGAGTACAATGGGGGAAAGAGGAAAGAAATAACCGATGGTGAAGACTAGCGGCCGTTCACGGCCGGAATGGTAGGTTGTCGGGCTACCTCCGGACTCGGGCGGACTATGCTTCCGGCGTAGAGAGCTGTCACGATCTCCCTACGTAGCTCCGTCGTCTTCGACTTCAGGTTCCTTCTTCTTCTCACCGGGCGGAATGAGAGAATGGTTGCTTGGAGGCTTGCGGACGATGGAGAACACTCACGGACAATGGAGGAAGTCTTGGAATGGGTGGAGGAGGCTTCCCCTTGCGTAGAAGATGAAGTGGAGGCGTCCCACGGTGAAGGTCGGCGGCGTACGGAACAGGAATCCCGCTCCCGGCGGCTGATAATGCCCTAAAAATTGCAACAGGCGTTTAAATAGGCGCTGGAATAAATACTGCGCACGGTCATTGGCGCACGACCAGTGGTCGTGCGCACTGGAATTCTGCGATCGTGCGCACTGCCTGGGTGGAACCTGCAAGATACAAAATTTATAAAATAAAATGTTCGCACGACCAGTCGCGCACGACCGGTGGTCGTGCGCACTAGCGTTGATGGTCGTGCGCAATACAGCAAACAGAACTCAGAATTTTATGAATAAGTGCGCACGAGCAGTGGCGCACGACCGGTGGTCGTGCGCACTGGCGTTGGTGGTCGTGCGCACTGCACCAAATAGAACTCGTGAAAAAGGGTTAAGTGCACACGATCAGTGGCGCACGACCAGTGGTCGTGCGCAATAAAACCGGCGATCGTGCGCAGTGTTCCTGTGCAGAATTGCACCGGGAACACTTGCACGACTCCTATTCCAGCACAACCACAGATCTAGCCACTGAAAGTGGCACTTGACAGCACATGAATACTACTAATGACAATAAGCACGAAAATCACACCAAAGTGGGCCTAGATGTGCACCTAGCATGGATTATCAAATATAAACTATAACAAGGCTAAAGTGCGGAGAAATGACTAAATAACGGCCCGGATGAGTCCATAAATGTGTATATGATCAGGACTCATCACACACCTCACCTTCTTACCACAACCACTAATCTCAGTAATACTGTCATCTCTCCACTTTCATCCCCTCCACCATTATCTCCTCCACTAACACAACCTGAACCATCCTCATCCACACAAGCACTCCTTCTCCAGTGCATTCAACAAGCAACCCATAAATTTTAGGCCATGCTTGATGGGCACTGCTCCCAACTTCTCTCCTCCATCATGCACATGCAAACTCAAATCGATGGGGTCAATGCCTCTGTGTAAAGCTTGAAGTCCTTTTTCTCTTCATCTAGGTTCACTAAGTCTTTCTTAACCTCCTTAGATAAGAAGGTCAAGAAGGGGGAGAAGTTAGATGAAGAACAGCTCTCCAGTCACAAATCTCACTCACACAAATCCCCTCCTACATCAAAATCTGATAGTCCTGCTCTGCTTAAGACCATTGGAAATGAAAAAGTACCTGAGCTACATACTAATGAACATATAACAGATGTACTTTTTATAGCAAGAGAAGCTGAACAACAAGTAGTTGTATTTCAAAAGGGAGGCAAGTAGAGTAGAAAAAGATGTTGAAAAGGAAGCTGTTGAAACAACAAGAGAACTGAAGGATCCCTCAACTCAGGGGGAGCCAGATGCTGATATGGTTGAAGCTAATACTAAAACTGAAAAAGAAACTGATAAGGAAGCTCAGGGTCAGGGGGAGCTAAATAAAGATACCATCATAACTAATGTAGAAGTTGAAAAAGAAAAAGAAAAAGAACTGAAGGAACCCTCAACTCAGGGGGAGCAGACTGCTTTGAATCAGGGGGAGCTGAATGAACATATTGCTACTGAAGAGCATGAATAGGAAGGGCAACTCACCCCTATAAGAAGACTTGATCTCCCTTTAGTATTCTCTAGGAAGAGAAAAACTCATCCAACTCCTCCTAAGTAACTTTTTGCAAACAGCATAAGTAGTTTACAATTCTGATCCTTATTCTCTGAAAATGATTTTGTATGTGAATATACATGTCTTTCCTTTCTTCTGATTACCTAATATATCTCTTTCCTATAAATATGCTTTGATGTGTTGATTAAAGCTGATAAAATTTCTCTCTGATCAGGGTTAAGATAAATAGGGGGAGATTGTTGAGGAAATGATTTATCTTAACCCCTAGAAATGAGTAGAAAATGAATTCTCAGAACGAAAAATTAGTTTAAGTAAATATGCATCGAATAGTAATCGACGCAACGTCGAAATGAAGTCGACGTACCTCTCAAAATGAGTCGAAGTAACTCTAAACAGAATTCGACGTAACCGTAATCGACGTAACTCTGATTTCTAATCGACACACATCGATTTCTATGACATTCAAAAAGGCGCCAGATCTCTTTCCTTTCTTTCTGTAGATCTTAAATTATGGAATTGTATTATTCTCTTATAGTCGTTCAGAAATAAATCTTTCCTTCTAATTGATTCTTGGCTAATTTGATTAAGATTATTATGGATGTTATTTGAAAATTGAATGACTTCTTTCCTTCTACAGAAATATTAATTATGGAAGATTTCTCTCTTACCATTTCTCTGGAAGCTAATTGATTATTCTCCTATAGCAATATTTTTGAATAAATAGAGCTATAAATACACAAGGAGGTCGGCAAAGAAAAAGTACAAGTGATCCACTCCATTTTTGAAAAAGAGGAAAATCTCCCAAGAGAAAAGAAAGAGAAAATTGAGAAAAGTGAACGAGTGCTGCAGCAAGAAAAAGACTTCTTCTTCTTCTTCTTCCTTCTGAAGTCATAATGCTGCAAATTTCTGAAAGCTCTCACTGAAAGAGAGAAAGGCCTACAATCTCCTTCTCACTATAGAAGAGAGATTACATTCACTATACTTGTGCTTCTAATATTCTTGCTAGGAAGAAGATTCCATCTTGCATAAATTGTTTCTTATTCTTCTTCTTCTTCTTCCTATTCTTATTTCAATTTCAATAGTTTAAAAGAGTTTTAAGAATCTCTCTTCAAAAGATTCACTTGTATTGGTTCTAAGAGTCTCCTTATCAAAAGACTCAGACTGGTTCTAAGAGTCTCCTTATCAAAAGACTCAGTACAAGATAGTGAATTCCTACCAAAGGGGGTAGAAGAGTGGACTACCCAAAGTTTGGGGAACCACTATATTTCTTTGTGTTGTGCTGTGATTTTCTTTTTGCTATTTGCTTAATTCTTGCTGGTGTGTGGGAAGCTTAAAACTGTGAATATTATATATATATATATATATATATATTTGTTAACTTTGCACAAAATATTTATAAATCTCTATTCACCCCCCCCCCCCCCCCCCCTCTAGAGAATTCTAGTGAGGTTAACTGTGCACTTTCAGAAGGCTAACTCGCGAAGAAATTCCCGACATAATCGCTGAAGAACGAGAACAAGATGGAAAGCGCACCGCATTGGCCCATCGCCCTCATCATCACCGCTCACCGTTAATGCCCGAGGTCCTGGCGCATCCAAAACCTCACAGATTCAAGCTCCCGAACATTGAGACATTTGACGGAACGAACGATTCGCTAGAACACGTCAACCACTTCACCACCATCATGAGGATTTATGACGCCACTGACCAACTGTTGTGCCAAGTATTCGCAGCAACACTAAAGGGACAAGTACGCACTTGGTTCCACTCTCTGAGATATGGAGTCATCAATAATTTTGTGGAACTAATTCAGCAATTCACCGACCAATTCATCGCCAACCGCAGAACCGTCCGGGACCCCTCCCACCTTTCAAGAATACTCCAGATCTAGGGAGAGACCCTCAAGGATTTCTTTCGCTTCTTCACTATTGAGGCACGTCAAATTGTAGGGCTGGACCCTAAGCTTCTACGAGGAGTTTTTCTTGGAGGACTCCGCCGCGGTGGCTTCTACTTTGCACTAATGCGGGAAACTGTGCCCAGCTACCCAGACATCATTCACCAAGTCGAGGCCCAGATTACAGGTGATGAGGGAATTGAAGTGCACCGCCAGCAGTTTGTTGGAGCTCGAAGAGGAAGAGGGAGGAAACGCCATTGCAGTCGATTCCCAATAATAACAACAAGCATCGCGATAACCCCAGTTGGGTCTGAGGAACTTGCCAGCATCAGGACTACACTCTCCTGAACACTACTAGAACTAACGTTCTCCTTGCCATCTGTGATAGCAATGCACTTTACAGGCCTGAGCTATTTGCACCAAACAGAGGAAACCAGTCACAATACTGCGACTTCCATCACGAGCATAGACACGGTATTGAAGGCTGCAATCAGTTGAAGGAGGAAATCAAGTGTCTTGTTCGACAAGGCCTCCTTGAAAGGTTTTTACTAAATCAAGTCCCCAACTAGCCCGAACCTCAGGCTGGCAATCCAGTAGATTGCAACGCCATACCTAGACATGGATGGTCCAGAGGTACCGGGCAGGGGAAACTTCCCCCTAGAAGAGCGCACACAGCTCGTATTTCATCCATCATCAGTTTCCATTTTTGCTTCTTCCAGGTTTTTGCTTTACAACAATAAGCCGCAACATTGTACTTGTGCACATGTATCTATTGCATATTTAAGATTACTGTATCTACTTTTTGTCTATATAAATATGAATCTCTTGAAGTGAAGCTACGAAAGTTAGGGGCATGACCTTCGGTACTAATACCAAGCATCAAGCTCGCCAACGTAGTGATGAGAAAAGGCCTCCTGCGAGTGGCGGATATGCATGCGTCAAGGATGACAATCTTAACTAAGTTTGCCCAAAAGACAATCTCGCCACCACGTTGCTTAGGCAACTCGCCATCGCGCTGTTGTGGCATCTCTCCACCACGCTGCCGGGGCAACTCGCCACCGCGCTGCTCATGCATCTCGCCACCCCGCTGCTCAGGCATCTCGCCACCCCGCTGCTCATGCAACTCGCCACAACGTTGTTCGAGCATCTCGCCACCCCGCTGCTTGGGCACCTCGCCACCCCGCTGCTGGGGCAACTCGCCACAGCGCTGCTCAGGCATCTCGCAACCCCGCTGCTTGGGCTTCTCGCCACCCTACTGCATGGGCAACTCACCATCACGCTGCTTGGACATCTGGCCACCCCACTGATTGGGCAACTCGCCAGCGCGCTGCTGGGGTTACTCTCCACCGCGCTGCTCGGGCATCTCACCACCTCGCTTCTTGGGAAACTCGCCAGTGTGCTGCTTGGGCAACTCGCCACCGCGCTGCTTGGAAAACTCGCCACCGTGCTGCTAGGGCATCTCGCCATCGTGCTACTAGGGCATCTCGCCACCGCGTTGCTTGTGCATCTCGCCATCGAGCTGCTTGGGCATCTCCCCACCGCACAGTTTGGGCATCTCCCCACCGCGCTGCTAGGGCATCTCGCCCCTGAATTGCTTGGGAATCTCCCCACCACGCTGTTTGGTCAACTACCCACCGCGCTGCTAGGGCATCTCGCCATCGCGCTGCTAGAGCATCTCTCCACTGAATTGCTTGGGAATCTTGCCTTCACACTGCCTGAGTCTCCCGCTACAGCACCACTTCTATCAAAAACAAACCTATGAGAGAACAAACTCAGCAACCCCCCAATGAGGAAGGATGAACCCTCCACGCCAAGAGGTAGGCTCGCCACGACCTCTAACGCTAACACCAAGCTCGTGATGATCATCGAACTAATGCCAACTGATAACTTCAGTACCTACACTAAGCAACAAGCTTCCACCAACCAAACGAAAACCTCCGACGCGGACACCGAGCGGCAACTTCTGACATGTTCGCATAATGACAAGCTCATAATCGCGCAAGCCAAAACAACTTGCCTAAATGTACTCGCACACCTGAATCTATACGTCCATCAGAAAATTTTCGGACACATTTTCTACAAAAAATGATCTCTGAAAATTGGGGGCATTTGATGGGGTTCCCCAAAACAGACCTGGTCGAACCCGGTCGAACTTGTGATTTTTCATCATGACCTCGACCGGCTCGTCAATACAATTCCAACGAGTCCATTCTCGCGTAATGCTGAGTCCCTTTTGACCTCCAAAAGGACTCTGGAGCGCACGCGTACGTGCTAACCGCACCCCAATGGGGGTAAACACACCCCATCATGGGAGTAACCATAACCCCCCTTTTCTCTCTCTTCTTCATACATGTAACTTCCCTTTCTCTCTCTCCTCCATCCAACCCACTCTCTCTCTCTTCTCACCACCGTCGGTCATGCTCGCACCTTGCCGGTCGCCCACCGCACCTCGTCGGCGGCCAACCGCACCTCGCCGGCCGCCCATCGCACCTCATCGGCCGCCCACCGCGCCTACCCGGCACGACGTCGGCCGGACCTGCCGTGGATACCTGGAACGGCGCCGGCCGGACCCGCGCCATCACGACCATGGAGGTGCGGCCTGGGCCGCACCTCCCAGGCGCGGCCTGGGCCCTGCCGGCCAGGTCTGGCCAAGGCCACACCTCTCAGGTATGGCCAGCGCTGTTCGCACGCCTCCCCTAACCCACACCACTACGGCGCAGTGCAAACCATGTCGTAGTAGCGCAACGCTCGCCGCTCGACACTCGCCACACAGTGTAGGTCGTGCCTCCTTAACCATGCAAGACTTGATGAACGACATGCTCACGCCGCGTCCACCTCCTAAGTCCTCATTCACAGCATGCACGAAACACCCTCAAGTGCATGCCGCGTGTCGAATGCCTCTGTGCTCACCATGCACACGAAACGCCTACGTGTTCACCACTCGCTCAGAACGCCTCAACGTTCACCGCGCGCTCAGTACGCCTCTGCATTCACCGCGCGCTCAGAACTCTTCCACGCTCGTTGCGCGCTCAAAACGCTTCCGTGTTCGTTGCGCGCTTAGAACGCTTCCACGTTCTCGACATGTGCGATAGTTAACCTTTTCCAATTTCTTAGATTGCAGGCCCAGTTCAGTTTGCTCAATGCCATCAATGAAGCTGCCCAAGCTGACCGGACTGTCGGGGGGGGGGGGGGGGGGGGGGGGGGGCAAGACGGGAATATCCAAAATGTGCCTATGTGTGAGCTCCAAATTGACCAGCGTGATTCGCCCGTCAGGTGGTAACGGTGGTTATAGCGACGAAATTACCAGGCTACCCCTACCTTAGGCTATACAAAGAGCACAGGGCCTTCATTTTAAGACACATGGTCTTCTACACCCGAGAAAACTCCTTTGAAGATTTTCTTTGAATTCTCCTTTGAGGCTTGAAGATCACCTTCGATCTTCGAAGATCTTCTTCGAATCTTCGAAGTTTTCTTCGAGCCTTTGAAGGTCTCCTTCGTGCCTTTAGAGATTTTCCTTCGCTTCGGAAGATAGTTTTCTAAGTGGGTTGGGAATCCTTCAAGCTATGAAAGGCGACTCGAGAATCTCGCTTTCGTCCTTTGCAAAATACTCAGTCTCTTGAGAGGTGGCATATCACCTTCGAAGTTTTCTTTCTCTACCAATGCAATGAGAAGCGGCCTGTCGCACTCGAGTTCTCAGCTTTCAATTGTAACGAATCAGAAGATAGTGGAATTTGGTCGGCACAGCTCCAACCGTGTGGTTTTCTTTAAATTTTTGAAGTGGAAGTGAAGTTGTGTTGGGCGGTCTGTAGGTTGGAGACTGCAGAGACCGCGCAGTCTGCGCTGGTTCTCTATTGGTTTTGTCTCAGCGGTTTGGTCTGAGCGGTCTGATCTGGAAGACCGCCTCTTCTATCCGGGCGGCTTGCACGGGTTGGTCTGGCAACTTATTCTTGTCGGACAGATGTTCTTGGAAGGAGACCAGGTGGTCTGTTCTTGAGACCGCAGTGACCGGGCAGTTTTGTTGTAACCGCAAGGTTAATAAAGGAGCTGCGAGCTTTGCTGAGGTCGGGCGCTCTGTTTTGCGAGACCTTTCGTGATCTGATGGTTGGTTATTATATCCCGGATGTGCAGTGACGATATCCGTCTACCCGCCTATAAATAGGGGTGCAGGGCCCGTCATAATTAACGAGAACTTTAAGAACTCAAAGTCGGCTTGATTGTGCCGGTCTCTTTTTGAGGTCGCGCGGTTTGAGATTTAGTCTGACCAGTTTCTGTGTTCGCAGGTTAAGCAGTTTGTAGCTCGCAGTCAGCTTGTCTCCTTCTTCCAGCTTTGAATAAACCAGTCCGGGCGGACTGTGTTTAGGTGTTCGCGGTCTGTGCAACGAACTCAGTTGATCAGGCGGTCTTAAGTGGCCAGGCGGTCTTGAGTTGTGGTTTGTCACACAAGGCAGTTCTTGTTCAGTGTTCGTGGGTTCTTCTTTGAATAAGACTGTGCGGTGTGGGCGATCAAGAAGTACAGAATTGTTGGTTTTCATCAGAGGAATAAGCAGCGAGTTGGCGGTCTGGGGTTGCGGTCTGACAGGTGCGGCCTGTATTCTGTTCGCGCGGTCTCAGCAGCTTCCGTCCAACTTGTCTGTTCACGCGGTCTGGCGGTTTCAAGTATCAGGTCGCTGCGGCTTGTTTTACACTTGTGTTTTGTGCTTATCTTTTCCGTGATTCTTATGAATCATGTCTCGCCATGTATACCTCGCATAATAAAGAGATATTCAATATCATAGTACTATTTGTTCTTCTCATTGTCACTGTTGTGCTACACTTTTGAAAGGTTTTGTGAAGTGTGTTCCGCGTTGTTTTACACTTCATCTCCGGACCTCAAGTTTTTTAACCTGGTATCAGAGGTAGATTGCTGAGGTTGTGAAGTTGATAGTGCTGATACTTCTCTCGGGTTTCTCAAGTGGTAGCAATCAGTGGGATAGCAATGGAAGGAGGATATGCTAGAGGTCTCGGTATTGAGCTCCTTACGCAGACTAACTTCAAGAAGTGGGAGTCTTGCATGGAGAGCTATCTTCTCGGCGAGGACTTATGGGAGGTTGTAGGAGGAGAAGCAAGCCAAGCTGTGGTTCCTGCTGAAGGGAATGCTGAGCTCGTGAAGGCTTAGAGAAGAACGAATGCTAAGGAGGAGTTCACTCTCAAGAGGGCTATCATTCTAGAATTATTTGATCACATCATCGGATGTGGATCATCTACTAAGATTTGGACATCCTTGGATGGCTTGTTCAATAGAAGAATGTAGCGAGGCTACAATACTTGGAGAATGAGTTGGCGAAAGCAACTCAAGGAGATTTGTCCATTTCTACATTCTTCTTCAAGATGAAGAACCTCTGCACAGAGATTTCGACTTTGGACCCGGATGAGCCTATCTCAGAAGCTAAGCTGAAGAGACACATAATCCGCGGCTTATGGAGGGAGTATGTGGCCTTTGTGACTTCTGTTCAAGGCTGGGCCAATCAGCCATCATTGCTGGAGCTGGAAAACTTACTTGGTTCGCAGGAATGTTTGGCAAAGCAAATGGCTGGGATGTCTATCTCTGGGGGAGAAGACGAGGTTCTTTTCTCTGGCAAGAAGAAGAAGTGGGACAAGAAAAAGAAGAAGACATCTGGAGATGATGGTCCATCTACTTCATATCAGCAAGAGAGGAGCTATGCTCCTAAGCATGATGGGAAGAAGCAGGAAGGACCTAGATGCTTCAGGTTCAACAAGGTTGGTCATTTCAAAAGCGACTGCAAGGTGAATCTTCAGCCGGGGCATGCTACAGGGAAGGAGGAGGCTGGTTCCAATTCAGAAGGTAGTTGGGGTGGTGGAGGAGCTTTCATGACGGGCACGTGTGTTCGGGCCATGACTTCCATCAACTATCAAGACAATTGGATTGTGGACTCTGGGTGTGGTCATCACCTCACTAGGGATGAGTCGAAGTTCTCCTCGTTGCAGACATATACAGGTAATGATGTTATCATTACGGCTGACGATACTATTCATGCAGTTGAGAAGGAGGGTGTGGTTTCATTAAATGGTGAGAGTGGAACTCTTACATTGAAGAATGTCTATCATGTTCCGGGAATGAAGAAGAACCTCTTCTCGGTGACCAATGCGGTGGATGCTAGCTATCACGTTCTGTTTGGTCCAACAGAAGTGAAATTTCTCCGAAATGTTTCAGCGGTGAAAGCTGATGTGACTCATGTTGGGAAACGGGTGAAGGACTTGTTTGTTCTTTCAACAAGTTCTTATGTTGATAAGATGAGGGCTAACGATAGCGATGCTATCTGGCACGAAAGGCTTGGGCATGTTGGAATGGATAAGTTGAAAGTTATGGCGGGAAGAGGCCTGGTGAAAGGTCTGCCTAGCTTGTCATCTTTCGGGGATGGTCACGTATATGCAGGTTGTCAGTTTGGTAAAGCTCAACGCTTTCCATTTGATAAATCACAAAGCAGATGTAACAGACCATTGGAGTGCATCCATGGTGATCTGTTTGGACCTACCAACACTGCGAGTCTTGGAGGTAGCAGGTATATGCTAATCTTGGTTGATGACTTCACCAGATATACTTGGGTGTATTTTCTGAAGGAGAAGTCAGAGGCGTTCGAAAGGTTTGTGGAGTTTAAGGAGCTGGTGGAAGGTCGGCTAAACCCGCGGGTGAAGAAGTTCAGAACAGATAATGGAGGGGAGTTCACCTCCAAGGAGTTCTTTAGCTTCTGCAGGAAGCATGGCATCCAAAGGGAGCTTTCTTGTGCTCACACACTACAACAGAATAGAGTTGCAGAGCGGAAGATCCATCACCTCACGGAGACTTGCAAATGATGGCTTCATGCCAAGAGTATCCCAAAGTCCTTCTAGGCAGAGGGAATGTCTTGTGCGGCCTATGTTATCAACCAGATGCCTCTCAGCCCCATCAACATGAAGACCCCTCATGAGTTGATGTTCAAGGAGAAGCCAAGCGTGGAACACTTTCGAGTGTTTGGTTCTACCTGTTATGTGCATGTTCCAGATGCCCTTCGAACGAAGCTAGATGCTAAGGCAAGGAAGCTAGTCTTCATCGGTTATGATGAACGGAAGAAAGGGTAGAGATGCATGGATCCTGAGACATGGAGATATGTGGTCTCAAGGGATGTGGTATTCGACGAGCTGACGTCATACAAAGGTAACTCTTCTGTTGAGTTACAAGGAAGCAAGGAAGAAGGTGGACCAGTGGAAGTTGCACGGGAAGTTCTGGTGGAGTTACCTATTTCTCCAGGTGCTCCTTGTATTACTAGCTCAGGATCAGGTGCTTCAGGTTCTGGAAGCAGGGGGAGTGAGGCTCCATGTTTACCTGAGAGGAGAACTAGTCCAAAAGCTGCAGTGGAAGAGGTGGTTCAGAGTCAAGATCTAAGGAGGTCCAAGAGGACCATTATTCCACCTGATAGGTATACGGGCGGGAATTGGGTGAGCTTTGTCTCATGTTTCTTCGCAGGTCCCCTGGATGAGAGAGAACCATCTTGTTTTGAAAACGCTATTGGAGTCAAGGAGTGGGAAGGAGCCATGGATGAAGAGATGTCTGCCCTCAGGAAGAATGAGACTTGGGACTTGGTGCCTAAGGTTGAGGGAGTTACTTCGGTGACTTGCAAGTGGGTTTTCAAGCTGAAGAAGAAGGCTGACGGAAGTATTGAGCGGTACAAGGCTTGCCTTGTAGCTCGAGGTTTCTCTCAGAAGTATGGGGAGGATTATGAAGAATCGTTTAGCCCCGTTGCCAAGATGACTTCGGTCCGGGTTGTGATCGCATTGGCAGCTTGCCAAGGGTGGAAGATTTGGCAACTCGACGTGAAGAACGCTTTCTTATATGGCGAGATTGACAAGGATATCTTCATGGATCAGCCACCTGGGTATGTTTCCGAAGAGCACCCAAGATATGTTTGCAAGCTCAAGAAGGCTCTTTACGTCTTGAAGCAAGCGCCTCGGGCGTGGTATGGGAAGATCGCAGAATACCTCCAGTTCTGCGGGTACTTTGCTTCTGATTCTGATTCGAGCTTGTTTGTTAAGAAGATGGGGGAGCATCAAGTCTTGGTGCTGTTGTACGTTGACGATATGATCGTCACAGGGAATTCTGAGATGGTGGTAGCTAGGCTTTGTGCTGAGCTAGCTATCAGATTTGAGATGAAGTATTTGGGCGAGCTCCACTATTTCCTTGGGCTCGAAGTGGAGAGGAGAGAGAGAGCGGTATGCTCATTTCCCAGAAGGGCTATGCAGATCGAATTGTGAAGAGATTCAGCATGGAAGGAGGGAAGAGCAGCTCTACTCCACTGGAGGTTGGAGTTCATCTTCGTCGAGATGAAGGGAAGGTTCTTACCGATCCTTTGATGTTCCGGGCTTTGATCGGAACCTTAATATACTTGACGATCACGAGGCCATATATTGCATATGTAGTTGGCAGGGTGAGTCGGTTTATGGCAGAGCCTCGGAAGCCTCATCTTGTGGCGGCTAGAAGTATATTGAAGTATGTCAAATCCACCTCGGATTTGGGTCTCTTCTACGGGAGAGATTCGGGCTTTTGCTTGCACGGGTACATGGACGCTGATTATGGAGGAGACTCGGATGATCAGAGATCGACGTCTGGGTATGTCTTTATGACGGGCTCTACAGCTATATCATGGTGCAGCAAGAAGCAAGATTCTGTGTCTGTCTCTACCACGGAAGCGGAGTACAAAGCTTCGGCTTTGGTGGCTCAAGAAGCCGTATGGCTTAGGAGGCTTGTGGAGGACATTCATAGGGAAGTGGGAGGTCCTATTCTGCTACGTGGTGAAAACGAGAGTGCTCTCAAACTGGTGAACAATCCAGTTTGTCACGCGCGTATGAAGCACATAGAGATTCATCACCATTTCATTCGTGAGAAGGTGTTGGAGGGATCTCTGATTGTGGAGCATGTGTAGAGCAAGGAGAATGTTGCTGACATATTCACTAAGCCACTGGCGAAGGGACCTTTTGGTCGGTTGCGGAGTTTGCTTGGGATGACTTCCACTTCCCACTTCAAGGGGGAGTGTTAACTTTTTGACATGGAAGTGAAGTTGTGATGGGCGGTCTGCAGGTTGGAGACCGCAGAGACCGCGCGGTCTGCGCCGATTCTCTGGTTGGTTTTTTCTCAGCGGTTTGGTCTGAGCGGTCTGATCTGGGAGACCGCCTCTTCTGTCCGGGCAGCTTGCGCGGGTTGGTCTGGCGACTTGTTCTTGTCGGCCAGATGTTCTTGGAAGGAGACTGGGCGGTCTGTTCTTGAGACTGCAGTGACTGGGCGGTTTGGTTGTAACCGCAAGGTTAATAAAGGAGCTGCGAGCTTTGCTGAGGTCGGGCGGTCTGTTTTGCGAGACCTTTCGCGATCTGATGGGCGGTTATTGTATCCCGGCTGTGCGGTGATGACATCCGTCTACCCGCCTATAAATAAGGGTGCAGGGCCCGTCATAATTAACGAGAACTGTAAGAACTCAAAGTCAGCTTGATTGTTCCGGTCTCTTTTTGAGGTCGCGCGGTTTGAGATTTAGTCTGACCGGTTTCTGTGTTCGCAGGTTAAGTGGTTGCAGCTCGCGGTCAGCTTGTCTCCTTCTTCCAGCTTTGAATAAACCAGTCCGGGCGGACTGTGTTTAGGTGTTCGCGGTCTGTGCAACGGACTCAGTTGATCAGGCGGTCTTAAGTGGTCAGGCGGTCTTGAGTTGCGATTTATCACAGAAGGCAGTTCTTATTCAGTGTTCGCGGGTTCTTCTTTTGAAAGTGCACAGTTAACCTCACTAGAATTCTCTAGAGGGGGGGTGGGGGGGTGAATAGAGATTTAAAATATTTTTGTGCAAAGTTAATAATTATATATATATATATATGGGTGCAGTGATCACAGATTAGAGCTTCCCACACACCAACAAGAATTAAACAAGTAAAGAAAATAAATGCAAGAGGAAAAATCACAGCACAACGCAAAGAAATATAGTGGTTCCCCAAACTTTGGGTAGTCCACTCTTCTACCCCCTTGGTAGGAAATTCACCATCTTGCACTGAGTCTTTTGATAAGGAGACTCTTAGAACCACCCTGAGTCTTTTGATAAGGAGACTCTTAGAACTAACTGAGTCTTTTGAAAAGGAGACTCTTAGAACCAGTACACCTGAATTTTTTGAAGAGAGATTCTAAAAACTCTTTTATAATATTTGAAAGTGAAAATAAGATAAAGAAGAAAGAGAGATAATAAAAAGACAAGAAAGAATCTTCTTCCTAGCAAGAAGATTGGAATCACAAGAAGTAGTGAATAAAATCTCTCTTCTATAGTGAGAAGGAGATTGTAGCCATTTTCTCTCTTTTGTGAGAGCTATCAGAGTATGCAGCAGAGTGGCTTCAGAAGCAGGAGAAGATGGAAGCTTGATCTTTGCTGCAGCAATATCTCTCAATTTTCTCTTTTCACTTGGGAGCTCTTCCTCTTGTTCAAATGTAAAAATGGTGGATCACTTGTTACTTGCTTTCTGCCGACCACCTTGTTATTTATAGCTCTGTTCATTAAAATAACACTATAGGAGAGTAATCAATTAGCAGGCAGAGTATTAGAAAGAAGGAGAAATTTCCATAACAATTATATTCATAGAAGGAAAGTATTCATTCTGATTTCAAATAGTGTCCATAATGGATTTAATCAAATTAGCCAAGAATTCATTAGAGGAAAAGAATAATTCAGAACGGCTATAAAGAATAATTTGATTCCATATAAATCAGATAGATGAGAGAAGGAAAGAGATCTGGCAATTTTTGAATTAATCATAGAAATCGACGTGCGTCGATTACTATTCGACGTAAGCATCGAATTCGTCCTGGCAGAACGTCGAGAGGAGAAAAAGGAAGGTACGTCGACTAGAAGTCAGAGCTTCGTCGACATGGGATACGTCGAATTCTGCTTGGAGCTACTGATACGTAAAATTTAGGATAAATAATATTCTCCAAATTCTACGAACTATAGGCAAGAGCACCTATCGTTCATAGCATAGGATATTTAAAATAAATAAATATCAAGTGTCGTATTCCACGGGTCTGTTGATTACTTCTACTCACGCAAATTAATATTATTTTATCGTAAGTAAAATAGAGTTTTGTAAATAATTAAAAGAAGAGAAACATTTGATCGGGAATCCTTCTTAAGTAAAATATTTCGTAAATCTAGAATTCGAAAGAAATCGATTTAGACAAACTTGACCGTGGAGGTTCCCAAAATATGATAGAGCCTCTCTCGAGAGAACTACCACCTAACCTTAGGTTGATCGATTAAGACCCGTCGGCCAGTCGAAACCCCTAAGCTTGCTTTATGCGGTGAGCCCCACTATTGGATTTGACTCCAATCCGGAAGAATTGCGTCACCCTCTCTCGAGGAGTGCAAATAATTCTTTCTACCGTTGAGCGATCTACCGTATTTACGGATCTCTCGATACACTAAAATACGGATCAGACTTGATTTTCATACCCTAGAAATAAGAAACCACCAATTGAAAATCAACGGTAAATCTTAGTTTTCCAAATCAAACTATGAATAAAAGATTATGAAATATAAAGACTTAAGAATTCATCCAATCAAATGTAATAAAATTAGCTACCCATGATTAAAGAAAAAGAACATTTTATAACTAAGAAAGAAGAATTACAATTGCTGGGAAAGTAAATCTAAACTAGGAAATAAAAGGACAAGATATAAAATAAAGTTACACTAAAAATGCAGGAAAACTATACTAGAAATGATCCAATCGAAGCATGGACTGGATACCCTTTTCCTTTGAATCTTTGCACTTTTATAGGTGAAAATTGTTAGTGAGAATGGGTAGATACTACACAGAGCAAAACTGAGGAAGAAAAATGGGCACAAAATATACTTCATTGATATTCAATTTTGGTTCATACAAAATATATAGGGTCCAGCCCACAGGAACAGTGATGGGCTTTGGACAAGACAAAACATAAAGCGGCTGATAATAACATATCAGAGAACCATATCATTACAACACAAGCGGCTGACAGCTATCACCACTACAAGCTGGTTTACTTATTCTAACATCCTCCCTAAACCGGCTTATTTAGAAGCCCTAGTTTCTCCCTTAACGATGCAAATTTTTCCCTTGCTAGCGGCTTCGTCAGGAGGTCGGCGAGTTGATCTTCGCTTTTGCAATGGGTAACTTTGATGATTCCTCCTTCAACTTGCTCTCTTATGAAATGGTAACGAAGATCGATATGCTTGCTTTTCCTCTGGATGATTGGATTTTTGGCGAGGTGGATGGTTGAGGTATTGTCACAGAAAAGCTCCAGAGGTTCATTTTCTTTTTTTCCTTGCAGTTCGATGATGATTCTCCTGAGCCATATGCCTTCACAACTGGCATTACTTAAGGCCATATATTCGGCTTCCGTAGTTGAAAGTGCTACGGTGTTCTGCTTCCGTGATCCCCAGGTAATGGGGCTGTTACCAAATAGGTATAGATGGCCGCTGGTACTTCTTCGTTCGTCTGTACTGGAAGCCCAATCTGAATCTGAGAATCCCTTTAATGTTGCATCCAAGCTTCTTTTATAGTATATTCCCATGTTGATGGTTCCTTTTACATAGCGCAGGATGCGCTTTCCTGCTTCAAAATGCGACCTTTTGGGAGAGTGCATAAATCTTGCGATTGCATTTACTGAGAATTCGATGTCAGGACGTGAATTTGAGAGATAAATCAGACATCCCACTAAGGATCTGAACTCTTCTTCATTTGCCTTTTCCTCATCTTCATTCTTTGACAGCTTCTCATTAGTTGCCATAGGTGTTTGGGTTGGATTGCAACTTTCCATCTGAAAACGTTTCAGAATATCCTTGGCATACTTTGACTGAGATAAGAAAATACCATCTGTGCTTTGGATTATTTGTAATCCAAGAAAATATTTTAATTGACCAAGATCAGTCATTTCATATTTTTCTTTCATGAGTTCTTTGAATTCCTCGATCATTGCAGGAGAGTTACTGCTTTTTGTCATTCCTATTGATGAGAAGAACTGATCTATGTTTGAGTTCCAAGCACGAGGGGCCTGTTTAAGGCCATATAATGCTTTCTGCAATCTGTACACCTTGTCTCTTCCTCCCTCCCGCTCAAAGCCAGGTGGCTGATCTACATAGATTTCTTCTTTGATCGAGCCATTAAGAAACGCAGATTTTACATCAAGATGAAACAGGGGCCAATTATATTGAGCAGCTAGAGCTAAAATTAATCTTATAGTGTCCAGACGGACAACTGGAGCAAAGGTTTCAGTGAAGTCATACCCAGATTTTTGAGTGTAGCCCTTGGCGACAAGTCGTGCTTTATGCTTTGATATTTTTCCTTCTTCATCAAACTTGGTTTTGAAGATCCATTTGAGCCCAATAGTGGCCCTGTGAGTTGGTTTGTCAACCAACTCCCACGTTTTGTTTTTATTTATCATTCTTCGCTCTTCTGCCATTGCTTTTCTCCATTCCTCATGTTTGTTTGCTTCTTCAAAGGTTGAGGGATCATTACAGTAGAGAGCAATTTCTGTTTCTCCATAGATTTCTTCTAAACTGCGTGTGCGTCTTGGTGATGATGAATCTGAGCTGTAATCTGACAAATCCATTGATGGTCGAGGCTGAGGAAGGTTTCCTTCTTCATTTTCTTCGACATGGACGGGGTTTGATACAAACTCAACCGTTGTTGATAAGTGAGGAGAGGTGGATAATTGCAGCTCATCTGACTGCCATGGCCATGCTTTATTTTCATTAAACTCAACATTTGGACTTACAATGAGTTTGTTGGATGTGGGAACGAATAAGCGATATGCTTTTGACTTCTCACTGTATCCAATGAATACACACTTTTCATTTTTCTTGTCCAGCTTCTTTCTTCCCTTATCTGCAATGAGAGAGTAAGCAATGCATCCAAAAACTTTTAAGTGTGTTATGGAGGGTTTTCTTTTGTAGAGGGCCTCATATGGAGTTGAATCAGCTAGAGCCTTGGTGGTGGTTCTGTTGAGTAGATAAACAGTAGTACTTATTGCTTCAGCCCAGTAATTTTTTGGCATATTTTTTCCATGAATTAGAGATCGAGCCATCTCTAAAATTGTTCTATTCCTCCTTTCGACGACACCATTTTGCTGTGGTGAGTAAGGGGCTGTACATTCTCTTTTAATTCCTGCACTCTTACAGAAATCATTGAAAGTGGTCGAGGTAAACTCGCCTCCCCTGTCAGTCCTGAATGCTTTAATTTTACAGTCTAGCTGTTTTTCTACTTCCTTTTTAAATTGTACAAATAAGGAGAATGCTTCATCCTTGCGAGATAAGAAATAGATCCACATGAATCTAGTGGAATCATCAACAAGAATCATAAAATACCTTTTACCTCCAATAGAGTCTTCTTGAGCAGGTCCCCACAAATCTCCATGGATTAACTCAAGAGGTGCAGTACTCCTTCTTTCTGCTATGGCTGGGAAAGAGTGAGTATGAGCTTTGTTCTGCACACATTCTTCACAGAACTGTCTTTTGAAGGTAAGATTAGGAAGCCCAATTATCATTTGACTCTTTTGCATAAGAGTGATGGCATCCCAGCTAATGTGCCCGAGCCTGTGATGCCAGAGCCCACTTAATGAAGAATAACCCTCTTGCTGACAGCTAAGGGCTTGCTGCCCGATATGAGATAGATCAAGTTTAAACATTCTATTGTTGGACATGCTTGCTGAGGCTATGTGAGCACCAGTTTGCTTATCAGTGATGAGACAAACACCATTAGAGAAATTCAGGCAGTAGCCTTTTTGCAGCAATTGCCCCACACTCAGGAGATTTTGGGCAAGATTTGGTACAAAATGAACATCTGGTATGGTTTTTATGCTTCCATTTTGTGTTTCTACTGAGATTGCCCCTCTTCCCTCTATTCTCTGTGCTTTACCATCTCCTAGGAAGACTTGTGACTTGTAGTTTTCATCAAGGGAGATAAAGAGGTCCTTGTTACTGGTCATATGGCTAGAACAACCGCTGTCAATATACCAGGTATTCAAGGTCTTTTCTTCAGTTTTGAAACATGAGAAAAACATCATCTCCTCCTTTGACTCTTGACCTTTTTCAGCAAGCTTAGCTTCTTCCTTTCCATTATGCCAGCAATTTTTCTCAGAGTGGTTTGGAATGCGACATCGTTTGCATCTTGAGAAACATTCTCTAGAATCATGAGTAGTTTTGTTACAAATGATGCAATATTTAGACCCTTTAGAAGTGGTCTGAAATTTTTCTCTTCCCTTATTTTTTGATGACTGCTTCCATTTTGGCATATTTTCTTCTTTTTGAGGTAGGACTGGTTTTGAAAAGCCATCTCCCTTCCTTTGATTATATTTCTTGAAATGAATCTTTGATTGAAGGGCATGTTCAGAGGAAGAAGGGTCCAGTCTTCGCAGCCTTTCTTCATGAGCCTTGAGTGAGCATGTTAGCTCAGTTAAGGTGAGGACGGATAGGTCCTTTGATTCTTCAATGGCTGTTACAGCTGGATAGTAAGATTGAGGGAGACATCTGAGAATCTTGGGCACGATTTTCTTGTCTTCAATTGTATCCCCAAGGTTTCGTATTTGATTGATGAGATGAATAATTCTTGCCAAGAAGTCATCTATGCTTTCATTGCCTTTCATTGCAAGAAATTCAAAATCAGTCCATAATGTTTGTAATTTTAAGGCCATTACCTTTGAGGATCCTTGGTATTCTGTTTTTAAGATGTCCCATGCCTGTTTGGCACTTGTTGCAGCCATAATCCGAGGGAAGATAGCCTTTGTTACTCCCTGCAGTATTAATAGCAGTGCACGAGCATCCTTCACCTTTGTTTCGTCTGATACTTCTACTTTGTCTTCCTTTTCTTTGCCTTTGGCAGCAGATGCTATGGGTCCATTGGAAACAATGTCCCATAGGCTTTGAGATACAAACAATGTTCTCATTTGTATACTCCAAAACTCATAACTTTCTCCATCAAAGATAGGAGTAGAGTGATGGGAGTAAGAAAAGGTGGTTTCTGGTTTTGATGATGAAGTAGCCATAGAACTTCCAATGATGATGCTCTGGAGAAAAATGGTTGAGCCTTAGCTCTGATACCACTGTTAGTGAGAATGGGTAGATACTACACAGAGCAAAACTGAGGAAGAAAAATGGGCACAAAATATACTTCATTGATATTCAATTTTGGTTCATACAAAATATATAGGGTCCAGCCCACAGGAACAGTGATGGGCTTTGGACAAGACAAAACATAAAGCGGCTGATAATAACATATCAGAGAACCATATCATTACAACACAAGCGGCTGACAGCTATCACCACTACAAGCTGGTTTACTTATTCTAACAAAAATCCCATCTAGAATCATCCAAGGAAGTAAATGATGGTGACTTTTGAAACTCCAAGAGGCATACAGAATTTCGGCAACTTGCATGGAGCTTGTATCCATTGAATATGATAACCGGTCACATTGTATTAAAATGGGCACTTCATGGAGGAATTGAAGGGCTGCATTAATCTAATTATTTGGTGGGCTGCTCCAAGAAGTGGACGGGAAGATTCATGGAGAGGAGCTCACGGTGAAGGGCTGCTTGCATGGGGAAATTAAGTGGGCTGCATTGATGAAGAAGAGAGAGAACCGAATGCTTGCTGAATTAAATTGGAGAGGGGTGGACGGGCTGCTTCATGAAGGGCTGAGTTGAAACGGTTATCCTCAGTAATAATGCTGATGTTGAATGGCTGTTTTGGATGAATTAAAGTGGGCAGGCTGCATTAAATTTGGAGAGAATGTGAAGGGCTGCTCCATGAAAAAATTAATGGCTGCTCCTTGGAGTTAAATGCACGTGAGAAAGGGTTGCTTGAAGAGAGAGAAGAAGTGGCTGCATGGAATGGAAGAGAGAGAAACAAATGGCAGCATTGAAGAGATTGAAGAGGAGCCGAATGACAACATTTATAATAATAAATTATAATAAAAATATTTAGTTGCATGGTGTTGAATTGCGAAGAGAGAAATGGTTGCATGGATTGGAAGATTTTTATGAGTTCACGTGCATGGAAATGGAGGAAATGAATCGGCCACATGGTGTTGAATGTGACCGCATGGAGAGGGCGGCGGCCATGACGCGCACGTGGAGGCGGCATGAAATTATATTGCCGAGTGCAATTTGAACTCTTGAGCTCGGCCAGAGCGGTAACATTCGCACGACTTCATCATCCAACGCCAAGATCGCGGCCGCGATATATATATATATATATTTTGTTTGCAAACTCCAGAAAACAAGGTTAACAGCGGGTTTTTACGTCGAGACGTGCCGAAATACCCTCAGGCCTGTCATAAAACAAAATAAAATAACATTAGTGCGAATTATAAAAAAATAAAGATAGCAAGCTAATTAATATATAATTTATAAAATATATATAATTTATGTATAAAATATAAGAATTATGATATGATAATTTGAGTCAAAATATGCATCATCAGCTACTTCGACTCATTCTGATAGAAACGACGACTTTATTTCGACGTTGCGTCGAATACTATTCGACGCATATTTACTTATCCTAATTTTTTATCTTTAGAATTTATATTTTACTCATTTCTAGGGGTTAAGAGAAATCATTTTCCCAACAATCTCCCCTTATTTGTCTTAACCCTATTTAGAGGGAAATTGTACTAGTATCACAACATTTGTAAAGAAAAGAAATATATTAAACAATCAGAAGAGAAATTGGAAAGAGAGATCATATAACCAAATTTTCCAGACTTATATAAACAGACTTCATGTTCATACCAATTATTATTTAACTATAGGGTAAAGTATATCAATAGTATTTTCAAACATTAATTACTCAAGAGGGGTAGGAGGAGTCTTTCTCTTTCTCTTGAATACTACTGTTTTAGGAGATGGGGGTTTCTCCTTCTCAGTTGCAGGAAGTTCACCTAGCTCCCCCTGAGCAGATTGCTCCCCCTGGGATGGAACTTCCTTTGATCCTTCTACTTATTCAATTTCTTTATCATCCTCAGCTCCAGCTGTATCTGGCTCCTTAGCTCCTACTTCAGCCAACACAGCATCTGGCTGTCCTTTTTCATTTTCAGCTTCATTCATAATAGTATCCAGCTCCCCATGAGTTTTAGTTTCTTTATTTTTCTTACCATCTGTCACATTTTCCTTTTCAGCTTCATCGTCTGCTCTGCTTGCCTCCCCTTGTAATAGTACTACTTGATTTGCAGCCACTCTAGCTATATTAAGTATCTCTATTGTTTGTTCTTCAGAGTGTAGCTCAGGTACAACTTCATTTCCAATTCTCTTGAGAAGTGCAAGACTATTATCTTTTGAGGAAGGAGGGGACTTGTGAGAGAGAGATTTAGGATTGGAGGGCTGCTCTTCATCTAGATTCTCCCCCTTCTTGACCTTCCTGGCCAGGGAGGTTAAGAAAGACCTGGTCACTCTAGAGGAAGAGAGAGAGAGGTCTTCAGATTTTTTACAGAGGCACTGACCCCATCTATTTTGGTGTGCATGTGAAGGATGGAGGAATGAATCTGGGAGCAGTGCTCATCCAGCATTGCTTGGAATGTTTGAGCTGCTGATGCAATGCACTGAGTAAGGAGGGCTTCAGTGGATGTAGATGGTTCATGTTGTGGTTGGTGATGAGGAGAGAGTGGTGGAGGTGGTGATGAGGGTGGAGAAAGGTTAGTTGATGTATGAGGTATTGGTGATAATGGAGGTGAAGAGGATGAGAAAGTATGAGGAGGAGGAGATGGAGAAACTACTGTTTGAGGAGCAGGTGTTTGAGAAGAGGTAGGTAGAGTAGGAGTTGTGAGGGTGGTAGAGACTATTGGAGTGGATGCAAGTGGTAGAGAAGGATTGTCTCTTTGAGGAGGAGGAGGAGGAGATGGAAGAACAGGAGAGTTAGGAGGAGAGGGAGTACTTTCAGGAATGGAACCAGGCTTAGGGATTTGCCTGGTCCACTTGGAGAATAGAGCTATTGACATTCTTTTCCCTGGAGGAATGGGGACTCCTTTTGACCTACAGAGGTCAGGGAAGGAGTGGAAGAGTACTTGACTCATAATCCTCATATATGCATTTTCTTTGTGTGAGTATTTGGAGCCTATTATCTTGAGCAAGCATGTGGCCCAGTCCACCTTCTTCTTCAGCACAAGGGCCCCCATGATGTTCAGGTACTGCATCATGGGCTGAAATTTTGCATAGTAGTATCTTTCCTACTATATCTACTAGTAGTCTATACTCCTCAGAAAAGTCTGTTTTCTTTAGATGGATTGGTCTATCTTTTGAAAATTTCATGGTGGTTAGCAGATGCTTGATTTCATCATGTGTGAGGTCAATAGATTCATCACCTAATAAGGGAATGATGAAGACTTATGAGGTTACTCTTTAGAAATTGATTTCATTTCCCTATTTTATTTGAACAAAGATAATATTAGGATATACCTGATGGAAGGTCAAAGGTGGTCTTAATATGTTCTGCAGAGATTGAGACTGGTGTCTCATAGATTGTTCCTTGGATTTCTCCTTGTTCAGATATCTGAACATGAGTCATCAGCTCTATGAGCTCTGTTTCCAGGAGCTTGCATCTTGTGGAGATGAGTTTGTCCAATCCAGCTTTAGTGAGGAGAGCTATGATGTTCTTATAATTTTCTGCAGGGCCTTGGAAGGAGTCGAGGTCAATGTCGAAACCAGAGTTTATCTTGGGAGCCATTTTAGGTCAGTGAAAGAGAGGAGGAAATGGCTGGACTAAGGAGCAAGAAGGATAAAGGATGCAGAGTAGTGAAGGTTTCTAACTGAAGAGTCTTTTTAAGTCAGGTGAAGCGTCGAAACGGGACTCAATTCGAGGCTTATTCGGTACTTCAGTGGATGTGACCGAAAATATTTTAGCATTGCCGCTCGTTTTTATGAAGTCGACGTTACGTCGAGTGGAATTCGACGTAAACGTCGATACAGCCCGCGTTAAGATGCTAGGGTTTCGTATCGACGTATGCGTCGATTGTAATCGACGTATGCGTCGATTGTAATCGACGTATGCGTCGATGTCACTTATTGAGTTGAGTCATCGACGGTGCGTCGATTAGAAGTCGACGTGACTTTTGATTTTCCTGAGGAATTTTAGGTGTTTATTTCTTTTTATCTCTTCCTAGTTCTAAGTCAGTCTTGGACTAATTTTTATAGATAGTTTGATTGGTTGTGCCAACATTGTTTGGCAAGGTGGCCAGTTTTGTTACATATATGACACTTGATTATCTTATTCTTATGATAATTTGAGTTTAGAGAAGGATAGAAGGATTGATTAGGATAGAAAGTTTGATTAGGATGGGAATTTTGGTTACCAGGTTTAGGGTGGGAATTTTGGTTAGGATAGAGGGGTTGATTATGATGGAAATCATGGTTGGGATGAATGGATTCTGAATGGGAATTATAGAAGATTTTTGGAGGATAGACATTTAAGTTGCTCTGAATTTTTGTGCGTCGATCTCTATTCGACGCATGTTGATAGTTGCTTCGATTTATATTCGGCGCTTTCTCCCGATAGCGTTGATCTGATATCGACGCATGGAAAAAATTGCGTCGATTGGAAGTCGACATACTTTTATTCAAGCATTGAGTAGAGGTCGAGGCATCAGAGAGGTTGCGTTGAGTGAAAGTCGACGCACTATCATTCATACGTCGATATGAAGTCGACGCAACTGTATCTTCACAAATTTTCTTTTTCCCTTTTTCTGATTTTGCTCTTTTATGTATTGTTTCTTTTGGCTTAGTTGCTTCTTCAGATGAAGTTTGAGAGTCATCAGCTGAATAATATAATGTTTCATCAAATTGTTTTATTTCCTTGAGGAAGTCTTCTTCCTTATTTAGTGAATCTTTCTCTTGGTTTGATTTGATGGGTTTGGTGAATTTTACAGGGATCATCCAAGCAGGTTTGTTGGATGGAATTTGGTTGGTTGAGGGATCAGCCCCTAGACCAAGATTTTTATGTCTCCTTGTTTGTTGTTCAGTGATTTCCTTGAGAGTTTGGCTTCTCATGTTTATTGATTCTTCAAAGGCTTTTTCCTGGGATACCTTATCCTTAAGGAGCTGGTTTTCTATTCTAGCCCTTTCTACTTCCTTTTCTATGATATTAGCCCTTTCTTCATAATTTTTAGAGCATTTAACCTCTCTATTTCTTTGGTTTTTATCCATATTAATTTTATCTTTTAGATCATTAATTTCTTGTGTAGCTTTTAGTTGATCTAGACACATTCCCATAAAATCATTTCTGAAATTATCACTTTGAAAATTTATTTCATCAAAAATGTTTACCTTATCCTCATCCTCATATTCCTCTATGAGAATGAGGCTATTTTCTCTTTCATCTTCAGAAGATATGCTTTCTTCTGATCCTGTCTCACTCCATGAGTTGGTACCAACATCTTTCTTTGAGCCTTCAAATGCCATTAAGCATAGGTCTTCTTGCTTAGGTTCTTCATCGTCACTCTTAGAAGAGGAGCTGTCCTCAGAGTCTGTATCACTCCAGGCTTCTGCTATAAAGCCTCTTTCTTTCTTCTTCCCCTTTTTTCTTGAGATCTTTCTTTTTCAGATCTTTCTTTGTCTCAGCATTTTCTGGACATTCTGGGGCAATATGTCCAGGTTTCCTGCAAGAATAACAAATAATTTCTTTAGTAGGAGTTTTGTCATACCTTGGTTTTGACTCTCTCCTTCTTGATCCATCTGTCCTGACCCATTTCTTGAATTTTCTGGCCAGGAAGCTGAATAGTTCTTCTTCAGTGATAGAGCTTCCTTCTTCTGTTGCTTTTAATGCAATGTTCCTGTCTTTTGAAGAAGTTGAGGTGTTTTCTCTTCTCTTCTTCTCTTCTCTGGTTTTCAGCAGTTGCTCATAGGATCTGAGTTTTCCTAAGAGAGCATCTGTTGAAATTTCCCTTTGTCCTCTTGTGTCTCTTATTGCCCATATCTTTGAATCCCATGAGCTTGGGAGACTCATCAGCAATTTGTCATTGAATTCTGTAAGAGAGATTTCTCTATCCAAGTCCCTTAGTTGATTGATGATCAGACTAAATCTGTCATATACAACTCAGAGATGCTTTCTTCATTCTTCTTTTGGAAGTTCTCATATTGAGAGATCAATAGAGCCTTCCTATCTTTCATTCATCAGCACTTCCTTCTACCATCTTTATGAGAGCCTCCCAAATTTCTTTGGCCGATTCACAATCAACAACCCTTTGAAAGATTTCATCAGAGAGGGTTGGGACCAGAATATTTATAGCTTTTGCATCACATGTTCCTGCCTTTTTCTCTTCAACTGTCCACTCAGCCTTTGGGACAAGTGTTTGAGTCAGTTCACCACTTGAGTCTTTTCTATAAGGCTTGGGAGGACCTGTCAAGATAACATTAAATAAATCTTCATCAATATAATTCATATAAATCCTAATTCTTGTTTTCCAAACTGCAAACTTTTCAAGATTGCACATTGGTGGTCTGGTGGAAGCATAATCTTTGATTTGTGTCATGTGAAAAATAATTGTTAGAAAAATATATATATATAAATAAGAGGTAGGATCTTCTTGATCAAGGAGTTAACCTTTTTAGATCAACCTCCCTCTGATACCAATTGAAAGTGCACAGTTAACCTCACTAGAATTCTCTAGAGGGGGGGTGAATAGAGATTTAAAATATTTTTGTGCAAAGTTAATAATTATATATATATATATATGGGTGCAGTGATCACAAATTAGAGCTTCCCACACACCAACAAGAATTAAACAAGTAAAGAAAATAAATGCAAGAGGAAAAATCACAGCACAATACAAAGAAATATAGTGGTTCCCCAAACTTTGGGTAGTCCACTCTTCTACCCCCTTGGTAGGAAATTCACTATCTTGCACTGAGTCTTTTGATAAGGAGACTCTTAGAACCACTCTGAGTCTTTTGATGAGGAGACTCTTAGAACCAACTGAGTCTTTTGAAAAGGAGTCTCTTAGAACCAGTACAGCAGAATTTTTTGAAGAGAGATTCTAAAAACTCTTTTACAATATTTGAAAGTGAAAATATGATAAAGAAGAAAGAGAGATAATAAAAAGACAAGAAAGAATCTTCTTCCTAGCAAGAAGATTGGAAGCACAAGAAGTAGTGAATAAAATCGCTCTTCTATAGTGAGAAGGAGATTGTAGCCCTTTTCTCTCTTTTGTGAGAGCTATCAGAGTATGCAGCAGAGTGGCTTCAGAAGCAGGAGAAGATGGTAGCTTGATCTTTGCTGCAGCACTATCTCTCAATTTTCTCTTTTCACTTGGGAGCTCTTCCTATTTTTCAAATGTAAAAATGGTGGATCACTTGTTTCTTGCTTTCTGCCGACCACCTTGTTATTTATAGCTCTGTTCATTAAAATAACACTATAGGAGAGTAATCAATTAGCAGGCAGAATATTAGAAAGAAGGAGAAATTTCCATAACAATTATATCCATAGAAGGAAAGTATTCATTCTGATTTCAAATAGTGTCCATAATGGATTTAATCAAATTAGCCAAGAATTCATTAGAGGAAAATAATAATTCAGAACGGCTATAAAGAATAATTTGATTCCATATAAATCAGATAGATGAGAGAAGGAAAGAGATCTGACGATTTTTGAATTAATCATAGAAATCGACGTGCGTCGATTACTATTCGACGTAAGCGTCGAATTCGTCCTGGCAGAACGTCGAGAGGAGAATAAGAAAGGTGCGTCGACTAGGGTGCGTCGACTTCTCAAGGTACGTCGACTAGAAGTCAGAGCTATGTCGACATGGGATACGTCGAATTCTGCTTGGAGCTACTTCGACTCATTCTGATAGAAACGTCGACTTTATTTCGACGTTGCGTCGAATACTATTCGACGCATATTTACTTATCCTAATTTTTTATCTTTAGAATTTATATTTTACTCATTTCTAGGGGTTAAGAGAAATCATTTTCCCAACATCTTTGATCAAGACCGTGCGGTTTGGGCGATCAAGAAGTGCGGACTTGTTTGTTTTCATCAGAGGAATAAACAGCGAGTTGGCGGTCTGGGGTTGCGGTCTGACAGGTGCGGCCTGTATTCTGTTCGCGCGGTCTCAGCGGCTTCCGTCCAACTTGTCTGTTTGCGCGGTCTGGCGGTTTCAAGTATTAGGTCGCTGCGGCTTCTTTTACACTTGTGTTTTGTGCTTCTCTTCTCTGTGATTCTTATGAATCATGTCTCGTCATGTATACCTCGCATTGTAAAGAGATATTCAATATCAGTACTATTCGTTCTTCTCATTGTCACTGTTGTGCTACAATTTTGAAAGATTTTGTGAAGTGTTCCGCGTTGTTTTTGATGCCGCACCACTTCCCCCACATGCGGATGACTTGGAGATGTTACAACACAAGACTTTCGGCGTCCCGGAAATCAACATTATAACCTCCGCCCGCGTCGCGCAAAGGCTGCCTAAAGCCTTCGTATTATCTTGCTTTAGTTTTATATTTATTTCCGCAATTTAAAAACTTGTAATCTTTTAATTCCGACATGTTTTTATTTTGGTGTGCTAATAGACATTTTATGTTGGGGTGCATTTAACCATCCGGGTTGATGAGATTTCATCTCAATCTTGGATGATTGGATGGTGTTTGTAATCTCCTATTTAAGGGAGCCTTTTATGAGAAATGAGAAAAAAAGAGATTGAACCCTAAAAAAAACTCCCCCTAAGATGATTTAGGCCAAGGCTTGCTCCAAGCCGCCACCCCCCCCTTGCCTCCCCCCTCTTCTCCATTTTCGGCCCCCCTTCTTTGGGTGTTTCCGGCGTGACTCTTGGGTGCTTGAGTCCGAGCTTCAAAGACTAGATGCCGCTCTTCTCCACCGTTTCCTCTTGGACCACGCATCGGGGATACGTGAAGTTGAGGGGGGGGGGGGGGGGGGGGGGAGGATTGATGCCGCACCACTTCCCCCACATGCAGATGACTTGGAGATGTTACAACACAAGGACTTTCGGCATCCCAGAAATCAACATTATAACCTCCGCCCGCGTCGCGCAAAGGCTGCCTAAAGCCTTCGTATTATCTTGCTTTAGTTTTATATTTATTTCCGCAATTTAAAAACTTGTAATCTTTTAATTCCGGCATGTTTTTATTTTGGTGTGCTAATAGACATTTTATGTTGGGGTGCATTTAACCATCCGGGTTGATGAGATTTCATCTCAATCTTGGATGGTTGGATGGTGTTTGTAATCTCCTATTTAAGGGAGCCTTTTATGAGAAATGAGAAAAAAGAGATTGAACCCTAAAAAAAACTCCCCCTAAGAGGATTTCGGCCAAGGCTTGCTCCAAGCCGCCGCCCCCCCCTTGCCTCCCCCCTCTTCTCCATTTTCGGCCCCCCTTCTTTGGGCGTTTCCGGCGTGGTCTCTTGGTGCGACTCCAAGGAAGAAGGAAGGCAGCCCCTCGGTGTGACTCCGAAGGATCCATACGGTGCGACGCCGGTGGAAAGCGTGGAGAGAGTGATTCTCCCACGTTTATCAAGTGTGTTTACATTTTCTGGGTTGGGTAATCTCTAAACCTTCAAGAGTTTCTTTCTTTAGTTTGTGGAGGAAGAACCATTGTGTTCTCCGCGATTTTGAATATCGATCGTTGACATTTTTCTGAACTTGAGATCGCTTTCCCGCGTTCTTCGTGTCCGGACCGAGTGGGTCTCGTTTGCTTGAACGGATCTTGCCCTATAGCCTTGGTCTTGTTCTCAAAAAGAGTAGCAATCTTTGTGTTGATTTGAGAACTATGTCGACTCTCTTTTGGCCGCTGTTTTAGAGTCGATTGTTCTTCTTTTTATTTGATATTGTGATGCGAATGACAACGTATGTGAGCGATAGAATGCTTGTGTAGGTGCGTTAGTTCATCGTGAGTTCGTGGCGATTTGGAATATAGCCCGTGTAGATCTCTAGTAGGAAATACCGCTGCATCATTTTTACACTTCATCTCCGGACCTCAAGTTTTTTAACAGTTTTTCACCCTTTCCGGGTTTTCTGCTTTAAAAGTGTTCTTGTCATTTAGCAACTCTCTATTGACTGATTGCGCGCTCGTCTAATTCGTGAGCTAAGATGGTTCAATTCAACAGATTTACCAGAGCGTCAGGTGCACATTTTCAAAGCATATTGTGGGTGTTCAATTATAATTTTCAATGGATTATCTGTTGGAAAGTTATAGGGCACATCAAAAAATTTGTAAAATATCAAGAGCCAATTAGTATTTGTGCTGCACCAAAACTAATAATACCTTAAATAATTTTCGTTGCGTCACTACACCTCACCTTTGAGTAATATTCATTGAGTTAATACAAAGGCTCCATTTGGCAGGGTGTTTTTGCTGGGTCCGAATTTTTGTACGTATGTGCATCTAATTTGGGAGGTGCGTGAATTTGCTCCGGTGGACAAAAACGTCTCCCTCGTTGAATATATGTTTGGCAAGACAAGGGTTATGACCATCACCAAAAAAATATAATTAGTTTTGAACATAAAAGTGGATGAAGATACTTAAATGAGGTCGGGCATTCATGAATAACCGTTCATAACCACCACGTTCACGACCGGCACCGCCATGCCAAACGGAGCCTAGTCTATATTTTTTCTAATGATTCACAACTTTTGATAATAAGGGCCCGTTTCGTTTGAATGAAATTAAAGTTGGATATTGGAATTGTGATCAAGTCCATTTTTTCCAGGAATTGGAATGTCTAATTAGAATTATAATGTTCGCCTAATAAACAGAATTGATGAATATTGTTAAATTAATTAATTTTGTTGTTTGTTTGTTAAATCAAACTAAATCTAAGAATTAAGCGCGCTCGAGAAAAAAATAAGTGCTCGGGCAAAAAAACATGCGCTCGGGCGAAACTGCTTGCCCATGCAAAAAATGCTCGATCGGTCGAAAAAATGCGCCCCCAGGCGAATTTCTGCAAAGCCATGCAAAAATCGCGCACGGGTGAAAAAACACGCGTCAGGGCCAAAAAAGCTCGACCGGTCGAAACACGCTCGAGTGAAAAACCACAAGCCCGTGCGAAATGAGCGCCCGAGCGAAATAAATGTGAAAAATATGCGCTCGGGCACGTACGGGCAAAAAACGTGCGCCTGAATGAAAAGTGCATGCTATGGCGAAAAAAGCGCACCGAAGTGAAAAACGCTTGCCAGTTCGAAAAATTCTCGACGGGGCAAAAAATGCGCCCGAGCCAAAAAATGCGCCGAGAGCTAAAAAACGCTCCCCCGGGCAAAGTGCTTGCCCGGGTGAAAAACTGCAATCCCGGGTGAAAAGCGTGCATGGGCGAAAAAAACATGCACGAGTGAAATATGCGAGCCCAGGCGAAAAACGTGCCCAGGCAAATAAAATGCGCCCGGGCGAACAAACGCATGCCCAGATAAAAAACGCTCGCATGGCGAATAAACGCTCGTCCAGACGAAAAAAGAGCCTCTGGGTGAAAAAACACGCCAAACAAAAAGCTTCACGTACGGAATTATCTTATTCTTATATAGATCGAAAATAATTGTCTCTAGCTTAAAATGAATTTTATGGAATTCATTAGAACTCAAATTTCAACGTTCAAGTGCACAAACGAACAACTAAATTAAAATTCGACCATCACTTTCCTGATCCCAATTGGGCCCAAACCAATGGACCCTAATTGAACGCCCATGCAAGATTAAAACCATATAAACTGACTGGAATGCCATAAATGCTCTCATCCGTAATAATTCATAAACTATGCATTTTCCATGACATTGATGCCCCTATTGTTCATGCATAGCAAGGGGTAATAAAGAAACATCATCGAGTGTTTACTATGCATTTTCCATGACATTGATGCCTCTCCCTCCTTCCTCGAGTGTTTACTCTACCAATTGTTTGCACTTCACCTTAATTTTGTTTCCATCAAGTACATGTCAGTCCATATTTTTTTTTATCAAAAATCTTCATTTTCAAATAGTCATCACAAATTAATCAATTATATTTTTTTTACACTTTAGTGTTCTACTCATTTATTCGACCTTGCCATCAACATAAGATAAATTTTCAAAGTGCACCACATTTTTTTTCTTTCTATAGTCCCTCAAATTCTAGTAAGTGTAATATTTTGTGCATGCTGAAAAAATTTTCTTCGTTGGGCAATGTTTAGAATATTTCAATAGTCCAAGTGCAATCTTTGCAGATAATAATCAAATGTGTAGTGCCCCCCAACCACCCCCCCTCGGTGTGCACAGTTATTGAAAATAAAATTTGTGCATGATGATCGTATTAATACTGCCACATAGTGTCACCGCCTACGCTGCGTACGTGGGATGCGATTGATCAAGGGTATTGTTGCAATTGCAACAAGTGGGGGTGTAAGCCTCCCTTCCGAAAATTAGGCACAATCGAGGGAAGTCTTATGTCTAGGGTAACCGTCCTGCGGTAGTGCTACAGGGGCCAACCCCAATCACATATCGCTTACTCTGCCAGGCAAAACATCACATCACAGATGCAGTATATAATTATGGAAGAAAAAATGGAAGTACTAGCCTAAACAATTACTGAAAAGTCTCATACATGAAAGAGTAAAATAGATGCAGAAAGAAGGGCAATGACACACCCATACAAGATGTCCATTAACTATAAATGCCATAACATAGACTCTCGCATCTGTCATGTCATCCTCTACAGTGGTAAATGATGTGTGACGTGAGGTGGTGTAGGATTCATTCTCACTGTAAATCTCCTACCCATGTAGGGGTATTGTGTAACACCCTGCCAGTACGAATAATATAACAGTAGGTCCGGCCGGGACCCCACGCCATACTAACCACACTAGTTAGGAGTTAAAAGGTGATAAACAGGAAGAAACTACAACAGAGTACTAAACACTAGCGGAAGCATAAAGATTTAACATTTCCATTAGAATTGTCCACTATCATAGGAATGAAACCAAGAAAGAGAGTTATGGCCTTAAGGCCTTACATTTAGCAAATGTACCGAAAACTCCAAAACATACATCGGCACGCAGGCCGGCAATACATGAGAAAGCTAAAAAGGAGGCTGGCCTTCAAGGGCCAACTCAGCAAAAGGGCCCACCGCCCGCTATTTCCCGCTAGGCTCACCTGCACCTGCATAAGAACATTCCACCAAGCGGTGGCAAACAAGGTAACGGTCAGCACAGCTGACCAAATTATAACGACCCCACCCCTTTCCCGGGGTGGCGGAGATTCTACCCTGCAAGCAAGCCATACCAGCACAAGTACTAACATAAAGAAAGTGCAACTACACAAGGTGAGGTTTCAAGCACATTCAATCTTCTAGGTTGAGCATCAAAAAGGAGGGAACCTAGGTATGCACATGATGTTGGTTGGGTTCACCCGAAGGTTCCCCGCAACCGCCTAAACAACCGCATGAGGCTAACAACATCAATTCCACAAACACTCCACCGTAAGGGCCATCGCCTTATGTGGGAAAAAGAGCTTTTGGTCGGTCTAGGTAAACCACCTTCCACGACCTCTCCCATGATCACACGGCTACATGAGGTAGGGACCTCTTACCGATCTGCATGGAAACGGGTTCGGTTTAGCTTTGCCCGTGCTCTAATCGTCGCGATCTGTCGCACGACGCGGGTACGGCTTCGCCTCGGCCCGTAAGGGTTTAGCACCTTCAAGTGCTACACAAATATAAGCTACGCACCTAATCCCTTCACATGGATCTAGGCTTCACAAATACTCAAAAAGGGGAGGTATAATACGCTCCGCATCAATTTCGCGGTGAAGGTTTGCCTTCATCCAATCTCAAAGCATGGGGCTTTCGTTAGGATCTTCACAAGACGCCTACACTTAAATCCCGCACTACTATAGAAGATTTCACGGAGTCATTCTCCGGCACGCATTCTAGGCTTAACCTAAATGCAACGTCGCAATCCAAGCATCACCGATTCGGGCTCACGGCCACGAATAGGCTTCACACAAAATGCCTAAATCCGCACGACTACCGGATTTTCTACATGCAATATGCCGGGGACGGACACAATCGACCCGGAGTTCCGGAGAACTTGAGGGAATCCTACACTTCACCCATTTGGTGAAAGGGATCCCTCATGCAAGCATAGAGAAACGAAGGAGAGGACAAAAGATAAGTCCAAACAACGGGAGAAGAAATCGTTACCCTAGGAGCGTTCTTTTTCGCCATGGATCCGAGATTCTAGACGGAGGGAAAATGACCGCACCGGGCTGCACTCTCCAGATCTGGAAACGGTTCGCGAAACGGAGCTCCGGAGCTCCGTCAATGGCGGAATCTCCCTTCTTCTTCCTTGGCTCCTCCTTCTTTCTCTAGGGTTTGGAGAGAGAATGGCTTAGAGAATATGAGGTTTAACCCCCTCTCATCAGCCTTAAGGGTCTCCCGCAACTAAACCTAGCCGTTGGATCAAATCCCAAAAGATTTGGACGGTCCGATCTTCTTCTCCGCTCAAAATCGCGGAACAGAATAAACAGGGCGCACGATCACAGGCGCACGGTCAGTGGTCGTGCGCGAAGAGGGGAATGGTCGTGCGCACTGTCCGAGACAGAACTCGATTCTCTTCTGAATTAACGCACGATCGCTGGCGCACGATCACTGGTCGTGCGCGAAGAGGACAATGGTCGTGCGCATACGCCGAGACAGAACTCCGATTCTTTGCGGGTTACGCACGATCATTGGCGCACGCTCACTGGTCGTGCGCTAAGAGGACAATGGTCGTGCGCATTGACCTGATCTGGAATCTTGAGCCTATCCCGAGCGCAACACCACCATTCCGCCTACCTCGCTGAACTACGATCTTTGGGGTGTTACATATTGGTGCCGCTGCGAATCTGTCTATCGGTGCTCCAACTTCTGTTGGTTCTATAACGCCTCTGAATGGTTACATGTAAACCCATTAGTCTTTAAGAAACCCACACACCCTCTCCCCCAGCGCTATGCCAAAACACTAGGAGAGAGAAGGGGCACTGAGCTACAACACAAGTTAGCACAGTACAATAGTAAGAGAGTATATGTCTAACCAGTGTATATAAAATGCTAACTTATCATATAAGAAAGCCTATACAGACTTATATGACAAGCATCTAGTTATAATGACGATAAAGAAGTAACTTATCATATAAGAGTACACATATAAACTTATAAGATAAGGATCTACAGTAAATGTAAGCTTATGTAATGCAGTATGCTAGATGATTTATAGTTGCAATTCACACACTCTATGTCGATATAGACTCATAGTTCACCACTTTTGTGGGTACGTAGCTAACCTCGCAGGCCCAACACATCATGACCAGATGATGGCAGTGGAGATGTGTATCTCCATTTCTAGATAAGTGACATACACTATTAGCCCTAGGCCTCTCTGTACGGCTCATGCCGATACTACTTTGGAGTAACCTCCGCTCCGTAAGCAAAGTTTTCTACTCAAACAAGTGAAAGTTTGGAGTCTACCGAGGAACTAACACTAGGAAGACTACCTTGGTTATCCTATAAGACTTATCACCCTAAGCCTAAGAGTCTTGCTCTCAACTCTCCGTGAGTGTGCTCTATTCGAAAGAGTAGGAAGACCCGCCACATGCACACTTCAACACATTTATCACAATTGCGATAGTGACAAAACATCCACAATATTCTAGTGGTATAAACAAGTGTAATAACTTATACTTAAATCAAGTATCTTATTTAATTAAGACTTAGTCTGCAGAGGACTTCACACCATTACATCGTTGTCACCTACACCTAGTCTTCAACCAAGTAATCAGGAAGCTAACCCTAGGATTATGGACTGATAATAAAAGGATCCACTATTGTGGTCTTCAGCAAGGCCAATAATCTAGTCTACAACAAAATGGTGTTCATAAGTACTACCACCATCACATAGTATACCTTGACTATCAAGGTGTGCAATATAGTATTATTCGATGCATGTTTCTCTAGTTGGAAGACATTCAACTATCAACCTAAACTCCAAACTAACATGATGAACTTCTGAATAATCCATTAATTGATCAAACATTATCATTTCAGCAAAATGTGTAATTTGGTACAACTACTATAAGGAGATTCAAGTCTTATACCAGATATTAAGTTTTTAGACATGATGATCAAAATATTATCAAATAACAATATTTTTAGACATGATGATCAAATCATACTACCACCAAAAATTAATATTTTAAATCTTAATAAAAGTCCATATAATTTGATTTGCATTATAATATACCGGAGATCAATATTTGACAAAAAATTAAGGCAAATGTCTTCCGAAAATTCTCCAATTTTCTGGAGAGGTTCATATGATAATATAAAACTTCTAGTTAAATTTTCAAAGGCTAATTCATCAGAGAAATATCCAAACAATACAATTGTCCAAAGTTAAGTGTGACATATCAAGTCTGAACAAAGTACACGACAGAAACCTAATCATATGACATCCAAACAACCTCAAATTTTTCTTACCGTAAGGTTTCATGATAATTCAAGTACTCCCAAAATTTGACATTAATCGGTGTTTAGAATTCCAATTTATTCCACAAATGCAATGGTTACTCAAAACTCTAATTCAATTCAATACATAGGGCAAATCACGTCCAAAAATTCACAACTTTGGTGGGGAGACTTCTAAGACCATAGAGAACACAATATTAATGTTTCACTGGCCAAATATGCATATTTTGAGAATTATTCACATTATTTATATCCCCTAAGTTAAGGTGTGACAAAATATGCACAAATATCAAATGATAGCCTAACTTGTTGTAGAGTTCTCTAAATGCTCTCAAATTTTAACCATAATTAGTTAATATAAAAAAAGTCACATCCATTAATTTTCTTCTAAGAACATTCAAATCTAAAAACATTCAAATGGTCCTTCAAAATCAATTAAATTTGGCCTATGATAAATCTATAAATTATTTTAAAACTATAAGATAAAGTGTCTCCAAAAATCATGAAACATTTTGTGAAGCTAAACATGAATAATAGAGACTCTCATAATAAATTTAAGATCATGGTGATGGTTATTTTCTAAGATATGAATTTTCAAAGATTGTAAACCCAATTTAATTTAATCAACTTTGAAATTAAATTTTGAAAGCTATAAACATCACCATTGCACAACCCCGGGTTTGTTGAGTGGACCCAACAAGGTCAGCAGGTAGAAGGGGCGAGACCAACCTACCACCAGCATTACCATTACCACGAGGCGTTAAGCCCAGGCAAGTCGGCTCGCCTCTAGTCGATCGGCCAGACTTCAAGCCGATAAGCAAATCTATTCACCTTTAACCAATCGATTAGTCCTCTATAAGATCGACCAGACGTCTAGTGGATATTGACCCCGCGTCAGGCCAAAATTGGCCTCGCTGATGAGTCTGATATTTATAGGGTCTTTCGGACCCATCTGGGTTAGTTTTCACACTCACGCACTTCGCTTGTAGTTTATTATTGCTCATATTTCACTTGTTCACAGTTCTCATATGAAGTGCACATTTAGACCCGCTGTGTTGTGCAATTGCGCACTATTTTGCTGGGGGTAAGCACATTGTGCTCCCCATTTTATTTCTGCTTCTAAACTTGTGTTGGAGGTGTGTTCCCAGTGTTTGGATGTGTTGTGAATGTGGGCGGATCATCCATATTGCCCAGAATTCATGTCTGCATGTATCGCACGGTCGTGCATTTTCTTCATGCATGGTCGGCTATGACCGTGCGCGATGATCGACTGGCTAATATGGTGTTTTGTCACTGCTACTACGATTTGTTCTCGCACGGGCAATTCACCCGTGCGTGAGAAAAATCGCATGAGCTCTCTTGTTGTCCAAATTTATATGTTTCTTATTGCCCGTGCATTTGCTTCACGCACGGTTGGATTCAACCATGCGCGAAGGAAACACACGATTTCCTGTTGATAGCCTATTTTTCGAGTCGTCTGGATTTGCCTGTGCATTTTTACGCACGGTCTGTTTTGACCGTGCATGAGTAAAATCGCACGGGCGCTTCTGGGTCTTCTTCCTGGGGTTCTGTAAGTTTAATATCGCACGGTTCACACATGGTCATGCGTTCGACCGTGCGTGACCAAATTTTTGATTGTTTTCTATAAAAGCTGCAGATTTCAACCTAACCGGGGATCGATATTCTGCTCCGCCATTTCCGCCGCAAGGGAAGCTCCAGCTACATTTTCTTCCACCTTCCATGAGGGCTTTGACCTAGGCCGCTTCACATCATCCTAGAGCTTCAAGGAGAGGATTCCACCCCCATCTTCATCGCCAAGCAAAGAGTTCTTCTCATTAGACGTGGCCAGATTGTAGTTTACCGGAGAAGACGAGTCCATTGGGAGGAAGTGACAACCCTCCTCTACCCCGAACGATAGCTGGGACCGATTTAGGACGCGGATTGACAACCCGACGATTCCTACCGAGAATCTACAACAAGCCTCCGGATTCGGTCATATCTCTTGCCTTTTTCTCTAACTTGTGTGGATGTACATGAATGTAATCTTCACTTTATTGATGATGTTGTGCTATAAACATATTTGCTCTTCATGATAATTCATAATTATGAAATGTTGTTGTATGTTTATTAGTCACTTGAAGTGCGCCGATTCCTCACCCACTCCATTCCACTCCGCAACCCTCCATTTCATTACGCAAGCCTTCTCTTCCACTCGCCAATCTAAGCGGTGCTAACGGCCCGTATAATCCACCTCACTTCCGCCGGTGCGAACCACTCCATCCGCTTTCCTTCTCGCCCATCCACCTTCCGAATTAGTGCATAGAGGCCTGCATAGTTTCCCTTCGCCTTGCGAAGCAGCGCATAGCGGCCTGCATAGTAGTTTATTTTCTTTATTTTGTTTTTCCGCAAACCAAGCCAATTCTAGCCATTCGCATCCCTTCCGACCTAAAGAACTTCAATCTCAAGTCCTTCCTCGATAGATAACTCCATCTTACTGTGTTCCTTTGAGATTCGATACTTGGGAATTACTCGCCCATTTTATATTACTTGAACGATCGGTACACTGCCGTTTCGTGCCGCAGTCTTGCTATCGCCTATAGCGGTGTGCTAGATTTGCGCATCAAGTTTTTGGTGCCACTGCCGGGGAACACAGTCGTGTGATTTTCTGGAGAGGGAGAGCTGAGAGGTAGAAGTTCTTCAATTTGTAAATTGCATGTTTTTGTTTTGCTTCATATTATGTTTTTCCTACTTTAAATTTAGGTTGCTTTAGTAAATTATTGTTGGGTGTAGTATTTTGCACAATAATGTTTTTTCTTTTGAATCTAGTTATCTTCACACAATGTGGGCCACATTTAATAATCGTTGACGTTGGTGTGGAGATATTTCCCACGATAGTGATAAATGCCCTACTAGAGATGGTGGGCATAATTCTCTTGGCCCAGTGTATGGAGCACCGTTCTCCTACGACCCTTCGTATCCCATGCCAAAGTCTTATGGCCACTCATCCTCACCCCATTTACCATTTTTATATTCTTCTCTGGCCCCGCAAGGACCAAGGAGTAATATAAAACGGTTGTTGTTTTGTCAAAGCATAGATCACGCCCTGAAGGACTGTGCCGAGTATCTTCGCCAATTGGATGAGGATGATGAGCCGGATATCCGGATCATCTCGACTCCTACCTCAGGCGGTACACCTTCAACATCTGGTTATGTGTCCATGCCGCCTTCATAATTTGAAGGGAATGATGTGGACACAATTATCAGATGTGTGGCTGATCTGGGCTCTGACATGGCTGAGCCCATCTCCCCTGTGCATATATCACCATGTGTGGATTCAATTCTTTGTGAGGAATCAGTGCTTGACTTTTATCCAAGCTCTATTCCTCCCCCTATTGTGCACATTACTACATTTGTCTCTGACGACATTATTGATGATGCATCGCAGAATGAGGCAGGTAATATATGTGTTATGCATGTTCCAATGGAGGAGTACAACCTTCAAGGTGAAGAGGATTTTACCTCAGCACCGGTGGAGGAAGTCCAAATCACGGGTGAGGCCACAATTGATCCTGTTGAGCCCTGCAGCATTGTCGATGATGCCGACAATATCTTATTTCCCCAACCACTTGGGAGTGAGATCGGGACCATTCCCACGATTGATGTTTATCTAAGTTTTTTCTTCTCTTTTATTCCCTGATCCCCTTCTTCTCCTTCTGAGCCTATGCAGATTGAGTCTTCACAGGTACTTCAGGAGGACTTGGAGCATGATGCTCAAGTCAATGATGAGCGTATCCTCGTATGCGAGGAGGTTGACACCTCCTCCATAGTGGAAGCCTCACTCATTACGTTCTCCTCCTCCCGCCTCCCTGAAGGCGACACCTTGCTGGGCAAGGGTATTTTTTATGAGATTTGTGAGGAGTACTTCTCCTCCTCTTCTTACTTTTTATTCCCTCTACCTGTGATGAGCAGGTATTATCTATATTTAGGTAAGGGAGTAGCTATTCTATCACCGTATCGGTACCCTCTACCGACACGGATATTAGGCCAGCTACCTGTCCACTTCTCCTTCCATACTCCCATCAGCTAGAACTCTTAAAGTTTTGAATAAGTTGTGCTGGGAGGACAATAACCCCAATAGTTATCTTACTTTTTCCTGCATTTTTTATAAGTAGTATTTATATAAGTTTTTAATAGAAATTTTTGTAATTATTTAAAATGAATTTTCCCTTTTCATGTCAATTTTAGGTTATAAGTAGTTCTTTTTGTAATTTTGATTCTAATTTAGCTTAATTCAAATATTTGCAGAATTTTGGGAGAAATTGGTGAAATTTACAAGTCATGCCCAAGGTCACGCCCGTGACCAAGGGGCGTGTAACCTGAAGATCAACCCAGAGTCGATGCCGCGCTGATTGAGCTAGCCCACAGCGAGTCACGACCTAGGTCACGCCCGTGACCCAAAGTCACGCCCATGACCAAAGGGCGTGTAATCTTAGAATCTTCCCAGCGAGCTACCGTCGAGATGTGGAGCTGCCGTCGAGAAGTCAACATGAGTCACGCCCGTGACCCATATGTCACGGCCGTGACTTTCTCGCGTGATCCCTGCACACAGCCGCGCCGCAAGCAAGATCCACACCGCATTAAATGAAGCCGTCCAAGTACACGCCCGTGACCCAAGTTACACGGGCGTGTAATGTCCAAATTTCTCCCGCCGTCACGCAAAGCCCACGCCACTGTCCTAGCCGCGCAGATTAGTGTTTACACGCCCCAGGTCACGCCCGTGACCAAGGGGCGTGTAACATGAAAATTTTTCCTATAAATTCTAGGGCTCTCCTTGAGTCCAGGGTTCAGAAATTTGGAGAGGGGGAGGTGCTGCTAGAGCTGATAGTGAGTTTTTCATGTTCATGTTCATGTCTTGTTATACTTTCAAGTTCTCCTTTTCATCTCATGCAATGTACTAGTTTTTCTTCCAATGCAATAGTTTAGTGATCTTGTAGTTTTTCCTTGCTGATGTTGTAATTTTCCTTCAAGCTTGTACTCGTTTTTGGTATAAATAAAAATTAGTTTTGCTCTCTTTATTTGTCTCCTTCTACCTTAGTCAATTTTTCCTTATTATGCAATTTTATTTTTCTACCTCTTCCCCCTCCACCATGAGTAACTAATTCTCATTAGTGCTCGATCGAAATGATCTGAGGATGAGTTAATCAAGTTATGATTTTCTAAAGTTCTCTTTTTCCGTTTTTATAAACACTTGAATTACCCTTGATTTTTAACTAGTGAGGCCATATTATCGATGTATGCTTTTTGCTTAAGTTTTCATAGTTAGCTAGCCGAGAGGCTCAAAGTATGAATCGATCACTCAAGGGTAAAGAGAGTTGCATGCACCCCTCGAGAGAGGATGACGTAAATCTCCCAAATTGGAGTCAAATCCAATAGTGGGGTTCACTTCGTAAAGCAAGTTTTAGGTAATCGATTATAGGGCGAGAGTCCGGTTGATTTTTCCTAAACTTAGTTGGGCATTAACCTCGAGAGAGGCATGTTCGAGATTCGAGAACCTCCACGGTCAAGTAGTTTAATTAAACGGAATTATATTTATTTTCCTTTCGCTTGATTATTCTTACTCCAAGGTGACTTTTGATTGAGCACTAATCTCTTTTACCATCGTTTAATCCCTTCTCTTAGCTTGCAATTTGTCTCTAATTAGCTAGTAAAGCAAAACTCAAAAATCGATTAGATAAGATAATAGTGATTGTCCTCGAAGTAGAAGTAATCAACGCGCCCCGTGGAATACGACCTTGGTATTTCTAAATATCCTATACTATAGACGATAAGGTACACTTGCCTTTATCGGATATAGTTTTGGAGAAAATCTTTAATCATTTCACTTTGCAAAACCATACATTTTTATATCAATTTTTATTTTATCTAGTTTGGTTTAGTTAGTGGTATTTCATTTAGTTTTTCTATTTTTGTTGTTTTGGCGAAGCTCACCCCCTGGAGGCATTTTCTATTTGTGAAGGCGGTGGTTGTGATTCTTCGTATGACAGCTTTTTCTTGGTTTACACACCAATCTTCTGGTATGCTCACTTCTGAGCATGGGGTACACTCTAAACCTTTCCCTCCATTTTTTCAGTTTACGATCACATTTATTTATATAGTTTCATGTAAGTCTGGGGGTGAGTGAATTCATGTCGTTACCTACTATGCACCAATCACATTATATTAGGAGCATGCTAGAAGATTGATTATCATTTTAATTTTTCTTTGCCAGGTGCACCACAACACCCACTTGAGCGCGCGCTTATTTGTCTATGCGTCTTGGGTAAATTTTATTTTTCTATGTGATTGGAAGATCATGATGCTGGCATAGGATTGAGTGGCGGAGTAACATGTTGACTCTTGCAGTGTTACTAGTCGAGTAATCGCGTCTCGTGTTGAAATTCTTGTAGAATTAGCTTTTTCTCATGCATTTAGTTTTATAATTTTCCAATTGCGTGAATACTGTTTATTCAATTCGTATTTACCGAATGTAGTAGTATCCGACGGTTGTGTAGGTGTGTGTGTAGATGATCACTAGTGATGTTTTGATCGAATCTGGAGGAAGGATATTCTTTCTCGGTGTCTAAGAACTTGCCCCTAGTGACTCTCGAAGCATGGGCATAGGTTAGTTCATTTGTGCAAGTGTGATGTAGGCCATCATTTTGGCTCGGTTGAGCCTTTGTGCCCATTCCAATCGCTATATCTTCGGTAGCCCAGTTGTGCCTACCTATTCTTTGATTCAGCCCCACTTTTATATCACCAAAGCCTTAAAGCAAATCCTAATCGCACACCCAAATTTGAGCTCAAGTTTGTATTTTATTTTCATGTTTGGGATGTTGATGCTGTGATATTTTTGTGAAATTATGGATGCGCTTCATTGCTCAATTTGCTGAAGATGTTTTGAAAAGAAAAGAAAATAGAAATTAAGACAAAGAAAAGAAGTGAAAAGAAAAGGAACAAGAGCTTAATTGAAAATATTTATGTATGTATTTATGATTGGGAGTAGGTGGTTCACACACCCATGTTATCAAGTCCAAGTCTGGAAGTGTGGTGTACCCGTGTATTTGTGTGGTGCTCGAGGATAATTATTTGTGTTAGCTATTTTGGGTTTAGTGCTTGAGCCATCATTTTATCATTGTATACCTCGCCTAAACCAAAGCCCAGTCTTAAACCTAAAGTCCTATTGATTCGCGCATTTGAGTCAATCTAGTACTGTGGAGAGAGTGCGAACGGGAAAGCTTATGGTCAACGACATTGATGGATTTCAATGGAGGTTGTCCCGAGCCCCGATCTTTGGCAATGCTCACCTTATCGTTCAGTCTACTTTCTTCCTATGCATGACCGGATGATTCACCGTGATTCAATTTTTGAGTAAATGTAATATATAAATACACTCTTAGAAAATTATAGACTAATATGTATAATTAGAAATTTCTTTTGCTGTATTTCTACGCGCGAGCATGTGACTTCGCATGGTACTCCGCTTTACAATTTCTATGCCAGCTTGTGTTTTTCTTGTCCGCTTGAGGGATGATTTGCTCGGGACGAGCAAATGGTTAAGTCTGGGGGTGTGATGAGTCTGATATTTATAGGGTTTTTCGGACTCATCTGGGTTATTTTTCGTGCTCATGCACTTCACTTGTAGTTCATTATGTTGGAGCTTGCTTTCCGCATCTCTTGGTTTGAGAATAACAAATACCGTGTTGTATTTGATCTAGTCTTTTGTGTGTTTATAGTGGCCAGGTTGTATAGGTTCAATGAGGAGACAAGTCCTCGTTCATGGGCATGATCCGAGAACGACAAGTCTCAGGTTGGATGAGTTTTGTGTGCTGATCTTAAAATGGCCATAACTTTCAATCCAGGAAGAGTTACGGAATGTGCCACCCCATTTCGGAGATGAGAACGACTCAATCTACAGTCTGGAGAAGTTTCGGATGGCAAAAATGAAGAGGAGATGTCGCACAGGCGACAGTCACTGTCGCCCAAGCGATAGTCAATGTCGCCCAGGCGACAGTCAATGTCGCCCAGGTGACAGCAGAGAAGTTACAACTACTTTCCCCCACGGCAGCACGACGAAAAGCAGTTTTGAGATGTCGGAAATCCGACATCGATGTCGCCCAGGCGACAGCTCGGAGGTTACAACAACTGCCCACGACAACACCACAACCGGCAGTTTTGCGCTGTCGGAAAAGTCCGACAGTCACTGTCGGAATTCCGACAGCGATTTTCTATAAATTGACACCTTGTGTTCGTGCATTTCAACCACTAAAGATTCTAAGTCCCTTCCTGAGTGCATTCCATCCAGAGAGCTCCAGAACCTCATGAACTCCCATTTATGCTGAGAAGGTTTGAAATTGAAGACGAGATCGGACGCGCTTCTACATCAAGGATCATCTCGAGGCTTCAACCTTCCTTTCAGAGATCTGAATTTCTAGGGAGTTCTTATTTTATCTTGTATTTTCATTTATATACATTTTACTTTGTATTGGTAGGGAAAATCGCTTCCTTGTGCGGAGCGTCTAAGTCCTTGCGTGGCTTAGGGGAAAATCGCTTCCTTGTGCAGAGCGTCCAATTCCTTGCGTGGCTTGGTGTGCTACGTCTAGATCCTGGGAAGATCTAGAGGATAGGCTTGAGCTTGGTCTAGGGAGAGACAAGTGATAGCCTTCCGATCCTTGGGAGAAGGATTGGTAAACAAAAAGAAATTTACATTTGTACGCCTCCGATTTCTAGCGATATAGAAATCAAATTTATGTAAACACTTTTTCATATATATAATCATGTCTCTTTTGTGTTTACTTGATTTGTATCATTTGGCGTAATCTCTATTATATTGTGTTCTAAGTTTTCAATTCTAAATCTAAATTGTTTATTTCAATCTCCTTCATTATAAAACAATTTAGTAATTATCTTGAAAATTATAGAAAGAATTTTATTCCCTTATTCACCCCCCCCTCTAAGGGCGCCGTAAGATCCAACAATTGGTATCAGAGGAAGGTTATTCCAAATCGGCTTAACAACCGGGAATAATGGCGCCTCTTGATCATGATCTCGCTTCTACTAGTGGGGAAAATTTTAATATAAATGAAAAAGTATTATCACCACCATTATTTATGGGTGAAAATTATAATGGGTGGAAAATATTAATGAAAATTTTTCTTAAGGCCTTAGATGAAAAAGTTTGGAATATTACTATTAAAAAGCCATCTAGCGTACTAACTAGAAACGAAATTATTTTAAATGCAAAATCTATGAATAGTATATTTTGTGCGTTAGACCAAAATATTTTCAAACTTATTTATACTTTACCTACCGCATATGAAATTTGGAGTTTTCTTAAAAGAACTTATGATTTTCCTTCTACAGGTACGGAACATTCACAAGAACCGGAGAATATGCAAGCCTATGCAAATATTCAAGAAAGCTACACAAAGGATGGATCCATAGAATACTCATCAAGCGGAAAGGATGATGGACACTCTTGTTTGGAAGAGAAAGATGAAGAAGACAACGTCACAATATTGGACTCAGTTGATGACAAAACATCAAGCAAAAGAGAAGACGGAAACTATAGCAAGGTAAGAAAATCTAAATCTTCTCTTTTAGTAACTAATTCTATTTCTACATTTCGTGTGCTTAAATTTGCTAAACGTAAAATTTCAAAGTTGAAACATGCTAATTTCAAATTACGTTTAGAAAATAAAACTTTAAAAGCAAACACTAAAGTAGAATCTTATATTGATGTTTCAAATTCTTGTTCATGCTCTTTAATTGAAAATGCTAAACCTTGTTTTGATTATTATTCTTTTAAAGAAGAACTCAAGGTTTTAGAAAAATGACTTTTAATTTCAAAAGAACATAATGAAAAATTGATAAAAGAAAATGATAATTTAAAGGATAAACTAGAATCATTAAAAATGTTTATTCATAAATTTTCATATAATGAAAAATCTCTTTTTTCTAGTTTATCAAATTTTCAAAAGTCTAAAAGCTTAACTTCATATTATAAGAGTAGGTCTATAAGAAATAGTGGAAATGAAAATCATCTAAATAAGGACCAATCATTTAAAACATTTTGTAACTCACTCTTTCAACATTCAATTCTAAAGAAAGACAATCACTCTTATAAATTTTCAAAGAATCCATATAATAAAATTCATTATGATTATCAACATAAATCTATTTTGAAAAATAATTTGAATAAGCATAAATCTCAAATGAATTATTTTTCAAACAAATACAATCATATAAAGATGTCACATAATCATAATATGAATTTTAAAGATAAACAACCAAGGTATGAATGGAGACCCTTAAAGAAAAATGACACATCAACTTTAATAGAAATGGCTCATTTATCCTTGTCTCCTAAAAAATCATCATGTCGTATTTGGGTACCCAAAGGAACCATCCCTCATGGTCCCCTTTGGATACCTAAATTTCTTATTCATTAGTATCCTATCATTTGCATGAAGTAGAAACAATTAAAAATGAAATATCAATTCTCTACTTCATGATATGCTTAATTGTTTTTTCTTTTGTTTGTTTTCTTATTTTTGAGCCAACACGCTAAGGTCACTTAGATATATTATGAAATATGACTTTTACATTTTAAGCCTAATGTTTATCAAATCAAAATTGAATTAAATTAAACATAAAGTCATAATTTTTAAGTGATCTATCTTTTCTTTTTGTTTTATCCTTTTTAAATCCTTTGCCTATAAATGTCTTATATTATCATTATAAATTGAATGCTAAAATTTCTAAATGATATTATCAAGACTAATGAAATTACTTTCAAAATTGGATTTTAATGGATTTTTAGGGGTCTTAGGCTAAAATATTAAATGCGCAACTAATTGCATATTTGTCTATTTTTCGTTGCTGCATATAATAGCCCCTATATTGAAAATCATAATCGAGAAAAATCAGAATCAAATAATATAAAAAACAATGTGTTTTAAATCAAATATAGTAACTTTGTTGCTAACGCCAGGCGTTATCACTAACGTTGGCGGTAACATATTTTCCTAAAAAAATTCTGATTTCTCTGAAAAATTATTTTTACTATCATTATTGTCAAATACCTTGTATTTGTTTAGTCTAATTTCTAAAAATTAAAATCAAAAGAAAATTTTCAAAAATGATAAATATGATTTCACAATCACCACCATGATCTATTAATATCCTATGCTAAAAGTCACTATAATCATATATCATAATTCATGATCCATCAAGACCTATCTTAAATCAACTAATTCTATCAACCTTAGGAATTATGAAATATATGATTGCATTGGTATTATAGTTTCATATCTTGTTTTGTGTGTGTGATGTGCATCTTTATTGTTTGCATGAATCTCATTATCTTTAGACCTATGAATTAACTTGATATCAACAAGATGAAATCAAATAGAATTGTCACTTCTTTCTAGGTCTATGAAAATTCAAAACTCTATGTTTGAATACATGCAACTCAATCTCATATTTGTCCATCTTTACTTAGCTTTGCACCATGTTGTCCTAATTCATCACACTAGCATTATCACGTACCATAGATAGAAATCAATGCTCATACTAGTTATATCTTGCAATGCTAAAGTAAATTATATCATTAAAATATGAAAATCTTATTTTCCTTTGTAGTTATTTGCATGAATAAAACTTTTCTAAATGGATTTAAAATCAACAATCTTCGATAAAATTGAAAATCCAAAACTAATCGTGAAATTATAACACAGTTAATATATGTAAGGCTTACACGCTTAGTATGTCTATAATCAATAAACCTATGACATGTGTCTCACAATAGCGAGGGCGTAGGATCGTGTGCATTAGAGACCTAACCTCTAAGTCATGTCTTGTCCTTAACCGGGAAGGGTTCCAGTGGGGCCTTGAGAGGCACTAGGGGGAAAGAGTGCTAGGTTGAGCGTCGTCTTTTGTATGCATATGGGATTAACACCCCAACCTACGGCATGTGTGCAGCTCCTTATGCCCATCCGTCACTTAGTACGGGGCTAGAGTGTAGTCATGTAGTTAAGGTATCTTGATCTTAGATATACTTATATTATATTCATTGCATGAAAATTATCTCACTCTTTATACATAAATCATGCATATTTTTTTTATTTATTCTAACATTACATCATGTGTTTGCATATTTTAATAGTTCGAGCTTTAATGATTTTACCAAACACAAGTATTTGAAAAATCACCAAATACATGCTAAAAGAGCCTTCAAATCTAATCAATATACTCTGAAATTTCAACTGAAGGAAGGTCTCTTTATAATACAAATGAATTGAGAAAAATATTTTTCAAAACATCAAGAAATGCAGATCTGTTTTGGCGTTAAGAAGTTAATGCCTGGCGTTAGCTCCTTTGCTCCAAAATATTTTTTTTGTTTTGAATTATTTCTGGTATTATTTTAATATTTTGTGTGTTTGTAAAAAGTTTATCTTTTTATTCCTTTTAAAACAAAATTTTATTTCTTTTAAAAAAAATATATATATGTGTATTTTCTCATACATTATTTTTATTTATTTCTCTGGCATAGAATATCATTTACTGAAAGGGCTATTAAAGACTTCTATGAGTTCCAGAGACTATATATAAAAAAAACAAATACAAAATTACAAAACAATTTCAAAGAACAAAAATATGTTTTTCTTTATGTGTGTTTATTGTTTTGTGCATATATAAAAAAAAATTCAAAAATTTATATAAAAAAAAAACTGATTGCTATTCATTGCCATTGTCAAGGATGGATGATTAATTATATCAATTAAAGATTAAATACAATGTTTAATTTAACTTTCAAGTTTCTTAAAAACATTGTTTTGTATTTGTCATGCCTTGAAAATTATCTTGTTATGTGCAATGAAATTGATTGTAGATAAACATGTGTAGAAATGTTTAGCATGCCTCTAAGTATGAGTAATGTATTATGTTTGATAATGATTCATTCACTCACTTATTTTTGATAACCTACATGTGTTTACAATGTTATTCTTACATGATTGTATAGTGTAATAACATAAATAATTAAAATGCCTAAATAGATTACCTACACAACATTGAATTGGTTATTACAATTCTTTGTCTTTCATGCACTTATTCTTTAGAGAAATGTGGTTTACAATGCTATGTTTGCAAAACAAGTGAATTCGGAGTCCTTAGTCACTAAACTAAAAAGCAAAAAATAAATGACAAGGAAAACTCCATCAAGCACTACTCACCCTCCTGATAAGTCTTAATGAGCATTGTGAGGTTGAGCACCTTGACTAAAAATTGTAAAGTGTCTTGTAGCAAACAATTTCTACACCACTTCTCTTTAGTACACCGGATCACAAAAAATTTGAAAATAAAGCTAAAAAGTATAAAAGTGATCCCCCAAGCACTACTTTGCACCCGGATAAGTCTTAATAAGCATTGTGTGTGCAGAGCACCTTGATAGTTGTACTATTTATTCATGTGCATTGAAATAGTATGGAAGTAATATTATTTGTGTATTTTAATGTTGTGTTATTTCATTATATATGTCATGTGTTTTTGATTGATTCACTTGTATACTTTATCAAAACACTACTTTGTACACATCATTATCTTTCATAAAACTTCTACTCATGAGAATTGGATCCTAATGCTCATCTACTCAAATCTCTTCAAACTTAAGTAAATGAACTAGATAAATTAAACATTGTATTATCTTGAAAATTATAGAAAGAATTTTATTCCCTTATTCACCCCCCCTCTAAGGGCGCCGTAAGATCCAACACATTATTGCTCATATTTCACTTGTTCACAGTTCCTACATGAAGTGCACATTTGGCCCGTTGTGGTGTGCAATTGCGCACTATTTTGCTGGGGGTAAGCACATTGTGCTCCCCATTTTATTTCTGCTTCTATACTTGTGCTGGAGGTGTGTTCCCAGCGTTTGGATGTGTTGTGCAGGTGGGCAGATCGTCCATATTGCTCATAATTCATGTCTTCATGTATCGCACGGTCGTTTATTTTCTTCACGCACGGTCGGCTACGACCGTGCGCGATGATCCGCTGGCTAATATGGTGTTTTGTCACTGCTCGTGCGATTTGTTCTCGCATGAGCAATATTCCCGTGCGTGAGTAAAATCGCTCGAGCTCTCTTGTTGTCCAAATTTCTATGTTTCTTATTGCCCGTGCGTTTGCTTCACGCACAGTTGGATTCAACCGTGAGCGAAGGAAACACACGATCTCCTGTTGATAGCCTGTTTTGTAAGCCGTCTGGATTTGGCCGTGCGTTCTTACACACGGTCTGTTTTGACCGTGCATGAGTAAAATTGCACGGGCGCTTCTGGGTCTTCTTCCTGGGCTCCTGTAAGTTTAATATCGCACGGTTCACACACAGTCTTGTGTGACTAAATTTCTGATTGTTTTCTATAAAAGAGACAAGTTTCAACCTAACCGGGGATCGATATTCTAATCCGCCATTTTCGCCGCAAGGAGAGCTCCAACTCCATTTTCTTCTACCTTCCATGAGGGCTTTGCCATAGGCTGCTTCACATCATCCTAGAGCTTCAAGGAGAGGATTCCACCCACATATTCATCGCCAAGCAAAGAGTTCTTCGCATCGGACATGGCCGGATTGTAGTTTACCAGAGAAGACTGGTCCATTGGGAGTAAGTGACAACCCTCCTATACCCCGCATGATAGTTGGGACCGAGCTAGGACGCGGATTGACAACCCGACAATTCCTACTGAGCATCTACAACAAGCCTCCAGATTCGGTCGTATCTCTTGCCTTTTTCTCTAACTTGTGTGGATGTATATGTATGTAATCTTAATTTTATTGATGATTTTGTGCTATAAACATATTTGATCTTCATCATAATTCATATTTATGAAATGTTGTTGTATGTTTATTAGTCACTTGAAGTCCGCCGATTCCGCACCCACTCCATTCCACTCCGCAAGCCTCCATTCCATTATGCAAGCCTACTCTTCCACTCGCCAATCTAAGCGGTGCTAACGACCCGTTTAATCCACCTCACTTCCGCCTGTGCGAACCACTCCATCCGCTTGACTTCTCTCCCATCCGCCCTGCGAACTAGTGCATTGCAGACGGCATAGTTTCCATACGCCTTGTGAAGCAGTGCGTAGCATCCTGCATAGTAGTTTATTTTCTTTATTTTGTCTTTCCGCAAACCAAGCCAATCCTAGCCATTCGCATCCCTTCCGACCTAAAGGACTTCAATCTCAAGTCCTTCCTTACTGTGTTCCTTTGAGATTCGATACTTGGGAATTACACGCCCATTTTATATTACTTGAACAATCGGTACACTGACGTTTCGTGTCGTAGTCTTGCGACCGCCTATAGCGGTGTGCAAGATTTGTGCATCACTCGCGTCTAGTAAATATTGGTCTTATTCTTAGCCAGTCACAAGTATACAATAGTGTTGGGTAATCACCACCCCAGACGAGCACGGCTTGAGTGAAGCGTGCTCGACCCCTAGGGGGGAATCCATTTTCTAGGAAATTTTGTGTTGGCCTGCAGTTCGCCTTTCCAGACAGCAGGATTGCACTGTTGGCAAACCAATTTAGGCTGCCTTTACTATAAGCAAAAGGCGGATTCAGCTATCTGCAGGCTGTTTTGAGAAACTATAAATAGACCGCCAAGGGCACCTTTAGAGAGGACCATTTTTTTTCGTTCTCTCTCCTCAGGCTGTTTCAGAGAACTTTAGAACTCTTTTACCCATGGTTTTCGGGCTTATAGTCTGATTTTCTCCAGTACCCTCCAGGGTGCCTGGCTCAGCATTAGTTTTGGAGGGGAAGTTCTTTTTGATCATCTGGGTTTGTGGCGGGACCTGCTCGCTGCAGCAGGGTTTGTTTCTAGTTTTCCACTTTCTTGAGTTAGGTTCCTTGATCTGAGTGCCTGGCCCAGTGATTTAACTTAGGAGAAGTAAAAGCAAGCTATATCGATCTGAACTCCACTCGAACCGTGGTTTCCCGATTCAAAGGATGAGCCGTGGTTTTCGGGTTCAACATTTTTGGTGCGGTGAGCGTGGACCGCTGCTTATTCAAAAAATTCAGAGTAAAATCACATGGCTGAAAGCGATGGGCAATGCGACGACCTTGGGAGCTCACCCCCTCAGGTGAGTTCGTCATGAAGAGCAACTTAGATGAGTTCAGGAAGTTGATTTTGGAGACTCTACGCATCGCCTCATACCGCCAGGTGAGTGTTCAACTCACGCGGTCCTAGTGCTCGCCTCATAGGCCTTATGCGAGGAAGCACCAGGAAGGCGACCCAGGAAGGAGGTGCATGCGGGGGAGGACGAGCGAGTCCTCCATGTTGGATCTGCTGTCCAACCTTACAGGGGGTGAATAAGGTTTTCAAATTTTAATGGAGATTTAAATAAATAACAGCAGGAATGCGTGCACTGTAGTTAGTGCTGGGAGGTAACCCTAAAGAATGGCGTTAGCTAAGGAAACATCACACTTACTGCAGGATAACGTTTTGGGAATCACACTACACCAACCAATGCACCATCAAAAAAATCACATCACTTTAGAAGAAAGTGTAGAAACATGATAGCATTTAATAATAAAATTGTTTACACAAATGGACTTAGATCTCCATGACGCCGGAGATTGGAGGCGATGAAAATAAAAAACTTGGGTTTTCTATACCGACCCTAATCCAAGGACCGGTTGGCTCTCTCTCTTTTCTCCCCAAAAAATTCTTCAAGCCGCTCCTCATCCTCCTCCCAGGAAGGGTTTTAGAGCCCCACTAGATCTCCCAGATGTAGACGTCCTCCCAGGATGATTTCCCACAGAATCCTTCCTGGATTCTGATGACCTCCCAGGTCAATTTTCCTTCACACAAAACAAACAGAAAATTGAAAAACAATGGAGAAGAAAGAGATAGAAACTATTGCTTCCTCAAAAACAATATCCTTCGTAGAGCGGTGAGCGATCAGTGATTCTGAATATCGTTCCTCTTGCACTCGATCAACAGATGGTCATTGTAGACTTTGCTCTTTGGAGATCTTCAAACTCGAGCGGGAGGGAGATAGTTCTCTTTTCCTTGCTTGGAGATGTTGGTTCTCTGCACCAGAGGCGGCTACAGAACCCTATTCTCGTAAGTGTGTGTCTCCCTTTTTCAGGAAAAGAATCGAGACCTATTATAGCTAATTCTTTTAAGTTACCATCAACGGTAGATTTACCGCGCAACGGTAGTGTCTTTATGCATTTTGGCCAGCTGTCCAGCACCAAATCAAGAGGGTGCCAGGAAATATTCTCTTGCTGTCTTTGGATAGTGCAACGCAGTATGCTAGCGCATAACGGTAGCAGTCATGTCGATTTCTTCTCGACGACAACAGAGCATCTAGTTGACATTGTCTTCTCATCGACAAAACTAGCGCGCGGCGGTAGGCCAGCTCCCGTGGTAGAAATCACGTCGATATCAACTCGACGCTTTCATCTCAACATCATGGGTTCAAGTCGACGCATCCTTCAAGTCAACATAGGTTGTCTCGTCGATAGTGCTAGCGCCCACGATAAGTTTAGCGTGCGGCGGTAGTCTTCTCGACGACAACATAAGTTTTCACGTCGATATTTGCCTTTGAGTCGATAGCAAGTCACATCAATAAGGCTACCGCCGACGGTAGGACTAGCGCCCGACGGTAGGTCACAAAGATTAGAATTCTAGATGTCTTCACACTTGTAAACCTGCACACTATACCCAAGACATGTATGATCAAATACAACATGAGAATTGATATTGTCAAACAAAAGAGATGCAGAACATATTGAAAGTATCTAGTTGTCTACCAAAATCACCTAAAGGGGGGTGAATAAGAGAGTTCTATGACAATAAGCGGAATTATAATACTTTAGAAATTATGCACACAGAATAAGAGAAAACACGTAGCACAGACACACAGATTTATAGTGGTTCCCCAGAATGGGTACACCCAGTTTCCCACCTCGACTATCTAGCACTTCGGGCTAGACTCGGCTACTTCACCAAACTCAGATTTCAATAAATCTTACACCTCGGAGTCTTCAACTCCTACATGCTCGAAGACAACGTCTCCTACAAAAAATCGGAGAACAAACTCTCCTGCACTCGATCCTCTAAACTAGGATCTACAAAACTCGGAAGTAAAACTTCCTACAAGAGATGTAAAAAGGGTTTCTTTATAAACAATAGATTGAGGACAATCTTCTTAGAAATCTCAAAGAGAATCAACTTCAGATTTGAGAAAAATGATTCTTCTTCCGAGCTTGAGAGGGAACCTGAACTTCAAGAGGTTGAAGGAGAAGAATGATTTGAACTTGAGAGAACTTGATCTAAACTTGAGAATCGACTGGATCTTAAAGAAACTTGGAGTATACGAAATTAGAGATCTGGTTGAAAATTTTCTTTGAGAAGAATCGCAAAATCAATTTGTCGGCGACGAGATCTTCTGTTGTGAGAACGAGAAATGCTGATAGAGATAATTGCGTATTTCTTTTTCTGTTCACGATTAGGGTTAAAGAAATTAACCCTTACTATATATATAAAGATTCCTCATCTAACGGCTAGAACGAGACATCAGGACGGAGGTCCACATGTACTGTACATGGATGATGCCCTAAAGGAAAGCCGTCAATAATTCAAAAAGGAAAAGTTGTTGAGTCTATTCGTCGAGTGTTCACGTGACATCCCTGTATTACTCGACGAATTATACTTGGCTTAGATTTGAAACAGAATAAAACTTCACTTCAGTGATCACGAGACTTCTCGAGATTACTCGATAAATTCGTCGAGTAATCGCAAAAAATTACTAGATCACTCAACGAATTTTACTTGGCCAAACTAGAAATAAGATATTATACTTTTTGAAATATCTCGAGTAGACTCGACGAATTGGTCGAGTGCTCACGTGAGATCTCGATGAATGAAACGAGTCTTCACGTGAGTACTCGATGAATTTTACTTAGAACATTCTTGTCAACCCAGAATCTAGTAAACAACTTCTACTTGATTTTTCTTTGCACATGGAAATGAAGTACACCCCAATAGAGATATTACACATGGATCAACACTATGTCCTACAATATGAAGAATTACATTTCATTGTTCTGTGTTTTATGACCCATTGTAATTTGACATTAGTTTGTACTTAGCAATTACATGTCCTGCACCAACATAACTGAAATACAATATCAAATACCAAATCAATTCATCTTAGTTCAAGGGGGACTTCTTCAAAACAAGGATATTGTGGATGCAATACCCAACAATCTCCCCCTATTTGAAGAAGTCAGAACCCTATGTACTAAGTTGAATTACACAGAATAATAATAATCGCAAAGACAGAAAAATGACAAAGTGAATTTGAAATTAAAAACTAGATCATCAAAACATTAATGTCTATATAAATGTTCTTAAAGGCATTCATAATTCACACAACATTTCACTGAGACATTTTAGCCTTCTGTATTTTGCTCTTCTCCAATTGCCTGTCAAAGTAAGCATTTGGCTTTGGATAGTACTTGAAAGGAGCAAGAGGTGCTTTAGGACTGTTGTAGCCAAGCTTTCTGAAATGTATCTGCCTTTTTAACTTGGCAGCTTCATGCTTATTCAGTTTTTCCTGACTATAATAATTCTGAGGCAGCTCATTTGAAATATTGATTAAATTGTATGTGTCCAGGATAATTACTTTTGAAATAGGACTCAATACTTCAACAACTTCTCTTCTCTCACTAGGATCAGATCTATGAGTAGAAGGATCTTCTCCATATTTCCTTTTCTTTGGAAGAGAGACTTCTACCTCTGAATCAGACCAAACATTGTCATACTGAGCTGGAGGAGCATATGGTTCTGCCTGAGGTTTCCATGTGCCTTCGACATTATCACACTGAATAGGATCTGGCACTAGCCCTGTTAAATCTTCATGAAGCCACTTAAAATTCTGATAATTAAATACATTTGCCTCATGTATTTTGCTTTTTATCTCACGACTTAGCTCTTCAATTTGGTCCTGTAACTTTATCTCCCCCATTCTGACTTCTACAGTTAGGGAAGAGACAATATCAGCTCCATACTTAGCCATTTTCTCATCAATATAATGCATGCTTGAATCATCAGAGTGCATCATGACATCATTTTCAGTTGAAAGATGGGCTACCCTGTTGATGAGTGCGAATTATATACACATTTTCGGACTCATATGGGCTTGTTTCACGCACTTGCACTTCATTTTCAGTTCTTAATTGCTTATATTTTACTCGTACGCGCTTTCACTATTAGTGTAATGTCTTGGCCCATTGTGGTGTGCAATTGCGCACTTTATTGTTGGGGGCAAGCACATTGTGCTCCCCATTCTTTTTCTATTATTATGCTTGTGCTGGAGGTGTGTTCTCAGCGTGTAGATTTGTTGTGCAGGTGGGCAGATCATCCATACTGCCCAAAATTCACCCTGTATGAATCGCACGGTCGTGCGTTCACTTGACGCACGGTCGTGCGAAATGATTGGCTGGTCAATATGGTGATTTTCCCCGCTCGTGCATTTTCTTCACACACGGTTGGCCTCAACCGTGCGCGAACAAAATGCACGACCTCCTGTTGTTTGCAGGAATTCGAGGTTTCTGAATTTGCCAGTGCATTTTTACGCACGGTCGGCTTCGATCGTGCGTGAGTAAAATGCACGGGCGCGGCTACTTCGTCTTCCTGGCTTTTGTTCTCGATTAATATCGCAGGGTTCACGCACGGTCGTGCGTTCGACCGTGCGTGACCAAATTTCTGATTGTTTTCTATAAAAGCGCAGATTTCTGCCCTAATCAGGAATCGACCTTCTTTCTCACGTCCAGAGCTCTAGTTCCGTGCCATTTTTGCCGCTCCATCACCGCCACCTTCGGGAGGAGCTCCGACCACCATTCTCTTGCAAATCTATAGCTGGAGCATCCTCTAGGCCTCCTCCATTGTTCGTGCACCTCCAAAGCTCCATTTTGAGGGATTTTCTACTGCATATATGAAGTTCTCCGGTGAGATCGTGGCCAAGGAAGATTGACGGAGAAGACGGGTACAATAGAAGAAGGTGACAGCTCTTCCGGACCCCGGACGACAGTTGGAGCCCGAGCTCGGACAAGGATTGACAACCCCAGATTTCGGCCGTGAACCTACGATGAGTCTCCGTGCTTTGGTTATAATCTAACCCCCCCCCCCCCCCCCCCCCCCCCCCCCCCCTCATATTGTAGTACTATTTTTCTTCTATTATTTGTGTGCATGGATAATGTATGCTAAATCTTGCTATGCCATTTAGTATATTTTATGTCTATATGAAATATCTTTGTGGTCTATTTTAGTGAGGAGCGCCCCATTCCATCCTCCATCCCGCCGTCATGTTCGTGTGCCGCACTAGCAATTGCTAGTGGCGTGCTTGTCGACGAGGTGCTTGCGACCCTCATTCCACCTGCCTACTCGCCCATCCACCTAGTGAAGCGTGGCATAGCGGCCCGTGTAATCCATTCGCCTAATGAAGCAGCGCGCGCAAGGCCTGCACAGTTCGATTCTGCTTGCCTACTCGTCCATTCGCCCTTGCGAAGCAGCGCGCTCAAGGCCTGCCTACTCTCCATCCCGCCAAGCGAAGCATTGCATAGCGGCATTGCATAGGAGTAGTTGTACTATTTTATTTTATTTCCACAAACCAAATCACCCCCTTTCGCACCCATCCGACCTAAAGGACTTCAATCTCAAGTCCTTCCTCGATATTTAACTCCACCTTACTGTGTTCCTTTGAGATTCAATACTTGGGGATCACTCCCACATTTTATATTACTTGAACGATCGGTACACTGCCGTTTCGTGCCGCAGTCTAGCTACCGCCTATAGCGGTGTGCTTTTTAATTATATAATGTTTCCGGCCACCATTCCAGTGTGTATAGCCGCTTTGTTATTTTTGTTTGCTTTTTAATTATATAATGTTTGTTATTATTTCTTCCTCTTCTGTTTTTAAGTTTTAGGCAAGTTTAATCCAAGTAGTTTTATCAGTTTGTGCAAATTGCCTTGCAAAGAATTTCAGTTTCATTTTATCTGCTTTAATTACTGAAAATTTCTTCATGGGATATTTCTCCTATCACTTACGATGAGATGGTCTATTATATAGACCAAATGAAGGATTTAAATGATAGGCAGTGTCGGAACTTTGTTTGCTTGATGTGTCGAGAAGAGGGTCATGAATTGAAGGACTGTCCTAGTCTTTTCAATCTTGACCGCCGCTCCTCCACTCATGACAACATCGTCCCTATCACACATTCATTATCCATGGAGTCAATCGTGCCCTCTATCCCCGAGTTTATCTCGTGCATGGACTCCTCACTCCCTGTGTATGGCTTCACTCCTAGTGATGATGATCACTCATCTGTTGGCCAACAAGGAGAGGAATGGGAGCTCCTACATGCTCCTGAGTGGGATGTGGAAAGTATTCTTTCCATCGGGGAGGCATTAGCAGATCTTTTTGCGAAGGAACCAAATCTTTTTGTTCCTCCAGTTTCTTTGCAAAATTTTTCTACACACATTCTTTATGATCTTATCGAAGTGAAGGAGTGGGGTGATGCTTCTGACTCGGAGGATGCTCCAAAGTGGGATGAGGAGTTTGTTTTCCCTGAAGGGGAGAATGAATACTTTGAACACGATGGTGCACCTCGGTGGGATGAGGAGGGTACTCTCTCTGATGAGGAGGTTTGCACTTCCTCATGGGATGAGGAGGTCCAACTCACCACCGGGGCCCTTGAGTTCTTGGGTTCCCCTCGGTATGATACTTAAGATGATGATAGCGATATATCCTTGGATCCTGCTAGGAGTGAGACCGGGACCACTCCCCCGATTGATTTTTATTTATGTTCTTCCTTTTCTTTATTCCTTGACCCCTCTTCTTCAACTGAGCCTGTGTGGGTTGAGTCTTTATAGGTACTTCAGGAGGACTTGGAGCATTTTGCTCAAGTCAATGATGATTGTATCCTCTCTTGTGAGGAGGTTGATCCCTCCATAGAGGAAGCCTCATTCATTGCCTTCTCCTCCTGTCGCCTCCCTGAAGATGACACCTTGCTGGGCAAGGATTATTTTGTTGAGATGAGTGAGGACTCCTCCTCTTCTTACTTTCTACTTCCCCTACCTGTGAAGAGCAGGTATTATTATTTAGGTAGGGAGTAACTATTTTATCACCGTATCGGTACCTGCTACCGACACGCATATTAGAACAGTTACCTGTACATTTCCTTTTTCATAGACCCATTAGCTAGAACTGCTTTAAATTTGAATAAGTCGTGCTGGGAGGACAATAACCCCAGTAGTTATCTTACTTTTCCTGCAATTCTTATTTCATCTTGTTTAAGTTTAGTTAGCTGTATTTCATTTTTATGTTTGTATATTGTCTTTTGTTTTTGCGGAGCTCACCCCTGCAGGAATTCTTCTGGATGGAGGATACTGCAGCTTTGTCTTGGTTTACATGCCAATCTTCTGGTATGCTCACTTGCTGAGCATTGGGTACTTTCTTCCCCTAGCCCTCATTTAAATTTCAAAGTTGATATTTTATGCTGGTTTGTTTAGATTAAGTCTGGGGGAGAGCTGCTTCTCGTTACCCACTGTGCACGCACACGTTGCATTGCATACTAGAGGTAATTTTATCTTATTTATTTAGTATTGTTCATCTTCATCGCACATCACTACACCCACTTGAGCGCGCACTCACTCGTGTGTGTGCTTTCGTTCACGCTTATCTTGGTTTGGAATGTGAAATAGGATGTTAGCTTAGGAATTGCAAATCGGAGTGCGATGTTGACTCTTGTAGTGATCTAGTCGCATCTGCATGCTCTAGTAGAAATTTGAGTAAAATTAGATTATTTCTATGCATTTAATTTACGATTAGTGTTTTTGCATAGTTTTAAATTTATTATACTCAAGTGGTGAATGTGAATGAAATTGGCGGTAGCACGGTGTTGTGTGTAGGCAAGCACTACTTGTGTGTTGCTCGAGTCGGAAGGAAGGTTTACCTTTCTCGTGGGCTAAGAACTTGCCCCAAGCGACTCTTGAAGCATGGGCGAGAGCAACTCATATTGTTAAACGTGATGTAGGCCATTTGTTTGGCTAGTTTGAGCCTTGTTTTCCATGACCTATGCCTTTACCTTTGCAAGCCAAGTTTGTGCCTAACCTTCCTTTGTTTCAGCTCTTCTTTCAATCAACAAAGCCTGAAACTTATCCTATTATCGCAACCAAGTAGCGAGTTAACTGAAATCATATTTCTTGATTTGGTGTGATATTTGGAACCTTTGTGATGTGAAAGAAAAAGTGTATTGTGTGCTGAACACATTATTGTAAACCAACCAGGGGATAAAAGAAAAAGAAAAAAAAATGAAGTTAAAAGAAAGATCTAAAAAGAATTGGAATGAAAAGAAATCCCTTTGAGCGTAATAGATAATTTAGTTGGTATTTGTTGGAGTAGGCTGTGTGCACACCGAGTTTTCAAGCTAAGTATGGGGGTGTGTCACACTAGCATCGCTCTTGGTCTTGTTTTGGTACAGCGATATCTTCTGACTCAATTGGGTTGCGTAGCCATCTCGTTTATCATTGAATATCATACCGTAACCTAAGCCCCATTATAACCTGAAAGCCCTATTGATTTAACTTGTGAGTTTGCTAGCGCCGTGGAGAGAGTGTAACCGGGCAAGCTTATGGCTCTTATCGTTGATGGATTTCAGCGGAGTTATCCCCGAATTCTGGTCTTTAGCAACACCCTCCTGAGTGGCTTGTGTACTTTCACACCGGGCACGACCGCACAAGTTCTTCATGATTCTCCAGTTGAGTATCAATAAATCTTTATTTATGCTTTAACACTTTTGTAAATTAGTTAGCATAGTTAGAATCTCCTTTTACTGAATTTCTATTTGCATGTGTATGATACTTTGCACCGTACTCCTATTTTGCAATTCCATTCACTAACTACCATTTTCATACTCCGCCGGATTTATTTGCTCGGGACGCGCAAACAGGTAAGTCTGGGGGTGTGATGATTTGCCGCAGTCTAGCTACTGCCTATAGCGGTGTGAGAGATTTGCGCATCACCTATCATAGACATGATGAATACCTTACATGGTTTGATTCACAGCTTTGCCACCTTGATTCAACCACTTATCCATCTCTTCTATGAAGTTGCCCATGGTATGTTTAATTTCAGCTAGACCATTATTCAAATCAGTCTCTACTTCCTTGACTTTGTCAAACACTTGCTTCATAGAGAAGTCAAACTGCACTTTCTGCATGATGAGCATAGCTTCTATAGACTTTAACAGATAATTTTTAGAAGGAGGAATAGAAACATTCTGAGATTTGGGTGCTCCAAAAATTCCAACATCTGAAGAGAAAAGACTAGAATGACCTCCCCCTGGAGATGGGTGAAACTGAGCAGGAGAAAAATTTCCAGTCTCTCTGGCATCCTGAGAAGACATTACTTCATCTTCTCTTACTTCCTTAGAGGCCAAGTCAATAAGGAGGTCCTCTTGGGGATAGTGAATTGATTTCTCCCCCTCAGCCTCTGCAACAACTTCTTTCTCCACATGAACATTCTCAATCACTAGGACTCCACCAGATGTGGACCCTTTCTCACCAGAAACTTGAGCACTTGGGACTTCAACTTCAATTTCATTCTCACCAGGATCATCTTCCTGAGTGAAAGTGCACAGTGTGCCCCTGAGTATTCTCTAGAGGGGATCATCTTCTCTGAGTTTTAAAGCTTTTATACTCTAGTTATGCACATACAATAAAACTACTAAGTACTATGCAATCAACAATACCAAAACAGAATAAAGTAAGTACAAAAATATAAATTAGAAAAACATTAAATTGGACAGCATAGAAAAACAATCCAGAAGACACAGAATTTTTATAGTAGTTCCCCAAAATGAGGGTAGTCCACTCTTCTACCTCCCTGTTAGGATTGCACAAATTGTGCCTAAGTCTTTCGATAAGGAGACTGTAATGCCCCAGGTTTTTCTCATAATTAGTCCTAAGATGGGTTATGGTAATATCGATGGTTTAAATATTAAAGTGCCGTCGCGTGGCATTAGTGCGGAGGACGTCACCGTTTCTTGATCGTCGCCGTCCGGTGAGTTCGATGTTAGGTTATTGCATGTGTGCGTATATGCAATTTCTTTTTTTATCAATTATAAAGAAAAATGCGTATATATATAAAAATGGGTATATGTAGATATATATGTATATATGTATATATATGTATATATATCTATATATCTATATATATATACATATACATTGGTATTTTGGGCTTAAGCTTTCATTCCTCCTCTTTTCCTTCCCCTTCCCGATGCCCTCTGCTGCCGAGTGCGACTAAAAGGCAATATTAGGGTTCCGGCCTTTGGATCGCCGACGGCGGCGATTTGGAGGTCGCCGGAGCTTGGGTTCTTCGTCAGGTTTGAGGATCGAAGGGCTATTGTCGAGCTATCCTCGGTTTGGGAGGTGTTGCGGCCTTGGACCTTGGTTAAGGCAAGAAAACTCTTCCCCTACCTCCTCTCCATCTCCTTTCTGTATTTTCCTTCTTGATTAGTAGCATTCTCTTGGTTGTTGGCAAGGCTCTTCATATCTTCTTGTGGTTGCCTCTCTTTATCTTGGTTAGTGAAGATTTTGTTTGTTTTGAGGCTTTTTGCTTTCGGTTGGGGGCTGTTATGCATGATCCCAGGCAGAATTTATATTGAGCTTGCTGCACTTTGAACTGTCGGAATTTTTGCCTTATGAGGCTGTTGTTGATATCTTTTTCATGGGGGGGGGGGGGGGGGGGGGGGGGTTGCCTCACTCGTATTCTAGCTGGGAACTGCTTTCATTTTTTTTTATTTGGTCTAAACCGGGCTGCTGCTTTAGAATTTCTTTTACTTTGGGGGCTGCTGGGTTATTTGTTTGGGGCTGCCTCCTTGCTCTTGAATTGGGGGCTGCTCCTTGTTGATTTGGGGCTGCTCTTGCTTCCTATGCATTCTGTTTAGGGTGCTGCCCTTTTCTGTGCTAATTGAATGGGGGCTGCTGTTTTCTTTTGTTTTGACTTTCCTGATCAATATGGGGGCTGCTCCTCTCATAATTGCCTAATGGGGGGGGGGGGGGGGGCTGCTGTTTACTTTTGGTTTGATTTTCCTGATCAATATGGGGGTTGCGGTTTTCTTTTGTTTTGGTTTTCCTGATCAATATGGGGGCTGCTCCTCTCATAATTGCCTAATGGGGGGCTGCTGTTTACTTTTGTTTTGATTTTCTTTTGATCTTTGTTGGGGGCTGCTGTACGCTGATGATTCCAATTGTTATGCTTTCTATGGGGACTGCTGTCTTATGCTTTATATGGGGTTGCTGTATTATGCTTTATATGGGGCTGCTGTCTTAAGCTTTATATGGGGCTGCCCCTTGAATTGTTTTATTTTTTTTTTGGGGGGGGGGGGGGGGGGGGGGGTTGCTGTTGGAACTGTTGGCCTTGTTTTCTTTTCCTAGAGGCTTCTCCTTGAGTTCGTCTATTAAGGGGCTGCTTTTTGGGAGCTGTCGGTTTTGGACTTGTTTTTGTTTTGGGGGGGGGGGGGGGGGGGGGCTCCTTTCCATGTTGAATTGGGGGTGCTGTTATGCTTTTGTTTGGAGGCTCCTTTCCTTGTTGATTTTGGGGTGCTGCTATGCTTTTCCTAAGGGGCTGCTTCGCTTCACTCTTGTTGGGTTTCATTACTTGCAAAATAATTCTGCGCTCTTCGATTACAAGTAGCTAGAAATGGTCAATATTATGGTGGTTCTATTTGCTAACTCCTCGGCACACTTAATTGGTCCAGTTTTATTATATGCTAGCTGCTATGGTTGGGTGAATCCTTCTATCCCTCTTTTATATGCTAGCTGCTATATGTTTAGCTTTGTTCCGATCCTGGGCTAATCCTTGATGGTTTATTCTGGTTGATTTTGTTCCGGATCATGTTTTACTTGGCTACTTCTGCATATTTACTTGGCTAAATATTGATGGACTTGTTTGCACTGGAATGATGGATATAGGGAACGATGGGGTCCCCCATCATAGTTCTGCTAAAAGTGGTTGGTAGGGCGACGAGACCACCACCACGATGCCTTTTTATTTGGGGTGAACATCCCCTTTATGTGCGTGGTTAGTGACATTATTTGGGTCCGCCACACTGGTTCGTTTTGAACATCCCCTTTATGTGGGTGGATAGTGACATTGTTTTGGGTCCGCCACCACTGGTCCATTTTTGCATTATATGCCAAGTTTAGTCATGCTCTTGCTTATCGGGCTGGTTCTATGCGGGATCTTCTTAACCTGTTATTACTGAAATCTTTATATAAGCGTATATATAGTTATATATATGTGTATATGTATATATATATATGTATTTATATACCCCTTTCAGCTTGGATATGTCACTTGTTACTTCTCCTGCTCTTACTTTTACCCATGCTGTTTTCTTGCACCCTTTGGGCTGAGGCATTCTTTTCTTATGGATGCCTCAGATTCAGGTTTGTAGCTGCCGCCGGAGTTTGAGCGGGGTCGATCAGTTCCCTATCGAGGCCTTCGTCTCTTGTAGGTAAGGATTCAGTTTCTTCTGTTGTAGCTTTTCTTTTGGGCTGTTGACTCTTTTCCTGCGAGTTCGTGTCAGTTGTTGACGCCTGTTTGGCTTTTGTTTGGTTTACTTGCTGATGCTGCTGCTAGCTTCCTTTACTACTACTTAGTTATTTTGTATTCGTACACTCTGGGAAAAGCCGATTTTTGATGTATATTAAAACAGTCCTTTTAGCATAATAAAAAGTTAGTCTTTTAACTGTTTGTTGCATTTACTATTAAGTATCACATATTTGCAAGGCGTAAACCTAAATAAAAATGATGATTCTTTATTATATACTAAATGTAGATCGGCGATCGCCCTGGAGACGTCTCTGGTCTTCAGCGCCGTTAGGTATAAAGTGAACTTATTTTCTTCCGTTGCGCATGCTTGTCTTTTACAAGGTGCGGCTAGATAAACCACAGGGCCGAGGGACACGACTTCCTAATCTAATGAAAATAATCTTAAAAGATAATCCTTTATTTAATTCACATCTTTTATCGTGAAAAAGTTCATTCGATTGCTCGCCTGAACGTCCGTAGTTGTCCCCTACTGGACGTGGCATCACGATGCGTGTTTTCCCCCTTTACTCTGATATTATAATATATTTCGGGAAAATACGGGTTGTGACAGTTGGTATCAGAGGCAGGTTCGAGTGGTGGATGGAAATGGTCTGGTTGGCCCGGTTAACCGTCCAGTAAGAATCGTTAATCATTGCATACACTCACCGATGGGTCATCGGTAGATCTTGGCTGAAGCACGAACACTACACTCATAAGCATGAAAGAAGTATACGGGGCATATTATGTAGTATGGGATGCATAATATGTGTCTGTATATGGATCCTCATAGGTGACAACATACGACTGTTATGTAGTATGGGATGTATAACGTAGGTCGCATGCGTGTCCATTAGATTTTCTTTTCGTTGCATGCGATAATATGTAGTATGGGATGGATAAGATTGCATGCGTACGCCGCTCATAGCATGCATTAAGGCCTTTTCTTTGTTTGCATAGCACTGCATGCACAACATAACATTGCATAAGCATACGTGCCAAGCCAGAGATCTACACGATGACACATGTACACCCATGATTTTAAAGGTAAGATTTTAAGTTTATATGCATACGGGAGAGATGCACGAGAGGTAAAGGATGGTGTACCATCCTGTGTATAACATGATAATATGTATTTACTTTTCCCAGAGAAAAAGCAGTAACAAAAGCAAGTATTTGTATGTCCTCTCTTCCTAGAGGTTTGAGTCCAGTCTTAGCAGGCTGTTTGTATCAGGTTCTTCCTCGTTCTCGTTGTATTCCAATCTTTCTGTGGTAACTTAGTCGCTATAGCAGCTTTCTATCTTTGTTATGTCATGTGTCTATACTGCTTTGTTAGGCGAGTTTAATGTTCGAGATTGTAGGACGCACGTTCTTTTTGACTCTAGTGCCACTCACTCTTTTATGTCCAAGAAGTTGTTGATCGGCATCGCTGGCTTTGGAGCGAGCTGACGATCCGTTTTGTGTCAAATACCCATCCGGAGATTTAGTGGTGTCAGATATGTGCGTGAGGCAGTGTCCGATTGTTTAGAATGGATTTTTGGGCTATGCAGACTTGAAGGTAATCGATTTGGAGGATTTTGACGTGATTTTGGGCATGGATTGGCTTAGCCCGTTCGACGCTGTGATCCAATGTAGGGATAAGCGCCTTGATTTCCTGATGGATGATGGCCAGCCCTGGAGCGTGTTTGGCTTCCCGCGTCAGACTTCCTCTATTATGTCGGTGGTTTGTGCCCAGGCCTTGGCGGAGTTTGATGGCCGGGTCTGCATTGTTTCTATTTTGCTTGCGGCTTGTGCATCGGCGCCTTGTGTGGAGGACATTCCTGTGGTGCGGGAGTTCCCGGACGTTTTTCCCGACAACTTTCCTGGTCTCCCTCCTGAGTGAGAAATAGAGTTTATGGTAGATTTGGAGTCTGGGACTCGCCCTATTGCAAAGGCACCTTACTGTATGGCACCGCTGGAGTTGGAGGAGCTGCGCACTCAGTTGGATGAGCTTCTACAGCTTGGTTTCATTAGGCCGAGTTTGAGCCTTGGGGTGCGCTAGTTCTGTTCGTGAAGAAGAAGGATGGGACGATGAGGTTATGCATCGATTATAGAGAGTTAAACAAGGTCACGATCAAAAACAGGTATCCGATGCCGCGGATTGATGATCTGTTCAACCAGTTGCTGGGTAGCTGTGTGCTCTTGAAGATCGACCTTCGATCCGGTTTCCATCAGTTGAGGATTCGCGACTCAGACGTTCCGCGAACTGCTTTCCGGTCGCGTTATGGACATTTCGAGTTCCTGGTGATGTCCTTTGCGCTGACGAATGTGCCCTCTGCTTTCATGGACCTGATGAACAGGGTATTCCAGGATTTTCTGGACCAGTTCGTGGTAGTTTTCAGTGACGATGTGCTGATCTATTCTTCGAGCGAGGAGGAGCATGCTCAGCATCTGCAGTTGTTGTTGTCTACCCTGAGGGCACACCAGATGCATGCCAAGCTGAGCAAATGTGAGTTCTGGCTTTCGCAAGTCTCTTTCTTGGGTCACGTGGTAAGCAAGGGTGGCATTTCTGTGGACCCAGCAAAGGTCGCTGCTATTTTGGGCTGGAAGAGGCCGGCATCGCCTAAGAAGATCCGAAGTTTCTTGGGTTCAGCAGGCTTTTATCGGAGGTTCGTGGAAGGTTTCTCAGGCATTTCCGCGCCTCTGACCAAGTTGACGCGGAAGGAAACGACTTTCGATTGGAGCGAGCAGTGCGAGAAGGCCTTTCAGAAGCTAAAGAGAAGGCTGTGTTCCGACCCGGTTTTGGCTCTCCCGGTTGAGGGAGTGGAGTTTTAGGTCTACGTCGATGCTTCGTGGATAGGCCTTGGATGCGTCCTCATGCCGGAGGGCAAGGTCATTGCGTACGGGTCGCGACAACTAAAGGTGCATGAGCGGAACTACCCGTCGCATGATTTGGAGTTTGCTGCGGTAATTTATGCCTTGAAGCTGTGGAGGCATCTTTTGTATGGGGTGGAGTGCAAAATCTACTCAGATCACAAGAGCCTGATTCACGTGTTTTCTCAGCGAGAGCTGAACCAGCGCCAGCGTCGGTGGATGGAGTACGTGGCCGACTATAATGTAGAGATTCTCTATCACCCCGACAAGGCAAGCGTAGTGGCGGATGCCCTGAGCAGGAAGTCAGCTTCTGTTTTCGGACTCTCTGTGCATTCCCTGGTGGAGGAGTTCTTTTGATGAGTATCGCGGTGAAGCCCGGTGGTGGTCCGTCTTGTATGGAGGTTGAAGAGCCGTCCTGGATTGCTTTGACGGAGTTGCACCAGAAGGATGATCCGGATCTGCAGCATCTTCGAGGTAGAGCGGAGAGAGGTGAGTTGCCGGATTTCTCGATTGATGTTGAGGGTACCTTAAGATACCGGGGTAGGCTTTGCATACCCATTGTGGAGGAGATTCGAGCGAAGATTTGCAAGGAGGATCACGACTCCATCCTATCCTATCCTCCCGGTTCTACCAAGATGTATCGCGACCTGAAGCAGATCGTGTGGTGGCCAGGCATGAAGGGCGATATTGCGAGGTTCGTAGCGCAGTGTTACACTTGTCAGCGCGTCAAGGCGGATCATAGGAGACCCGGGGGCAAGTGACACCGTTGGATATTCCTTTGTGGAAATGGGAGAGTATCTTCATGGATTCTATTAATGGATTATCGAGATCCCCTCGGGGACATGATGCAGTGTGGGTCATCGTGGACAGATTGACCAAGTGTGCTTATTTCGTGTCGTACAAGACTGGCTATTCGATAGAGAAGATTGCGTCTCTGTATGTGCAGGAGGTCATTAGACTGCATGGAGTTCCCGCGAGCATAGTGTCGGATCGAGATTCCAGTTACACTTTCCGTTTTTGGCAGAGTCTGCAAGGGGCTTTGGGCACCGACCTCAGGTATTCTACCGCTTATCACCCGCAGACGAATGGGCAGACAGAGAGGGTTAATCAGATCGTGGAGGATATGGTCCGGTGTTACATTCTAGAGCATGGAGGAGCTTGGGATGAACGCCTTGGGCTCATGGAGTTCGCGTACAATAATAACTACCAGGAGAGCTTGCAGATGGCTCCGTTTGAGGCGCTGTATGGGAGGAGATGTCAGACTCCCCTGTTTTGGGTTGAAGTGGGCGAGAAGCCAGTTCTGGGTCCTGAGGCTTTGGAAGAGATGAGCGTTGCTGTAACGCAGATCTGTGAGAAGCTGCGGATAGCTCAGGAGCGCTATGAGAAGTACGCCAACTGGCGTAGGAGTGATCTGGAGTTTGCAGTGGGGGACATGGTGTTCCTTAAGGTGTCCCCGATGGCAGGCGTTAAGAGATTTGGGAAGAGCCACAAGCTGGATCCCAGGTATGTAGGCCCATTCGAGATCGTCGAACGCATCGGGGCTTCTGCTTACAGATTGGTGTTACCTGCCTCCTTACCCGGTGTGCACGACGTTTTCCATGTGAGCCGGTTGCGGAAGTGCGTCTGCAGCGATCGCCATGTTCTGGATTCCATGCCTGTTCTGCAGCCCAATTTGTCGTTTGTGGAGCAGCCTGTTCGTAGTTTGGAGAGGCAGGATCGAGTGTTGAGGAGGAAGACCATCCCTATGGTGAAAGTCCTCTGGGATAATTAGGATGTTCGGGGTGCGACCTGGGAGCTAGAGTCAGCAATGAAGGAGTCTTATCCTCATCTTTTCGGCTAGTGCCCCGGTGAGTTTCATCTCCTATGCTTTTCCTTATTTGGTTTTGTTGTTGCAAAGTTTCGGGGCGAAACTTTTTGTTAGGAGGGGTGGCTGTAACGCCCCAGGTTTTTCTCATAATTAGTCCTAAGATGGGTTATGGTAATATCGATGGTTTAAATATTAAAGTGCCGTCGCGTGGCGTTAGTGCGGAGGACGTCACCGTTTCTTGATCGTCACCGTCCGGTGAGTTCGATGTTAGGTTATTGCGTGTGTGCGTATAGGCAATTTCTTTTTTTATCAATTATAAAGAAAAATGCGTATATATATAAAAATGGGTATATGTAGATATATATGTATATATGTATATATATATGTATATATATCTATATATCTATATATATACATATACATTGGTATTTTGGGCTTAAGCTTTCATTCCTCCTCTTTTCCTTCCCCTTCCCGATGCCCTCTGCTGCCGAGTGCGACTAAAATGCGATATTAGGGTTCCGGCCTTGGGATCGCCGACGGCGGAGATTTGGAGGTCGCCGGAGCTTGGGTTCTTCGTCAGGTTTGAGGATCGAAGGTCTATTGTCGAGCTATCCTCGGTTTGGGAGGTGTTGCGGCCTTGGACCTTGGTTAAGGGAAGAAAACTCTTCCCCTACCTCCTCTCCATCTCCTTTCTGTATTTTTCCTTCTTGATTAGTAGCATACTCTTGGTTGTTGGCAAGGCTCTTCATATCTTCTTGTGGCTGCCTCTCTTTATCTTGGTTAGTGACGATTTTGTTTGTTTTGAGGGTTTTTGCTTTCGGTTGGGGGCTGTTATGCATGATCCCAGGCAGGATTTATATTGAGCTTGCTGCACTTTGAACTGTCAAAATTTTTGCCTTATGAGGCTGTTGTTGATATCTTTTTCAGGGGGGGGGGGGGGGGTTGCCTCACTCGTATTCTAGCTAGGAACTGCTTTCATTTTTTTATTTGGTCTAAACCGGACTGCTGCTTTAGAATTTCTTTTACTTTGGGGGCTGCTGGGTTATCTGTTTGGGGCTGCCTCCTTGCTCTTGAATTGGGGGGCTGCTCCTTGTTGATTTGGGGATGCTCTTGCTTCCTATGCATTCTGTTTAGGGTGCTGCCCTTTTCTGTGCTAATTGAATGGGGGCTGTTGTTTTCTTTTGTTTTGTCTTTCCTGATCAATATGGGGGCTGCTCCTCTCATAATTGCCTAATGGGGGGCTGCTGTTTACTTTTGTTTTGATTTTCCTGATCAATATGGGGGTTGCGGTTTTCTTTTGTTTTGGTTTTCCTGATCAATATGGGGGCTGCTCCTCTCATAATTGCCTAATGGGGGGCTGCTGTTTACTTTTGTTTTGATTTTCTTTTGATCTTTGTTGGGGGCTGATGTACGCTGATGATTCCAATTATTATGCTTTCTATGGGGATTGCTGTCTTATGCATTATATGGGGCTGCTGTATTATGCTTTATGTGGGGCTGCTGTCTTAAGCTTTATATGGGGCTGCCCCTTGAATTGTTTTATTTTGGGGGGGGGGGGGGGGAGGTTGCTGTTGGAACTGTTGGCCTTGTTTTCTTTTCCTGGAGGCTTCTCCTTGAGTTCGTCTATTAAGGGGCTGCTTTTTGGGAGCTGTTGGTTTTGGACTTGTTTTTGTTTGGGGGGGGGGGGGGGGGGGCTCCTTTCCATGTTGAATTGGGGGTGCTGTTATGCTTTTGTTTGGAGGCTCCTTTCCTTGTTGATTTTGGGGTGCTGCTATGCTTTTCCTAAGGGGCTGCTTCGCTTCACTCTTGTTGGGTTTCATTACTTGCAAAATAATTCTGCGCTCTTCGATTACAAGTAGCTAGAAATGGTCAATATTATGGTGGTTCTATTTGCTAACTCCACGACACACTTAATTGGTCCTGTTTTATTATATGCTAGCTGCTATGGTTGGGTGAATCCTTTTATCCCTCTTTTATATGCTAGCTGCTATATGTTTAGCTTTGTTCCGATCCTGGGCTAATCCTTGATGGTTTATTCTGGTTGATTTTGTTCCGGATCATGTTTTACTTGGCTACTTCTGCATATTTACTTGGCTAAATATTGATGGACTTGTTTGCACTGGAGTGGTGGATATAGGGAACGATGGGGTCCCCCATCATAGTTCTGTTAATAGTGGTTGGTAGGGCGATGAGACCACCACCACGGCGCCTTTTTATTTGGGGTGAACATCCCCTTTACGTGCGTGGTTAGTGACATTATTTGGGTCCGCCACACTGGTTCATTTTGAACATCCCCTTTATGTGGGTGGATAGTGACATTGTTTTGGGTCCGCCACCACTGGTCCATTTTTGCATTATATGCCAAGTTTAGTCATGCTCTTGCTTATCGGGCTGGTTCTATGCGGGATCTTCTTAACCTGTTATTACTGAAATCTTTATATAAGCGTAGATATATAGTTATATATATGTGTATATGTATATATATATGTATTTATATACCCCTTTCTGCTTGGATGTCACTTGTTACTTCTCCTGCTCTTACTTTTACCCATGCTGTTTTCTTGCACCCATTGGGCTGAGGCATTCTTTTCTTATGGATGCCTCAGATTCAGGTTTGTAGCTGTCGCCGGAGTTTGAGCGGGGTCGATCAGTTCCCTGTCGAGGCCTTCCTCTCTTGTAGGTAAGGATTCAGTTTCTTCTGTTGTAGCTTTTCTTTTGGGCAGTTGACTCTTTTCCTGCGGGTTCGTGTCAGTTGTTGACGCCCGTATGGCTTTTGTTTGGTTTACTTGTTGATGCTGCTGCTAGCTTCCTTTACTGCTACTTAGTTATTATGTATTCGTACACTTTGGGAAAATCCGATTTTTGATGTATATTAAAACAGTCCTTTTAGCATAATAAAAAGTTAGCCTTTTAACTGTTTGTTGCATTTACTATTAAGTATCACATATTTGCAAGGCGTAAACCTAAATAAAAATGATGATTCTTTATTATATACTAAATGTAGATCGGCGATCGCCCTGGAGACGTCTCTGGTCTTCAGCGCCGTTAGGTATAAAGTGAACTTATTTTCTTCCGTTGCGCATGCTTGTCTTTTACAAGGTGCGGCTAGATAAACCGCAGGGCCGAGGGACACGACTTCCTAATCTAATGAAAATAATCTTAAAAGATAATCCTTTATTTAATTCACATCTTTTATCGTGAAAAAATTCGTTCGATTGCTCGCCTGAACGTCCGTAGTTGTCCCCTACTGGACGTGGCATCACGACGCGTGTTTTCCCCCTTTACTCTGATATTATAATATATTTCAGGAAAATACAGGTTGTGACAGAGACTCTCAGAACCACTGAGTCGTTTGATAAGGAGACTCTTAGAACCGCTGAGTATTTTGATAAGGAGACTCTTAGAACCACTGAGTCTTTTGATAAGGAGGCTCTTAGAACCACTGAATCCTACTGTGGTTCTGAATCCTTTGAAAGAGGGATTCTTAAAACTCTTTTACAGTTTGAGAATGAAAACAGTAGAAGGAGAAGAAAGAAGAGAATAGTATTTTTCTATCAGGATTCTTCAGAAGCTATTTCATTGAATGTTGTTGCTTCTATTTATCTCAGGATCTGAAAATGTGAACCTTTGCTTAAGATAGTGATGATTGCAAGGGTTATGAGCTTGATCCTAATCCTCTCTGCACTTTTGTTGACTTGCTGCTATGTGATGTAAAAGGAGGCATCAATGTTGCTATGATCTTTTTCTGTGCAGAGGACTTGTTCTTTTATTTTGTCTTAGGGTTGGAGGAAGAAGGAGAAGAAGCCCTACTCTATAGACAGAATCATGAACCAGTTCGATATGTTTTATTTTTTTCTCTCAGCATATTTATTCTCTATCATTTGAGTTTGAATTTCTTTCTTCTTCTGGACTATCCTTAGAAGGAATGTCCATTGGACAATTGATGTTTCCTTCTTTTTTTGTTCCCGACCCGTCCATCTGATTTGAATAACTTTCAAGAATGTATTTCCTGTATTTCTGGAATACTCCATTCCATTCATGGCAATAAACGAGTCATTGGAGAACATATTTCAGCCTTGCAGATCATCTGGAAAAGCACCAGAAAGGACAGTAGAAAACCTTATATTTCTGTCTGCACTCGACGCTTCGTCGACTTCATCTTTCATCATATCGACACACCTCTGAGTTCTTATGGAAGTAGCTTCGAATTCCTTCTTAGCTCTGGATGAACTCAGATGTCGACATTGCATCAATTGCTTATGAACGTATCTGTCGAGTTGAAGACTTGGACTTGAACTTTATCTTCTGCGTCAAATTAAAGATGAATTTGCATCGACTTCTGAGATGACTTCGACAGGCTCTTCCTTCTGCGTCGAGTTCACTTCGACGTTGCGTCGACTTGTTTAGATACTTTGATAGGTAGATTGAGTTACTTTGACTTTCAGTTAGAGTTACGCTGACATCTAGTCGAAGTTGCGTCGACTTCTATTCGACGCAAGTTTTAACTTAACTAAATTTATGCTTCTCTCAGGCCTGGTCTTGACACACTAAGTGAATGTGATATCCTAGGACATCTAATGACCATTTTACCCCTTCTATACAATGTGGGTAATACAACCTAACTAATTAAATCACTTTAAGATAATTTGTTAGTAAGTCAAAAGGGTTTTTCCCAACAATCTCCCCCTATTTATCTTAACAGATTTTATAATTTGATTAAGTGATTTCAAGCATACATTGACATAAAATTAAATAAACACACATATACAGAGATAATAATAACATTATAAACACATAGACAATATGATGAGCTTTTAACAAATCATATGGATCGTCATAATCATGATAATTGTATCCACCAGATATAATATAATTTATTCACCTATACAATACTATAATTCTTCTGGAGCTTTCCACTTCCTTGAGAAGACTTGTGGTATTACACTTGTTGGTGCAAACTTCAGTGCCTCATCTTCTTCTTCAGCAGCCTTGACAACATCTTGATGAGTTTCATTTTCTTTGGGAGGCTTCCCCTGAGATTATGCATCTTGTTCAACAGACAGAGCAGCCTTCTTGGCATTCTTTGCAACCTCATCAGAGTGCAGATCATCTTCTAGAGGATCCCCCTGAGATGAAGCAATAATCTCCTCCTGGTTTACTGTAGAAGGCTCCCCTTGGAATTTTCTTGTTTGAAAGAAAGTGAGTTTGTTTGGATCATGAACATCAACAGGTGGGGCATTTGGGACAATCGCTTCTTGTGCACTCATTTCCTTCTCCTGGCCACTCATATTTCCTTGATCAAGCCTCTCCTCCTCTTGGATCTTATCCCCCTTCTGAACCTTACTTACAAGGGAGGTTAAGAATTATTTAGTTACCATGGAGGAGGATATAGTTGATTTCAGTGCCAGAAGGAATTCTTTTGATTTTTGCAGTTTTGTCTCCATCTGGGAGTACTTCTTATTGAAATTTCTAGCTTGAATAGCCAGTAGGTCCGCAAATGTGCTAGTAGCCAGTCCTACTGCTTTTGAAATTACTTGCTCAATATCAAAGGAAGGAGTATGATGTGTGGTAGAGATAAGAGGTGTGGTAAGAGTAGGTAAGGATCGGATAACTGGAGGAATTACTATAAAATCCTCATTAAAGTCTGTAAGCTTTTGGTGGATAGGGGAGTGTGATTGGTTATTCTTCTGGAGTGATGAGATATTGCGGTAGGGGAGTAGACTGGTTGTATGAAGTGTTTTTAGTAGAAATGATGGTGGATGGTTGTTGCTGTGGTTGGAGAGGAATCTGAGGTGTAAGTTCTGTGGCTAGAGTGGATGGAATGGACTGGAGATTTTGATCATTTGCATCCTCTGGAATAGTATTCCTTGGTGGATTTGGTAGACTTAGCTCATGATCCTGTGGAACTAGAGAAGAAGGAGGGGATGGGGCAGCTTGACCAGGCTTAAGAATCTTCCTGGTCCATTTTGAAAAGATCCCAATATTGATTCTTTGCCCAGGTGGAATTTGAAAATAATCCTTTTGAAGTACATACACTTGGATAATGATGGAGCAAAACTTGGCTCATCATTCTCATGTAAGAATTCTCCTTATTAGCATATTTGTGTCCTATCATCTTCAGGAGGCACCTCCCCCCGTTTATCTTCTTGTTTAGAACCAGAACTCCCTTTACATGTAGTTGCTATTTGGGAATTGCATCATGAGCAGAGATTTTACATTGTAAAACTTGCCTACAATGTCTGTCAGGAATCTGTATTCTTCAAAAAATTCATTCTTCTTAAGATGGATTGGCTTGTCTTTAGTGAAATTCATGATCTGCAAAGCTTGTCGAGTTTCTTCAGCTGTCAGTTCAGATGGCTCCTCTCCTGCTGGCAAATCAAAGGTGAGATTCAACAGTTCCTTAGTAATATGAATATCTGTATTAGAGATCTTCCCCTGAAGGGACCCATCCTCTTCAATATGGATATTATCTTTCAGCCCTGTAAATTCTACATCATATATCTTGCATCTGGTAGATATCAGTTTTGTGAGTCCTGTTGTCTGGAAGAGGTCCAAGATCTCTTTGAAACATTATACTGTAGCATTGAATGATTCAATGTAAATTTCAAACCCTTAGTTCACCTTTGGTGGATCCATCTTATCTGGAATTTCCGCAAACACAAGAGAAAAGAGAGAGAGGGAGAGAGGGAAGAACAGAAGAGAGCTGGAGAGAACGAAACCATGAGAGCAAGGAGGTGAAAATTTAAAAAGCGTAATGAATTCGATGCCTATGTTGCTTTAGAGAAGATGATTCGTCGCAACTTAGGGTTTTATTCGAAGCACCGTCGACAAATATTAATAGTCAGCGCACCAAAAAGTGTAGAAGCAACTTCTAGAAGTGAATCTTCACGCGCCTGTCATGTCCAAGTTGCGTCGATTAGAACTCGACGCACCTTCGAATTTGACGAGCAACTATTAAATCGACGGATACATTGATATGAAGTCAACTTCGCATCGAATGCTATTCGAATTATCTATTGTAGAATGCTCTCGAAGTAGGCATCGAGTAGAATTAGATGCTACATCGAATTCTATTCGATGCAACTCTAAATAAATAGATCTATTTTCTTAGAAAGTTCTTGCTGTTTTTTCTAGTAATGATTTTTATTGAAAATAGTATTTATACTATTACTTTTATGAACCAAAGATAATAATAAGAGAATTCAGAGAAGAAATCACTCCTTTTGTTGGATTTAGTTATTTATTTAGCCCTTAGTTCTTCCTTCCCCCTCCATTATTTCTTAGGAAGGATCGTACCTTATCCAGCACAAGTAGCTCAAACATTAGAGGGTACCCAGGTTACCTTGGGCACTTTGCTTCTTCCATTATAAGGTTCTATGAAAGAATAGAAGGGTCTTTCATGATATCCTTTTGGATAGCAGAGAATGAGTTTATCAAATCTAGCTTTATTTTTTTGGTACTTGAAATGTGTATAAAATGTATCCAAATATAATAAATCAATAGAGTGCTTAACAACTTTCTCTTTTATAACACCCTTTTTATTTAGACTCATTGCTTTGTTTGAATTGATTTTCCCTAGAGATCTTTTCTCACTATTGGAGTTTGCTTTGTTAAACACAGTGATTTTATCAGGATTATTATTATCTTGATCCCCAATTATTGCACTTGTCTCACTTGTTTGATAGTCACTAAGTCTAATAAACCTAACTGGATTTTTCCAGGTTGGTCTACTAGGGACTTCTGTGCTAGTGGATGGCTCTGCTCCTAAACCTAGGTGTCAAAATCTCATAGAGAGATTTTGTGTAATATCTTTGAGCTTTTGACTCCTCCTACTGAGTGAGCCTTCGAAGGCCTTTGCCTTTGTTAGCTCTTCCCTTAGTCTTAAATTTTCATTTCTTATGCCAATTAGTTCTGATTCCTTATTATGAATCTCATCTTTTAAATCCTAATTATTTTTTAGATATAAATCATTTTTCTTAAAATCTTCTAACTCTTCCCTAACTGACTTTATTTCTTTTTGAATTTTAGGATGGTCATTACAGAATTCTTTAAAGCTAATTTTAAATTCTTCTGAGTTAAAATCAATGTTATCAAAAAGACTTACCTGGCTCCTTCATCATTTTAGGAGACATCCAATGCCATCAGGCATGCAGCTTCAGTAGCTTCTTCATCACTTTTTAATGAGGAGGAGCTTTACTCTGCTTTAGAGTCACTCCAGGTTTCAGCAATGAAACCTTTACCTTTCTTATTATCTTTCTTCCTGAAAGACTTCTTCTTCTGCTCCTCTTTGTTGCTGCTCCTATCCCTTTGTTCTTGTGTACACTCAGGGGCTATATGCCCTGGCTTATAGCAGGAGAAGAAAATTACTTCCTTCTTTGGAGTCTTATCAAATCTGTGTTTTGAGCTCCTCTCTTTTCTTATTGAGTCTTCTGTCTTGACCCAGTTTCTGAATCTCCTTGCTAAGAAACTGAACATCTCATCTTCAGGAGTGGAGGACTCTCCTTCAACAACCTTCAAGGTAAGCCTCCTTTGGATGGGAGTTGAGGTTGTCTCCTTTGCCTCTGTTTCAGTCCTACTCTTCAGTAGCATCTCATAAGATTTGAGCTTTCCTTGCAAAGCATCAGTGGAGATCTCTCTATGACATCTGGACTCTCTGATAGCCCAGATCCTTGAGTCCCATGAGCTTGGGAAGCACACGAGAAGCTTATCATTTATTTCAGTCAGAGAGATCTCCTTATCCAGACTTTTCAGCCCATTTATTATAGAGCTGAATCTGTCTTACATTTCAACTGCATTCTCCTTAGCTTTCTTTTGAAAATTCTCATACTGGATATGAGAAAGGACTTCTTGTCCTTTCTTTTACAAAACTCCCTTCTACAATTCTGCAAAGTGATTCCCAGATCTCTTTTGTTGATTGGCAGTCAGCAACTTTCTGGAAAATGTTATCTGACTTTGTGGAGACCAGAATATTCATTGCTTTAGCATCACATGCCTTCTGCTTCTTCTCTGCATCTGTCAACTCATTCCTTGGGATAACTTCTTATGTTGTAGATCCACTGGCATCTTGTCTGACCAGAGCTGGGGGACCTGAAATGATAACATCAAAGATGTCTTCATCAATGGAGTTCATATAGAGCTTTATTCTGGCCTTCTAGAGTGTAAACTTTTTCAAGTAACACACTGGTGGTCTTGTTGATGCATAGTCCTTAGAACTAATGTTTCATTATAAAATAGTTTTAGATAATTTAAATTAAGAAATAAGAGAGAGGAGATCTTTTGATCAAGGTGTTAACCTTTTAGCGATCAACCTCCCTCTGATACCAATTGAAAGTGCAATGTGTGCCTCTAAGTATTCTCTAGGGGGGGGGGGGGGGGGGGGTTGAATAGAGTTTTAAAACTTGTATACCCTAGTTATGCACATACAATAAAACAACTAAGTATTATGTAATCAACAATACCAAAATAGAATAAAGTAAGTACATAAAATATAAACTAGAAAAGCAGTAAACTAGACAGCACATAAAATAAATCCAGAAGACTGATGAGTCCTGATCATATACACTTTTATGGACTCATCTGGGCCATCTGTTTAGTCTTTTCACTGCACTTTTGCCCTGTTTTAGCTCATATTGGTCATTCTATGCTAGGTGCACTTATAGGCCCTATTTGGTGTAAATTCGTATCTTTCTTCGTTATTAGTTTTCTTGTGCCGATTAAGTTCCACTTTCAGTGGCTAGACTGGTGTCGTATGCTGGAACAGGAGTCGTGCAGGTATTCCCGGTACAATTCTGTACAGGAACACTGCGCACGATCACTGGTTCTATTGCGCACGACCACTGGTCGTGCGCCGCTGATCGTGTGCGCTTAACCTTATTTTTCTGAGTTCTGTTTCGAGCAGTGCGCACGACCATCTATGATAGTGCGCACGACCACCGGTCGTGCGCCACTGTTCGTGCGCACTTATCATCAATTTTATGAGTTCTGTTTCGGCTAGTGCGCACGACCACCTACGATAGTGCGCACGACCACCGGTCGTGCGCCACTGGTCGTGCGAACATGTTATTTTATAATTTCTGCCTTTGCAGGTTCCGTCCACGCAGAGCGCACGATCACCGAATTCTAGTGCACACGACCACTGGTCGTGCGCCAATGACCGTGCGCACTGTTTACTCCAGCGCCTATAAAACGACCTGCTCGCGAATTAGGTCGGGATCCCGATTTTCTTCCGCCGTTTTCTCGCTCCAGGGCTCCGATTTCGCCCCTCCACCGCCGCCCACCATATGGAGGTGCTCCGGGCTTGTTCTTCACGCCAATCTTGAGCCGGAGCTTCCTCTCGGCCTCCTCCTTCATCCAAGTGCTCCAAGGAAGGTTTAGCCGCCATCGCCATCAAGCAAGAGGAAGTTTGCAACCTCTACCGGATCGTGACACGAAGAAGACGGGCTCATTGGAGAGTAGTGATAGCTCTCTCTACCCCGGACGTAGTTGCGGACCGAGCTTGGACACGGATTGACAAACCGGCGATTCCAATAGTGAATCTACAATGAGACTTCGGATTCGGTCGATTTCTTGCCTTATTCTTCTCTTATTGATGTGTATGTAGCTAGAACCAACATTTTGATGAAGTATATTTTTACTTGTTAACATTAGTATGAAATCATGTCTATGTGATTGAGTAATCTTTTTATATTTTCATTTGAGGTGTGCCCCGTGGTGTGGATTGTTCGTTGTGTTGTGCCGCCCTAACAATTGTTAGTGGTGTGCTTTGCGAAGAGGCGCTTACAACCCTCATTCCGTTAGCCTACTCGCCCATCCGCCTACCGAAGCATGGCATCGCGGCCCGTACTCCATCCCGCCTAACGAAGCAGCGCGCTCAAGGCCTGCATAGTTCGATCCGCTTGCCTACTCGTCCATCCGCCCTTACGAAGTAGCGCGTTCAAGGCCTACGTAGTCTTCCATCCCGCCGAACGAAGCATTGCATAGCGGCATTGCATAGGAGTAGTTGTAGCTTTTTCTCTTTATTTTCCACAAACCAAATCAACCCCCGTGTCCGCAATTCATCCGACCCAAAGGACTTCGATCTCAAGTCCTTCCTCGAACGTTAACTCCACCTTACTGTGTTCCTTGAGAGATTCGATACTTGGGGATTTACTTCCTCATATTATTACTTGACAACGACCGGTTCACTGCCGTTCGGATCGCAGTCTCGCTACCGCCTATAACGGTGTACAGGATTTGCGCATCAAGTTTTTGGCGCCGTTGCCGGGGAACACAGTCGTGTGAGTTTTCTTGAGAGGGAGAGCTTAGAGAGAGAAGTTTCTTCCAGTGTTTATAGCCGCCTTTTTATTTTTGTTTGCTTTTTAAATTTATATTGTTTGTTATTATTTCTTCTCTCCTATTTTAAAGTTTTAAGCAAGTTTAATCCAAGGAGTTTTATTAGTTTGTGTAGATTTCCTTGCAAAGAATTTCAGCCTCTTTATATCTGCTTTTATTATTGAAAATGTCTTCATGGGATATTTCTCCTGGCACTTACGACATGATGGACTATTATTTAGACCAAATGAATGAATTAAATGCTAGGCAGTGTAGGAACGTTGTTTGCTTGTTGTGTCGAGGAGAGGGTCATGAATTGAAGGACTGTCCTAGTCTTTTCAATCCTGACCGCCGCTCCTCCACTCATGACAACATTGTCCCTATCACTCATTCTTTACCCATGGAGGCAATTGTGCCCTCTACCCCCGAGCTTGTCTCGTGCATGGACTCCTCACTCCCTGTGTATGGATTCACTCCCAGTGATGAAGATCACTCATCTGTTGGGCAACAAGGAGAGGAATGGGAGCTCTTAGATGCACCTGAGCATGATGAGGAAAGTATTCTTTCCATCGGGGAGGCTTTAGTAGATCTTTTTGCGGAGGAACCAAATCTTTGTGTTCCTCTAGTTTCTTTGCAAGATTTTTCTACCCACATTTTATTTGATCTTATCGAAGTGAAGGAGTGGGGTGATGCCTCTGACTCGGAGGGTGCACCTCGGTGGGTTGAGGAGGATACTCTTTCTGATGAGGAGGTTTGCACTTCCTCATGAGACGAGGAGGTCCAACTCACCACCGAGGCCCTTGAGTTCTTGGGTTCACCTCGCCATGATACTTACGATGATGATAGCGATCTATCCTTGGATCCTGCTGGGAGTGAGACCGGGACCACTCCCCCGATTTTAGATTATTTATGTTCTTCGTCTTCTTTATTTCTTGATCCCCTTCCTTCATCTGAGTCTGTGCAGGTTGAATCTTCACAGGTACTTCAGGAGGACTTGGAGCTTTTTGCTCAAGTCAATGATGAGAGCATCCTCTCATGTGAGGAGGTTTATTCTCTCTCCGTAGAGGAAGCTCCACTCATTGCCTTCACCTCCTGCTGCCTCCCTGTTGACGACTCCTTGCTAGGCAAGGATAGTTTTGGTGAGATGAGTGAGGACCAGGCCTCCTCCTCTTCTTACTTTCTTTTCCCTCTACCTGTGATGGGCAGGTTTTATTTATATTCGGGTAGAGGCGTGACTGTTCTTTCTCCGTATAGGTACCCGCTACCTACACGCATATTAGAACAGTTACCTGTCCACTTTTCTTTTCATAGGCCCATTAGCTAGAACTGTACAAATGCCAAATAAGTCATGCTGGGATGACAATAACCCCAGTAGTTATCTTTCTTTTCTGCATTTTTATTTCATCTAATCATGTTTAGTTAGTAATATTTCTTTTCAGTTTTCTATTTTCTTTTGTTTTTGCGGAGCTGACCCCTGCAGGTATCTTTTCTGGATGGCGGATGCTGCAGCTTCATTTTAGCTTACACGCCAATCTTCTGGTGTGCTCATTTCTGAGCACTGGGTACTCTCTTTCCCTAGCCTTTCCTGATTTTCATGTCATATATTCTGTGGATTGTTTAGTTTAAGTCTGGGGGAGAGTAGTTTTGTTTACCCGCTCACGTGCACTATTGCACTGCATACTAGAAGATTTCATTTAAATTGTTGTTCATTTTCATTGCACACCACCGCACCCACTTGAGCACGTACTCGCCTGTATGCATGCTCTGTAGTGAATTTAATTCTTCTGCTTATGTGGGAAAGTCTAGGTGATGGCTTAGGACTATGTAGCAGAGTAAAATGTTGACTCCCGTAGTGCTCCTAGTCGAGTGCTCGGTTGCATAGAAATTTGTGTAGGTTAGATCTCTTTTTATACTATGGTTTTATATTTTTCTCTATTAGTGTAAATGTTGTTTACTCTACTCAAATGGTGAATCCGGTGTGAATCAAACGGTAGCGTAGGGATGTGTGTAAACGATCGCTAGACTCGTATTGCTTGAGTCGGGAGAAAGGAGAATCTTTCTGGGTGGCTAGAACTTGCCCCAAGCGATTCTTGAAGCATTGGCATAGGATAGTTCTAGTGCGTGAGAATGACGTAGGCCATTATTTTGGCTCGGTTGAACTTTTTATTTCATGCCTATCGTCTACCCTTGCTAGCCCCTTTGTGCCTACCCTTTTCTTGATTCAGCTCCACATTTATCTCACCAAAGCCTAAAAGCCTAGCCTAGACACACACCCAAATCTGAGCTTTAGTTGTAGTTTCATTTACATTTTGGGGGGTGTTGATTGTGGTGTCTATTATGTGAATCTGTGGATGTGCTCATTTGAAAATTTTGCTGAAAGGAAAAAAAAGACAAGAAAAAGAAAGATAGAAAGAAAAATGAAAAAAAGAGAAGAAAGAAAAATGAGTTTTATTGAAAAATCATGTAGAAAAATTATGTATTGGGAGTAGGCGGTGCACACACCTATGTTGCAAAAGTACAAGTCTGGGGGTGTGGTGCACCTGCATTCGATTTTGGTGCGCGGGTAGTTATTTTAAAAGCTCAATTGGGTTATGTGTTTTAAGCCATTTTGTTTATCATTGTTTACCTCACCGTAACCCAAGCCTCAATTAAAACCTGAAAGTCCTACCGACTCACGCTATGGACCAATCTAGTGTCGTGGAGAGGATGTGACCGGGTGAGCTTATGGTCACCGACACTGATGGATTTCAGTGGAGTTTGTCCTGCATCCCGATCTTGAGCAATGCTCGTCTCAGCGTTTAGTTTACTTTCTCCGTATGCATGACCGAATGATTCACCGTTGTTCACCATTTTGAGTAGTTGTAATATGCTTTTACTCTTTTAGAAATATATAAACTGTTTTTATAATCAGAAATCTTTTCTACTATTTTTCTTATGCACGTGAGCATGCGACTTCGCATGGTACTCTGTAGTGTAATCATTAAGCCATCTACTGTTCTTTCCTAGTTCACTTAGAATTTGTTTGCTCGGGACGCGCAAACAGTTAAGTCTGGGGGTGTGATGAGTCCTGATCATATACACTTTTATGGACTCATCTGGGCCATCTATTTAGTCTTTTCACTGCACTTTAGCCCTGTTTTAGCTCATATTGGTCATTCTATGCTAGGTGCACTTATAGGCCCTATTTGGTGTAAATTCGTATCTTTCTTCGTTATTAGTTTTCTTGTGCTGATTAAGTTCCACTTTCAGTGGCTAGACTGGTGTCGTATGCTGGAACAGGAGTCGTGCAGGTATTCCCGGTACAATTCTGTACAGGAACACTGCGCACGATCACTGGTTCTATTGCGCACGACCACTGGTCGTGCACCGCTGATCGTGTGCGCTTAACCTTATTTTTCTGAGTTCTGTTTCGAGCAGTGCGCACGACCATCTACGATAGTGCGCACGACCACCGGTCATGCGCCACTGTTCGTGCGCACTTATCATCAATTTTATGAGTTCTGTTTCGGCTAGTGCGCACGACCACCTACGATAGTGCGCATGACCACCGGTCGTGCGCCACTGGTCGTGCGAACATGTTATTTTATAATTTCTTCCTTTGCAGGTTCCGTCCACGCAGAGCGCACGATCACCGAATTCTAGTGCACACGACCACTGGTCGTGCGCCAATGACCGTGCGCACTGTTTACTCCAGCGCCTATAAAACGACCTGCTCGCAAATTAGGTCGGGATCCCGATTTTCTTCCGCCGTTTTCTCGCTCCAGGGCTCCGATTTCGCCCCTCCACCGCCGCCCACCATATGGAGGTGCTTCGGGCTTGTTCTTCACGCCAATCTTGAGCCGGAGCTTCCTCTCGGCCTCCTCCTTCATCCAAGTGCTCCAAGGAAGGTTTAGCCGCCATCGCCATCAAGCAAGAGGAAGTTTGCAACCTCTACCGGATCGTGACACGAAGAAGACGGGCTCATTGGAGAGTAGTGACAGCTCTCTCTACCCCGGACGTAGTTGCGGACCGAGCTTGGACACGGATTGACAACCCGGCGATTCCAACAGTGAATCTACAACGAGACTTCGGATTCGGTCGATTTCTTGCCTTATTCTTCTCTTATTGATGTGTATGTAGCTAGAACCAACATTTTGATGAAGTATATTTTTACTTGTTAACATTAGTATGAAATCATGTCTATGTGATTGAGTAATCTTGTTATATTTTCATTTGAGGTGTGCCCGGGGGTGTGGATTGTTCGTTGTGTTGTGCCGCCCTAACAATTATTAGTGGTGTGCTTTGCGAAGAGGCGCTTACAACCCTCATTCCGTTAGCCTACTCGCCCATCCGCCTACCGAAGCGTGGCATCGCGGCCCGTACTCCATCCCGCCTAACAAAGCAGCGCGCTCAAGGCCTGCATAGTTCGATCCGCTTGCCTACTCGTCCATCCGCCCTTACGAAGTAGCGCGTTCAAGGCCTACGTAGTCTTCCATCCCGCCGAACGAAGCATTGCATAGCGGCATTGCATAGGAGTAGTTGTATCTTTTTCTCTTTATTTTCCACAAACCAAATCAACCCCCGTGTCCGCAATTCATCCGACCCAAAGGACTTCGATCTCAAGTCCTTCCTCGAACGTTAACTCCACCTTACTGTGTTCCTTGAGAGATTCGATACTTGGGGATTTACTTCCTCATATTATTACTTGACAACGACCGGTTCACTGCCGTTCGGATCGCAGTCTCGCTACCGCCTATAGCGGTGTACAGGATTTGCGCATCAAAGACACAGAATTTTTATAGTGGTTCCCCAAAATATGGGTAATCCACTCTTCTACCTCTCTGGTAGGATTGCACTAACTGTGCCTAGTCTTTTGATAAGGAGACTCTAAGAACCACTGAGTATTTTGATAAGGAGACTCTTAAAACCACTGAGTCTTTTGATAAGGAGACTCTTAGAACCACTGAGTCTTTTGATAAGGAGACTCTTAGAACCACTGAATCCTTTGAAAGAGAGATTCTTAAAACTCTTTTACAGTTGGAGAATAAAAATAGTAGAAGGAGAAGAAAGAAGAGAATATAATTCTTCTGTAAGGATTCTTCAGAAGCTATTTATTTGAATGTTGATGCTTCTATTTATCTCAGGATCTGAATATGATGAACCCTTACTTAAGATAGTGATGATTGCAAGGGTTATGATCTTGATCCTGATCCTCTCTGCACTTTTGTTGACTTGCTGCTATGTGATGTAGAAGGAGGCAACAATATTGTTATGATCTTTTTCTGTGCAGAGGAGTTGTTTTTCTGTTCTGTCTTAGGGTTGGAGGAAGAAGGAGAAGAAGCCCTACTTGACAGACAGAATCATGAATCAGTTCAATATGTTTTTTTTCACAGTATATTTATTCTTTATCATTTGAGTTTGAATTTCTTTCTTCTCCTAGATTGTCCTTAGAAAGAATGTCCATTGGACAATTGATGTTTCCTTCTATTTTTGTTCCCGACCCGTCCATCTGATTTGAATAACTTCCAAGAATGTCTTTGTTGTATTTCTGGAATACTCCATTCCATTCATGACAAAAATCACCTTAGAATCAAATTTTGAAGAGGAAATTCTTTTTCTAATGACGACTCTTGTTTTACCTTAGAATCAAATTTTGAAGAGAAAATAACGTCATTTTCTGAAATAATTTTACCTTTATTCGAAAATCCGGAAATTGAAAATTTATTTTGTCTAAAAGAAATAACTCGGCCGCTCAAATTTGAAGAAGTAAAATTGAACATTTCTAAAAAAATCATCTTACGAGGAGCCACCGAGTTTAGAATTAAAACAATTGCCGGAATATTTAAAATATATATTTTTAGAAAAAGATTCAAAACTACCCGTAATAATATCTTCCGCACTTAACGATTCCGAAATTTCTGAATTAATTAAAATATTAAATAATCACCACCATGCAATTGCATGACAAATTTCGGATATTAAGGGGATTAACCCCTCATTTTGCACGCACAAAATTAATTTAGAAAATAATTCTCGCAGTGCTATTCAGCCTCAACGACGGCTTAATCCAAATATGAAGGACGTCGTTAAGGCCAAAATTATAAAATTATTAGATGCGAGAATTATTTACCAAATTTCTGATAGCACTTGGGTTAGCCCAGTGCAAGTCGTGCCTAAAAATGGTGGAATAACGATAATCACTAATGAAAATAATGAGTTGATTCCAACCCGTACTGTTACGGGTTGGCGAGTATGCATCGATTACAGAAAATTAAATGATGCTACCCGCAAGGATCACTTTCCGTTACCCTTTATTGACCAAATCTTAGAACGCTTATCCGGTCATTCACACTATTGTTTTCTCGATGGTCTTTCGGGATATTTACAAATCCCAATTGCGCCCGAAGAACAAGAGAAAACCACCTTCACCTGTCCGTTCGGCACCTTCGCATATCGAAGAATGCCATTTGGTCTTTGCAACGCGTTGGCTACATTTCAACGACGTATGTTGGTAATTTTTAATGAACTTGTAGAAGACGTCATGGAAGTTTTCATGGACGATTTTCTATTTTTGGCGATTCGTTTAAAAATTGTTTAAATAATCTTGATTGTGTTCTTCAACGCTGCGAAGACACGAATTTGGCACTCAACTGGGAGAAGTGCCACTTTATGGTCCAAGAGGGATTAGTCCTTGGGCATAAAATCTCAAACAAGGGGATCGAGGTCGATAGGGCCAAGATCGAGGTTATAGAAAAACTCCCCCCTCCTACTAATATAAAATCTATTAGGAGTTTTCTAGGACATGCCGGTTTTTACAGGCGGTTCCTTAAAGATTTTTCAAAAATAACAAAACCGCTAACTCATCTTTTAGAAAAAGAATCCGCATTTAATTTTGATGACGAATGTTTAAAAGCGTTTAATAAAATTAAAAATGAACTTATCAATTCTCATATTTTAATCGCGCCGAATTGGTCTCTTATGTTTGAAATCATGTGCGATGCGAGCGATTTTGCTATAGGTGCAGTCATAGGCCAACAGGTGAATAAATATTTTCACCCGATTTATTACGCAAGCAAAACGCTAACATCTGCGCAAGCAAATTATACAACAACGGAAAAAGAATTTTTGGCAATATTTTTTGCATTTGATAAATTTCGATCCTATTTAATGCTTTTGAAAGTTATTGTTTTTACAAATCACTCCGCTCTCCGGTATTTACTACAAAAAGGAGATGCAAAGCCTCAACTGCTAAGGTGGATCCTCCTACTATAGGAATTCGATTTGGAGATCGAGGACAAAAGGGGAGCGAAGAATCTTGCAGCCGACCACCTCTCACGGTTAGAAAATCCGGCTGCAGGAGCACTAGTGGAGGCCGAAATTGACGACAAATTCCCTGAAGAGCGCCTTCTCGCCATCGTAAAGGTAACGAATTCTTCCACCCCTTGGTACGTGGATTTGGCCAACTATTTAGTGGCCCGGGTCCTACAAAAAAATTTTTCAAGTCAGCAAAAGAAGAAATTCTTTTCAGACTTGAAAAATTATTTTTGGGAGGACCCCTTTTTACTTCGTGTCTGCGCGGACCAAGTGGTAAGAAGGTGTATTTCGGGCGAAGAAGGCGTCCAAATTTTGCGGCACTGCCACGAAGGACCAACCGGTGGTCACTATCAAGCAAATCGAACCGCAAGGAAGGCGCTAGAGGCGGGCTTCTATTGGCCCTCCTTATTCAAAGACGCACACAATTTTGTGAGAAATTGCGATCGGTGCCAACGGTCAGGTAACATTTCTAACCGGGAAGAAATGCCCCAAAATATATTTTTAGAATGCATAAATTTTGATTTATGAGGAATAGATTTCGTAGGTCCTTTACCCTCCTCCCTTAATAATAAATATATCCTTGTCGCGGTCGATTACATGTCAAGGTGGGCTGAAGCACAAGCTTTTCCCACCAACGACGCGAGAGTCATCGTACAATGTTTAAAGAAATTATTTTCACGATTTGGCACACCCCGAGCACTAATTAGTGATCGGGGCACACATTTCTGTAACAACCTACTTGCTAAAATTTTAGCAAAATATGGAGTTACACACAAGCTATCAACCGCCTACCACCCACAAGCAAATGGCCAAGTGGAGGCGGTAAATCGTGAACTAAAAAGAATTTTTGAAAAAACAGTGTCCGTTAATAGGAAGTATTAGGCTTTAAAACTAGACGACGCACTATGTGCATATCAGACAACGTACAAAACCTCCATCGGATGTATGCCGTAACGATTAGTCTATGGTAAGGCTTGTCATTTGCCGGTAGAACTAGAACATCGCGCTTTTTGGGCGCTGAAATTTTTAAATTTGGATTTAGACATAGCCTCCAAAAAAAGAAAAATACAAATTAATGAACTAGACGAATGTCGCGCAAATGCCTATGAAAATAATAAATTTTATAAGGAGCGAACTAAGTTCTATCATGATAAAAAATTAAACATCCAAAAACTTTTTCACCGGGAGATTTTGTCCTTTTTAATTCGCGACTTAGGCTTTTTCCGGGCAAATTAAAAACCCGATGGTCCGGTCCCTTCAGAGTAAAAGAAGTTTGGCCATACCGGACCGTGCTTATAGAGCACCCGGAAAAAGGCTCTTTTAAGGTCAACGGACAACGTTTAAAATAATACCACCCCGGCGACCCAGCGATCGGAAACATCGAAACAATGCACTTACCAAATATTTAAGAAAAAGCCACTTAGTCAAGCTATGCGACGGTAAACAAAGCGCTTTTGGGAGGCAACCCAATGTTAATCTTTTTATTTTTTTTTATTTTTCTCTTTTCTTGTTTTTTTTACTTTAATTTTGCAGGTGTTCGACCAGCAACCCCGACTACCAACCAGGGAAGCCCTCTTTACACTTTAGTCATTTATCTTTCTTTTCTTTATTTTCATTTTTAGTTTTATCCTTCATACTTAGTTGTAAACAATTGAGACAATGTTTAATTGTAAGTATGGGGGTGTAGCATAGCTTCCTTTGTATTTTTATTTTTTTTAACAAAAAAAAATTAAAAGTTAAAAATTTAAATTAAATTTCTTGGAAAGGACGCTTTGGGCTTGAATCCCCATCACAGCCTCAAGTACCTTGCGAGCCCTTCACGGGTTGACCTTGGGAAGTCCAAGAACTAAAAAAAATATTAATGTTCATTTTTTTAAATTTTTATAAAATCGTCCATGCTTGCTAAAATTGTAAGTTCTAAAGTAGACGTATTCTTCATTTGGACTAAGAATTTTTTGTGCTAGAATAGTTTTATGAAACTTTTGAGTAAAATTGTTGACTCATGTAGTGCTCCTAGTCATATGCATGTGTTTGAGTAGTGTTTGTGTAAAATTAAATTCTTGGCATAGATCTAAAATTATGTTTTAATTAATTTGCGTAGTAATAATTTATTTTACTTTTAATTCGAATACGGTCTTATCCAAAAGTAGTTTAGGTCAGTGTGTAGAAGATTGTTAGAAAGCTATTACTCGAATTAAACAAAAGGGTGTCCTTTCTCGATGTCTAGAACATGCCCTAAGCTATTTTCAAAGCATGTGCACTTTAGTCTAAATTAACGTTACGGAAATGATTTAGGCCTTTCTTTGGATAGTTTGAGCCTTTGCACCCAACCTCAATTTACTACCATTGTTCACACAATTTTGAGCTTTGCACCTTTATTTGAACCATCCTCACCATTTCATCACCAAAACCAAAAAGCCCAAACCCCAAATGAACACTTGTAGTTTTGAGCGAAATGATTGAATATATTTGGGTGTTGTTTAAAAAGAAAAAATTCATAGTGATATGCGGCCTACGTATGCTTATGCATACTTAGAATGATCCCAACTACGAAGAAAAAAAAATTATGTGTATTAATTCAAAAGAAATATTCTTATATCGAAATGCAAAAATCTCATAATGATATGCAGCCTAGGTATGCACATGCATACTTGGAATGATCCCAATTATGAAGAATTGTGATATAAATAATGTTGAATGAGAGGGTTTCCCTTAGCAAAACATGAGTATGAGGGTAAACCTTCTCTATTTTGTGGTAGTCATTACTTTCTTTTAGCTCAAAACTTTTTCGTTTAAGTGGAATGCGCCTTCATGTTTATCATTGTTTACCTCGCCCTTAAACCCAAGCCTTAAATTGCACCCTATTCAAGTCCAAAAAATCCATAACATTAATTTAGTTTGAAGTGTAGTGGAGAGGGTGCAAACGGGCAAGCCTATGGCCATCGACATTGATGGATTTCTTTGGAGGTCACCCCGAGCGTTTACGTCTAGTAATTTAAATCTCAGCAATCATGCTATTTTCTCCCTTTTCATAACTTTTTGATTGACCGTCGACTCATTTTAAAAGTGATAATAAATAATTATAACGCATTTTTGAATTATTTCATAAATTAGTATTTATGCCAAGAATGTCTTTTTACTAAAATATCTACGCGTGCAAGCATAATACTTTGCATTTTACTCTCTAGTTTTCATAATTCTTTCTAGCATTAGTTTTTCCTACCCTTATGAAGAATGGTTTGCTCGGGACGAGCAACGAGCAAGAATGGGGTGTTTGATGAGTAATTTATTTACTCATCTTTTAGTATAGTTTTATTATTGTTTTAATATGAAATTATGTTATTTATATAAATTTTATCATATAAATCTTTCATATTTTAATTTCATAAGCTAACTTAAGTTTATTTTGTGTTTTCAGGTTTTCTAGACATTTGGAGAAAAAATTACCTTTACACGCCCAGGTCACAGGCGTGACCTAGGGCGTGTAACCTGCGCGGTTTTCCAGACCTGCTTCTGCCACCCCGGGGTAGTTCCGTGAAGTGTTCGCCAAGTACACGCCCCAGGTCATGGGCGTGACCCAATGTCACGGCCGCGACCTGCTGAGATGAATCAAAACCGCTGAGATCGATGAACTGCTCCGCTGCTGCATTCGACGAACGGCGCCTGGTTGCTGCGTTCGACGAACGACGCCTGGTTGCTGCGTTCGATGAAAGTTCTGCGTTCGACGAACGACGCCTGGTTGCTGCGTTCGGCAAACGACACCTGGCTGCTGCGTTCAACGAAAGTGCTGCGTTCGACGAAAGTGCTGCGTTCGACGAAAGTGCTGCGTTCGATGAAAATTCAGGAGATCGACAAACAGGCAAGAGTTTGACGAATGTTCAACAACGCTCTTTCCCGCCGAAGATTCCCGCCAGAAGCCAGATTTTAAGATTGCATGCCCCAGGTCACGGGCGTGACCTAGGGCATGACACGGCTGAAATGCTCACATTTACTCCAGAAGGCGCCCTCTCTGATGCTGCTTCGCTCACGCCCCTTACACGCCCTTGGTCACGGGCGTGACCAAGGGCGTGTAACCTCAACTTTTCAGCTATATAAAGCCAGCTCCAGCAGATGTTTAGAGATGAAGTTTTGGAGTTCTAGCTTATTTTCCTGCACTATTTTCTTACTCTTGTATGTCTTTTCCTTCTTGCATTTTTATTTCCCAAGCTTGTACATCCAATTTCTAGTTGTAATTTCATTTGCAATTTAATTTAATCGTTACTTTTCTCTTATTCTACTCTCCCTTTTCATCATGCACTTCTTTTATTTCGTTGTTTCCTCCATCTCTATGAGTAGCTAAATTCTATTAGTACTCGACCGAGATGATCCAAGGGAAATATAATTCATGATTTAAATTCTAGCTTCTCTTTCTATTCCTTAGAATACTTAAGATTTATCCTTGAACTTTATTTGATTGAAATTATATTGTCGACATATAATTCTCATTCTTGTTTTCGTAATCTTATAACCGAGAGGTTTTGAATTCGAATCGATCATTTCAAGGATAAAGAGAGTTGAATGCAATCCTCAAGCGAGGATGACATAATTCTCCCGGATTGGAGTCAAATCCAATAGAGGGGTTCACTACGATAAAGCGAGTTTTAGGGATTTTGATTCTAGAATGAAAGTTCGATTGATCAAACTAAACTCAGTTGAGCGTATCCTCGAGAGAGGTGTGTTCATAAATCGGGAACCTCCACGGTCAAATAATTTCTTAAGAGATTTAGAAGTTGTTCCTTTATATTTTATTTTCCAAGGTGACTCAAAGTTGAGTACTATTCTTTAAACTCATTAATTTAAAATAAGCTATTTCTCCTTTTTGCAACCAACCAACCACAAGTTTTATTCCGTAAGATAATAGAGATTTTCTGAAGTAAGAGTAATCAACCGCCACGAGTCTAATACGACCTTGATTTTTATAACCTATACTACATTCGATACGGTACACTTTTCGTTATCATTTGCGGATATAGTTTTGCGCATCAAATTACTTGCTCAATATCAGAGGAAGGAGTAGGATGTGTTGTAGAGATCAGAGGTGTGGTGAGAGTAGGTGAGGATAGGATAACTCGAGGAATTACTGTGAAATCCTCTTTGAAGTCTGGAAGATTTTGTTGGATAGGGGAGTGTGATTGATTATCTTCTGGAGTGATGAGATATTGTGGTAGGGGAGTAGGCTGGTTGTCTGCATTGTTTTCAGGAGAAATGATAGTGGATGGTTGTTACTGTGGTTAGAGAGGAATCTGAGGTGTAAGTTCTGTGGCTGGAGTGGATGGAATGGACTGGAGATTTTGAGCATTTTTCTCCTCTAGAACAGTATTCCTTGGTGGATCTGGTAGACTTGGCTCTTGATCCCGTGGAACTGGAGAAGAAGGAGGGTAGGGGGCATCTTGACCAGGCTTTAGAATCCGCCTGGTCCATTTTGAAAAGATTCCAATATTGAGTCTTTCCTAGGTGGAACTGGCACCCCTTTTGAAGTACATACACTTAGACAATGATGGAGCAGAACTTGGCTCATCATTCTCATCTAAGAATTCTCCTTATTAGCATATTTATGTCCTATCATCTTCAGGAGGCACCTACCCCAGTTTATATTCTTGTTTAGAACCAGAACTCCCATTACTTGTAGTTGTTGTTTAGGAATTGCATCAAGAGCAGAGATTTCACATAGTAAAACCTTGCCTACAATGTCTTCCTGGAATCTGTACTCTTCAGAAAAGTCATTCTTCTTAAGATTGATTGACTTGTCTTTAGTGAAATTCTTGATCTGCAAAGCTTGTCGAGTTTCTTCAGCTGTTAGTTCAGATGACTCCTCTCCTTCCGGCAAGTCAAAGGTGAGATTCAGCAGTTCCTCAGTAATATGAATATCTGTATTAGAGATCTTCCACTAAAGGGACCCATCCTCTTCAATATGGATATTATCTTTCAACTCTGTTAATTCTACATCATATATCTCGCATCTGGTAGATATCAGTTTTGTGAGTCCCGCTGTCTGGAAGAGGTCCAAGATCGCTTTGAAATTTTTTGCTGCAGCATTAAATGATTCTATGTCAATGTCAAACCATGAGTTGACCTTCGGTGAAGCCATCTTATCTGGAGTTCCTGCAAACTCAAGAGAAAGGAGAGAGAGAGAGAGGGAGAGAGGGAAGAACGCAAGAGAGCTGGAGAGAATGAAAGCATGAGAGCAAGGAGGAGAGAATTCAAAAGCATAATGAATTCGACGCTTATGTTGCTTAAGTGAAGACGATTCGTCACAACTTAGGGTTTTATTCGAAGCACCGTCGACAAAGATTAATAGTCAGCACACCAAAATGTGTTGAAGCAGCTTCTAGAAGTGAATCTTCACGCGCATGTCATGTCGATGTTGCGTCGATTAGAACTCGATGCACCTTTGAATTTGATGAGCAACTATTAAATCGATGGATGCATCGATATGAAGTCGACGTCGCATCGAATGCTATTCGAACTATCTGTTGCAGATTGCTCTCAAAGTAGACATTGAGTAGAATTAGATGCTACGTCAAATTCTATTCGACGCAACTCTGAATAAATAGATCTATTTTCTTACATTCCTTATGTCTTATTGCCAATAATAAGAGCATCAATGTGTTATATGGTATTAGACAAAGAAATATATATTTAGTCAATTTTGATTCTGCCAATTCAGACATTTGTTTATTTAATTTAATAAGTAAAACAAATGAGTTATGGCATAAAAGGCTAGGACATATTAACCTTAGAACTATCTCTAAGATCTCCAAGGACAGTCTGGTAAGAGGACTGCCTTCTGGTTCATAAAATAAGGAAGGACTCTGCAAGGCCTGTCAAATAGGAAAGCAGATCAAGAGTAGTTTCAAATCTTTATCCAAGAGTGATTCACCTAGGATTCTGTACTTGCTGAATATGGATCTCTTTGGACCCATTGCAATACAGAGTTTAGGAGTGAAACATTACACTTTAGTTTTTGTAGATGACTTCTCTATATTCACTTGGGTGTTCTTTCTCAAGAACAAGTCTGACACCTTTAGTGTTCTGACAGACTTTCTCAGGTCCATCAAGATTGAGTACTCTACTCTAGTTGCATTGATCAGAAGTGATCATGGCACTGAGTTTGAATCTCTTCTGATGAGAGAATTCTATGGAAATGAAGAGATCAGGCAATGTTTCTCTGCTACTAGAACTCCTCAACAAAATGGGGTTGCTAAAAGGAAAAATAGAACATTACTTGAATCAGCAACTACATTGCTTGTTGATGCTCACTTGTCACTCTCTTTTTGGGCAGAGGCAGTGAACATAGCAAATTATGTGTTAAACAGGAGTCTGATAGATGATGAGTCCCAATTATATACATATTTTCGGACTCATTTGGGCTGGTATTCTAGTCTTTGCACCACATTTTAGGCACGTTTTCATTCATTTGTACTATTCCATGCTATGTGCACTTTTAAGCCCATTCCGGTGTGCAATTGTACTCCTTGCTGTTGGGGGCAAGCACTTGGTGCTCCCCTTCCCTTATTCTATGTTTTTCTAATGCTGGACGTGTGTTCCCAGCCATTGTATCTTGTATGCAGGTGGCCGGTTCATCCCGTTTTCCCCAGAAGTAATGTCTGTGCATATCGCACGGTCGTGCGTTTCCTTGACGCATGGTCGGTTGCGGTCGTGCGTTTATGTCTGGGCAGAAAATGGATCGTCGGAGTTTACTTGTGCGTTTTGACGCACGGGCGGATTCGCCCGTGCGTGAGTAAAACACACAGTCGACCTGTGTATTCTTGATTTCAGAGCATCGGATTTTGCCCGTGCGTTTGTATGCACGGGCGGTGTTGATCGTGCATAAGCAAAACGCATGGGCGGCGCAGCATTTTCCCCATGTCAGGTTTTATCTTTTAATAATGCATGGTCTACACACGGTCGTGTGTTCGACCGTGCGTGACCATTTTCTGACAGAATTTCTATTTAAGCCGCAGGTCTTGCCCTATTCGAGATCGACCTTTTTTCCCCCTCCCAGAGCTCCAGTTCCGCGCCCTTTTTGCCGTCCATCGCCGCACACCTTCGGGAGAAGCTCCGACCGCCATTCTCTTGCAAATCTCAAGCCGGAGCATCCTCTAGGCCTCCTCCATTGATCGTGCACCTCCAAAGCTCCATTTCGAGGGATTTCCTACTGCATATATGAAGTTCTCCGATGAGATCGTGACCAGAGAAGATTGACGGAGAAGACGGGTATAATAGAAGAAGGTGACAGCTCTTCCAGACCCCAAACGGCAGTTGGAGCCCAAGCCCGGACGAGGATTGACAACCCTAGATTCTGGCCGTGAACCTCCGATGAGTCTCCGTTCTTTGGTTGTAATCTAAACCCCCTTTATACTGTAGTATTGTTTTCCTTTATATTTTGGGTGTATGAACAATGTTTGCTCAAACCTTATTATGTTATTTTTGTATTTCATGTTTATGTGAAATTGATATGTGTGGTTTATGCAAGTGAGGAGCGCCCCATTCCATCCTCCATCCCACCGTCACGTTCGTGTGCCGCACTAGCAATTGCTAGTGGCGTGCTTGTCGACGAGGTGCTTGCGACCCTCATCCGTATGCCTACTCTTCCATCCGCCTAGCGAAGCGTGGCATAGCGGCCCGTGTAATCCATTCGCCTAACGAAGCAGCGCGCTCAAGGCCTGCACAGTTCGATTCCGCTTGCCTACTCGTCCATCCGCCCTTGTGAAGCAGTGCGCTCAAGGCCTGCCTAGTCTCCATCCCGCCAAGCGAAGCATTGCATAGCGGCATTGCATAGGAGTAGTTATAGTTGTTTTTCTTTATTTTCCACAAACCAAATCACCCACTTTCGCACCCATCCGACTAAAGGACTTCAATCTCAAGTCCTTGCTTAAAAGTAAACTCCACCTTACTGTGTTCCTTCGAGATTCGATACTCGGGGATTACTCCTCGTTTTATATTACTTGAACGATCGGTACACTGCCGTTTCGTGCCGCAGTCTAGCTACCTCCTATAGCGGTGTGCGAGATTTACGCATCAAGTTTTTTGCACCATTGCCGGGGAACACAGTCGTGTGAATTTTCTTGAGAGGGAGAACCGAGAGATAGTAGTTCTTCCAGTGTGTATAACCGCTTTGTTATTTTTGTTTGCTTTTTAAGTATATATTGTTTGTTATTATTTCTTCCTCTTCTGTTCTGTTTTAAAGTTTTAGGCAAGTTTAATCCAAGGAGTTTTATTAGTCTATGTAAATTTCCTTGCAAAGAATTTCAGTTTCATTATATCTGCTTTTATTGTTGAAAATGTCTTCATGGGATATCTCTCCTGGCACTTACGACATGATGGTCTATTATATAGACCAAATGAAGGAGTTAAATGCTAGGCAGTGTAGGAACTTTGTTTGCTTTTTGTGTCGAGGAGAGGGTCATGAATTGAAGGACTGTCCGAGTCTTTTCAATCCTGACCGCTGCTCCTCCACTCATGACAACATTGTCCCTATCACTCATTCTTTACTCATGGAGGTAATCATTCCCTCTACCCCCGATCTTATTTCGTGCATGGACTCCTCACTCCCTGTGTATGGCTTCACTCCTAGTGATGACGATCACTCATCTGTTAGCCAACAAGGAGAGGAATGGGAGCTCCTAGATGCACCTGAGTGGGATGAGGAAAGTATTCTCTTCATCGGGGAGGCGTTAGCAGATCTTTTTGCGGAGGAACCAAATCTTTTTGTTCCTCCAGTTTCTTTGCAAGATTTTTCTACACACATTCTTTATGATCCTATCGAAGTGAAGGAGTGGGGTGATGCTTCTGACTCGGAGGATGCTCCAAAGTGGGATGAGAAGTTTGTTTTCCCCGAAGGGGAGAATGAATGCTTTGAACACGATGGTGCACCTCAATGGGATGAGGAGGATACTCTCTCTGATGAGGTGGTTTGTACTTCCTCATGGGACGAGGAGGTCCAACTCACCACCGAGGCCCTTGAGTTCTTGGGTTCCCCTCGCTATGATACTTACGATGATGATAGCGATCTATCCTTGGATCTGCTGGGAGTGAGACCGGGACCACTCCCCCGATTGATTTTTATTTATGTTCTTCTTCTTCTTTATTTCTTGATCCCCTTTCTTCATCTGAGCCTGTGCAGGTTGAGTCTTCACAGGTACTTCAGGAGGACTTGGAGCATTATGCTCAAGTCAATGATGAGAGCATCCTCTTATGTGAGGAGGTTGATCCCCCCTCCGTAGAGGAAGCTCCACTCATTGCCTTCTCCTCTTGCTTCCTCCCTAGAGATGATACCTGGTTGGGCAAGGATTTATTTTGTGGTAAGATGAGTGAGGACCAGCTCTCCTCCTCTTCTTACTTCCTATTCCCGCTACCTGTGACGAGCAGGTATTTTTATTTAGGTAGGGGAGTAACTGTTTTATCGCCGTATTGGTACCCGCTACTGACACGCATATTAGAACAGTTACCTGTGCACTTTTCTTTTCATAAACTCATTAGCTAGAACTATTTTCAATTTGAATAAGTCATGCTGGGAGGACAATAACCCCAGTAGTTATCTTACTTTCCTGCATTTTTATTTCTTCTAATCATGTTTATTTAGCTGTAGTTTATTTTAGTTTGTCTTTTTCTTTTGTTTTTGCGGAGCTCACCCCTGCAGGTCATTCTTCTGGCGGATGCTGCAGCTTTTTCTTGGTTTACACGCGTCTTCTGGTATGCTCACTTGCTGAGCATTGGGTACTCTCTTCCCTTAGCTTCATTTTGAATTTCATGGCCATATCTTTTGTTGGATTGTTTAGATTAAGTCTGGGGGAGAGCCGCTATGTGTTACCCACTGCACGTGCACATATCATTTGCATACTAGAAGTATTTTAATCTCATTTATTTTGTTTTGTTCATCTTCACAGCACACCACAACACCCACTTGAGCGTGCGCTTAGCTGTTGGCACGTCGCGAGTCGAATTTGTCTCTTTTGTGTGATTTGAAAAAAAAAATCATTATGCTGGCTTAGGATTATGAGGCGGAGTAAAATGTTGACTCCTGGAGTGCTCCTAGTCAAGTGCTCATGTCTCGCATAGAAATTTGGGTAGATTCAATCTCTTTTTTATGCTTTTAGTTTATATCTTTCTATTTGCGTAGATATTGTTTAGTTTACTCAAAAATTGGCGAATCCGGTGTGAATCAAACGGTAGCATAGGAATGTGTGTAAACGTTCGTTAGCCTCGTATTGCCTGAGTTGGGAGTAAGGATAATCTTTCTCGGTGGCTAAGAACTTGCCCCAAACGACTCTTGAAGCATGGGTATATGGTTAGTCAATCGCGTGAATGTGATATAGGCCATCATTTTGGCCCGGTTGAGCTTTTGTGCCCATTCCTATCGCTCTATCCTCGTTAGCCCAGTTGTGCCTACCCCATTCTTTTGGATCAGCTCCACTATTGTTCACCAAAGCCTAAACTTCAATCCTAGTCGCACACCCAAATGCAAGAATTTTGTTTAAATTTTAAATTGGTGGTGTTGATTGTGGAAGTACAATGTGGAAATGTGGATGAGCATCCTTGAAAATTTGCTGAAATTGCTGAAGAAAGAAAAAAAAAATAAGAAAAAAAAAATTTTTGAAAAGAAAAAAAGAAAAAGAAAGAATGAAAGTGTTTTAATTAAAAAATCTGTTTGAGATTTGTATTTGGGAGTAGGCGGTGCACACACCCATGTAGTCAAGTCCAAGTCTGGGGGTGTGGTGTACCCGGGTATCTTTTTGTGGTGCTTGAGGATAGTTTTCCGTGCTAGCTAATTTGGGTTTAGTGCTTGAGCCATCGTTTTTATCATTGTATACCTCACCTAAACCCAAGCCTCATCGAAAACCTAAAGTCCTATTGATTCACGCAGTTGAGTCAAACCTGTGCCCTGGAGAGAGTGCGAACGGGCAAGCTTATGGTCACCGACATTGATGGATTTCAATGGAGTTTGTCTCGAGCCCCGATCTTTGGCAATGCTCGCCTCAGCGTTCAGTTTACTTTCTTCCTATGTATGACCTTATGATTCACCGTGATTCACTTTTTGAGTAAATGTAATATATAGATACGCCCCTAGAAAAGTATAAACTAATATGTATAATTAGGAATTTTGTCTACTGTATTTCTACGCGCATGAGCATGCAACTTCGCATCGTAATCCGCTTTACAATTTCTATGTCAGCTTATATTTTTCTTATCCGCTTGAGGGATTTGTTTGCTCGGGACGCGCAAACAGGTAAGTCTGGGGGTGTGATGAGTCCCAATTATATACATATTTTCGGACTCATTTGGGCTGGAATTCTAGTCTTTGCACCACATTTTAGGCACGTTTTCATTCATTTGTACTATTCCATGCTATGTGCACTTTTAAGACCATTCCGGTGTGCAATTGCGCTCCATGCTGTTGGGGGCAAGCACTTGGTGCTCCCCTTCCCTTCTTCTATGTTTTTCTGATGCTGGACGTGTATTCCCATCCATTGTATCTTGTTTGCAGGTGGCCGGTTCGTCCCGAATTCCCCAGAAGTAATGTCTGTGCATATCGCACGGTCGTGCGTTTCCTTGACGCACGGTCGGTTGCGGTCGTGCGTTTATGTCTGGGCAGAAAATGGATCGTCGGAGTTTACTCGTGCGTTTTGACGCACGGGCGGATTCGCCCGTGCGTGAGTAAAACGCACGGTCGACCTGTGTATTCTTGATTTCAGAGCGTCGGATTTTGCCCATGCGTTTGTATGCACGGGCGGTGTTGATCGTGCGTAAGCAAAATGCACGGGCGGCACAACGTTTTCCCCAAGTCAGGTTTTATCTTTTAATAACGCACGGTCTGCACACGGTCGTGCGTTCGACCGTGCGTGACCATTTTCTGACAGAATTTCTATTTAAGCCGCAGGTCTTGCCCTATTCGAGATCGACCTTTTTTCCCCCTCCCAGAGCTCCAGTTCCGCGCCCTTTTCGCCGTCCATCGCCGCACACCTTCGGGAGGAGCTCCGGCCGCCATTCTCTTGCAAATCTCAAGCTGGAGCATCCTCTAGGCCTCCTTCATTGATCGTGCACCTCCAAAGCTCCATTTCGAGGGATTTCCTGCTGCATATATGAAGTTCTCCGGTGAGATCATAACCAGAGAAGATTGACGGAGAAGATGGGTATAATAGAAGAAGGTGACAGCTCTTCCGGACCCCGGAAGGCAGTTGGAGCCCGAGCCCGGACGAGGATTGACAACCCTAGATTCCGGCCGCGAACCTCCGATGAGTCTCCGTGCTTTGGTTGTAATCTAAACCCCCTTTATACTGTAGTATTGTTTTCCTTTATATTTTGGGTGTATGAACAATGTTTGCTTAAACCTTATTATGTTATTTTTGTATTTCATGTTTATGTGAAATTGATATGTGTGGTTTATGCAAGTGAGGAGCGCCCCATTCCATCCTCCATCCCACCGTCACGTTCGTGTGCCGCACTAGCAATTGCTATTGGCGTGCTTGTCGACGAGGTGCTTGCGACCCTCATCCGTATGCCTACTCTTCCATCCGCCTAGCGAAGCGTGGCATAGCCGCCCGTGTAATCCATTCGCCTAACGAAGCAGCGCGCTCAAGGCCTGCACAGTTCGATTCCGCTTGCCCACTCGTCCATCCGCCCTTGTGAAGCAGCGCGCTCAAGGCCCGCCTAGTCTCCATCCCGCCATGCAAAGCATTGCATAGCGGCATTGCATAGGAGTAGTTATAGTTGTTTTTCTTTATTTTCCACAAACCAAATCACCCACTTTCGCACCCATCCGACTAAAGGACTTCAATCTCAAGTCCTTCCTTAAAAGTAAACTCCACCTTACTGTGTTCCTTCGAGATTTGATACTCGGGGATTACTCCTCATTTTATATTACTTGAACGATCGGTACACTGCCGTTTCGTGCCGCAGTCTAGCTACCGCCTATAGCGGCGTGCAAGATTTGCGCATCAATAGACAAACTTAAGGGTAAAACACCCTATGAATTGCATAAGAATAAAAAGCCTAAGGTTAACTATTTTAAGATTTTTGGTTGTAAATGCTATGTGCATAACAATGATAAGAAATATCTAAGGAAATTTGAAGCAAAGGCTATTGAAGGTATATTCCTTGGATACTCTCTTTCTAGTAAAGCATATAGAATTTATAACAAATCAACTCTTAAGATAGAAGAGTCCATGCATGTTTCTTTTGATGAATCTAACATGTTGAATGAGGAGAGGAGTACCACATCTACCAAAGATATTTTGTAGGCACCAGCTCTATGTGAAGAGCTTAATGGATTGGATCTACAGAATAAAGACTTTCTACTCCCATCAACTCAAATTATTGAAGACAGTGAAGAAGAAGATAATCCAGAAATTCTTGCTGATAATGCTAATCAAATGACAGCTGATCAAATCCCTCAAGAGGATACTCTTGTTGAACCCAGTCAAACAATTGATCACATCACAGTTAGAGATCATCCAATATCCCATGTTATTGGAGACATCTCAGTAGGTGTTCAAACAAGGCATCAACTCAACCAAAATCAGATGCATACTTGTTTCCTATCACAAATTGAGCCTCAATCCATAAAAGATGCAGAACAAGATCCAAACTGGATTCTTGCAATGCAAGAGGAACTCAATTAATTTGAAAGGAACAAAGTCTGGGATTTGGTTCCAAGACCAAAGGGCCATCCAGTTATTGGCACCAAATGGGTCTTTAGGAACAAGCTAGATGATCAAGGCTTGATAATCAGAAATAAAGCCAGATTGGTAGCTCAAGGATACTCTCAGGAAGAAGGGATTGATTATGATCAAACCTTTGCTCCTGTTGCAATACTTGAAGCTATCAGGATATTTCTTGCATTTGCTGCTTTCAAAAAGTTTAATGTCTATCAGATGGATGTGAAGAGTGCATTTCTAAATGGAGACATCAAAGAAGAAGTATATGTGGAACAACAACCAGGTTTTATCTCTCCAACTCACTCTTCCTATGTTTTTAAGCTTAATAAAGCTCTCTATGGTCTCAAGCAAGATCCCAGAGTATGGTATAACACCCTAGCTAATTTTCTTTTGGAGAACAAATTCTGTAGAGGCAATGTAAATAAAACTTTATTTTTCAAAATACATAAAAATCAAACTTTACTAGTTCAAATTTATGTAGATGATATTATATTTGGCTCTACTGATTCAAATTTATGCAAAAGGTTTTTTGACCTTATGCAATCCAAATTTTAAATGAGTAGTATGGGTGAGTTATCTTACTTCCTTGGCCTTCAAGTGAAGCAAACTCCTAATGGCATATTCATATCACAATCCAAGTATGCTAAGGAATTAGTGAAAAGATTTGGCATGCTGATGCCTCTTCTATGAAAACACCCATGCCCTCTAATGTTGTTGAAGACAATGATGAATCAGGGAAACCTACTGATCAAAAAGTGTATAGAGCAATTGTTGGCTCTTTACTTTACTTAACAGCTAGTAGACCAGACATAATGTTTGCTACATGCATTTGTGCTAGGTTCCAAGTTAACCCCAAAGAATCTCACCTTATTTTATTAAAAAGAGTTTTGAGATATATAAAGGGTTGTCCAAATCTATAGAATTTGGTATCCAACTGCATCAGAATTTGAATTAACTGGATTCTCAGATTCTGTTTATGCTGGATGCAGAGTTGACAGGAAAAGCACATCAGGAACTTGCCAGTTCCTTGGTGATAAGCTTGTGTCTTGGTTTTGTAAGAAACTGACATCTGTATCTACATTAACAACTGAAGCAGAATATATTGCTGCTGACAGTAGCTGCTCACAGATTCCGTGGATAGAAAATTAACTCTTAGATTATGGTATCAACTTAAGTAAATCAATTATATTTTGTGACAATACTAGTGCAATATCTATAACACAAAATCTAGTACTCCATAGTATGACTAAACACATAAAAATTAGGCACAACTTTATCAGAGATAATGTGGATAAAAACAAAATTTGCCTACAATTTATTCCTACTGACTTACAAAGGGTTGATATTTTCACCAAACCTTTGGATGAAAAGAAGCACATCTTCTTTATAAATAAGCTAGGAATGATAGATGGAGATTCAATAAATTAAAAATATTTTGTTTCTTATCCCCTCATTTTGTCGAACGGAGATCGACAAAAATTTATCGTTCGTCGAAAGGTGATCGACGAAACCTATTAGATCCAGAGATCGACCAAGCTAGCTCGTTAGTCGAACAGAGATCGACGAAAATTTATCCTTCGTCGAACGCAGTTTGACGAAGCCCCAGACTCTTCGACTTCTGTTTTTATTAGGTTTAGCCGAACCCCGTTCAACGAAAGTGTGCGCCTTCTCCGAACCCTTTCTTTATAATCAAAATTTTGATTCCATTTCATTTTTGCGCCTACAAAAGTTGCTCTTGCCTCCCTCCAGTTCCTTTGCACTTGATCATTTTTTTCTCTTGCAGGTTCTCATGGCAATTTCTCAGTCAGTGCTTTCCTCAATGAAGTTCGATGCTGAATTCGACATAGACATGGAATCCTTTGCTCAATCAGATCAGATTTTCAAGGATATTCTTCAACTCTTCGAAGAACAATAGTTGAAAAAGTTAATGACAACATGGATTAAGCTTCCAGTTGCTGAGATTAAAGAATGGGTACACACTCTTCAGACACAGAATGCAACATCTGTCTCAGGAACTATTTCAGGCAATCAGGTTCCGTTTTCCCCTGAAATTTAAACATAGATTTTTGGCTTGATAAATGGTGAAGATGATCTAGACATCACCTCTGCTGAAGAAGTTCTTCCCATTGTATCTTCAACTCCTATCCCTTCTCAACCTCTTCAAACCACTACTACTGAAGAAGTTCTTCCTTCCAACACTCCCATAGACACATCCTCCTCAATGCTTTCTTCTCCTCCTCTACAGGCTAATCAGTCTGCAGAGTTTCAATCCGCATATATTCCAGATGATGACTCTCTTCCCCCATTCATCCCACCTCCTTCATTTGAACTCTTGTCTCCTCAACAAAATACTCCACCTCAATCACCCATCCATGAGGATAATCATCAAACCATTCTCTCAAACACTTCCATTCCACCCATCTCAAATGCTACAAACATCTTCCTACCCTCATCTGTTTGTACCAACCAGGCTCACCTCTACTCCCTCTTCTTCCATCCACATCCTCTCAGCATACATCTGAATATGTGCATGTTGATTTCTCCTCCATTGCTGAGCAAATCTTCAATCATATCTCTCGAAAACTGACAGCTCTTCTAGATGAAAAGCTAGCTCTAGTTCTCCAAGCCATCTCAGAATTATCTTCCAAACTTGCCTCCATTCCTACCTCCTCATCACTTGTGATGGATCGGTAGGCGCCCTTAGAGGGGGGGGGGGGGGGTGTGAATAAGGGTTTTAAAAATTTATATTATATTTTGAATAACTTTGAAAAAGCTTTGATTATTAAACTAGAGAAGATCACGACAAATCAAGTGAAGTAAAAGTAAAGACATGATTTTATTAACTTGAGAAGCATGATTACAAAACTTGATCTCTTATCGAAGCTAGAAATCAAAGCGAATAGAAAGACTCTTTTTGTTTTCTATACCGACTCGTATCCCCACAAACCGGTTGGCTTTAGCCGATCCTTCCCCGGATACAGCCTCAAGCCGCTCTAACCAACCCTTCCCCGGATATGGCTTCGAGCACCCCCTAGACCTACACCCGAGACCTATTCGCCAACACGAGGCGAATTTCAGCCCTATGTCCTACCCAGACCTAGTCGCCAACACGAGGCGATTTCACTAAACGATTACAGAAAATATGTGAAATGAGAAGACAATAATATAAAACTCCCTCTCTGTGGATCTCTTAGAGAAGTAGACGAAGACGCAGAGTATGATCGTAGTCGATGCGGTCTTTCGTCACGATGATGACGCGTGTTAAAATCTTCTCCACGGATCTCCTTAAGCCTTTATGGATTTGTGGGAGTATCTCTCTGAACCTTCCTCTCTCTGTTGTGGCACGAAGCTCTGGAATTTTTGATCTCAAGAGGACTAGGAAGATGGAGCCAAGAGGTCCTTTTTATAGTCTTAGCGCTAGCGCCTGCGCTAGTGGTACCGCCGGCGCTATCCCATATTAGGACATATTCTGCGTGGCAGAATCTTCAATCGGAGGAAACTTTTCTCTCTTGCCTACTGTGCTTCTCGCTATCACCTGTGCTATCAGATACTGCCTGGCGCTATCTCCTTCTATAAGTACTCCTGGCATTTGCGCTTAAGCAAACATTTCGTCGATCAGATTTTTGTCGAACGCAGCTAACATTTCGTCGAGCGAAATTTCGTCGAACTCAATTCGTCGATCAGGCTTCAACATTCGTCGAACTCAATTTCGTGTGCATAGAAGTGTATTTTTGAGTAGAGTAAACAAATGTTTTAATCAAAAATACAAGTAATATGTAAAGTAAGAGCACAATAAAACACAAATAAATTTACTTCCACACACTTCAATGCACAAACAAAAATGTACAACTACCAAGGTGCTTTGCACACACAATGCTCATTAAGACTTATCAGGGTGCAAAGTAGTGCTTGGGGGATCACATATTTTATTTTTAATGTTGAGATTAGTGATCCGGTGTACTTAAGAGTAAGTGGTTTTTATTTTGAAAGAAAGATTTGATTTGCACAAGATACTTTACTACTCTTTCCAAGGTGCTCAACCTCACAACGCTTATTAAGACTTATCAGGAGGTTCAAGTAGTGCTTGGTGGAGTTATCTTTGTCACTTTATTTTATGATTTTTGTTTTGTACAAAGTTCTCCAAATACACTTGTTTTGCAAACCAATATACTTTATAAAAACATAACCACTTTTCTTAACTTTTAAAGTGCAAACAAAGGTTGTGTAGGTAAGATACTTGTGCAATTTTAGTTCATTGTACTATTACAAAACATACACAAGCATTCTTAGATTAAACACATAAGTAGACCATGCCAAAATAAGTGAGTGAATAGCGATCATTATCAAACATAAAACATTTACTCATACTTAGAGGCACGCTAAGCTTAGTTCTACACAACTTTTTCAATATAATTGATGCACATATTAATAGATATATCAAAGCATGATGAAAGCAATGTTCAAAGTAGTTTGAAAAGATAAATTGCAACATTATAGAAGTTCTAAATAATAGATTAAATCATGCTTGATTTTCTCAATGATGTCCATACAGTATTTTTGATAATTTAAAGTTTGAACTCATAAGATTGATCTTGAACTTCCCGAGGACTACCTTGTGAGAGGTTCGCACAGTACTAGGTGATATGATGTGATGATAGCCCAAATCACCCTTTCGCAAGATACATGGAAATCGAAAAGTTAAGTTCAAAATAATAATTTTTGATACTTGTTTTTATTTTATATTTTTGTATTTGATTTTTGCATATAGGAATAGAATTCAAAAAATATCCAAAGACAAAACAAAATATTTTTTTTTAATTTGGCTTTTGTAATTTTGTATTTTAATTTTTACAAAAACAAGTACAGGCAGAATTGCAAAAAAAGAGTAGTACATATAAGATAATATATTTTTATCGATTTGTCAGAATTTTAAATTTTTAGAAAATCGGATACTTGAGCTAGCGCCGGCGTTAGGTCTTAGCGCCTGCATTAGCTCACAGAGAGTGCTTATTTTGATCATATAGCCTTGATTTTCTTTGATTTTGCTTCCGATTTTTCTTAATTATGTTTTTGCAATGTAAGACCTGTCTAATGAAGTGATGAGATGAGAAGAAATCGCAAAAAGTTGCGGAAGTTAAAATTAGTACATGAGTTTCATCTTCATTAGAGTTTCATATTTATTAAACCTTAATTATTGAGTTTTGCACAACATATGCATGAGTGAAATGATCATAAATAAGTGAAATAATATTCATGCAGTTTTTCAATTCTGATTTAAACATGATTATGATTAAACATACTTGGGGTAATTGAAAATGACACAAATATATTAACTACCTAAGCAACACTTGCGCATTTTATACATTTAGCCTAATATCCCTAAAATACACCATTTAAATCCATTTTGACACTTATTTCATTTAGTCTTAATAATATCATATGACAAATTTAGTTTTTCAAATTTTATAAGATTTTAGGAAATGGATTTAGAAGGATAGAAATAAAAAGGATAATTAGATCACTTGAAAAATGACATGACTTTTTATTCAAGTTTATTCAATTTGATTTATTTATGAATTTTGGTTTAATATGAGAAAGTCATATCACAAGTTGTATAAAGTGATCATATCATGATGGTTCAAAAAATAAAAACAAAAAACAAAAAGGAAATTAAGCACATCATGAAGTAGAGAATTGATATTTCATTTTTAATTGATTTCTACTTCATGCAAATGATTTGATACTAATGAATGAGAGATTTAGGTATCCAAAGAGGACCGAGAGTGACGGTTCCTTTGGGTACCCAAATACATCGTGTTTGCTTTTGAGGAGATGGAAGTGAATGAGCCCTTTTGAGTGGAGTTTGTGTTTCATCTTTAACTTTAGGTCTCCATTCAAATCTTGGTTTAACATTATTTTTAGTTTTCAAATTTCCATAATCATTTACTTGAACATTTGGATCAAAAATGCATTTGAATTTATAATTTGAAGGAAATTTGTTTGCATTTAATTTTAGGTTGGGAGAAACATGATTTTATAAATTATGGTGATTTTGATTTACAAATCCTTTATGTTCCTTACTCCCATTTTTAAACTTAGGAAAGATGTTCATATTCATATTCAACTTGTTTTTTGATATAGTTTGATATTGTGAATTTGTATTTACAATTTTCATAAGCAAGTTGATTTTTGATTTTAATTCATCATTCTTGATTTTTAAATTATGTCTAGCTTTATTATAACCAATTGTGCTATTTTTAAGAGTGGAAACAATTGAATAAATATGATCTTGATAGTTGTTTCTATATTCATCAAATGTTTCATCCATCTCTTTAATTTCAATTTTATATTCTTTACACTTAGCACAATCATTTTCCAAAGATGAATTTTCTAAACATAATCTTTTATTTTGTTCTTTTATAAGAAGAAGTTCCTTTTCAAGTTCCTTGCATTTTTCTTTCAAATCATTAAATTCTATACAAGGTGTTATGTTTTCAACTAAGGAGCCTTGTATAGAACTAGATAAATTAGAATTTTTTTGTTCATTAATTTTTGCCTTTAAATTTTTATTTTCTAAGCGTAAATGTTTATCAGCACTCTTTAATTTCTTAATTTTACTCTTTGTAGTTTGAAGCAATTGTAATGTAGAAATAGAAGTACAGAAAATAGGATTTGCTTTCCTTACATTGCTTTCGGGAGAGGCACGATTTGAGCATATCATTTCTTTTACATCTTTTTGGCACTCCTCTTCCGAAGACAGTACTTCTTCTTCTTTTCCATTTGATGTGTGCTCCATTGATCCGTCATGAGAGGAGCATTCTTGATGACTTGTGCAAGCTTGCATATTCTCCGGTTCTTGCGATTGTTCCATACCTGTAGAAGGAGAATCATACATTTCTTCAAGAAATTTCCATACTTTGTATGCACTAGAAAAATAGTATAATAATTTGAAAATTTCATTTGATAGAGCACAAAATAAATAATGTTTGGCTTTTGCATTTAGATGACGTTCCTGTTTATTTGATTCATTTGCTGGTCTAACTATTGTTATATCCCATGCATTGATATCTAAATTTTTAATAAATTTTTCCATTAATAATTTCCACCCTTTATAATTTCTCCCTTCGAATAAAGGTGGTTTAAGAGATTTTTCTTCTTCATAAAAATTTACCTCACTAGTAGAAGCGAGATCATGAGATGCCATTATTCCCGGTTATTAAGCCGATTTAGAATAACCTGGCTCTGATACCACTTGTTGGATCGGTAGGCGCCCTTAGAGGGGGGGGTGAATAAGGGTTGTAAAAACTTATATTATATTTTGAATAACTTTGAAAAAGCTTTGATTATTAAACTAGAGAAGATCAAGACAAATCAAGTGAAGTAAAAGTAAAGACATGATTTTATTAAGTTGAGAAGCATGATTACAAAACTTGATCTCTTATCGAAGCTAGAAATCAAAGCGAATAGAAAGACTCTTTTTATTTTCTATATCGACTCGTATCCCCACGAACCGGTTGGCTTTAGCTGATCCTTCCCCGGATACGGCCTCATACCGCTCTAGCCAACCCTTCCACGGATATGTCCTCGAGCACCCCTAGACCTACACCCGAGACCTAGTCACCAACACGAGGCGAATTTCAGCCCTAAGTCCTACCCAGACCTAGTCGCCAACACGAGGCGATATCACTAAACGATTACAGAAAAGATGTGAAATGAAAAGACAATAATATAAAACTCCGTCTCCGTGGATCTCTTGGAGAAGTAGACGAAGATGCAGAGTATGATCGTAGTCGATGCGGTCTTTCGTCATGATGATGACGCGTGTTGAAATCTTCTCCACGGATCTCCTTAAGCCTTTATGGATTTGTGGGAGTATCTCTCTGAACCTTCCTCTCTCTGTTGTGGCACGAAGCTCTGGAATTTTGGATTTCAAGAGGATTAGGAAGACGGAGCCAAGAGGTCCTTTTTATAGTCTCAGCGCTAGCGCCTACGCTAGTGGTACCGCCGGCGCTATCCCATATTAGGATATATTTTGCACGGCAGAATCTTCAATCGGAGGAAACTTTTCTCTCTTGCCTACTATGCTGATACTGCCTGGTGCTATCTCCTTCTATAAGTACTCCTGGCATTTGCGCTTAAGCAAACATTTCGTCGATCAGATTTTCGTTGAACGCAGTTAACATTTCGTCGAGCGAAATTTCGTCGAACTCAATTCGTCGATCAGGCTTCAACATTCGTCGAACTCAATTTCGTCGACCGGAGTTCGTCGAGCGGGCTTCAACATTCGTCGACCGGAAATTCGTCGAACGGGCTTCAACATTCATCGAACGACATTTAGCGCCTGCGCTAGGACTACCGCCAGCGCTAGTAGGAGATTTGGATTTGATGGCTCAACTTTGGGGGCAACCTTCTTATGTAATCCTTGAGTCATGTGGACTTTGTTATCCTGCACACTTAAACACACAAGATCAAATACACATAGGATTTGTTATTCTCAAACCTAGGAGATGCGGAAGACCATGTTACAACAGCTTGTCAATTCTTCTAGGGCCTAGATTCAGGTCTCCATGAACCTAGGCAGGGGGAGATGTTCAATGAAGAAGCTCTAGTTGTAAATAAAAACTCAGATATGGTTATTGATACAGTTGTACAGCTTCAGTTACAGTTTCAGAAATAGCTATTCCTATTATAGATTCAGTAAATAATATCTCTATTAATCCTTCAATAGACATTCTCTCTTTATTATCAAAATTCAGTTTGGTTTTCAGTTGTCTGCCTAAGCATCAAGCTATTTCAAAGGCTATAGTTCCTTATTCAGCTCCTATAGATTTAGTTTTGCTAGAACAAATCATCAAAAGTATTTCAGTTCCAGTTGTAGTTGTAGAGGAAGTTGGCTTGGTGAATTCACCTCCAACATTCATTTATGATGATTCCCCTCTATCAGATCATAATGAGCAAGGTATGGATAATGCTCTTAAAGAACTTGATGACTTGTATGATAAACCTGCACAACCTTCTGATGATGTCGATGATGATGATGATTCTGATGATTCAGATATACAAACTTCAAAGAAAAGGAAATCAAGAAGCAAAGCTAAGGTTGCTCCCAAACCTCCTTCTTCTACCCATGACATTCCCTACTACATATTGAAAAACATCACTCTCACCAAAGACTCTCCAGCCTGGATGAGATTCTCATGGAATGAGAATAATAGGAGAAAAAAAATGAAGAAAATAGGATTTTATTCTGATAAGCCAGCCAAATTTAATCCTCCTCCAGCAGCTGGATCTGCAGGCATGTCCTCCTTATCTCAAAATCCTTCCCATCAGTACTCAAGAAGAACATGGGAGAGACATGAAAGTTCCAGTGGCTCTTACAGATCAGGATCAGCTAGAGCTCCAACCTCAGGATTAGCTAGAGCTCTATCTTTAGCTTACAAATATCATATCTATGATGGATCGATGCACATGAAAAGAAATTCTCAAGATCAAAAATCTTCCTATTAGTCTAGTGAAAATGATGAAAGACCTTCCTCTCCCATTAATCCAGATTTAGAAAAGAATGCACACATGGCCATATATAGAGAAACAATTGCTACTGCTCAAATTAACAAAGCCAAAGCTGGAGGAAAGGATTATTCACAGTTTACAACTATGTCAGAATACAGAAGATAAGAGTTTGAAAGATATAGTTCAAGACATCTCTTCAGTGCTGAAGAATATCTGAAGTTGCACCCAGCTGCAGTTGTTCCTCATACTTCATCTCAAACCCTGCTGGAAGCAAATGACCTATATATGAGCAAGGGAGAATCTGAAAATCCCAACAGAGAAATTATTTTCAAACCTTCTTCAAAGAAAGAGAAAGACTCCTGATTTCTGGTTTTACTAATTTCTGCTTACAGTGTAAAACATTCTAAACTCAGAGTATTATATTTTTATCTGCTGAAATGAATTTTAAATTCTGTCAGATATATATGCTCTATGTTAATTGTTGTTTGGTTTTCTTATTATTTTTGTCAAATAGTATCCTAACCCAAATAGGGGGAGATTGTTGGAACAACCCTATTACTAATTTGGGCTAGGATCACTATCTGTGGTTAGGACTCAAGTTGACCCCAATGTATAGTTCTAGGATCAAGGTCTAAGCCTGTCTAAGTTAGCTGAAAATTAGGAAAATCCCAATTTTTTTGTGTTCAATGAACGCCTTCCTGAGTTCGACGAACATCATATATCAGTTCGACGAACTTGGATCTCCAGCTCGACGAACTCAGTCTTCCAATCAAGTTCAACAGATTCTATATTTCAGTTCGATGAACTCCTGATTAAGATCTATGAACTCAGTGTTTTGTTCGACGAATGGGTAACTTTCTGTTCGATGAATTTCCTCTTGAGCTTGACGAATCCTGAAGATCAGTTATTTCTTTATCTGAACTCAGATCGACTATTCAGCAATGGATCTATTCAAATATTTGGATTTATTCATATTCAGATAAGTCAAGATTTCATCTTTCCTTTTATATTCGTCCTATTCTCTTCTTCCGAGAATCTAGCCATTGACATATATTGGAAAAGGAAACTTTCACAGAAAAGGAATTAAAGTATTTTGCAGAATCAAAAAGTTGTTATTGCAGTCCCAAGAATGATTTGTTTCAGTTTATTTTATTCCATAACAGAAGATTTGAATTTTCAAATCATTTTATTTTTATCTAAGGAAAAAGGATGATGCAGTATATAAGAGATACAAGAAGAAGTATATATACATATACTAGAGGACACATGAGATAAGATACGCTTGTGAAATACACAGATAGAAAGGAGATATACAGAAATCTTCATCTACGGCAGCAAATTCATTTTCTCTGAGAATAACGGAAATCTTCTCTTAGAAGCATCTGCTTGTTCTTAGTCTTCTACAACCAAGAGGAAGTTTCACCAACTGTCAACAAACTCTATCAGACATGGGGAGCTTTACAACAACAACAATCCTTTAGTCTTCTCTCAGATCTTATTAAGAGAGAAGAACTTCATAACTCCTTTTTGGCTTATTCTTTTTACCCCACCTTGTACAGGGTTATAACTCCCTTCAAAAGTTAACCTTTGGTGGCAGGGCACCTGATCAAAAACCTGTGGTTTGGTTTGAGCACTGATCAAAAGCTCAGTGGTGTTTGGATTCTTGATCAAAAATCTCATTGGTGAAGGGCACCTGATCAAAAATCTCATTGGTGAAGAGCACCTGATCAAAAACCTTAGTGGATTCCTACCAAGGGTGGTAGAAGAGTAGATGTACCCAGGTTCATTGGGGAACTACTATAGATCCTTGTGTATTTGCTGTGTTTGTTTTATTTTCTGTACTGTGCTGTGTTTATTGTTTTGTTTTTCTACTCACTCAATTACACATATTTATATATTATTATTTTAATTCCGCTATAAAATAAGTTAAAACTTTTAATACTCTATTCACCGTCCCTCTAGAGTAAATCTAAGATCTAATACCTCACTTTCAGAAATTTTCTTTGGTGCAAATAGGCAGCTTCATTGAGCTTATTTCCTTGTGATGCTCACTAGTCATTTTTATGTGCTGACAACCGAATATGATTTGTAGATCTTGTTCTAAGCTATTAGGCCATTGAACTTAACCTCGCTCTAGTACCAATTGAATGATTTGGGTTGATCTATAATACACCTAGAGGGGGGTGATTAGGTGTTTTCAATGTTATTGGATACTTTAAAATTCTAGCTATCACAACACAGAAAAAACACAGAAAGCATACAAGATATATAGTGGTTCCCTTCAAGACAATGTGTCAAGAGGTAGTCCACTGGCCCTCCCACCAATCTAGCAATGAGCTAGACTAGACAACTAATCCAACTCAGATATCTTTGTATAAGAAGATCTTACAACTCGGGCTCACAAAGAACCCTACCAACAACTCAGACGTTATAAGTCTTACAACAACTCAGATTTTCACCAAGATCCTACCAAACTCAGGCTCATACAGAACCCTACCAAACTCAAGCTCACACCGAACCCTACCAACACTCAGGTCTGTTACAAGATCCTACCAAACTCAGGCTCACATAGAACCCTACGAGATGAAAAGGTAGGTTTGTTGTTGCAAAAGAGAAGGCTTCAAGATAAAGCATTTTACTAAATAGACTTCTTCTTCTTCTTGCAATGTAAGCCCAGAGATCTTTTGAATCACTGAACCTTTCTATAGAATCTTCTTCTTAGTTATCAGATGCACTTCTTGTACAGGAAGAAGATTCATTCTTGCTTTCACATCAAAGTGATGAAGATTTGCTGCTTGAGCACTTTTTCTCTTTTCTATTCTTGATCACTGAAGGTTTGAGAGAGAGAGAGTCAAGTCTTTTTCTGAATTCGAAAGTCTCTCTATTTATAGTCCTCTAAAATTTTGCATGAAGACCCTTATTAATTATTCCATAATTATTGTGCCAGATAGGAATGTTGACAGAAATGCCAAAACATATTATCATAAATGCTAAGCCGTTCTTGAAACTTGTAGAATATGGAAGTGAATAATATGTTTCATCAATGTTGTGTAATGGCTATATTCTGTTGAGAATATATCATTTAATATTCATTGATTAGTGCACAAGGTAGGCGGCATGCACTTTCCCTGTATTTCAATTTCCGAGAAAATCTGCGCATTAAATGCAGCTTGACATCTATCACGACGATAAATTTCCTTCATGCCGATATCGTCTTGATCATCTCGATGATACGTAATCTTCACAACGATATCGTCGACATACTTTTTTCTTTAAGACTTCACTTGTTATCTCAATGATACTGCTTCTTATAGACGATATAGTCGAGATGTTTTCTTCTACACGATGTCTTCAATCTTCAAGACGATATGTCTTTTTCAAGAAGATGTTGTCGAGATGTTCTCTTCTACATGATATGTCTTCAATCTATAAGATGATATCGTCGAGAAGTCTGAACTTAGCTTTCTCAACCATAAAGCGTCTTCAAAACTATATTTTTGAAACTCTCTTAATGATATTCTTCTGTCTCCGCGATAATGAAGTAAAGCTTCAAGACGATTTTTGACTTAGTGAAATTTTCACTTAAGATTCCTGAAGAACTTCTGTAAGGTAGTCTTTCCAACAAAAACAACCTTCCTTTCTCAACGATAAGTTTAGCTCCTTTCAGCAACAAGTCTAAACTCTTCTCCACAAAAGTTTTTATACTGATTCAGAGATATGTATATTATTTCAATGACATGTGTATCATCTCAACGATATGTCCAGTCCTTCTCAACGATTTTGGATTTAGAGAGATTTGAGAATTACTGTTTGAGTCCGAAATCGCACCTCCGAAGAGAATCGGAGCCTCTGGGCTGCCGGTTACTTTTTAGGTAAGAAAATTGAGACCGGTGGCAGCGGTCAAGGCCATACTTCGCCCGTCACGGCGAATGCCACTCCTGTGATGGGCTTTCCTTTGATTAAGAAGAAGTGGTTACAGCGGGTTACAAGTGCAGGAAAGTAGAAGCTGGCCGGTCAGACAATCCGCAAGACGGGAAACTCGAGACCGCAGCTCAGAAAAGCGAGCTCCGGGATTCGAGTGTGCGTGCCTTGGGAGTGTTGCCGCCACCTATTTATAGGCTCAGGGGCCTGCCCAAATGGGCAGGGATAAAATAACCGCCTGTCCGGGTACAGGAGAATCGGGCAGGCGGTGACGAGATACCGAAAGGAGAAAAGAAAGAAGCTGTGCGGCTTGGCGGCTTGCGCTTGCGGGCTGTCTTGTAGAGGGGCTTGAGATGTTGCGGCCTGTCGCCTGGTCTTGAGCGTTGCTTAGCCTTCAAGATGCAACCCGAGCGGTCTCCAACTTGAGACTGCGGGTTGCCTTTTGGACTTGGCCTGTCTTCTAGGACTTGGTCCTTGCTGGTCTTCACGGCGCAAGCCGGGCGGTCACTCACTTGAGATCGCGGAATGCCTTTGGAGGCCAGGCCTTGATGATCTTCAGAAAACGGGGGCGGTCTGAATCATATCAAACCGCCCGGTTGTGTTGGTTGGTGCTGAATGTCCTTTGCTCAAACTGAACCGGGCGATCTTAGCCTTTAGACCGCCCAGTCTGGGGGTAGTACCACTCGGAAGCGATCTTTTGGGTAAACAACCGGCTCGCCGGACCAACCCGTCCGTTCCAACAAACCTTACTGAGTCACAAGCTCACCAGATTAATTAATCTACTGCTATAACCACCGAGCCTACCGCTCGTAAGACCAAACCGAATAATATTCCCATGATAACGGGGTGTGGGTGAGAGTATTACTAAGTTAAGCTTGTATAACAACTTCTTACTCCTACGGCTTATGGTTAATCTTGGACTTCCCGAGGATTACCCTATAAGGGGCTCGCTACGGTACTAGGAACTGTAATGGGATGACACCCCAAAGTTCCCTTTCTCAAGACACATAGTGTTGTTGGTATCTACCCATAAGAACACCCCTCTTATCATTTCACTTGAGTTAAACCTAAGTGCTTTATGACACGCTAGGGAAAAGACGATCCTTCGTCAATCCCCTACACTACCTTACCCTTAACTCACCAAGCACTCTTAATATATAACTCCTTTTTGGTGACCTAAATCTCTTCATCCTGACCATGTACACCAACTACATGTCATTCCCACTTAGTAGGCCACTAGTTACCCAAGTTCCACAGTTTTACTAAACGTAGACCAAACTAACTATATGAAGCTTGTAATTAGAGGTACTCCAAATATTCATCCAACTGACTCAAGATAATTATTGGGGGTTTATCATGATGTTATAAGACTAAATCCAGAAAATCATATTTTTCCTTAATTATTTAGTATTTATTTTAATTTGGCCAAACATTTGCCAAGTATGAAAATGAACATGAAGTATAAGGAATTCTTATGATATAGCTCTCCAAAAATTATGATAAATCTATGATGACTAAATAACAGCAAATACAACATATTATATTTTTACAGTAAGAAATTGTCCTCTATTTTTATTATTTGTGAACTATCCAAACTTGTAGATTTATGAAGGAACCACCAAAAATATCTACACCAAAATTATGGGAAAAATACCAAGATCTTATGTTCCTCAGAAAAGTCTACTGACTAAGTTTCAGGATTCATGGAAATCATTTTCTCACTTAAATAAATACTTTAAGAAAACCTCAAATAAGATAAGTTGTGAAGTAGCATACTGATTTAAGTCTCCAAAAATTATATTAAAAATCACAGAGTTTTCTAATGCTCTGAAATGTCCTATCACCCATTTCCACAATTTAACAAAGAGTATTGGACCATCAATTATATTTCTTAAGCCTAAGACAAAATAAATGCCTTGTGAATGAAGTACTGGTTAAACCACTCAATTAAATACACAAAAATTACCAAAGGTGTATATCATGATAACAAAGACACTACCAAAGTTTCATCATCATCCAAGTCCATTTAAGTATGTAAATTTCTCTCATAAGGAATTTCCCTAAAGGGGTTATGACCTATCTCAAAGGGAATAATTGCTCCTAAAATTCTTATAAAATTACCTTGAGCCTCTTTACACCCTATGAACTTATCCACCAAGTTTCATGACCATTCTATAGCTTTTGACCACATGTCCTTCACAAAGCTCTACATGCACCCCAAGGGGTAAATCTAGGATCCTAGGTCATATCCACCTCCACACCTCCCCAAACCACTCATGGGGGTACTTTAAGTGATCCTAAACCAGTGGACAAGGTTCCACCTCATGGTGAGGAGATTTGACCACAAAATCCCAAGATAAACACCATACCCTAATTTTGACCCTATTTGTCCTAACTTGGATTTACAAAATACTCAAACAAAACAATCCCAATTGGGCTGATAATTTTACCAAGGTCATACAGTAACCCTAAGGAGCACTCACCAAAATTTGGAGGGCATTAGAGGTAATTTGACCCACTAAGTAATTACTAAATGATTTATGAAATTATCTCAAAAACCTTAGAAAAAATTTCTCCTAAAATTCCCATCTTTTGGTATGATGTGTGGGTGTATGTAACTAGCCTAGGTTTTAAATATCAAGGCCATAGCATCTACCTATAAAAAGATATGAAGGTAAGAGTGACTATCCTACCCTATGGACCAGTCCCACCATTTTCGCTCTACAGGGAGCTACAGTACTCCTTTTGGGGTGAAATCAATTTTAAAAACACAGTAGACTCCAAGGGCTACAACTTTGGTGTTGGACACTTTTTAATCAGAGGTGACCTAGTATTTTTAACAATTAAAATAAACTACAGCAAAAAGTGTGACAGAAATTAATAAAAAAACATTTAATTAATAACTAAAACCTGCGTTCGACGAAAACGATACAGCGCTCGACGAAAGCAGAACAACTCTGCATTCGACGAAATTAACTGTGCTCGACGAAGGCAGAACAACTCTGCGTTCAACGAAATCTGAACAAAGCTGCGTTTGACTAAGTTAACGCAGAACTGCGTTCGACTAAATTAACAACGCTCGACTAATTTAATCCAGATCGACGAACTATATTCCGTTCGACTAATTTTATACAAACTGTGTTCGACTAATTTAAGTTATAACAATGTTCGACTAAAAGATTTTCGTTCAACTAACTCCGAGTCTGTTCGACTAAAATAATTCTCCGTTCGACTAACTGTTCCATATCGACGATTTAAATGAAATAAACGTAAACAATAAACAAATCCGACGGCTCTCTGTTATCGTCCCCGAGGAATGGACGGCGCGCGACAGCCCGACATGGTCTTCTTTGCGGGGCGATTTCCCGGCCACCTGCGACTCGTCCCGGCCGGCCAATGCCACCACCACCTCCGTTGAGGTGGTGGCCGGCGATAGGAGGTGGTTGGCCGGCCGGAGGTGGTCGGATCTGGGTTTTAGAGGAGGGAAAAGTTCTCAAAATGAGCCTTTTTCGGAAGCACAATCCGGGCCCTATTGGGCACGGATCAAGCCCCAAATTAAGAAATGATCTAGAACCAAGGGAGGAGAAGAGGATCGGACCTGTGTGGGTGCTTGGCTCCTTGCCGATTTCTCGTTGGACATGGCCATCCTGGAGCTTTTGGTGTCATGCCGATTTAGGCCTCCACTGCACGATTCCTTCAGGAAAGTTGGGGAATCTCTTCCTCTCTGAGTAGTGAAGGAAATTGGGGGTTTCAATCGGGATTGGATGTCTTTATTCCTGATAGACATTAATGGCCATCAAACGTAATTTCGGTTACCACTAACTTTTCTCTTAATCAGCCCCCTTGGCCATGGAAAACTCCAGAAAATCGTTGGTAAGCGAAGGGGGAGATGAATGCACATCAATTAGGGAGGGATTGAAGGGTCACATCATTTATTCTCCATGAATACACTTTTCTCTCTCTCTCTGAATCACCAATTACAGAATTAAAGTGGTAATTTCAGTAATTACCATGCCCACCAGATGGTGGACCACCTTAGTTGGGCCTAGCCCAAATTGATTGAGTCCAATTTAGGCAAATTAGGTTATTTTGACCTAAATTAGGGAAATGGTAAATTGGTCAAATTGCAAGTCCCGTGATGGGGCTTTTTGATCCATTAGGCTCCTAGTAGCCCTATTAGAGTTGGGGTAAGGTCAATTTGGCATGGTGGAGGCTAATTGACCCTAATTGAGTTAGTTTGACCAATTCAGGGTTAAGGTTGACTTTAGTCTAATTGGCCTCTTAATTTGACTCCAATGGGTCCTTGGTGCTCCAAGAGGACCCCTAATGGATTAGGGAAGCTATGGTGGGGTCAAGGTTCAAAGTGGGGCCCCTAAATCCAATCCTAGGCTTGCTAACTGGAAATTGCTATTTGCAGACCAAGGTGGTTTTCTTCTTCTTTCATAAGGCCAAGTGGTCTCTTCAAGCTTCCTAGGGTTTTGTCATGACCTAGTCATGACAAAACCACTCTAGGGGTATAGCTGTTTGGGGGATGTTACAGGGTTCACCCGGAGGATTCCCACAACCGCCTAAGCAACTGCAAGAGGCTAACACAACATCATTCCACAATCAACTCCACCCTAAGCAACACAATCTTAGGTCGGAAAAAGAGCTTTTGGCTGGTCTAAGTAAGCACCTTCCATGACCTCTCCCATGATCACACAGTGTACAAGAGGTTGGCACCTCTCATCGATTTGCATAGGAACGGGTTTGGTTCACCTTTGCCTGTGCTCTAGTCGTCTTCATCTTACTACACGACGCGGGTACAGCTTCGCCTCGACTCATATGGGTTTAAACTATTCAAGTGCTACACAAAATGATGGCTACGCACATAATCCTCCAAGAGGACTTAGGCTTCGCACACATAATCCAATGAAGGAGGAACAAAACCGCTCCACATAAAATCTCGTGGTGAACGTTTGCATTCAACCACATTCCAACCATGGGGCTTCCGTTAGTCTCTCTGAAAGACACCTAAATCTCAAGTCCCATGTACGATGTCATTTCTCACAGAGTCATTCTCCAGAACGCATTCTAGGCTTAACCTAAATGCACGTCAGAATCAAGCATCACCGATCCGAGCTAACGGCCACAGGTAGGCTTCACAAAAAATGCCTAAATCTGTATCTCTATCGGATTTCTACATGCAAATAATGCCGTGAATGGACACAATTTACCTGGAGCTCCGAAGAACTATAGTAAGTCCTACACTTCACTAATTAGTGAAAGAGACACCCTCAATATGCATAGAAAAAGAATGAAAGGACCAAACACGTCATAAGACTGGGAGGAAGGATCGTTACTCTTCCCGCTCTCTTCAGCACCATGAATCTGTGATTTCAATCGGATGGAAAGAACCGCACCGGGCTGCTCTCCATAGATCTGAAACGGTTTCATGATTCGGAGCTTCGGAGCTTCATCAATGGAGGAAGATGCCTTCTTCTTCTTCCTTGAACTCTCAGTTGTTAGTTATGGATGTTGTCAAATCACCTAAAGGGGGGTGAATAGGTATTTTACAAACTCTTGACCCTCTATCTTGTGAGTCTATTTCTATGAAGGTTCTAGCATAAGGCTTTAATGATTAAGAGCACATCACAGAAAACACTCAGAGATTTATAGTGGTTCCTCAAGACAGAGTGTCCCTCTACGCCTTTCTAGCAATATGCTAGGGTCGGCAAACTCTACCAAAAACTCAGGCCCGCAAGCCCTTCAATGTTAGACCCTCAAACACTATGTACAGGCCCTCAAGCCCTACAGCTCAGGGCCTCAAGCCCTACAACTCAAATCTAAAGCAGATCCTACAAACTCAGGCCAACAAGCCCTACAACTCAGGCCCTCAAGCTCCACCATTCAGGCCCTCAAGCCCTATAACTAAGATCTGAAACAGATCCTACAAACTCAGGCTTGTAAAAGCCCAACAGAGAAAGAGTGGGCAAAACTTCTTTAGCCTGATGAAGATTGGCTTTTGGACTTGAATAGAATGCTTTTGATGTTTTCTTAGACAGCACAGATTCCTCTTCAATCCCTTCTTCAATCTGGAACAATTCTTATCAGCCGATGTTGTTGGACTGAAACTTGGAGAACACTTGATGAAGATCATTTTGTTCTCGGGTTCTTGTTCCTTCTTCACGCAGCCTTGTTACTGTTCTATCGATTCTTGCGTATTTTTTGTGTTTTTCTTACTTCACGGAATTAGGGAAAACACTTATCTCTTTAAAACCTGAGGAGCCGAGTAACGGTCTCCTATGATGTCCTTTAAGTGTTAGAGACTCATTTCTTAATGGGATGCGTTGATTGGGCCAACAGGCGGTGGCATTAAATGCAGACAGTGCGATTTGAAATAACTTGATCTGTCTCGATGACATTAGCAATGTCTTGACGATAGAACTTGTCGTTACGCCAATCCATTTTGGACTTCGAAAAATCTTCAAGTCTTCTTCAATCTTCTTTAGAGACTAATATCTCGATGATACAATATATCTCAGTTGCACTTGTACTCACGATGATATGAAGTCATCTTAAAGATGTCGTCGTTATCTTGTTGTCGACTTGCGGTCTTCTCGACGATGTCGATGAAACCATTCTATCTTATCGACGATATCATTGAAACGATACTATCTTATCGATGATATCGATTGAAACCATACTGTCATATCGACAATATCGTGGAAACCATACTATCTTATCGATGATATCGTCTTGATCATTCCGACGACAGGCGATTCTTCTTCTATAAGTTGTATTCACGAGTTCTCCTTTAGCCTTCTCGAGGTTTAGTCTTCTTTACGACGATGCCATCGACATTGTCGAGCACTTTAACTTTGGTCTTCAGAGAGCTTCCTTTCTCGTCACGACGACAAGATCTCTTAATGACGATGTCGTCGACATTGTCGAATACTTTGACTTAAGTCTTCTTAGATCTTACAACGATATCGTCGTGTGATTCTGGTTGACATGATGATACTATACATCATCGAATCTTCTTGTTCTTTTGACGATATCATCATGTGTACTTTGATGTCACAACAATATCATTGAATTGCCACTTTATCTCGACGATAATTGACATGAACCTTCTGCTTATCTCTGAGAGTAATCTTGACGATATATGCGTATTTATTCAACGATATGTCCAGTCCTTCTCGAGGATTTTAGACTTAGTGAGATTGGTGAAGTACTGGATACATTGTCTATACTTTGCAGTATTCTTGGATTCCTCATGAGTCTTCTCAATGATGTTGCTTGACACTTTAGCAATATTGTAGTGTGTATATTGTTAACACGATGATATTTGCCTTAGATGCTTTTGCTTGAGCCTTATATATTATACTTATTGAATCTGATATTCTGACCTGTTCATGTCACAACAAATGTACATCAAATACAAATTGTACTTATCATTGATCTGAGTACTTCTTCAAATCGGGAACATTGTTGGGCACTGTTCCCAACAATCTCCCCCTATTTGAAGAAGTCATAACTCATTCAATGATAAAGTACATCTAAAGGAAATTAGCATATAAAAATGACATCTCAGTTTAGTTTATGTGATCACAGAAAGAGATAGCTTGACACTCATCATTTCATTGAGAAATTATAAATATTGACATAGGTTTTGAAATTTTCAGCATTGCTACATATGCCAAGAGTGAGTCAGCCATCAATGTCTTTGCTTCCCTCATAGCTATTTCATTCCTTGCTTTCTTGGCATCAGCTTCCTGTTTCTTCTTAGATTGTCTGGTGAAATATTCATATGGCTTGGGATGATATTTGAGTTGTTCTGGAGCATCTGCTGGGATTCTTCCTGCTAGCTTGTCTCTTATGTGGCTTCTTCTTGACTCTTCTTGATCTTCATATTTAGTCCACTCTTGGGAGCTATACAACTTATATCTTTCAGATTTGTTTACTTTCATGAGCTCCCATGCATTTAATATTATGGCTCTGGATTTGGGACTCCACTTCTCATAGTCATCCTTCTTCTCTATTTCTTCTATGTATCTTTTTTTTCTCAGCTTTACCTCAACTTCCTCTAATATCTCATTTCCCATACTCTAATCAGCAACAGTATCAGGAATATCAGCAGGGTAATCAGCAGGGTAATCATAGTTTAAGGGAGGGAGATTAATTGCTTCCATGATAGTATCGGAGGTCCAGATGGCATGATCACCACTGGCCTTTGTCATTGATCTCTCCCCCTTTATGACTTCTTCTGATATTTTCGTCTGGATGTTCCCCTGAAGATTCAGAATCTTATCTTTAAGCATATGAATTCCTTTTTCCAGATGATATTTTGTCTCAAGTAGATGATTATCCAATTCCTGAGTGTGTTGATCTAATTTTTCTTGGAGATTGGTTTTGTGTTCATTCATCCACCTGTCAGTGGCTATGTAGGCTTTCTCTATGTTGTTGCATATCATGCCTTGATTTTTTAGAACTTCAGCTATACCCTGGTGAGTAATTACTAGTTGTTTGGCCATGTCTTCTTGCAGACTCTTCATATCAGTTCTTATATTTACAGTCTCATTAGATAGGTCTCTTCTTATCTCATTGACAACAGTGTCAACATAGCTCTCAATTTTGAACCATTTCTCTTCCAAGAGCATCCTTATCTGAGGCAGTAATGAGGAGTTTTCTAGCCTTTGCTCTGTGGAAGAGTTAGGACTGTCAGGTTGTCCTTCAGCCTTCTTCTGCATTATGGTGGAGAGATAGATGTCCATCCCTTCAGCCTCATCATACATGGGGGATGGAGATCTTCTAAGTGATTTTTATCTTGGTTCATCCTCAGGCACACTTAGCTTTTCAGGAATAGATAGGTCTCTGCTAGTCTCATCAGCAGGATTATCTTGACTGGCTTCCTGGTTAGCTTCACTTAGATCCTCTTGGACTGCTAGTCCAGAATAGATAGCATCCTCAGTCATAGTGAGATTGTGGATGACATCTTCCACTTGAGCTGGGAGCTCAATGTCCTTCTCCTCCTCAGTCTCAGCCTCCCCTTGATCTGTTCCAGCAGTGGTCCTTGACCATAAGCTCAGTGCTGAGGTTTGGAGGGAGACATTCCTCTGCTCCACATTCTCTTCAGAGATAGAAAGTTCTGGGTTGTGGATGGGCTCACTTTCTTCTGATGGGCTTTCTTCTTCACTCACCACATCCTCTGCAGCATGTGACCTCTTGGGAGACCTTGTTATGACCTTGTCCCACCTCTCCAGTACCTTAATATCCATTCTTCTCATGTGATGGATTTTTACTCCAAATTTCTCGTTGAAGTTTTCAGGAAATAATAGTTGCAGATAAAGAGATAGTATTCTTCCCAAGTTGGGCACTTGAAAACTCTCTTGTATTCTCTTGAAAATAATCTGAGACCAATTGGTTTTCTTGCTTAGGATTATCTTGGTCCTTATATCAAACATCTGTTTGGATATGTTGTCATGAGACCCTACCTTGCAGAGAAGGGCCTTTCCCACTATATTAGCCAGTATCTTTCCTTGCTAATTAAAGTTCTTCCTTTATAGAGACCAATAGGTCTTCCTGGAATGCTCACACCATGCAAGAGCTTTATTTAGGTCCTCTTGGGTGACCTTTTCATTCTCCTCCTCTTTGGCAAAGGTCGGTAGCTGCAGAACCCTGGCCAATCTCTTTGGAGTTACCTTAACTCTTATCCCATAGACTTGACTTTTGATGGAGGTTCCTTTAGAGCCACCCTTGGCATTCGAGTAGAATTCCAGAACTTCCCTCTTCATTATTAATGTTGATTCCGAGAGAACGAACTCCAAGCTGACGAAGTCGAGCAGTCTTATGTTGCTTTGAATTTCTTCTTGAGCCTTCGCGAAGCCATTCCTTACTAGTTCACTTCCTTCATACAGATATCCTTCCTTCTTCGGTGCCATTTATTGGTTAATCAAAGGAGGGTTCACCAGTATCGTCTTGTTCACTCTTCGAAGTCAAGGAATACATGACGGTTTTTTAGGGAAAATGTAGCAAGCGCTTTTAATTCCAGACATCTGACCCTATTTATAACTTATGGTGTGGAAGGTGAAGTGTCGCTTGTCAAATGTTTAATTAAATCAGATTGAATGGTCGTGATCGATTTATTTCAGAATTCAGAATTCTCGAGTAGAAACTTAGGTATCATCGTGAATTTATGACGAAGTCGTAGAGTCATTTCGACGACACGCGCTGTCATTTCGACGAAACACATTGTTGTTACGACGAAATCATTTTGTAGACACAACGATATTGTCTTTGTTTGATCTTTTGCATCATCAGTGTGTTGCGTGTTTTCTTCACATGTATATGTTGAAGCAATTGCATATTTAAGAGTGTCACTACTTTATTGTCATTTTACAGTTAACCTAAATGTTTTCAAAATAGAATTTCAACCACATTTGCTTTTAGCTATCACATGAGCCAGTTCAGTTCCTTTTATTCTCCGCACCTTTCTCCTTCCTTTGATCCTTCTGCTCTTGACTTTTTAGACCATCACACTTGGGAGACTTGGATGTCTTAGCATATGGGGAGGATGGATCCATCTTATCCTACACAGGGATCATTGTATGCTCCCTCTTAACTACGACACTGTTCAATTGGACAGAAGTTTCATTATGATTATCACTATAAGCAGCATCATCATCCTTCATTCCTTCTGCATCATTTGACACCTTTTGCTCCTCTTTTCAGATTCACATTTGTCTGATGGCTTTGTTGTAGTGGCGTGTCCACACTATTTAAGGATGGTGTCTTCAGCATTCATCTTGTAACTTCTTTAGACTTCTTGCATAGCATCTTCAGTGTTAGCAGTCTCCACAACCTCGGGAGCAGTGACTTCACTTTGAGACTACCCCGCAAGAGCAGCCTCATCCCACTGACTGGCTTCTCATACCTTGCTCTAGGCACTGTTGGGTTGAACCAACAAGCTTTAGCAAAGTGCCCAACCTTGACACAGCACCAATGCTCAAATTTATTGTAACTCCTTTTCTGAGTCACCTTTTGAGTGGAGGACAGGTGACTAGATGAGCAGGCTGCTTTACAGCATGCATTTCAACTGATTATGTGATTGTGCCTTGATTTTGGAGTTGGTTGCACACTCAATGATATTTCCTTGGGAATAGGTTTTTGAGGTAAAGCATTTCCCTTCTGTTTGGTTGATGGTGCTTATGGAGAGACAACTTTTTGAAAGACAGTTCTAGCTTGGAAAGTCTCTCCAACTTCCTTATTATATCTCAGTCCTCCTCTGGCTTGAGTGGATAAGCAGTCTATAATAAGGAGAACTAATTTGGGCCTAGAGAAGCTTGTCACAAGCTTTCTCTCTACTATAAGCTTGTTCTCTAGATACTTGATTGTCCTATCCTGAGCATCAGATTTCTTCTGAAGTAGGATAAGCTCATTGTGCAATCTAATCTCCACCTTGGTCTTATCATCAATTTGATATCTGAAGGGCTTGAGGATTCTAATTTCCTCGGCTTGAGATTTGACCATTTTCTTGCTCTTTTTAAGAGCTCCAAGAGAATGCCAAACTGTTCTATTAGTTCAGTATGGTTCTCATTATTGCATGATGAGCAGTCTTCTGCATCATTTTCAGATGATGAGGAATCATCTGGTGCAATCTTGGTCTTTTCAAATGAAGCAGGTACTGGAAATGAGTGAGTAGTGCATACCTGAGCAGGAAGTGAATCATCATGACTTTCTTCATTTGATAAAGCAACCAACCCATAGAGCTCCTCATCCTCAAAGTCATAGTATGAGAGAGTGAGTGGTGCCCTTATCCCTTCTCTAGCCACAGAGCCTTCTGCATCTTCAGATTCACTGCCTGAGAGAGTAAGGGGTGTTCTGATTCCTTTGTCATTTAGCCCTATACATCTTTCTTCTTCAGAATAAGAAGTGTTGCAGCTGCTTTCACTAAGAGATATGAACTTCTTAATATTAGATCTTCTCATTTTCTTCATAAAACTTTAATCTTTTGAGTTGTTGGTGTGACACACCTAATGGCAGATCTGTTCAAGATATTAGGCTTCCTTTGAACAACGTACCTCTGATTCCACTTGTTAGTTATGGATGTTGTCAAATCACCTAGAGGGGGGGGGGGGGGGGGGTGAATAGGTATTTTAAAAACTCTCGAACCTCTATCTTTTGAGTCTATTTCTATGAAGGTTCTAGCATAAGACTTTAAAGATTAAGAGCACGTCACAGAAAACACTCAGAGTTTTTTAGAGGTTCCTCAAGACAAAGTGTCTTGAGTAGTCCACTATCCCTTTGCGCCTTTCTAGCAATGTGCTAGGGTCGGAAAACTCCGCCAAAAACTCAGGCCCGCAAGCCCTACAATCTCAGGCCCTCAAGCCCTACACTCAGGCCCTCAAGCCCTACAGCTCAGTCCCTCAAGCCCTACAGCTCAGTCCCTCAAGCCCTACAACTCAGGCCCTCAAGCCCTACAACTCACATCTGAAGTAGATCCTACAAACTCAGGCCCACAAGCCCTATAACTCAGGCCCTCAAGCCCTACCACCCAAACCCTCAAGCCCTACAGCTCAAGCCCTCATGCCCTACAACTCAGATCTGAAACAAATCCTACAAACTCTGGCTTGTAAAAGCCCTACAGAGAAAGAGTGAGAAAATTTTCTTTATCCGGATGAAGATTGGCTTCTGGACTTGAAGAGAATGCTTTTGATGTTTTCTTGGACAGCACAGATTCCTCTTCAATCCTTTCTTCATTCTGGAACAATTCTTATCAGCCGATGTTGCTGGACTTTAACTTGGAGAACACTTGATGAAGATCGTTTTGTTCTCGGGTTCTTGTTCCTTCTTCACATAGCCTTGTTACTGTTCTATTGATTCTAGCATATTTTCTGCGTTTTTCTTACTTCGCGGAATTAGGGCAAACACTTATCTCTTTTATATGACTGAGGAGACGACTAACGGTCTCCTATGATGTCCTTTAAGTGTCAGAGACCCATTCCTTAATGGCACGTGCTGATTGGACAATCTGGCGGCGGCATTAAATGCAGTCAGTGTGATTTGAAATAACTTGATCTGTCTCGACGACATTAGCAATGTCTCGGCGACCGAACTTGCCGTTACGCCGATCCATCTTGGACTTGGACAAATCTTCAAGTCTTCTTTAATCTTCTTTAGAGTAGAATATCTCGACGATACAGGATTTCTCAATTGCACTTGTACTCACGATGATATGAAGTCATCTTAAGGATGTCATCGTAATCTTGTTGTCGACTTGCGGTCTTCTCAACGATGTTTTGGGGAAAAACTCTTGTGATTTATCTAACAAATTACATAATGTTATTTCATTAGTTAGGTTATATTACCCACACTGTATAGAAAGGGTAAAATGTTCATTAGATGTCCTAGGATGTCACACTTACCTTAGAGAGTCAATAGCAGGTCAATATAAGCACTAATTTAGTTGAGTTAAAACTTGCGTCGAATAAAAGTCGACGCAACTTCGACTAGAAGTTGTCGCAACTCTGACTAGAAGTTGAATCAACTTAATCTTCCTATCAAAGTATCAAGTCAGGTTGATGCAACGTCGAAAGGAACTCGACGCAGAAGGAAGAGTCTGTCGAAGCCATCTTAGAAGTCGACACAACTTCGACTTCAATTCGATGCAGAAGATGAAGTTCAAGTCCAAGTCTTCAACTCGACAGATATGTCAATAAGTAATCGACGCAACGTCGACATCTGAGTTCAGCCAGAGCTAAGAAGGAATTTGAAGCTACTTCCTTAAGAACTCAGAGATGCGCCGATATGACGAAAGATGAAGTCGACGCAGCGTCGAATACAGATAGAAGTAGAAGGTTTTCTGTTGTCCTTTCTGGTGCTTTTCCAGATGTTCTGCAAGGCTGAAATATGTTCTCCAATGTCTCGTTTATTGCCATGAAGGGAATGGAGTATTCCAGAAATACAGCAAACACTTTCTTGGAAGTTATTCAAATCAGATGGACGGGTCGGGAACAAAATTAGAAGGAAATATCAATTGCCCAATGGACATTCCTTCTAAGGACAGCTCAGAAGAAGAATGAAATAAAAATTCAAATGATAAAGAATAAGTATGCTGAGAGGTAAAGAAAAATAGAACCAACTAATTTATTTTTCTTCTGTCGAAATACGGTTTCTTCTTCTTCCTCCTCCAACCCTAAGACATAGATGGAAATAACAACACAACTACTCTTTCTTCATCATCACATAGTAGCAAGTCTATAAGAGTGTTCAGAGAATCAGGATCAAGCTTATAACCCTTGCAATCATCACTATCATACGCAAGGGTTCATCATATTCAGATCCTGTGATAAACAGAAGCTATAGTAGTCAAGGAAATAGCTTCTGAAGAATTCTGACAGCAGAATTTTATTCTCTTCTTTCTTTCTTCTCCTTTATTCCCAACTGTAAAAGAGTTTTAAGAATATCTCTTTCAATGGATTCAGTGGTTCTTAGAGTCTCCTTATCAAAAGACTCGGTGGTTCTAAGAGTCTCCTTATCAAAAGACTCAGTGGTTCTGAGAGTCTCCTTGTCAAAAGACTCGGTGGTTCTGAGAGTCTCCTTATCAAAAGACTCGGGCACAGTTAGTGCAATCCTACCAGGGAGGCAGAAGAGTGGACTACCCATATTTTGGAGAACCACTATGAAAATCCTTTGTTTTATGGATTGATTTTCTGTGTTGTCCTAGTTTACTGTTTTCTAGCTTATATTTTCTGCATTTACTCTTTCTGTTTTGGTAGTGTTGAATGCATAATACTTAGTAGTTTTATTATGTGTGCACATTTAGGGTTTAAAATATTTAAAACTCTGTTCACCCCCTTAGAGAATACTCAGAGGCACACTGTGCACATTCAGATGTTGTTGAAACCATTCAGTCTTATCAACAATATCGTTGAAACCATACTGCATTATCAACGATATCGTGTGAAACCATACTATCATATCGACGATATCGTTGAAACCATATTGTCTTATCGACGATCTCATCTTGATCATTCTGAGGACAGACGATTCTTCTTCTATAAGCTGTCTTCACGAGTTCTCCCTTAGCCTTCTCGATGATGAGGCTTCTTTACGACGATGTCGTCGACGTTGTTGAGCACTTTAACTTAGGTCTTCAGAGAGCTTCCTTTCTCATCTCGACGACAAGATCTCTTAATGACGATGTCGTCGACATTGCTGAATACTTTGACTTAAGTCTTCTTAGAGCTTACAACGATATCGGCGTGTGATTCTAGTTGACACGACGATACTATACATGATCGAATCTTCTTGTTCTTAAAACGATATCGTCATGTGTACTTTCATGTCACAACGATATCGTTGAATTGTCCATTTTATCTCGGCGATAACTGACATGAACCTTCTCCTTATCTCTGAGAGTAATCTTGACGATATATGTGTATTTATTCGACGATATGTCCAGTCCTTCTCGATGATTTTAGACTTAGTGAGATTGGAGAAATACTGGACACATTGTTTATACTTTGCAGTATTCTTGGATTCCTCATGAGTCTTCTCAACGATGTTGCTTGACACTTCAGCAATATTGTAGTTTGTATATTGTTAAAAAAATGATATTTGCCTTAAATGCTTTTACTTGAGCCTTATATATTATACTTACTGAATATGATATTCTGACAAGTTCATGTCACAACAAATATACATCAAATACAAATTATACCTATCATTGATCTGAGCACTTCTTCAAATCAGGAACATTGTTGGGCACTGTTCCCAACATCAGTTTTCTCACATTTGGAGAGAGAATATAAAGGTAGAAATAAACCTAAAGTTCATTATCAAGCATTCTTTAAAGGATTTCAAAATCATCCTATCCATCAGATTCACTTTATATACAGATTAGAACAGTTTCAGACTCAAGATTCGACGTCAACTTCTGTCAAAATCGAAACAGCTAAAGTCATCGCTCTGTCTGCATTCGTCGAGTCCTTCCGACAATTCGTCAAGACAATAGTTTTCGTCGAGATTTTTCGACGAATTCGTCGAGACACTCAGATGTGCGAATCTAGCACACTGCTATAGGCGGTAGCAAGACTGCAGCATGACAGGGCAGTGTACCGATCATTTAAGTAATATAAAATGTGGGAGTGAATCCCAAGTATTGAATCTCAAAGGAGCACAGTAAGGTGGAGTTATCTATCGAGGAAGGACTTGAGATTGAAGTCCTTTAGGTCGGACGGATTGCGAAAAAGGGGGTGATTTGGATTGTGGAAAAAACAAAGAAAAGAACTAAACTACTCCTATGCAGGTCGTTAGGCGCTGCTCCACCGGGCGAATGGAGACTATGCAGGCCGCTGTGCACAGCTTCGCAAGGCGGATGGACGAGTAGGCAAGCAGATTAGGTGAGTGTAACTGTGAAAAGGTTTGAGGGCTGTTAGCACCTCATCAATAAGCACGCAACTAGCAATTGCTAGTGCGGCACACGATTGTGATGGGTAAATGGATGGTGGAATGGGGCGCTCCTCACCTGGATAGACCACAGAGATAACTTCACATAGACATGAAATATACTAAATAGCATAACAAGGTTTAGCATATATTATTCATACACACAAATGATAAAGGAAAACAGTACTACAATATGAAGGGGTGAGATTACAACCAAAAGGGCGAAGACTCGTCGGAGGTTCATGGCTGGAATCTAGTGTTGTCAATCCTTGTCCAAGAACGGGCTCCAACTGCCGTCCGGGGTACGGACAGGAGTTGTCACTTCCTTCTAGTTGATCCGTCTTCTCTGTCAATTCTAACACCCCAAAAATCGTAGTTCAGCGAGGTAGGCGGAGTGGTAATGCTGCGCTCGGGATAGGCTAAAAAATTCCACAACAGTTCTCTGCGCACGACCATTGTCCACTTCGCGCACGACCAGTGATCGTGCGCCAGTGATCGTGCGTATATCGCAAGGAATCGGAGTTCTGTCTCGGCTTATCGCACGACCATTCTCCTCTTCGCGCACGACCAGTGATCGTGCGCCCTGTTTATTTCTGTTCCGCGAAAACGTGCGGGGATGACGATCCGACCGATCAAATATTTTGGGATTCGATCCAGCGGCTGAGATGTTTCGCTGGGGGGCTTTAGGGCTTGGATGAGGGGTTATTCCTTCATATTTTTCAAGTCCTTTCTCTCTCTTAGGTTGGAGAAAGGAGAAGGGGGCAAGGAGGAAGAAGAGGGGAGATCCGCCCTTGTTGGAGCTTCGGAGCTCCGATCGCCGATCCGAGACCGGCAACGCGTAGAGGGCGTCAAGGCGCTTCTTCTTCACCGTTGGTTTGCAAGCTTCTCATGGCTAGGAGGATATCTCAAAAGGTAACGACATTTCTCCTCCCGGTCTTTAGGATGCGTGCTTGGCATCCCTTTATTTTCTGCATTTTGGCACCGGATCCGTCGAGTAAGAGGGATCCGGGTCGTCTTGGTTTAAAAGGAACCATCGGGTTGATTGAGTCCGTCCCCGACATGATTTGCACTAGAGATCCGCTCCGTTAGCGAATTAGGCATTGATTTGTGGCCGTTGGTCCAATTCGGTGATGTTGATTTACGCGCATTTTAGGGGTTTTGTTAGAAATCCGATTACGGCGAACTCGTCGTTGTGAAGCCCTTGTAGCTTCGTGTGGTAACGAACGTTGGGTTTAGGGCGGAGAAATAATGTGCGGAATATGGGGCTTGTGATGCCTAGTGTTGTGCGAAGGCGCGATTGGTCTTTGTGGTCGGCTGGCTATCCCGTGAAGACTGAGATTCACGTTTGGAGAGTGTCCCGACAAGATTAGTCCCTTCGATTGTTGACTGACGAGAATGTCTGTGCTACGGATGAGTCCGTTGACGGTCGCCATGCGAGGCAATCGGTGGACGTTGTCCCGAGAGTAATTCCAGGGCCTTGGGATGTTTTGGTTAGCCAGAATTCCTAGTATCGGTCTTGGTGTGTTGTTGGCGGCCCGAGCGTGTGAGCTGTTAAACAAGCCCGATGGCATGGTGAGCCAGGCGAGGTGGGTCTAAGCGAGAGCTCTTGGCCTTGGGTTATGATGCCCTTGCGGGGAAATGATGAGTACCCTTGTGTTTGTGATGTGATGATGATGTATGATGATGTGATAGATTCATACGCTTTAGGGTGCCTTGGGTGAAACCCGGGTTTGCATTCATTTTGCATTGATAGGCCCTTTTTATTATCTGCTCAACATAGAAACGTGGATGCTGTATGTGACACTCATACCTGTTTTTATGCTGTTTTCCATTTATGTACATTTGCATACGAAGTGCTGACTTGCAGGGTGAAGTAGTTCCCCGGGGTCCGCTAGGACGGCTGGGAGGAGGGATGTTGTTACACCGTCTGTGGTCAGCCATAGCTGACCCTCGTTTACCGCTCTTTGTGATTTGGTTGCAGGGCAAGAATCGCAGGCTGGACCCAGCGCGCCGGCCAAAAAGGCCTAAAGCCTCATGAAGTGCTTAGTTTGTTTTCCTGCATTACTTTCTTTATATTATGTTGTAACCGGCTTGCATGCCGAAGTATTTCTTGAGTTTCCACCCTCCGACATTCAAGGGAGTGGGCACTCCAACGGATGCCGAGGATTGGCTTTCGAGGACCCAGGAGCTCTTGAAGGCAGCTGAGACCCCAGCTGAGACCCCAGCTGAGAGGCAGTCTCACTTTGCGAGCTTCATGTTAGAGGGCGATGCGAAGTTGTGGTGGGTGAACCATAACGGTCGACTTTTTGTTGGGCGTGTTCCGTCCATGGAGGAGTTCGGAAACGCTTTCCTAAAGCGTTACATTCCGGCTTCAACAAGGTTAGCACTGCAGCGGCAGTTTCTGCATTTGGTGCAGCGGGAGAAGACAGTGGATGAATATCTGCAAGAGTTCACTCGATTGGGTCGTTATGCGGGGACGACTATGGCAGATGATGAAGAGAGAGATAACCTCTTTTATCAAGGGTTGAGGGAAAATTTAAGGCAACCACTTATAGCCTTGAAGAATGCCGGATTCAATGAGTTGGCCGAAGCCGCTCGCACGCTGGAGAGCGACTTGGAGCGAACTCAACGGCGAAAGGGTGTTGCGGCAAGGCAGGGAGAAGGAAAGCCTTCTCAGTCTCAGCCCCAGTGGAAGTCCGAGGGCAGCCGATGGAAGAAGAAGCCCCGTCCTAATAGGCCTGGGGAGAGAAGTGGCGCACCTTCGGGAGATTTCCGTTCCAAAGGTCCGGTTACTTGTTACCAGTGTGGCAAGGTGGGTCACATTAGCCGTTTTTGTACCGAGGGCGGAGCTGGGCCAGAGCCGAGACAAGAACAATCGGTGCGTTCGGGTCCCAGTGTTGCAGAGAAGGGGAAAGCGGCGGAGTCGAGTGCTTCGCGGTTCCCTCCAGTGCAGCCTAGAGCCTATAATCTTGGGCAATAGGAGGCGATACGTCAACCTGATGTGGTGATAGGTACGAAAGGTTTAAGTTTCGCTTGTTACTATAATGTAGGTTGCGGCCTTTCATGTTGTCTTGCACGTGGTTAGGTTTCGTGCTAGTTTCGGGCTACCCCTCTCGAGTGTTGTTCGACACGGGGGCGTCACCCTCTTTTCTTGCGGAAAGTTTTATCCGGAAGATTGGTGCTGAGTCCGTAGTGGCAGAAGTGGAGCTGAGTGTGCGTATGCCGAATGGGTCGTTCATGACTACCATGAGGAAGGGACGCATTGTGATGCAAATTGGCGATTGTGATTTCGTGTTGGTAGCAGCGATTCTGCCACTAGCCGAATTCGATGTTATCTTGGGAATGGACTGGCTTGTGGAGCAACGAGCTAGTATCGACTGCCAGTTGAAGGTGGTAACCCTGAGAGGTGAAGGTAGAGCAGAGGCCAAGTTTGAAGGCCTAAGCGGAGTGGCTTGCTCCCTGATTTCCGCTATGCAAATGAGGCGTGCGGTAAACCAAGGAGGCGAGGCGTTCTTAGCTTTGTTGGAGACTCACTCCACAAAGTTGGCTATTAGAGAAGTTCCGGTGGTGAAAGAATTTGAGGATGTATTCCCCGAGGAGCTTCCGGGAGCACCTCCTCAACGTGAAATTGATTTCTCGATAGAGTTGGTACAGGGTGCGAGGCCGGTGTCGCGTCCTCCGTTTAGGATGGCACCGAAGGAACTGGCCGAGTTAAAGGTTCAGTTGCAGGAGTTGTTAGAGCAAGGGTACATTAGGCCCAGCTCTTCGCCGTGGAGCGCGCCGGTAGTGTTTGTGAAGAAGAAAGACGGAAGTATGCGGTTGTGTATCGATTATCGTGAATTGAATAAATTGACCGTTAAGAATAAATATCCGATCCCCCGAATCGATGATTTGTTCGACCAGTTAGTGGGGTCGGTGGTGTACTCCAAGTTGGATTTGAAATCGGGGTACTACCAGCTGAAGATTCGAGAAGAGGACGTTGCCAAGACAGCGTTTGGGACTCGGTATGGACACTACGAGTTTTCGGTGATGCCGTTCGGACTGACGAACGCGCCATCTGTGTTCATGGATTTGATGAACAGGGTTTTTCACCCGTTCTTAGATTCGTTCGTGGTGGTGTTTATTGATGACATTTTGGTGTATTCAAAATCGGAGGCAGAGCATGAGTCTCACTTGAGGAAAGTATTGCAGACTCTAAGGGAGAATCAGCTTTATGCTAAGTTCTCAAAATGCGAGTTTTGGATCGAGAAGGTGGCTTTCTTGGGTCACGTAATTAGTGGAGATGGGGTGGCGGTAGATCCAGCGAAGATTGAAGCCATTAGAGATGGGCCTGTCTTGAGAACCGTGGCGGAAGTCCGGAGTTTCCTTGGACTAGCCGGCTATTACAGAAGGTTCGTGGAGAACTTTTCGCGGATGGCGTTGCCCCTCACCACTCTCACTCGCAAGGACCAGAGGTTCGTATGGACACCGGAGTGTGCCTGTGCATTTGAGAATCTGAAGGAAAGGTTGATGTCCGCTCCAATCCTTAGTCTTCCCAGTGGGACGGAAGGATTTCAGATTTTCAGCGACGCGTCAGGTTGCGGGTTGGGTTGCGTGCTAGTGCAGCACGGCAAGGCTATCGCTTATGGGTTAAGGCAGTTAAAGGCTCATGAGAAGAACTATCCCGTCCATGGTCTGGAGTTGGCGGCGGTAATCTTTGCGCTAAAGTTGTGGCGGCACTACGTTTATGGTGCGAAGGTGGAGATCTTCACAGATCACAAAAGCTTGAGGTATCTTCTAGACCAAAAGGACCTGAATATGCGGCAGCGTAGGTGGGTCGAGTTCCTTGGGGACTACGACGTGGAGATTCAATATACGCCGGGTAAAGCTAACGTGGTGGCGGATGCTTTGAGTAGGAAGTACTCCGGGCAAGGTAATTGGATGGAGGCGCATAACGAGCGTTTGATTCGAGACTTGGAGTCTCTTGACATTTCTTGTGTGGCTAGAGGTCAGTCTAGCGTAGATCGTTTGAACTGGATTGAAATGCAGTGTGATATAACGGATCGAATCCGAGAGGCGACCAGTGCGGACGAGGAGTGCCAACAGTTGGTGTTGGAGGCTCAGCAAAGCGAAGGCACTACTTTGGAGATGGTTGGTGGAATTCTGAGGAGAGACGGAAGGATCTGTGTTCCGCGCTTCGGCAAGCTTCGCGAGGAGTTGATGTTTGAAGCTCACTTTACGAAGTACTCCATTCATCCAGGAAGTACAAAGATGTACGCGGATTTGAAGAAATCTTTTTGGTGGCCTGGGATGAAGCGGGATGTAGCCGAGTACGTGAGCCGATGTCAGACTTGTGCCTTGGTGAAGGCTGAGTGCCAAAGGCCCGGTGGGTTCTTGAAGCCTCTTCCCATCCCCGAATGGAAGTTCGATGACATCTCCATGGATTTTGTACATGGTTTGCCTCGATCGCAGCAGGGTAACGATGTGATTTGGGTGATAGTGGATCGCCTGACGAAGGTGGCCCACTTCATTTCGAATCAGAAGGGCGATGGCGTGGAGAAGCTCGTGGAGCTTTATGTTCGAAACATTGTGCGGTTGCACGGGATTCCGAAGAGCATCGTTAGTGATCGCGATGGGCGATTCACCTCGAAGGACTGGAAATTAGTGCAGAAAAGTCTAGGCACGAAGCTCAAGTTTAGTACCACGTTCCATCCGCAGACCGATGGTCAGACGGAGCGAACGAACCGTACGTTGGAAGACATGTTGAGGATGTGTGCTCTCGAATTTGGCAAGGGTTGGGAAGACCACCTTTTCATGGTGGAGTTCGCCTATAATAATAGATTCCAGGCGAGTATCAAGATGGCGCCATACGAAGCTTTGTATGGAAGGAAGTGTCGAACGCCGATGTCTTGGGCAGAGGTGGGAGACACTAAGATTTTGGGAAAGCAAGTAGTGGAAGATGCTTGCGAGATTGTGCGGACGATCCAGGAGCGCATGAAGGTTGCTCAGGATCGACAAGCGAAGTATTTTAATGCGCGTCACAGAAATGTGGAGTTCGCAGTGGGCGACATGGTCTACTTGAAGATCAAGCCGTTCAATTGTGTTTCGCGGGTGCGGCGACTCAAGAAGTTGAGTCCGAGATATTTGGGTCCGTTCGAGGTTACGGAGCGTATAGGCGAAGCAGCCTATCGTTTGGCGTTGTCCGCAGAGCTGAGTGGATTACATGACGTTTTCCATGTCTTCGTGCTGAGGAAAGCTTTGGTAGAGCCGAGCGTCGTGGTCGAAGCGGCGGCGGTGCCAGTGATGGAGGACTTGGGGGCGAGGGTTCGCCCGGTGTGCGTGGAGGATTCAGAAGTCCGGCAGTTGCGTAACAAGCAAGTCAAACTTGTAAAGGTGCGATGGGACAACTACGGGCGAGACGAATTCTCTTGGGAGCGTGAGCAAGCGATGCGGGAGGATTTCCCGGAACTTTTCGCTCCAGGTATGCGTTATGAATTTCCTGTTTAAATTCTGAAATTTCGAGGGCGAAATTCTTTTAAGGGGGGGTGGAGTTGTAACACCCCAAAAATCGTAGTTCAGCGAGGTAGGCGAAGTGGTAATGCTGCGCTCGGGATAGGCTAAAAAATTCCACAACAGTTCTCTGCGCACGACCATTGTCCACTTCACGCACGACCAGTGATCGTGCGCCAGTGATCGTGCGTATCTCGCAAGGAATCGGAGTTCTGTCTCGGCTTATCGCACGACCATTCTCCTCTTCGCGCACGACCAGTGATCGTGCGCCTGTGATCGTGCGCCCTATTTATTTCTGTTCCGCGAAAACGTGCGGGGATGACGATCCGACCGATCAAATATTTCGGGATTCGATCCAGCGGCTGAGATGTTTCGCTGGGGGGCTTTAGGGCTTGGATGAGGGGTTATTCCCTCATATTTTTCAAGTCCTTTCTCTCTCTTAGGTTGGAGAAAGGAGAAGGGGGCAAGGAGGAAGAAGAGGGGAGATCCACCATTGTTGGAGCTTCGGAGCTCTGATCGCCGATCCGAGACCGGCAACGCGTAGAGGGCGTCAGGGTGCTTCTTCTTCACCATTTGTTTGCAAGCTTCTCATGGCTAGGAGGAGATCTCAAAAGGTAACGACATTTCTCCTCCCGGTCTTTAGGATGCGTGCTTGGCATCCCTTTATTTTCTGCATTTTGGCACCGGATCCGTCGAGTGAGAGGGATCCGGGTCGTCTTGGTTCAAAAGGAACCATCGGGTTGATTGAGTCCGTCCCCGACATGATTTGCAGTAGAGATCCGCTCCGTTAGCGGATTAGGCATTGTGGGTGAAACCGGATTTGTGGCCGTTGGTCCGATTCGGTGATGTTGATTTACGCGCATTTTAGGGGTTTTGTTAGAAATCCGATTACGGTGAACTCGTCGTTGTTATGCCCTTGTAGCTTCGTGTGGTAACGAACGTTTGGTTTAGGGCGGAGAAATAATGTGCGGAATATGGGGATTGTGATGCCTAGTGTTGTGCGAAGGTGCGATTGGTCTTTGTGGTCGGCTGGCTATCCCGTGAAGACTGAGATTCACGTGTTGAGAGTGTCCCGGCAAGATTAGTCCCTTCGATTGTTGACTGATGAGAATGTCTGTGCTATGGATGAGTCCATTGACGGTCGCCAGGCGAGGCAATCGGTGGACGTTGTCCCGAGAGTAAGTCCAGGGCCTTGGGACGTTTTGGTTAGCCAGAATTCCTAGTATCGGTCTTGGTGTGTTGTTGGCGGCCCGAGCGTGTGAGCTGTTAGACAATCCCGATGGCAATGTGAGCCAGGCGAGGTGGGTCTCAGCGAGAGCTCTTGGCCTTGGGTTATGATGCCCTTGCGGGGAAATGATGAGTACCCTTATGTTTGTGATGTGATGATGATGTATGATGATGTGATAGATTCATATGCTTTAGGGTGCCTTGGGTGAAACCCGGGTTTGCATTCATTTTGCATTGATAGGCCCTTTTTATTATCTGCTCAACATAGAAACGTGGATGCTGTATGTGACACTCATACCTATTTTTATGCTGTTTTCCGTTTATGTACATTTGCATACGAAGTGCTGACTTGCAGGGTGAAGTAGTTCCCCGGGGTCCGCTAGGACGGCCGGGAGGAGGGATGTTGTTACACCGTTTGTGGTCAGCCATAGCTGACCCTCGTTTACCGCTCTTTGTGATTTGGTTGCAGGGCAAGAATCGCAGGCTGGACCCAGCGCGCCGGCCAAAAAGGCCTAAAGCCTCATGAAGTGTTTACCTTGTCTTCATGCACTTTTATTATTACATTTTGTTGTAACCGGCTTGCATGCCGAGGTAGTTTAGGTAAAACTATAATCTGTCTCCTTTTGTTGGGACGTTCTTTTGTGTTGAATGTTTGGTGATTTGGACTGTGGTTTTGTATGGCCTTAAGGCCAGTTGGACTCCTATGTAGTATGGACAATCTCTATGTTTTATGTTTGTTTCCACTGTGTTGTCTGAGTTTTGAGAATGGGTAGTCAATATCATCTTTTAATACTGAAGCTGTGGCGGTTATATGTCGTGGGGTCCCGGCCGGACCCATGTTATATGATCATTGCAGGGGAGGTGTTACATCAATCATCTTCGATTCTGACCTCGCCGAAGAACTTCATATATGCAGCAAGAAGTTCCTCAAAATGGAGCTTTGGATGTGCATGAACAATGGAGAAGGCCAAGAGGATGCCCCGGCTATAGATTTGCAAGAGAATGACGGTTGTAGATCCTCCCAATGGTGGGCGGCGATGGAGAGATGAAAATGGAGGGCTGGTGCGGAAGAAGCGACGTTCCCAAAAAATGAAAAATCTCTCTAGGTCGACTGAACCTGCGCACTTAAATAGAGGCGTTAAATAAAGAAACGCACGATCAAAATGCACCACCAAGTACTTTCATTCACGCACGAGCGGAATGCTCGTGCGCGACCAAAAATGCACAGGGTAAGACAGGCCGCAGATTTTACCAGCTTCCAGGTAGGTCGTGCGACTTCCTTCATGCACGATTGGATTCAATCGTGTGTTATGAAAAACGCATGATGAACATCATCACAAGCAACTCTGAGTAAATCGCACGATCGCCTCGATCGTGCGTCAACAATAATTGCACGGTCGTGCGATTTACCCAGACTGCAATGCTCAGCTCAAGTGCACAATCCACCTGCACACATTCAAATTCAAAGCTCCAACCACACAGAAAATAAGACTAACATCCACAATAACAGCAATAAAGACATGGGGAGCACCATGTGCTTACCCCCAGCAGAATAGTGCGCAATTGCACACCACAATGGGCCAAAATGTGTACTTCGTGTAATCCGGAGTATCAATGAAATATAAGCAATAATGAACTAAAAGTGAAGTGCATGTGACTGAAAACTAGCCTAGATGAGTCCGAAAAACACAATATAAATCGGACTCATCATTTAAGACCCTTTTTTTCTTTCAAAACCCGGGTCTTATGCCCAGAACCGCCGTTTTGCGGTGACACCCTCGCTCGGGAAGGTCGCCACTACAAAACGTCGATCCTGCTGGCCATATCGATCACAAAGAAGTAAAGCTTAAACAAACGTATAGAAGTTCTAGTCCACATCACATAGAAAATAAAACAATCAAGGGATGTCCCCATATAATAACTGAATAAGAAGGTACGGTAATAATAAAGGGCTCACGCCCTGTTATATCAATTCCTCACTACAATTTCTCTCGCGGAAGCATAATCTACTAAAACTAATAAGACACTCACGGATCCTGTCATCGGTGCTCCAATGCTAGACTGCCCCGCCTCCATCTGAACTGGCCTCTAGTGCTGCAGCATCTCCTCGGTCCCCTAAAATGATAAGGTCCACCGACCGTTAGTCAAAAAGTCTAAGCCTCGTTCCCCCCCCCCCCCCCCCCCCCCATCCATCCCCCAGTGGCCCTAGGCACCGAGCGGGAGGACGAAACAGAGGACAACAAGGGGTATGAAACAAGCATGTGGCGTAGCCTAGCTACAGGAACAACTACCACTACACAAGTGTATATATATATATAAATAAAGCAGAAATAAAGCATAGTAAAGAGCATGTAAACGATAGTAAGTAAGGATAGAAGAGTAACCTTTGATTTATTAGAATGCCCATACAAACCTATAGACTAGGGGTCGCTTAGCATGGCCTATCGTATAAAATGTCCCATAACCAATTTATACGATAAGGGTAAGGGTTGAAATGCAATGCTTATGCTATGTCACGCAAAGTATGCAGTTTAATGTTATGTTCATACAAGTGTAACGCACACACTATGACTCTATGCGCGCAGACCTTTAGTTCCCCCTTTTTGGAGCTAGCAAAACTCCCAGGTTACTTCCGTAGTGGCAAACGGAAGTGGTGAGTTGGGCCTTTCCCACCTCTAGGTTGGTATCTACACTACCTAACCTAGACCTATCGTACGCCTCAACGCTAAGAACACAACAGCGGAGCTCCTGCGTACTCTTACTGGCTAGTCCACCAGACTTTTCTTGGTAAAGTGTTAACCACACTTACCGAGCCCAAGTATTAATGTCGGTGCAACGACCATCAACACTAAGGACCCACAACCTTGTGCACATGCAAAAATGTTTACGATCTATCTCCGAGCCATGAGCTCCCCGGGCTAACCCGTCCGTCACAATAAATATTGCAGAGTCACAAACTCACTAGACTAATTAGTCTACTGCTACAACCACCGAGCCTACCACTCGTAAGACCAAACCGACTAATGTACCTGGGACAATGGGGTGTGAGTGACTATATTACTTAGTTGATCTTGTATAACAGTTTATACCTATAATTTATGGTTAGTCTTGGACTTCCCGAGGATTACCCTATAAGGGGCTCGCTACGGAATTAGGAACTATAATGGGATGACACCCCAAGGCTCCCTTTCTCAAGACACTTAATGTTATTGGTATCTACCCATATGCATAGCCCTCTTACCGTTTCACTTGTATTAACCCTAAGTTGCTGATGACTCTCCAGGGGAAAGGCGGTCTTTCATCAATCCCGAGTACAACCTCACCCTGGACTAACCAAGCACACTTACCACATGACCTCCTTTTTGGTGACTTCAACCTCTTCAACCTGACCATGTACTCCAGTTAAACACCATTTCCTCTTAGTAGACCACTAATTCCCCAAGTTTTACCATTTACTATACGCAGGCCAAACGAACTATATGAACCACATAAGAAGAAGTACTCCAAATACTCATCCTCATGACACAAGATTATTACTGGAGGACTATCATGGCATTATAAGACTAAATCCAGAGATTCATATTTTTCCTTAACATTTTAGCATTTATTTTAATTTCTCCAATATTTGCCAAGTATGAATATGAACATGAAGTGTAAGGTGTTCTTATGATATGGCTCCCATAAAATTAAGATAAATCTATCATGCCAAAATAACAGTAAGTACAGAGTATCACAATTTTACCATTAGGAATTGTCCTCTAATTATAATATTTAGCATCTATCCAAAATTGGAGGTTGACGAAGGAACCATCAAAAATACTTATCCAAAATTTATGGAAAAATTACTAGACCTCTATAGTGTTCAGAAAGGCTTACTGACTGAGTTTCACAATTTATGGAATCCATTTTCTCACTGAAATAAATAATCCAAGAAAAACCTAATTTGAACATGTTGTGAAGTAGCCTACTGATAACAATCTCCAAAAATTATATAAAATTTACAGAGCTTCCTAGTGCCCTGAAATGTCCTATCACCAAAGTGCAAATTTTTCCAGAGAGTATTGGACCCTCAACTATTTTTCTAAAGACTAAGACAAAATAAGTGCTTTGTGAATGAGGTACTGGATAAATAATTTAATTAATTACACAAAAATTACCAGATGTCTATCATATGATTATAAAGGCACTACCAAGGTTTCATCATCATCCAAGACCATTTGAGTATGTAAATTTCTTTTATAAGGAGGTTCCCAAAATGATTATAACTCAATTCAAGAGAATAATAGGTCCAAAAATTCTCTTAAAATTTCCTAGGGAATATTTTCACCCCATGAACTTATCTACCAAGTTTCATGCACATCCAAGGAAATATGCCCCTCTGTCCTTCACAATGCTCAATGTGCAACCCAAAGGTTAAAACTAGGGTCCTAGGGCATATCCACCCCACATCACCCCAAATCACTCATGGAGGTGTTTTAGGTGATCCCAAACTAGTGTTCAAGGTTTCACATCATGTTGATGAGATTTGACCACCTAATTCCATCATGTGCACTTTTGTGTTTGACCTAGTTTGACCAAACTTGGGTTAACAAATTACCCAACTAAATCAGTCCCAATTGGGCTGAAATTTTTACCAGTGTCATATAATGACCCTAAAGAGCACCCACCAAAATTTGGAGGGGATTGGAGTTCATTAGACCCTATAATTAATTAACATTTGAATTATGAAATTGTTACAAAAACCTTAGAAAAATGTTCTCCCAAAATTTCCATCTTTGGATGTGTTAAGGGGGTTGATACAAATAGCCAAGGTTTCAATTTTCATGCCCATAGCATTTCCCTTTCAAAAGTTATGTGAGAAATAGTGGTTGTCCTACACTACGGACCAGCCCCACTAAAATGGTTCTATAGGGAGCTACCGTGCTCCTATTGGCCTGAAACAAATTTTAAATTAAAGTACACACCAAGGGCTACAACTTTGGTATTGGTCACTTTTACATCAGGGGAGTGTAAGTATTTTCTATAATTAATTCTAACTACTGCCAATAAAAGGACTGAAATAGGAATATCAAATATATCACTACATAACTTGCATAGTTCTTAGAGCAAAAACGAAGAGCATCCCTTCATTTTCTCCAATCAGCCAACAACCACGGTTGGCCCATCCTGTAGTAACTTGGGAGGTGATTTCCCGGCCGCCTAGACGCTCTCCCGGTTGGCCAATGCCTCCACCACCTCTATTGAGGTGGCGACCGGCGATGTACGGTGGTTGGCCGGTCGGAGGCGACCGGAATCCAGATTTTTAAACGAGGGAAGAAAGCTTGATCACAAGCTTCCGACAATGTTGATTCAAGACCAATTGGCCCCAAATCTAGTGGCCAAAATGATTAGATCTACCCACTATGAAATAGACAAGAGGGGAGGACCTGAATTGCGGCTTGTAGCCGTGTCGATCGCCAGTCCGCCACGGTTGGTCGAGAGCCCTTGGGTGCCATGCCGGTAGGTTCTTAGGTTGGATAATTCTTCTAGAAAATGGGGGAAACTTATTCCCTCCACCCTTTGAGCCCTTTTATAGAACCAATTCCTGGTGGGGAGGAGATGAAGCTTGGAATTCCTCCATTAACACCATTCATGGTGGAAATTTCGGCCATCTCGAAAGGTCACTCATTTCACCCTCTCCAAAGGTTAGAAAAACCCTTAATATTCTTCTAATTGATGAGTGGAATGAACCCCCATCAATTGGGAGGACTTTTGGACTCCCTTGGCCATGAATTTGGCCAGCAAAATGAGTCCCGACCGTCTTCCGTCGGTTTAGCTACCGCCGACGCTAGTGCTAGCGCCAACGTGATGAGTCCCATATATATATATTTTTGGACTCATTTGGGCTGATATTCTGGTGTTTGCACCACATTTTAGTCACGTTTTCATTTACATATACTATTCCATGCTAGGTGCACCATTAAGCCCATTTTGGTGTGCAATTGCATTCCTCGTTGTTGGGGGTAAGCACATTGTGCTCCCCTTCCCTTCTTTTATGTATCCCTGTGGTGGACGTGTATTCCCAGCTAGTATATCTTGTTTGCAGGTGACCTAATCGTCCCATTTTCCCCCAAATGTAATTTCTGTGCATATCGCATGGTCGTGCGTTTCCTTGACGCACAGTCTGCGCGGTCGTGTGTTTGTGTATGGGAAGAAAATGGAGCGTCGGGGTTTACTCGTGCGTTTTAACGCACGGGCGAATTCACCCGTGCGTGAGTAAAACGCACGGTCGACCTGTATCTTTATGATCTCAGAGCGTCGGATTTTACCCGTGCGTTTGAACGCACGGGCGGCGTTGGTCGTGCGTGAACAAATCGCACGGGCGGTGCAGCGTCTTCTCCAAGCCTTATTTCTTCCGTTATCGCACGGTCTGTGCACGATCGTGCGTTCGACCGTGCGTGACCAATTTTCAGCCTGTTTCCTATAAAAGATGCAGGAATCGAGGACGACGAGGGGACGAGCAGGAGCGATTCTAAGGGCAGGAAAACTCTTCCTTCCCGCTGCTCTTGAGGGGTGAAGGCTTCTCCTTCATTTCCTCCACCATCAAGGCCATTTCCGGTGACTTTCCACCTCCATCCTTCCATCGAGGAGCACTAGGAAGCTTCATCCACTATTAGGTCAAGCATTCCTCGCCAAGGAGACCAAGGAAGCGCTAAAGATCGTAGGAGCGGTGACAGCCTCCTTCGAGCCAAGCTCACCATCTGAGGGCCGAGTCCGGAGAGAGCCCGACAACCTCTCATTCCGGCCGTGAACCCAAGACGTGATTTCTTTGTTGTGGTCCTCTCTAACCTTTGTTGCTTGAACTCGTTTGCAGTTGCTTTATGAATGTGTGTTAAGTAGATCTTATGGATTACTGCTTGTTTTCATATGCAATATTATTGTGGTGGCATGAATAGCCCCTTTGTTTCTTGCTATTTTCTATGTTACGTTGTGGTTGAAGCCGCTAGCAAAAGCTAGCGGTGATGTTTTGAGAAGAGGTGTGTGCGACCCTCAACCGTCAAAGTGATATTCCACCCACGCGCCTTCCAAAGCACGGCATCGCGGCCGTTGCACCCATCTCACCGTGCGAAGCGGAGTTTAGACCCGCATCTTTCTTCATTCTGCAATAGCATAGGAAACCAAATCAAAACCCCCGTCGTTACTATTTTATCCTTTGAACTGATTTCCTGCAAGAGCAAATCGTACTACCCAACTTGCGGTCCTTGAGAGATCGATATTCGGGGAGTTCCTCCCTATTTTATTACTTGACAACGACCGGTGCATTGCCGTCGTATCGCATTCCGTGCCTGCTAATTAGCAGTGCCGAAATAGCGCATCACAGCGTTAGCCCCTCAGCTGTGTTATGCTAGCCGGTTCGGCAACCGTCAGGCACTACCGCTACTGCCAGCGCTAGCGCTAGTGCCTACGCTAGCGCTAGTGCCTACGCTAGCACTAGCGCATGCGCTAGCATTTCGACGGTGTTTGGTTCATCTCAGCGGTTCAGTATTCGTCTCAGCGGTTCACCTAAACCACCACTACCGCTAGCGCTAACCACTAGCACCGGTGCTAGCGTCACATTCAATATGCCCCCTTTTCTTTTTACGGTTGGGTAATCGAGGTACTACGGGGGGATCCCTTTACTGGGCTAGACTCGTCGTGGTGGGGTCATGGGTCGCGACGATGCCCTAAGGCCAACCCTAGGCTTGGTAACTAGAAATCACTATCCACAGACCATGGTGATTTTCGCCTCAAGCCTAAGCTCTTATGTTCTCCTTGTGCATCTTAGGGTTTTGTCATGACCTAGTCATGACAAAACCATTCTAGTGGTCTAGTCATTTGGGGGATGTTACACATCACACCCCCAGACTTACTCGTTTGCTCGTCCTGAGCAAACAAAATTTCCAAAAAAACTAGAAAAATCATGTTCTGGCTAAGAAATTGAATACGTGAAGTACAATGCGAAGTTGCATGCACACACATGTATGAATTTTAGTAGAAGAAACTTTACGCATACCAATTAATTTTCAATTTTCGAACTGCGTTTCTACATATTATGCCTACTCGTAACTAGAATCGCGGTAAATCCTCATGTCATGCGCAGGGAGCAAGCAATTCAATCACTAAGAGGAATATTGCCATAGATCGGTGATTGGGACAACCTCCAAAGAAATCCATCAATGTCGATGGCCATAAACTTGCCCATTCACACTCTCTCCACGACACTAGTTACGTTCAACATGCGGATCAATAGGACTTTCGGTTAAGATTTAGGCATGGGTTTAGGTGGGGTAAACAATGATAAACACGGGGGACAAGCACACCAATCCCAAATGAGCTCGCAATATAAATATCATCCACGCACAAATGAAAAACATGTACACCACTCCCCAATACTTGAACATGAAACTATGGGTTGTGCACACTGCCTACTCCCAAATACAATTTATTTTACATTCTTTTCTCAAAATTTCACTTCAAATTTTTTTTATACTTCTTTCTTTTTCTTTCACAATTTTTTTCTTTTTAACATCAATTTTTCAGCAAGATTTTTCAATTGAGCTCTTCCACGCATTCACAAATCGAACACCACATCAACACGCCAAAACAAATAATGTATAAAACCTTGAGCTCAATGTTTTGGTGTGCGATTAGGATACACTATTTGGCTTTGGTGAAATGACGGTGGAGCTGAATCAAAAGGAAGGGATAGGCACAAAGGGGCCAAGTGAGGATAGAGCATTAGGAACGGAGCGAAGGCTCAACCGGGCCAAAAAGATGGCCTACATCACACTCGCACTATTGAACTAACCTATACCCATGCTTCGAGAGTTGCTAGGGGAAAGTTCTTATCCACCGAGAAACAATATCCTTCCTCCCTACTCGAACAATGCGGCTCTAGCGATCTTCTACAAACTCGCATATGCTACCATCGGATTTTACCGGATTCACAAGTTACGAGTAGAATAAGCAGTGTCGACGCCATCAGAAAATTATAAAACTAACAGCATGTGAAAAAGTTAATTCTACACAAATTCTACACGTGACACGAGCACTCGACTAGGAGCACTACAAGAGTCAACATGTTACTTCACCACTCAATCCTATGCCAGCACAATAACTTTCCAATCGATTATGAAAAATTGGGTTTGACCCAAGACGCTCAAAATAAGTGAGTGCGCTCAAGTGGGTGTAGTAGTGTGCATGAAAAATGCTGAAAATTATTAAATTTTGAAAAACTTAAAATGTAATTTGCATCTGGTATGCACATGAAGTGGTGCACGTGCGTGTGGGTAACAAAGCTCGCTACACTCTCCCTCAGACTCATGACATGCTATGCGTGGAAATACCATCAGCATTACAATCTAAAACAAAGAGAAGGGAAGAGGTTACCCAATGCTCAGTAAATGAGCATACCAGAAGACGCTTGAAATCCAAGACAAAGCCGCAATATCCGCGATCCACAATAGGCACCTGCAGTAGTGAGCTCCGACAAAAACATATAGAAAAATAAAAACTGAATTAAAGAAAATGCATATATAAAAATAAGATAACTACTGGGGTTATTGTCCTCCCAGCACGACTTATTCAAAATTTTAACAGTTCTAGCTTATAGGAGTATGGAAGGAAAAGTGTACAGGTAACTGGCCTAATATCGTGTCGGTAGTGGGTACCGATACGGCGAAAGAACAGCTACTCCCCTACCTAAATAATAATACCTTCTCCTCACAGGTAGAGGGAAGATAATGTAATAAGAGGAGGAGGAATCCTCACTTAACTCACCAAAACTATCCTTGCCCAGCAAGGTTTCGCCTTCAGGGAGGCGGCAAGAGGAGAAGGCAATGAATGAGGCTTCCTCAATGGAGGAGGGATCAAACTCCTCACATAAGAGGATGCGCTCATCATTTACTTGAGCAGAATGCTCCAAGTCCTCCTGAAGTACCTGTGAAGACTCAACCTGCACAGGCTCGGATGAAGAAGGGAGGTCAGCGAATAAAAGAGAAGAATGACTTAAATAATCAAAAAACAGGGGACTGGTCCCCGCCTCACTCCCGATAGGTTGAAGCAAAAGGATACTGTCGGCATCATCGACAATGCTGCAGGGATCAGTAGGATCATCAGTGGCCTCCTCCACGATTTGGACTTCCTCCACCGGTGTTGAGGTACAATCCTCGTCACCTTGGAAAATATCCTCCTCCATAGGGATAGGCACAACACACAAATCACCTGCCTTATCCTGCGAAACATCCTCAATAATGTCGTCAGAGAAAAATGTAGTAGTATGCACAACAGGTGGAGGAATAGTGCTTGGATAAAAGTCAAGCACTGATTCCTCACAAAGAATCGAATTCATGCAAGTTGATGTATGCACAGGGGAGATTGGCTCAGCGATGTCGGAACATACATCCGCCACAACTCTGATAAGCATGTCTGCATCATTCCCTTCAAAACATGAAGGTGACACAGAAAAGTAATAAGAAGTAGAAGGTGTGATGCCTAAGTTAGGAGTCGGGATGATCCGGATATCTGGCTCGTCATCCTCGTCAAATTGGCAAAGAAAAACAACACAATCTTTCAAGGCATGATCCATGCTCCGACAAAACAAGCACTGTTTTGCATTTATCTTCAGCTCAAATTAGGCCGGAGATGGATGCAAAAATGGCACATGCGGAGCGGAAGAGTAGACATAGAACTTAGGCGCAGTGTATGAGGTATCGTATGGTGTCGGTGCCCGATACATTGAGCCTTGGGAACTAGGGCTACTATCTGCCGATGGGCATCTATCACTAGCATGAGAAATATATCCACACAAATGACAACGAATATTAAATGCGGCCCACAATAATTTACTAAAGCAACCTAAATTTAAAGCTGGAAAAACAGAATATGAAACAAAACAAAAAGATGCAATTTACAAATGGAAGAAGTTTTATCTCTTAGCTCTCCCTCTCTAGAAACTCATGTTGGAGTTACCATTGTGATCTAGAAGTGGTCAAACATGTAATGTCACTGCCAACGCGATATGAGCCTGCAGGGTCGCACATAAGAGCATGTGGAGAAGTTGGTAGATTGACTGTGTTGGTAAATGTACCAATCACCAAATATAGAACGGGGGAAGTCCAGCAAATGTTGCTGTCTGAATTCGTCGGGTTTACACGGATAGAATTCGTCGGGATTCGTCGGATTCGTCGGGATTCGTCGGATTGTCCCGTGAACACTCGACGAATTGTTACAGAGATCATTTTCTCGACAAACGTTGTCGTCTGATCGGATTCGTCGGGATTCGTCGGATTGTCCCGTGAACACTCGATGAATTGTTACAGAGATCATTTTCTCGGCAAACGTTGTCGTCTGATCGGATTCGTCGGGATTCGTCGGATTGTCCTGTGAACACTCGACGAATCGTAACAGAAACCCAAATTCTGATGTGTGGTCTGCGGATAGCGATCATTTTAGGTCTGTTTATACTTCGGCTATAAATAGAACTTAATCTTAAGGGTTCAAAATGACACGCGAATAGAAGACTCAACCGACGGAAGAGTTCCGTTCTCGCTCGAACCCTAGCCGACGGAAGCGTTCCGCCGTCTTGTTCGCCTCCGCCGACCTCCTCTCCGGCGATCGTCGTCGGGATTGTTCTTCCTGGAGCGAACCTAGCAGTTCGTGGAAGTACAAGGTGCAGTCGTTCTTCCTTCCTAGTTGCGTGCGACGTGATTTGGTGTTCTCCCGGCTCGTGTGGACTTCTGTAGAGACGTAGACATTATTCTACGTGAGAACTCTCCATCCCGCAAAGGAATCAACACGTGGAGCATCTAGGTTGGATTTGATCCAACCCCGCAAAGGTAATTTCATAACTAGCATTTTGTTAACTTCTTGATTCAATGTTCATGGCCGATCCAAGTCTTTTTGGGTTGTTTCTCTTCATTTCCGCTGCGCCTACATTTGATGTATGGTTCTAGAAAAACCCAACAGTGGTATCAGAGGCAGGTTCTGGTCATGAATGTTGTTTCAGAAGTTTGGTTATTCCAGTATGTGCAAATCTAGGTATTTAGAAGCGTTCTAAATGTCAAGATTTCTTCTTGGAATATCATATTTGATGTGATTTTTGTGTGGTTTTTGGTGGTGGGATTTCAAAAATTTGGTCGGGGCTCTGCCCCGCACCCCGCAAGGGCTCTGCCCCTTGACCCCGTTAGGGGCTCTGCCCCTAAGACCCCGCCAGGGGCGCGGCCCCTTGGACCCCGTTAGGGGCTCTGCCCCTAAGACCCCGCCAGGGGCGCGGCCCCTTGGAACCCCGCCAGGAACGTCTGGGATTTCGTGGTTATTTCTAATTGTTAGAAATTGTTGTCTCCTTAGCAGTAACCGTCCCTCAAGTGGTTAATGAACTCTTGTATTGTTTTGGATTTTGAATCCAACAATGAGAGACAAGCTTGTCTACTGCTTTAAGTCGAGTTGTCTTTGCCTTTGTCCAATGCATGTAAATCTGAAGATTTGGAAGAGTTCTAAATGTCCAGATTTAGCCTTTTCGTCTATCAAAGGTTGATAGTCTTATGTTGTGCACATAAGGGATGCATGTGGATTTTAGAAAGCTTGTTTTTCTGTGGATGTGCACTTTGATCAAATATTGATCATGGTTAAGTGTTAACCTATTATTAAAATTAAAATCCCTTCATCAAATATTAAGTGTTCGGATGCCTTCCGATGGATGACACTCTTCCTGCCTCGATCGATGAAGTGTGGGCTTGCCAAAGCAAGGTGCATTAATCTATCTTGGTAAGGGTGCGAGCGGATAATTGTGATATCCCACTGTCGACATCGGGTCTAACTTAACTAGGTGACCTCAAAGGTTGAGTGCCTAGAGGCATAGGGTTGGCATGCACCATATGATGGATGCGAATAAGGAGTTATTCACCAGCCATACAAGAGTTGCATGAGGATGCAATTGGCAAGCGTTGCCTACCTAAATAACCGCATTATGAGAGGAACGCCAAAGCGGACTCGTGGTGTTGGTGAAATACGGATCTTGTCCACTAAGAGAGTAGCTCGCAATGGACTCTCCGAATTGATAGTGAGGGCCATCAATTTGAATAAAATAGTGGGAGTATTTAATTAAAGTCCAAATTAAAATAAATTGTATTTTGGAATTTTGGTACTTATTAGATTCTGCATGAATTCTTGTAGAACTCCATGGCAAGTGGTTCACATTCCACCTTGTCCCTAAGAGCTATCCTTGAGAAGGACAAGCTTAGTGGGACGAATTACATGGACTGGTATAGGAACTTGAGAATTGTTCTCAGACAAGAGCGAAAGCTCTACGTCTTGGAAGAAGAAGCCCCCGAGGTGCCGACCGGGAACTCGTCCCGTGTTGATAAGGATGCTTATAAGAAGTATACCGATGACGCCTTAGACGTCGAGTGCCTTATGCTTGCCACCATGAACTCTGAGCTTCAGAAGCAACACGAGAACATGGGGTGCAAGGAGATTGACGAGCACCTAAAGAAAATGTTTCAAGGGCAAGCTCGTCAAGAGAGGTTCGATGTCACGAAGGCCTTATTTCAGTGCAAAATGGGAGCTCGAGACTCAGTTGGTACTCACGTACTCAAGATGATTGGGTATATAGAGAACCTGGAGAGACTGGGTTTTCCTCTGGGTCAAGAGTTGGCCACAGATCTTATCCTGCAATCGTTGCCGGATAGTTATGAGCAGTTTGTCTTGAACTACAACATGAATGAAATAGACAAGACACTGCCCGAGCTCCTAGGCATGTTGCGAACTGCCGAGATAAACATGAAGAAGGCCAAGCCTGCTAGTCCCATATTGATGGTACATAAAGGCAAGGGTAAGGCCAAGGGCTTCAAGAAGACGAAGGTGGGACCTAAGTCACATCTTGAGCCCAAATCTTCTGCGCTGAAAAAGAAGAGCACCGTGAAGGAAGGAAAATGCCACCACTGTGGCAAGGCTGGTCATTGAAGGAGGAATTGTCCTTCGTACATTGACGGTCTGCGGAAAATGAAGGGAGGTATGACTTCCGCTTCGAATATTTATGTTATAGAGATAAACCTTTCTGCTCCTTCATCTTGGGTATTGGATACCGGATGTGGTTCTCACATTTGTACAAATGTGCAGGAACTGGGAAGGAGGAGATTGCTGAGTAAAGGAGAGGTGGACCTGCGTGTTGGCAATGGAGCAAGAGTTGCTGCTATAGCCGTAGGGGTTTACCGTCTTTCTTTGCCCAGTGGGCTTGTAATAGAACTTGATAATTGTTATTATGTTCCGGCCATAACTAGAAACATTATATCCATTTCATGCTTAGACATGATTGGATTTTCTTTTATAATTAAGAACAATTGTTGTTCTATATTTAAGAATGATGTTTGTTATGCTGTAGCTCAATTGTTTAATGGTCTTTATGTTTTGAACCTGGACCATCCGATCTATAATGTAGATAATAATAAAAGACTAAGAACAAATAACTCAAATCCTACATATCTCTGGCATTATCGTTTGGGCCATATAAACGAGATGCGCATATCCAAGCTCCATAAAGATGGACTATTGGACTCATTTGATTATGAATCATTCGAGCGATGCGAGTCTTGTTTGTTAGGCAAGATGACTAAAGCCCCTTTCACTGGTTATACTGAGAGGGCTGAGGATCTCTTGGGTGTTGTACATAGTGATGTATGCGGACCCATGAGTTCTATGGCTAGAGGTGGGTATTTCTACTTCGTTACATTTACTGATGATTTCAGTAGATACGGATACGTGTATCTTATGAAGTGCAAATCCGAAACCTTTGAAAAGTTCAAAGAGTTCAAGAATGAAGTGGAGAACCAATTGGGTAAAAAGGTTAAAGCACTCCGATCTGATCGAGGTGGCGAATACCTGAGTCGTGAGTTCCGTGATCATCTCAAAGAGTGTGGTATTGTATCACAGCTCACTCCACCTAGGACACCACAGCATAATGGTGTGTCTGAGAGGAGAAATCGTACTTTGTTAGACATGGTACGGTCGATGATGAGTCATGCAGACTTGCTTGTTTCCTTTTGGGGTTTTGCTTTAGAGACTGCTGCAATAACACTGAATCGCGCTCCGACGAAAACGGTTCTAAAGACACCATATGAGATATGGACTGGGAAGCGTCCTAGTATGTCATTCATTAAAATTTGGGGCTGTGAGGCATACGTACGACGTCAAATGCCTGACAAGCTGGAACCCAAATCAGATAAGTGTTATCTGGTGGGATATCCTAAGGAAATGAAAGGATATTACTTTTTCCTACCGTCTGAGGGCAAAGTGTTTGTCGCAAGGACGGGTGTCTTCTTGGAGAAAGAGTTCTTGTCAAGAAAGACGCAAAAGGTAGAACTTGAAGAAGTTCAAGAACCACAAGTAGTGAATGAACCAGAGTTGGATTCTGAGCCAGGACTACAAGATGTTGTAGCTGGAGAACCTGCTCAAGAGACACAAGTCCTACGTAGATCTGGTAGACCAAGATTTGAGCCTGAGAGATATGGATTTCTCGTGTCTCAAATAGGTAATGTGTTGCTTATGGATCATGATGATGAACCGGCGACCTACCAAGAGGCTATGAATGGACCGGACTCCGACAAATGGCTTGAGGCTATGAAATCTGAAATGGACTCCATGTATACAAACCAAGTTTGGAACTTGGTGGAACCACCTGAAGGGGTACGACCCATAGGGTGCAAGTGGGTCTTCAAGAAAAAGACCGACATGGATGGGAATGTACAGACATTCAAAGGGCGACTGGTGGCTAAGGGTTTCAAGCAAATTCATGGTGTTGACTATGATGAGACCTTTTCCCCTGTTGCCATGGTAAAGTCCATTAGGATATTGCTTGTTATTGCTGCGTATTATGACTACGAGATCTGGCAGATGGATGTCAAAACGGCTTTCCTAAATGGAAACCTCCTTGAGGAAGTGTACATGACACAACCCGAGGGTTTTGTATCCCCAAATGAAGCCACTAAAATATGCAAGCTCAATAGGTCCATCTATGGATTGAAACAGGCCTCTAGAAGTTGGAATCTTCGTTTTGATGAGAAGATCAAAGAGTTTGGTTTTGTCAAGAACGAGGATGAACCGTGTGTTTACAAGCGAATCAGTGGGAGCATTGTTGTCTTCCTGATATTGTATGTAGATGACATACTGTTGATCGGGAATGACATACCTACCCTGAAAGTTGTTAAGAACAACCTAGGGAACTGCTTTTCTATGAAGGACTTGGGTGAAGCGACTTACATACTCGATATTAAGATCTATAGAGATAGATCGAAGAAGTTGCTGGGTTTGACCCAGAGTACGTACATTGAAAAGGTGTTGAAGCGGTTCAACATGCTTGAGTCCAAGAAAGGATTTTTGCCCATGTCTCATGGTGTGAATCTCTCTAAGGACCAGTGTCCAAAATCTTGCGAAGATAAGGACCGCATGAAATTGATTCCATATGCTTCGGCAATGGGGTCAATCATGTATGCAATGTTATGTACTCGACCTGATGTCTCTTTTGCTTTGAGCATGACTAGCAGGTATCAGTCTGATCCTGGTGAATGTCACTAGATAGCCGTAAAGAATATCCTGAAGTACTTGAGAAGGACTAAAGATGTATTCTTGGTATATGGTGGAGAGGAAGAGCTCGTTGTAAGTGGTTACACGGATGCTAGCTTCCAAACTGGTAGGGATGATTCGAAGTCTCAGTCAGGGTTTATGTTTTGCCTGAATGGAGGAGCTGTGAGCTGGAAGAGTTCCAAGCAAGAGACAGTTGCTGATTCTACAACTGAGGCCGAGTATATCGCTGCGGCAAACGCAGTGAAGGAGGCTGTATGGATTAGGAAATTCATCGGCGAGCTAGATGTAGTTCCTAGCATTGTTGGTCCCGTAGTTCTCTACTGTGATAACAATGGTGCAATTGCACAATCTAAGGAACCTAGATCCTATCAGCGCTCCAAGCACATACTTCGGCGGTTCCATCTTATTCGTGAGATTGTCGAACGAGGAGATGTGAACATTTGCAGAGTGCCGACTGAGGAGAATATTGCAGATCCACTGGCAAAGCCTCTCGCGCAGAGAAAGCATGATGGTCATACTAGATCAATGGGTATACGATACCTGAGTGATCATCTCTAGTGGGAGTCTTGTGGGTTGCATGTAAAATATATATATTCTGTTGGCTGTTTATTATTCATATGATGAATTGTGTACCAATTATTTCCTTTTACAATTAATGGCAAGTTCTTTTATTACGATATACTGTTTCTATGTGATAGAATAAAATTCGTGATAAATACCCTTAGAATGTTCGCTTCCATAGGACATCAAGTACGTGACTTGAATGTGAGAGCCTATGATTTCGAAGCTTCATTCTTAAAAGGTCCCTGGTCGAGGTATCATCGTAGAAGCTGAGGGTGATGATGATACATTAAGACTAGCATGTGTGTTGACTGATGACCGGTTCTCACAGGTCATGATATTGTGATATCAAGTCATCACGTGGGTACTTGTTAGTGAACAAGTTGTACTGGACAGACCCAACCTGAGACTACTTTGTGGATTGTTACTTAAAAGTGTCACAAGTAGGTCTCATTTGACAATGGTGTTGTGGTCCTTTGACCTGAAGTCACAACATTCATCGAGTGAGGAAGAGCGTGCTTTGATGTCATCTAAAGTCTTCCTTGAAGAAGGTTGATGATAAGGGTGGTCGTTGGGTACGTTACGAATCATTTGGGTGTTTGGGTGTGAGCAGATATGGGATTTGTCCTCCTTTATAACAGGAGTTGCATCCATGGGCCCCTTGATGGAATTGGACTGAGAAATGCATGGCCATGCTTGGTTGAGTCAATATGTGATATTGAGCTCACCATTCTCTGGAAGTCCGTTCTAGATCAAGAAATTTGGATTGAGCTATTAAGAGGGTGACACGGTCCATGCCTCTAGTTCTTTCCGGATGTAAGGGACAAAGGGACAAAGACAACGCTGGAACATTGGTCATAAAGGCTTATGAGTTATGAACTCTTATTGCTTGGGGAGCAATGATGCATTGCTAGATGCCACTCATTGTTTGTGAGGTTTTTGTTTGATACTTTCAAGATCAAGTGGGAGACTGTTGGAGTTACCATTGTGATCTAGAAGTGGTCAAACATGTAATGTCACTGCCAACGCGATATGAGCCTGCAGGGTCGCACATAAGAGCATGTGGAGAAGTTGGCAGATTGACTGTGTTAGTAAATGTACCAATCACCAAATATAGAACGGGGGAAGTCCAGCAAATGTTGCTGTCTGAATTCATCGGGTTTACACGGATAGAATTCATCGGGATTCATCGGATTCGTCGGGATTCGTCGGATTGTCCCGTGAACACTCGACGAATTGTTACAGAGATCATTTTCTCGGCAAACGTTGTCGTCTGATCGGATTCGTCGGGATTCGTCGGATTGTCCCGTGAACACTCGACGAATTGTTACAGAGATCATTTTCTCGGCAAACGTTGTCGTCTGATCGGATTCGTCGGGATTCGTCGGATTGTCCCGTGAACACTCGACGAATCGTAACAGAAACCCCAATTCTGATGTGTGGTCTGCGGATAGCGATCATTTTAGGTCTGTTTATACTTCGGCTATAAATAGAACTTAATCTTAAGGGTTCAAAATGACACGCGAATAGAAGATTCAACCGACGGAAGAGTTCCGTTCTCGCTCGAACCCTAGCCGACGGAAGCGTTCCGCCGTCTTGTTCGCCTCCGCCGACCTCCTCTCCGGCGATCGTCGTCGGGATTGTTCTTCCTGGAGCGAACCTAGCAGTTCGTGGAAGTACAAGGTGCAGTCGTTCTTCCTTCCTAGTTGCGTGCGACGTGATTTGGTGTTCTCCCGGCTCGTGTGGACTTCTGTAGAGACGTAGACATTATTCTACGTGAGAACTCTCCATCCCGCAAAGGAATCAACACGTGGAGCATCTAGGTTGGATTTGATCCAACCCCGCAAAGGTAATTTCATACCTAGCATTTTGTTAACTTCTTGATTCAATGTTCATGGCCGATCCAAGTCTTTTTGGGTTGTTTCTCTTCATTTCCGCTGCGCCTACATTTGATGTATGGTTCTAGAAAAACCCAACAACTCACACGACTGTGTTCCCCGACAACGGCGCCAAAAACTTGATGTGCAAATCTAGCACACCGCTATAGGCGGTAGCAAGACTACGGCACGAAAGGGCAGTGTACCGATCGTTCAAGTAATATAAAATGTGGGAGTGAATCCCCAAGTATCGAATCTAAAAGGAACACAGTAAGGTGGAGTTATCTATCGAGTAAGGACTTGAGATTGAAGTCCTTTAGGTCGGATGGATTGCGAAAAAAGGGGTGATTTGGATTGTGGAAAAAACAAAGAAAAGAACTAAACTACTCCTATGCAGGCCGATATGCGCTGCTTCACCGAGCAGATGGAAACTATGCAGGCCGATGTGCACTGCTTCGCAAGGCAGATGGACGAGTAAGCAAACGGATGAGATGAGTGTAACTGTAGTAAGGTTTGAGGGCCGTTAGCACCTCGTCAACAAGCACGCAACTAGCAATTGCTAGTGCGGCACACGATCGTGATGGGTAAATGGATGGTGGAAAGGGGCGCTCCTCACTTGCATAGACCACATAGATAACTTCACATAGAAATGAAATATACTAAATAGCATAACAAGATTTAGCACATATTATTCATGCACACAAATGATAAAGGAAAACAATACTACAATATGAAGGGGGTGAGATTACAACCAAAGTGGCGAAGACTCATCGGAGGTTCACTACCGGAATCTATGGTTGTCAATCCTTGTCTGAGCTCGGGCTCAAACTGTCGTCCGGGGTATGGAGAGGAGTTGTCACTTCCTTCTAGTTGACCCGTCTTCTCCATCAATCATCTTCGATTCTGACCTCTCCGGAGAACTTCATATATGCAGCAAGAATCCCTCAATTGGAGCTTTGGAGGTACATGAACAATGGAGGAGGCCAAGAGGATGCTCCGGCTATAGATTTGCAAGAGAATGACGGTCGGAGCTCATCTCGAAGGTGGGCGGCAATGGAGCGACGAAAATGGTGGGCTGGTGCGGAAGAAACGACGCTCCCAAAAAATGAAAAATCTCTCTGGGTCGACTGAACCTGCGCACTTAAATAGAGGCGTTAAGTTAAGAAATGCACGATCAAAACGCACGATCATGCATTTTGGGCCATGCGATTTATAAAGATAAATAGCACCTAGAGCTACAGGAAGGTCGTGCGTTTTCGTTCACGCACGAGCGGAATGCTCGTGCGCGACCAAAAATGCACGGGGTAAGACAGGCCGCAGATTTTACCAGCTTCCAGGTAGGTCGTGCGACTTCCTTCATGCACGATTGGATTCAATCGTGCGTTAAGGAAAACGCATGATGAACATCATCACAAGCAGCTCTGAGTAAATCGCATGATCGCCTCGATCGTGCGTCAATAATAATTGCACGGTCGTGCGATTTACCCAGACTGCAATGCTCAGCCCAAGTGCACAATCCACCTGCACACATTCAAATTCAAAGATCCAACCACACAGAAAATAAGACTAACATCCACAATAACAGCAATAAAGACATGGGGAGCACCATGTGCTTACCCCCATCAGAATAGTGCTCAATTGCACACCACAATGGGCCAAAATGTGCACTTCGTGTAATCTGGTGTATCAATGAAATATAAGCAATAATGAATGAAAAGTGAAGTTCATGTGAGTGAAAACAAGCCTGGATGAGTCCGAAAAATAATATAAATCAGTCTCATCACACTCCGACGATTTATCGAGACCACTCGATACATTTCGAGGATTCATTGAAACTAAACCACAACCAGTGTTCGTCGAAACTCGTTGAAACCATTCGACGATTCATCATGATCATTCGACGATTCGTCGAGTGTACTCGGCAACATTCGTCGAATATGTTCAATTCGTTGAGAACAATCTATACCTTTTGATGAATCTGGGCAGTTCTTCTGATTTAACCTTATTTTGGGAAAAGTGGGGTGTTACACTAACATTGGATTTCTAGGGTCCAAAGGTGAAATGGGATGTTACACATTCCCACTAGTATAACAACATAAAGGGCCCCACACAGTTGTAGCCCCCAAAATAGGTGAGGGAGCCATCTTTGCAAACCTTGATTTCTTCTTATGTCTTCTAAACTCAAACCTTGATTGAGAGGTCGACACATTAAACTCTAACTTTCTAGCATTTATTCCTTTCTTGCATTGGACTCTCTGCATGTCCATTTCTAGAGATTTGGCGGTCTGCACTTGGGCATGAAAACCAAACATCATCGAATTTGCATTTAATAACCTTAAGTCATCACGCAGTCCTTCATAGAACTTGTTGGTCTTGGTTTCCTCATCCTCCAACATGGTCCCTGCATAATGGCCAAGTCTTATGAACTAATGCATAAATTTATCTAAAGAGTGATCTACATGAGTCAGACACAGGAATTGGTTCTATATTGTGATGCGCTGGGCGGAGGGAATGTATCTTGGAAGGAATGACACCGAGAAGTTTCCCATCAAGATTTCAGTAAGTTGTCGCCCAACATATTTGTGCACCACCTCTTCTTCTCAATATAGTCTTGCCTCCCTGATCTATTGGAAGGTAGCCAAGGTGACCTTAACTTCATCAGTATCCATTTTCATCAAGGTCCTATTGATTCTTGACAACCAATCCTCTGCTTCTATTGGGGATTCAAAGCCCGCTAAAGATGGAGGGCTGAAGCTCAAAAAGTACTTCAGTTGTTGGCAATGTGCTCGCGGCTTCGCTACTAGCTCAACTGCAACAATGGACATCGAGGCCACATCAAGAGTATGAGGTTGTCAAAGACTTCCCGCTTATTCATTAAGCATAACAAGCACCTCTTCTGCGACCAGCCTAATCATTTCAATAGAAGGAGGGGTGGCACGAGCATCAACAGACGCACTACTCTCGTAAGTGTTTACGGTAAAACCCACCGCTCCACTCCTAGTCACCAATAATTGTGAAACACATAATTTAGTGCCCAAACAATAGAAAAACATCAATCATGGAATGCTCAGGTTATGCAAATAAGCATATTTTTCATTCCTAAGTGGACATTTATCTCAAAAACTAGTCGGTTTAGGCTAACGCATTACATGCGCACTCGACCCCTTAAAAGGGTTCATCGTCAAACTTACATAATACAATTCGACATCCTATAGTTTGATGCCAAATTATAACATCATGCATGTACAAACAATATAGCATGGGTCCGACTGGGGCCCCATGACATACCATACACACAAGCTAGATATTATATAAGGTATAAGAATGAACTACTTAGAGAAAGTTTATCAACATCTGAAGCTTTAAAACAAAGCATATGAATGTCCACAATTACTAAGGAATGTTCCAAAATAGTTTCATACTTATGGCCTTACAATATATCAATAGTATCAATACATCATAAGAGTACCGATACAAAACATCGACTTATATTCTAGCAAATGAAAGAAAGCAATAAAAGAATATGACTTCATTTGGCAACTCAGCTTTGAGCTTTATGCCCGTTATACTCCACGACAAATGCACCAACCAAAAATAAGAGGTAAAAATGGTTAACTATAAGATGACCATAAACTACGTAACGATTTATCCCCCCACCATCCTAATGGACTCCAGGGTGGGACACCACTCACCTACAAGTACATCGTAACAAGCAATATGTAGCAAAATAAAGAAAATGTGACTAAGGTACACAATATAAAGTTTCAGGCATAATCAATCTTCTAGGCTGAGCATATAAAAATGAGGAACCTAGGCATGCAAGTGATGATGGTCGGTTTCACATGATTGTTTCCCCACAACTGCCTAAGTAACATCTTATGAAGCTAACAAAACATCATTCATCAACAATGCAATCAGAGGTACTCACGACCACATGAGTTCAAGCACACAAAGTACTCAGTATGGAAGATAAGGTCGACTCCAACACGAGAAAAATGACTAATCTAGGACCTAGAGTACGAAGATACCATTTGATTATTTGTTGGTTCAATCGATCACGCCAGACACAGCCTATACCATGATACATCATCATAAAAGCGGAGTATACCTCATGCCAAACTGCATGACACATGTTCGGTTCAGCTTATACTCATTGCTCAAGTCACTGTGATCGACTATACGATACATGTGCATCTTTACCCGGCCGGTAATCATTTAGCCTACTCTAACAATAGTATACAAGCTATCATACTACGCACTTAATACACACGAGAGGACATATGCTTCATATACACTACAAATAATATCATTCTATGCACCTAATCTACATGATAAGTAGTTTTATATAAAATTTTAGTATAGATTTTAGTATTTAAATTGAATTTTTCTTTTTCATGTCAATTTTAGTTTATAAGTAGTTCTTTTATGCAATTTAAATCAAATTTAGCATATTTATATTTTTGCAGATTTTTGGGACAAATTTGGGGAAAAATGCATGGCATGCCCTCAATAATACCCGTGACCAAGGGCGTGTGATAAGTCCGATTTATATAGTATTTTCGGACTCATCTGGGCTAGTTTTCACTCACTTGCACTTCACTTTTAGTTCATTATTGCTTATATATCACTTGAAAACATTTCTTCACAAAGTGCACTCTTTGGGACCATTTTGGTGTGCAATTGCGCGCTATCTTTGTTGGGGGTAAGCACATGGTGCTCCCCAACCCTTTTTCTGTGTTTGGATTGAGCTGGAAGGGTATTCCCAGCTGTGTGATTGTTGTTTGGTGCTGTGCTGGCGGGTAGAACATCAATTTTGCCCAGATTTCCTGTCTGCATGAATCGCACGGTCGTGTGTTTTCTTGATGCACGGTTGGATGTGATCGTGCGCTCTCATCTATAACCCAAAGTAGCATTCTAAATTTGGTCGTGCGTTTTTACGCACGGTCTGTTTTGACCGTGCGTGAGTAAAATCGCACGATATCCTTTTTTGTCTAAAAAAATTATGTTTTATTTTGTTCATGCATGGTCGTGCGTTTCTAAAATGCACGGTCGTTCATGAAAAAAATTCAGCATTCTTTCTATTTAAGCTGCGATTTTTAGGTTTTCAGGCCCAGATTCAGTCCCGCCATTTTCACCGCAAGGAGAGCTCCAGCTCTGTTTTCTTCCACCCTTCCATGAGGGCTTTGCCCTAGAACGCCTCCATCATCCAAGAGCTTCCAAGGAGAGGGATCTAGCCCTACATCCATCATCACCCAAGGAGAAGGAAGCTTTGGTCTTTTGGCCGGATCGTGACACGAAGAAGACGAGCCATTGGAAGGTAGTGACAGCCTTCTCTACCCCGGACGCAGTTGAGGACCGAGCTTGGACGTGGAGTGACAACCCAGCAATTCCAACCATGAATCTTCGACAAGGCTTCGGATTGGGTCGATTCCTTGTTTTGTCCCCTTTTATTTTGATGATTGTATAAGTTGTATTCTTCTATCTTTTGATGATGGCACTATGAACTATGCTTTATAATGTTTATTTCATTTATATGAGATTATCGTGTTCATATGTGTGTATGAGGTGCACCCCCATCCGTTCTCCATCCACCACTCCGTCCACCACTCCATCCGCCTAGCCAAGAGGTGCTAACGGCCCTCAAAACCATTCCACCGGTGTGACCCATTCCATCTGCAAGCCTTCTCGTCCATCTGCCTAGAGAAGTAGTGCGTTCAAGGCCTACGTAGTTTCCATCCCGCCTAGCGAGGCAGTGCGCTCAAGGCCTGCATAGGAGTAGTTTAGTTTCTTTTATTTTCCACAATCCAAACCAAACCTCCCGCATTCCATCCGATTAAAGGATTTCAATCTCAAGTCCTTCCTCAAAAGTAAACTCCACCTTACTGTGTTCCTTCGATATCGATACTCGACGATTTACTCCTCATTTTATATTACTTTAACGATCGGTACACTGCCGTTTCGTGCCGCAGTCTCGCTACCGCCTATAGCGGTGTGCTAGATTTGTGCATCAAGGTTTTGGCGCCATTGCCGGGGAACACAAACAAGTGAGTTTTCTGGAGAGGGAGAGCTGTGAGATAGAAGTCCTTTTCCATTTGTATATCTCATTTGTTTTAATTTAGTATTTGTAAATTCTTTTTTTTTTCTTTTTTTAAGTATTTTAAAAATCAGGTTTCTGTTGATTTAAATTTTCCATCGTGCATACTGAGATTTTATTTTAACTTATATTATTATTGAATCCTTCTTTGCACCAATATGTATGCTTATCAACAATGTAGGTGGTGTAAATCGTTTAATCATTCTAGTGATGATTGACATCTAGGATGCCATGATTATAATTGGTATGATTCATCGTATGGAGAATCTAGATCTTCATACAATGAACACACCTATTATAATTATGTGTCACCATTGTGAGCAACGCCTTCACCGGGTGGTTTGGCTTTTCCACAGTCAAAACCTACCAGGAAGCGCTGCTTGTGTTGTCAGAGTTTTGATCACGCACTGAAAGACTGTGAGCAATGGAAATTGCAATTGGGAGAGGATGATGAGCCAACACTTATCTCCATTCCACTGCCTTCCTATGCCACAGCTCCTTCCATCGCTGATGACACATACGTTAGGCCCCCGGGTCATCTTGGGAGTACAACGAATGCGTCGATCAGCATCGCTATTGATAACTATGATGACATTGTGGAGTTTTCTTCCTCTATGGTGCCATCCTTTCCTGTGGATTCTGTATCTGAGGATATTTCTCCCCTCCTATCGGACTCTATCTTGAGTCCTATTTCTACTCAGATATTTTCCTGTATCAGTATGCATGTAACTTCTGCTCTTATTGCCGAATTTCTAGATGTGCAGGATGAGTCAATGAAGCCCGAAGCTGCGCCGAGTTGCACTGAAGAGGATATTTTTCTTAGTGAGGAGGTTTCTACCTCATCACCGGAGGAGAAGGTCCAACTCATCATCGAAGTTCCTAGCTGCTCATATTCTTCCTGCAGTGATGTTATTGCGATCGGCAATAACCCTTCTATGAAACCTGATGGGAGTGACACCGTGTAAAGAAACAGGGAGTGCCAAGACGAGAAATTCGAAAGAAAAATAATTCACAAAGAACACAGATCAATCACAGAAGACACACGGATTTTCTGAGGTTCACCCCAATCCGGGCTACATCCCCTCTCCCCTTCCTCTTCACGATGTTCTATTCACCAAATTGGATTACAGCTTACAAGGTTACAAGGATCAAGAAACTGATCCTACCTCACTCAACCCTCTTCAGACAAGAACAGAGGAACCGCCGCCAGAAACATTGTTGCACTCACTTTGATGTGTTTCTATCTTAACCCTAAACCAGGGTTATGCACCCTTTAAATAGGTCGCCGAACCAAGCTCAGAACAAACATCCACTGAGATGGTTCAATAACATCCGCTGAGATGGAACCCGCTGAGACGGTTCAAGCATGCATCGTTCGTCGAACACTGGGCCTCGTTCGACGAACACCTCATCCGTTCGACGAACCTCCATTCGACGATCCGCTGGAAGATCCAACAACTTCCGCTGAGATGGCATGTACACCAAGCTTCGATCGTAGAACGCAGGCTTCTTCCATTCGACGATCCCGCTGAGATGGGAGTAATAAAGGACCCGTTTGACAAACTCTTCTCTGTTCGTCGAACGTCATTCGACGAACTCAGGCGGAGTTCGAAGAACTCTTCTCCGTTCGTCGAATGCCGTTCGACAAACTCTGACCAGAAGTGTTCCCCAACTCCAACATTCTCCCACTTGGTGAACATCTTCCTCCGACGAGAGCTGCTCCTCCAACCTTCCTCTTTAACCCTACGGCCGTTGCACACCACTGAAATTTGGCTACAGGAACCGCCTTGGTAAGAAAATCAGAGCTGTTCTCCATCGTGTCAACCTTCTCCAGTCGAACTACCTTCTTCTCCACCCTCTCCCAGATGAAATGATACTGGATGTCAATGTGTTTGGTTCGTGCGTGGAAGGCCGGATTCTTGGCTAGCTGAATATCCCCTTGGCTGTCACACCACAGCTTTACTGGCCCCTGCTCAAACCCGAGCTCCAATCATAGCCTCCGCATCCATATGGCCTCCTTGCTCGCATGAGTAAGAGCCATGAACTTCGCCTCCGTCGATGATAGTGCCACCACGCATTGCCTCCGACTCATCCAACTGATTGCACCTCCAAACAATGTGAACACGTACCCACTGGTGGATCTCCTGCTATCCAGATCACCTCCCCAATCCAAGTCCACGTGCCCAACGACGTCCAGGACTCCTCCTTCACTAACCCCTTCAAAACATAGGGAGTAATTTGAAGTGCTTCGGAGATACCTGAACACACGCTTCACAGCGTTCTAGTGTTCCTTTCCTGGTGTAGCCATATACCGGCTCAACACTCCCACTGCTTGAGCAATGTCAGGGCGAGTGCAGACCATGGCGTACACCAAGCTTCCCACAGCACTATCATAAGGGAACTTCGCCATGTCCTCGACCTCATCATGTGTCTTCGGGCTCAACTCTGCGGATAACTTGCACCCAACTGGCATTGGTGCTCCCACTGGCTTGCAGTCCATCATATTGAACTTCTTCAACATCTCCTCGACGTACCTCTGCTGCCCCAACCAAAGCTTCTTCTTTCTTCGATCCCTGGAGATCTGCATTCCCATGATGACACTTGCTGGCCCCAAATCCTTCATCTCAAATTTGGCTGAGAGCAGCTTCTTCACTTGTTGGATCATCCTGACACTATTGCCCACCAGTAGCATATCATCTACATAAAGTGTCAGGAAGATGAACTGCTCTCCCTTTCTCTGGATGTACACACAGTGGTCCGAATTCGATCTTTCAAAACCTAACTCCAGCATGTAGGTGTCGAATTTTTGGTACCACATCCTCGGAGATTGTTTTAGTCCATACAGGGACTTCTTCAGCCTCCAAACCTGATCCTCCTTGCCCTTGGCTTCGAATCCTTCAGGCTGCTTTATGTATATCTCCTCCTCCAGATCACCGTGAAGAAACGTCGTCTTCACATCCATCTGCTCGATCTCCAAGTCATGTGTTGCCGCAATAGAGAGTACCAGTCTGATCGAAGTCATCTTGGCTACCGGTGAGTAGATCTCATCATAATCAACACCTTCGACCTGGGAGAATCCCTTTGCAACCAACCTTGCCTTGTATTTCTCCACAGTGCCATCACCCTTTACCTTCGGCTTGAAAGCCCATTTGCTTCCAATGGCCTTCCTCCCCTTTGGAAGCTTGCATAGACACCAAGTCTGATTCTTCCTCAGAGACTCCATTTCATCCACCATGGCTAGCTCTCACTGATTTGAATCAGCCCTTGATATAGCATCTCTGGCAGAGATTGGATCTTCACCAAGCATACTCAAGCAACATTGTGCAGCCACTGCACATTGGGGATATCTCACTGGTGCCCTTCTTTCCCTTGTCGATCTCCTCAAAAGTGGAATTTCCTCAGATTCATCTTCCGACTCATCAGCACTTCTCCCCACCTCCAAATCATCTGATTCAAAATCAGATTCAGCCCCAAAAATGGTAGCTCCTTTCTCAAAAATTCCTTCCACCACCACTGTCTCTTTCTCTGCTTCTTTAGCCTTCTCAGCTTGTGTGACTGCCTATGGACTGGTTTCATGAAACACCACATCCTTGCTGAATGATACAGTCCTTGTCACAGGGTTCCAAAGTTTGTACCCTTTTATGCCTTCTTTGTAACCCACAAAGATGCACTTCTCAGATTTAACATCAAGCTTCCCCCTCTTATCCTTTGGAATGTGAACATATGCATCACCCAAACACACGAGCATAGGCCAAATTTGGCTTTCTCTTGAAGATGGCTTCAAAGGGTGTACATCCCTACACAGTAGATGTAGGGGACCTGTTCTTCAGGTAATTTGCAGTCGCCACTGCTTCAGCCCAGAACTCCTTCCCCAAGCCTGCCCAACTGAGCATGCACCTGGCCTTCTCCATCAAGGTTCTGTTCAGCCTCTCCGACACTCCATTCTGCTCTACAGTGTATGGTGTGGTCTTCTGCTGTACAATCCTCTGCTCAGTATAGTACCGCTCAAAAGCATCAGAGCAGTACTCCCCTCCATTGTCAGAACAGAGGACCTTCACCTTTCTCTCCAACTGGTTCTCTACCAGGTTCTTAAATTCCTTAAACCAGTCCAGAACCTCTGACTTGGACCTGAGAAAATAGATCCAGGAATGACGTGAGAGGTCATCAGTAAAGGACACATAGTACCTTGCGCCGCCAAGAGATGGAGCTGGAGTTGGCCAAAACACATCACTGTGTATCAACTCCAGCACTTCAGTTGCCCTCGTGCCCGTCCCATGAAAGCTTACTCTGGTCTGTTTGCCAAGCAGGCAATGCTCACAGAACCCAAGGCTTGTGGAGCACTCCAGCACCCCTTCCACCATCTGACCAGATGCCATGACCGACATCCCCTTCTCACTAATATGCCCAAGACGACGATGCCACAGCCTGGACACCTCCTCCTGGTCAAACTCCTGGCTCTTAGAGATAAGAGCCCCACTTGGAACCACTGTATCAGCAAGCAGAGTATACAATGTTCCATGTCTCACTCCACTGGCAATCATCATTGCCCCTCTTGTCATCTTGCAAGATTGCTTGTCACAACTGAAGTGCACTCCTGCATCCGCCATGGAACCCACCAAGATTAGATTCCTGCTCATCCCTGGAATGTGCATCACATTTGGAAGAGACCTTGTGATCCCATTAGACAACTTCAACATCACCTTGCCACGCCCAATAATCTGCACAGCAGAATCATCACCCAGCATGACATCTCCACCATCAAACCTCTCATACCCACAGAACCAGTGCCTATGAGGGGTCATGTGGTATGATGCTCCCGTGTCTACATACCACATATCAGAATCTCTCTGAGCAATGCACGCGGAAGCGATGTACATGTCACCGCCGTCGCCCTCCTTCTTCGTAACAGAAGTTGTCGGTGTCTCCTTGTTTTGAACGGCCTTGTTCGGACATTGAGACTTTACATGACCAGTCTCATTGCACTTTCAGCACTGAACGGGCTTCTTACCCTTCTCCTTCTCCTGGCTCTTGGATCTACCTCGAGACTTATCTCGATATCCACCATGCTTACTCTCCCTTCGTTGAGGACGGGATCTTGATACACTCAAAGCACCTTTGCTCGTCACCTCAGAACCTCCTCTCCTGGACTCCTCAGATAAAAGAGTTGCACATACAGTATCATATGACAGTTCCTTGTCTCCACTCCCCCCAATCACAACAATCAGATTGTCCCATGAATTTGGCAGCGTGCACAACAAGGTGATGGCTCTATCCTCATCCGAGATCTTCTCACCAATAGAGATTAACTGACTCACAATAGTATTGAATTGAGTCAAGTGCTCTGAAAACGAATCGACCTCATGCATCCAAAGTTTATACCACTTCTTCCTCAATAGCAAATTATTTACCAAGGACTTGCTCTGGTAGAGGGATTCCAACTTACGCCATAGACTTCGTGATGAAGGCTCCTCCATGACGTTAGTCAAGATTGAATCTGCTAGGAACAACCGAATCAGGCCCTTAGCCTTCTGATCGGTTTTCGTCCAGGTCGTAGCATCCGCTGTAACCGTTGCAGTCGCCTCTACAGATTCTCCCTTCGATGTGCTCGCATCCTTCTCTCCACCCTTAGCAACGGGAGGATTGTCTTCGATCGCAGACCATAGATCTCGATCAATCAACATATCCTCCATCTTCATCTTCCATCGATCAAATCGACTTCCATCAATCTTCTCAATCTCGATCCACATGCCGCCAGAACCCATGTCCTAGGATCAGAACCTAGCTTTGATACCAAATGTAAAGAAACAGGGAGTGCCGAGACGAGAAATTCGAAAGAAAAATAATTCACAAAGAACACAGATCAATCGCAGAAGACACACGGATTTTTAGAGGTTCACCCCAATCCGGGCTACGTCCCCTCTCCCCTTCCTCTTCACGATGTTCTATTCACCAAATCGGATTACAGCTTACAAGGTTACAAGGATCAAGAAACCGATCCTACCTCACTCAACCCTCTTCAGACAAGAACAGAGGAACCGCCGCCAGAAACACTATTGCACTCACTTTGATGTGTTTCTATCTTAACCCTAAATCAGGGTTATGCACCCTTTAAATAGGGCGACGAACCGATCTCAGAACAAACACCCACTGAGATGGTTCAATAACATCCGCTGAGATTGAACCCGCTGAGATGGTTCAAGTATACATCGTTCGTCGAACACTGGGCCTCGTTCGACGAACACCTCATCCGTTCGACGAACCTCCATTCGACGAACCGCTGGAAGATCCAACAACTTTCGTTGAGATGGCATGTACATCAGGATTCGATCGTCAAACGCAGGCTTCTTCCGTTCGACGATCCCGCGGAGACGGGAGTAATAAAGGACCCGTTCGACGAACTCTTCTCCATTCGTCGAACGCCGTTCGACGAACTCAGGCGGAGTTCGACGAACTCTTCTCTGTTCGTCGAACGTCGTTCGACGAACTATGACCAGAAGTGTTCCCCAACTCCAACACACCGGGACCACTCCTCCTGTGTTTGATTTTTCTAGTTCTTCATCCATTTTATTTCCTAATCATCATTCTTTTAATGAAAATACTGATATGTTCATCCTTCCTGCTTCCCCTCCTGTTAATGCTGCTAATATTTTGTTTACTCCCCTGCAGGTCTATGAGTTCGTGGACCCATTTTTGGGTGATTTTGAGATGCAGTCTTGGCAGGGAAAGCAGTTGGCATTGATGAAAACCATCGCCTATTCCACTTCATCATCATTGCCTGCTTTTTCCTCGAGAGACTGGGTGCAGGGTGGTAAACGGTACTTCATTCGCGACAGACGATTGGAGGAGATGAAGAAGATGAAGAAAGATGAAACTTGGAGTTGGAAAACTTCTAATCCTCTTGACTACTGCTGCTGCTGGGTCTTCAGACCCATTTCCTTTATTTCTAATTACTACTTTAAATCAACTTATAGTTGATTATTTTGTTGAGCATGTAATAATTAGGATTTATTAACTTCTGCTTTTATGCTTAGACAATCTTTTAAACTGCATAATACAGGTATTTAGTCCAGCTTAAGGACGGTAAACAAAAGCGCTATTGGGAGACAACCCAGTTTTGGTTGTTTTTATTTTTCTAATCTGCTAATGCCTTAATATATTATTTTTTCTATTGCTTCGTGCGTCCTTTTTGTAGGGTGGTGATCTTTTGGTGGCGGACTAGGACTTCCATCACAGTATTAACGCTAATCTTCTGGTATGCTCATTGGGTAACTTTTTGAAAGTGGGGATAGATCAAGATTACTCTAGAGGGGGGGTGAATAGAGTATTTTAAAATAATCTTTCTTAGCTTAAAGAAATCTGTATTAAAACAATTTTAGTTATTTAGTATATGTGTAAGTAAGTGCAGCACAGGTATAAACACAAACTAAAACACAACACACACAGCACAAACAAATAATAAAGGCAAGCACAGAAGACACAAGGATCTATAGTAGTTCCCCACAACCTGGGTACATCTACTCTTCTACCACCCTGGTAGGAAATCCACTAAGGCTTTTTGATCAGGTGAGCCTTCACCACAGAGCTTTTGATCAGGTACTCTAAACCACAATTTAACTTTTAAAGGGAGTTAGAACCCTGTACACAATTATAGAATAACAGTAAAATAAAGATGATGATGTCTTCTCTTTTTTCTAACAACAGAGAAGACTAGTGGATTGTTGAAATTATCAGATCTCCCCCTGTGAGTAAGAGTAAGTAAACAGGAGAGAAAATCTGCTCAGGGTGTAGGTCTTCTTGATCTTCAGAATATCTCCAGCACAAGTTCTCTAGAGGGAAATGATGCAGATGATTTCTAGAGATTAAGAGTAGGTGTCTGGAGAAGACGAAGATCTTTTGAGTGAAATAGAGAGAGTTCTTCTTCAGAAATGAAAACTGAGTAGCACGAATCTTATCTCTATATCTGTGTCTCTCTCTAGTATAAATAGCAATGATAATCTCTTTACAGGAGAGAGTTGATCCTCTTTTAAAAATTCAAATAGGGCTGGAAAGGAAGGAGACAGAAAGGAAGGATTTCTCTGGAATACCAATATATTAAATTCCTTGAAACTTGCAATCTGCCTTAAAATAATCTGCACGCAGCCCTTAATTAATGCAGCAACGGTCATAAAATCTTTGATAGAGAATACTGCAATAACTGACTGATATTTTAATAGGAACAGCTGTCAGCCTTCAAAAGAAATCCTGAGGATAACTCCAAAATAATACTCTGAATAGAAGAGGTCACCGAATATAGAGACTCTGAAGAAGTTCGTCGATCTGAAGGGAAGTTTGTCGAACTTAACCTGGGAAGTTCGTCGAATAAACAGAAACTTTCGTCGAACAGAACTTTGACGTTCGTTGAACCAAGTTCGTCGAATGGAAACTTGAATTCGTCGAACGAACTAGAAGTTCGTCGAACACCCTGACTTAGCTAATCTTCAGATTTCTTCTAGACTTAGCCTATGACCCTTATACTATACATGTTGGGTCAAAACAGATCCTATACCTGGAAATAGACATCCTAGCCCAAATCAGTAATAGGGTTGAACTGTGTTCCAACAATCTCCCCCTATTTGGGTTAGGATCCTATGATTAGCACTTATCATTTCAAACAAATATGCATAAAAATATCTGTCAGAAAGGAAATTCAGCAGATATAAATCAATTGTCACAAGCAGATATCATCACAGAATAATTAAGAGTCAATTAACCAGAGAGAGAGTTTTAAGGATTCCTGTCCTCTGAAGAGGGCTTCTTGAAGATTATTTTCCTGCTAGTATCTTCAGATTGCCTTCTGCTTAGCTTGCAGTCTTTATCACCCAGTGTTACCTTCTTGACAATAGTTGGCAGAACAGCTTCTGGATGGAGACTCATGTAGGCAGAAGTGTTGAACATTTTCTTCACCTGGTACTGTTGAAATTCTTGTTCTCTATAGGGAGATAAGGTAGAAAAATGAGAGGTATCTATACCCTTTTCTTTGGCATTTTTGATCTGAGAAAGAGCAACATGCTCTCTAAACCTTGCCATATTGTATAATCTATCTGCTTCAGCTTTATCTTCAGCTTCCTTATTTTTGATTTCTTGTTCAGATAATTGGCTATGCTTTCTTTCATAAACCTGATAGTCTGAAGATCTTTCTTTCTTATATGAAGAGGATTGACCAGATGGCTTGGAGCCAGCAGACTGAGATGTCCTGGATGTGGAAGAAAGTCCTCCTGCAGAACCTGCACCTGGAGGAGGTGGAGGAGGAGGGGGTTTCTTGAACACAGCAGGGTGATCCTTCTGGTATCTTCTTTCAAGCTTCCTTCTCTTCAGCTCATTCTTGGAGAATTGCATCCAGGGTTGAGTTATTTCATGAGGCTTGAGATTTTTCTGCACATAATAAGGAATATCATTTTTATCAGGCTTTTTAGAAGGGGCTGGCAGCTTCTTGCATGTAGCTTTTCTTTTTCTTGATTTGACTTTGGCATCACTATCATCAATGTCATCATCATCATCAGAGTTTGAAGATGAAGGCACCTTCTCATACATTTCATCAATTTCCTTGTATGCTTCAATCATTCTTTTCTCTAAATCAATATTCTTGACAGTAGCAGCAGCAGTGGCAGCAGCAGGCTCAGAAGAAGAGGAGAGAACAGAGGCAGAGTCATCAGGCATCTGTTCATCAAGAACAGTCTGTTCAGGAGCAGTAGGTTCCTGATCTGCCTTAGAGATAACTGACTCTGGAGCTGGAGACATTTGCAAATCTCCATGCCTGGCTTCCAAGTCTGGGGAATAGCAGACAATGGCCTTGGAGAGGTCTTCAGCTGATTCCTTGAATGATGGGTCTGAGCTAAGGGACTGATTGGTAAGATGCAGAATCTTATTTACTATAGGGGTGAGTATGAAGGAGCTGCTGGGAAGAACCTTCTGAGGAGGAGGAGGAGGAGGAGGAGCACCTTCTGTGCTTTGAACCAGGGAGACCAAGGTTGAGCAGACATCATGTAGGTCTGACCCTTGCTCTTCAGGAACTACTGCCTCTAGAGCTTCATCCTGGAACATCTCCCCCTGCCTAGACTCTGGGAGCCTAGAGTCTGGGCCCTCAGATGAAGGGAAAGAGGAAGAGGAGAGAGAGGCAAGATGGGAGAGAATGAGATCAAGCTTAGAATGTACTGGGACCAGACTTTGATCAATAAGCTCTTGTAATTTAGGAGTTATGAGACCAAAGACCTGGGTGGCTATCTGAGAGATATCCACAAACAGTACATCTGGAATTGGGTGAGAAGAGGAGGAAGAAGGGATGGAAGATGTGGTATGAGCACAAGAAGTGGATGGAGGAGGAGGAGGAGTGAAATCTGATGGGATTTCATCCTGAAAGAGGTCTTGAGTGAGAATGTCTTGAGGAGGAGGAGGAGAGTTATGAGGAGGAGAATTATGAGGAGGAGAATTATGAGATTGAGTGGAAATGGGGAGGTTTTCTGGAGGAGGAGGAGAATTGGAGAGATTTTCATTTTCTGGAGGAGGAGGAGGAATCTGGGGTGAGAGAGTGGCTATTTTAGCCCTGGTGTCCTCAGAGGCTTGAACTGATGGAGTCTCAGGAGCCAATTTCTTCTTGAATGTCCTATCCCACTTCTTGAAAAGAAAGGGAGTCAGTTTCTTTGAGGCATTAATGCCAACAGCAGTAGAAACTGAGAGGGATGGACACTTGGCCTGAAGAAAGATTCCCAGAATCCTTCCATAGCCTACATTCCTTGATGTTACTTTCTTTTTGATGGAATCAAATAGAGTCAGACCCCAATTGATGTGCTTTTTCTCAATCAAAGCACTCATGACTAGAAATTGCTGCCTGGTTATGTAGTCATGTGCTGAGCTCTTCCCCATCAGAACCTTTCCCACAACATCTGCCAGGAAGGTGTATTCCACTGTAAAATCACGTTTCAGAAGATGTTTAGGGTTACTCCCAGAGTACCCCATCCTGTCCAGCATCAAATTGAACTCTTCCTCAGTGAGTTCTAAATCATCATTTCCATTTTCAAATTCAAAAATTTCAGACAGAACAGCAGCATTTAGAACCAATTCATTCCCTGACACCTTTCCTGCAATTTCTGTGCCATTGCGAATCTCAGAAGTGAATGCCCATTCCTTTATCTCATTAGTATGAATCTTGGGCCGACAAGTCATAAACTTGCGCAACTTCGAGTCTTCAAAGAGATTCAGAATGTCTGTGAAGCCTTCTCCTGACTGGGCAAACGATTCTAGATCAATATCGAATCCTGTATCGAACTTTATTGAGGCGAGGATTCCAGCAGTGATCGACATTGTTCCTGCAAAGAAAGAAAAATGATCAAGTGCAAAGGGAACTGGAGGGAGACGAAGAGTTTGAGAGCGCAAAAGACAGAATCCAGACAAAATAGAGATTAAATATTAGGGTTCGGCGAAGACTAGGGTTTTCGCGGAACGGATTTGACGTGTTAGCGGCAAAAAGGAAAATAATTCCTTCGTCGATCCCGTTCGACGAATGAAATGTTTCGTTGATCCCGTTCGACGAATGAAATATTTCGTCGATCCCGTTCGACGAATTTGACAAATTTTCTGAACCTTAAAAAAATTGTTGGGTAAAAGAAAAATTTGTTAATTAGATTGACTCTCCATTTATCATTCCATGCTGATTTATAAAGAATTGGTGTTTCTTTTCATCTAAGGGTTTAGTGAAGATGTCAGCTCTCTGCAAATCAGTTGGTATGAAGTCTAAACATATTTTTCCCTTCTCCACATTATCTCTGATAAAGTGGTGTCTGATCTCAATATGTTTAGTTCTACTGTGGAGTACTGGATTTTGTGCTATTGATATTGCACTGGTGTTATCACAAAAGATTTTGGAATTATTTAGATTGTAACCATAGTCTAAGAGCTGGTTCTGTATCCACAAAAGTTGTGAACAGCAACTGCCAGCTGCTATATATTCGGCTTCTGCAGTTGATGTAGACACAGAGGTTTGTTTCTTACAAAACCAGGACACAAGCTTATCTCCAAGGAACTGACAAGTTCCTGAGGTGCTCTTCCTGTCTATTCTGCATCCACCATAATCAGCATCTGAATATCCAGTTAACTCAAATCCTGATTCTGTAGGATACCAGAGTCCTAGATATGGACAACCCTTTATATATCTTAAAATCCTTTTTAATAAAATATAGTGAGATTCTTTAGGATTTACCTGAAACCTAGCACTAATACATGTGGCAAACATGATGTCTGGTCTACTGGCTGTTAAGTATAAAAGAGATCCCACAATGACTCTATATACTTTCTGATCAACAGTTTTCCTGATTCATCAGTGCCAACAGCTGCATTTGAAGGCATGGGAGTTTTCATGGGTGAGGCATCTGACATCCCAAATCTTTTAACAAGCTCTTTAGCATATTTAGATTGGGATATAAAGATGCCTTCTTTTGTTTGCTTAACTTGCAAACCAAGAAAGTAAGACAGTTCTCCCATACTGCTCATTTCAAATTTTGAATGCATTAGATTTGAAAATCTTTTGCATAACTTAGAGTCAGTAGAACCAAATATTATGTCATCTACATATATTTGTACCAATAGGGTTTCAGATTTATGATTTCTAAAAAACAATGTTTGGTCTACTTTACCTCTAGAAAATTTATTTTCCAAAAGAAAGTTTGTAAGGGTCTCATACCATGCTCTAGGAGCTTGTTTGAGACCATACAAAGCTTTATGTAATCTAAATACATGAGAGGGTTGAGTTGGAGAAACAAAACCTGGTGGTTGTTCCACATATACTTCTTCCTTGATATCTCCATTTAGAAAAGCACTCTTAACATCCATTTGAAATACCTTGAATCTTTTGTATGCAGCAAATGCTAGGAATATTCTAATTGCTTCCAGTCTTGCTACAGGTGCAAAAGTCTGATCATAGTCTATGCCTTCCTCTTGGCAGTATCCTTGAGCCACTAGTCTTGCCTTATTTCTGACTATGACTCCTTGAGCATCCAATTTATTTCTGAATACCCATTTAGTGCCAATCACTGGATGATTCTTGGGTCTTGGAACAAGTTCCCATACTTTGTTCCTTTCAAATTGATTTAATTCTTCTTGCATAGCAGTAATCCAGTTGGGATCTTGCTCTGCATCTTTGATGGATTGAGGTTCAATTTGAGAGAGGAAACAGGTGTGCAAATTATTTTGATTTAGTTGATTTCTTGTTTGCACACCCACTGAGATGTCACCAATTACTTGAGATCTAGGGTGATCTCTTATGTTGACATAATCAGTAGGAAATATAACTTCTCCTTGATCTTGTTCATTTTCTCTATGAGGAATTTCTATGTCCTCCTGAACTTCAGCATTAATAGCTTCAAGATTTGTAGGGATATTTACTGTATCCAATGTTGGTGCATCAGGACATTCTTCTTCACTGTCCTCATTAGGTAATTGAGAAGGATTTATTAGATCCTCTTTCTGTATAGTTAGATTATCTAACTTCTCACAGAGAATTGGTACCTGTGCATCTTGTGAGGTAGAGATATTTCTCTCCTTACAGCTCAAGCTAGTTTCATCAAAAGATACATGAATAGATTCTTCTATTTTAAAAGAAGATTTGTTAAATACTCTGTAAGCTTTACTATTAACTGAATAACCAAGGAAAATGCCATCTGAGGCTTTTGCTTCAAATTTCCCTAGGTGCTTCTTGTCATTATTATGAATGAAGCACTTACAGCCAAAGATCCTAAAGTAATCTACTCTAGGCTTCTTCCCTTTAAGCAGTTCATAAGGTGTCTTCCCCTTTTGTTTATGAATTAAACTTCTGTTTAAGACATAGTTTACTGTGCTGACAGCCTCAGCCCAGAAGGATTGGGGCAAACCAGCATCTGCAAGCAATGTTCTTCCAGATTCAATTAGTGTTCTATTTTTCCTTTCAGCTACCCCATTTTGTTGAGGAGTTCTAGGAGCTGAAAAGCACTGCCTGATACCTTCCTTCTCACAGAATTCTCTCATTAGAAGAGATTCAAACTCAGTGCCATGATCACTTCTGATCAATGCAATCTGAGTAGAATACTCAATCTTGATGCTCCTGAGAAAGTCTGTAAGAACTTTGAAATTATCTGACTTGCTTCTCAGAAAGAATACCCAACTAAATCTAGAGAAGTCATCAACAATAACTAGGGTGAAAGACTTACCTCCCAAACTGTGTATGGGAAGGGGTCCAAAAAGGTCTAAGTGCAGTAAATACAAAAACCTAGGAGAATCACTCTTAGATAGTGACTTAAAGCTGCTCTTAGTCTGCTTTCCCAATTGACATGCCCTGCAAAGGCTTTCCTTCTTGTATGATCCAGAAGGTAGTCCCCTGACAAGATTGCCCTTTGATAATTTGGCTAGGGTCCAATGGTTTACATGACCTAGTCTCCTATGCCACAAATCAGTATTTTTACTGACTTGGTTAAACAAGCAGATTTCAGGTTTGGCTGAATCAAAGTCTACTAAATAAACATTACCTTGTCTATTTCCTAAAATAACAGTATTATTTTCAGAGAAGATAATACATCTAGATTGGTTGAAGCATACCTGATATCCTTCATCACATAGTTGACCTATGCTGATGAGGTTATGTTTGAGTCCACTTACATAGGCTACCTTTTTGAATTTGATTGTCCCAATCTGGACTGATCCATAGCCTTCTGTCTGTCCCCAATTGGTATCTCCAAAAATCACTCTTGGTCCAAGCTTTGCCTTATAGTTGATTAATTTGGATCTTGTTCCTGTCATATGTTTTGAGCATCCACTGTCCAAGTACCACTGTTCCTCTGTGGTAGGACAGTTCTTTTTCTGCAATAGAAAGGAGGTTAGGTGTTCTTAACCCAGGTTACCTTGGGTTGCTTTTTGTAACCTTGAAATGCAGAAATATATGAGACAACAGGTTGACTATGATAACCTAGAGGGTGATATCTTCTAGGAGGGATAATCCAATCACTAAATGAATTCTTCATTTTAGAAGAGGATGTATATTGTCTGTCTTTAGTAAAATTTGCGTTCGACGAACTTTGTTGTGTTCGTCTACCTGGTTCGACGAAAGATGTGGCATTCGTCGAGCCCTGTCTGCAGCAGGTTTGCTGTTTAGATTCAGGCCTTGGTTTTCGTTGATCGCCGTTCGACGAACTTGCTTGTGCAATATTTGTTTCAGGAATTTTTTCTGTGTCTTGTATTGCTTCCTTCCCTTTTGCAGATACAAATTTTACTGGGGTAGATAATATATTCTTCTTCAAAAGAAGAGGTTGATTAGATGATGCCCCCAAGCCCAGTTTGCCAGCCAACCTGGCATTCACTGTGCTTGTGATGTCCATCAGCTTGAGACTTCTCCCATTTAGAGAGTTCTCTAGCTGCTTGGCCTCAGTTAGCTGTGTTTCTAGAGAACTCACTTGTTCCCTGAAAATTCTTAGCTCATTTTTGAGGTTAGTGTTTTCAGTGGATATTCCATCCATTTTAGCTAACTTGTCTCTCAGAGAAATAATTTCTTTCTCTGATCTGATCATATCTTTACACAATTGTTTAAAATCATCTTTAAATTGTTCTGAATCAAAATCAAAACTGGAAATTACCTCATCCTCATTTGCTTCCAATTCATCATCTGAATTGTCATTTGATGAGGAGGCATTGATTGCCATCATGCAGAATTCCTTGTCTTCTGCTTCTTTCTCCTCATCACTGGAGCTGGAGGATGACTCAGATTCAGTGTCACTCCAGGTTTCAGCAACAAAGCCTTTTTCTCTTTTCTTGTGGCCTTTTGATGAGTGTTTGCTGGAGTGTTCCTGCTCTTTTCTCCTACTTTTCTTGTGAGCTTCTGGACACTCAGTGAGGATGTGTCCAGGCTTCCTGCACCCAAAGCATATTATTTCTTTAGATGAAGTTTTATCATACCTTGGCTTTTCATTGTGCCTGTTGGGTTTTCTTCTAAAGTCCTTCCTTGCCATCTTGTAAAATCTCTTTGCTAGGAGACTCAGCATCTCCTGATCACCAGTCTTTTTTTCTTCCTCTGTTGCCTGAAAGGCAATGCTTTTCTCTTTCTTTGAGGATGAAGAAGGAGAGGCTTCTACTTCTCTGCTCTTTAGCAGCTGCTCATAGGATTTGAGCTTTCCAAGAAGATTCTCAGTTGTAATTTCATTTAGCCCTCTGGCATCTTTAATTGGCCAGATTCTTGTGTCCCAAGAGCTGGGAAAGCACATCAGGATTTTGTCATTAACTTCAGTGACTGTGATCACTTTTTCAAGGGTTCTTAACTCATTGATGATGAGGCTGAGTCGGTTGTACATCTCTGCAACAGTCTCTGATTCTCCCTTTTTGAAATTCTCATACTGGGAGATCAAATATGATCTTCTGTCCTTTCTCTCATCTGCTGATCCTGCCACCATTCTTGTGAGGGAGTCCCAAATTTCTTTAGCAGAGGTACAGTCAACCACTTTTTGAAATATGTCATCAGTCATGGTTTGTACTAAAATATTCATGGCCTTTGCATCAGCAGTTTTCTGTTTCTTTTGTGCTTCTGTCCATTCTGGAGGAGGGACAACCGTTGTGTTTGTGTTTGTTGTTGAGGTTGGTGCAGTTGGAGGTCCTGTCAAAATAGAATTAAAAATTTCTTCATCAATAGAATTCATGTAAAGTTTGATCCTTGCTTGCCATAGTGAAAACTTGTTCAGATTGCACATAGGAGGTCTTGTGCTTGAATATTCTTTGTTCTGTGTCATGGCTCTAATAGAAAAAAAAACTTTAAAGTAGTCTAGATCTATCAGATCTGTTGGTCCAGGTGTTAGCCTGTAACAACCAACCCAACCTCTGATACCAATTGAAAGTGGGGATAGATCAAGATTACTCTAGAGGGGGGGTGAATAGAGTATTTTAAAATAATCTTTCTTAGCTTAAAGAAATCTGTATTAAAACAATTTTAGTTATTTAGTATATGTGTAAGTAAGTGCAGCACAGGTATAAACACAAACTAAAACACAGCACACACAGCACAAACAAATGCTAAAGGCAAGCACAGAAGACACAAGGATCTATAGTAGTTCCCCACAACCTGGGTACATCTACTCTTCTACCACCCTGGTAGGAAATCCACTAAGGCTTTTTGATCAGGTGAGCCTTCACCATAGAGCTTTTGATCAGGTACTCTAAACCACAATTTAACTTTTAAAGGGAGTTAGAACCCTGTACACAATTATAGAATAACAGTAAAATAAAGATGATGATGTCTTCTCTTTTTTCTAACAACAGAGAAGACTAGTGGATTGTTGAAATTATCAGATCTCCCCCTGTGAGTAAGAGTAAGTAAACAGGAGAGAAAATCTGCTCAGGGTGTAGGTCTTCTTGATCTTCAGAATATCTCCAGCACAAGTTCTCTAGAGGGAAATGATGCAGATGATTTCTAGAGATTAAGAGTAGGTGTCTGGAGAAGACGAAGATCTTTTGAGTGAAATAGAGAGAGTTCTTCTTCAGAAATGAAAACTGAGTAGCACGAATCTTATCTCTATATTTGTGTCTCTCTCTAGTATAAATAGCAATGATAATCTCTTTACAGGAGAGAGTTGATCCTCTTTTAAAAATTCAAATAGGGCTGGAAAGGAAGGAGACAGAAAGGAAGGATTTCTCTGGAATACCAATATATTAAATTCCTTGAAACTTGCAATCTGCCTTAAAATAATCTGCACGCAGCCCTTAATTAATGCAGCAACGGTCATAAAATCTTTGATAGAGAATACTGCAATAACTGACTGATATTTTAATAGGAACAGCTGTCAGCCTTCAAAAGAAATCCTGAGGATAACTCCAAAATAATACTCTGAATAGAAGAGGTCACCGAATATAGAGACTCTGAAGAAGTTCGTCGATCTGAAGGGAAGTTCGTCGAACTTAACCTGGGAAGTTCGTCGAATAAACAGAAACTTTCGTCGAACAGAACTTTGACGTTCGTTGAACCAAGTTCGTCGAACGGAAACTTGAATTCGTTGAACGAACTAGAAGTTCGTCGAACACCCTGACTTAGCTAATCTTCAGATTTCTTCTAGACTTAGCCTATGACCCTTATACTATACATGTTGGGTCAAAACAGATCCTATACCTGGAAATAGACATCCTAGCCCAAATCAGTAATAGGGTTGAACTGTGTTCCAACACTTTTCTTCCCCTAGCCTTTTACTCAATTTTCATGTTTGTATCTTTTGTTGGATTGTTTAGATTAAGTTTGGGGGAGAGCTTTTGTGTTTGTTACCCACTGCACACACTCAATGTCAATGCATGCTAGAAGTATTTCTATTTCATTTATTTACTATTGTTCATTTTCATTGCACTTCACAGCACCCACATGAGAGCGCGCTTAGCTGTTGGCACATCGTGAGTCAAATTTGTCTCTTCTGTGTGATTTGAAAATCATTGTGCTGGCTTAGGATTGTGAGTCGGAGTAAAATGTCGACTTCTATAGTGCTCCTAGTCAAGTGCTCATGTCTCACATAGAAATTCGTGTAGATTCAATTTTTTTTATGATTTTAGATTATATTTTTCTATTAGCGTAGATATTGTTTACTTTACTCAAAAATTGGTGAATCTGGTGTTAATCAAACGGTAGCATAGGAATGTGTGTAGATGTTCGCTAGACCGTATTGCCCGAGTCGGGAGAAAGGATTATCTTTCTCGGTGGCTAAGAACTTGCCCCCAAGTGACTCTTGAAGCATGGGTATATGGTTATTCAATCGCGTGAATGTGATATAGGCCATCATTTTGGCCCGGTTGAGCTTTTGTGCCCATTCCTATTGCTATATCCTCGTTAGCCCAGTTGTGCCTACCCGTTCTTTGCTTCAGCCCCACTTTTATCTCACCAAAGCCTAAAAGCCAATCCTAGTCACACACCCAAATTTGAGCGCTGGTTGTATATCGTTTTCATGATTGGGGTGTTGATGTGGTGATATTTTTTTTGTGAAAATGTGGATGCGCTTCATTGCTCATTTTGCTGAAAATGTTTTGAAAAGAAAAGAAAAAGAAAATAAGAAAAAGAAAAGAATTGAGAAGAAAAGAAAAAGAGATGAGCTTAACTGGAAAAAAAATCTTTTTGTACAAACTTATGATTGGGAGTAGGCGGTGCACACACCCGCGTGTCTTGTTGTGGTGCTTGAGGATATTTTCTGTGCTAGCTCCTTTGGGTTTAGTGCTTGAGCCGTCATTTTTATCATTGTATACCTCACCTAAACCCAAGCCTCATTCATCTAAAACCTAAAGTCCTATTGATTCACGCATTTGAGTCAAACATGTGCCGTGGAGAGAGTGCGAACGGGCAAGCTTATGGTCACCGGCATTGATGGATTTCAATGGAGGTTGTCTCGAGCCCCGATCTTTGGCAATGCTCGCCTCAGCGTTCAGTTTACTTTCTTCCTATGTACGACCTTATGATTCACCGTGATTCACTTTTTGAGTTAATGTAATATATAAATACTCTCCTAGAAAAGTATAAACTAATATGTATAATTAGAAATTTTGTCTACTGTATTTCTACGCGCATGAGCATGCGACTTCGCATGGTACTCAGCCCTTGCAATTTCTATGCCAGCTTTGTATTTTCTCATCCGCTTGAGGGATTTATTTGCTCGGGACGTGCAAATAGGTAAGTCTGGGGGTGTGATAAGTCCGATTTATATAGTATTTTTCGGACTCATCTGGGCTAGTTTTCACTCACTTGCACTTCACTTTTAGTTCATTATTTCTTATATTTCACTTGAACACATTTCCTCACAAAGTGCACTCTTTGGGCCCATTTTGGTGTGCAATTATGCGCTATCTTTGTTGGGGGTAAGAACATGGTGCTCCCCAACCCTTTTTCTGTATTTGGATTGAGTTGGAAGGGTATTCCCAGCTGTGTGATTACTGTTTGGTGCTGTGCTGGCGGGTAGAACATCTATTTTGCCCAGATTTCATGTCTGCATGAATCGCACTGTCGTGCATTTTCTTGACGCACGGTTGGATGCGATCGTCCTCTCTCATCTATGGCCCAAAGTAGCATTCTGAATTTGGTCGTGCGTTTTTACGCACGGTCTGTTTTGACCGTGCGTGAGTAAAATCGCACGATCTCCTTTTTTGTCTAAAAAATTATGTTTTATTGTGTTCACGCACGGTCGTGCATGAACAAAATTCTGCACTCTTTCTATTTAAGCTGTGATTTTTAGGTTTTCAGGCCCTGATTCAGTCCCGCCATTTTCACCGCAAGGAGAGCTCCAGCTCCATTTTCTTCCACCCTTCCATGAGGGCTTTGCCCTAGGCCTCCTCCATCATCCAAGAGCTTCCAAGGAGAGGGATCTAGCCCTACATCCATCATCACCCAAGGAGAAGAAAGCTTTGGTCTTGTGGCCGGATCGTGACACGAAGAAGACGGGCCATTGGAAGGTAGTGACAGCCTTCTCCACCCCGGACATGGTTGAGAACCGAGCTTGGACGTGGATTGACAACCTAGCGATTCCAGACGTGAATCTTCGACAAGGCTTCGGATTGGGTCGATTCCTTGCTTTCTTCCCTTTTATTTTGATGATTGTATAAGTTGTATTCTTCTATCTTTTGATGATGGCACTATGAACTATGCTTTATAATGTTTATTTCATTTATATGAGATTATTGTGTTCATATATGTGTATGAGGTGCGCTCCATCCGTTCTCCATCCACAACTCCGTCCACCACTCCATCCGCCTAGCCAAGAGTTGCTAACGACCCTCAAAACCATTCCGCCGGTGTGACCCATTCCATCTGCAAGCCTTCTCATCCATCTGCCTAGCAAAGTAGTGCGTTCAAGGCCAACGTAGTTTTCATCACGCCTAGCAAAGTAGTGCGCTCAAGGCCTGCATAGGAGAAGTTTAGTTTCTTTTCTTTAATTTTCCACAATCCAAAACCAACCTCCCGCATTCCATCCGATTAAAGGACTTCAATCTCAATTCCTTCCTCAAAAGTAAACTCCACCTTACTGTGTTCCTTCGAGATCGATACTCAGGGATTTACTCCTCATTTTATATTACTTGAACGATCGGTACACTGCCGTTTCGTGCCGCAGTCTCGCTACCTCCTATAGCGGTGTGCTAGATTTGTGCATCAGCATGTAATTTTAATGCACATCCAGAGTTGCTGCTGCACTATTTGAGATCATTTCTCCCAGTTCATGCCCGTGCTCAATTACATGCCTTCGATCACGCCTATGACCAAGGGCGTGACAACATAAAGATCACTCCCAGCCGCTGTCTGGTCTAGGTAGAGATTCCGTGGAGATTTGACTTCAGTCATGCCAATGTTCATGCATGTCACGGCCGTGACTCATCCCACATGATCTCTTACTTCCATCGTGCCACCAATCACGCCCATGCTGCATTTAATGAAGCCACCCATGTACACGGTCGTGACCTCCAAGTCATGGGCATGTAATTTCTGATATTCATCCCTCCATCACGCAAGCCACGCGCCACCATCCTAGTTGAGCAGAAAAATATTTACATGCCCTTGTTCACAGGCGTGATCGAGGGCGTGTAACTTAGAAATTTTTTCCAATAAATTCTAGAGGTCTCCTTGAATCCAGAGTTTAGAATTTTTGGAGAGGTGGAGATGTTGTTAGTGCAATTAGTGTCTATTTTCATGTCAACCTACTTTTGGTGGTTGATTGTGCGAGTTGCTTAAGCATGACCGTGCATGGATAAAGCACACGACCAATACCAAAACTCCTATGGAATGCCACTGAACAGTCTACAAAATGCACGGGCATCCTTAGGTTTATTTGGACCCTAACACCCTCTAATAAAAGTGGGCTTTGGGGTGTTACACCTCTCCCCTCTGATTTTGGCCGAATCTCACTTGGGCTCGATGAGTTATCTTCTAGGAACGATGATGGTGGTATTTTCCCTCTTTTTTTTCTTCAATGCCCGTCGAAGGACCTCTCTGTAGAGCTGTGCTAGGTGTGCGCTGCTCGTAATGAGTAATTTATATACTCATCTTTTAATATAGTTTTAATATAAAATTATATAATTTGTATGTGTTTCCTCATTTGATTATTACTTTTTCAATTCTATGAATTAACGTATGCCTATTTTATATTGTTCAGGTTTAAAATTATTGATTTGAATCGTTTAGGAGTAAGCAGGAGTTGTATCAACTGAGTTAAAGCCAAACAACCACAATACCACACAGCAACACAAGAAACTTTATTGAAACATAATCTTCATTTACATTGCGTGGCATACATGGCGAGACATGATTCATCAGAATCACGGAGACGAGAAGAACAAAACACACCAAAACAAATCTGGCGGTTAGACAAGCTGAGACCGCACAGACCGCTCGACTCCAGAAGTCGCCCGGCTTGACCGGAGATCACGTGAACAGAAACCGGACAGACTGCCAGCACTGCAAGACCGCACCTCAGACTGCACGAATAGGAGCTTATGGAACGAAGAACTGAAGTTGTCGCCAGACCGCAACTCAGATCGCCTAACCGCTGAAGGTCGCCTGATCGCTGAGCTCGCTGCGAACAGCACAAGAACGAACATAAACCAGTTCGCAGACAGACCGCTGCCGAAATGTTTATTCAAGCCGCTGGGAATCACCAAGGAAGAAGACCGCAACCTGCTGATCGCAAACCTGTGAACACAACAAACAGTCAGCTCGCTTCCAAGACCGCCCGACCTCAAAGTGAGACCGCATGATTTAACCCAGGCACAGTTCTTACAGTTCTCGTTAGGAATGACGGACCCTGCACCTCTATTTATAGGCGGGTAGATGAATGTCGTCACTGCATAGGAGAGATACAATCACCACCCGCCAGATCGCCAGCGGTCTCATAAGGAAGACCGCGCGATCAGACCTCTTGGACGATCACCCGACCAAGACGCAGATGAGCAGACAAGATCGCGCACAAGTCGCACGAACACGAGACCGCGCACAAGTCGCGCGGTTGATGAGTACTTTTTGTACTCATCTTTTAGTATTATTTTAATATAGTTTTAAATTGAATTTATATAATTTTTATGTATTTTCTTATTTAATCTGTTCCTTTTTAATCTCTTCAACTAATTTAAGCTTATTTTATGTTTTGCAGGTTTTCTGGGCACTTTGAGTAAAAATCCAAAGTACACGCCCAAGGTCACGGGCGTGACCAAGGGCGTGACAGTCAAAGATGTGTTCCAGACCCAATTCCTCCACCAGGGAGCGTTCCGTGAAGAATTCGCCAAGTACACGACCCAGGTCACGGGCGTGACCAAGGGCGTGACCCAGTGTCACGGCCGCGACTCGCCACAGCATCCAGAGCACGCCTGCCACGTCATTTAAAGTTACACGCCCCAGGTCACGGGCGTGACCTCGGGCGTGACATCAGGTCACGGGCGTGACTCGCCCCGCGCTTCTTCCCGCCAGAGTTTCCCACCAGCAGCACTATTTCAAGATTACACGCCCCAGGTCACGAGCGTGACCTAGGGCGTGACACGGCCGAAACGCTCGCAATTACTCCAGAAGGCGCCCTCTCCGCTGCTGCTTCGATCACGCCCCTTACACGCCCTTGGTCACGGGCGTGACCAAGGGCGTGTAACCTCAACTTTTCAGCTATAAGAAGCCAGCTTCAGCAGATGTTCAAGGACGAATTTTGGGAGTTCAAATCTCCATTTCTTGTTTTATTTTCATGTTTTAGTAGTCTTGTAGTTGTTCTTTTATTTCAATAGTTGTAATTTTCAATTTCTAGCTTGTATTTCTTTTCAATTGCAATTAATAAAATAGTTCTATTCTCTTATTTCTCCTCCCCTCTTCATGTGTTCTTTTACCTTCTTTAATTCCTCTATCTCCATGAGTACTTAGATTTCTTTTAGTACTCGATCGAGATGATCCGAGGAAAAATAATTATCATGAAGTAATTTAGAACATCTTTTTCTCTTCTTGGAAATACTTTCGATTTATCCTTGATTTTAATGAAATGAGATTATATTTTCGATATATAATTCTCGTTTTTGTTTTCGTTCTTTAGTTAGCCGAACAAGCTCGTAAGACGAATCGATCATTCAAGGATAAAGAGAGTTGAATGCAACCCTTTAGTAAGGATGACATAAATCTCCCGGATTGGAGTCAAATCCAATAGAGGGGTTCATTACGAAAAAGCAAGTATTAGGTTCAATTATAGAATGAGAGTTCGGTTGATCCACCTAATCTTAGTTGGGCGCATCCTCGAGAGAGGTGCGTTCATAATTCGGGAACCTCCACGGTCAAGGCAAATTTCCTAAGATATCTAGATTTTCTTATTTTTTCTATCCTTTTATTCCAAGGTGACTCAAAGATCGAGTGCTAGCCCTTTTTACTCATCGTTTTAATCTTGTTTTTATTTTCCTTTGCAAAATCACTCCCAAGTTCTATTTGATAAAATAATAGAAATTTTCTTGAAGTAAGAGTACTCAACCGCCCCGAGTCTAATACGACCTTGTTTTAACAACCTATACTACATTCGATACGGTACACTTGCCGTTGTCGTTTGCAAGCATAGTTTTGCGCATCAAGTTTTTGGCGCCGTTGCCGGGGACACGGTTGATATTTCGAAAAAAAGATTATTTATTAATTTTATCGTTCTCTTTCTTCTCCCCCTTCTCTTTAATTTTTTTTTTATATATAAAAAAAAAATCTTAAAAAGCGCAATCTAAATTCTCAAAAAGGGCGCTTTGGGCTTGAATTCCCATCATAGCCTCTAGTACCTTGCAAACCCTTCACCGGGTAGATCTTGGGAAGTCCGGGACTAATTTAACCCGCTTTTTGAAAAAAAAAATATATATATATAATAAAAATATTTTTTTTAAAAATTCCATTCATTTAAGTGAAAGTTGTTTCTTTTTAATTCTTATTATGAAATTAGTAGAAGCGATCGTTAAAATTACCGTACTTCGACACCAAATCGAGCTCTTACAAGCCGCGCAAAGACGCCAATTTAGTTGTCATTATTGTGGTGCGCCTCATCAAAGTGAGGAATGTTATTTACATTCTTATTCTCAAAATAATTATTATGAAAATAATTATCCTCAACATTATGAAATAATTTTGATAATAACTACGATCATAATTTTTCATCTTTTAATAATTTTTCAAACTTTGATGAAATTAATTTTTCAAATTTTAATGAAAATAATTTTTCGGCATTTAATAATTATTCTTCTAGCTCCGAAGTAGACTATTCCTCGTGGCAAGCTCACCCGGATAGTTCTCGGAGCAATGAAGATAAATATTTAGTTCCGAATTTTTGTTTTTCTTCTTATACACCGCTGTCTTCGTTCTCTAATTTGGGGGAAATTTCGCCAATTCATATAGATACTTCCCCCCAAAATTTAGAGGAAAATATCATTTCGTCTAGTGTTTTCTCTAATTTTCACGAGAATAATTTTTCGGCTTCTAATAATTTTTCTTCTATCCCCGAAGTAGATTATTCTTGGTGGCAAGGTCACCCGGATAGTTTACGGGGCGATGAAGATAAATCTTTAGAACCGAATTCTTGTTCTTCTTCTTTTGCGCCGCAACCTTCGTACTCTAATTTTGGGGAATGTCCGCCGATTCAAATAGATACTACCCCCCCAAATTTTAGAGGAAAATTTTATTTCTACTAGTATTTTTTCTCCACCTTTGGATGATTTAGTTATGGAGGAACATGTGGTTTCATGTAATCCCATAACTTCTTTTACCGAAGATGAAGAAAAATTATTTTACCAAGAATTTCTTAAAGTTATGGGCACCCCGGATGAAATAGAAGAAGAACAAGTTTCTTCCCCTACTTCACCCGGATTTTATTTTCTTTGTCATGAATACTCGCGAATTTCTTCTATCCAACCAAAAATTCATGAAAATTTAGTGTCCGAAAATTTAATTCCGCTTGATAATACACTAGATTTTTCTAAAGAAATAATTATTATAAAAAAGGAACAACCGGAGCTTAATCATTTATTTTCGCAAGCGCCTCCTCCTTGCGAAATATTATCTGACAAGTTTAATTGTGATTCTCTTTATACTAATAATTTCCAGGTCGAAGATGAGCCATTGCTACCCCAATTAATTGATGATCCATATGCCGCCCATCTTTATAAATTCAAATCACCTCAGGTATGTATAGGTGATTTGGATTTACATATTCAAGTTCAAGGACAAAAGGAGAATCGCAAGATAAACGGAGGAGTAGCTGGGCGACTGACGCCGGCACATTCGCCTCAGCGCAAATTAAGGGAGTTGCCTGTCCACCTCTCTTTTAAATTTCCTTTTTCCTAACAATAACCGTCTAGCTTAAAGACGGGAAAAAGAAAGCGCTCTTGGGAGGCACCCCTTGCTTATCTTTAATTTAATGTATTTTTCTTTTTAAAAAAAAAAGAAAAAAAAATTTTTAGTGTTCTTCATACTTAGTTTTAAACATTGGGGACAATGTTTAATTTTAAGTATGGGGGTGTAGCTTAGCTTTTCTTGTATTTTTATTTAAATATATATATATATATATATAAAACTTATAAAAATCTAATTTCTTGGAAAGGGCGCTTTGGGCTTGAATTCCCATCACAGCTCCTAGTACCTTGCGAACCCTTCACCGGGTAGCCCTTGGGAAGTCCAAGAAATAATAAAAAAAATAATAAATACGCCTAGCCTTGTTGTTTTTAATGTTCTAGAAATTTTGTTTGAGGTACGATTATAAGAATTCCTACATTTTTAATTTAGCTAATTATTTTATTTGATCAGAATTTGTTAAATCTAAATTTAAAGTAATTTAGTTTTAAGAAACACTTTATGTTTTTAATTCGATTAGAGAGTTAATTTAGCACTACTTCTCCGTTTAATTTTAAATAGCTTCACTTTGTGGTAAATTGTCTAAACATCTTTAGATTTTTTTTGTTATATTCACTTTTAACTTTAAGATCTTAGGAAATCTCATTCCACTAAAATGTTGCTCTCAAAATAGTTTAATTTATAAACTAGAAGTATTTCTCCCCCCTCACCCTTTGTTGGCAAATAAAAAAAAATGTAGAAAAAGATCATATGTCATGGAAATAAGAGGATAAAATTCATTATTTCCTAAAACATATGCACCCAAAATCATTTAAAAGATTATATGTCATGATGTAAGAGGATAAAATTCATTACATCTAAAACATATACATTTTGGGTTTTTGATTGAAGAGAATTGTTAAAAGATTATATGGCATGGAAAATAAGAGGATAAAATTCATTATTTTCCTAAACATATACAATTTCGTATTCAAATGAGGTGAGAGGATAAAATTCATCACTTCTATTCAAGAACTCTTCATTTGCCATTTCGTTCAAACCCATCCCTAGCCAATTTCATTGTTTCTAGTCCAAAACTAAATTATTAAGAGAGCAGTATTTTAGTAGGTGTCTTTTCCTTAAGCTTCTTTTATAAATTTTGTTTGAAAATTTCTATAATTTTGATTGCTAAATAGTTATCTTGAGAAGTAGTTAGCTAAATAAATTTCTCTTTTTAAATTATCAACATAACTTATGACTTAATTCTTGAATTCCTAAAATTTGCCTTTAACTTATTCATGGTTTAATAAAATTTTAGTTAATTAGAAATAATATCGATGTCTTGTAATTCTTTCCTCACTCTTTTGCTCTGGAATAGCAAAAACTCAAGTATGGGGGTGTTTGATGAGTACTTTTTGTACTCATCTTTTAGTATTATTTTAATATAGTTTTAAATTGAATTTATATAATTTTTATGTATTTTCTTATTTAATCTGTTCCTTTTTAATCTCTTCAACTAATTTAAGCTTATTTTATGTTATGCAGGTTTTTTGGGCACTTTGAGTAAAAATCCAAAGTACACGCCCAAGGTCACGGGCGTGACCAAGGGCGTGACAGTCAAAGATGTGTTCCAGACCCAATTCCTCCACCAGGGAGCGTTCCGTGAAGAATTCGCCAAGTACACGACCCAGGTCACGGGCGTGACCAAGGGCGTGACCCAGTGTCATGGCCGCGACTCGCCACAGCATCCAGAGCACGCCTGCCACGTCATTTAAAGTTACACGCCCCAGGTCACGGGCGTGACCTCGGGCGTGACATCAGGTCACGGGCGTGACTCGCCCCGCGCTTCTTCCCGCCAGCAGCACTATTTCAAGATTACACACCCCAGGTCACGGGCGTGACCTAGGGCGTGACACGGCCAAAACGCTCGCAATTAATCCAGAAGGCGCCCTCTCCGCTGCTGCTTCGATCACGCCCCTTACACGCCCTTGGTCACGGGCGTGACCAAGGGCATGTAACCTCAACTTTTCAGCTATAAAAAGCCAGCTTCAGCAGATGTTCAAGGACAAATTTTGGGAGTTCAAATCTCCATTTCTTGTTTTATTTTCATGTTTTAGTAGTGTTGTAGTTGTTCTTTTATTTCAATAGTTGTAATTTTCAATTTCTAGCTTGTATTTCTTTTCAATTGCAATTAATAAAATAGTTCTATTCTCTTATTTCTCCTCCCCTCTTCATGTGTTCTTTTACCTTCTTTAATTCCTCTATCTCCATGAGTACTTAGATTTCTTTTAGTACTCGATCGAGATGATCCGAGGAAAAATAATTATCATGAAGTAATTTAGAACATCTTTTTCTCTTCTTGGAAATACTTTCGATTTATTCTTGATTTTAATGAAATGAGATTATATTTTCGATATATAATTCTCGTTTTTGTTTTCGTTCTTTAGTTAGCCGAACAAGCTCGTAAGACGAATCGATCATTCAAGGATAAAGAGAGTTGAATGCAACCCTTTAGTAAGGATGACATAAATCTCCCGGATTGGAGTCAAATCCAATAGAGGGGTTCATTACGATAAAGCAAGTATTAGGTTCAATTATAGAACGAGAGTTCGGTTGATCCACCTAATCTTAGTTGGGCGTATCCTCGAGAGAGGTGCGTTCATAATTCGGGAACCTCCACAGTCAAGGCAAATTTCCTAAGAGATCTTGATTCTCTTGTTTCTTCTATCCTTTTATTCCAAGGTGACTCAAAGATCGAGTGCTAGCCCTTTTTACTCGTCGTTTTAATCTTGTTTTTATTTTCCTTTGCAAAATCACTCCCAAGTTCTATTTGATAAAATAATAGAGATTTTCTTGACGTAAGAGTACTCAACCGCCCCGAGTCTAATACGACCTTGTTTTAACAACCTATACTACATCTGATACGGTACACTTGCCGTTATCGTTTGCAAGCATAGTTTTGCGCATCAGCGGTCACAAAGGTACTCCTTCCTTAGACCACCAGGAGCAAACCAAGAACCATCTGTCCGACTTCAGACAAGTTGCCAGATAGCCAAGATAGACCGCCCGGATAGATGGTCATATAAGAACAACCCGCCCGATCTTCCAACAAGGAAGACAGGCCAACCAGCAGATCAACTCGGGAACAGACCGCAGCTACAAAGAACAAACCGGCAAAACCACCAGTCCGCCAGAATAGACCGGCAGAGCTAGACTGGCAGAATACAAGCACAGACCGCGCGGTCTCGGCGGTCTCCCAAAAACAGACTGCCCAGTCTCCACCACTTCACTTCAAAAAATTCAACATTCCCCCTTGAAGTGGGAAGTGGAGACTAGCCCGAGTAAACTCCGCAACCGTGTAAACTGTCCCTTCGCCAGCGGATTTGTGAAGATGTCTGCGACATTGTCCACACTCCAAACATGCTCGACCATAAGAGATCCTCCCAACACCTTTTCACGAATGAAATGGTGCTTAATATCAATATGCTTGGTCCTCGCGTGACAAACTGGATTATTAACCAGCTTAAGAGCACTCTCATTGTCCCCGCATAGCATAGTGGGACCTCGAACCTCCCCATGAACGTCCTCCACCAACCTCCTGAGCCAAACGGCTTCTTGAGTTGCCAAGGCCGAAGCCTTGTACTCTGCTTCTGTGGTATATACGGACACCGAGTCCTGCTTTTTGCTGCACCAAGAGATAGCTGTGGGGCCATCATAAACACAACCAGAAGTTGATCTCTGATCATCCACGTCTCCCCCGTAGTCAGCATCCATGTATCCATGCAACTCCAAGCTTGACCCTCTCCTAAATAGGAGACCCAAATTAGAGGTCGACTTCACATATTTCAGAATCCCTTTTGCTTCCATAAAATGAGGCTTCCGTGGCTCCGCCATGTACCGACTCACTTTGCCAACTGCATAAGCAATATCAGGCCTCCTGATGGTCAAGTAAATCAGGCTCCCACCAGAGCTCGGAACACCAACGAATCTGATAGAACTCTTCCCTCATCCTTCCGAAGTTTATGATGTTGTTCCAGAGGTATAGAGCTGCTCTTCCCTTCTTCCATGCCAAATCGTTGAACGATTCGCTCCGTATATCCTTCCTGAGAAACGAGCACTCCGCTCTCCTGCCGCTGGACCTCGAGTCCAAGGAAATGGTGAAGCTCCCCCAGATCCTTCATCTCGAACCTGATAGCAAGCTCAGCTCTCAGCCTTGCTACCGCCTCCTTCGAGTTCCCGGTGACAATCATGTCATCCACATACAGCAGCACAATAACCCGAAGCGCCCCCTCCTTCTTGACAAATAAGCTAGAATCAGAATCTGAAGCAAAGAACCCGCAGAATAAGAGATACTCCGCGATCTTTCCATACCACGCCCGAGGCGCTTGCTTCAACCCATATGAGGCCTTCTTCAGCTTACAGACGTAGTCCGGACGATCCTCCAAGATGAAGCCCAGCGGCTGGATCATGAAGATATCCTTGTCAATCTCTCCGTATAAGAAAGCATTCTTAACATCAAGCTGCCAAATCTCCCATCCACAAGATGCCGCCAAAGCAATAACAAATCTGACCGAAGTCATATTTACCACTGGACTAAACGTCTCATCATAATCTTCACCATACTGCTGTGAGAACCCCCAAGCTACAAGCCGAGCCTTGTATCGCTCGATCGTTCCGTCAGCTTTCTTCTTAAGCTTGTAAACCCATTTGCATGTTACAAGGGTAATGCCCTTAGGTCTGGGCACTAGAGACCAAGTCTCATTCTTCCTGAGAGCATCCATCTCTTCTTGCATAGCAATATCCCACTGCTTCACGCCTTTAGCTTTCTCAAAGCTCGATGGCTCCCTTTCATCCAAGGGACCAGCGAAGAAACATGAGACGAAGCTCACCATGTTTCCTCCTGTATATCGATCTGGTGGCTTGATAGTCCTCTTCGACCTCCTAAGAGGTTGCACCTGACTAACCACCTCCTCAGCTGCTTCTTCTGTGCAAGCTACTCTTCCAGATGAACTTGGAGCATCGCTCCCCCTGCTTCCAGAACCTGAAGCCTCCATCTCAGAGCTTGACACAGCTGGAGCTCCTGGTGAAACAGGCAACTCTACTTGAAGACTTCCCGCAGCTTTTCCTGCTTCATCAACCCTGCTCTCCGATAGTTCAACTCCTGAACTCCCCTTATAAGAAGTCACTTAATCGAACACCACATCCCGATATACCACTGATCTCCGTGTCTCAGGATCCATGCACCTCAATCTTTCTTCCGCTCATCATACCCGACAAAGACTAGCTTCCTTTCTTTCGCATCTAGCTTTGTCCGAAGAGCATCAGGAATATGCGCATAGCAGGTTGACCCGAACACCCGAAGGTGTGCAACACTCGGTTTCTCCTTGAACATCAGTTCGTGAGGGGTCTTCATGTTGATAGGACTTAGAGGCATCCTGTTGATGACGTAAGCCGCACAAGACATTCCCTCCGCCCAAAAGGACTTTGGGATACTCTTGGCATGAAGCCAGCATTTGCAGGTTTCCATCAGATGACGGATCTTCCTCTCTGCAACGCCATTTTGCTGAGGAGTTGGGCACAAGTGATCTCTCTCTGAACGCCATATTTCCTGCAAAAACTTGAGAACTCACCAGAGGTGAATTCCCCACCATTGTCAGTTCTCAATTTCTTCACCCGCAGGCCTAACCGACCTTCCACCAGCTCCTTGAACTCCACAAACTTCGCAAAGGCTTCCGACTTTTCTTTCAGAAAATACACCCAGACATATCTGGTGTAATCGTCAATCAACACCAACATATATCTGTTGCCTCCAAGGCTTGGGGTGGCAGTCGGTCCCATCAAATCACCGTGGATGCACTCCAACGGCGCTTCGCATCTAGTTTGCGATTTATCAAATGGAAGTCGATGAGACTTACCAAACTGACATCCAGCACAAACATGACCGTCTCCATAAGAGGACAAGCTAGGCAAGCCCTTGACATGGCCCCTTACCGCCATAGCCTTCAATTTGTCCATGCCAACATGCCCCAACCTTTCATGCCAGATAGCCGCGCTATCGTTGGTCTTCATCTTATCAACATAAGTACTTGTTGATAACACGAACAAGTCCTTCACCCTCTTTCCAACATGGATAACATCTCCCTTTATCTCTGGTTGAGTTTTAAGAAACTTCACTTCTGTTGGGCCAAACAGAACGTGATAACCGGCATCGACCGTATTGGTCACAGAGAAGAGATTCTTCTTCATACCAGGCACGTGATAAACACTCCTCAAAGTGAGTGGACCCTTATCACCTCTCAGGGAGACAACACCTTCTTGTTCGACAGCATGAACAAAAATATCAGCCGTAATGATAGCATCGTTACCTGAGTAAGGCGCCAAAGAAGAGAACTTTGATTCATCCCCGGTGAGATGATGTCCACACCCTGAATCAATAATCCAATCCTCTTCGAAGTTGATGGAAGCCAAGGCCTTAACAGGCATCGCCGTCATATTAGCCGCAAAGGCTCCTCCCCATCCAACTTCATCAGACTTTGGCTTCTTCTTCTCCGCTACATGTCCCGACTGAAGATTAACCCGGCAATCTTTCTTGAAGTGGACGGTCTTATTGCACCTGAAGCACCTTGGTCCATCTCCCCAGACTTAGGAGCATAACTCCTATCCTGTTGACCTGAAGTAGAGGGTCCATCATAACCCAGCTTCTTCTTCTCCCACTTCTTCTTCTTCTTCCCAGAGAACAACACATCACTATCTCCCCCAGAGATAGAAGTCCCCGCCATCTGTCTTGCCAAACTTTCTTGCGAAGCAAGTAAGTTCTCCAGCTCCAACAGAGATGGTTGATTTGCCCAACCTTGAACTGAGGTCACTAAGGCAAGATACTCCTTCCGCAACCCGCGGATGATATGCCTCTTCAGTTTTGCCTCCGAGATGGGCTCATCAGGGTCCAATGCAGAAATCTCTGCTGTAAGGTTCTTCATCTTGAGAAAGAAGGTAGAAATAGAAAGATCACCTTGAGAGGCCTTTGCCAACTCATTTTCAAGAAACTGTAGCTGAGCTACATTCTTCTTATTGAACAGCCCGTCCAAAGACGTCCAAATCTTAGCAGCAGATTTACACCCAATGATGTGATCAAACAGCTCCGGTGAGATAGCCCTCTTGAGAGTGAACTCTGCCTTAGCATTCGTCCTCCTCCAAAGTCTCACCTCTGCCATATTATCTCCTGCTAGAAACACCTCTTGTGTGTCTTCTCCTCCAACTATCTCCCAAAGATCCTCGCCAAGTAAATAGCTCTCCATAAATGACCTTCGTTTCTTATAGTTAGTCGATGTAAGGAGTTCAATACCAAGCCCTCTTGCGAATCCGCCTTCCATGGCAATCTAAGTGGTCTCTTCTTCACAAAGACGATGGCAACTCAAGTTGATCACTGCTTATCCACTCCAACAACCTAGCTCTGATACCATGTTAAAATTATTGATTTGAATCGTTTAGGAGTAAGCAGGAGTTGTATCAACTGAGTTAAAGCCAAACAACCACAATAACACACAGCAACACAAGAAACTTTATTGAAACACAATCTTCATTTACATTGTGAGGCATACATGGCGAGACATGATTCATCAGAATCACGGAGACGAGAATAACAAAACACACCAAAACAAATCTAGCGGTTAGACAAGCTGAGACCGCACAGACCGCTCGACTCCAGGAGTCGCCCGGCTTGACCTGAGATCGCATGAACAGAAACTGGACAGACTGCCAGCACTGCAAGACTGCACCTCAGACCGCACAAACAGGAGCTTATTGCAATGAAGAACTGAAGCTATCGGCAGACCGCAACTCAGATCACCTAACTGTTGAAGGTCGCCTGATCGCTGAGCTTGCTGCGAACAACACAAGAATGAACATAAACCAGTTCGCAGACAAACCGCTGTCGAACTGTTTATTCAAGCCGCTGGGAATCACCAAGGAAGAAGACCGCAACCTGCTGATCGCAAACTTGCGAACACAACAAACAGTCAGCTCACTTCCGAGACCGCCCGACCTCAAAGTGAGACCGCAGGATTTAACCCAGGCACAGTTCTTACAGTTCTCGTTAGGATTGACGGGCCCTGCACCTATATTTATAAGCGGGTAGATGAATGTCGTCACCGCACAAGAGAGATACAACCACCACCCGTCAGATCGCCAGCGGTCTCATAAGGCAGACCGCGCGATCAGACCTCTTGGACAATCACCCGACCAAGACGCAGATCAGCAGACAAGATCGCGCACAGGTCGCGCGAACATGAGACCGCGCACAAGTCGCGCGGTCACAAAGGTACTCCTTCCTTAGACCACCAGGAGCAAACCAAGAACCATCTAGCCGACTTCAGACAAGTTGCCAGATCGCCAAGACAGACCGCCCAGATAGACGGTCATATAAGAACAACCCGCCCGGTCTTCCAACAAGGAAGACAGGCCAACCAGCAGATCAACTCGGGAACAGACCGCAGCTACAAAGAACAAACCAGCAAAACCAGCAGTCTGCCGGAATAGACCGGCAGAGCCAGACTGGCAGAATACAAGCACAGACCGCGCGGTCTCAGCGGTCTCCCAAAAACAGACCGCCCAGTCTCCACCACTTCACTTCAAAAAATTCAACAAAATGCACGGGCGTCCTTAGGTTTATTTGGACCCTAACACCCTCTAATAAAAGTGGGCTTTAGGGTGTTACACCTCTCCCCTCTGATTTTGGCCGAATCTCACTTGGGCTCGATGAGTTATCTTCTAGGAACGATGACAGTGGTATTTTTCCTCTCTTTTTTCCTCAATGCTTGTCGGAGGACCTCTCTGTAGAGCTGTGCTAGGTGTGCGCTGCTCGTGATGAGTAGTTTATATACTCATCTTTTAATATAGTTTTAATATAAAATTATATAATTTTTATGTATTTCCTCATTTGATTATTACTTTTTCAATTCTATGAATTAACGTATGCCTATTTTATATTGTTCAGGTTTTCTGGACACTTTGAGCAAATTTTGCAAGTACACGCCCAAGGTCACGGGTGTGACCAAGGGTGTGACAGCCTAAGATGTGTTCCAAACCCATTGCCGCCACCCCGGGTTCATTCCGTGAAGATTCGCTAAGTGCACACCCCAGGTCACGGGTGTGACCAAGGACGTGACCCAGGACAGGGCAGTGACCCGCCTCCCACAGCCAAATCAGCCTGCCACGTCAATTAAAATTATGCGCCCCAGGTCACGGGCATGACCGGGGGTGTAACTTCTAGTTCACGGGCGTGACCCGCCTGCCACCTGCGCCACTTCCCGCTGAAAGCTTCCCGCCAGGCGATTTTTAAAGATTACACGCCCTTGGTAATGGGCATGACCTAGGGAGTGATGCATACGTAATGCATGCATTGAAGCCAGATGGCGTCTATCACGCACTAGCTTCAATTACGCCTAGTACACGCCCTTGGTCACGGGCGTGATCGAGGGCGTGTATCCTCAATTTGAAGCCTATTTAAAACCAACACCACCAGAACTGAAGGGACAAATTTTGGAAGCTCTAGTCTTATTTTCTTGCATTATTTTCATGTTTCTAGTATTCTTGTAGTTCTCTTTCTTTCTTGTAATTGTACTTTCAATTCAATAGTTTATAAATTTCAATTCAATAGCTTGTAATTATCTTCTTTGCAAAATCAATAAAATAGTTCTTTCCTCTTCTTATTCTCTTCTTACTTTTATCATGAACTCTTTTATTTTCATTGATTCCTCCATCTCTATGAGTAACTAAATTATTATTAGTACTCGATCGAGATGATCCAAGGAATGATATAAGTCATGAAATAGTTTAGAATTGTTCTCTCTCTCTCTCTTTTCTAGATAGCTTAAGATTTATCCTTGATTTTAAGATAACGAGATTATATTTTCGATATATAACTCTTGTTCTTGTTTTTGTACTTTAGTTAGCCAAGAGGCTCGAAATGCGAATCGATCACTCAAGGATAAAAAAGAGTAGAACACAATCCTCGAGGGAGGACAACATTACCCTTCTGGATTGGAGTAAAAGCTAATAGCGGGATTCACCTCGTAAAGCGAGCTTTAAGGGTTTCAATTATAGAACGAGAGTTCGGTCTATAAACCTAATCTCAGGTGGACGTATTCCTCGAGAGAGGTGCATTCATAATCCGGGAATCCTCATGGTCAAAGCTATTTTATTAAGAGAATGCGACTTTATTCTTTCTCCTTATTTTTACCTCCGAGGTGATTCAAGATCGAGTGTTAATCGTCTGTATTATTATTTTAATCCTCATTTTAAATCACCTAGCTTTTCAAGCAAAACCAACCCAAAGTTTTATTGATAGGATAATAGAGATTTTCTTGAAGTTAAAGTATTCAACTCGCCCGAATTTTTATATGACCTTGGTTTCTTAAAACCTATACTACTTTCGATACAGTACACTTGTCGTTGTCGTTTGCAGATAGCAGTTTTGCCCACATCAAGTTTTTGGCACCGTTGTCGGGGAACAGAGTTGATATTCCGAAAAAAGAAATATCTATTAATTTATCGTTCTCTTTCTTCTCACCCCTTCTCTTAAAAATTATAAAAATCTTAAAAGGCGCAATTTAAATTCTCGGAAAGGGAGATTTGGGCTTCTCTCCTAGTACCGTGCGAACCCTTCACAGGGTAGACCTCGGGAAGTCCAGGACTAACTTAACCCGCTTTTTGATAAAAAATTATATATACATTTATATATTTAACTATAATATTATAAAAATATTATAATAATTTTAATTTCTCCTTCTTCACCCTTTTTATTCTTTTTCGCCTCTAATTCTCTTTTTCACTTTTTCTTTTCTTTTAGTTTATGACCCAAGGAAACTCTTCAATTAATCTTGAATTTGGTTTTGATCCGAAAATCGAGCGCACCTTGCGGCGACGTCTCTGATTTAGTGATCTACCAATAATTCACGAAGAGTAAATTGGTGAAACAAACGAGGGTATAATGGAAAATCCCGACCATAATGAAGCCCCGCTATGGGCCATGTCCTATTATGCGAGGCCAAATTGGGAGGGAGCACAGTCTAGTATTATTCGCCCGGCGGTGGCGAATTATAATTTTGAAATTAAAACGAGTATCATTCAAATGGTACAACAAACTGTCATATTTGATTGCTTACCAGATGAAGATCCTAATGTACATTTATAAATTTTTTTGGAAATTTGTGATACATTTAAAATAAATGGCATCATTGATGACGCCATTCATTTTCGTTTATTTCCTTTCTCTTAGCGGATTAAGACCAAGCAGTGGTTGGGGTCTCTTCCTAGAGGTTCCATCACTGCATGGGCCGAGATGATGGAGAAATATTTAACAAAATATTTTCCTCCGGCAAAGTCTGCTAAATTACATACAGACATTCTCTCCTTCACGCAAATAGACTCGGAGTCTCTCTACGACATATGGGAGTGCTTCAAGGAACTTTTGTAGAGATGTCCCCATCATGCTCTCCCGATGTGGCAACAAGTTCAAACTGTCTACAATGGTTTGAATCTCCAAATGAGGCAGATGATTGATGCGGCCGCAAGGGGAACCCTTAATAACAAAACCCCTGAGGACGCTTAAGAGATTTTTGAGGAGATGGCCCTGAATGCTTATCAGTGGAATGCGATACGGTCGCGCCCTAACAAGCCGACCGGACTCTTTGAAGTCGAGGCCACCCTGAATTTAGCACTATACGTAGAAATGCTCACAAAGCAAGTGGCAGAGATGTCTGCTTCCTCCACCACTACTTGGGCTAATAATAATAATAATAATTTCATTCAAGAATAAGTAGATTATATGGGGAACTCCTACCGCCCTCCTTATAACCCAAATAATAATATTCCTTTCAATAATAGCTATAATCTGGGTTTAAGGAAACATCCTAATTTTTCATGGAGCAACCCCAATAATGCTCAACGACCTCCATAAGTGAATCCTCCTGGATTCGCTCCACCACCGCACAAGCCCTCTTCGCTTGAAAAGGAATTCACTAAATGTGTTGTCTCCAATGAATCCAACATTCGGAATCTATCTGGATCTATTAAAAGCTTGGAAAATCGGATTGGACAGCTCGCCAAAATGTTCTCCGAACGCCAGCAAGAAGCTCTACCGGGCAATACTGAGCCCAACCCACGGGAGAGCGTCAACGCAATAACCCTCCGTAGCGGAAAGGGGGTAAAATCTTCAAAACTGGTCGAGCCCAAGGTAAACGTTTCAACCCCATCTCCGCACTTAATTACTTCTAATTTAGCTCTGCGCAATATTCAAAACCCTTCTTTTCCTTATCCGTCTAAAATTGAAAATGAGCGCAACGAGGAGCAATACAAAAAATTCATTAATATTTTGAAACAAATCCAAATTAATTTTCCTTTTTGCGAAGCACTTTCTCAAATGCCTAAGTACGCAAAATATTTAAAAGATTTGTTAACTAATAAAAAGAAGGTTGAAAATGTTTCATGCGTAGAAAGCTCGGCAGTTGTTTAAATAGACTACCGGAAAAATTAAACGATCTGGGATAGTTATCAATCCCTTGTCTTTTCGGCAATAATCTAATTAAACATGTCTTAGCTGATTTAGGGGCTAGCATAAATTTGATGCCTTTTTCTCTATTTGAAAAGCATGGGTTGGGCACCCCTACTCAAACTAAAGTGAGCATCCAACTAGTAGATGGGTCAATAAAGTACCCAATGGGAGTCATAGAGGAAGTTTTTGTTAAAATATACAAGTTTATCTTCTCGGTAGACTTTATCATTCTAGATAGCGAGGAAGACACTAAAGTGCCCTTTGTACTCGGCCATCCCTTCCTTGCCACCTCTAGGGCAATAATTGACATAAGTAACGGAAAACTTCTCCTACGAGTGGGGGATGAAGAAGTTACTTTTAGTGTCGACTCCTCCATGAGAAATACTCTTCCTAACGATGAATGTTGTTTCACCTTAGAGTCAAATTTTGAAAAAGAATTATCGTCCTCTGCTGAAATAACTTCTCCTATTTTTGAAAATCCGAAATTTGAAACTACTTCTTATCTTAAGGAAATAACTCAGCCGCTCAATTTTGAACAAATCAAAGAAAATAAATTTAAAATTAAACCATCCTATGAAGAGCCGCCAAGTTTAGAATCAAAACAACTCCCGGATCATATCAACTATAATGTTTTAGTATAAAGTTCAAAATTGCATGTGATTATTTATTCCGCGCTTAATGATTTGAAAATTTCCAAATTTATAAAAAAATTAATAATCACCGTCATGCAATTGCATGGAAAAATTCAAATATTAAGGGGATTAACCCTACGTTTTGATTAGTAAAGCTACGTGATGGTAAACAAAGCGTGCTTGGGAGGCACCCCAACGTTATTTTTTTCTTGCTTTTGCTTTGTTTGCTTAACTTATTTTGCAGGTTTTTCTTTCCGCAACCCAATCTACCAACTAGGGAAGCCCTCTTCTCCCCTCATCTCATCACTATTTTTGACTTTTTAAATTCATTTACTGCATTTTCTAATTATCCTGATAATACTTCATACTTAGTTTTAAACATTGTGGACAATGTTTAACTTTAAGTACGAGGTGTAGTGTAGTTTCCTACACTTTCTCTTCAATTTATAAAAAGAAAACAAAAAAAATTAAATTTTTTTATAAAAACCTAATTTCATGGAAAGGGAGGTTTGGGCTTGTCATCTCATCGCACCTCCTAGTACCTTGCGAACCCTATATATATATATATATATATATATATATATATATATATATATATATTCGCCCCTTACTTTGTGCTTTCTATTCTCTAGAAATCTAGGTTGAAAAGTAAATATAAGCATTTTTACTTTTTTTTATCTAGTTAACGTTTTGTTCTATCAGAATATGTTAGATTTAAATTTGAAGTTATTTAGTTTTAAGAAACACATTATGTTGTTAATTCAATTAGAGATCTTATTTAGGACTACTTCTCTTATTTATTTTTAAATGGCTCCACTTTGTAGTAAATTGGCTAAACAACCTTGGATTTTTATTATATTCCCTACTAACTTTCAAGATCTCAGGAAATTTCATTTCACTAAAAAGTTGCTCTCAAAATAGTTTAATTGAAAAACTAGAAATATTTCTTTACCCCCCACCCCTTGTTGGCAAATAAAATATATATATAAGTAAAAGATCATATGTCATGGAAATAGGAGGATGAAATTCATTATCCCCTAAACATATGAACCCAAAATCACTTAAAAGATTATATGTTATGAAGTAAGAGGATAAAATTCATTACTTCTAAACATATTCATTTTGGGTTTTTGATTGAAGAGAAATTTTAAAAAATTAAATGGCATGGAAAATAAGAGGATAAAATTCATTATTTTCCTAAACATATACAAATTCTTATTCAAATAAGGTGAGACGATAAGATTCATCAACTCTATTTTAGTATCCCTTCATTTTGCCAGTTTTTGTAAAACTCATCATTAGCCAATTGCATTGGTTCTAGTTCTAAATATAATTATTAAGAGAGCAATATTTTGGTAGGTGTCTTTTCCATAAGCTTCTTTTTTGTTAGAGTTTCTATAATTTCAATCCAACTTTGTATGATAATTTCTACAATTTCGTATGCTAAATAATTATCTTGAGAAGTCTTCTTAGCTAACCACGTCTCTCTTTTTAAATTAACACCAAAATTTGTGACATAATTCTTGAATTCCTAGAATTTGTCTTTAACTTACTCTTGATTTAATGAAATTTTAGTTAGTTAGAAATAGTGTCAATGTCTTGTAGATTATCTCTCATTCTTTTGCTCTGGAATAGCAAAAGCTCAAGTATGGGGAAGTTTGATGAGTAGTTTATATACACATATTTTAATATAGTTTTAATTTAAAATTATATAATTTTTATGTATTTCCTCATTTAATTATTACTTTTTTAATTCGTTGAACTAACCTATGCCTATTTTATAATTTTCAAGTTTTCTGGACACTTAGAGCAAAATTTGCAAGTGCACGCCCAAGATCACGGGCATGACCAAGGGCATGACAGCTTAAGATGTGTTACATACTTGTTGTCGCCACCCCGGGCTCATTCCGTGAAGATTCACCAAGTACACGCCCTAGTTCACGGGTGTGACCAAGGGCGTGACCCAAGATACGGTCGTGACCCGCCTCTCGTAGACAGATCAGCCTGCAACATCAATTAAAATTACACGCCCCAAGTCACGGGCGTGACCGGGGCCGTGACATCCAGTTCACGGGCGTGACCCGCCTCCAGCGCCACTTCCCGCTGAAAGCTTCCCACTAGGCATTGTTTAAAGATTACACGCCCTAGGTCACGGGAATGACCTAGGGCATGATGCGTACATAATGCCCGCATAGAATCTAGAAGGTGTCTAACTCTCACTAGGTTCGATTACGCCTAGTACACGCCCTTGGTCATGGGCGTGACCGAGGGCGTGTATCCTCAATTTGAAGCATATTTAAAGTCAGCTCCACCAGAAATGAAGGAACGAATTTTGGGAGCTCTACTCTTATTTTCTTGAACTATTTTCATGTTTATAGTATTCTTGTACTTCTCTTTCTTTCTTGTAATTGTACTTTCAATTCAATTGTTTATAAATTTCAATTCAATAGCTTGTAATTCTCTTCTTTGCAAAATCAATAAAATAGTTCTTTCTTCTTCTTATTCTCTTCTTACTTTCATCATGAACTCTTTTATTTTCATTGATTCCTCCATCTCTATGAGTAACTAAATTATTATTAGTACTCGATCGAGATGATCCAAGGAATGATATAAGTCATGAAATAGTTTAGAATTGCTCTCTCACTCTCTTTTCTAGATTGCTTAAGATTTTATCCTTGATTGTAAAATAATGAGATTATATTTTTGTTACATAATTCTTGTTCTTGTTTTCATACTTTAGTTAGCCGAGAGGCTCGTAATGCGAATCGATCACTCAAGGATAAAAAAGAGTAGAATGCAATCCTCGAGAGATGATGATGTTACCCTTCCGGATTGGAGTAAAATCCAATAGCGGGATTCAACTCGTAAAGATAGCTTTAGGGGTTTCGATTATAGAACGAGAGTTTAGTCAATCAGCCTAATCTCAGGTGGACGTATTCCTTTAGAGAGGTGCGTTCATAATTTGGGAATCCCCACGGTCAAAGAAAATTTATTTTGAGAATATGATTTTATTCTTTCTCCTTATTTTTACCTTCGAGGTGATTCAAGATCGAGTGTTAATCGTCCTTATTATTGTTTTAATCCTCATTTTAATTCACCTAGCTTTTCAAGCAAAACCAACCCAAAGTTCTATTGATAGGATAATAGAGATTTTCTTGATGTAAAAGTATTCATCTCGCCCGGATTTTTATACGACCTTGGTTTCTTTAAACCTATACTGCTTTCGATACGGTACACTTGCCGTTGTCATTTGCGGACAGCCGTTTTTCCCACATCAGCTCAGTTTAGGCGAATACCATGAGATTTCTTCTTCTTTCCCCCACTATAAGTTCTTTTCACCCCTCTTTTTCTCTTTTCTTATCTTCTATTTTGAATCGATGGCATGCTAAGGATTAATTAGAGCTTCTTTCTTCTTCCTCTCCCTCTTTTTCATTTCTCTAAAATTAGATTTCTCTATAACCGATTATTTTCAATTAAGTGGATGTGGACTATATTAAAGTCATTATTGGCCGGCAGTAGAAGTATTACAAACTGATTTTCCTTCTAATTTCCTAGATTTTTTCTCTAGCCAGCTATCTTGGGGTTATTTGGGGACTTAAATGCAGTTCAACTGCGGTACTTGTGTTGTACGAGGGAAATTTGGCATTCAAATGAAAATATTCATGTTGGATCTTTGGGTTGTTTTTTATAAAATCAAAGAAATCCTCACCTTCTTGTTGCTCTACTGTTGAATAGTAGAATGTTCTTGGGGAAATGGTTTGATTCCTTTTAGGTTGGCCATGTGATGGAATTATATGGAGTTATATGGACTAATGTACATTACAAATCATGAATGAAAGTTTGTTTTCTTTGAATTGAAATATAATTTTATGAGATGTTGGAGTTTTTCAAATTTAAGTGGTCAAGTTACAATTAATTAGTGATGTTGGATTTTGTTCCAGTATGATATAACAGTTAGAGATTTCTTTAATATTTTGGGGTAGGCATAGATTTTGGGTTTCGGGTTTTGTATTCACCTAAACTTTTCTATCGTAGACAATCCTTTAAAAGTCAAATCATGTTAGGACTCAACATCACATTTTTAAAAGACATAACTCAATAAAAAGATGCCTAAGTTATAAATACTATAGAGGATGGAGTCTCTCGATAGATACGGTGATGATCCTGAGAAGGATAAAGGGAAAAGGGTAGCCACGGTGAGTTCTTACATCTTTAATTATGCTTAGACTTTAAAATATTTTAAGTATTTACCTGCATAATATTTTTACACTTAGCTTATTTTATAGTATGACCATTTTAATTTAAATTAAAGAAGTTCAAATATTGAAATAACTGGTATATGCACAATACCGAAAAGCTAAATATGAAATAAAAAAACGACTAGAATTCAGAGGGAAAATTTAAAAAAATAATACATATTCTCCAACAATATAAATTACACAAAACTCAATGACTGAAAAGATTATATGAAAAGAATAAAAGTTTATAATCACTAATATGATATGAAATATAAAATATATTAAGAAAAGAAAGACAAAAGATGAGTAAGAAGACACAGAGTGCATTGATGCATAGAAAATATAAAGGGTTTTCCCACATATGGGGATGTGAATCGAATACGAAAGAAGAACGGGGCTACCCTTTGCAGACAATCCAGTAAACTCCAGACACACTCATCTTCAGCTTTCGTTGTGAGCTTCTCCTATTGCAGATTTTATATTTCTTTGATTTTTAGATATAAGATTTTCATAGTTTTTCAATTTCAGATTATTTTTTGTTTTGATTTCAGATTTTCATAGTTTTTGAACTTCTCTTGAAGGAATACTAATTGGATGTTTAGAAAATGGGTATAAATATCATGTTTAGGTACAAATATAAATTTATGGGTACAAATATTTATGGATTACAATATTCATTTAAGGGAAACAAATAACAAATCCCAAATTTTTTCGCATGCAAAACGTGATGTTCATTTTAAAATTTTGTAAAATGTACGGACTTCGCCGAAGTGTGACATGTGTTTGGCGATTATCCCCAAACAAACAAAACAATCAGTCTCTTAGAAAAAAATTTACAATAAATTGAAAAAGCAATCGTAATCTCTGCGATCGTTTAAAAAAATAAAAATAATATTCAAAAGGCCAAAGAATTTGAAAATCCTATCAGATATGAGTACAAAATCAGCTTTGTCCCCAAATAGAAATCTATTTTTTTTTTTGGAAAAATTCAAAAATCAGACGATAGAAAAGAAAGTAAAAAGTAAGGGCGCTGCTATTAGCATCGCAGTTTTGGCTGATCGCATCGCATTTTTAGCTAATTTTTTGCGATTTTTGGAAATACGTCTTGTACATGCATTTTTAGAAAAATAATCAGGGGCCAAAGGCCTACAATGTGTAATAATCGTCCTGGGTAGACATAGGTGTTTAAAATGACTCCAAAAGCTGTGGGCCCAAGAATTTTGAAGATGAATCGATAGATACCCTATACAATTTCCGAGTGAATGAAATAAAAAAAAAGATAAAAATGACAGAAACAAGGATTCAGAAGATTGAATTTACAAGATGAATGTGATTGAATAAGATTAAATAAAAGGAACGATAATGTTTAAGTAAGAACATAATAACAGAAAATATATAAATTTAGAATCTTGTTTATTTATAGAGTAATTGTATTTACTTTTCCTTTATTGCACATTAAATTGATTATGCATATTGTTACTCAATTTCCTTTTTTGTTTGAATAATAGTTGAAGAGGTAAAATACTCACTTAGTCATATTGTTTATGACCAAACCCATAGTTGTCTAAGTTTTTAAGAAGCAAAGGTTTTCTCAAGTACACCTAAGAAGGCAAAGATGGCCAACGAAGAGCGACGAAAGAGAGCAGGGCAACAATCTAAGGTTTGAGTTAAGATACTTATTGGAATAGTGGAAGATGTTGAAAGACATGTGAAGATGTGTGACAATTTGTAGTGTCATGTTTGTAACCAAGTAGATGACTAATAGTTTTTGAGTCAATAATTTGATGTATTTGTTGGAACCATGAATTGGCCCAACGAGGAGTTCGCACCACAAAGAAGAGGCTGCTTGCACCTACTTGGCCCGCGAAGAACTTGACCGAAAACTTAGAGCTAAGTACTGACCCTTGGATACAGCACAGAGGTCCCACCACACACCCGGAAGATCTTTTGAGTGCTTCCCCTCCCAAGCCAAAGATGAAACTGCGCACCTTGGAGAACCTTGGACACTATTCTGAATTGTCCATAGGAGGGAGAAGCACTAAGATTGCATTCTCTCCAAAGGTGCCCTTCAGGGTCTACTTATAGTTTTCTCAACTAGGTCTGCTAATAACGTAAATCCGCCTTTTGGTTTTGCTAAGTGCACCCCAAAATGGTCTGCTAACACCCAAACTCCGATGTTTGAGATGGTTATTGGCAGATAATCCTGAATAAACATAAATTAAATACTACACCAAAGAATCCCAGGGCCTAATGTAGTTGGCTCACTTCATACTTGGCGCCCAACACGGGCGAGTGCGAGCAGGAGACGCTTAGGGTAGAGCGGCAAACCCGGCTCGCCATTTCATTGCTAAGCACACCCCAAAATGGCGAGCGCCCGGTGATCTCGTCATCGCATCTCGCCCTTCGCAAAGAGGTGAACCATGTTTGCCCCACCCTTGCGACTCGCTCGCCGCGAAGCGGCGAGCCCTTGCTCGCCACGCCTAGTGCCCGAGTCTCATTTTATCCATCGGCGAACATGGGGTTGTACACAATTCCCGCTCTTTGCGAGATTATCCTTAGATCGTAAAGAAACATCCAACCCTTGGTGTTCGTTGGCTAGTTGCTGACCTGGCAAGAATCTTTTGGTGGGCCCCATCCCCAATGTTATAAATACCAACAATTATGGGCGATGGGTAATGATAGCTAAAATAATTGTTGATTAAATCTATAAACGGAATAGGCAAACATACCTATCATTCATAACATCGGATATGAAAGGTATATCATGGTCATATAAATCCACGGGTCTTTCGAGTACTTTTACTTTGAGAAAACAAACTATTGTCTTATCGAATAGAACTTTAGGAGAAATTTATAATTTAAAATTAAAATAAAATAAAGAAATCTAAACTTAATCAAAGCTTACCTTGAATGAAATTAGAAAAGATAAATTCTAATCCGATCCTTGACCGTGGAGATTCCCAAATTATGAACGCACCTCTCTTGAGGGTACGCTCACCTAAGTTTAGGTTGATCAACTAAACTTTCATTCTAAAATCGAAAACCCTAAAACTCGCATTATGAGGTGAATCTCGCTATAGCATTTGACTCCTATCCAGAAGATTTTCATCATCCTCTCTCGTGGGTTGCGTGCAACTCTTTTTATTCCTGAGCAATCGATTCATGCTCACGAGCCGCTCGGCTAACTAGAATACAAAAACAAATATCGAAATTCATAACCGATATATGAACTCGATAGGATATTATTCAAGAATAAATCGAAGGAGGAAGAGAAAGATAATTTCGTCCAAAGCTCGCAAATTTCAAGATCTAAATATTAATCTAATTAACATTAACATGAAAAGATAAAAGGAATGGAAAATTCAATTCATTAAAAAAAAATTGAATTGCATAAAAAGAGAAAACAAGAAATTGAAAGATTTGCATGAAATGAAATTTAAGACTACATTGCATAAAATTAAAATTACATGGAATCAAAATCTAAACTAAAAAGAAATAAGAAAATACAAGAAGAAAGAAAAAAAGCATTTTTGCCCCAAATGGGGTGCAAAGGGAAGGAATTTCGGCCCAAGAGAGGTGGAAAGAGGATGTCTTGAGATCTGGAGGAGTTGCCTTTTAAATAGGCAAAATTTGGGGTTACACGCCCGTGACCAAGGGCGTGTAAGGGGCGTTTGTGAAGCAGCAATGGAGAGGGCATCTTCTGGATTCATTGCAGGCATTATGTGCGCGTCACGCCCCTTGGTCACGCCCGTGACCAAGGGTACGTAATAATTAAACTGCAACTGGCAGGAACTTCTGGCGGGATGGAGGCGTGATCTGGCGGTAGAGAAGTTACACGCTCGTGAGCATTGAATTACACGGGCGTGATAAGTGCGGGGATTCCATCAGGGCGTGATCTGGGTGTTATCTGGGGTGTGATCTAGGGCGTGATCTGAGGCATGCATGATCAGACATGGGCGTGATCGATGGGTCACGGGCATGTACTTGGAGGAAATCATAGCATGGCTTCAGGATACGGTCGGCTGAGCTGGAGGAGGGTACACGGGCATGACATTAGAATGTCATGGGCACGGCCATAAGTACATGGGCGTGTTCTATTGATTCTTCGTGGATTGAGACCGAAACACAGCAGGAAGTTCATAACACATCTTAGCTTGTCACACCCTAGGTCACGCCCATGACCTTGGGCGTGTACTTGCAATTTTTGCTCAAATATCCAAAAAACCTAAAAATAAGAAAATAAACTTAAGTTAGTGCATAAATTAGAAAATAAACAATTTATTTAGGATAATTATATAAATTCATATTAAAATTATATTAAAACTATACAAAAAGATGAGTATATAAACTACTCATCAAACACCCCCATACTTGAGCTTTTATTATTCCAAAGCAAAAGTATGAGAAATATTCATAAGACATTGCTAATATTTTTAATTAAGCGAAAATTCTTATTGAATCAAAAGAAAGCAAAAAAAAATTTAGGGATCTATGAGATAAGTCCTAAATTATGAAAATAATATGAAAAGAGAGAAATATTTAGCCAACAATTCTCAAATTATTTAACTAGCATACAAAATTGAGTAATTTGCAAACAAAATTAGATTAGAATTATAAAAACTCCAATTTTAAAGAAGCTTACCGAAAATTACAAACTACTACTTATGCTCTAACCATATTTTAATTTAAGTCTAAAATCAATTATATTGGTTAATGGGTTTTGGGTAAACATGAATATAGCTTTGATTGGAGGTGATGAATTTTATCCTCTCACCACATCTTTTAATTTTTTTATTTGTATATATTTAGGAAAATGATGAATTTTGTCCTCTCATTTTCCATGACATATAATCTTTTCAAAATATTTTTCATACAAAGGGGGCATGTGTTTAGGAAATAATGAATTTTATCCTCTTATTTCCATGACATTATCTTTTAATAAATAATTTTTTTCTTTGGGTAGCGGAAGGCTAAGGGTAATGGGCTAAAGGGATAAAAGAGCTAAAACAATTTTTAGATTAAATTAGAACATTTTGAGAGCAACTACAGTAAATTGAAATTTCCTATGAATCCAAAAGCATGAGTAGAAATAATTAAAATCTAAAGGTGTTAAGCACAACTATTACAAAATTGAATCTAATTAAAATAAAAGAGAAAAAAAGCTAAATAAATTACTCTAATCAAATTAAAGTCACAACATATTCCTTAAAACTAAATCACCTAAAAATTAAATCTAACTAACCATGATTAAACAAAAAAATAGCAAATTAAAAATAATAAAAATGCTTATAAATAAACTCACAAATGGTTATTTTGGAAATAACAAAAACAAAGCAAGGGCTTACTTTTTTTTCTAAATTTTGAGAAAAAAAAATTATTTATTTGGAAATTTTTAATTTTTCAAAAATTTTAATGATTTCCTCACCCTCATACTTAAAGTTTTCAACATTGTCCCTAATGTTGAAAACAATCTACGAAGTAAAAAAAAACATTAAAAAAATGAACAAAGAAAGGAAGAATAGAATGTCCCGGATTTGGGGACAGAGGAACCACCACAAATACCTGCATAAAATTAAAATATCAAAACACACAACAAACAGAAAAAGAGAAAATATTTTTGGTAATTTTATAAGGTTTATATAGTTTTTTAATTATTATTATTTTTTGGTTGAAAAATAAAATAAAAAGAGAGAATATTTTTGATATGTTTTAATTAGTCTTGGACTTCCCAAGGTCTACCCGGTGAAGGGCTCACAAGGTACTAGGAGCTGCGATGGGAAGAAAGCCCAAAGCTCCCTTTCCATGAATTTAATTATAGCATATATTTTATTTTTATTATTATTATTATTTTTGGTAAGAGGGGGAAAAAAGAAAAATAAATAATAAGAAAGACAAAATTAATAGTGTTTCCCCTTTTTGAAATATCGACAAAAACTCCCCGGCATTGATGCCAAAAACTTAATAGCAAAAATAGTTGTTTAAATCTATAAATGGAATAGGCAAGCGTACCTATTGTTCATAACATAAGATATGAAAGGTATATCAAGGTCATATAAATCAACCGGTCTGTAGAGTACTTTAGCTTCGGGAAAACAAACTATTGTCTTATCGAATTAGAACTTTAGGAGAATTTTATAATTTAAAATTAAAATAAAATAAAGAAATCTAAACATGATCAAAGCGTACCTTGAATGAAATTAGAAAAGATAAATTCTAATCCGATCCTTGACCATAGAGATTCCCGAATTATGAACGCAACTCCCTCGAGGGTACTTTCATTCTAAAATCGAAACCCCTAAACCCCCTTTACGAGGTGAATCTCGCTATAGGATTTGACTTATCCAGAATATTTTCGTCATCCTCTCTCGAGGGTTGCGTACAACTCTTTTTATTCCTGAGCGATCGATTTGTACTCACAAGCCTCTCGGCTAACTAGAATACGAAAACAAAAATCAAAATTCATAATCGATATATGAACTCGATACGATATTATTCAAGTATAAATCAAAGGAGGAAGAGAAAGACAATTTCATTCAAAGCTCGCAAATTTAAAGATCTAAATATTAATCTAATTAACATTAAAATGAAAAGATAAAAGGAATGGAAAATTCATTTCATTAAAAGAAAATTGAATTACATAAAAAGAGAGAACAAGAATTTGAAAGCTTTGCATGAAATGAAATCTAAGAATACATTGCATAAAATAAAAATTACATGGAATCAAAATCTAAACTAAAAAGAAATAAGAAAATACAAGAAGAAAGGAAAAAAAAACATTTCTGCCCCAAAAGGGGGCAGACGGAAGGAGTTTCGGCCCAAGAGGGGAGGAAAGAGGATGTCTTGAGATCAGGAGGAGTTGCCTTTAAATAGGCAAAAGTTGGGGTTACACGCCCTCGGTCACACCTGTGACCAAGGGCGTGTAAGGGGCGTGTTAGAAGCAGCTGTGGAAAGGGTGCCTTCTGGATTCATTGCAGGCGTTACGTGCTTGTCACACCCCTTGGTCACGCCCGTGACCAAGGGCATGTAAAAATTAAACTGCAACTGGCGGGAACTTCTGGAGGGACGGAGGCGTGATCTGGTGGCAGAGAAGTTACACACCCGTGACCATTGAATTACACGGGCGTGACAAGTGCGGGATTCCATCAGGGTGTGATCTGGGGCATGCATGTTCGGACACGGGCGTGACCGATGGGACACGGGCGCGACCGATGGGTCACGGGCATGTACTTGGAGGAAATCACGGCATGGCTTCAAAACACGGCCGGTTGAGCTGGAGGAGGGTACACGGGCGTAACATTGGAATGTCACGGGCATGACCTAAAGTACACGGGCGTGTTCCATTGATTCTTCATGGATTGAGCCTGAAACACAGCAGGAAGTCTGGAATACATCTTAGGCTGTCACGTCCTTTGCCACGCCCATGACCTTGGGCGTGTACTTGCGATTTTTGCTCAAACATCCAAGAAACCTAAAAATTAAAAATAAACTTAAGTTTGTACACAAATATGAAAATATGCAATTTATTTAGGATAATTATATAAATTCATATTAAAATTATATTAAAACTATACTAAAAGATGAGTATATAAACTACTCATCAGGTAACCCATCAACCCCTTCGCCTTCTTTCGCCATCAACTACTGTAGCTACCAAAAATGCCTCTTTCGGAAGAAGCCCAAGCTCGCCTGGATGCGTCGAGGGCGGATCGTTGGTCATTCACTGTTGAACTCGCGCCCTGGATCGATCAGCGGGCCCATGTAGCTTCCCTGAAGCCCAAAAAGGCGAAGACAGTCAGGCAACACCCAGGAGAAGATGGATCCTCATTCTTGGATCTGTCACCAGACGCTGGGCTCGCCCAATAGGTATTCAATTTGATAGACCTTGATCTATGAAAATAAGTTAACATCCTTTTCTTCTTTCTTGCAGAATGCGCCTCTCACGGGAGCTGCTGCGATCGAGAGCCTGACGGGAGCTCGCCCTCCATCCCCTAGAAGGGCCCATTCGGCGGATGTAGATACGGACCCCACCGCCCAACGTGACCCCTCGTCGTGACCGGGTGAGTTACATGGCTTTCTCTAATCTAACCGGGTTCTCTTGGCTATAAACTTTTCTGTGTTATCCCTTCTTGCAACCACCCTCCTTGAGACGCCCGGAAGACGCAAATCTCTTCCCAGATCGTCGGCCCCGCTGGACTCGACCACCTAAGTCCCAGGATCTAGTCCTCTATGCGAGAAGGGTCCTGACAGCTCACTACCCGCCATCCTTCAGATTGCCAGCGATGCACCGCGCCTCCTTGGCCTGGGGAAGTCGGTCACGTTCACCTACACTGAAGCCTTCCAGGGGAAACCAAGCTCCTCCCTCCTTCCCCACGGCAAGGGGTTATACCCTCGCCAGGTTGGTTAGCTCATCGATCACTTGCACCTCGCCTTCATCATACTGATACCTACTTGCTGGATCTCGCGAGATCCCCCCTGTCAACCCTGATTTTGGGGAGGAAGAGCTCTCCCCATCCCCCGCTTTCGTCGGACAAGATTGCCGACTTCTTGGGCGATCCCCACGAGCCAGATGTGCTGAAGAGGTGGACTACCCAGGTGCTCCAGAAGTATGACCTAATGCTGCAGGACCTCTAAGACTAGGTGCGGGAGGACAGGGCATCCTCCGAGGACCGGCTCGCCTCCCTCAAGCATGACTATGCGCAGATCCTTGCAAAGGTGCGGCTGGATTTTTGCAGCGAGGTCACTTCCCCGGGGGTGCATCTTTCACAGGCGGAGGATCAGGTGTACTTGTTGCAGCGTGAGCTCCGTGTCATCTGTGCCTATCATTATCCCCATGTGTCGACGAGCTCGGGGGTGCGAGGTCAAGGCCAATGGAGGTGGATGTAGTTCTGATCCTGCTCGCGCTCACACCCACTCGGCGACCCTTGTAATGTACTTTATTTTTTTATCAAATAATCTGCGAACAATTTCATAATTTTTAGCTTGGTTTTTTTGCCTTTAATGGGCATTTCGCCCGCTCGTAATCGAGCTATAATAATGTTGCTTGTGTCGCGCTCGCTTACTTTTTCATTCTTTCTTTATGCTCTTGCATGTGATTCGTATTAGGCTCGCCTCGCATATAGTGTGCTTGGTTTGCCTGTTAGAATGCTCGCGCAGCCTTATTGTTATAAACAGGTGAGGAAGAGAGGCCGGTGTAACACCCCACCCATTGCACACTATATAATAGTCAATTCGGATGGGAGCCACGCCATATAAGGTGAACAAGCAAAAGGGTTAGGTATTCAGTTTACCAACCAACAACATCTCAGAGTTAAATATAAGCGGAAGCATGAATTTATATTCTTAAACCAGAATGCACATGTCCACAGTAAAGAGTAGGAATGACTGATATATAAATATTTGAGTTTGGCACTAAGGCCATACAACCAAATGTGTTTCTCTTATTACATGATTTCCAAACATCGGCACGTAGGCCGGCAATACATGAAGGAAAACCACTCAAAACACTTCAGCCTTAGAGGGCCAGCAAAGCACAGAAGCTGTTGTGGTTCCAAACCCGTTATTTCCTGCTCGTCTCGCCAGGACATGTGAAGCACAAACCACCAAGTGGTGGGAAAATAGGTAAACATTTAGCTTTAGCTGACCAAGATTATAACGACCCCACCCCATGCTCGGGCGGCGGTACTCCTTTCATGCAATCAAGCAATATCACCACATGGCGAACATAGGATTGGCGTCGTGGTCAGACAAATCTTCAGCTCTTCAAAAGCTCACGCGCACTCTGGCGACCAAATGAACTTCTGGTCTTTCCTAGTCAGTGTCGTGAGAGGCAGAGCTATCCTCGAAAAGTTATCTACGAAGCGCCTGTAATAGCCGACAGGTCCTAGGAAACTCCGGACTATGCTATCAACATAGGCCAATCTCATATTGCAACTATCTTTGCAAGATCCACTGCAATGCCCTCTCCACTAACCACATGACCTAGGAATGCCACAAAGGACAGCCAAAACTCACACTTTGAGAACTTGGCATACAGCTGATATTCCCTCAGGGTATCCAATATAATGCGCAAGTGAATCACATGTTCTTCTTCCGACTGGGAATATACCAGAATATCGTCTATGAAGACAACAATAAATCGGTCTAGACACTCTCGAAATGAACGGTTCATTAGATCCATAAATACGGATGGCACATTCATCAAGCCAAATGGCATCACTGTGAACTCAAAGTGCTCGTAACGGGTACTAAACGCCATCTTGGGAATGTCACATTCCCGAATCCGTAACTGGTAGTGGTCAGACTTCAAATTCATCTTTGAGTACACAGTCGTTCTAACTAGCTGATCGAACATGTCATCAATTTGCGTAATTAGATACTTATTCTTTTCTGTCATCTTGTTCAGTTCGCAGTAGTCTTTGCACAAACGCAAGCTTACGTCCTTCTTCTTCACAAAGAGAACCGGTGCACTCCAAGGGGATGAGCTTGGACGTATATAGCCTTGCTCTAGCAACTCTTGCAACTGAACTTTCAACTCCGCCATCTCCTTTGGCATAATTCGGTAAGGTGAGCGTGCCACATGTTTGGCACCTGGCAACAGCTCAATAGCGAAGTCAATCTCTGGCTAAGGTGGAGCCCCGGGAAGATCTTTTGGGAAAACATCTGCATACTCCGATATAATCGGGACATCACACAAACTAGGTTTTGGCTTAAAAGTCTCCAATAACATGAATAACAACTATGCGCCTTTCTGAACCGCCTTGACTACTTGGAGAGAAGACATGATCATCTAGCTCGATCCTCGCAAACCAGTAAATGTAGTCTCGCGTTCAGTATTCCGCCCTAGCGTGACCTCCTTCAAGATGCAATCAATGCATGCACGCTGCTTCGAAAGCCAGTCCATGCCAAAGATCACATCGAACTCTTATTCTTGTTTTCGTACTTTTGTTAGCCGAGAGGCTCGTAATGCGAATCGATCACTGAAGGATAAAAAAGAGTAGAATGCAATCCTCGAGGGAGGATGGCGTTACCCTTCTGGATTGGAGTAAAAGCCAATAGCGGGATTCACCTCGTAAAGCGATCTTTAGGGGTTTCAATTATATAATGATAGTTCGGTCGATAAACCTAATCTCAGGTGGACGTATTCCTTGAGAGAGCTGCATTCATAATTCGGGAATCCCCACGGTCAAAGCTATTTTATTAAGAGAATGTGATTTTATTCTTTCTCCTTATTTTTACCTCTGAGGTGATTCAATATCGAGTGTTAATCATCCTTATTATTGTTTTAATCCTCATTTTAATTCACCTAGCTTTTCAAGCAAAACAAACCCAAAGTTCTATTGATAGAATAATAGAGATTTTCTTGAAGTAAAAGTATTCAACTCGCCCGGATCTTTATATGACCTTGGTTTCTTAAAACCTATACTACATTCAATACGGTAAACTTGCCGGTGTCATTTGCGAATAGCAGTTTTTCCCATATCAAGTTTTTGGCGTCGTTGCCGAGGAATAAAGTTAATATTTCGAAAAAAGAAATATCTATTAATTTATCATTCTCTTTCTTCTCACCCCTTCTCTTAAAAATCTTCAAAGACGCAAATTAAATTCTCGAAAAGGGAGATTTGGGCTTGTCATCTCATCGCATCTCCTAGTACCGTGCAAACCCTTTACAGGGTATACCTCGGGAAGTCCGAGACTAACTTAACCCGCTTTTTGAAAAAAAAAATTATATATATATTTATATATTTATATATTTAACTATAATATTATAAAAATATTCTAATAATTTTAATTTCTCCTTCTTCACCCTTTTTATTCTTTTTCGCCTCTAATTCTCTTTTTCTCTTTTTCTTCTCTCTTAGTTTATGACCCGAGGAAACTCTTCAATTAATCTTGAATTGTGTTTTGATCCAGAAATTGAGCTCACCTTGCGGCGATGTCTCCAATTTAGTGATCTACCAATAATTTGTGAAGAGTAAATCGGAGAAACTAACGAGGGAATAATGGAAGATCACGACCATAATGAAGCCCCGCTACGGACCATGTCCTATTATGCGAGGCCTAATTGGGAGGGAGCACAGTCTAGTATTATTCAACCGGCGGTGCCGAATTATAATTTTGAAATTAAAACGAGCATCATTAAAATGGTACAACAAACTGTCATATTTGATGGCTTACCAGATGAAATTCCTAATTTACATTTATTAATTTTTTTGGAAATTTGCGATACAATTAAAATAAATGGCGTGACCGATGCGCCATTCATTTGCATTTATTTCCTTTCTCTTTGCGGACTAAGACAAAGTAGTGGTTGAGATATCTTCCTAGAGGTTCCATCACTACATGGGACGAGATGACGGAGAAATATTTAACGAAATATTTTCCTCCGACAAAGTCCGTTAAATTACGTACGGACATTCTCTCCTTCATGCAAATAGACTTGGAGTCTCTCTACGTCACATGGGAGCGCTTCAAGGAACTTTTGTGGAGATGTCCACATCATGCTCTCCGGATGTGGCAACAAATTCAAATTTCTACAATTGTTTGAATCTCCAAATGAGGCAGATGATTGATGCGGTCGCAGGGGGAACCCTTAATAACAAAACCCCTAAGGCCGCTCAAGAGCTTTTTGAGGAGATGGCCATGAATGCTTATCAGTGGAATGCACCATGGTAGCTCCCTAACAAGCTGACTGGACTCTTTGAAGTCAAGGCCACCCCGAATTTAGCACTTCAAGTAGAAATGCTCACAAAGCAAGTGGCAGAGATGTCTGCTTCCTCCGCCACTACTTGGGCTAAAAATAATAATAATAATAATTTCATTCAAGAACAAGTAGATTATATGGGGAACTCCTATCGCCCTCCTTATAACCCAAATAATAATATTCCTTTCAATAATAGCTATAATCTGGGTTTAAGGAAACCTCCTAATTTTTCATGGAGCAACCCCAATAATGCTCAATGTCCTCCACAAGGGAATCCTCCCGGATTCGCTCCACCACCGCACAAGCCCTCTTCACTTGAAGAGGTATTCACTAAATGTGTTGCCTCCAATGAATCCAACATCTGGAATCTATCCGGATCTATTAAAATCTTGGAAAATCAGATTGGATAGCTCGCCAAAATGTTCTCCGAACTCCAGCAAGGAGCTCTACCTGGCAATACTGAGCCCAATCCATGGGAGAGCGTCAACGCAATAACCCTCCATAGCGGAAAGGAGGTAAAATCTTCAAATCTGGTCGAGCCCGAGGTAAACGTTTCAACCCCATCTCCGCACTTAATTACTTCTAATTTAGCTCTGCGCAATATTCAAACCCCTTCTATTCCTTATCCATCTAAAATTCAAAATGAGCGCAACGAGGAGCAATACAAAAAATTCATTAATATTTTGAAACAAATCCAAATTAATATTCCTTTTTGCGAGGCACTTTCTCAAATGCCTAAGTACGCAAATTTTTTACAAGATTTGTTAACTAACAAAAAGAAGCTTGAAAATGTTTCATGCGCAGAAAGCTCGACAGTTGTTTTAAATAGACTGCTGGAAAAATTAAACGATCCGGGATGGTTATAGATCCCTTGTCTTTTCGGCAATAATCTAATTAAACATGTCTTAGCCGATTTAGGGGCTAGCATAAATTTGATGCTTTTTTTCTCTATTTGAAAAGCTTGGGTTGGGCACCCCTACTCAAACTAAAGTGAGCATCCAACTAGCGGATGGCTCAATAAAGTACCCAATGGGAGTCATAGAGGATGTTTTAGTTAAAATAGATAAGTTTATCTTCCCGATAGACTTTATCATTCTAGACAGCGAGGAAGACACTGAAGTACCCTTTATACTCGGCAATGCTTTCCTTGCCACCTCTAGGGCAATAATTGACGTAAGTAATGGAAAACTTCTCCTACGAGTGGGGGATGAAGAAGTTACTTTTAGTATCGACTCCTCCATGAGAAATACTCTTCCTAACGACGAATCTTGTTTCACCTTAGAGTCAAATTTTGAAAAAGAATTGTCGACCTCTGCTGAAATAACTTCTCCTATTTTTGAAAATCTGGAATTTGAAACTGCTTCTTATCTTAAGGAAATAACTCGGCCGCTCAATTTTGAACAAATCAATGAAAATAATTTTAAAATTAAACCATCCTATGAAGAGCCGCCAAGTTTAGAATCAAAATAACTCCCGGATCATATCAACTATAATATTTTAGTAGAAAGTTCAAATTTGCCTGTGATTATTTAGTCCACGCTTAACGATTTGGAAATTTCCGAATTTATAAAAATTTTAAATAATCACTGCCATGCAATTGCATGGAAAAATTCAAATATAATGGGATTAACCCCTCATTTTGATTAGTAAAGCTACGTGATGGTAAACAAAGCGCTCTTGGAAGGCACCTCAACGTTTTTTTTTCTTGCTTTTGCTTTGTTTGTTTAACTTATTTTGTTGGTTTTTTGTTCCGGCAACCCAATCTACCAACTAGTAAAGCCCTCTTCTCCCCTCATCTCGTCACTATTTTTGACTTTTTAAATTCATTTACTGCATTTTTTATTATCTTGATAATACTTCATACTTAGTTTTAAACATTGGGGACTAAGTTTAACTTTAAGTATGGGGTGTAGTGTAGTTTCCTGGACTTTATCTTTAATTTATAAAAAGAAAACAAAAAAAATTTATAAAAACCTAATTTCGTGGAAAGGGGGGTTTGGGCTTATCATCTCATCGCACCTCCTAGTACCTTGCGAACCCTTCACCGGGTAGACCTTGCGAAGTCTAAGAATTAAATATAAATATATATTTATTAATTTATTTATTCGCCCCTTAATTTGTGCTTTTACTATTCTCTAGAAATCTAGTTTGAAAAGTGAATATAAGCATTTTTACTTTATTTTAATCTAACTAACGTTTTGTTCTATCAGAATATGTTAGATTTAAATTTGAAGTAATTTAGTTTTAAGAAACACTTTATGTTGTTAATTCAATTAGAGATCTTATTTAGCACTACTTCTCTTTTTTATTTTAAATGGATCCACTTTGTAGTAAATTGGCTAAACAACTTTGGATTTTTATTATATTCCCTACTAACTTTTAAATGGATCCACTTTGTAGTAAATTGGCTAAATAGTTATCTTTAGAAGTCGTCTTAGCTAACCATGTATCTTTTTATATTAACAACATAATTTGTGACATAATTTTTGAATTCCTAGAATTTGTCTTTAACTTACTCTTCATTTAATGAAATTTTAGTTAGTTAGAAATAGTGTCAATGCCTTGTAGATTATCTCTCATTCTTTTGCTCTGAAATAGCAAAAGCTTAAGTATGGGGGTGTTTGATGAGTAGTTTATATACACATCTTTTAATATAGTTTTAATTTAAAATTATATAATTTTTATGTATTTCCTCATTTAATTATTACATTTTCAATCTTTGAACTAACATATGCCTATTTTATATTTTTCAGGTTTTCTGGACACTTTGAGCAAAATTTGCAAGTACACGCCCAAGGTCACGGGCGTGACCAAGGGCGTGACAGCCTAAGATGTGTTCCAGACCTGCTGCCGCCACCCCGGGCTCATTCCAAGAAGATTCTCCAAGTACACGCCCTAGGTCAGGGCGCGACCCAGAACACGGTCGTGACATACCTCCCATAGCCAGATCAGCCTGTCATGTCAATTAAATTTACACGCCCAAGTCATGGGCGTGACCGGGGGCATGACATCCAGTTCATGGGCGTGACCCGCCTCCAGCGCCACTTCCCGCTGACAACTTCCCGCCAGGCGCTGTTTAAAGATTACACGCCCTAGGTCATGGGCATGACCTAGGGCGTGACGCGTACGTAATGCTCGCATTGAAGCCAGAAGGCGTCTATCTCGCACCAGGTTCGATCATGCCTAGTACACGCCCTTGGTCATGGGCGTGACCGAGGGCGTGTATCCTCAATTTGAAGCCTATTTAAAGACAGCTCCACCAGAACTGAAGGGACGAATTTTGGGAGCTCTTATCTTATTTTCTTGCATTGTTTTCATGTTTCTTGTATTCTTGTACTTCTCTTTCTTTCTTGAAATTGCACTTTCAATTCAATAATTTATAAATTTCAATTCAATAGGTTGTAATTCTCTTCTTTGCAAAATCAATAAAATAGTTCTTTCTTCTTCTTATTCTCTTCTCACTTTCATCATGAACTCTTATATTTTCATTGATTCCTCCATCTCTATAAGAAACTAAATTATTATTAGTACTCGATCGAGATGATCCAAGGAATGATATAAGTCATGATATAGTCTAGAATTGCTTTCTCTCTCTTTTCTAGATTGCTTAAGATTTATCCTTGATTTTAAGATAATGAGATTATATTTTTGATATATAATTCTTGTTCTTGTTTTCGTACTTTAGTTAGCCGAGAGGCTCGTAATGCGAATCGATCACTCAAGGATAAAAAATAGTAGAACGCAATCCTCGGGAGAGGATGACGTTACCCTTCCGGAATGGAGTAAAAGCCAATAGCGGGATTCACCTCGTAAAGCGAGCTTTAGGGGTTTCGATTATAGAATGAGAGTTCGGTCGACCAACCTAATCTCAGGTAGACGTATTCCTCGAGAGAGGTGCGTTCATAATTCGGGAATCACCACAGTCAAAGATATTTTATTTAGTGAATGCGATTTTATTCTTTCTCCTTATTTTTACCTCTGAGGTGATTCAAGATCGAGTGTTAATCATCCTTATTATTGTTTTAATCCTCATTTTAATTCACCTAGCTTTTCAAGCAAAACCAACCCAAAGTTCTATTGATAGGTGATGAGTCTGATATTTACACTATTTTTTGGACTCATCAGGGCCGCTATTTTAGTCAATGCACTACATATTAGATCCATTATACTTCATTCCATGCTAAGTGCACTTTTAGTCCCGTTTCTGTGTATTTTCATGTCTATCTTACTCATGCTTTATGTTGCAATTTAATTTCTATATTTGAGAATGTGTGGAATGCCCATTTTAGTGGAACGATGATCTTTCATGTTGATACAGGGGTCGTGTGAGTGTTCCGAGGTGCAAACACTGCACAGGAACACTGCGCACAACCACTGGACAAAGTGCGCACGACCATTGGTCGTTCGCCACTGATCGTGCGTTAATTCTCACTTAAAAATGAGCCGGCCAGGCAATACGCACGACCACTGGACATAGTGTGCACAACCACTGGACATAGTGCGCACGACCACTGGTCGTGCGCCACTGATCATGCGCATTGAAAATCTGCACCTGTCTATAAATAGCTGCTCCGCGAAAACAGCCGGGTACACTTCACTTCTAGGTCTTTTTGAGCGCTGTTTTTTGCGTTTTTTCATTATAAGCCTCCTCTATTCATCTAAGGACTTCAAGGAAGAGATTGGATCTTACTTTCATCATCAAGGAAGTTCTAAAGAGCATTGAACATCGTCGGGTCGTGACACAAAGAAGACGGGCCATTGGGAGAAAGTGACAGCCCTCCTTTACCCCAGATGCAGTTGAGGACCGAGTTTGGATGCGGATTGAAAACCCAGCGATTCCTACCGTGAATCCCAACAAGGATTCGGAGTCGGTCGATTCTCTTACTCTTTATTCTCTTGAAATGATGTTTGTAGGTTAAACTCTCTATTTTGTGGATGAAAAACATGATAAATCTAGATTTGTAACTTTTATTTCATGTTTATGAAATTCCTTTTGATTTATTCATGTGTATGAGGTGCACTATTGTCATTTATTTTATCGATTTCATTCTGCATTGCCTACTCCTCCATTCGCAAGCTCTCCATCCATCCTCCTAGCGAAGCGTGGCATAGTAGCCCGTGTAATCCATCTGCCTCACGAAGCAGTGCGCTCAAGGCCTGCACAGTTCAATTCCGCACTTATTCACCTCATCCGCTTGCCTACCGGCCATTCGCCTTGCGAAGCAGTGCGCTCAAGGCCTGCCTAGTTTCAATCTCGCCAAGCGAATCATTGCATAGCGGCATTGCATAGGAGTAGTTGTAGTTATTTTATTTTATTTACAATACCAAATCTCCCGCATTCCTTTCGATTAAAGGACTTCAATCTCAAGTCCTTCCTTAAAAGTAAACTCCACCTTGCATAGGAGATCTATAATTGGGGATTCACTCCCACATTTTATATTACTTGAACGATCGGTACACTGTCGTTTCGTGCTGCAGTCTCGCTACCGCCTATAGCGGTGTGCTAGATTTGCGCATCAATAGGATAATAGAGATTTTATTGAAGTAAAAGTATTCAACTCGCCTGGATTTTTATACGACCTTGGTTTCTTTAAACCTATACTGCTTTCGATACGGTACACTTGTCGTTGTCATTTGCGGATAGCAGTTTTACCCACATCTGCTCGGTTTAGGCGAATACCATGAGATTTCTTCTTCTTTCCCCACTATAAGTTCTTTTCACCCCTCTTTTTCTCTTTTTTTATCTTCTATTTTGAATCGATGGCTTGCTAAGGATTCGTTAGAGATTCTTTCTTCTTCCTCTCCCTCTTTTTCATTTCTCTAAAATTGGATTTCTCTATAACCGATTATTTTCAATTAAGTGGATGTGGACTATATTAAAGTCGTTAATGGTCGGCGTAGAAGTATTGCAAACTAGTTTTCCTTCTAATTTCCTAGAATGTTTCTCTAGCTAGCTATCATGGGGTTATTTGGGGACTTAAATGTAGTTCGACTGCGGTACTTGTGTTGTACGAGGAAAATTTGGCATTCAAATGAAAATATTCACGTTGGATCTTTGGGTTGTTTTTTATAAAATCAGAGAAATCCTGTCCTTCTGGTTGCTCTAATGTTGAATAGTAGAATGTTCAGGGGAAAATGGTTTGATTCCATTTAGGCTGGCCATGTGATGGAATTATATGGAGTTATATGGACTAATGTACAATACAAATCATGAATGAAAGTTTGTTTTCTTTGAATTGAAATATAATTTTATGAGATGTTAGAGTTTTTCAAATTTATGTGGTCAAGTTACAATTAATTATTGATGTTGGATTTTGTTCATGTATGATATAACAGTTAGAGATTTTATTAATATTTTGGGGTACGCATAGATTTTGGGTTTCGGGTTTTGTATTCACCTAAACTTTTCTATCTTAGACAAACCTTTAAAAGTTAAATCATGTTAGGAGTCAACGTCGCATTTTTTAAAGACAGAACTCAATAAGAAGATTCCTAAGTTATAAATACTACAGAGGATGGTGTCTCTCGATAGACACGGTGATGATCCTGAGAAGGATAAAGGGAAAAGGGTAGCCATGGTGAGTTCTTACATCTTTAATTATGCTAAGAATTTAAGATATTTTAAGTATTTACCTGCATAATATTTTTACACTTAGCTTATTTTATAGTATGACCATTTTCATTTAAATTAACGAAGTTCAAATTTTGAAATAACTGATATATGCACAATACCGAAAAGCTAAATATGAAATAAAAAAAGCGACTAGAATTCAAAGGGAAAATTTAAAAAAATAATACATATTCTCCAACAATATAATTACACAAAACTCAAAGACTGAAAATATTATATGAAAAGAATAAGAGTTTATAATCACTAATATGATATGACACGGAATGCATTAAAGCATAGAAAATATAAAGGGTTTGCCCACATATGGGGATGTGAATCGCCTACGAAAGAAGAACCTTCCAGTCTATGGAGGGTCAGAAGGCTTATTGCGTGTGAAGATCGTCCTAGATTTGAAGTCTATGTCTAATCAGGGGCCAAAGGCCTACAATGTGTAATAATCGTCCTGGGTAGACATAGGTGTTTAAAATGACTCCAAAAGCTGTGGGCCCAAGAATTTTGAAGATGAATCGATAGATACCCTAAACAATTTCCGAGTGAATGAAATAAAAAAAGATAAAAATGATATAAACAAGTATTCAGAAGATTGAATTTACAAGATGAATGTGATTGAATAAAATTAAATTAATGGAATGATAATGTTTAAGTAAGAACATAATAACAGAAAATATATTAATTTAGAATCTTCTTTATTTATAGGGTAATTGTATTTACTTTTCCTTTATTGCACATTAAATTGATTATGCATATTGTTACTCAATTTCCTTTTTTGCTTGTATAACAGTTGAAGAGGTAAAATACTCAGTCATATTATTTATGACTAAACCCATAGTTGTCTAAGTCTTTAGGAAGCAAAGGTTTTCTCAAGTACACCTAAGAAGGCAAAGATGGCCAACGAAGAGCGATGAAAGAGAGCAGAGGAACAAGCTAAGGTTTGAGTTAAGATACTTATTGGAATAGTGGAAGATGTTGAAAGACATATGAAGATGTGTGAGAATTTGTAGTGTCATGCATGTAACCAAGTAGATGACTAATAGTTTTTGAGTCAATAATTTGATGTATTTATTGGAACCATGAATCGGCCCAACGAGGAGTTCGCACCCCAAAGAGGAGGCTGCTTGCACCTACTTGGCTCGCGAAGAACTTGACCGAAAACTTAGAGCTAAGTACTGACCCTTGGCTACAGCACGGAGGTCCCACAACACACCCGGAAGATCTTTTGATTGCTTCCCCTCCCAATCCAAAGCTAAAACTGGGCACCTTGGTGAACCTTGGACACTATTCTGAATTGTTCATAGGACGGAGAAGCACTAAGATTGCATGCTCTCCAAAGGTGCCCTTCATGGTCTACTTATAGTTTTCTCAACTAGGTCTGCTAATAACGTAAATCCGCCTTTTGGTTTTGCTAAGTGCACCCCAAAATGGTATGCTAACAGTAAAACTCCAATGTTTGAGATGGTTATTGGCAGACAATCCTGAATAAACATAAATTAAATACTGCACCAAAAAATCGCAGGTCCTGATGAAGTCGGCTCGCTTCATACATGGCGCCCAACTAAGGTGAGTGCGAGCATTCTCCTGAGTCGCTTGCTGCAGAGCGGCGAACCCGACTCGCCATGTTGTTGCACCCCAAAATGGTGAGCACCCGGTGATCTCGTCCTCGCATCTCGCCCTTCGCAAAGAGGTGAACCATGTTCACCCCACCCTTGCGACTCGCTCGCTGCAAAGCGACGAGCCCTTGCTCGCCTCGCCTAGTGCCCGAGTCTCATTTTATTCCTCAGCGAACACGGGGTTGTACACAATCCCTTCTCTTTGCGAGATTATCCTAAGCTTGTAAAGAAACATCTAACCCTTGGTGTTCGTCAGCTAGTTGCTGACTTGGCAGGAATCTTTTGGTGGGCCCCATCCCCAGTGCTATAAATACCAACAATTATGGGCGATGGGTAATGATAGCTAAAATAGTTGTTGATTAAATCTATAAACGAAATAGGCAAGCGTACCTATTATTCATAGCATTGGATATGAAAGGAATATCAAGGTCATTCAAATCCACGGGTCTGTCGAGTACTTTTAATTCGAGAAAATAAACTATTGACTTATCGAATAGAACTTAAGGAGAAATTTATAATTTAAAATAAAAATAAAATAAAGAAATCTAAACTTGATCAAAGCGTACCTTGAATGAAATTAGAAAAGATAAATTCTAATCCAATCCTTGACCGTGGAGATTCCCAAATTATGAATGCACCTCTCTCGAGGGTACGCTTACCTAAGTTTAGGTTGATCAACCGAACTTTCGTTCTAAAATTAAATCCCCTAAAACTCGCTTTACGAGGTGAATCTCGCTATAGGATTTGACTCCTATCCAGAAGATTTTCATCATCCTCTCTCGAGTGTTGTGTGCAACTCTTTTTATTCCTGAGCGATCGATTCGTGCTCACGAGCCGCTCGGCTAACTAGAATACGAAAATAAAAATTGAAATTCATAACCAATATATGAACCCGATACGATATTATTCAAGAATAAATCGAAGGAGGAAGAGAAAGATAATTTCATCCAAAGCTCAGAATTTTTAAGATCTAAATATTAATTTAATTAACATTAAAATGAAAAGATAAAAGGAATGGAAAATTCATTTCATTAAAAGAAAATTGAATTACATAAAAAGAGAAAATAAGAATTTGAAAGATTTGCATGAAATGAAATCTAAGACTATATTGCATAAAATTATAATTTAATGGAATCAAAATTTAAACTAAAAAGAAATAAGAAAATACAAGAAGAAAGAAAAAAAAGCATTTCTGGCCCAAAAGGGTGGCAGAGGGAAGGAGTTTCTGCCCAAGAGGGGTGGAAAGAGGATGTCTAGAGATCTGGAGGAGTTGAATTTAAATAGGCAAAAGTTGGGGTTACCCGCCCTCGGTCATGCCCGTGACCAAGGGCGTGTAAGGGGCGTGTTCGAAGCAATTGCAGGCGTTATGTGCGCGTCACGCCCCTTGGTCACGCCCTGACCAAGGACATGTAATAATTAAACTGCAACTGGCAGGAACTTCTGGCGGGACGGAGGCGTGATCTGGCCGCAGAGAAGTTACACGCTTGAGACCATTGAATTACACGGGCGTGACAAGTGCGGGATTCCATCAGGGCGTGATCTGGGGCGTGATCTGGGGTTTGATCTAGGGCGTGATCTGGGGCGTGCTTGATCTGACATGGGTTGACTGATGGGTCACGGGCATATACTTGGAGGAAATCATGTCATGGCTTCAAGACACGGCTGGCTGAGCTGGAGGAGGGTACACGAGCGTGACATTAGAATGTCACGGGCATGACCTAAAGTACACGATCCTGTTCTATTGATTCTTCATGGATTAAGCCCGAAACACAGCAGGAAGTTCAGAACACATCCTATGTTGTCACACCCTTGGTCACGCCCATGACCTTGGGCGTGTACTTGCGATTTTTGCTCAAATATCCAGAAAACCTAAAAATAAGAAAATAAACTTAAGTTACTGCATAAATAAGAAAATAAGCAATTTATTTAGGATAATTATATAAATTCATATTAAAATTATATTAAAACTATACTAAAAGATGAGTATATAAACTACTCATCAAACACCCCCATACTTGACCTTTTGTTATTCCAGAGCAAAAGTATGAGAAATATTCATAAGACATTGATAATGATTTTAATTAAGGGAAACTTCTTATTGAATCAAAAGAAAGCCAAAAATAAAATTTAGGGATCTATGAGATAAGTCCTAAATTATGAAAATAATATGAAAAGAGAGAAATATTTAGCCAAGAATTCTCAAATTATTTTACTAGCATATAAAATTGAGTAATTTGCAAACAAAATTAGATTAGAATTATAAAAACTCGAATTTTAAAGAAGCTTACGAAAAATTACAAACTACTACTTATGCACTCACCATATTTTAATTTAAGTCTAAAATCAATTATATTGGCTAATGGGTTTGGGGTAAACATGAATATAGCTTTGATTGGAGGTGATGAATTTTATCCTCTCACCACATCTTTTAATTTTTTATTTGTATATGTTTAGGGAAATGATGAATTTTATCCTCTCATTTTCCATGACATATAATCTTTTCAAAATATTTTTTATACAAAGGGGGCATATGTTTAGGAAATAATGAATTTTATCCTCTTATTTCCATGACATGATCTTTTAATAAATATTTTTTTTTCTTTGGGTAGGGGAAGGCTAAGGGTAATGGGCTAAAGGGATAAAAGAGATAAAACAATTTTTAGATTAAATTAGAACATTTTAGAGCAACTACAGTAAACTGAAATTTCCTAAGAATCCAAAAGCATGAGTAGAAATAATTAAAATCTAAAGGTGTTAAGCACAACTACTACAAAATTAAATCTAATTAAAATAAAAAAGAAAAAATGCTAAATAAATTACAATAATCAAATTAAAGTCACAACATATTCCTTAAAACTAAATCACCTAAAAATTAAATCTAACTAACCATGATTAAACAAAAAATTAGCAAATTAAAAATAATAAAAATGCTTATAAATAAACTCAAAAATGGTTGATTTTGGAAATAACAAAAACCAAAGCAAGGGCTTACTATTTTTTTTTTCTAAATTTTGAAAAAAAAATTATTTTTTTGGTAATTTTTAATTTTTCAAAAAATTTAATGATTAGGGTCACCCCCATACTTAATGTTTTCAATAGTGTCCCCAATGTTGAAAACTAAATACGAAGTAAAAAAACATTAAAAAAATCAACAAAGAGAGGAAGAATAGCAGCTGTGGAAAGGGCGCCTTCTGGATTCATTGCAGGCGTTACGTGCGCGTCATGCCCCTTGGTCACGCCCGTGACCAAGGGCGTGTAATAATTAAACTACAACTGGCGGGAAATTCTGGCGGGACGGAGGTATAATCTGGCGGCAGAGAAGTTACACGCCCGTGACCATTGAATTACACGGGCGTGACAAGTGCAGGATTCCATCAGGGCGTGATTTGGTGCGTGATTTGGGGCATGCATGATCGGACACAGGCGTGACTGATGGGTCACGGGCGTGAACTTGGAGGAAATCACATCATGGCTTCAGAACATGGTCGGCTGAGCTGAAGGAGGGTACACAGGCGTGACATTGGAATGTCACAGGCATGACCTAAAGTACACGGGCGTGTTCCATTGATTCTTCACAGATTGAGCCTGAAACACAGTAGGAAGTCTGAAATACATCTTTGGTTGTCACGCCCTTGGTCATGCCCATGACCTTGGGCGTGTACTTGCGATTTTTGCTCAAACATCCAAAAAACCTAAAAATAAGAAAATAATCTTAAGTTTGTACATAAATAAGAAAATAAGCAATTTATTTATGATAATTATATAAATCATATTAAAATTATATTAAAACTATACTAAAAGATGAGTATATAAACTACTCATCAGGTAACCCCTCAACCCCTTGGCCTTCTTTCGCCATCTACTACTGTAACTTCCAAAAATGCCTCTTTCGAAAGAAGCCCAAGCTCGCATGGATGCGTCGAGGGAGGATCGTCGGTCATTCACTATTGAACTCGCGCCCTAGATCGATCGGCGGGCCCCTGCGGCTTCCCCGAAGCCCAAAAAGGCGAAGACAGTCAGGCGACGCCCAGGAGAAGATGGGTCCTCATTCTCGGATCCGTCACCAGACGCTAGGTTCGTCCAGCAGGTATTCATGCTGATAGACTTTGATCCACGAAAATAAGTTAACATCCTTTTCTTCTTGCTTGCAGAATGCATCTCTCGAGGGAGATGCCGCAAGCGAGATCCTGACAGGCGCTCGCCCTCCCTCACATAGAAGGGCCGGTTTGGTGGCCATAGATACGGACCTCGCCGCCCTGCGTGAGCCATCGTCGCTACCCAAAGAGTTACTCGCCTTCCTCTCATCTAACTAGGTTCTCTTGGCTTTTAACTTTCCTATGTTATCGCCTCTTGCAACCACACTCCTTGTGATGCCCGGAAGACGCAACTCTCTTCCCGGATTGTCGGTCCCGCTGTACTCGACCACCTAAGTCCCAGGATCTATTCCACTATGCGAGAAGGGTCCTGACGGCTCACTACACTCCATCCTTCGGATCGCCAGTGACGCACCGCACCTCCTTGGCATGGGGAAGTTGGTCACATTCACCTACACTGAGGCCTTCCAGGGGCAACCAAGCTCTTCCTGCCTGCCCCACGGCAAGGGGTTATACCCACGCCAGGTTTGTTAGCAAATCGATCACTTGCACCTCGCCTTCATCATACTAATACATACTTGCAGGTACCCATGAGATCCCCCCTATAAACCCTAATTTTGGGGAGGAATAGCTCTCCCCCCCCCCCCCCCCGCCTTCGTTGGACAAGATTGCCAACTTCTTGGGTGATCCCCACAAGCCAGAGGTGTTGCGGAGGTGGACTACCGAGGTGCTCCAGAAGTACGGCCTCATGTTGCAGGACCTCCAAGACTAGGCGCAGGAGGACAGGGCATCCTCCGTGGACTAGCTCGCCGCCCTCGAGGATGACTATGCGCAGATACTTGCTAAGCTGCGGCGGGATTCTCGCAGCGAGGTCACTTCCCCGGGGGTGCATCTTTCGTAGGAGGAGGATCAGGTGTGCTTGATACAGTGTGAGCTCCATGTTGTCTCCGCCTATCATTATCCATGTGTGTCGCCGAGCTCGAGGGTGCGAGGCCGAGGCCAATGCAGGTGGATCCAGTACTGATCCTGCTCGCGCTCACACCCACTCGGCAACCCTTGCAATGTACTTTATTTATTTATCAAATAATCTACGAACAATTTCATAATTCTTAGCTTGGTCTTTTTTGCCTTTAATGGGACTTTCGCCCGCTCGTAATCGCGCTATAATAATGTTGCTTGTGTCGCGCTCGCTTGCTTTTTCATTTTTTTCTTTATGCTCTCGCACGTGATTCGTATTAGGATCGCCTCGCATATAGCGTGCTTGGTTCGCCTGTTAGAATGCTCGCGCTGCCTTATTGTTGTGAGTGGGTGAGGAAGAGAGGCCGGTGTAACCCCCCACCGATTGCACGGTATATAACAGTAGGTTCGGCCGGGACCCCACTCCATATACGATGAACAAGCAAGAGGGTTACGTATTCAGTTAACCAACCAACAACATCTCAGAGTTACATATAAGCGGAAGCATGAATTTATATTCTTGAACCAGTACGCACATGTTCACGGTAAAGAATAGGAATGACTGATATATATATATGAGTTTGTCACTAAGGCCATACAACCAAATGTGTTTCTCTTATTACATGATTTCCAAACAACGGCACGCGGGCCGGCAATACATGAAGGAAAACCACTGAAAACACTTCAGCCTTCGAGGGCCAGCAATGCGCAGCAGCAGCTGGGGTTCCAAACCCGCTATTTCCTGCTCGTTTCACCAGGAACTGTGAAGCACAAACCACCAAGCGGTGGGAAAATAGGTAACCGGCCAGCTTTAGCTGACCAAGATTATAATGACCCCACCCCATGCCCAGGGTGGTTGTACTCCTTTCGTGCAAGCAAGCAATAGCACCATATATTTCACATGTGCGTCTAAGCACCGCATCGAAACATTCACCGCACATGTCGACTCTAGGCCGCACGTACTGTGCTCTCAAGGCACGACATCCATACGTCCTTTTTCAACTTGGATGGTCAAATTGAGCTAAGTCGTACACACCAACATTTTCCGGCATCTTCCATAAGACGGCGTACCGAGGGGCTCCCTCACCACCGACCACTATGGGCGGGTTCAGATCAAGCTAGGCCCGACTCAATCATCGTGAACACACGATGTGAGTAAGCTTTCACCTCAGCCCGATAATGAGACAACCGCACTGGGTCATGAGAACAGCCTCAGGGGATATTTCTACACGCACCATGTGATATTCCGTATCATTGGCACTAGCGTTGGCGCTAGCACTAGCGTGGGGGCTAGCCAACAGAACTCATTTTTTCCAGCTCTTTCGGGTATTTCCTGGAGGTAGCCTCCAGGACTCCCTGTAACACATCACAGCATTTAGAACCCGAAAACAAGCATACATACTAGGTGTCTTCTCCGGAGTGCAATATAGCATATCAACATCCCCAATCCAGACCAACCTGTCCAGATGGGCTTCACACAGTATGCCTATGTTCGTACAGCGATCTGTACTCTATATGTAATTTTCTATGGGGATACTCCATATCGACCCGTCGGAAGAGCCTATCGACTAATTAGTGGAAATCTTCCAGCTACTATACGAATCAAAGGACTAGCATGTCCAGAGAGTAGGGAGGAGAATTGTTACCCTTGTTGCTCGTTTCAGTGCCATCGGACCAAGATTCCTTTCCACGTATTTGATGACGGCACAAGCACGCAAGAGATCTTCTACCTCGGACTTAGCTAGCCAAATGGATCCTTCCTCTGCTTCCTGACGTCTGTTCATGCTGTAGGAGAGAGGTCCAGAGAGAAACTAAGGTACATACACGTTTTGAACTACTATATATATATAAATGCTACTGTCGGTTCTAGCCCTAGCGCCTAGCGCTAGCACAGAGGCGGTACGGCCGAACCTATCCATAGCCACTTAAGGAATTCATCGAGATGCTACCATTGGAGCTAGCGCTACCGCCTGCGCTAGGTCTCGATGAGCTGAATTCACAAGCACTCAACAAGATCTATCGGAATTCATTTGTCGGGACACAAAGTTGTCAAGAAAGTTACCGCTAGCGCTAGCACTACCGTCGGCACTAGCAATCAATGATTCGTCTTTATGCTTTCGATAATACACACAAGCCCCTTCGTTGATACGCTACCAATTCAATTCGTTGATACACACAAACCCCTTTCCAGTACAATTAATATTATTGGTGACTACCCTGACCTAAAATTCCACCCTCTCATTACTGTTTATAACTTAGGTGATTTCGCACCTTATGTTTCATCTCACTCCTAAGCAACCGTTCTTTTGAAAGGTGCTCAACTCTAGTAATTCTTCGTCCTCTAAGTGGTCTACACTCATATCTTGTTATAATCCAAATTTCACTGATTTCCTATGTGATCTTGATGTCCTAATCATCATATTGAGTTTTTACTATCCGCAGACCATGGCATATAACTAACTTTGATTCCTATGTTGGAACCTCGGTCAAATCACTTCCAAATGACGTCTAATTTTTATCATAAGTTCATAATGGATATAATAAGGGATGATCAAAATCTAAGCATGTTTCATATAATTTTGACCTCCATACAAATTCATTAATTAATAATCTCAATCTAAAATGTGAAGGAGAAATCAGGTTAGTGAATTCAAACTTGCTAAATATTCTTCCAGAGGTGATATTTGACATAATAATAAGATTCCCAATGTTTCATAATTTTCCCGCTGTTATATAATCATGATTTCCAATTTTTAATAAATGAATGAAAATATAACTTTACACATCAAGTACAAGATTGTGACTTTCTAAAATTCTGAGAAAATTACAGTGGCCCTATAATGACATAAAAACATTAATTCCAGAAGATCTTAATTTTCCAGCAAATTTAAACCCATAATTTTTATTTATCATTAAAAGGGGGACAAAATGACTTGGTACAACAAGTACTAGATATTGACTTTATAAAATTCTGGTAAAATTACAGTGGCACTATAATGCCATAAAAACACTAATTCCAAATGATCATAATTTTCCAACAAATTTAAACCCACAATTTCTACTTATCATAAAAGGGGTGACAAAATGACTTTGTACATCAAGTACCAGATCTTGACTTTCTAAAATTCTGAGAAAATTACAGTAGTACAATATTGACCTAAAAACTTTAGTGCCTAAGTTTCATAATATTCCAAGGAGTATTTGTCCATAATTACCATTTAATACAAATGGTGTGCCAATAAGGGTGTACACTACATCTACCATCTACATGTCACAATAAATTTTGGTAATATTACAGTAGTATAATATTGGCCTACAAACATCTTATCCTGAGTTTCATAATTATCCAATGACTTTTCACAATAATTATTTCATAAATTAAGAAGTGTGACAAATTAAATATATGAAATTTCACCAAGTATTATCCATCCAAAAATCTACCAAATATCGCAGAGGTTCATAACTAAATTCCACATGATTTTCCAGGGTTTCAAAAATTTCTCAATAATTTTCATCAATAAAATTTCAATTATTCAAAAATGCAACATATGATAATTTCCATGATTTCTAAGGAAATCATCTCTAAAAATTCTTACAATATTTCCAGAGGTTCTAGTTGATGTCACAAGGTATTCCTCAGAGTTTCAGATTTTTCCGCAAGGTTTTTGTCTTAAACATTTCATTAATACATAATTGTGACATAATTCAATTTTATCAATTACTTAGGATTTTTTTATCCCAAAAATCCTAATTTTTCTTGGAGTAATGTATTATATCATAAAGAAGGTATGGCCAAGGTTCCAGAATCTATCACTAACCCATTTATGCTAAGTATACAAAATGACCCTTTTTGCTATTGGCACACCATATCACTTATTAGACAAAAACATGCAAGAGGAATTACCCCACATGCAGAGGTCCAATTGCTCTCAAATTTTAACCATGGTCTAATGATGACCTAATAAGGGTGACACCCAAATTTGGGGTCATCTGGAGTTATACAACTCCAAAAATTCCATTTATTTGATTTTCCATATTCTGAATAAAACCTTAGAAAAAATAATTTCCTAAAAATCTGATTTTTGAACCTAAGCTAAGTATGTGTCACTTGCATGCCTGGACAAAATTGCAAGTCCATCAGAACTATAATTTAGGACATGCACATTTTAAATCCTGATTTCAATTTTGACCAGCCTCACTAAATTGAGTGTTGTGGGTCCTACAGTGATCCAAATGGTCTGATTATACTTCCAAATGAAAGTAGACATCAAGGCCTACAAAACTATCTCAGGCAATTTTTCCTAAAAAGGCCTCTAAGGGCCTCAAAATTGGGCATGATTAATCATATAAAAGTGTGACAAAATGAATCATTTAATAAGAATATTAATATAAGCATATAATAAATCATTTGCACGAATCCTGGCACGGATCCGACGGCATCCCATCATCGTCCCCGTTAGCCTAAGGCTGGGATTGATTCCGCCTGGGCCGACTTCCATTGTCTTTTCCTGGCAACCTCCTGCCTACCACCACCGGCCACCACCTCCGTTGAGGTGGTGGTCATCGTTTGACGGCGAAACGACCACCAGAGACGACTTCTCCGGCGATCCCGAGCAAGAACTGAAGCTCGAAAAATCTCCCTCTAGCTCGCATGGGATCAGGCTCAATTGAGCCCGATATTACTCCTAGGTGGATCTAACATCTAGCACAAAGGGAGAGGGGGAGAAATCGTGCCTGATTTCTTGCTTGGTGACGCGTGTTGTGGTGGTGCGGCATGGCGGCGGTGAGCTCCAGCGATCCTCCCAGAAAACTCGATTATCCATGGTTTGCTTCACTCCAGGACACTATCTCCACTCCTCTCGATGTTCTGAAGCTGTTGGAAGGGTCTAAAGAGGCTGATATGGGTTGTATGTATGGTTTTGAATTTTGGATTTTTGTCCATGCCTTGGATGTCCCTCCCAGCCACCAAGTGGCACTCCCTCTGCTCAAATCCGGCTATCCTTCATGTGGGGAGTTCAGTTTTCACCTTGGGCAGAGGAGAGGAGGGCCACATGGCCTCCTCTCCCAAAAATCCTCTTGTCCTTAATGGAGGAAGGGGGATTTTCCATTTTTCCCCCATGCATGTGTTTGCATATTGGATTCAGAGGGCAAGGGGGGTCATTGTGCACATGGGCTTCAGAGTGGGCTGACTTTGAGGGCTTTAGCCCATATGGCTTGGCTTAATTTATTCAAATACCCAATTTTAGTCCAATTTTGACCTAGGGTTGACTTTTGGGTTTGACTTGGTCAATTGATGATTTGACTGGTCCAATGTGAGGGTCTTGAGTCCAATGACACTACACAAGGTTGATTGAGTCATGGTGATGGCCAACTTGAGCCAATTTGGCCAATATGTGTGATTTTTACCAAAATTGGGGAAAGGTTGACTTTGGTCATATTGGTCAAATTGTTGACCCCATGATGGGGCTTTTGGATCCATAGGGTTCCTTTAAGTGTTTATCATCTAATGGTAGAGTCAATTTGCAAGTGTCAGTTCATTGTTGAGCTAGTTTGACCTAGGTTGACTTGAGCCCTTTAGTAGGTCACATGTGAGTTCACCTAACCCTATCTGTCCTAAGGTTGCAACCTAGCACAAACTCACAACACTCACCACTTGTCTCACCCTATTTGAAGTTAAGGGGTCTAGAAGTTCTGAGGATGTTACAAATCCCAATAAACAAAAGAATAATTGTCCCCGAAATTCAAGTTCGGGTCTACGGGGTTCCACTTGTGGAGGTAGTATGAGGGTTGTTCAGTCATTAAACCCGACATCATTTCCAGGGGTTTATATTGACATCAAAAGTCCATAAGCAGATTTCTAGAACACTCCCGTATTAATATTTCAAGGTGTCTACTTCTCAAATTGCAATCCATGGTGTGGGTATTCTATATTATCACCCAACTCTTCATTGTGAATGAAGTAAGATGTTTACTCAGAGATTGAATCTAGTAAAATTCCCAGAGCTTGCCACTGATATAGAAAGTTGTACATCAAAAGTTCATGACATTTCAACGCCAATAATTCAGGAAAATAATTTTTCAAGTTGTAGTCTCAAATTGTACTTGTGAAGGAAGCTTGTTATTTATTCAAGGATTAATTCTAGCAAAAATTTTCTGAGCTTCCTATGGGTATGAGAAGTCCATGTGCAAATTTCTATGACAATCCAGTAACTATATTTCATGGTATAAATTTCTACGTTTAAGATGACACATACCTCAATAATCTAGCCATGAGCATGAACTTATTTGTTGTGAAAATTCAACCTAGGTGCACATATAGTAATCTTTCCTAAATCCTTTCATATAGTTCAGCATCGACCAATACGTATGAGTTAATAAATCACCAAGTTCATTATACTCGTGTGATTATCACTACTAAGTATAAACCATAATCCAACCTCTAAAGTTATGATTTATGAGAGGTCGTATTTCCCAATATCACATATTACTCTCCAAACCATACAGCTTTCTTGGGGATTATAATGACATTTGTCCTTCAATTCCCAGGCTCGTCAAGCCATGAATCTAAAAATCATAAGTACTCTCTTATTTACTTAATCCATAGGTATAGTTTAAACGATCTAATATAATGGCATTGCTTATTTATGTCATTCAAAAGTTCATAGTTGATAATTATGATTCGTGACTTGGTTAAACCCAAATATCGTTGGTAGCAATGATAATCAATTCCCGTGTTTCTAACCTTTCAACTAATTTCATATATTTGTTCGTCCAATGGTATTCGTACTGTTTGCCCCGAACATAACACAGATTCATCGTCTCTGAATTGAGGAGGTAGATCTAAGGTACCACACCTCGCATGAGGTTATTTACATTTGTTCACCTCTTATGATCATGAGGGTCTATTGCCTGTTCTATTCTTATCCATCCATATCCGACTTAAACATGCACTAAGTCTGTAATTCATGTCGGTTTTTCTCTTGTGTTTTTCATGAGTTTATAAAATCAAAGCTTAACTGACAATAAAGTCTCTAGCGTACCTTACAATAATTGGGTTGAGGAGGTGGAGCGTCTAGGGATATTATACTTGTTGAGGAAATAAATGTCAAAACATTTTAATTGCAGATAAAAATCTTTCCATACACTAATGTCGCCTTGAACTTTTGGGTCTCTTTTAAAGTAAAAAAATCCTCAAAATTTTCTGATGGCTTGCAAGTGCTTCACATCATGTCTTGCATTAGGGATGGCATGATTACCTCATAGGTTGGGTTCTACGTAAATATCTACTTCATTGTGCTCCGAATTGAAAATTCTTGAAGTCTTATACTTTCTTCCTTGATTTTAAGAGCAACATAACAATATGCCCAGGGGACCGGATTTTTGTCCCGAAGACTTCACTTACTATTTTCTTCGTTTACTTATCTGTCTAATCCTTAAGACAACAAGGGGAAAGCCATTCTTTGGAATGCTCTATGCTCTTATTCCGATTGCAAGTCTATAACAATCTCGTTATAATATTAATAGTTCACATATCTTAAGATGAAGGGACTCTTCATGGGTCTCGACTTCCATGTTAATCATCAGACCGATTAAGCATACTTTATGGTCACTTATGTTTGTGACTAAAATAAAAAAATCTAGGTAACTCGAGTTGGTACCAAACTGGCCCCAATAAACAAAAGGGATTAGCCCTTGTATATTTTGGGCTAAGATTCTTTTGATTTCCTTATGATATATTCGTCCTAGTTATGCACTCAATCCTTCGGGAATACAACTCTAGAACTTGGAGTTCCATCTTGAGACCTATTGATATTCTACACACTTTAGGCCCCCAAAGTTACCAACCACCACAATCTTCTCAAGGTTAATCTATGGGCAGTCCACAAATGGGCCTTTTATGAACTCGAATCTTTATCCGACCTCTGGTATTTGTCCTGGTAATAGTTTCAATGTCACCCAGTTGCTGGTTTGGATATTAAGTCGACGAGTCTCCTACTATCCGCTAATGGTTTTCATGCACCAAATCTCTTGGGGGCGGGCCTATTTATCAGGTAAGAAGTGATGATATCATTGGGTAAGAGAGTTAAGAACATCAAAGTTTAGGCTTTAAGCAGCTACTTCCCCATTTAAACTCTTCCTTTAATCACTCTGGGTATCATAATGCCTTAACCAGTCTATACCTGAGGTCACTTTTGGATTAGTGTATGCTATACAATTGCCTTGGTGCGTCAGACTAGAACGATGTCCTAGTTGGGTTGGCCTAACTCATTGATTAATGGACTATTTTGTGTGATTCTTACACACGGGCACACCACTGCTTCCGCTGCTAGTTTGTCCTCAAACTAACTCAAGCGGGGGTGTCCCAGGGTTTGTGGACTTCTTTCTCGTTGGATCGTTTGCGCTCTGATACCAATTGTAAGATCCCTCTCCCGCACCTGGAGAGCTTACGGATCTTATACCCAGAAACGCCGCCTTACGGTGACACTAACACCCGAGTTAGCTGCCTCCGCAAGACGCTAATCCTGCCGGCAAGAACGATCAACAGGCCAACAAGAGCTAAGAAGGAAAATAAACAAAACCAAGTCCACAATCACACATTTATACATCAAAATATAATAAGTCCATCAATGATTACAGCAGGTAAAGGAGAGAAAAGGGCTCATGCCCGGAACATATCCAAATAAAGTACAAAAACTCTCTCACTCTACATCTATGCGGAAGCTAAACAAACTCTCAACTCTCAACACCTGTCTTGTAGTAGAAGTAATGCGCGGCATCTGCTCCTCAGGTCCTGTCTCCTCTTCTAACTGGGGCTCCATCACCTCGGGCACCTACGGTCACAACCGACCATTAGTCATAAAGACTAAGCCGATTTTGTGCCCGCCTCCCCCCATGACTCCTAGACACTGTGCGGGAGGACGAAGCGGAGGAAAAACAAGGGGTAATAGAAACAAGGCAGGTGACAAGAGTTCTACGCTAGCAAGTATATAATAACAATTATATACTAACAAGAGTAAGTGTGACAGCGATAAGTAAGAGACAATATAAGTAAAAGAATCAGGTACAATAAATAAGAGCAGCTACGAAAGTAACCTTAACTTATATGCACACATAAAAGCACATAAGCTAAGGGATCTGGCACTAAGGTAAACTCATCGTATAAAAGAGCCCATACTAATTTATACGATGAGGTCTCTGTTTATGCAAGAATGATATGCTATGATATGCAATGCAATGGTGCAACTCACGCACATGACTCCGTACGTACAGACCTTTTGTAGTTCCCTCTGTTCGAGTGTGTCAACTCAGGTACCTAGTTGAGTCAAATAGGGCAGTGGACCAGGTTGTCCACTTCTAGGTTTGTGTAACACCACCCAACCTAGACCTTACGTACACCCCTAAGAACACACAGGGTATCCGCGTACTATTTGCTAAGCACCACCTTTAGCCCTCTATTCGAGTCTCCGCTCAGGTACCCTATTGAGGCAAATAGGGCAGTAGACCGGGCTGTCCACTTCTAGGCTTGTGTGACACCACCCAACCTAGACCTTACGTACGCCCCAAAGAACACACAGGGTATCCGCGTACTACTTGATACAACAATGCCTCTAAGTGAAACACCAAGCTCTTGGCACGGAGGACTCGACCAGTCCTTTCTTATAACCCGAGCCTACCGCTCGCAGGACTATCCCAGTCCTTCCTTATAACCCGATCCTTCCACTCGCAGGACTATCTCGTCCGGATATTCAATCTCCCATCCCCAACTCGGGATGAAGTCTATTATGTCTCTTAATTTACCTAATTAGACTACTCTTGTCTAATCATTATTATGCTTAGAAGCTTTCGGTGAATCCTGGACTTCCCGAGGGCTACCCGGTAAAGGTTTCGCAAGGTACTAGGGTATGTGATGGGATGATGCCCAACCACTTTCCAGGACAATTAATATTATTGGTGACTACCCTGACCTAAAATTCCACCCTATCATTACTCTTTATAACTTAGGTGATTTCGCGCCTTATGTTTCATCTCACTCCTAAGCAACCGTTCTTTTGAAAGGTGCTCAAATCTAGTAATTCTTCGTCCTCTAAGTGGTCTACACTCATATCTTGTTATAATCCAAATTTCACTGATTTCCTATGTGATCTTGATGTCCTAATCATCATATTGAGTTTTCACTATCCGCAGACCATGGCATATAACTAACTTTGATTCCTATGTTGGAACCTAGGTCAAATCACTTCCAAATGATGTCTAATTTTTATCATAAGTTCATAATGGATATAATAAGGGATGATCAAAATCTAAGCATGTTTCATATAATTTTGACCTCCATACAAATTCATTAATTAATAATCTCAATCTAAAATGTGAAGGAGATATCAGGTTAGTGAATTCAAACTTGCTAAATATTCTTCCAGAGGTGATATTTGACATAATAATAAGATTCCCAATGTTTCATAATTTTCAACAGTTAAATAATCAAGATTTCCAATTTTCAATAAATGAATTAAAGTATAACTTTACACATCAAGTACAAGATTGTGACTTTCGAAAATTCTGAAAAAATTACAGTGGCTCTATAATGACATAAAAACATCATCTCCAAAAGATCATAATTTTCCAGCAAATTTAAACCCATAAGTTCTATTTATCATTAAAAGGGGGACAAAATGACTTTGTACAACAAGTACTAGATATTGACTTCCTAAAATCCTGATAAAATTACAGTGGCATTATAATGCCATAAAAACACTAATTCCAAAAGATCATAATTTTCCAACAAATTTAAACCCACAATTTCTATTTATCATAAAAGGGGTGACAAAATGACTTTGTACATCAAGTACCGGATCTTGACTTCCTAAAATTCTGAGAAAATTACAGTAGTACAATAATGACCTAAAAACTTCAGTGCCTAAGTTTCATAATATTCCAAGGAGTATTTATCCATAATTACCATTTAATACAAATGGTGTGCCAATAAGGGTTTACACTATATCTACCATCTACAAGTCACAATAAATTCTGGTAAAATTACAGTAGTATAATATTGGCCTAAAAACATCTTATCCAGAGTTTCATAATTATCCAGTGACTTTCACCATAATTAATTCATAAATTAAGAAGTGTGACAAAATAAATATATGAAATTTCACCAAGTATTATCCATCCAAAAATCTACCAAAAATCTCAGAGGTTCATAACTAAATTCCACATGATTTTCCAGGTTTTCAAAAATTTCTCAATATTTTTCATCAATAAAATTTCAGTTATTCAAAAATGCAACATATGATAATTTCCATGATTTCTAAGGAAATAATCTCTAAAAATTCCTACAAAATTTCCAGAGGTTCTAGTTGATGTTACAAGGTATTCCTCAGAGTTTCAGATTTTTTCCGCAAGGTTTTTGCCTTAAACATTTCATTAATAAATAATTGTGACATAATTCAATTTTATCAATTACTTAGGATTTCTTTTATCCCAAAAATCCTAAATTTTCTTGGAGTAATTTATTATGTCATAAAGAAGGTATGGCCAAGGTTCCAGAAGTTATCACTAAGTCATTTATGTTAAGTATACAAAATGTCCATTTTTGCTATTGGCACACCATATCATTTATTAGACAAAAACATGCAAGAGGAATTACCCCACATGCAGAGGTCCAATTGCTCTCAAATTTTAACCATGGTCTAATGATGACCTAATAAGGGTGACACCCAAATTTGGGGTCATTTGGAGTTATACAACTCCAAAAATTCCATTTATTTGATTTTCCATGTTCTGAATAAAACCTTAGAAAAAATAATTTCCTAAAAATCTGATTTTTGAACCTAAGCTAGGTATAGGTCACTTGCATGTCTGGCCAAAATTGCAAGTCCATCAGACCTACTATTTAGGACAAATGCACATTTTAAATCCTGATTTCTCTTTTGACCAGCCTCACTAAATTGAGTGTTGTGGGTCCTACATTGATTCAAATGGTTCGATTATATTTCCAAATGAAAGTAGACATCGAGACCTACAAAAGCTATCTCAGGCAATGTTTCTTAAAAAGGCTTCTAAGGGCCTTAAAATCGGGCATGAATAATCATATAAAAGTATGACAAAATGAATCATTTAATAAGAATATTAATATAAGCATATAATAAATCATTTGCACGAATCCTGGCGCGGATCCGACGGCATCCCGTCATCTTCCCCGTCAGCCTACGGCTGGGATTTATTCCGCATGGGCCGACTTCCATTGGCTTTTCCGGGCAACCTCTTTCCTACCACCGTCGGCCACCGCCTCCACCACCTCCGTTGAGTTGGTGGTCATCGTTTGACCGCGACACGGCCACCGGAGAAGACTTCTCCGGTGATCCCAAGCAAGAACTAAAGCTCAGAAAATCTCCCTCTAGCTCGCATGGGATCGGGCTCAATTGAGCCCGATATCACTCCTAGGTGGATCTAACATCTAGCACAGAGGGAGAGGGGGAGAAACCGTGCCTGATTTCGTGCTTGGCGACGCGTGTTGTGGTGGTGCGGCATTGCGGTGGCGAGCTCCGGCGATCCTCCCAGAAAACTCGATTCTCCACGGTTTGCTTCACTCCAGGACACTATCTCCACTCCTCTCGATGTTCTGAAACTGTTGGAAGGGTCTAAAGAGGCTGATATGGGTTGTATGTACGGTTTTGAATTTTGGATTTTCGGCCATGCCTTGGATGTCCCTCCCAGCCACCAAGTGGCACTCCCTCTGCTCAAATCCGTCTGGCCTTCATGTGGGGAGTTCAATTTTCACCTTGGGCAGAGGAGAGGAGGGCCACATAGCCTACTCTCCCAAAAATCCTCTTGTCCTTAATGGAGGAAGGGGGATTTTCCATTTTTGCCCCCATGCATGTTTTTGCATTTTGGATTCAGAGGGCAAGGGTGGTTGTTGTGCACATGGGCTTCAGAGTGGGCTGACTTTGAGGGCTTTAGCCCATATGGCTTGGCTTAATTTATTCAAATACCCAATTTTAGTCCAATTATGACATAGGGTTGACTTTAGGGTTTGACTTGGTCAATTGATGATTTGACTGGTCCAATGTGATTGTCTTGAGTCTAATGACACTACCCAAGGTTGATTGAGTCATGGTGAAGGCCTACTTGAGCCAATTTGGCCAATATGTGTGATTTTGACCAAAATTGGGGAAAGGTTGACTTTGGTCAAATTGGTCAAATTGTTGACCCCATGATGGGGCTTTTGGGTCCATAGGGTTCCTTTAAGTGTTTATCATCTAATGGTATAGTCAATTTGCTAGTGTGAGTTCATTGTTGTGCTAGTTTGACCTAGGTTGACTTGAGCCCTTTAGTAGGTCACATGTGAGTTCACCTAACCCTATGTGTCCTACGGTTACAACCTAGCACAAACTCACAACACTCACCACTTGTCTCACCCTATTTGAAGTTAAGGGGTCTAGAAGTTCTGAGGATGTTACACAATTGTCCCAACAGACTTTGACCATTCTGATCGACTAGTTCCGTAACTGTTTGATTTCAGTGTCTTCAATCCGAATGGGCTTGACCCTTGTCGCTGACCCACTTTCGATCAGTACTTGAACATAATCCATAAGCATTTGAGTAGGCTCTTGCACAGCCTTCCTCAGCACGGAGATGTGGAACACATTATGCAAACAACTTAGCTTTGTCGAAAGAGCAAGCCGATAGGCAGCTTCACCAACACGCTCCAATATCTCAAACGGCCCAAGGTATCTGGGACTCAACTTTTTCAAGCGTCGAATCCTTGACACACCCTTGGACGGTTTAATTTTGAGATAACCACAGTCGCCCATGGTGAACTCGACATTTATGTGTCTAGCATTATAGTACTTTGCTTGCCTATCTTGTGCAATCAGCATTATCTCCCGAATTGTCCGACTAGTTGAAGTAGCATCTTCGACTTCCATTTGCTTACACAGCTTAGTCTCGCCTGTCTCCGCCCAAGCCAAAGGTGCACGACACTTCTTACCATGAAGGGCTTCAAAAGGCGCCATTTGCAAGCTTGCTTGGTAGTTGTTGTAATAAGCGAACTCAATCATAAAAATATGATCCTCCCACCTTTTGCTGAAATCCAAGGCGCACATTCAGAGCATATCCTCCAAAGTCCTGTTGGTCCGTTCAGTCTGCCCATCTGTTTGAGGGTGGAAGGCAGTGCTAAACTTCAGCTTGGTACCAAAATAGTAGGTGGATTAGCCTCCAATCATTCTATGTGAAGCGCCCATCTCGGTCACTTATGATGTTACGGGGTACACCGTGCAATCGCACTATGCTATCAACATATAACTTCGCTATCTTTTCCACTGAATCGTCCCGCCCGTTCAGAATGAAGTATGCCATTTAATCGTTAAACGGTCCACAATCACCCAAATTGCATCATTCTCGGACTGCGATCTCGGCAAACCATGCACAAATCCATAGAAATATCATCGAATTTCCATTCCGGAACAGGTAACGACTTCAAGAAACCTCTAAGTTTTTGGCATTCAGCCTTCACGGGCGCGTAAGTGTGATACTTGGCTACCTATAAGGCGATGTATTTCCTTAAACCCGGCCACCAGAATAGCTTCTTCATGTCCTGGTACATTTTTGTGCTCCCCGGGTGGATTGAGTACTTAGTAAAGTGTGCCTCGTACATCAACTCTTCCCATAATTTACCAACATTGGGGACGCACAGACGACTGTCTTTCCACAAAAGACCGTCTTCCAAGGAAAACTCAATATTTGACCTAACCCTGATCTCTGTCACATACCTTTTCATGCTCAAGTTCCAATGCCAATCGGACTCTGTCCGCAAGGTCAAATTGTAACTCTGTCCAGTACAAACATGTTGTGGCACTGGTTCTTTTATCCACACAGGAAATCTCCAAGGCTTCCAAGTCACTAACAGATGTGGATCATGCATCTGAATCCTGTTTGCTTGCGCAGAAGCCCTCAAACTCAAAGCATCTGCGACAACATTTCCCTTCCCGGGAGTATAATGAATCTTGAAAGTGTAGTCCCCAAAGAACTCCATCCACCTTCGTTGTCGCATATTCAGCTCTTTCTGATCTATTAGGTATTTCAGGCTCTTATGGTCCATAAAGATGTCGAGCTTCACTCCATATACATAGTGTTGCCAAAGCTTCAGAGCAAATATCACGGTCGCTAGCTCCAATTCATGGACCGGATAATTCCTCTCGTGCACTTTCAGTTGGCGAGAGCCATAAGTAATAACCTGACCATGCTGAAGAAGAACGCAGCCTAACCCGCTCCTTGACGCATCACTGTAGATTTCAAAGCCTTATGTACCACATGGCGAACATAGGATTGCCGCCGTGGTCAGACGACTCTTCAGCTCTTCAAAAGCTCGCGCGCACTCTGGCGACCAAATGAACTTCTGATCTTACCTAGTCAGTGTCGTGAGAGGCAGAGCTATCCTCGAGAATTTCTCTACGAAGTGCCTGTAATAGTCGGCAATTCCTAGGAAACTCTAGACTTTCGCCACTGTAGTCAACACAGGCCAATCTCGTATTGCAACTATCTTTGCAGGATCCACTGCAATGCCCTCTCCACTGACCACATGACCTAGGAATGCCACAGAGGACAGCTAAAACTCACACTTTGAGAACTTGGCATACAGCTGACTTTGCCTCAGGGTATCCAATACAATGCGCAAGTGAATCGCATGTTCTTCTTTCGACTGATAGTATACCAGAATATCATCTATGAAGAAAAAAACAAATCGATCTAGACACCATCGAAATGTTCGGTTCATCAGATCCATAAATACCGATGGCGCATTCATCAAGCCAAACGGCATCACTGTGAACTCAAAGTGCCCGTAACGAGTACTAAACACTGTCTTGGGAATGTCACATTCCCGAATCTGCAACTGGTAGTAGCCAGATTTCAAATCCATCTTTGAGTACACAATCGATCCAACTAGCTGATCGAACAAGTCATCGATTTGCGGAATCAGATACTTATTCTTTTCTATCAGCTTATTCAGTTCGCGGTAGTCTATGCACAGACGCAAGCTTCTATCCTTCTTCTTCACAAAGAGGACCGGTGCACTCCAAGGGGATGAGCTTGTACGTATATAGCCTTGCTCTAGCAACTCCTGCAACTGAACTTTCAACTCCGCCATCTCCTTTGGCGCAATTCGGTACGGTGAGCGTGCCACAGGTTTGGCACCTGGCAACAGCTCAATAGAGAAGTCAATCTCTCGCTGAGGTGGAGCCCCAGGAAGACCTTTTAGGAAAACATCTGCATACTCTGATACAATCGGGACATCACACAAACTGGGCTTTGGCTCAGAAGTCTCCAATAATGTGAATAACAACTCTGCGCCTTTCCGAACCGCCTTGACTACTTGGAGAGCAGACATGAACATCTAGCTCGATCCTCGTAAACTTGAAATGTAGTCTCGCATTCAGTATTCTGCCCTAGCGTGACCTCCTTCAAGTTGCAATCAATGCATGCACGCTGCTTCAAAAGCCAGTCCATGCCAAAGATCACATCGAACAATGATATCGATAGCATCGACGCTTCCAAGTCAAACTCATGTCTTCATATTCGCACCTGAATACTACAAATTTTGTTTGCATGCATTCGACACCCATTTGGCAACACGACATCCAGTCTATCATTTGCCACAAATGAAGGCACACCAATACGCAGTATGAAGTCCTCAGATAGAAATGAGTGGGATGCTATAGTGTCAAATAAAGCTCTCGCCGGATAGTTTCGAATTAGGACAAAACCTAATACGTACAAACAGGGTATACAGGCAATCGCACACAAGGTGTAAAAGACATAAATCAATAAATGCTATTTACAAAATCATACATGTCATGACATCGCTTTCCTTAATGGCCTCTTGTTGTCCTTGATTATATACCCGTGGTTGAGCTGGAGTATAGTGAGATGCAGACGCCCCCGCTGCCTTCCCTTTATCTGTCGCATAAGCTGCAGCTGCCTTTTTGCCGCCGCGATAGTCCCGAGCAAAGTGGCCCACCTTGCCACAATTAAAACATGTAACTGGACCTCGTCCAGTAGTTGCTCCTGAAATAGAAGAGGAAGCCGATTCCGAAAACCTAGACTTCTTTTTGAATCGTCGGGACCCAGACCTTACGGAGCTTGGTACTTTAAACTCCGTCGTTGCCACCGCTCGGTCCTTGTTCACTGGGATCCGCTTCAGGTCCTTCTCAAGGGATCTGGCGGTATTTACCACCGTCAAAAATCCCTGCATCATCGGGCCTGACAGAAGCACCCGCAAATCATCACATAAACCTTCATAAAACCGATTGGTCTTTCGCTCTTCATCATCAAAGGAAAAGCCCGCATACCTTCCCAGTCGCGTAAACTCGTGGAGGTACTCATCGACCATTCTATCCTCCTGAGTCAACCTTTGAAACTGGTTCTCCATTTCGATGCGTTGAGCAGAAGGGAGATACCTTGCCAAGAACACTCTCGAGAACTCTTCCATCGATATGTCTGTCAGTTTCCTGCCGACATACTGATGCCTTTCCAAACCCTCCCACCATAGCCTAGCCTCTCCATCCAATAGATAGGTAACAAGGGTTACCTTTTGCCTTTCCTCCGTCTCTGTAGTTGTTAGGGTTCTCTTCACCCTAGACAGCCAATCCTCAGCTTGTGTTGGTGTTCCTACCCCTTCAAACGTAGGAGGGTATAAACTCAGAAACTGCTTCAAGTGAAGGTTTATCGCTCATGTCGCCTCAACCGGTATTGTCGGTACTGGTCTTTCCACAATAGGCTCAACTGTGGCAAATGGCTTCGGGGCACCCCAAGGGCAAGAGGTTGTCCTTGTTGTACATTGATCATGGCCACCACTGCATCAGCAAGCCTTCGTATTGTTTCATCAGAAGAAGGAGGAGTAAGCATCTCAGCAGATGCACTACTCTCGGCAGTGCGCCAGGGTTGGGACTGCCCCACACCACTTTTAGTAACCTATAATCATGTTGGACACAATTTAGTGACTAGTAGCACAACAAAATAGCAAGTAAGGAACACACATGTTCCACAATCATGCTAAAACATATATATAATACATGTTGGAGTTTCTACGGTGATCTCAAAGAAATCAACAATTAGTCTTACTGCCAACGCAATATGAGCCTATAGGGTCGCACATAATAGTGCTAAGAGAAATTGGAGGATGATTTGTGTTGGCTTGGTTTTTCTCGAGAAATTGTTTCTCGTGAAAAAGAGCCAATCCGTTGAGACGGCATTCATCAACCGGTGGGACGGCATTCGTCGACCGCTGAGATGGCTGAAGTATACTGCGTTCGATGAACGGCTAGCGTAGCGCATTCATCGAGCGGGCAGTATACTGCGTTCGATGAACGGCTAGTTTGCTGCATTCGATGAATGACTAACGTAGCGCGTTCGTCGAGTGGGCAGTATACTGCGTTCAACGAACGACAATTATACTGCGTTCGACGAACGGCTAGTATACTGCATTCGACGAATGGCTAGCATAGCGCGTTCGTCGAACGGGCAGTATATTGCGTTCAACGAATGGCTAGTATACTGCGTTCGACGAACGGCTAGCGTAGCGCGTTCGTCGAACGGGAAGTATACTGCATTCGACGAACGGTAATTATATTGCGTTCGACGAACGGCAATTGTACTGCGTTCGACGAACGGTTGCCAATTCGTCGAACGCAGGGGATATAAAAGAATACAATTCTTTTATCCTAAGTGTGCAGTTCCTTTTTGCTGACCTAATTTTGCGAGTGAAAAAAAGCGGCGGAAGTGTTCCGACTGAAATATTTTTGACGGAAGAGTTCCGTTCTTCTCCCTTCGCCGCCGCCGCCGCTTTCTCTCCCCGTTGTCAGACCTAGCAGTCTGTGGGAGATAAAGAGAGCAGTTCTTCTCTGACCTAGATCTTGTGCGACAAGATACTATGGTTCTCCAGCACTCGTGTGGATTTCCTGTAGAGGTGTTAACCTATTTCAGCACTAGGAACTCAGATTCCTGCCATTGGAGCATCTCGGTTGAGTTTAATCTTAACCCCCTTCAGGTATAAATTTTATTGCATTGTGATGCTTTCATTCCTTTCTTGAATCATGAAATCGCAAGTTCTGAACTCTTTTGGGTTGTTCTAGTTTATTCCGCTGCGCATATTAGATATGTTGTCATCATTTTGAATGATGCTTAAGGAAAACCCAACAGTGGTATCAAAGCGAGGTTTCGATTTCTGAAATATGTTTTCAGAATTTTTCTGAACTTTGTTTTGGAAATAACTATTTTTACTGAAGTCATTTTCAGAAATTATTTTGGAAAATGTTTCAGAAATTGCGATTTCATTGTTTCAGAAGTTATTTCTCCTTTGCAGTAACCGTTCCTCTAATTGGTTTGTGAAACCAAATGTCTTAGATTTTGAATCTAACATTAAGAGAGACGAGCTTTTCTACTGTATAAGTGGAGTTGTTTGTGCCTGTGTCAAATGCACGTAAATCTGGATATTTAGAAATGTGCTAAATGCTCAGATTTAGCCCTTTTTATCAAAGCATTGATAATTTTATTTTGTGCACATCTGGGATGTATTTGGTTTGTGAATGTTGTAATTTTGTGAATGTGCACTTTGATTAATCGTTAATCAATTTTAATATAAAATCCCTTATCCAATATTAATTTTACGGATGCTTTCCGATGGATGACACTCTTCCTACCTCGATTGATGAAATGTGGGCTTGCCAAAGCAAGGTGCATTAATCTATCTTGGTAAGGGTGCGAGCGGATAATTGTGATATCCCACTGTCGACATCGGGTCCAACTTAACTAGGTGACCTCAAAAGTTGATTGCCTAGAAGCATTGGGTTGGCATGCACCATATGATGGATGCAAATAAAGAGTTATTCACCAACCATACAAGAGTTGCATAGTGATGCAATTGGCAAGTGTTGCCTACCTAAATAACCGCATTATGAGAGGAATGCCAAAGCGGACTCGCTGTGTTGGTGAAATACGGATCTTGTTCACTAAGAGAGTAGCTCGCATAAACTCTCCGAATTGATATTAAGGGTTATCGATTTGAATAAAATAGTGGGAGTGTTTAATAAAAGTCTTTATTAAATAAAAGTTGTATTTTGAAACATAGTACTAAAATGTTTTTTGCAAATTCATTGTAGAAATTCATGGCAAATACATCGCACTCCACGTTGTCCATGAGAGCTATCCTTGAGAAGGACAAGCTCAATGGGATGAACTTCCTCGACTGGTATAGAAACTTGAGAATTGTTCTCAAGCAAGAGCGTAAGCTCTATATCTTGGAAGAGGATCCCCCACCAGAGCCGACCGGGAACACGTCCTGTGCCGAAAAGGATGCTTATAAGAAGTATCAGGATGAATCCCTTGATGTCGATCGCCTCATGCTCGCTACCATGACCTCTGAGCTTCAGAAGAAACACGAGACCATGTGTGGCTTTGAGATTATCGAGCACCTGAAGAAAATGTTTCAAGGGCAGTCTCGGCAAGAGAGGTTCGATGTCACTAAGGCTTTATTTCAGTGTAAAATGGGACCAGGAGACCCAGTGGGAACTCATGTACTTAAATGATTTGGTACATTGAGAACCTTCAGAGACTGGGGTTTCCTTTAAGCCAAGAGTTGGCTACTGATCTGATCCTGCAATCGTTGCCGGACAGTTACGAGCATTTTGTCTTAAACTATAACATGAATGAGATAGATAAGACATTGCCCGAGCTCCTAGGCATGTTATGAACTGCCGAGAACAACATGAAGAAGACCAAGCTTGCTAGCCCCATACGGATGGTGAATAAAAGCAAGGTCAAGGCCAAGGGATTCAGGAAGTCTAAGGTGGGACCTAAGACTAGCCTGGATCCCAAGTCTTCAACATTGAAAAGGAAGGGATTAGCTAAAGAAGGAAATTGCCACCATTGTGGTAAGGCAGGGCATTGCAGGAGGAACTGTCCCCTCTACATCGAGGATCTGAAGAAGAAGGGAAGTGTGACTTCCACTTCAGGTATTTATGTTATAGAAATTAACCTGTCTGCTCCTTCATCTTGGGTATTGGATACCGGATGTGGTTCTCACATTTGTACGAATGTGCAGGAACTAACAAGGAGAAGACTGCTGGGTAATGGAGAGGTGGACCTGCGCGTTGGAAATGGAGAAAGAGTTGTTGCTGTTGCCGTAGGACTGTATCGTCTTTCCTTTCCCACTAGGCTTATTATTGAACTTGATAATTGTTATTTTGTTCCTGCTATAACCAAAAACATCATTTCTATTTCATGTTTGGACATGATTGGTTTTACTTTTGTTATTAAGAACAATTGTTGTTCTATCTACAAGAATGATGTTTGTTATGGGGTTGCTCAAATGTTTAATGGTTTGTATGTTTTGAACATAAATCATCCAATATATAACATAGAAAATACCAAACGACTAAAAACTAATGACTCTAATCCAACATATCTCTGGCACTGTTGTCTAGGCCATATAAATGAGAAACGCATATCCAAGCTCCATAAAGATGGATTATTGGACGCATTTGATTATGAATCATTTGAGAGATGTGAGTCATATTTATTAGGCAAGATGACAAAGGCCCCTTTCACTAGTTGTAGTGAGAGGGCTAATGATCTTTTGGGTATCATACATAGTGATGTATGCGGACCCATGAGTTCTATGGCGAGAGGTGGGTACTACTACTTCGTTACATTCACTGAAGATTTCAGTAGATACGGATACGTGTTTCTTATGAAGAACAAATCTGAAACCTTTGAAAAGTTCAAAGAGTTTAAAAATGAAGTAGAGAACCAACTGGGAAAAAGGATAAAAGCACTCCGATCTGATCGAGGTGGCGAATATCTGAGTCATGAGTTTCGTGATCATCTGAGAGAATGTGGTATTGTATCACATCTCACTCCGCTCGGAACACCACAACATAATGGTGTGTCTGAGAGGAGGAATCGTACTTTGCTAGACATCGTACGGTCGATGATGAGTCATGCAGATTTGCCCGTTTCTTTTTGGGGATTTGCTTTAGAGACTGCTGCCTTCACATTAAATCGTGCTCCAACCAAAACGGTTCTAAAGACACCATATGAGATATGGACTGGGAAGCGTCCTAGTATGTCTTTTATTAAGATTTGGGGCTGTGAGGCATACGTACGACATCAAATGCCTGACAAGCTGGAACCCAAGTCAGATAAGTGTTATATAGTGGGGTATCCCAGGGAAACCAAAGGATACTATTTCTACCTACCGTCTGAGGGCAAAGTGTTTGTCGCAAGGACTGGCGTCTTTTTGGAGAAAGAGTTCTTATCCAGAAAGACTGCAAAGGTGGAACTTGAGGAAGTTCAAGAACCACAAACAATAGTTGAACCGATTTTAGAGCCTGACCAAGGACTACAAGTTGTTGTAGTTAGGGAGCCTGCTCAAGAAACACAAGTCCGGCGTAGATCTGATAGACCAAGATTTGAGCCTGAGAGATATGGATTTCTCGTGTCTCAAATTGGTAATGTGTTGCTCATGGATCATGATGATGAGCTTATAACCTATCAAGAGGCTATGTGTGGACCTAACTCTGAGAAGTGGCTTGAAGCCATGAAATCTAAAATGGACTCCATGTATGTAAACCAAGTTTGGATTTGGTGGAACCACCTGAAGGGGTATGACCCATAGGGTGCAAGTGGGTCTTCAAGAAGAAGACCGACATGGATGGGAATGTACAGACATTCAAAGGTCGGCTGGTGGCTAAAGGTTTCAGGCAAATTCATGGTGTTGACTATGATGAAACTTTTTCCCCTGTAGCCATGGTGAAGTCCATTAGAATTCTACTTGCTATTGCTGCATATTATGACTACGAGATCTGGCAAATGGATGTCAAAATGGCTTTCCTTAATGGAAACCTCCTTGAGGAAGTGTACATGACACAACCCGAGGGTTTTGAATCTCCAAGTGAAGCCACTAAAATATGTAAGTTGAATTGATCCATTTATGGATTGAAACAAGCTTCTCGAAGTTGGAATCTTCGTTTTGATGAGAAAATCAAAGAGTTTGGTTTCATCAAGAACGAGGATGAACCTTGTGTTTACAAGAGGACTAGTGGGAGCATTGTCATTTTCCTGATATTGTATTTGGATGACATACTACTGATCAGAAATGACATTCCAACCCTGCAAGCTGTTAAGAACAGGCTAGGGGACTGCTTTTCTATGAAGGACTTGGGTGAGGCGACTTACAAACTTGGTATTAAGATCTATAGAGATATATCGAAGAAGTTGCTGGGTTTGACCCAGAGTACATACATTGACAAGGTGTTGAAACGGTTCAACATGCTTAAGTTCAAGAAAGGATTCTTACCCATGTCACATGGTGTGAGTCTCTCTAAGGACCAGTGTCCTAAATCTTTGGAAGATAAGGACCGCATGAAGTTGATTCCATATGCTTCGGCAATTGGATCAATCATGTATGCAATGTTGTGTACTCGACCCGATGTCTCTTATGCTTTAAGCATGACGAGCAGGTATCAGTCTGATCTTGGTGATGGTCACTGGATAGCCGTCAAAAATATCCTGAAGTACTTGAGAAGGACTAAGGATTTATTTTTGGTGTATGGTGGAGAGGAAGAGCTCAGTGTAAATGGTTACACGGATGCGAGCTTCCAAACTGATAGGGATGATTCAAAGTCCCAATCAGGCTTTGTATTTTGCCTTAATGGAGGAGCTGTAAGCTGGAAGAGTTCCAAGCAGGAGACAGTTGCCGATTCTACGACAGAAGCCGAGTATATTGTTGCTGCAAATGCGACAAAGGAGGTTGTGTGGATTAGGAAATTCATCAGCGAGCTTGGTGTAGTTCCTAGCATTGTTGATCTCATAGTTCTCTACTGTGACAACAACGGTGCTATTGCACAAGCTAAGGAACCTAGATCTCATCAGCGCTCCAAGCATATACTTTGGCGGTTCCATCTTATTCGAGAGATTGTCGATCGAGGAGATGTGAGCATATGCAGAGTACCGACTGAAGAAAATATTGCGGATACACTGATGAAGCCTATTGCATAGAGAAAGCATGATGGGCATACTAGATCAATGGGTATTATATACTTGAATGATCGTCTCTAGTGGGATTCTGGTGGATTGTATTTGTCGTTTGTTGACTGTTCATGTGATGGATAAAGTACTTTATGTTTTAATTTACATCTATCGCAAGTTCTTTTTTATGTCAAATGTTTCTACTGTTAGATTAATTAGCATAATAAATACCATTAGAATGTTTGCATCCATAGGAATTCAAGTACGTGACTTGAATGTGAGGGCCTATGTTTAAATGAAGCTTCATTATTAAATGGTCCCTAGTCGAGGTATCATCCTAGAAATTAGGGCAAGGATAAGACCAGAAGACTAGCATGTGCGTTGACTGATGACCGGTTCTCACAGGTCATGATATTGTGATATCAAGTCATCACATGGGTACTTGTTAGGAACAAGTTGTACTGGACAGACCCACGTGAGACTACTTTGTGGATTGTTATATAAACGTGTCACAAGTAGGTCTCAAGTGACAATGGTGTTTGTGGTCCTTTGACCTGTAGTCACAGCATTCATCAGGTGAGGAAGAGCATACTTTGATGCCATCTAAAGTCTTCTCTTGAGAAAGGTTGACAATAATGGTGGTTGTTGGGTATGTTACGAATCATTTGGATGTTTGTGTGTGAGCAGAAATGGAATTTGTCCTCCTTTATGACAGGAGTTACATCCATGGGCCCCTTGATGGAATGAGACTGAAAATGCATGGCCATGCTTGGTTGAGTCAATATATGATATTGAGCTCACCAATTTTGTCAATCTATTCTAGATCAGGAAACTGGGATTGAACAATTACGAGGGTGACACGGTCCATGCCTCTAGTTCTATCCGGATGTAAGGGACAAAGGGACATGACAACACTGATACATTGGTCATGACAGGCTTGTTGATTTATAAACTCTTATTGCTTGGGTAGAAATGATGTATTGCTAGATGCCGCTCATTGTTTGTGAGACTTTTGTTGACACTTTGTGATTAAGTGGGAGACTGTTGGAGTTTCTACGGTGATCTCAAAGAAATCAACAATTAGTCTTACTGCCAACGCAATATGAGCCTATAGGGTCGCACATAATAGTGCTAAGAGAAATTGGAGGATGATTTGTGTTGGCTTGGTTTTTCTCGAGAAATTGTTTCCCGTGAAAAAGAGCCAATCCGCTGAGATGGCATTCGTCAACCGCTGGGGCGGCATTCGTCGACCACTGAGATGGCTGAAGTATACTGCGTTCGACGAATGGCTAGCGTAGCGCGTTCGTCGAGCGGGCAGTATACTGCGTTCGACGAACGGCTAGTATACTGCATTCGACGAACGGCTAGCGTAGCGCGTTCGTCGAGCGGGCAGTATACTGCATTCAACGAACGGCAATTATACTGCGTTCGACGAACGGCTAGTATACTGCATTCGACAAACAGCTAGCGTAGCACGTTCGTCGAACGGGCAATATACTACGTTCGACGAACGGCTAGTATACTGCGTTCGACGAACGGCTAGCGTAGCGAGTTCGTCGAACGGGCAGTATACTGCGTTCAACGAACAGCAATTATATTGCATTCGACGAACGGCAATTATACTGCGTTCGACGAACGGTTGCCAATTCGTCGAACGCAGGGGATATAAAAGAATACGATTCTTTTATCCTAAGTGTGCGGTTCCTTTTTGCTGACCTAATTTTGCGAGAGAAAAATAGCGGCGGTCCGACTGAAATATTTTTGACAGAAGAGTTCCATTCTTCTCCCTCCGCCGCCGCCGCCGCTTCCTCTCCCCTGATAGTTTATATAGGTGTAGTCAATAATACCTAGAGGGGGGGTGAATAGGTTCTACTTATTTTCTTTGTTTAAACCTAATGTTTCTAGCTGCAGAAAACACACAAGGATGTATAGAGGTTCCTCAAGACAGGGTGTCTTGAGTAGTCCTCTTTCCCCCTTCACCTTTCTAACAATGAGTTAGACAAGGCCACAAACTCCAATCTCGGCTCCTTGAGCTTGCACCACAAGTTCCTCAGAACTTCTCAGATCAAGAGTGATCCTACCTCAGGCACAGCAGCCCTACACTCAGGCTCAGCAGCCCTACACCTCAGGCTCAACAGCCCTACACCTCAGGCTCAACAGTCCTAAACCTCAGGCTCAACAGCCCTACAGCTCAGAGTTATGAACTCCTACCACTCAGAAATCCCATAGATTTCCTACCTTAGACCTATCAAGAAGTCCTATCACTCAAGCTGTCAACACAGCTTTACACACAGGCTCAACAGCCTTTTACTCAGGCAACAATGCCTTACAAAGATGTAATAGAGTTTAAGTTAGATACAAAAGACAAAAGGATTTACTCTTAGGTCTTCTGGATCCTTTCTTCAGATCTGAAAACAATAGCTTCAGATTTGTATCCCCTTGATCTTCTCCTTCAGCAAAGCAGAAGATCAACTTGCCCTTCTTGAGTTTGTACAGGAAGAGCTAACTAATCTCCCTTAGAAGATTAACTTCAGCTGCAGAGAACGACTTCAACTGGATGAATCGTGAATGCTCGATTGCGTCGTGTAGCAAAAGCTTCTCAATAGAACAGTACTCCTTGATGTGCCCTAACATCTTCTTTTATACCCCCAGAAGGCTTCAACGGCTATATCGATCCTCCTGACACAGTATGGAGCTGATTGGACTTGCTTTTCCCTCTCAAATGTCATTTGCGCCAAAAGCAGATCCCGTCAAAACATTTGGATCTGTCTCAGCGGTTGGGCTGAGACAGCATCCAGTCTCAGCGGTTGGGCTGAGACGGCTTCCAGTCTCAGCGGTAGCTCCAGTCCCCTTCTCAGCGGTTGCTCCAGTTTCCTTCTCAGTGGATCCGCTGAGACGGCTCCTCGTCTCAGCGGTTCTCACCCATCGTCTCAGCGGTTATGCTGAGACAGATCTTCATCTCCTTGTAGATGATGTCTTCTTATCTAAGGCCATGTTTGGCCCTTCCTTTTAAGTCACCTGTGCCTGTATATCTTACACAAGTATAACTTTGTTAAATACAATATGTCCTTAGCATTGAGAGTGATGCCTCTTCAAATCAAGGTAATATTGAGGGCAATATTCCCAACAATCTCCCCCTATTTGAAGAAGGCAGAACATCCCCAATGCTAAGGTCCATTAACAATAAAAATCTTATCACAGAAAAAGAAATGATCTGTGAAGCATAGGACCTAACACCCTAAGCATAAGCATTTGCATTGGCCCTTTCTCCCCCTTTCTCCAGCATTGGTACTGGACCTATCTCCCCCTTTCTGGCTTTTTCAACCTTAACTTACTATCTCCCCCTTAACTTAATATGTTTAGAGAGATAACATCTATAGATCCTTTTGGATCAACCTGTAGGTTAACCTATATAGTCTTAGCATTTGTTAACTTCCCTTCAACCTGAGCAGGGAATTTACTCCCCCTCAATTGGAGAGCTATTTTCTGTAATAGCTTATCCATTTCAATCTGAACATCCCATTTAAAGTAGTGAATACTAAAGAGAATAAAGACAGAGTACATATATCAATAGTAATAAACACAATATTATGGTCAGAATATGAAATATCATTTTACTTGAAATGTTCAGTACAGATATAAAAGAAAATTCAACTTACAGTTGTACATTTAATCCAAAAGAAATGTCAAGGCTGGTTTTCCTAAGATTGACCCTGGGAAAAACTTTCTCCATCTGTAGACTTTCTTTTCCTAGCTTCAGCAGCAGCTTTGATCTTCTCCTTTACTTTGAAGTACAGAAGTGGCTTGGGAAGATATCTTGGAGGAATCCTTAAAGGAGTTTCCCTTCTTACCATATTTTCTTTGAGAATCCTTTCCCTTAAAGATTCCCTTTCAAGGTGTTCGATCCACTCAGCAGCTGAGTAGACATGGTCAATGTCTTTCATTGGATTTCCATGGCTCACCCAGGTATTGACAACAATTGTGTCCAACTCCAGATTGTCATCTTCATGGAGTGGATCCTCTAATCTTTCCATTCTCTTTTGTGCCATGTATTCTTCAGCAGTTTGAATACCCTCTACCCTTCTCCTCTTTGCTGCTCTCTCATCAGCAATCAGATTTGATTGACTTTGGAAGTCAAAGTCTTCATCTCTGCTAGGGTTCAAGATTGGCAGATTCAAAGCAATTCTTGTTCCTTGCAACACCTTTAAGCTTGACTCTCATTGATTATCAGTTACCTTTCTGGCCATTGTAAGGATATTTTCTTGAATAGCACTAGAAGCATTGTCGACCACTTCCACCATTTGCTTGCTGGGTTCTTCTTGATTGGAAAGTATCAGTTTGTGGGAGGACTCCATGTTGTTATATAGCTGTATGTGAGCTCCTTTCAGTTTAGCATGCAGATTGAGAATCTTCTCTTCTCCTTCTTTGCTATATTCCACTATCTTCTTCTCCAATTCATAGTATTGATCCAATATGGATTGAGAGAGAGTTTGTAAGGAGCTGTCCACATCATCCAAAATATATTCCTTTGCCTTGTCAATGTGGGACTTGACTTGGCTGCTTGATGTGTTGACCACTTGTGCCATTCTGGAAACAGCTTTTTCCCAGACATTCTCATTTTTGTAAAGATGATTCTTTACATATGTGATGTCCTTTGTGGAATCCCCTTGATGGTCTGCAATATTCTTCAGAACTGTGTGCTGTGCAGCAACAGTATTTTTGGCCATTTCAAACCATCTTGTCATCTGTAGAAGGATATGATCTGATGCAGTTTTGACATCATTGACCTGGGCATTGAGCTCAGTTCTCACTTCAGCCACTCTTGAGTCCATTCTCTGCTCACTGGCCTGAATCTCCTGAGTCAATGCAGCTCTTGTTGTATGCAATTCATTCCTTATCTGGATAGATACATCCTGGATCTTCTCAGCAACAATCTCTTTCATAGACAACATCTGACCTTCAATCATTGTTTGTGTTGAGTTTATTAGGTCAGATGTGTCCAGAGCTGCAACTATCCTTTCCTGGGGTAGTTCCTTTTCAACCATCTCTTCAGCTCCACTCTGAGCATCAGCCCTCTCATTATCAGGGATCTGCTCCCCCCTCAGATGGGGCATTGGGTGATACCAATTCTTGTTGATGTTCTCCCCCACTAGCATACCCACCTCCTCCTTCATAGGCTGGGCTATGCTCCCCCTCACTTGGGGCATCCTTAGGAGGAGAATTTTGTCTAAGGTCACCTGAAAAATGATTGATGAATTAGACACCTAGACTATACTATTGATAGAGAAAAGAGGCCTAACTGAAATCCTAATTTACCATGGATAGGTGAGTTGGGAAATTCATCTTCATCATTATGAACAGCTGGATTATCATTCATCTGGTTTGGCTCAGGATTGGGCACAATGCTTCCTTGGGGCTCCTCATTTGTCCTAGGGACCTCTTCATTGTCAATGTTCATTGGGTTGCTGGCAGATCTATGATCAGACCCATGATTATCTTCATTGTCAGATCCAGCTGACTTTGAGGATGAATTTGATTTCTGCTGGGATACTTCTTTCTTCTTTTCCTTTTCCACAGTTGGCTGGCTCATAGGGAGCACTCTGGAGAATCTATCCAGAGTCTTAATGTCCATTCTTTTGAGGTAATGGAGATTTGACCCCTTGGAGTTTGCAAAGGTCTCTGAATAACTATTCTGTAGGTACAGAGATAGTATTCTTCCCATATTGGGGGCTTGTAGAGATTCCTTTATCCTTTGAAAGATAACTTCTCCCCATGAGGTTCTCTTGGACAGTATTATCCTTGTCATCAATTCAAAGATGAACTGTGAGACAGTGTCATGTGAACCAGGCTTGCATAGGATAGCTTTGCCCACAATATCAGACAACAGCTTCCCATGTTGATTGAAGAACTTCCTTCTTAGACAACTGGTTACTTTCACTGTATCCTGTCCACTTTAGGGCAGTCTTCTTGTCCTTTTCAGATATCCCTTCCTCTTCAGTTTTACTGCAGGGAGTTAATTTTAGCCCCTTCTCCAACCTTTTAGCAGTAATCTTTATCTTCTTACTTCCTATCTTGGACATCAGGATGGTTTTGGATGGAGACAGTTTGACATGGTTGAACCATTCCAGAACTTCAGCTTTGAGAATGCAGCATGGTTCAGACAGCATGTGCTCCAGACCTTGAGCTTCCATTAGATGAATCACTTGTCGTATTTCTTCTGAGGCATGAGAGAATCCATTTCTTACTATTTCATAGCCCTCTAGGAGATCTTTCGAGCTTTTTGGCGCCATGGAAGCAGAGAATCGATGCGCTGAGATGGGAGAGAAGATGAATCGTCTCGACGGCTAAGGGTTTGGCTTTGTGGTTTGTTTTAGGTTACAGTGTGTCTATTTATAGATTTTTAGTTTTGATTTTATTAACCCTAGGTTTTTAGACTTAATTACCTTATTGTTTCAAGGATTTCTGGGTTAATTAACATATGTCATATTGAACATACCCCGTCTCAGCAGTTCAGCTGAGACGGAGACCTAGGCCGCTGGGATAGTAAAGTGTCAACAGCTGAGACAGTTTGCTCGTCTCAGCGGTTCAGCTGGGACAGTGAACTGTCAACCGCTGGGACAGTTTCCTCATCTCAGCGGTTCAGCTGGGATTTTTCTCAGCTGATTCAGCTGAACATACTCCTGCATTTTAGTTGATCATAGGGTTTAGACCTAATGTAGATATTCTGGCTTAAGATGGGTCCTAGTCATGTCACTAAGTTGTAGTGTTTAGTTTGATAATTCACCATTCATAATCAACAATAGTGACAGCTATTACTCATGCATTTAGGTCTATTCTATACTAAGCATGCCAAGATCAATTTTGAAAGCATTGAATTTAGATTCATCCAGTGGCTTTGTAAAGATATCAGCTACTTGTTTGTCAGTGGGGACAAATTCAAGACAGATGTCTTTACACTCTATATGTTCTCTAATAAAATGATATCTTATCTCTATGTGCTTAGTCCTGCTATGAGAGACAGAATTTTTAGCAATAGATATAGCACTGGATGAATCACAATACAAACGAGATTCCCTTACCTTGAGGCTGTAATCCTCCAACTGATGTTGTGTCCAAAGGAGTTGTGCACAACAGCTACCTGCAGCAATGTACTCAGACTCAACTGTGGATATTGCCACACTGGTTTGTTTCTTGCTGCTCCAAGATATCAATCTTCTCCTTAGGAATTGACAAGTACCACTTGTACTCTTCCTGTCTTCCTTGCAAACTGCAAAATCTGCATCTGAAAAGCCTGTTAGTTCAAAGTCATTGTTCTTAGGGTACCAAAGGCCAAGATGCAAGCTGCCCTTAAGGTATCTCAATATCCTCTTCACAGAGGTGTAGTGAGATTCCTTAGGACAGGCTTGATACCTAGCACAAACACATGTAGCATACATAATGTTTGGCCTACTAGCAGTCAAGTACAATAGGGATCCAATGATACATCTGTACATGGACTCATCAAAGGCCTTTCCCTTTTCATCCTTGTCTAATGATACATTAGACCCCATGGGTGTTCTCATGGTGGAGGCTGATTCCATTCCAAATTTCTTGATGAGCGCCCTAGTGTACTTGGTCTGGGAGATGAATATTCCATCATCAGACTGTTTCACTTGGAGCCCAAGGAAATATTTGAGCTCACCCATACTGCTAATTTCAAACTCCCCTGCATTAGATTGGCAAATCTCTTGCAGAGGTTGTCATCAGTAGACCCAAAGATTATGTCATCAACATAGATTTGGACTAAGAGACACTTGCCCCTTGTTTCCCTAAGAAACAATGTGCTATCAATCTTTCCCCTCATGAACTTGTTCTTGAGGAGAAAGTTGGACAAAGTCTCATACCAAGCTCTTGGAGCTTGCTTGAGACCATATAGTGCTTTCCTAAGAAGATAAACATGAGAAGTTAGGGTTGGATGCACAAAACCTGAGGGTTGTTCAGCATATACCTCTTCCTTCAAGTCTCCATTTAGAAATGCTGATTTGACACCCATCTGGTAGACTTTGAACCCCTTGTGGGCAGCATAGGCCAGGAATAGCCTAATTGCTTCCAACCTTGCAACTGGTGCAAAGGTTTGATCAAAGTCTATACCTTCCTCTTGCCTGTATTCTTTGGCTACTAATCTGGCCTTGTTCTTGATGATTGTACCATTCTCATCAAGCTTGTTCCTGTATACCCATTTAGTGCCAATCACATTGTGTCCCTGAGGTCTTGGCACCAGCTTCCATACTTTGCATCTCTTGAATTATAGGAGCTCTTCTTGCATTGCTTCAATCCAGAATGTGTCTTGATTGGCCTCTTCAAACTTCTTGGGCTCCATTTGAGAGAGGAAGCTCAAGAATAGTGCTTCATTATGAGCTCTGCTTCTTGTCAATATGCCTTGGGTATGATCCCCAATTATTAGCTCTCTTGGATGATCTCTCAGGTGCCTTACAGCAGCAGGAAGAGGGTCCTCTGGTGGTTGTGTTTGTTCCACTGGTCCAGCTATGACTTCATCTTGTACCTCTTCTTCTTCAGGAATTGCAGCAGTTGTTTGTGTTTTGCTGCTGCTGGGCTTGTCTTGGACAGTCAGCTCATGCATCCCTTCTTCATTTCCTATCACAATAGAAGAACTAGACCATTCTTTGTAGAGAAGGTTGGTCTCATCAAATACAACATGCATAGATTCTTCTACAACATGGGTTTTCTTGTTATAAACTCTATAAGCTCTACTATGTGAGCTATTGTTGCGCAAATCCTGCACACTGCTATAGGCGGTAGCGAGACTGCGATCCGAACGGCAGTGAACCGGTCGTTGTCAAGTAATAATATGAGGAAGTAAATCCCCAAGTATCGAATCTCTCAAGGAACACAGTAAGGTGGAGTTAACGTTCGAGGAAGGACTTGAGATCGAAGTCCTTTGGGTCGGATGAATTGCGGACACGGGGGTTGATTTGGTTTGTGGAAAATAAAGAGAAAAAGCTACAACTACTCCTATGCAATGCCGCTATGCAAAGCTTCGTTTGGCGGGATGGAGACTAGGAAGGCCTTGAGCGCGCTGCGTCGCAAGGGCGGATGGACGAGAAGGCAAGCGGAATTGAACAATGCAGGCCTTGAGCGCGCTGCTTCGTAAGGCGGGATGGAATACGGGCCGCGATGCCACGCTTCGGTAGGCGGATGGACGAGTAGGCTAGCGGAATGAGGGTCGTAAGCACCTCTTCGACAAGCACGCCACTAGCAATTGCTAGTGCGGCACCGGACACGGTGGTGGAGTGGAAAAGGGATGGTGGCGCACCTCATAAACACATAAACCACAAAAGCATTTCACAACAATATGAAATATATATAACTAAAAGCAAGTTTAAGTGCTCTTCATCAAAATACACAAGATCTAGCTATTACAACAATCAATAAGAGAAGAATAAGGCAAGAAATCGACCGAATCCGAAGGCTCGTTGTAGATTCACGGTTGGAATCACCGGGTTGTCAATCCGCGTCCAAGCTCGGTCCGCAACTACGTCCGGGGTAGAGAGAGCTGTCACGACTCTCCAATGGACCCGTCTTCTTCGTGTCACGATCCGGTGGAGGTTGCAAACTTCCTCTTGCTTGACGATAATGGCGGCTAGGTCTTCCTTTGGAGCTCTTGGATGAAGGAGGAGGCCGAGAGGAGACTCCGGCTCAAGATCGGCGTGAAGAACAAGCCCGGAGCACCTCTAGATGGTGGGCGACGGTGGAGGGGCGAATCTGGGCGGAACCGGGCGGAAAACGGCGGCTGAAATTCGGGATCCCGACCTAATTCGCGAGCAGATCGTTTTATAGGCGCTGGAATAAACAGTGCGCACGGTCATTGGCGCACGACCAGTGGTCGTGCGCACTGGAATTCTGCGATTGTGCGCACTGCCTGGACAGAACCTGCAAGAGACGAAATTATAAAATACAATGTTCGCACGACCAGTGGCGCACGACCGGTGGTCGTGCGCACTGGAGTCGATGGTCGTGCGCACTGCACCAGACAGAACTCAGAAATTTAATGGTCAATGCGCACGAGCAGTGGCGCACGACCGATGGTCGTGCGCACTGGAGTCGATGGTCGTGCGCACTGCACCAGACAAAACTCGTGAAAAAGGGTTAAGTGCGCACGATTAGTGGCGCACGACCGGTTGTCGTGCGCACTAGAACAAGTGATCGTGCGCAGTGTTCCTGTGCAGAATTGCACCGGGAACACCTGCACGACTCCTATTCCAGCGTATACCACTAATCTAGCCACTGAAAGTGGGACTTAACAGCGCAAGAAAACTAATAACAAAGATAGATACGAAATTACACCAGAATGGGCCTAGAAGTGCACCTAGCATAGACTGATCAATATGAACTATAACTGGGCTAAAGTGCGGTGAAATGACTAAATAAATGGCCCAGATGAGTCCATAAAAGTGTATATGATCAGGACTCATCAGCTATACCCAACAAGAACTCCCACATTGCATTTTTCTACAAACTTTGTTAGCTGAGATTTTCCATTATTTAAAATGTAGCATTTGCAACCAAAGATCCTAAAGTAAGAAATTGTAGGTTGTTTGCCTTTCAGAATCTCATAAGGGGTTTTCCCAAGGACCTTATTGATGGAGGCTCTATTGAGAACATAACAGGCTGTATTGACTGCCTCAGCCCAGAAGTATTCTGGGAGTGAGGAGTCACTAAGAAATATTCTCCCAGCTTCTATCAAGGTCCTATTCCTCCTCTCAGCCACACCATTTTGTTGTGGAGTCCTTGGGGAGGAGAACTCTTGGGTGATACCAAATTCTTGACAAAATTTTGTCATGGCTTCAGATTGAAATTCTGTACCATGGTCAGTTCTAGTCCTGACCACATTACATAGTAGGTCATTCTGAATGGCCTTGACATAATTTATAAAGACATGTAAGGTATATGACTTCTTCTTAAGGAAGAATACCCATGTATACTTTGAATGATCATTTACAATTACCAAAGTATATAACTTCCCACCTAAGCTCTGAATTGGCAAAGGACCAAACAAGTCCATGTGCAATAGGTATAAACACCTTTCAGTATCCTTGGAGCCAATACTTTTAAAGGTGGCCCTAGTTTGCTTACCCATTTGGCAAGCATGACAGGGACCACTTTTAACACATTTAAGTTTAGGACTATTTCTAACAAGGTCTTTAGAAAATAATTTATACATTGTCTTATAGTTAATGTAGGCAAGTCTCTTGTGCCATTGGACACAAAGTGACTCACTTTCATTAGCTACAAGACACACAGAGGAGATAGAATAATTGCAAATGAATTCTAAGCAATAAACATTTCCACTCCTAGTGCCTGAGAGAATGGTCTCCAAGTCATTAGACTTTTTGATCAAGCACTTGTCATTGTGGAATTCAATGACATAGCCTAAGTCACATAGTTGGCTTATGCTTACAAGGTTGTGTTGCAACCCTTCAACATAAGCTACCCTTGTGATTGAGACTATGCCATTGGAAATCATACCATATCCTTTGGTGACTCCCTTTTCAGATCCACCAAAGATAACTTTGGGTCCATTCTTCAATGGATGGTAATCCTTTAGAAGATCCATAGTTCCTGTCATGTGCCTTGAGCACCCACTGTCCAAGTACCATATTTGGTTGAGACTGGTACTTGAACTAACCTGCAACACAATTAGTGTACCTTAGGGCCCCAACTGACTTTGGGTCCTAGGTTCATGTTAACACCATAGGGAATATTCCTAGAGAGGGCTGGTTTGGCTTGAGGTTCATTCCTTGCCTTTGGCACCTTGGATTTGTGCCAACAATCAATTGCAAAGTGTCCCACCTTGACACAACACCAACAATCATGAATATTGTATCTCCTTTTCTGAACAGTTTTTTGAATTGGTACAGCACTTTGTACATGTTCAGCAGAAGGGATATCAGCATTCTTCCTATTTCTTTCAGCAATAATCTGACTGAAGGATAATCTGTGGATAGTCTTGCTGCTCTTTGTTCCGATGGCCTCAGTTTGCATTGACTTGGCAGTCATACAAGATCTGATGGAATCAGACACTGGGCAGCAGGTCTTGTCAACAGATTTGACAGCAGTCTTGCTTTTTGCTGAAGCAGATTTGGAAGAGCTTGCTTCCATGTTCTTGACTGAAGGTGCTGAGACACCAAACACAAATGGTCCAGGTTAGACCATGTGTATTTCCTCATGTGGAGCTTTCATTGCACTCAATCCCATTCCCTTTCTATTTCCATAGCTGTGAGCATTCTTGCTCAAGTTATAGGAACTTCCATTTAGTAAGTGACCATGAATACTTTCTTGGTCATACTTGTTTGAGGGCATCAAGACCTTCACAAAGAAGGTCTTAGATTCTTTTGAGTCCTTGACCTTTCCCTTAGTATTGCTAGTAGCTGCCTCTTTGTTGAAACCAACACCTCTCATGTCATAGGAGTTGAAGGTGTCAATAATAGGCAGCACTGTCTTGGGCTTGGAGAACTTAGCCACCAGCATCCTCTCCGTGAGAAGCTTTTCTTCAAGATCCTTAATGATCTTGTTCTTATGGCTTATGGTGCCCACATGGATGATTGACATTCCCCTTAGCTTGCCAATTTCCTTGCTCATTAGACCTAGCTGGGTAGCATGCTCAATGCACTCAGATTTTGATTGCTTTAGGGAAGCAATTTCTTGGGCTTGCCTCTTGGCTAGCTTTTTGCTCTTTTTCAGAGCTTCCAGGAGTGCACCATATTCATCAATCAATTGATTGACATCCTCCTCAGAATATTATTCACCTCCAACTTTAGATGGAGGAGATTCAGATTCTGGACCTGTTTCAGAATCAGAAGAAGAAGAAATGCAGTGTATCAATACCTGCTCATATTCTGAATTGCTGTGGCTGTCCTCATTTTCAGTTATAGCCATCAGCCCATGGTCATCAAGAGTGACCTCATCCTCCTCTTCATCACTATCTGAATGTGATAGAGGGGCCCTGATTCCTATCCTGGTAGCAGGATAGTCTTCTTCCTTCTGATCAGCAAACAACCCCAAGTAGGCTTCCTCCTCACCATCTGAATCTGAAGATGAAGATTCAGACTCACTCCAGCTCTTGCTTTTCTTAGCTAGGAAGGATTTTTCTCCCTTCCTCTCCTTCTGGTGATGAGGCTTCTTGTCACCTCTTTCTTTTCTCTTGACTGGACAGTCGGCAATGACATGTCCAGGCTTACTACAGCAATAGCAAATTATGTTAGTTGAAACATGTTTACTAGTTTTAAAGTCATACCTGTCCCCTTTGGGATGTTGCCTCTCAGATATGTAATGATCCTTCTTGGGATGAGAAGAGGAGGAAGGTTTGTTCTTCCATTGTTTCCTCTTGATCATCTTCTTGAACTGCCTTGTGAAGGCAGCAAACTCCACATCAGAAGAGGAGCTGTCAGATTTGCTGCTCTCAGATTTCTCAGATTCAGCAGCCTTCCTTGGAGGTGACTGCACTCTAGCCTTGTTCTTCTTAGAGCTTTCAGCTTTGAGAGCAACAGATCTCTCCCTTGTGTGAGCCCTGGAGGAAGAGTCCTCCTCCTTTCTTGCAGAAAGCTGCATCTCATATGAGAGCAGTTTCCCAAACAGTGTATGGGTGGGGGTTTCTCCAAGTCTTGCCCCTTCCCTGATTGCACAGATTTTAGTGTCCCATTCTCTAGTTAGAGATCTAAGGAACTTATCATTGAGTTCATAATCTGTGAACACCCTTCCATAGGTTCTTAGTTCATTTACAATCCTAAAGAACCTTTCATAGCACATGGAGATATTCTCCTGGCCCAGCTGTCTGAAGGCTTCATACTCCTGATTGAGGAGTGACTTTCTATCATCCCTTACTTCAGCTGTTCCCTCCATATAGACAACTAATGTGTCCCACATTTCCTTGGCAGTTTGGCAGTGTACCAAGTTCTGAAATGTAGTGTCATCAATGGCATTTACTATTATGTTTTGGGCTCTCTTGTCCATAGTGTACAGTGCTATCTCATCATTGGTCAGTTCAGAAAATACCTTAAGTACTTTTCTAGTAGGGTCAATAGTGGAGACTTTCTCAAAGGTATAAGGACCATTTTTGACAGTCAATAAGATCCTTGGGTCTGATGCTTCCATGAATAGCCTTACCCTTTGCTTCCATATCCCAAAGTTTTCTTTGGAGCATATGGGCAACTTCATTGACCCCAACTCCTTCTTCATTGCACTGTTGGCCATTAGATTTCAGATTTGACTACTCCTGTATAGGATTTGATCAGACTGTTAAGTCTTTTTGATCAACCTCCCTCTGATACCACTTGATAGTTTATATAGGTGTAGTCAATAATACCTAGAGGGGGGTGAATAGGTTCTACTTATTTTCTTTATTTAAACCTAATGTTTCTAGCTGCAGAAAACACAAGCACAGAAAACACACAAGGATGTATAGAGGTTCCTCAAGACAGGGTGTCTTGAGTAGTCCTCTTTCCCCCTTCACCTTTCTAACAATGAGTTAGACAAGGCCACAAACTCCAATCTCGGCTACTTGAGCTTACACCACAAGTTCCTCAGAACTTCTCAGATTAAGAGTGATCCTACCTCAGGCACAGCATCCCTACACCTCAGGCTCAACAGCCCTACACTTCAGGCTCAACAGCCCTACACCTCAGGCTCAACAGCCCTACAGCTCAGAGTTATGAACTCCTACCACTCAGAAATCCCACAGATTTCCTACCTCAAACCTATCAAGAAGTCCTACCACTCAAGCTGTCAACACAGCTTTACACACAGGCTCAACAGCCTTTTACTCAGGCAACAATGCCTTACAAATATGTAATAGAGTTTGAGTTAGATATAAAAGACAAAAGGATTTACTCTTAGGTCTTCTGGATCCTTTCTTCAGATCTGAAAACAATAGCTTCAGATTTGTATCCCCTTGATCTTCTCCTTCAGCAAAGCAGAAGATCAACTTGCCCTTCTTGAGTTTGTACAGGAAGAGCTAACTAATCTCCCTTAGAAGATTAACTTCAGCTGCAGAGAACGACTTCAACTGGCTGAATCGTGAATGCTCGATTGCGGCGTGTAGCAAAAGCTTCTCAATAGAACAGTACTCCTTGATGTGCCCTAACATCTTCTTTTATACCCCTAGAAGGCTTCAACGGCTATATCGATCCTCCTGACACAGTATGGAGCTGATTGGACTTGCTTTTCCCTCTCAAATGTCATTTGCGCCAAAAGCAGATCCCGTCAAAACATTTGGATCTGTCTCAGCGGTTGGGCTGAGACAGCATCCAGTCTCAGCGGTTGGGCTGAGACGGCTTCCAGTCTCAGCGACAGCTCCAGTCCCCTTCTCAGCGGTTGCTCCAGTTTCCTTCTCAGTGGATCCGCTGAGACGGCTCCTCGTCTCAGCGGTTCTGAACCATCGTCTCAGCGGTTATGCTGAGACAGATCTTCATCTCCTTGTAGATGATGTCTTCTTATCTAAGGCCATGTTTGGCCCTTCCTTTTGAGTCACCTGTGCCTGTATATCTTACACAAGTATAGCTTTGTTAAATACAATATGTCCTTAGCATTGAGAGTGATGCCTCTTCAAATCAAGGTAATATTGAGGGCAATATTCCCAACATCCCTGTTGTCGGACCTAACAGTCTGTGGGAGATAAAGAGAGTAGTTCTTCTCTGACCTAGATCTTGTGCGATAAGATACTAGGGTTCTCCAGCACTCGTGTGGATTTCCTGTAGAGGTGTTGACCTATTTCAGCACTAGGAACTCAGATTCCTGCCATTGGAGCATCTCGGTTGAGTTTAATCTTAACCCCCTTCAGGTATAAATTTATTTATTGCATTGTGATGCTTTCATTCCCTTCTTGAATCATGAAATCGCAAGTTCTGAACTCTTTTGGGTTGTTCTAGTTTATTCCGCTGCGCATATTAGATATGATGTCATCATTTTGAATGATGCTTAAGGAAAACCCAACAATACATTCCTAATGGACATTCTGGTTATTTAAATGAGTTAAACGGTGACACACACTTTCCCACCACCCCTTAAAGGAATTCGACCACGAATTTGCACGGAAGGGAACGAGACCCGTAGCTTATACCAAATTGTAACACCCCAACCATTGCACAGTATAAGGTGAACAAGCAAGAGGGTTGCGTATTCAGTTAACCAACCAACAACATCTTAGAGTTACATATAAGCGGAAGCATGAATTTATATTCTTGAACCAGAATTCACATGTCAACAGTAAAGAACAGGAATGACTGATATATATATATATATATATATAAACGAGTTTGGCACTAAGGCCATACAACCAAATGTGTTTCTCTTATTACACGATTTCTAAACATTGGCACGTAGGCCGGCAATAATTGAAGGAAAACCACTCAAAACACTTCGGCCTTCGAGGGCCCACAAAGCATAACAGCAGTTGGGGTTCCAAACCCGCTATTTCCCGCTCGTCTCATCAGGACCTGTGAAGCACAAGCCACCAAGCGGTTGGAAAATAGGTAACCGGTCAGCTTTAGCTGACCAAGATTATAACGACCCCACCCAATGATCGGGGCGGCGGTACTCCTTTCCTGCAAGCAATAGCAGCATATATTTCATAGGTGCGTCTAAGCAACGCATAGAAACATTCACCACACATGTCGACTCTAGGCCGCACGTATTGTGCTCTCAAGGCATGACATCCACAAGTCCTTTTTCAACTTGGATGGTCAAATTGAGCTAAGCCGTACACACAAACATTTTTCAGCATCTTCCATAAGACGGCGTACCGAGGGGCTCCCTCACCACTGACCATTATGGGCGGGTTCAGATCCAGCTAGGCCCGGCTCAATCATCGTGAACACACGATGGGGGTAAGCTTTCACCTCAGCCTGACAATGATACAACCGCACTGGGTCATCAGAACAGCCTCATGGGCTATTTCTACATGCACCATGTGATATTCCGTATCACTGGCACTAGCGTCGATGCTAGCACTAGCGCGAGCGCTAGCCAACTAAACTTATTTCTTCTAGCTCTTTCGGGTATTTCCTGGAGGTAGCCTCCAGGACTCCCTGCAGCATATCACATCACTCAGAACCCGAAAGCAAGCATACATACTCGGAGTCTTCTCTAGAGTGCAATATAGCATATCAATATCACCAATCCAGACCAACTGGCTAGATGGGCTTCACACAGTATGTCTATGTCCGTACAACGATCCGGACTCTATATGTAATTTTCTAAGGGGATACTCCATATTGACCCGTCGGAAGAGCCTATCCACTAATTCGTAGAAATCTTCCAGCTACTATGAGAATCGAAGGACTAGCATGTCCAGAGATTAAGGAGGAGAATCGTTACCCTTGCTGCTCATTTCGGTGCCATCGGACCAGGATTCCTCTCCAAGGATTTGAAGACGGCACAAGCACGCAAGAGATCTTCTACCTCGGACATAGCTAGCCAAACGGATCCTTCCTCTGCTTCCTAACTTCTGCTTTTGCTGTAGGAGAGAGGTCCAGAGAGAAACTAAGGCACATACACATTTTGGACAGCTATATATATAAAAATTCTATCGCCGGCGCTAGCCCTAGTGCCTGACGCTAGCCCAGAGGCGGTACGTCCAAACCTATCCATAGCCGCTTAAGGAATTAGTCGAGACGCTACCGCTAGCATTGCCTCCTGCGCTAGCTCTCGACGAGCCAAATTCACGAGCACGCAACACAATTCGTCGGAATACATTCGTCGGGACACAAAGTCATCGGGAAAGCTACCGCTAGAGCTCGTTCTACCGCCGACGCTAGCACTCGACGATGCCTCTTGATGCTTTCGACAATACACAAAAGACCCTTCGTCGATACGCTACCAATTCGACGATAAGAGATTCCGTCGGCGCTAGCTCTTTAGCTTAGCACACCGCGAATTCTTTGGACCTGAACATTGGGGGTCTTACAACCGTATAGGGGATTGAGGCATATCACAAATGAGACTCTGCTAATAGCACCCTCGCTGCTTCGACTCCTTCCCGCCTTTTCTGTTTTCTTATAAATAGGCCCCGTCTTCATACCCCCAACTACTGCATTTAACTCTTCAGTCCATCTGTCTCCTTCATTCTCTAGACCTCGCACCTTTCTTCTCGCTCTCGCTTCTATCACTCTCGCAAGCATTCATTAGATGGGTGGTGACGGTGGCGATGTTGAGGGCTGAGCCAAGTGTGTCTGGACCTTTTCCAACCACTCTTTCTTCAACTGCTCGCTTACCAAGAGCGAGTACCATGCCGTGGTTGCCAACTACATCTCGCCCGGGTATTCTGCTCGCCAGCAATCGAAGACAGAGGCCATCAATGAATTCTCGGTTGAAGAACTCGCCATCTCTACAACCCACTTAGACGTTGGCCTGCGGCTGCCTCTGTGGCCGGAGGTCTGCTAGGTATTTATTCGCGCTATAATTTTTCCTCTCGCACTCGCTTCTTAACCTCGTGGTCGTGGTCTCGCCATGTACTTAAATATTTTGGTGTGATACCAGGCCAGGTGACCCCCAACTCCATCGTTGTCATTGCGCCTTCGCTTGCTACCTGAGGGAAGAGCGAATCGAGTTCAACTTGCTGGTCTTCCACAAGTTGTTCTCTTTTATGGCGTACAAATATGAGACCGCCTATTTTGCGAGCCAACATGTCAAGGTTTGCGAGATGGTCAACAAGACCCACCACTGGCTCCAGAAGTTCGTGTTCGTGAAGTGGCCTTTTGGAAACATCCCCTTCTCGCCTGTCCAGCATGACGAGGCGACCTACCACCCCCCTACGCTCGGCGGCCACGATGTCGAGCTCTTTAAATTCTTCACAACCAAGAACTTTGAGGTCTCCTATCTCCGACGGAACGTCGACTCGCTACTCCTTGTGCCGCCCGGAGAAGGTTCGATTCGCGTTTGCCCTCAACTTCTTTTATTCCATCTCCTTTCGCTAGCTAACCCTCAAATCATTCATGGATCATTCGCAGGAGAGCGGGATTTTCCTCTCCACCCCCCTTATTCGAGTGCTAGGGCCATTCCCTCTAGCCTTGTGCTTGCTACCACGACTGATGCTGCTTGTAGGGGTTGCTCTAGCACCTATGCACCTTCTGGAAAGAAGAGGACTGCACCTGCGAGCTGCGAGATGCTCTCCTCGCAGCCAGCACCCAAAAAGAAGAAAACTTCAACCCCGGGCAAGGGGAAGGGGGTCCTCATGGATTTTCCAGAAGCCAACCCCTCAGCGAGCCTGCCCGTGGACAAAGAGACCGGCGAGGTTGCCAGATAGGTTGTCGGTTCATCGGGCTTGCCCGCTCTGGCGAGCCATGGAAATTTTTCACTCGGTGCAAAGCACCGGGATGAGGCATGCAAAACCCTATTGTGCTAGGATTCGGAGGCCAATAGGGCCTCTGTGTCAACCCTCCTCCTTTCCTGGGTGGAGCAGGAGACCATCGGGGGCCATGCCTTTGCCTTCTCCTTCGGGCGTTATTGACTGGAGGATGCTGCAGATTTTGATGAGATGACGACCCAGGCGCTCGCTCGTGAGAGCGCGCAAGCCCAGATCTGTGCCCTAGAGCTCGCTCATATGACGGGTCGGCGATTCTTCCAGTTGGAGTGACATTCCTAAGAGCTTAAGAACGAGCTAAAGGTTGCCACCGATGAGTTCGCGAGCCTTAAAAAGAAGATAAATATTTCTGACGGTCTCCTCACCAGCCTCCTGGGTGGGATGGTAAGTTATTGAAGAACTCCCCCCCCCCCCCCCCTTTCTTCGTTGTTCTTTTCCCTTGGCTGATTAACTTCTCTCTTGTAGGATGCCGAGACCGCCAGTCAGCTTCTTGCCCACTGCTCCGACTTGGAGAAGGAGGTCCTCGGGATGAAGGGCCAGAACAGCGAGCTGACCCGGGCCGTGCTTCCTCTGCCTCCTTGCCGTGGCAAGATCCAGATGTATTCAGAGCACGAAATAGAAGAGATGATGAAAAAGAATGCGATCATGGTGGTGAAGCACATCTTTGTTGGAAATCTGGCCCTCATGATTTCTGATTTGAAGAAGTCACCAATTCAAGATAACTTCACTTTGTATTTTGAAAGGAGATTAGTTCTTATATATATGTTAAAGCTCTTGTTTAAATTTTACTTTCAAAATAAGTGATATATATATGAGTGTGCTGATTGAGTAATAAACACAAACAGTAAGAGTGCATATAAAAATCACAGCACAAATAAGAGCATAAAACAAAAACAAACAAGGCACACATCCAGATGACACAAGAAATATAGTAGTTCCCCTCAACTGGGTACATCTACTCTTCTACCCACTGGTAGGAATCCACTGGAGGTTGTTGATAAGGTGCCCTCACACCAAGGTGTTTTTGTTCAGGTGTCCACACACCAATGGAGGTTTGATCAGGTGCCCAATTGACATATAAGCTTTTGATCAGGTGCTTATAAACCAAGATGCAGGTTTTTTCTAAGGTGGCCTGTCACCGGGAGTAAACTTTTGAAGGGAGTTTTAACCCTTTACAAAATGGGAGAAATAAAAGAAAACAGAAAAAGGTTATGATACTCTTCTCTTTGTTGAGAAGACACTTGATGAAGATGTTGAAGAGAGCTCCCCCTGTCTGATTAAGTTTAGATGACAGCCTTGTGGATGGAGCTTCTTCTCTCTAAAGCAAATCCTCTGTTCTTCTTCTTGCAGTTTAGATCCTGAGCAATTGATAGTGTTTGGTGTCTTAGGATATGTATGATCTGCAAGAAAAGAGTTAGGCAAAAAGAAGATATAATATATATTGATCTGTTCTTCTTTTTGCTCCTGTTCTTCCTTTTCTCTTCTTCTTCTTCTTCTCTTATTCCTGTACAGCAATATGATAATATATTATGTCTATAATATGTATACAGCAATAGTGATATAATCTGTATGTATTTATTCTGTCAAGAGAGACAGCTATATATATTCTGCTGTATAAATAATCTGCTATATAAAGATGTCTCCTACTGTCATGTAAAAGAGCTGTCCTCTTTTCCTGGGCTGATTTGAATCCTTGCTGATGGAAGAGGAAAGAAATAATATTTCTTTAATTCTGATTCCTTGAGCAGACAAATCTTGCCGTCTTTGGCTTGCTGCAACGGCTACAGTATTTAATGATTTGCTGCCAAAGTATATATCATTTAATGCTTGCACGCTGTAATGTCAGATCAGCAATATATATATAAATAATAAATATTGCTTTATAAATAACTCTGTCAGCATATATATAATATTTAATGATATAAAATAATACTGAAGAAATTCGTCGAGCTGAGGTTCAAGTTCTTCGAGCTCATCATTTGATTCGTCGACCTCAACATTTAATTCACTGTTCTGAACATCTGCCGAAGATTCGTCGAACGCAGACTTGGGTTCGTCGAACGGAAGGATTCGTCGACCGCTGAGATGGGCTGGATCGTCGACCGCTGAATATTGAGGTGTTCGTCGAACGCAGACTTGAGTTCGTCGAACGGAAGATTTCATCGACCGCTGAGCCTGGATAAAAGCTTCGAGCGCTGAGCTTGAGTAAAGGCGTCGAGCGCTGAACCGCTGAGACGGGATCGTCGAGCACTGAGATAGGTGATCTTCGTCGACTGCTGAGATGGTTGATTTCGTCGAGCGCTGCTGAGCAAAACAATGCTTGCAAACGACAACGACAAGTGTACCGTATCGAATGTAGTATAGGTTATAAAAACCAAGGTCGTATTAGACTCAGGGCGGTTGAGTACTCTTACTTCAAGAAAATCTCTATTATCTTATCAATTAAAACTTAGAGTTGGGTTTCAAAAAGAAAATAAAACAATGAAGAAGGAGAAGAATGAGAAATAAGAGAATAAGAAAAACTATTTTATTGATAAAAGAAATTACAAACTATGAGAAGGAAGCTACAAACTATTTAATTGAAAATACGAATTGCATAAAGAGAGAGGATTACAAGAACTACTAAAAACATGAAAATAATACAAGAAATGAAAGTTCTAATCCTAAAAAATTCATACTTAAACATCTGCTGGAGCTGGCTTTATATAGCTGAAAAGTTGAGGTTACACTCCCTTGGTCACGCCCGTGACCAAGGGCGTGTAAGGGGAGTGATCGAAACAGTAGTTCAGAGGGCGCCTTCTGGAGTAAATGCAAGCGTTTCAGCGGTGTCACGCCCTAGGTCACGCCCGTGACCTGGGGCGTGTAATCTTAAAATTTGGCTTATGGCGGGAATCTTCGGCGGGAAGGAGCGCGGGGCGAGTCACGCCCGTGACCTAGATGTCACGCCCCTGGTCACGCCCGTGACCTGGGGCGTGTAACTTTAAATGACATGGCAGGCGTGATGGCAGCTGGTGGCGGGGTCCCGGCCGTGACTTGGATGTCACACCCTTGGTCACGCCCGTGACCTGGGGCATGTACTTGGAGAATCTTCACGGAATGATCCCGGGGTAGCGGAATCGGGTCTGGAACACATCTAGGCTGTCACGCCCCCTGGTCACGCCCGTGACCATGGGCGTGTACTTGACATTTTTACTCAAAGTGCCCAGAAAACCTGCAAAACAATAAAATAAGCTTAAATTAGTTGAAGAAATTAAAAAGGAACGGATTAAATAAGAAAATACATATAAATTATATAAATTCAATTTAAAACTATATTAAAATAATACTAAAAGGTGAGTACAAAAAGTACTCATCAAACACCCCCATACTTGAGCTTTTGTTATTCCAGAGCAAAAGAGTGAGGAAAGAATTACAAGACATCGATATTATTTCTAATTAACTAAAATTTTATTAAGCCAAGAATAAGTCAAAAGCAAAATTTTAGCAATTCAAGAATTAAGTCTTAAGTTATGTAGATAATTTAAAAAGAGAAATTTGTTTAGCTAACTACTTCTCAAGATAACTATTTAGCAATCGAAATTATAGAAATTTTCAAACAAAATTAGATTAAAATTATGGACACTCTAACATAGAAGAAACTTAAGGAAAAGACACCTACCAAAATATTGCTCTCTTAATAATTTAGTTTAGGACTAGAAACATTGAAATTGGCTAGGGATGGGTTTAAATGGAATGGCAAAATGAAGATAAAGGATATGAAGAGGTTTTTGATTGGGGTGATGAATTTTATCCTCTCAACCCCTTTTTTTAGTATATGTAATACCAGAGAATGATAGACTATTAACCTATCATTTCCACGACATATACATCTTTTTTCTCTCTTCATTTTTATTTTTGGGTTGCATATGTTTACCAGAGAATAAAGAACTAACATCTCCTTATTCCCATGACATATGATCTAACAATAGGGGAAAAGAAAAAATACATATGTTTACCAAGGGTAAAGAAATACTTCTAGTTTATAAATTAAACTATTTTGAGAGTAACTTTTTTAGTGGAATGAAATTTCCTATGATCTTAAAGTTAAAAGAGAATATAATAGAAATCTAGAGATGTTTAGCCAATTTACCACAAAGTGAAGCTATTTAAAATTAAACGGAGAAGTAGTGCTAAATTAATTCTCTAATCGAATTAAAAACATAAAATGTTTCTTAAAACCAAATTACTTCAAATTTAAATTTAACAAATTTTGATAAAACAAAATATTAGCTAAATTAAAAATGAAAGAATACTTATAATCAAACATCAAACTAAATTTCTAGAACAATAAAAACAACAAGGCTTGGCATATTTATAATTATTAAATTTTTTTATATAATATTTCTTGGACTTCCCGAGGGCTACCCGGTGAAGGTTTCGCAAGGTACTAGGAGCTGTGATGGGAGTTCAAGACCAAAGCGCCCTTTCCAAGAAATTAGATTTTTTATAATTTTTATATATTTTTTTTTTCAAATAAAAATACTATGAATGCTAAGCTACACCCCCATACTTAAAATTAAACATTGTCCTCAATGTTTAAAACTAGGTATGAAGAACACTAGAAAAATAAACTTTTAAAAGAAAAATACAAAAAATTAAAGATAAGCAGGGGTGCCTCCCAAGAGCGCTTTCTTTTTCCCGTCTTTAAGCTAGACGGTTAGTGTTAAGAAAAAGGAAAATTAAAAGAGAAGTGGACAGGCAACTCCCTTAATTCGCGCTGAGGTGAGTATGTCGTCATACGTTGCCTAGCGACTCCTCCGCTTAACGTGTAATTCTCCGTTTGTCCTTTTTCTTGAATATGCAAATCCAAATCACCTATACATACCTGAGGTGATTTGAATATATAAAGATGAGCGGCATATGGATCATCAATTAATTAGGGTAGCAACGACTCATCTTCAACCTGGAAATTATTAGTATAAAGAGAATCACAATTAAACGTGTCAGATAATATTTTGCAAGGAGGAGGCGCTTGCAAAAATATAAGTTTAAGCTCTGGTTGTTCCTTTTCTAAAATAACATTTTCTTTTGAAAAATCTAGTGCGTTACCAAGCGGAATAAAATTTTCGGACACAAAATTTTCATCAATTTTTGGTTGGATAGAAGAAATTCGTGAATATTCATGACAAAGAAAATAAAATCCGGGTGGAGTAGGGGAAGAAACTTGTTCTTCTTCTACTTCATCCGGGGTGCCCATAACCTTAAGAAATTCTTGGTAAAGTAATTTTTCTTCATCTTCGATAAAAGAAGTTATGGGATTACATGAAACCACATGTTCCTCCATAACTAAATTGTCCAAAGATGGAGAAAAAATACTAGAAGAAATAAAATTTTCCTCTAAATTTTGGGGGAAAGTATCTATTTGAATCGGCGGACATTCCCCAAAATTAGAGTACGAAGGTTGCGGCGCAAAAGAATATGAACAAGAATTCGGATCGAAAGATTTATCTTCATCGCTCCGAAAGCTATCCAGGTGACCTTGCCACCAAGAATAATCTACTTCGGGACTAGAAGAAAAATTATTAGAAGCCGAAAAGTTATTCTCGTGAAAATTAGAAAAAGCACTAGACGAAATAATATTTTCCTCTAAATTTTGGGGGGAAGTATCTATTTGGATCTGCGGAATTTCCCCAAAATTAGAGAACAAAAATTGCGGTGTACAAGAAGAAAAATAAAAATTCGGATCTAAAGATCTATCTTCATTGTTCCGAGAACTATCCGGGTGAGCTTGCCACAAGGAATAATCTACTTCGGAGCTAGAAGAACAATTATTAAATGCCAAAAAATTATTCTCATTAAAATTAGAAAAATTATTTTCATCAAAGTTTGAAAAAATATTTTCATTAAAAGATAAAAAAATTATGATCATAATTATTATCAAAATTATTTGCATAATATTGAGGATAATTATTTTCATAATAATTATTTTGAGAATATGAATGTAAATAACATTCCTCACTTTGATGAGGCGCACCACAATAATAACAACTAAACTGGCACCTTCGAGCAGCTTGTAAGAGTTCAATTTGGTTTCGAAGCACAGTAATTTTAACGACCGCTTCTACTAATTTCATAATAAGAATAAAAAAAGGAAACAACTTTCACTTAAATAAATGGAATTTTAAAAATATTTTTATTATATATTTTTTTCAAAAAGCGGGTTAAATTAGTCCCGGGCTTCCTAAGATCTACCCGGTGAAGGGTTTGCAAGGTACTAGAGACTATGATGGGAATTCAAGCCCAAAGCGTCCTTTCTGAGAATTTAGATTACGCTTTTTAAATTTTTTTTTTAATTTAAAGAGAAGGGGGAGAAGAAAGAGAGCGATAAAATTAATAAATATTGCTTTTTTCGAAATATCAACCAAACTCCCCGGCAACGGCGCCAAAAACTTGATGAGCAAAACTATGCTTGCAAACGACAACGGCAAGTGTACCGTATCAAATGTAGTATAGGTTATAAAAACCAAGGTCGTATTAGACTCGGGGCGGTTGAGTATTTTTACTTCAAGAAAATCTCTATTATCTTATCAATTAAAACTTAGAGTTGAGTTGCAAAAAGAAAATAAAACAATGAAGAAGGAGAAGAATGAGAAATAAGAGAATAAGAAAAACTATTTTATTGATAAAAGAAATGACAAACTATGAGAAGGAAGCTACAAACTATTTAATTGAAAATACGAATTGCATAAAGAGAGAGGATTTCAAGAACTAATAAAAACATGAAAATAATACAAGAAATGAAAGTTCTAATCCTAAAAAATTCATCCTTAACCATCTGCTGGAGCTGGCTTTATATAGCTGAAAAGTTGAGGTTACACGCCCTTGGTCACGCCCGTGACCAAGGGCGTGTAAGGGGTATGATCGAAGCAGCAGCGAAGAGGGCGCCTTCTGGAGTAAATGTGAGCGTTTCAGCCGTGTCACGCCCTAGGTCACGCCCGTGACCTGGGGCGTGTAATCTTAAAATCTGGCTTCTGGCGGGAATCTTCGGCGGGAAGGAGCGCGGGGCGAGTCACGCCCGTGACCTGGATGTCACGCCCCTGGTCACGCCCGTGACCTGGGCGTCTAACTTTAAATGACGTGGCAGGCGTGATGGCAGCTGGTGGCAGGGTCCGGGTCGTGACTTGGATGTCACGCCCTTGGTCACGCCCGTGACCTGGGGCGTGTACTTGGCGAATCTTCACGGAATGATCCCGGGGTGGCGGAGTTGGGTCTGGAACACATCTAGGCTGTCATGCCCCCTGGTCACGCCCGTGACCATGGGCATGTACTTGACATTTTTACTCAAAGTGCCCAGAAAACCTGCAAAACATAAAATAAGCTTAAATTAGTTGAAGAAATTAAAAAGAACAGATTAAATAAGAAAATACATATAAATTAAATAAATTCAATTTAAAACTATATTAAAATAATACTAAAAGATGAGTACAAAAAGTACTCATCAAGCGCAGAATGCACGCCATTCGTCGACCGCGGGGACGCCGTTCGTCGAACGCAGAGAACATGTGTAAAATTTATCTTTCTCTTATTTTCTGCCTATTATATATATATATATATCTTAGTATATTATATATATTATTGTATATTTCTTATTATATATATATATTATTCATATTATTGTATATTTCTTTTCAGCCTTCTAACTTAATAGGATTTAATCTAAGTTGTAAGATATGTTATGATATAAACTTAGACATTAAAGGTGGATCCTAACTCAAATCAAAACTAAGGTTCCAACAATCTCCCCCTACTTGAGTTGGGATCCTAATCCAAATTAAGACTAGGTTCTAACAATCTCCCCCTATTTGGTTTAGGATTCCTAAGCATAAAAAGTCTTTGAAGCTTTAGGGTCAGAGATTATCTTCTTCTTATAAAATTCATTTAAGCAATTCTGATTTCCTAGATTTTGATTTAAATAAGATTTTAATGATGAATTGCTCATTGTTATTAGATTCTAGGAATTTTAAAATCAAAAAGACAATGCCTGATAGCTTCTTTCTATAAAATCACCTTAATCAGAAGAGACTCACACTCAGAGCTCTGATCATTTCTGATCTATGCTATTTGAGTTGAATGCTCAAACTAATTTTGGAAAAAATCTGGAAGAATGTGAAGTTTATCTGACTTTGTTTTAAGATAGAAAAATTCAAGAGAATCATTTAACTGCTGTTTAATTTAATTATAATTTAAGTAAAAATATTAAACAGTTAAAACAAAATTGCCAAGATGCAGGTTTTTGCTAAGGTGGCCTGTCACCGGGAGTAAACTTTTGAAGGGAGTTTTAACCCTTTACAAGATGGGAGAAATAAAAGAAAACAGAAAAAGTTTATGATGTTCTTCTCTTTGTTGAGAAGACACTTCATGAAGATGTTGAAGAGAGCTCCCCCTGTCTGATTAAGTTTAGATGACAGCCTTATGGATGGAGCTTCTTCTCTCTAAAGCAAATCCTCTGTTCTTCTTCTTGCAGTTTAGATCCTGAGCAATTGATAGTGTTTGGTGTCTCAGGATATGAATGATCTGCAAGAAAAGAGTTAGGCCAAAAGAAGATATAATATATATTGATCTAATCTTCTTTTTGCTCCTGTTCTTCCTTTTCTCTTCTTCTTCTTCTTCTTCTCTTATTCCTGTACAGCAATATGATAATATATTATTTCTATAATATGTATACAGCAATAGTGATATAATCTGTATGTATTTATTTTGTCAAGAGAGACAGTTATATATATTCTGCTGTATAAATAATCTACTGTATAAAGATGTCTCCTGCTGTCGTGTAAAAGAGCTGTCCTCTTTGTTGGAGTTACCATTGTGATCTAGAAGTGGTCAAACATGTATTTTCACTGCCAACGCGGTATGAGCCTGCAGGGTCGCACATAAGAGCATGTGGAGAAGTTGGAAGATTGATTGTGTTGGTAAAGGTTACCAATCATCATAAAGAATGGGGAAGTCCAACAATTGTTGCTGTCTGAATTCGTCGGATATGTCTGATTGGATTCGTCGGAATTCGTCGAATCATTCCGTGGAATCCCGACGAATTGTCACAGAGATCCTTGACTCGGCAAATGTTGCTGTCTGATTTGATTCGTCGGAATTCGTCGGATTGTCCCGTGAAATCTCGACGAATGTTTTTCCGTGGAATCCCGACGAATTGTCACAGAGATCCTTCACTCGGCAAATGTTGTTGTCTGATTTGATTCGTCTGAATTCGTCGGATTGTCCCGTGAAATCTCGACGAATGTTGTTCCGTGGAATCCCGACGAATTATTACAGAAAACTGTTTCTGTATGGACTGCGGATAGCGATTTTTTAGGTCTTTTATACTTCGGGTATAAATAGACGGTTCGACGGTTCTTCTTTAGGGATCCACGATCATTACACAAAGAAGAAGAGACGAGACGGAAGAAGTTCCGCCTCACGAACCCTAGCCGACGGAAGTGTTCCGCTGTCTCGATCGGCTCCGCAGATCTCCCCTCCGGCGATCGTCGTCGTGATTGTTCTTCCTGGAGCGAACCTAGCAGTTCGTGGAAGTGCAAAGGTGCAGTTGTTCTCCCTTCCTAGTTGCGTGCGACGTGACTTGGTGTTCTCCTGGCTCGTGTGGACTGCTGTAGAGACGTAGACATTATACTACGTGAGAACTCTCTTTGCCGCCGACAGGAATCTTCTTCTTGGAGCATCTAGGTTGGATTCGATCCAACTCCGCAAAGGTAATTTCTTGCCTAGTATTTTATTAACTTCTTAATTCAATATTCATGGCCCGATCAAAGTCTTTTGGGTTGTTTCTCTTTATTTCTGCTGCGCCTACATGTGATGTATGGTCATAGAAAAACCCAACAGTGGTATCAAAGCGAGGTTTCGCTCATGAATGTTGTTTCAGAAGTTAGGTTATTCCAATACGTGCAAATCTAGGTATTTGGAAGCGTTCTAAATGTCAAGATTTCTTCTTGGAATATCACATTTGATGTGATTTTGTGTGGTTTTTGGTGGTGGGATTTCAAAATTTTGGTCAGGGCTCTGCCCCGCACCCCGCAAGAGCTCTGCCCCGCACCCCGCTTGCTGATCGATCAGCGAGACCACCGCCAGGGGCGCGGCCCCTTGGAACCCCGCCAGGAACGTCTGGGATTTCGTGGTTATTTCTAATTGTTAGAAATTGTTGTCTCCTTAGCAGTAACCGTCCCTCAAGTGGTTAATGAACCCTGTATTGTTTTGGATTTTGAATCCAACAATGAGAGATGAGCTTGTCTACTGCTTTAAGTCGAGTTGTCTTTGCCTTTGTCCAATGCATGTAAATCTGAAGATTTGGAAGAGTTCTAAATGTCCAGATTTAGCCCTTTCATCTATCAAAGGTTGATAGTCTTATGTTGTGCACATAAGGGATGCATGTGGATTTTAGAAAGATTGTTTTTTTTCTGTTGATGTGCACTTGATCAAATGTTGATCATGGTTAAGTGTAAACTTATTATTAAAAATTAAAATCCCTTCATAAAATATTAAGTGTTCGGATGCCTTCCGATGGATGACACTCTTCCTGCCTCGATCGATGAAGTGTGGGCTTGCCAAAGCAAGGTGCATCAATCTATCTTGGTAAGGGTGCGAGCGGATAAGTGTGATATCCCACTGTCGACATCGGGTCTAACTTAACTAGGTGACCTCAAAGGTTGAGTGCCTAGAGGCATAGGGTTGGCATGCACCATATGATGGATGCGAATAAGGAGTTATTCACCAGCCATACAAGAGTTGCATGAGGATGCAATTGGCAAGCGTTGCCTACCTAAATAACCGCATTATGAGAGGAACGCCAAAGCGGACTCGTGGTGTTGGTGAAATACGGATCTTGTCCACTAAGAGAGTAGCTCGCATGGACTCTCCGAATTGATAGTGAGGGCTATCAATTTGAATAAAATAGTGGGAGTATTTAATTGAAGTCCAAATTAAAATAAATTGTATTTTGAAATTAAGGTACTGATTAAATTCTGCATGAATTCTTGTAGAATTCCATGGCAAGTGGTTCACATTCCACCTTGTCCCTGAGAGCTATCCTTGAGAAGGACAAGCTTAGTGGGACGAACTATATGGACTGGTATAGGAACCTGAGAATTGTTCTCAGGCAAGAGCGAAAGCTCTACGTCTTGGAAGAAGAAGCCCCCGAGGTGCCGACCGAGAACTCGTCCCGTGTTGATAAGGATGCTTATAAGAAGTATACCGATGACGCCTTAGACATCGAGTGCCTTATGCTTGCCACCATGAACTCTGAGCTTCAGAAGCAACACGAGAACATGGGGTGCAAGGAGATTGACGAGCACCTAAAGAAAATGTTTCAAGGGCAAGCTCGTCAAGAGAGGTTCGATGTCACGAAGGCCTTATTTCAGTGCAAAATGGGAGCTCGAGACTCAGTTGGTACTCACGTACTCAAGATGATTGGGTATATAGAGAACCTGGAGAGACTGGGTTTTCCTCTGGGTCAAGAGTTGGCCACAGATCTTATCCTGCAATCGTTGCCGGATAGTTATGAGTAGTTTGTCTTGAACTACAACATGAATGAAATAGACAAGACACTGCCCGAGATCCTAGGCATGTTGCGAACTGCCGAGATGAACATGAAGAAGGCCAAGCCTGTTAGTCCCATGTTGATGGTACATAAAGGCAGGGGTAAGGCCAAGGGCTTCAAGAAGACGAAGGTGGGACCTAAGTCACATCTTGAGCCCAAATCTTCTGCGCTGAAAAAGAAGAGCACCGTGAAGGAAGGGAAATGCCACCACTGTGGCAAGGCTGGTCATTGGAGGAGGAATTGTCCTTCGTACATTGACGGTCTGCAGAAAATGAAGGGAGGTATGACTTCCGCTTCGAATATTTACATTATAGAGATAAACCTTTCTGCTCCTTCATCTTGGGTATTGGATACCGGATGTGGTTCTCACATTTGTACAAATGTGCAGGAACTGGGAAGGAGGAGATTGCTGAGTAAAGGAGAGGTGGACCTGCGCGTCGGCAATGGAGCAAGAGTTGTTGTTGTAGCCGTAGGGGTTTACCGTCTTTCTTTGCCCAGTGGGCTTGTAATAGAACTTAATAATTGTTATTATGTTCCGGCTATAACTAGAAACATTATATCCATTTCATGCTTGGACATGATTGGATTTTCTTTTATAATTAAGAACAATTGTTGTTCTATATTTAAGAATGATGTTTGTTATGTTGTAGCTCAATTGTTTAATGGTCTTTATGTTTTGAACCTAGACCATCCGATCTATAATGTAGATAATAATAAAAGACTAAGAACAAATGACTCAAATCCTACATATCTCTGGCATTGTCGTTTGGGCCATATAAACGAGAAACGCATATCCAAGCTCCATAAAGATGGACTATTTGACTCATTTGATTATGAATCATTTGAGCGATGCGATTCTTGTTTATTAGGCAAGATGACTAAAGCCCCTTTCACTGGTTATACTGAGAGGGCTGAGGATCTCTCGGGTGTTGTACATAGTGATGTATGCGGACCCATGAGTTCTATGGCTAGAGGTGGGTATTTCTACTTCGTTACATTTACTGATGATTTCAGTAGATACGGATACGTGTATCTTATGAATTGCAAATCCGAAACTTTTGAAAAGTTCAAAGAGTTTAAAAATGAAGTGGAGAACCAATTGGGTAAAAAGGTTAAAGCACTCCGATCTGATCGAGGTGGCGAATACCTGAGTCATGAGTTCTGTGATCATCTGAAAGAGTGTGGTATTGTATCACAGCTCACTCCACCTAGGACACCGCAGCATAATGGTGTGTCTGAGAGGAGAAATCATACTCTGTTAGACATGGTACGGTCGATGATCAGTCATGCAGACTTGCCTGTTTCCTTTTGGGGTTTTACTTTAGAGACTGCTGCAATAACACTGAATCGCGCTCCAACGAAAACGGTTCTAAAGACACCATATGAGATATGGACTGGGAAGCGTCCTAGTATGTCATTCATTAAAATTTGGGGCTGTGAGGCATACGTACGACGTCAAATGCCTGACAAGCTGGAACCCAAATCAGATAAGTGTTATCTGGTGGGATATCCTAAGGAAATGAAAGGATATTACTTTTACCTACCGTCTGAGGGCAAAGTGTTTGTCGCAAGGACGGGTGTCTTCTTGGAGAAAGAGTTCTTGTCAAGAAAGACGCAAAAGGTAGAACTTGAAGAAGTTCAAGAACCACAAGTAGTGAATGAACCAGAGTTGGATTCTGAGCCAGGACTACAAGATGTTGTAGCTGGAGAACCTGCTCAAGAGACACAAGTCCTACGTAGATCTGGTAGACCAAGATTTGAGCATGAGAGATATGGATTTCTCGTGTCTCAAATAGGTAATGTGTTGCTTATGGATCATGATGATGAACCAGCGACCTACCAAGAGGCTATGAATGGACCGGACTCCGACAAATGGCTTGAGGCTATGAAATCCGAAATGGACTCCATGTATACAAACCAAGTTTGGAACTTGGTGGAACCACCTGAAGGGGTACGACCCATAGGGTGCAAGTGGGTCTTCAAGAAGAAGACCGACATGGATGGGAATGTACAGACATTCAAAGGTCGACTGGTGGCTAAGGGTTTCAAGCAAATTCATGGTGTTGACTATGATGAGACCTTTTCCACTGTTGCCATGGTAAAGTCCATTAGGATATTGCTTGCTATTGCTGCGTATTATGACTACGAGATCTGGCAGATGGATGTCAAAACGGCTTTCCTAAATGGAAAACTCCTTGAGGAAGTGTACATGACACAACCCGAGGGTTTTGTATCCCCAAATGAAGCCACTAAAATATGTAAGTTGAATAGGTCCATCTATGGATTGAAACAGGCCTCTAGAAGTTGGAATCTTCGTTTTGATGAGAAGATCAAAGAGTTTGGTTTTGTCAAGAACGAGGATGAACCGTGTGTTTACAAGCGAATCAGTGGGAGCATTGTTGTCTTCCTGATATTGTATGTAGATGACATACTGTTGATCTGGAATGACATACCTACCCTGAAAGTTGTTAAGAACAACCTAGGGAACTGCTTTTCTATGAAGGACTTGGGTGAAGCGACTTACATACTCGGTATTAAGATCTATAGAGATAGATCGAAGAAGTTGCGGGGCTTGACCCAGAGTACGTACATTGAAAAAGTGTTGAAGCGGTTCAACTTGCTTGAGTCCAAGAAAGGATTTTTGCCCATGTCTCATGGTGTAAATCTCTCTAAGGACCAGTGTCCAAAATCTTGTGAAGATAAGGACCGCATGAAGTTGATTCCATATGCTTCGGCAATTGGGTCAATCATGTATGCAATGTTATGTACTCGACCCGATGTCTCTTTCGCTTTGAGCATGACTAGCAGGTATCAGTCTGATCCCAGTGAATGTCACTGGATAGCGGTAAAGAATATCCTGAAGTACTTGAGAAGGACTAAGGATGTATTCTTGGTGTATGGTGGAAAGGAAGAGCTCGTTGTAAGTGGTTACACGGATGTCAGCTTCCAAACTGATAGGGATGATTCGAAGTCTCAGTCAGGGTTTGTGTTTTGCCTGAATGGAGGAGCTGTGAGCTGGAAGAGTTCCAAGCAAGAGACAGTTGCTGATTCTACAACTGAGGCCGAGTATATCGCTGCGGCAAATGCAGCGAAGGAGGCTGTATGGATTAGGAAATTCATCGGCGAGCTAGATGTAGTTCCTAGCATTATTGGTCCCGTAGTTCTCTACTGTGATAACAATGGTGCAATTGCACAATCTAAGGAACCTAGATCCCATCAGCGCTCCAAGCACATACTTCGGCGGTTCCATCTTATTCGTGAGATTGTCGAACGAGGAGATGTGAACATTTGCAGAGTGCCGACTGAGGAGAATATTGCAGATCCACTGACAAAGCCTCTCGCGCAGAGAAAGCATGATGGTCATACTAGATCAATGGGTATACGATACCTGAGTGATCAACTCTAGTGGGAGTCTTGTGGGTTGCATGTAAAATAAATATTCTGTTGGCTGTTTATTATTTATTCATATGATGAATTGTGTACCAATTATTTCTTTTTACAATTAATGGCAAGTTCTTTTATTACGATATGCTGTTTCTATATGATAGAATAAAATTCGTGATAAATACCCTTAGAATGTTCGCTTCCATAGGACATCAAGTACGTGACTTGAATGTGAGAGCCTATAATTTCGAAGCTTCATTCTTAAAAGGTCCTTGGTCGAGGTATCATCATAGAAGCTAAGGGTGATGATGATACATTAAGACTAGCATGTGTGTTGACTGATGACCGGTTCTTACAGGTCATGATATTGTGATATCAAGTCATCACGTGGGTACTTGTTAGTGAACAAGTTGTACTGGACAGACCCAACCTGAGACTACTTTGTGGATTGTTACTTAAAAGTGTCACAAGTAGGTCTCATTTGATAATGGTGTTGTGGTCCTTTGACCTGAAGTCACAGCATTCATCGAGTGAGGAAGAGCGTGCTTTGATGTCATCTAAAGTCTTCCTTGAAGAAGGTTGATGATAAGGGTGGTCGTTGGGTACGTTACGAATCATTTGGGTGTTTGGGTGTGAGCAGATATGGGATTTGTCCTCCTATATAACAGGAGTTGCATCCATGGGCCCCTTGATGGAATTGGACTGAGAAATGCATGGCCATGCTCGGTTGAGTCAATATGTAATATTGAGCTCACCATTCTCTGGAAGTCCGTTCTAGATCAAGAAACTAGGATTGAGCTATTATGAGGGTGACACGGTCCATGCCTCTAGTTCTTTTCGGATGTAAGGGACAAAGGGACAAAGACAACGCTGGAACATTAGTCATAAAGGCTTATGAGTTATGAACTCTTATTGCTTGGGGAGCAATGATGCATTGCTAGATGCCGCTCATTGTTTGTGAGGTTTTTTGTTTGATACTTTCAAGATCAAGTGGGAGACTGTTGGAGTTACCATTGTGATCTAGAAGTGGTCAAACATGTAATGTCACTGCCAACGCGGTATGAGCCTGCAGGGTCGCACATAAGAGCATGTGGAGAAGTTGGAAGATTGACTGTGTTGGTAATGGTTACCAATCATCATAAAGAATGGGGAAGTCCAACAATTGTTGCTGTCTGAATTCGTCGGATATGTCTGATTGGATTCGTCGGAATTCGTCGGATCATTCCGTGGAATCCCGACGAATTGTCACAGAGATCCTTCACTCGGCAAATGTTGCTGTCTGATTTGATTCGTCGGAATTCGTCGGATTGTCCCGTGAAATCTCGACGAATGTTGTTCCGTGGAATCCCGACGAATTGTCACAGAGATCTTTCACTCGGCAAATGTTGCTGTCTGATTTGATTCGTCGGAATTCGTCGGATTGTCCCGTGAAATCTCGACGAATGTTGTTCCGTGGAATCCCGACGAATTATTACAGAAAACTGTTTCTGTATGGACTGCGGATAGCGATTTTTTAGGTCTTTTATACTTCGGGTATAAATAGACGGTTCGACGATTCTTCTTTAGGGATCCACGATCATTACACGAAGAAGAAGAGACGAGACGGAAGAAGTTCTGCCTCACGAACCCTAGCCGATGGAAGTGTTCCGCCGTCTCGATCGCCTCCGCAGATCTCCCCTCCGGCGATCGTCGTCGTGATTGTTCTTCCTGGAGCGAACCTAGCAGTTCGTGGAAGTGCAAAGGTGCAGTTGTTCTCCCTTCCTAGTTGTGTGCGACGTGACTTGGTGTTCTCCCGGCTCGTGTGGACTGCTGTAGAGACGTAGACATTATTCTACGTGAGAACTCTCTTTGCCGCCGACAGGAATCTTCTTCTTGGAGCATCTAGGTTGGATTCGATCCAACTCCGCAAAGGTAATTTCTTGCCTAGTATTTTATTAACTTCTTGATTCAATATTCATGGCCCGATCAAAGTCTTTTGGGTTGTTTCTCTTTATTTCCGCTTGCACGCTTTATAAATAACTCTGTCAGCATATATATAATATTTAATGATATAAAATAATACTGAAGAAATTCGTCGAGCTGAGGTTCAAGTTCGTCGAGCTCATCATTTGATTCGTCGACCTCAATATTAAATTCTTTGTTCTGAACATCTGCTGAAGATTCGTCGAACGCAGACTTGGGTTCGTCGAACGGAAGGATTCGTCGACCGCTGAGACGGGCTGGATCATCGACCGCTGAATATTGAGCTGTTCGTCGAACACAGACTTGAGTTCGTCGAACGGAAGATTTTGTTGACCGCTGCGCCTGGATAAAAGCGTCGAGCGCTGAGCTTGAGTAAAGGCGCCGAGCGCTGAACCGCTGAGATGGGATCGTCGAGCGCTGAGATAGGTGATCTTCGTCGACCGCTGAGATGGCTGATTTCGTCGCGCGCAGAATGCACGCCATTCGTCGCGCGCAGAATGCATGCCATTCGTCGACCGCAGGTCGTTGTTCGTCGAACACAGATGGACGTTCGTCGAACGCATAGAACATGTGTAAAATTTATCTTTCTCTTATTTTCTGCCTATTATATATATATATATATATTTCTTAACATATTATATATATTATTATATATTTCTTATTATATATATATATATTATTTATTATATTGTATATTACTTTTCAGCCTTCTACCTTAATAGGATTTAATCTAAGTTGTAAGATATGTTACGATATAAACTTAGACATTAAAGGTGGATCCTAACTCAAATCAAAACTAAGGTTCCAACAATCTCCCCCTACTTGAGTTGGGATCCTAATCCAAATTAAGACTAGGTTCTAACATATTTGATTACACATCTAATTTATCATTTCAGTGAAAGCTAAGTGCAAGAATGACTTGTATATAGGCTTATTGTCACCAAGCATAATTATGGCAATGAAATCATTCATTATCATAACATCGTACTGACAAAGTCCTAGACCATGTTAGTCTTGTCAATTATTCAAGTGAAGCATCAAAAGAATTGAAGAAAAGCTCAAGGAAGTCAATAAGCTCAATTTAGTTCATGACAGGAATAAGCACTCCTATTTGTTTATGTTATATGACTTCAAGTATTTATTTAAAGTCATAATAACTTCTATCTTAAATACTTTACCTGAAAAGTTCAAAGAAAATTACTAAGTTCAGAAGGCTGTGAAAGTCAGAAAATAGTTCAAGTAAAAATCAATGGGACGGCCTGTCGATGGGACTTAAAACATCGACGGGAAGATAAGCTGACAGAATCGATCGACGGGACAGACTATCTATTCGGATAATCGACTGGACAAAGGATCGACTGAATCAATGTCGATCGACGAGATGATTTCAACATCAACGGGACAGACTCCAATTCATTCAGAATTATTCTAAGTACTTGGTTAGCACGTGACAACATTAATTCCCCAATCTTTTCATGCCAATTAAGGCGTATTACAGTGGTACATATATGGAAGACCTTAAAGGATTAATTCGTTGAAGAATTGATTATGGAATAATATTATCAATTATTCTGAATGGAATATCTGGCAGATTTATGCTTTCCATTCTAATCCTTAATTAACATACGTGGAATATTCCTAATTGAGTCAATTTGAAATATTCTCTTTTCTGATCAAATTTAAAGATTCAAATTCAGAGACAATTATGTCTTCCATATCCTCTAATTCCTTTTCAGTAGAAGCAGCATTATAAAAGGAGAACAACTTTACCTGTTCAGACTAATGATCTGAATGATACTAATGATTTGAATGATACTAATGATCTTAATGATACTAAGGATCTAAATGATCTGAAGCTTATAAGAAAATTCGATAGCAATCATTCTTCAAGTCATCCTGTTATCAAGAGCAGAATCCTTCTAAGTATTCAAGAATCCTGCTAGATCCAGATTCAGAAGAAAGAAATTACTGAACACAAGAAAAAGAATTTTTGCTGCTGCTGCCAGTCTCCTTGATATAGATCTGAATTGACAAGTTATAGTCTATCATCTGTCAAGGGAGAAGAAGCCTACTGCTAGACCTCTATTGAAGACTAAAGATCTAATTCTCATTCTTTACTGAGTCTATCATTGTACAAACCACTGTAAATCTATAAACAGTGTGTAAGATCTTTGTGATCTGAGTGTAGAATTCCTGTGAGAATCTAAGGTAGGATCTTGGTGATTTGAGTGTAGGGTCTTTGTGACCTGAGTGTAAGATCTGAGTGATCTGAGTATAGGGTCTACTTGTAGAATTGAGTGTTAGACTTGTGTTATAAAAGACTGAGGTAGGAACTCTGTGTGAGCTCTGAGTTTTTGAGGAGTTTGGCCTTATCAAGCGCATTGCTTGAAAGGTGTTTGGATAGTGGACTACCTCTTTACACATTGTCTAGAGGGAACCACTATAAATCTTTGTGTGCTTTGCTGTGGTTGTTTTATGTGTGCCTTTAATTCTAAAAGACGTCATAAATCAGCCATCACGCTATTCACCCCCTCCCCCTCTAGGTGTGATCCTTGTCATTCCTTAAGAATATCAATTGTTATCAGAGGTAGGTTCTATACTAAATAGCTTTACAGCTAAGGAACAAGATCTACTAAGAATTGATCTATACTCACACCATGGCTGGAGAAAATTACAAAGAACTCAGTTCAATGAAATTGCCCATCTGCAGAAAAGAGAACTATGTTATATGGAAGGAAAGGGTGAAACTTAAATATGGAAGCGGCTGACCCAAGAATTTTTATGACCATTAAAGATGGTCCATTCATTCCAATGAACACCTCATCCTCCAGCACTGAAGCTGCAGTTCCCAAGAAATATGTTGAAATGACTAAAGATAAGATAGTGCTTTCCACCATGGACAAGAGAGCCAAAAATATTTTGGTAGGTGTTATTGATGATTCTACATTCCAGAATCTAGTCCATTGCAAAACATCTAAAGAAATGTGGGACTCTCTTGTAGTCTACATGGAAGGAACAGTTGAAGTAAGGGATGACACAAAATCCCTTCTAAATTAAGAATATGAGGCATTTAGACAAGAGAAGAGGGATTCCATCTCCCTGTGCTTTGAAAATTTTTTCAGAATTGTGAATGGTCTGAGAACCTATGGAATGGTGTTCTTTAACTATGAGCTTAATGGCGAATTCCTGAGATCCCTTCATAAAGAATGGGACACTAAAATCTGTTCCATAAGAGAAGTAGGAAATCTGAGCAACATGGAACCCCAAAACTTTTTTGGGAAACTTCTCTCCTATGAGCTACAATTAAATACCAGGAAAGCTGAAGAAGTAGCTGTAGACCAAATCACAAAGAAAAATTAGTAGCCCTCAAGGCTAATTTCTCTAAGAAAAATAAGAAATCTGAAGCTGAAGAATATAAAACAAGCTCCACCAGCACAGGACTATCTGATGGAGAACTCACACTATTCTCCAAAAACATCATGAAGATTCTCAGAAAAAGGAGGAAAGAAAAAGGAAGACACCCATCTTCCTCAAACTCAAGAAGAAGCCACAATCCCCACAAAGAAAAAGGGGACAGGTATGAATCCAAACAAATCAAACACTCTTCTACTGAAACTATTTGCTATGGATGCAGGAAATCTGGACACATGATAGCTGAGTGTCCTTCCAAAAGAAGAGACAGCAGAAAATCAAAAGATAAGAAAGCTTCAAGGAAAAGCACAAAGAAAATTGCTTTTTGGCCACGAAATGCAAAACTCTGAGTGATGATGAGAGCAGCTCCTCCTCCTCATCATCAGAAGAAGAAGAATTTATGGCACCATGGCCATTAGTGAAGAAGAAGAAGAAGAAGCGTAGGAGAATACTCTCTCTGCACGAGTGCAAATCAAAGCTTCCTTATCTGTGCCAGATACTGATTCTAAGGCAATTCTTTCCTCAGAAGATGAATCTGAAGGGGACTTATTAGATCAATATGGAGAATTGCTTGAAGCACTTAAGAGAAGTAAGAAGCTTTGCAAAGTGCAAGCTGGAGAGATCTCATCTCTTCAAGAAAGGAACTCTGATCTCTCAGAAAAAGCTGAAAGGCTAACTCTGGAGAATGCAGAATTCTGTCAACTCAGGAAGGACTACAATGCAAGCTCCAATCTTGATCTAATAAGCAAGTTTGGGAAAACTTTGAAGGCATTAATATACAGCAAGGAGCTGTGCCAAGCCCTATCCAGAGAGATTGTTCTTCTAAAGAAGGATAGAGATCAATCAGGTGTCCTAAAATCTAAGGACAAGAAAATCAAAGATTTGGAGGACAAACTTCATATTGAAAGAAAGCTTGTAACAAGTTTCTCCAAACATAAGACTGTTCTTCCCTTGATTGATGGCTTTTGCTCCCCTCATAGAAGAGGCCTAGGATATCTTAAGGAAGGTAAATCAGGTAAATCTGTTGAGAAAAAGGTCAACTTTAGGAAGGTAATGTCACCCTCAAACAAGTATGATCAGGAATTTATTTATGGACACCTCAAGAATGAGTGCTCCACAAGTGGATTCAAGGATGTGACTAGTGCCTCAAAGGAACCTCGTGAAGGGATCATCATGAGGAAAAATGAATCACTTGTGTCTAGGAAAAGAGGAAGACTGACCTCAGAGGCAAAGCTGTGAATGGGAATATCCAACAACGCAATCATAAGCAGTGCAATTTAATCTCCCTTAAATATCATTCTGCTCACACACAGAGGAATCATGTTCCTTCTGATAGCAAGAAAATGAGATATAACAAGTTTGAATGTTGGTGTTGTGGCAAGATTGGCCACTTTGCAATTGATTGTTGGTTCAATCCAACAGTCAATCCAACAGTCCAAGGGAAACCAATGCCAAGCTGACAAACAATCATGTTAAGATCCATTCTGCACATCCTGGAGCAGTCAGATCTAGTGTGTTCTTTATGACTAACAGAAATCTAGAACCCAACCAGTCTTGGGTACCTAAGAAATGCATTTTTGCAGGTATATCCAAAGACCAATCAAACTCCAATCTGGTATTTGGACAGTGGATGTTCCAGGCACATGATTGGAACAAGAAGCCTTTTGAAAGAATTCACTCCTATACAAGATGGTCCTAAAGTAATATTTGGGGGATCTGACAGAGGAAAAACTAAAGCTTATGGTAAAGTTACTAATGACATAGTTACCATCTCAAGAGTAGCTTGTGTGGAAGGATTGTAACACAATCTGATAAGCATAAGTCAACTTTGTGATCTTGACTATGTGGTAGTTTTCCACAAGGATAAGTGCCTCATTAAGAAGACTGAAAACTCTGAAGTCATTCTTACTGGCACTAGGAGTGGGAATGTATATTGTCTCAATTTCCTTTGCTCTAATGTAGATGCTCATATCTGTTTAATGGCCATTAGTAGGGCATCTCTTTGCATCCAATGGCAAATGAGACTAGCTCATATAAATTATAAATCCATCAATAAGCTCCTATCAAAAAACTTGGTCAGAGATGGTCCCAAGTTGAATTGTGCACAAGAAGGTCCTTGCCATGCTTGCCAAATGGGGAAGCAAACAAAGGCTTCCTTCAAGTCAATTCGTTTGAAGGACTCCACTAGAAGTTTATACATGTTGCACATGGACTTGTTTGCCCCAATGTCAATTCATTGTTTAGGTGGCATGTCTTATACACTTGTGATTGTAGATGATTACTCTAGATTTGCATGGGTGTTCTTTCTTAAACAAAATTCAGATACCCTAGAAGTCTTCACTACATATGTCAAGCAAATTTAGAATGAACTTAGTTATTCAGTGGTCAAAATCAGAAGTGATCATGGAACAGAATTTCAGTCTGGAGCTATAACCAAGTTTTGTGAGAGTCTAGGTATCTCACAAGAGTTTTTCTCTCTAAGAACTCTACAACAAAATGGAGTAGCTGGGAGAAAGAATAGAACACTCATTGAGGCAAGCAGATCTATGTTGAGTGACTCCTCTCTACCAGAATACTTCTGGGCTGAGGTAGTCAATACAGCTTGCCATGTGCAAAATAAAGCACTAATCAATAGAATTCATAACAAGACTCCCTATGAACTCTTGAAAGGCAGGAAGCCAACCTTGGCCTACTTCAAGATTTTCGGAAGCAAGTGCTATGTCCTAAACATTGGGAGGCATCACTTGACAAAGTTTGCTGAAAAATGCTTTGAAGGCATCTTTGTTGGATACGGTCATCACAGCAGAGCTTATAGGATATATGTAATACATTCCAAAACTATCGAAGAATATATTAATGTAGTATTTGATGAATCAAGCATGATACTTGAAGAGCCCTCTAGAATTTCTATGACAGGCTCAAGACCCAAGCTCAAAGAACTGAAGACATCAATCTCAGAAGAAAAAAAAGAACTCTCTCCCTCTCATACAATGGGAATAGATATAGGGGGAGTAGAAGACCAAGTTGATAATTCAACAGATGAAGACAATCAATAAGTTGAAATACAAGAAGTAGCACCCCCAATTGAAGAGATCCAAGCAGAAAACAGAAATCTGGCCAATGCCATCAAGTTTCAAAGAAATCACCCACCTGATCTGATCATTGGTGACATCAATCATGGAGTACAAAAAAGAAGCATCTCAATGAATGAAGCACTATTTCTAAGCTTCCTCTCACAAGAAGAACCAAAGAAGTTTGAAGATGCCAACAAAGATCCATTCTCGATTTTGGCTATGCAAAAGGAACTGGACCAATTCAAGATATGCAAGGTCTGAAAACTAGTTCCAAAACCTCATGGTTACAATATAATTGGAACCAAGTGGGTGTTCAGAAACAAACTGGATCAGCAAGGAGTTTTTATCAAGAACAAAGCTAGATTGGTTACTAAAGGATATAGACAGGAAGAAGGAATTGATTAAACCTTTGCACCTATGGCAAGGCTATAGGCAATCAGACTCTTCCTTGCCTATGCAGCCCACAAGGGACTTAAAGTTTACCAAATGGATGTGAAATCAGTATTTCTCAATGGAGACTTAAAAGAAGAGGTTTATGTAGAACAACCTCCAGGTTTTATCAACTCAACTCATCCTGATCATGTTTATTTTCTTAGGAAAGCAATCTATGGTCAAAAGCTAGCACCTAGAGCTTGGTATGAGACCTTATATTCCTTTCTCCTTGAGAACAAATTTTCAAGAGGAAAGATAGATAAAACACCGTTTCTTAGGGAAATCAAAGGCAAGATTTTGCTGGTGCAAATCAATGTTGATGACATCATCTTTGGATCTACAGATGACAACCTCTGTAAAAGGTTTGCTAACCTTATGCAAGGGAAGTTTGAAATGAGTAGCATATGGGAGCTAAAATACTTTTTGGGTCTCCAGGTTAAGCAATCTGAGGAAGGAATCTTCATTTCTCAGACCAAGTTTACCAAAGAAATCATTAAGAAATTTGGCATGGAGAGTGGAACCTCATTGAGGACTCCAATGGTAACAAATGTATCTCTAGACAAGGATGAAAAAGGGAAACCTTTTGATGAGACTATGTATAGATGTATTATTGGCTCCCTACTCTATCTTACTGCCAATAGACCAGACATCATGTTTTCTACATGTGTTTGTGCCAGATATCAAGTGAACCCCAAAGAATCTCATTACACCTCTGCCAAAAGAATTTTGAGATATCTAAAGGGTACACCTAATCTTGGTCTATGGTACCCTAGAAGTAGTGATTTTGAGATAACAAGATTTTTAGATGTAGATTTTGCAGGTTGCAAAGAAGATAGAAAAAAACACATCTAGAACATGTCAATTTCTAGGCAAAAGGTTAATCTCATGGAGTAGTAAGAAGCAAACAAGTGTTGATATTTCTACTGCAGAATCAGAATACATCTCAGCTGGAAATTGCTGTGCACAACTACTATGGATTCAACATCAATTGAAAGATTATGACATTCATAACAAGAAGACACCTCTCTATTGTGACTCTTCAAGTGTTATATCTATAGAAAAGAATCCAGTCTCCCACAATAGAACAAAACACATTGAGATAAGGTACCATTTCATCAGGGAGCATATTGAAAAGGAAGACATTTGTCTGGAATCTGTTCCAGCTGATAGACAAGTGGCAGACCTTTTCACAAAGCCCCTTGATGAAATGAAATTTGCTCAATTCAAAATAGAACTATGAATGTTAAATTTAGATTAATTTCCACTATAATGTGAAGGTCAAACTTTTGGCATTCACACTTGATTATTTAATATTTGATTCAAGTATGCATGATTATTTTTTTAACAGCTTAAAGGCAAATTCTATCCTGGAAAAGTGTGCAAGAGTTCAGCAGCATCAAAATCTCAATTGATATATTTCATTTGGTATCACTTAGCTACTGCACACTGAAGACAGACCGACTTCTGCAGAAAACTGTATAGCTATGTGATCAGATTTCAACAGCAAATCAGATTTTTGTTATGTAATCAGGTGATCTAGTTCAATCTGATTGTGCACTCTCAAGAAGATCTAAATTATAAATTAATTCCCCATGAAGAAATATGATTGATCCCTATCATATATTGGAGACATTAGATGTAGGGGAAATTTTTAAATTCCTAATCACTCTTGTGACCACCCTCTGATAAGACTTTATTGAAGAAGTCAGAAAGCGAGAGTGATAATGAATTATACTCTGAAAAGTGATTAAAAGCAAGTTGGGGGAGAGTGTTGTAAGAAAGGGGAGAGTGAGCCTAAAGAATCAGAAAGGGAGAATCAATATTGAAATAGAAAAACCTAAATTGAAAAAGAAGACAATGAATTGTCAAATATAGGGGAGATAAAGAAAAGTAGTTCAAAGGGAATTCCTCTACAGAAAGGAGATATTTAATCAAGGGAGAGCTTGAAAGCTTTAGAAGATGCAAAAGCTATAACTCAAGAGATCAACGAGAATTTATGTAAAATATGTAAATCCATTGACTTCATTAAGTTTCTTGTATGCATATGACCTAGTTGTTTTATTATTGATGCTTAAGTTTAATTTATTATTAAGTGAAAGTGATTTTGAACTGGGGTTCTGACTTCTTCAAATAGGGGGAGATTGTTGGGAATCTGGCCCTCATGATTCCTGATTTGAAAAAGTCACCAATTCAAGAGAACTTCACTTTGTATTTGATTACACATCTAGTTTATCATTTCAGTGAAAGCTAAGTGCAAGAATGACTTGTGTATAGGCCTATTTTCACCAAGCATAGTTATGACAATATAATCCTTCATTGTCATAACATCATGCTGACAAAGTCCTAGACCATGTTAGTCTAGTCACTTATTCAAGTGAAGCATCAGAAGAATTGAAGAAAAACTCAAGGAAGTCAAGAAGCTCAATTCAGTTCATGACAGGAATAAACACTCATATTTGTTTTTGTTATATGACTTCAAGTATTTATTTAAAGTCATAATAGCATCTATCTTGAAGACTTTACCTAAAAAGTTTAAAGAAAATTACTAAGTTCAGAAGGCTGTGAAAGTCAGAAAATAGTTCCAAGTAAAAATCGACGGGACGGCATGTCGATCAAACTCAAAACATCGACGGGAAGATAAGCCGACAGAATCGATTGACGGGATAGACTATCTATTCTGATAATCGGTTGTACAAAGGATCGACTGGATCAATGTCGATCGACGGGATGATCTCAACATCGATGGGACAGCCTCCAATTCATTCAGAATTATTCTAAGTACTTCATTAGCGCGTGACAGCATTAATTCTCCAATATTTTCACACCAATCAAGGCCTATTATAGTGGTACATTTATGGAAGACCTTAAAGGATTAATTCGTTGAAGAATTGATTATGGAATAATATTATCAATTATTCTGAATGGAATATCTGGCAGATTTTTGCTTTCCATTCAAATCCTTAATTACCATACGTGTCAGAAACCTTCTAAGTATTCATGAATCCTGCTAGATCCAGATTTAGAAGAAAGAAATTACTGAACACAAGAAAAAGGATTTTTGTTGTTGTTGCTGGTCTCCTTGATATAGATCTGAATTGATAAGTTATAATTTATCATCTGTCAAGGGAGAAGAAGCCTACTGCTAGACTTCTATTGAAGACTCGAGATCTAATTATATATCTTTACTGAGTCTATCATTGTACAAACCATTGTAAATCTATAAACAGTGTGTAAGTTCTTTTGATCTTAGTGTAGGATTCCTGTAAGAATCTGAGGTAGGATCTTGGTGATCTGAGTGTAGGGTCTTTGTGACCTGAGTGTAAGATCTGAGTGATATGAGTGTGAAAGTGCATAGTGTGCCTCTGAGTATTCTCTAGAGGGGGGTGAATAGAGTTATAAATATTTTCTATCCAATTTATGCACACACAATAAAAACACTACGTGATTATGCAACCATCAATACCAAAGATAGAATAAAGTATAAACAGATTGCTGATAATAAAACACAGAAAAATAGAAGAATGGACAACACAGAAAATCACACACAAAGACACAGAAATTTGTATAGAGGATCCCTAAAAAGTGGGTAGTCCTCTCTTCTACCTCCCTGGTAGGATTGCGCAACCTATGCCTGAGTCTTTTGATAAGGAGACTCTAAGAACCACTGAGTCTTTTGATAAGGAGACTTTTAGAACCACTGAGTCTTTTGATAAGGAGACTCTTAGAACCACTGAATCCTTTGGAAGAGGGATTAATAAAACTCTTTACAGTTGAAGGAAGAGTGAGAAGAAAGGAGGAAGAAGAAAATAGAATTCTGTCTTTCAGAATTCTTCAAAAGCACTTTTGTAGCTTCTATCTTTCACAGGATCTGAAATGATGAACCCTTGCTTATGATAATGATGATTGCAAGGGTTATTTTGACTTGATCCTTCTCTGTAAGTACTTTTTGTGAATAGCTGTTGTAAGATGAAGAAGAAGGCGCAACTATTATCTTTTCACTATGTTGAAAGAAGACTTGTTCTTGACTTAGGGTTTGAGGAGGAAGAAGATGAACACCCTATTCCACAGACAAGAATAATAATCAATGTCGTCTCTTTCTTCTCCCCTTCAGCATACTTATTCTGTATGATTGAGATTTCAAATCCTTTCTTCTTTTGGGCTGTCCTGATAAGTAATTCTTTTTGACACATTATTTTCCTTTCTTCTTTTGTTCCCGACCCGTCCATCAATTTTGAATATCTTCCAAGAATGATTTTGTTGTGTCCTGGAAAGCTCCATTTCATTTTTGGCAATAAATGAGCATTGGAGAACTCTCTCTAGCCTTGTGATCCTTCTGAAAAGGTCTGAAAAGGACACCAGGAAAAGCTTCCTTTTCTGACTGTATTCGACGCTGTGTCGACTTCATCATTCTTCATATCGACGCACCTCTGAGTTCATATAAGAGTAGCTTTGAATTCCTTCTAAGCTCTGGCTGAACTCAGATGTTGGCGTTACGTCGATTCCTTATCGACGTATCTATCGAGTTCAAGACTTGTACTTGAGCTTTAACTTTTGTGTCGAATTGTAGTCGAAGTTGCGTCGACTTCTTAGATGGCTTCAACAAGCTCTTTCTTCTGCGTCGAGTCCCTTTCGACGTTGCATTGACTTGAGTTATACTTCGATAGACTGATTAAGTTGCTTCGACTTCTAGTCAGAGTTGCGTCGACATCAAGTCGAAGTTGCGTCGAATTGCATTCAACACAAGTCTTAACTTAACTAATTTTGTGATTGTCTTGACCTGGCCTTGACACTCTAAGGTGAGTGTGACATCCTAAGACATCTAATTACCAAATTACCCTTACTATACAATAAGGGTAATACTCCTAGGAAGTAAAATTATCTATAGATAATTTGTTAAGTTAAATCAAAAGGAGTTTTTCCCAACAATCTCCCCCTATTTATCTTAAAAAAATTTACAGATTGTTTTAAAGTAATTTTATGACATAAACACAAATACAAACAAGAAATACATAGACAATAAAATATGATAGAATGGAAAATATCTGATTGATATAACTGAGTGTTTATCAGGGTTAATTTACCCAAGACATGTTTCACTTTTTCTTTCTGAGAAAAGTTGACAAGGCCTCAAAGACTTTCCTGGATTTCCTCTCTACATATTTGAAATTTGCTGGAATGGCTTTCTCTGGATTCTTCTGAATTTTCTCAGGTCCCTTGAAAAGCTTTTCCAGATCGGCTTCTAGTTCAGGTTATATATCACTCAACTTTGATCCTATACTGATGACTTTAGCAGTCAGAAAGTTGATTTCTTCTAGGTCTATATCCTCTGCATCAGGATCTAGTACTATGAATGTTGACTGAGGAAGTCCTGAAACTGGAGCTGTTTTGAAAGTGATCTTTCTTTTCTTTTGATAAGGTAGGTCTTCTAAATCTTGATTGATTTCAACACCCTTTGTACCTTTTTGCCCTTTCTCATCCCTGAATTTTGCCTGAGGGTTCTTGGCAGTGTATTTAGAGAGGTCAAATAGAGTGCCTGGAATCTGGATTGCCTCTTTTAATTGCTCTTTTTCAACAGCCTTTTTACCCTTGGGTGTCCTTTCAATGAATAGCCTTCTCTTTTCATCCTGTTCCCTCTGAGATGCTTCATTGTAATCTTGCTCTCTACTTATAATCTCTTCCAGGGCTTTATCCAACTTTGGATCATGATATTCCTTCCATTTATCTTCAGGCATTTCTACCTTCTCATAGGTTTTGTAATAGTATTTATCCTTTCTGAATTGCTTCCTCTGTTCCTTTGTATATCTTTCCCATATTGGTATGTTTCTTCCCCTTCCTCTATAACTCCTTCCATGTCCCCTTCCTCTGAAGACTGGTGCTGGGAGAATTGGAGTGGATGTTGGAGTAGAATCAGGAATGAGTTGAGCCTGTGGGGGAGATGATGGAGCAGGTTTGACTATAGATGGTGTTGTTGTAGATTCGTCAAAATAAGTCCAGAACCCTTGTGTATCAGGAATGGATGGTTCAGTGGACTCACTGTGTTGTTGTACACTATTTAAGTAGCCTTTGTCATCTTAGAATTGGTCACTCTCCCCCTGTCTTGATGACTCCCCCTGTATTAGAGGCAGGGTTCTTGGAGGAGAGGAAGATTCAGGGAGTGGAAGAAACTTGGAGGTAATAACAGGTTCTCCTTCAGAAGCAAAGGACAGAGGGAGAGTTGTAGTGTATACTGAGTCTTGAGGTGGCCTGTTGGTACACTTCTCCCCCTGCTTTATATCATTGAAGAAAGATATAAATACATCAACAGGCAATACTGGCAATCTTATTTCTCTATCAAGAGCCTTGATTTCAGTCGTTAGGTCTCGCAACCTTCTGTGTTGAGCACACAACTTGCAATAGCAGTCCTTTGAGAAGTCAGGGAAGAGAGCACTGAATTGAGAGAGTAAGGTCTCGAGAGCAAGATCAACTGGTTTGACAATATCTCTTTGATTCTATGGAGTCACCATTGATGTCCTGTGAGTACTTACACTGAAACAGAAAGAGTGAAGTAGAAAGGAAAATGAAGGAGAGTGAAAGGGAGAGAAGTCAAAAAGCACAATAAGGTCGAATGCCTGAGTTGATTTGAGTAGATGAATCGTCGCAACTTAGGGTTATATTCAAGGCAACGTCGAAAAGAGATGAATTTAGCGCGCCAAAACATGTCGATGTCGCGTCTGCGTGCACTTTGCAAAGTCGACGTAACGTCAATAAGAATTCGACGTGGCTCTGAATATAGTCAGCAACCATGATGTCTATGTAAGCGTCGATATATATTCGACGCTACGTCGAGTGATATTCGAAGGAACTATCCCAATCTGCTCTCGAAGCCGACGTCGAGTAGAAATCGACAGTGCGACGATTGTTATTCGACGCAACTCTAATTTAAACAGTTACATTTTTTTGTGAAAATATTTTTTGTTTTTCCCAGCAATACCATTCCATAAAATATAAGTTTGAATACATAATATAATAGGAGTGTCCTAGAGGGAACCATCAAGCATTCCCAGTGCATTGATGAAGAACTTGTGCTTACTTTCATCAAGTGGCTTAGTGAAGATGTCAGCCCTTTGAATATCAGTGGAAATGTATTGAAGGTTGATCTTACCCTTCTCAACATTGTCCCTGAGAAAGTGATGCCTTATCTCTATGTGCTTTATTTTGCTGTGGAGAACAGGATTGGAATCTATAGAAATAACACTAGAGCTGTCACAAAATATTGTGGAATTGACCAAAGAAAAGTTGTAATCTAACAACTGATTTTGCATCCACAGTATTTGTGAGCAGCAGCTTCCTACAGCTATATACTCAGCTTCAGCTGTAGAAGTGGAGACTGTGGTTTACTTCTTGCTAAACTATGAGATAAGTCTAGCACCCATGAATTGGCATGTTTCTGAGGTGCTCTTTTTATCCAGCATAGTCTGCATCTGAATAGCCAACTAGGTCAAATCCAAATTCTGTTGGATACTACAAGCCAAGTTTAGTTGTACCATTTAGATATCTGAGTATTCATTTTACAGAACTCATGTGGGATTCTATGGGGTAAACTTAGAATCTAGCACATATACAAGTAGCAAACATTATATCTGGTCTGCTAGTTGGCAGATAGAGAAGAGAGTCAACGGATGCTCTATAAGTCTTCTGATCAAAGGACTTACCCTTTTCATCTCTATCCAAGACAACATTAGTAGCTATGTGGGTCTTCATGACAGAGGCATTTTCCATCCCAAACCTCTTAATGAGTTCTCTGGTATACTTGGATTGGGATATGAAAATGCCATCTGCATTCTGCCTTACTTGGAGGCCTAGGAAATAGGATAGTTCCCCCATGCTACTCATTTCAAACCTTGACTGCATTAGGTAAGCAAACCTTTTGCATAATGATTGATCTGTTGACCCAAATATAATATCATCTGCATATATTTGCACTATTATGAGCTGATTCTTTTGTGCTCTTGTGAAGAGTGTTTTATCCACTTTCCCTCTTTCAAAGGAGTGTTCCAGAAGGAAGGTGGATAAGGTCTCATACCAAGCTCTTGGAGCTTGCTTGAGGCCATATAGTGCTTTATCTAACCTATATACAAAAGAGGAAAATGATGGATTAACAAAACCTGGGGGCTGCTCCACATACACTTTTTCCCGAAGAGTTCCATTTAGGAATGCACTCTTCTTCATCCATCTGATAGACTTTAATCTTCATGTGAGCAGCATATGCAAGGAACATTCTGATGGCCTCCAGCCTTACTACTGGAGAAAATGTCTAGTTGAAGTCAATCCCCTCCTCTTGCCTATATCCTTGAGTCACAAGTCTGGCCTAATTCCTGATTATGACTCCTGTTGAATCCATTTTGTTTTTGAATACCCATTTGGTGTCAATGACTGGTAATTCTTTGGTCTCTCAACCAATGTCTAGACCTTGTTCCTCTCAAATTGTGTTAGCTCTTCTTGCATTGCATATATCGAGTGAGGATCACTGTCTGCTTCTTCGAACTTCTTAGGTTCATATTGGGAGAGGAAACATTGCAACATTGTTTCATTTGTAAGCTGATTCCTTGTCTTGACTCCAACTATCAAATCTCCTATGACTTGTGTAGAAGGATGATCCTTTAGAGTCATCCTAGATCATGTTGAGTTATTTAGGAGATTATCTTCTTCTTGAAGAACCACTTGCTCAGTGACAGTGGGAGCACAATCTTCATTCAATGGAATGATCTCAGTGGCTGGTAATTCAGGTGTTGTAAGTTCCTCTTCATCTACTGCAGAGTCTTCATCTGAATCAGTGTCAATTTTCTTTTTTCCTTTGTCTTGACACACTGATGGATGATCCATGATGCTGAGCCTTTCAACTTGATCTTCTAGCTGGTCTTCTTCCTATAGAACAGTGCTGGTGGAAGATTCCTTCCCCTTATAAAACATGTTAGCTTCATCAAAGACCACATGCACAGACTCCTCAATCTTGAGAGAGCTTTTATTATAGCACCTATAGGCCTTGCTTGATGAGGAATATCCCAAAAATATCTCATCATCAGCCTTCTTGTCAAATTTGCCAAGATGACTTTTCTCATTGTTGAGGATAAAGCAAGTACAACCAAAAATCCTAAAGTAAGTGATTATATGTGTCTTTCCCTTCAATAACTCATAGGGAGTCTTCAACTTTGTCTTGTGGATGAGGCTTCTATTCAGAACATAATTGTCAGTATTCACTGCCTCAGCCTAAAAGGACTTTGGCAAGTTGGATTCAGCCAATAATGTCCTTCCTTATACAATTAGGGTTTTATTTTTCCTTTCAGCCACCCCATTTTGTTAGGGGGTTCTAGGAGCTGAAAAATTGTGGCTTATCCCTTCATCCTCACAGAATCTACACATTAACTGATTCTCAAACTCAGTACCATGATCACTTATGATCACAGCAACCTGAGTATTGAATTCAGATTGAATCTGTCTAATGAATCTTGAGAGGATCTTGAAGGTGTCTTACTTAGCTTCTAGAAAGAACACCCAGCTGAACCTAGAAAAGTCATCAATAATGACTAAAGTATAGGACTTATCTGCTAAGCTCTGAGTGGAGATAGGACCAAATAGGTCTATGTGCAATATAAATAGGATTCTGGGGGAATCATTCTTACCAATTGGTTTGAATGATGATTTGGTCTGCTTTCCTAGTTGGCAGACTCTACAGGGATGGTCTTTATTGAACTTACCTGTTGGTAAGCCCCTTATTAGGTTAAGCTTGGACAGTTTAACAATGGTCTTAAAGTTAAGTTGGCTAAGTCTCCTATGCCACAACTCATCATTTTCTAACTGGGAGTTAAATAAGCAGATCTCTGACTTTGTATACTCAAAGTCTACAACATAAACCTTAACTTTCCTAAGACCAGTCAATACTATTTGGTTAGTTATAGAACTAACTATATGACACAAAGATTTAGTGAATACAACTTTGTATTCAACATCACACAACTTGCTAATACTAATTAGATTATGTTGAAGTCCTTCAACATAAGCTACCTTAGACAAGGAGACTTCCCCAATCCTGAGCAAACCATCCTTTGGTTTGTCCAGAGTGGGAATTCCCAAAAATTACCTTAGGCCCTTCCTTGGCTTTGTAGTTTTCCAGCAGTTCTTTTGCTCCAGTCATATGCATGGAGCATCCATTGTCCAGATACCACTACTGGTTTGTGGTTGAACAGTCTCCCTTCTGCACATGAAATCAAACATTAGTATAGACCCTCACATGCTGGGGGCTCTTTCTTCTATCATCATATGGAGTTATGAAAGAATAAGATGGTCTTTCAATATACCCCTTAAGGTGAAGAAGTGATGCATTATTATGCTAGCAATTTTTGGTTATATGCCCAAGTTTAAAATAACAGAAACATCTAGGAATAGAAGTAGAGGGTGGTTTAGATGTTTGATAAATTCTTGTAGGAAACATGCGTCGAGAAGAAATCGACGCGTCTTTAGAGTTGCATCGAGTGTAATTTGAGGTGTCTGCATAGTTTCATCGATAATAATTCGATGCACAGTATTGGTTGCGTCAAATATAATTCAACGCACCCTCATACTTACTTCGAATTGATGTCGACGCATATGCTGAACTCTGTCGAGATGCATTCGACGCATCTTTAAAATTGCATCGAGTTCTATTCGACGTATGATTCTTTTCATTAAGATTTTTATTATTTTTATTTGGCTTTTATAAGGGGTGTTTACCTAAAATCCCTGGTTGATTAGTAATGTTTACCCTATTGAATATAATGAGTTTGTTAGGGTTATTATTATGTTCTTCACATGATTCTAAGTTGTTATTAGGTCTAGACCTAATTAATGCTACCAGATTTTCCCAAGCAAGTTTGTTAAGGATTAGTGTGCTAGTGGATGGTAGTGATTCTAGATCAAGATTATCAAATCTCTTGGAGAGATTTTGTGAGATATCCTTAAGCTTTTGCTCCTTCCATTGAGTGAGTCCTCAAAGGCTTTTGCCTTTGTAAGTTCCTTCTTTAAATCAGAATTTTCATTATGTAATATTTATATTTCTTTGTCTTTCTTAAACAATTGATCTCTCTGATCATAATTGACTGAGTACAGATTATCTTTCCTATGGTCTTCTAGTTCTATTCTGATTATGTTAAGTTCTTTTTGGCTATTAATATAATCTTAACAAAATTCTTTACAATAATCTTTAAAATCTTTTAAAAAAAGTAAAAATCATCAAAGATTGTTACGTCATTCTCAGCAGTAGAGTCTTCTAGAGCCATTAAGGAGGCTTCTTCATTTCCACACTCTTCATCACTATCAGATGAGGAGGAGCTTGACTCAAATTCTGAATCACTCCAGGTTTCAGCAATGAAACTCTGACCTCCTTTCTTATCCTTCCTCCTGAAGGATTTCTTCTTGTACTCCTTCTGCTTGTTGTTTTTGTTCTTTCTTCCTCAGGACATGCAGTGGCAAAGTGGCCTGGTTTTCTGCAAGAGAAGCAGATAATTTCCTGTTTAGGAGTTTTTCATACCTTGGCTTGCTTGAACTCCTCTCTTTTCTTCTGGAGTCCTCTATCCTGACCCATCTCTTGAATATTTTAGCCAAGAGATTGAACATCTCTTCTTCAGAGGTGAGGGCTCTGCTTCAGCAGACTTAAGTGCAAGAGTCCTTTCTTTAGGAGTTGAGATTCTCTCCTGGGCTTCTGACTCAGCCATGCTTTTTAGTAAAAGCTCATGGGACTTGAGCTTCCCTAACAGACCACCTGTTGATATTTCTCTGAGGCATCTAGAATCTTTGATGGCCCAGATTCTTGAGTCTCATGTGCTTGGGAAGCACATGAGGAGCTTGTCATTAATTTCTGTCAGAGGAATTTCTTTGTCAAGCCCTCTCAGCTCATTTATGATGAAGCTGAACCTAGCATACATTTCAGCTATGCTTTAATTAGTCTTTTTCTAGAAGATCTCATATTGGGATATGAGAAGTGACTTCTTGTCTTTTCTTTCATCAGAGCTGCATTCAACTAATCTGGACAGAGATTCCCAAATTTCATTGGCAGAGTTGCAATCAGCCACTTTTTGAAATATGTCATCTGACATAGTTGAGACTAGGATATTCATGGCTTTGGCATCATATGCCATCACCTTCTTCACAGCATCAATCCACTCTGCTCTGGAGACTGCAGTTTGTGTTACTGTCCCACTGGCATTTTTCCTCACTGGGACTGGGGGACCTATAATGATGATATTAAAGATATCTTCATCAATTGAGTTCATATACAACTTTATTCTGGCCTTCTAGAGTGTAAACTTATTTAGGTTACACACTGGATGTCTTGTTGATGCATAATCCTTAGAACTCATTTTCTTTAAAAAGTAGTATTAATTAATTTTTAAAATAAGGAAATGCGAGTGAGGAGGTTTTTTAATCAAGGTGTTAACCTTTTAATGATCAACCTCACTCTGATACCAATTGAAAGTGCACAGTGTGCCTCTGAGTATTCTCTACAGGGGGTGTGAATAGAGTTTTAAATATTTTCTATCCTATTTATACACACACAATAAAAACACTAAGTGATTATGCAACCATCAATACCAAAGACAGAATAAAGTATAAACAGATTGCTGAAAATAAAACACAGAAAAGTAGAAGTATGGACAACACAAAAAATCACACACAAAGACAAGGGAATTTTTATAGAGGTTCTCCAAAATGTGGGTAGTCCTCTCTTCTACCTCCCTGGTAGGATTGCACAACATGTGCCAGAGTCTTTTGATAAGGAGACTCTAAGAACCACTGAGTATTTTGATAAGGAGACTCTTAGAACCACTGAGTCTTTTGATAAGGAGACTCTTAGAACCATTGAATTCTTTGGAAGAGGGATTAATAAAACTCTTTACAGTTGAAGGAAGAGTGAGAAGAAAGGAGCAAGAAGAAAAGAGAATTCTATCTTTCAGAATTCTTCAGAAGCACTTATGTAGCTTCTTTCTTTCACAGGATCTGAAATGATGAACCCTTGCTTATGATTGTGATGATTGCAAGGGTTATTTGACTTGATCATTTTCTGTAAGTACTTCTTGTGAACAACTACTGTAAGATGAAGAAGAAGAAGTAGTTGTTATCTTTTCATTATGCTGAAAGAAGACTTGTTCTTGTCTTAGGGTTTGAGGAGGAAGCTGTTGTTATCTTTTCATTACTTATAAATCTGAGTGTATGTATTGTGTTATAAAAGACTGAGGCAGGAACTTTGTGTGAGTTCTGAGTTTTGGAGGAGTTTTGCCTTATCAAGCACATTGCTTGAAAGGTGTTGGGATAGTGGACTACCTCTTGACACATTGTCTAGAGGGAACCATTATAAATTTCTGTATGCTTTGATGTGTGCCTTTAATTCTAAAAGACATCATAAATCACCCATCACACTATTCACCCCCTCTAGGTGTCATCCTTGTCATTCATTAAGAATAACAATCTTCCACACCCTGAAGGGGGCATGCCTCTTGTCCAGCGAGGCGGCGCAGTTGAGGGTCAAGGGGGTGGTTTCAGAGCTATACTTACTGCTGTCAAAGTCCGATGATGGCGAGAGCCAGCGGTTCGAAGACAACTCCTAGGGATGGCATAATTTTCCAACACTTGTATTCTCATTTTGATTTTTGGCTGGCGAGATAGCCGTGACTTTTGTAAGAATTTTTTGATGAAATGAAATGGAACTTTCTTACTTAGCTTTCTTTTTGGTTCATCAATTATATTTGTCTCGCCGCAGCGCACTCGCATGCCTTTCACATTTTTGGCACACGCGCACCTTTCACACGGTACTCATAAAGCGCGCATTCTTTGACATCATTTATTTTGCGAATCCTGGGCTCGCCCACCTTGAGATGTCACGAGAGGCGATTCACCTACATCATCTCATTCACGTTTCTTGACTTAGCCCATTTCTCTTGAATGCTTCGTTTGTTCGCTTGGATCGGCGAGACCCGGGCTCGCCTACCTATATGTGCTGCCAGATCGTGTTGCCTAGATCTTTCAAGTGGAACCCTGACCTTGCGTCCCACAATTTTGCGAACTACAATGTAATGAGCTCTAGGTCGCCTTGCCCTTTTTGGATAGGAGGATCCTGGTAGCAGAACTTTTCCCGAGGCTAACTGTTGAATTTTTGAAGTGAAGTGGAGGAGACCGGGCGGTCTGTTTTGAGAGACCGCCGAGACCGCGCGGGTTGTGTTTATATCTTGCCGGTCTGGCTCTGCTGGTCTGTTCTAGCGGACTGCTGGTTCTGCTGGTCTGTTCTTTGTAGTTGCGGCTTGTTCCCGAGTAGGTCTGCTGGTTTGCCTGGCTTCCTTGTTGGAACACCGGGCGGTTGTTCTTATATGACCGTCTATCCGGGCGGTCTATCCTGGCGATCTGGCGACTTGTCTGAAGTCGGCCAGATGGTTCCTGGTTGCTCCTGGTGGTCTAAGGGAGGAGCGCCTTTTGTAACCGTGTGCCTTATAAGCGGTCTCGTGTTCGCGCGAATTGTGCGCGACCTGCCTGCTACTCTGCGGACTTGGTCGGATGATCGTCTAAGTGGTCTGGTCGCCCGGTCTGTCTTATGAGACCGCTAGCGATCTGACGGGTGGTGACTGTATCCCGGTTATGCGGTGACGACATCTGTCTACCCGCCTATAAATAGGGGTGCATGGCCCATCATTCATAACGAGAACTGTAAGAACTGAGCCTGGGTTAATTCGTGCGATCTCACTTTGAGGTCGGGCGGTCTCGGAAGCGAGTTGACTGTTTGTTGTGTTCGCAGGTTTGCGGTCAGCAGGTTGCGGTCTCCTTCCTTGGTAAATCCAAGCGGCTTGAATAAATAGTACGGCAGCGGTCAGTCTGCAAACTAGTTTATGTTCGTTCTTGTGCTGTTCGCAGCGAGCTCAGTGATCAGGCGACCTTTAGCAGTTAGGCGGTCTGAGTTGCGGTCTGACGACAGCTTCAGTTCTTTGTTCCAATAAATCTCTAGTTCGCGCGGTCTGAGGTGGCGGTCTTGCAGTGCAAGCGGCTTGTCTGTTTTCTGTTCGCACGGTCTCAGGACAAGCCGGGCAACTTCTGGAGTCGAGCGGTCTGTGCGGTCTCAGCTTGTCTAGCCGCCAGATTTGTTTTGGTGTGTTTTGTTCTTCTCGTCTCCGTGATTCTGATGAATCATGTCTCGCCATGTATACCTCGCACTGTAAATGAAGTTTGTATTTCAATAAAGTTTCTTGTGTTGCTGTGTGGCATTGTGGTTGTTTGGCTTTAACTCAGTTGATACAACTCCTGCTTACTCCTAAACGATTCAAATCAAAAAATTTAACATGGTATCAAAGCTAGGTTTTTGGAGTGGATAAGCAGTGATCAACTTGAGTTTCCATCATCTTTGTTAATAAGAGACCACATAGATTGCCATGGAAGGTGGATACGCAAGAGGACTTGGTATTGAACTCCTTACATCGACTAACTATAAGAAATGGAGGTCGTGTATGGAGAGTTATTTACTTGGCGAGGATCTTTGGGAGATAGTTGGAGGAGAAGACACACAAGAGGTGTTTCTAGCAGGAAATAATATGGCAGAGGTGAGACTTTGGAGGAGGACTAATGCTAAGGCAGAGTTCACACTCAAGAGGGCTATCTCACCGGAGCTGTTCGACCACATCATTGGATGTAAATCTGCTGCTGAAATTTGGACGTCTTTGGACGGGTTGTTCAATAAGAAGAATGTAGCCCGGCTACAGTTTCTTGAAAATGAGTTGGCGAAAGCCTCTCAAGGTGATCTTTCTATTTCTACTTTCTTTCTCAAGATGAAGAACCTCACAGCAGAGATTTCTGCATTGGACCCTGATGAGCCCATCTCGGAGGCAAAACTGAAGAGGCATATCATCCGCGGATTGCGGAAGGAGTATCTTGCCTTTGTGACTTCAGTTCAAGGTTGGGCAAATCAACCATCTCTGTTGGAGCTGGAGAACTTACTTGCTTCGCAAGAAAGTTTGGCAAGACAGATGGCGGGGACTTCTATCTCTGGGGGAGATAGTGATGTGTTGTTCTCTGGGAAGAAGAATAAGAAGTGGGAGAAGAAGAAGCTAGGTTATGATGGATCCTCTACTTCAGGTCAGCAGGATAGGGGTTATGCTCCTAAGTCTGATGGGAAGAAGAAGGGAGATGGACCAAGGTGCTTCAGGTGCAATAAGACCGGCAACTTCAAGAAAGATTGTCGGGTTAATCTTCAGTCAGGACATGTAGCAGAGAAGGAGAAGCCAAAGTCTGATGAAGCTGGATGGGGAGGAACCTTTGCGGCTAATATGACGGCGATGCCCATTAAGTCCTTGGTTGCCATCAACTTCGAAGAGGATTGGATTGTTGATTCAGGGTGTGGACACCATCTCACCGGGGATGAATCTAAGTTCTCTTCTTTGGCACCTTACTCAGGTAACGATGCTATTATTACGGCTGATAATTCTGTTCATGCTGTCGAACAAGAAGGTGTTGTCTCCCTGAGCAGTGATAAGGGTCCACTCACCTTGAGGAGTGTTTATCACGTGTCTGGTATGAAGAAGAAGCTCTTCTCTGTGACCAATGCGGTCGATGCCGGTTATCACGTTCTGTTTGGCCCAACAGAAGTGAAGTTTCTTAAAACTCAACCGAAGATAAAGGGAGATGTTATCCATGTCGGAAAAAGGGTGAAGGACTTGTTCTTGTTATCGACAAGTACCTATGTTGATAAGATGAAGACCAACGATAGCGTGTCTATCTGGCATGAAAGGTTGGGGCATGTTGGCATGGACAAATTGAAGGCTATGGCGGTAAGGGGCCTTGTCAAGGGCTTGTCTAGCTTGTCCTCTTATGGAGACGGTCATGTTTGTGTTGGATGTCAGTTTGGTAAGTCTCATCGACTTCCATTTGATAAATCGCAAACAAGATGCAAAGCACTGCTGGAGTGCATTCACGGTGATTTGATGGGACCGACTGCCACCCCAAGCCTTGGAGGCAACAGATATATGTTGGTGTTGATTGAAGATTACACCAGATATGTCTGAGTGTATTTTTTGAAAGAGAAGTCGGAAGCCTTTGCAAAGTTTGTGGAGTTCAAGGAGCTGGTGGAAGGTCGGTTAGGCCTGCGGGTGAAAAAATTGAGAACTGACAATGGTGGGGAGTTCACCTCTGGTGAGTTCTCAGGTTTTTGCAGGAAACACGGCGTTCGGAGAGAGCTCACTTGTGCCCATACTCCACAGCAAAATGTCATTGCGGAGAGAAAGATCCGTCATCTAACGGAAACCTGCAAATGTTGGCTTCATGCCAAGAGTATCCCAAAGTCTTTTTGGGCGGAGGGAATGTCTTGTGCAGCTTATGTCATCAACAGGATGCCTCTAAGTCCTATCAACATGAAAACCCCTCACGAACTGATGTTCAAGGAGAAACCAAGTGTTGCACACCGTCGGGTGTTCGGGTCAACCTGCTATGTGCATATTCCTGATGCTCTTCGGACAAAGCTAGATGCGAAAGCAAGGAAGCTAGTCTTTGTTGGGTATGATGAGCGGAAGAAAGGATGGAGATGCATGGATCCTGAGATGCGAAGATTAGTGGTGTAAAACTCCAGTTTTGCGGAGCTGAGAGTTAACGTCGAGAAGGCGAATTTTTCTTGACGCACGATCGTGCGTTTTCTTAACGCACGATCGATCCGACCGTGCGTGCTGTCCGACCGGCAAAATGGTGTTTCTGTCGTTAGTCATGTGTTTTAACACATGGTCGTGCGTTCGACCGTACGTTCGGAAACAGATCGGTAAAACAGCGATTTTTGGGCGTCCGATTGGATTAGATCTTGATCGGACGACCCAAATGATTCGCTGGGGGGACTTAGGGCATGGATGAGGGGTTATTCCCTCATTCTTTCAAGTCCTTTCCCTCTCTTAGGTTGGAGAAAGGAGAAGGGGCAAGGAGGAAGAAGAAGTAGAATCCGCCATTGTTGGAGCTTCGGAGCTCCGTTCGCCGATCCGAGACCGGCAGCGCGTAGAGAACGTCGAGACGCTTCTTCTTCTCCATTTCTTTTCAAGTTTCCATGGCTAGGAGGAGATATCAAAAGGTAACGACATTTCTCCTCCCGGTCTTTAGAATGTGTGCATGGCATCCCTTATTTTCTGTATTTTTGGCACCGGATCCGTCGAGTGAGAGGGATCCGGGTCGCCTTGGTTCAAAAGGAGGGGTTGATTGAGTCCGTCCCCGACGTGATTTGCACTGGAGATCCGCTCCGTTAGCGGATTAAGCATTGTGGGTGAAGCCGGATTTGTGACCGTTGGTTCGATTCGGTGATGTTGAATGACGCGCATATTAGGGGTTTTGTTAGAAATCCGATTACGGCGAACTCGTCGTTGTGATGCCCTTCTAGTTTCGTATGGTAACGAATGTTGGGTTTTGGGCGGGGAAATAATGTGCGGATTATGGGGCTTCTGATGCCTAGGGTTGTGCGAAGGCGCGATTGGTCTTTGTGGTCGGCTGGCTATCCCGCGAAGACTGAGATTCACGTGTGGAAAGTGTCCCGGCAAGATTAGTCCCTTCGGTGTTGACTGACGAGAATGTCTGTGCTACGGATGAGTCTGGTAACGGTCGCCAGGCGAGGCAGTCGGTGGACGTTGTCCCGAGTGTAAGTCCAGGGCCTTGGGGCGTTTTGCTTAAGCCAGAATTCTTAGCATCGGTTTTGTGTGCGGTTGGCGGCCCGAGCATGTGAGCTGTTAGACAATCCCGATGGCAAGGTGAGCCAGGCGAGGTGGGTCTCAGCGAGAGCTCTTGGCCTTAGGCTACGATGCCCTTGTGGGGAAATAATGAGTACCCTTGTGTTTGTGATGTGATGATGATGTATGATGATGTGTTAGATACATACGCTTTAGGGTGCCTTGGGTGAAACCCGGGTTTGCATTCATTTTGCATTGGTAGGCCCCTTTTTATTATCTGCTCAACATAGAAATGTGGATGATGTTTGTGACACTCATGCCTGTATTTATGTTGCTTTTCTTTATGTACATTTGCATACGAAGTGCTGACTTGCAGGGTGAAGTAGTTCCCCGGGGTCCGCTAGGACGGCCGGGAGGAGGGATGTTGTTACACCGTTTGTAGTCAGCCATAGCTGACCCTCATTTACCGCTCTTTGTGATTTGGTTGCAGGGCAAGAATCGCAGGCTGGACCCAGCGCGCCGGCCAAAAAGGCCTAAAGCCTCATGAAGTGCTTAGTTTGTTTTCCTGCATTACTTTCTTTATATTATGTTGTAACCGGCTTGCATGCCGAAGTAGTTTAGGGAAAAACTATCTTTCCCCTTTCGTTGGGATGTCTTTTTAGTATTGAATGTTTGGCAATTTGGACTTTGGTTTTGTAAGGCCTTAAGGCCAGTTGGACTCCTATGTATTGTGGACAATCTCTGTGGTTTTAGTTTGTTTCCGCTGTGTTGTCTGAGTTTTGAGATTGGGTAGTTAATATCATCTTTTAATACCAAAGCTGTGGCGGTTATATGCTGTGGGGTCCCGGCTGGACCCATATTATATGGTCATTACAAGGGAGGTGTTACAATTTGGTATCAGAGATAGGTTTGAGTATTCTTGCGAGGTCTAGTGTATTTGGATCGCGTAAGAGATTGTCCACATAGGAGTATTGTGCGGGATCATGAGTATCCCTGTGTTTGAGTCTTGTGAATAGAGCTTGATGAGTCTTTTTCCTTGCTTATGCTAGGATGTTGGCGACGATGCGGGGACGTCGTGAGGCAAGAGGAGCCTTCGGGAAGCAGTGCTACTGCTCCGGGCCTCATGAATGTGGGCATATCCCCGGTTGATTTCTGTCGCATGCTAGCGGAAGCAATGGTAGCGGCTCAAGCTGGAGCGATGCCACGGGTTCCTATGCCGGTGGTGCAAGTTGCGACTCCTGTCACTCCGGCGGCTACGCCGGATACATCGGATGTCGAGGTGAGGCAAGCAGAGCCTTTAGTGGAGAGAGCTATTCCGATGGGTGATCGATTCATGAAGTACTTCTTGAGTTTCCACCCTCCGACATTCAAGGGAGTGGGCACTCCAACGGATGCCAAAGATTGGCTTTCGAGGATCCAGGAACTCTTGAAGGCAGCTGAGACCCCAGAGGAGAGGCAGTCTCACTATGCGAGTTTCATGTTAGAGGGCGATGCGAAGTTGTGGTGGGTGAACCATAACGGTCGCCATTTTGTTGGGCGTGTTCCGTCCATGGAGGAGTTCGGGAACGCTTTCCTCAAGCGTTATATTCCGGCCTCGAAAAGGTTAGCACTGCAGCGGCAGTTTTTGCATTTGGTGCAGCGTGAGAAGACAGTGGATGAATATCTGCAAGAGTTCACTCGGTTGGGTCGTCATGCGGGAACGACTATGGAAGATGATGAAGAGAGGGATAATCTCTTCTATCAAGGGTTGAGGGAAAATTTAGGCAGCCACTCATAGCCTTGAAGAATGTGGGATTTAATGAGTTGGTCGAAGCCGCTCGCACACTGGAGAGCGACATGGAGCGAACCCAACGGCGAAAGGGTTTTGCGGCAAAGCAGGGAGAATGAAAGCCTTCTCAGTATCAATCTCATTGGAAGTCTGAGGGCAACCGATGGAAGAAGAAGCCCCGTCCTAGTAGGCCTGGGGAGAGAACTGGCGCACCTTCGGGAGATTTTCGCTCCAAAGGTCCGTTGACTTGTTACAAGTGTGGCAAGGTGGGTCACATAAGTCGGTTTTGTACCGAGGGCGGAGCTGAGCCAGAGCAGAGGCAGGAACAATCGGTGCGTTCCGGCCCTAGTGTTGGATTGAAAGGGAAAGCGGCGAAGTCAAGTGCTTCGCGGTTCCCTCCAGTGCAGCCTAGAGCCTATAATCTTGGGCAGCAGGAAGCGATACGTCAACCCGACGTGGTGACAGGTACAAAAAGTTTAAGTTTTCGTTTGTTACAATAATGTAGGTTGCGGCCTTTCATGTTTGTTTTGCACGTGGTTAGGTTTCGTGCTAGTTTCGGGCTACCCCTCTCGAGTGTTGTTCGATACGGGAGCATCACACTCTTTTCTTGCGGAAAGTTTTATCCGGAAGATTGGTGCTGAGTCCGTAGAGGCAGAGGTGGAGCTGAGCGTGCGTATGCCGAATGGGTCTTTCATGACTACCATGCGGAAAGGACGCATTGTGTTGCAAATTGGTAATTGTGATTTCGAGTTGGTAGCAGCGATTCTGCCACTAGCCGAATTTGACGTTATCTTGGTGATGGACTGGCTTACAGCGCAGCGAGCTAGTATCGACTTCCAGTTGAAGGTGGTAACCCTAAGAGGTGAAGGTAGAGCAGAGGTCATGTTCGAAGGCCTAAGCGGAGTGGCTTGCTCCCTGATTTCCGCTATGCAAATGAGGCGTGCGGTAAACCAAGGAGGCGAGGCGTTTATAGCCTTGTTGGAGACTCACTCCACAAGGTTGGCTATTGGGGATGTTCCAGTGGTGGAAGAATTTGAGGATGTATTCCCCGAGGAGCTTCTGGGAGCACCTCCTCAGCGTGAGATCGATTTTTCGATCGAATTGGTACCGGGTGCGAGGCCGGTGTCGCGTCCTCCGTTTAGGATGGCACTGATGGAACTGGCCGAGCTAAAGGTTCAGTTGCAAGAGTTGTTAGAGCAAGGGTACATTAGGCCCAGCTCTTCGCCGTGGAGTGCGCCGGTATTGTTTGTGAAGAAAAAGGACGGAAGTATGCGGTTGTGCATTGACTACCGTGAGCTAAATAAGTTGACCGTCCAGAATAAATATCTGATTCCCCAAATCGATGATTTGTTCGACCAGTTAGTGGGGTTGGTGGTGTACTCCAAGTTGGATTTGAAATCGGGGTACTACAAGTTGAAGATTCGAGAAGAGGACGTTGCCAAGACAGCATTTGGGACTCGGTATGGCCACTACGAGTTTTCGGTGATGTCGTTCGGACTGACGAATGCGCCATCTGTGTTCATGGATTTGATGAGCAGGGTTTTTCGCCCGTTCTTAGATTCGTTCGTGGTGGTGTTCATAGATGATATTTTGGTGTATTCAAAATCGGAGGCAGAGCATGAGTCTCACTTGAGGCAAGTATTGCAGACTCTAAGGGAGAATCAGCTTTATGCTAAGTTCTCAAAATGCGAGTTTTGGATCGAGAAGGTGGCTTTCTTGGGTCACGTAATTAGTGGAGATGGGGTGGCGGTAGATCCAGCGAAGATTGAAGCTATTAGAGATTGGCCTGTATTGAGAACCGTGGCGGAAGTCCGGAGCTTCCTTGGACTAGCCGGTTATTACAGAAGGTTCGTGGAGAACTTTTCGCGGATGGCGTTGCCCCTCACCACTCTCACTCGCAAGGACCAAAGGTTCATATAGACACCGGAGTGTGCCCGTGAATTTGAGAATTTGAAGGAAAGGTTGATGTCTGCTCCAATCCTTAGTCTTCCTAGTGGGACGGAAGGATTTCATATTTTCAGCGACGCGTCAGGTTGCGGGTTGGTTGCGTGCTGGTGCAGCACGACAAGGTGATCGCTTATGGGTCAAGGCAGTTAAAGACTCATGAGAGGAATTATCCCGTCCATGATCTGGAGTTGGCAGCGGTAATCTTTGCGCTAAAATTATGGCGGCACTACGTTTATGGTGCGAAGGTGGAGATCTTCACGGATCACAAAAGCCTGAGGTATCTCCTAGACCAAAAGGATCTGAATATGCGGTAGCGTAGGTGGGTCGAGTTCCTTGGGGACTACGACGTGGAGATTCAGTATACGCCGGGTAAAGCCAACGTGGTGGCGGATGCCTTGAGTAGGAAGTACACCAGGCAAGGTAATTGGATGGAGGCGCATGACGAGCATTTGATACGAGACTTGGAGTCTCTTGAGATTGCTTGTGTGGCTAGGTTTGAGTCTAGCGTGGCTCGGTTGAACTGGATTGAAATGCATTGTGTATAACGGATCGAATCTGAGAGGCGACCTGTGCGGACGAGGAGTGCCAACAGTTGGTGTTGGAGGCTCAGCAAAGCGAAGGCACCGCTTTGGAGATGGTTGGTGGGATTTTGAAAAGAGACGAAAGGGTTTGTGTTCCGCGCTTTGGCAAGCTTCGCGAGGAGTTAATGTTTGAGGCTCACTTTACGAAGTACTCCGTTCATCCAGGAAGTACAAAGATGTACGCGGATATGAATAAATCTTTTTGGTGGCCTGGGATGAAGCGGGATGTAGCTGAGTACGTAAGCCAATGTCAGACATGTGCCTTGGTGAAGGCCGAGTGCCAAAGGCCCGGTGGGTTCTTGAAGCCTCTTCCCATCCCCGAATGGAAGTTCGATGACATCTCTATGGATTTTGTAAATGGTTTGCCTCGGTCGCGGCAGGGTAACGATGCGATTTGGGTGATAGTGGATCGCCTGACCAAGGTGGCTCACTTCATTCCGAATCAGAAGGGCGATGGCGTGGAGAAGCTCGTGGAGCTTTATGTTCAAAACATTGTGCGGTTGCACGGGATTCCGAAGAGCATCGTTAGTGATCGCGATGGGCGTTTCACTTCGAAGGACTGGAGGTTAGTACAGAAAAGTTTAGGCACAAAACTCAAGTTTAGTACCGCGTTCCATCAGCAGACCGATGGTCAGACGGAGCGAACGAACCGTACGATGGAGGACATGTTGAGGATGTGTGATCTCGACTTTGGCAAAGGTTGGGAAGACCACCTTTTCATGGTGGAGTTCGCCTATAATAATAGCTTCCAGGCGAGCATCAAGATGGCGCCATACGAAGCTTTGTATGGAAGGAAGTGTCGAACGCTGATGTCTTGGGCAGAGGTGGGAGACACTAAGCTTTTGGGAAAGCAAGTGGTGGAAGATGCTTGCGAGATTGTGCGGACGATTCAGGAGCGCATGAAGGTTGATCAGGATCGATAAGCGAAGTATTTTAATGCGCGCCACAGAAATGTGGAGTTTGCAGTGGGCGACAGGGTCTACTTGAAGATCAAGCCGTTCAAGGGTGTTTCGCGGGTGCGGCGACTCAAGAAGCTGAGTCCGAGGTATTTGGGCCCGTTCGAGGTTACGGAATGTATAGGCGAAGCAGCCTATCGTTTGGCGTTGTCCGCAGAGCTGATTGGATTACATGATGTTTTCCATGTCTCTGTGCTGAAGAAAGCTTTGGTGGAGCCGAGCGTCGTGGTCGAAGCGGTGGCGGTGCCGGTGATGGAGGATTTGGGGGCAAGGGTTCGCCCAGTTTGCGTGGAGGATTCGGAAGTCCGGCAGTTGCGTAACAAGGAAGTCAAGCTTGTAAACGTGCGATGGGACAACTGCGGGCGAGACGAATTCTCTTGGGAGCGTGAGCAAGCGATGCGTGAGGATTTCCCGGAACTTTTTGCATCAGGTATGCATCGCAGTTTTTTGTTTCAGTTTTGAAATTTCGAGGACGAAATCCTTTTAAGGAGGGTGGAGTTGTAACACCCAGTTTTGCGGAGCTGAGAGTTAACGTCGAGAAGGCGAATTTTTCTTGACGCACGATCGTGCGTTTTCTTAACGCACGATCGATCCGACCGTGCGTGCTCTCCGACCGGCAATAATGGTGTTTCTGTCGTTAGTCGTGCGTTTTAACGCACGGTCGTGCGTTAGACCGTGCGTTCGGAAACAGATCCGTAAAACAGCAATTTTTGGGCGTCCGATTGGATTAGATCTTGATCGGACGACCCAAATGATTCGCTGGGGGGACTTAGGGCGTTGATGAGGGGTTATTCCCTCATTCTTTCAAGTCCTTTCTCTCTCTTAGGTTGGAGAAAGGAGAAGGGGGCAAGGAGGAAGAGGAAGTAGAATCCGCCATTGTTGGAGCTTCGGAGCTCCGTTCGCCGATCCGAGACCGGCAGCGTGTAGAGAACGTCAAGACACTTCTTCTTCTCTGTTTCTTTTCAAGTTTCCATGGCTAGGAGGAGATCTCAAATGGTAACGACATTTCTCCTCCCGGTCTTTAGGATGCGTGCATGGCATCCCTTATTTTCTGCATTTTTGGCACCGGATCCGTCGAGTGAGAGGGATCCGGGTCGCCTTGGTTCAAAAGGAACCATCGGGTTGATTGAGTCCGTCCCCGACATGATTTGCACTAGAGATCCGCTCCGTTAGCGGATTAGGCATTGTGGGTGAAGCCGGATTTGCGACCGTTGGTCCGATTCGGTGATGTTGAATGACGCGCATATTAGGGGTTTTGTTAGAAATCCGATTACGGCGAACTCGTCGTTGTGATGCCCTTCTAGTTTCGTGTGGTAACGAATATGGGGTTTTGGGCGGGGAAATAATGTGCGGATTATGGGGCTTCTGATGCCTAGGGTTGTGCGAAGGCGCGATTGGTCTTTGTGGTCGGCTGGCTATCCCGCGAAGACTGAGATTCACGTGTGGAGAGTGTCCCGGCAAGATTAGTCCCTTCGGTGTTGACTGACGAGAATGTATGTGCTACGGATGAGTCCGGTAACGGTCGCCAGGCGAGGCAGTCGGTGGACGCTGTCCCGAGTGTAAGTCCAGGGCCTTGGGGTGTTTTGCTTAAGCTAGAATTCTTAGCATCGGTTTTGTGTGCGGTTGGCGGCCCGAGCATGTGAGATGTTAGACAAGCCCGATGGCAAGGTGAGCCAGGCGAGGTGGGTCTCAGCGAGAGCTCTTGGCCTTGGGCTACAATGCCCTTGTGGGGAAATAATGAGTACCCTTGTGTTTGTGATGTGATGATGATGTATGATGATGTGTTAGATACATACGCTTTAGGGTGCCTTGGGTGAAACCCGGGTTTGCATTCATTTTGCATTGGTAGGCCCCTTTTTATTATCTGCTCAACATAGAAACGTGGATGATGTTTGTGACACTCATGCCTGTATTTTTGTTGCTTTTCTTTATGTACATTTGCATATGAAGTGCTGATTTGCAGGGTGAAGTAGTTCCCCGGGGTCCGCTAGGATGGTCGGGAGGAGGGATGTTGTTACACCGTTTGTGGTCAGCCATAGCTGACCCTCGTTTACCGCTCTTTGTGATTTGGTTGCAGGGCAAGAATCGCAGGCTGGACCCAGCGCGCCGGCCAAAAAGGCCTAAAGCCTCATGAAGTGCTTAGTTTGTTTTCCTGCATTACTTTCTTTATATTATGTTGTAACCGGCTTGCATGCCGAGGTAGTTTAGGGAAAAACTATCTTTCCCCTTTTGTTGGGATGTATTTTTAGTATTGAATGTTTGACAATTTGGACTTTGGTTTTGTAAGGCCTTAAGGCCAGTTGGACTCCTATGTATTGTGGACAATCTCTGTGGTTTTAGTTTGTTTCCGCTGTGTTGTCTGAGTTTTAAGATTGGGTAGTTAATATCATCTTTTAATACCAAAGCTGTGGCGGTTATATGATGTGGGGTCCCGGCCGGACCCATATTATATGGTCATTACAGGGGAGGTGTTACAAGTGGTATCTCGGGGTGTGGTGTTTGATTAAGTGACTTCCAACAAGGGGAGTTCAGGAGTTGAACTTCTGGAAAGCAGGGTTGATGAAGCAGGGAAAGCTGCAGGAAGTTTTCAAGTGGAGTTGCATGTTTCACCAGGAGCTCCAGTTGTGTCAAGCTCTGAGATGGAGGCTTCCGGTTCTGGAAGTAGGGGGAGCGATGCTCCAAGTTCGTCTGGAAGAGGAGCTTGCACAGAAGAAGCAGCTGAGGAGGTGGTTAGTCAGGAGCAACCTCTTAGGAGGTCGAAGAGGACTATTAAGCCACCAGATCGATACACAGGAGGAAACATGGTGAGCTTCATCTCATGTTTCTTCGTTGGTCCCTTGGATGAGAGGGAGACTGATGAGTCCCAATTATATACACATATATGGACTCATCTGGGCCATTTATCTAGTTATTCCACTGCACTTTAGCCTTGTTTTAGCTCATATTTGTCATTCTATGCTATGTGCACTTCTTGGCCTAATTTGTTGTGTTTTATATTTATTCTCTTTTGTTAGTGATAAGTAGGATTTATGCGTATTTTTATTATAATATTTAGGTTAAGTTTAATATAATTTTGTAAATATTATTTAGATTTTAGTTAAAAATCACTTCTTTTGTAATTTTAGTTCTAAATATAATTGTATTTTTGTTTTGCAGATTTTTCTGGAAATTTTGGTCAAAATTCATAGTACACGCCCTAGGTCACACCCGTGACCAAGGGCGTGTAATCTTAATATATTCCCAGAACAGCTGCCGTGCGATCAGAGCCAAAATCCACAAGTCACGCCCTCGGTCACGCCCGTGACCCGAAGTCACGCCCGTGACCAAGGGCGTGTAACTTTAAAGATCACATCAAACTTTCCACGTGGACCTGTCAGCCACCGAATCCAATGTTGACCCAAGTCACGCCCGTGACCCAAAGTCACGCCCGTGACTTTCACGCGTGATCCCTGCTGTCTGCCGCGCCGAATTCAAGCCCATGCTGCATTGATTGAAGTCGTCCTGAGTCACGCCCGTGACCCAAATGTCACGCCCGTGACCCAAATGTCACGCCCGTGACATGTCTAATTTTCTCCCGCCGTCACGCAATCACCCACGCCGCTGTCCCCGCTGCAGAACAAATATTACACGCCCTAGGTCACGCCCGTGACCGAGGGCGTGTAGCCTGAATTTTTCTCCTATAAATTCAGGAGCTCATTTCCAGCAATTCCTGCTCCCTCCCCCCTGCCCATTTGGGCTGTTCTTGTACAGTTTTCCTTATTTTTCATGTTTTAGTTAGTTTTTACTTAATGCAATTTCCTTTCTTAAGCTTAGTTTAATTTCTTGTAATTTTATTTCATGCAAGTAGTTAGCTTTAATTTCATGCAATGTAATGTAGGTTTTATTTCATGTAATCTCTTTCTTTTATGGCAATGAAAATTTAAGCTTTCTTTTCTTTTCGCAAGCTCTCTTTCTCTCTCTTTCTTGTTTTAATTTTTTTCCTTTAGCAATTATTTTGTAGTCTTGATTTTTAGCAAGCTTTGAATCAAAATCATCTCTTTCCTTATTATCGTATCTTCTCTCCTTCGATTTATTCTCGAAATATAACGATATCGGTTTCATATTCCGGTTATGAATTTCGGTATTTGTTTTCGTATTCTAGCTAGCCGAGAGGACGTGCGTACGAATCGATCACTCGAGAATAAAAAGAGTTGCACGCACCCCTCGAGAGAGGATGACGTAAATCTTCTGGATAGGAGTCAAATCCTATAGTGGGATTCACATCGTAAAGCAAGTCTTAGGTAATCAATTATAGGACGAGAGTCCGGTTGATTTTTCCTAAGCTTAGTTGGGCATTAACCTCGAGAGAGGCATGTTCGAGCATCGAGAATCCCCACGGTCAAGGTTTAGAGTTGAATGATAGTATTTTATCTTATTATTTCATTTCAAAGTTTTGTTTTAAATCAAGTTTTGTTTTCTTCATTTTATTTTGGTTCTCTTTTAATTAGCTTTTCTTTCCTTTCCAAATTATTCTCTCCGATAAAATAGTAGTCCGCTTTCTCGAAGTAGAAGTACTCGACAAACCCGAGTTTAATACGACCTTGGTATTTCTATAAAATATCCTATATTATATACGATAAGGTACACTTGCCTTCATCGAATATAGTTTTGGAAAATATCATCAATCTTCTTCGCATTATCTTAAATCATAAACCCACCAGAAGAAGATTTAATTTTTCTTATCAGTTAGCCTTATCGTATTGTTGAGTGCCACTCTCAGTGGCCTGATTAGCATTTCTGTAGGAACAGGAATCGTGCAGGTGTTCCCGGTACAATTCTGTATAGGAACACTGCGCACGATCACTGGTTCTATTGCGCACGATCACTGGTCGTGTGCCGCTGCTCGTGCGCACTTAACCACCATTTTATGAGTTCTGTCTCGACCAGTGCGCACGACCACTTACGATAGTGCGCACGACCACTGGTCGTGCGAACATGTTATTTTATAAATTTCTTACATTGCATGCTCCGCCCAGGCAGGCGCACGATCACAGGATTCTAGTGCGCACGACCACTGGTCGTGCGCCAAAAACCGTGCGCAGTATTTTCGCCAGCGCCTATATAATGACCTGTTCCGCAAATTAGGGATAGGGAGGCCTCCGGGAGCGCGATTTCCAGTCCGTACGCCGCCGTTTTCCACTTCCAGCCACCTCCACCTCATCTTCTCCGGAAGGGGAAGTCATCTCCGGCCATCCTAAACACTTCTCCATCGTCCAGAAGCATTCTCCGCCATCCACAAGCACTCAAGCAAGCTGTCTCCATTTCTGTCCAGTGAGAAGAACAGCAATCCTGAGGTAGAAGACGACGGAAGCACGTGGAGAGATCGTGACAGTCTCTCGACGCCGGAAGCACAGTCCGCCCGAGTCCGGAGGTAGCTTAACAAACTACCATTCTGGCCGTGAACGGCCGCTAGTCTTTGTCCATTGGTTATCTTTTTCTTCTCCCCTTTGTTGTATTTCTTTGAATCATTTGAACTTGAATATCATGATGTTTAGTTTAAATATAATGTTTGTTTCTTCTCTGTTCATCAACATTTTCTTGTGATTCGTTTCACCTCCACTCACTCACTCACGCACTCATTGTGTTCGATTCGCGTTAGCAAGAGCTAGCGGCGATTTGTGAAGAGGTGTCTGCGACCCTCACTCTCCGCACTAGTGATCACTTCACTCGCTTGCGCACCGTCCATCCGCCTCACGAAGCTCGGCATCGCAGCCGTTGCACCCATCTCGCCTTGCGAAGCGGTGATTTCGACCCGCACTTCTTTTATTGTTGTTAACAATAGGAAACCAAATCAAAACCCCTCTTGTTGTGTTTGTTCCCGCTTGTGTAACAATTGTCACACAACGTGATTCGTTCACCCAACCTGCATTCCTCAAGAGACCGACACTCGGGGATTCTATTCCCAACATTTATTACTTGACAGCGACCGGTGCACTTGCCGAACATCGCATCAAGTTTTTGGCACCATTGCCGGGGAATGTTCAAGCGTGTAACGTCGTGAGTTGTGAACTTTTGTTACAAGAGCAGTTGTTTTTTATTTTCTTTGTTTTGTTTTCTCTTGGTTGTGATTGTGCATGCAGAGACAAGCCGCGGGGGAACTTGTACCCTTTGATCCCGAGATCGAACGGACCGCTCGCGCACGAAGGCGCGCAGCAGCCGTACAGGCGGCAATGGGTGATAACATAAACCCAGATGATGTTGAACCAAGAGTACCCAACGTGGAGCAGCACCATCCTGGAGATGAGCAAGAGGTAGTTAGGCCTCGACCCCGAACGATGAGAGATTATACCACTCCGACAGCTGGGAGTGTGTATCCTGGGTTCGGTCCCAACATTATGAACAACCAGTTCGAGATCAAACCTGCGATCTTGAACATCATCCAGAACAATGCTCAGTTCTCAGGGATGGCCAGTGAAGATCCGCACCTGCACCTGGCCGAGTTTTCCGATATCTTCGGGACCTTTCGCTACGCTTGGATTCCTGACGATACAGTCAAGCTGCGACTGTTCCCATTCTCACTTCGCGACAAGGCCAAGGTGTGGCTCCATTCTATTCCTCCTGGGACCGCTGCGACTTGGGATGCTCTCGCATCCAAGTTCCTGGCCAAATTCCACCCCGTTGATAAAATTGTGAGCCTGCGGCGGGAGATCGCCACCTTTCGCCAAGCTAACCAAGAGACCCTTGCCGAGGCGTGGGAGCGCCTTAATGATCTTCTCCTCCGCTGCCCAAGCCACGAGCTCCAAACTTGGAACGTGGTAGAGACATTCTACTTCGCGATCGAGCCCAACTACCGGGCGATGATCGATGCTGCTGCGGGTGGTACTCTAATGAACCATACTCCAGAGGAGGCTCTTCGAATTCTGCAAGACACTGCCTCCCACAGCACATTTTGGACTGCCGGGAGAAATGCACCAAGAAGCGCCCGTGGTCTCTTCGTGGTCGACTCACTTCCGCCTACATCCGCACCGGCTGCTGTTATTATGTGTGAAGGATGTGGAGGCGGCGGACACCATGCGTATGAATGCTCGGGCAATGATCTATCAGGTGACTTCTCGCACTTTTCTTTAAACGAATCTGTTAATTTTGTTGGTAATCAATCTAAGGGGGCGCCGTTTAATAACACATATCATCCGGGAGTGAGAAGTCACCCAAACTTTTCATGGAACCCCAACGCACCTGGCCAACGATGGGCACCGGGGCAGCATCAAAACAATGCCTACGTCTCCGGGAGCCAACCAAGGCCACCTCACCCGGAATATAACCAAGGCCCCCCAGCTCCCAAAAAGAGTAACTTGGAGGAGATGATGGAAAAATTTATGCAAGCGGCTAACTCAAACATGGTTAACCAAACCGCATCCATGCGGAACTTGGAAACGCAGCTGGGCCATTTGGCCCAAGTGCTAACCGAGCGGTCGCATGGGACTCTTCCTAGTAATACCGAAAAAAACCAATAGACCAAGGGAAGAGTCTCGGCGATGCGGAAGTGGGTCATCCGCGTGAGTTAGTAATCTCCTCTTCCATTAATAAAATTGAAACTAAGGCCTTGTGTGATTCTGGCTCCTCCCGCAATGTCATTGCTTTGCAAGACGTTGATAAATTGCAACTTGAAATTAACACGGAGGACCAGAAATCTCTTGTGCTCGCAAATGGCACCGTCATACAATCGGAAGGGGAAGTTAAAAATGTAGAAGTTATAGTTGAGGGGACATTGGTGGTTGCTGATTTTCAAGTGTTAGGACCACGGGAGAATCACTCCATCCCTATCTTGGGTGTACCGTTCTTGAAAGAGAGCGGTGCCACCCTTGACTTTTCTGCGGGATGTGTCCTCCTACCTAATAAGGTACCGTTGCCCACTTGCCCCAAGGCTATAACTGAAACATCTATTTGCCCCCCCCCCCCCCCCCCCCTCCTTTTATTTTTGATGAATCACTGAGTTGTGCAGGGGATAAGAAAGATAATGGATCATCTGAAGGAGAAAAGGAAGAGTACCAGTCAAGCGGAGAGGAAAAAGTGGATTTTCGGAGAGACTATGATTCCAAGAGGGAGGAGGACAGCAGTCCTAAACATATTGAGCTGAACTTGATTCGGGACGACATCCCATTATTTTCTTGCATTGAATCATGTAATAAACAATTTAAGCGTTCCAAATCTTGGCCTGATCCGGTCGTCACTGTGGCGACGGAAGTGACGCCACCCACTACTAAGATGGGAGAATCTGAAAACGTTCAACGTTGGCAGTCTTCGACTGTTGCTAAACTTAAACAAGAGAAGCGTCTGCGCGATGCGCGCTCTGCCGCTCTCCGTGGCAAGAGGGCGAAGGATAGGGGAACACTGAGTGACACCAGTGTTGGCCCTAAAGCCTTCACCTCCCGCTTACAAGCTACGGGAGACGTGCACCATAAAAGCGCCTACAGCTGATTTTTAGTTCTTAGTTTGTGAAACTCTCTTTTTATGCACTTTTATTTAATTTTTGCACTCTATAAACAATTATAATACAGGTATTTGGTCCAGCTTAAGGACATAAAATAAAAGCGCTGCTGGGAGACAACCCAGATCTCCTGATTTTTATTTTTATCAATGTTTTAATTCAGTTTTTATATATTTTTGCTGCTTTTAGTGTGTTGCTTGCAGGTGTGCTTTGATTATTTGTCGTTGGCGGATGCTGCGGATTGCTCATGAAATTAACGCCAATCGTCTGGTATGCTCAATTCTGAGCATTGGGTAACACTTCTCCTTCCTAGCTTTCAGTTTTTGTGATGTAATGTTTAGATTAAGTCTGGGGGAAAGCACGTTGTTATCCACTATGCACATGAGTTGCACCGCATGCTAGAAGTTTGTTTAAATTTTTTTCCGTTGTCATCATCATTATTCCATGCTTCATACACCACTTCACCCACATAAGCGCGCGCTTGCCTATTTGTTTTGTTTCCGAATAAACTATTTTGATTTGGAATGTGAATTAGGGTGTTAGCTTAGGAATTGCTATTTGGAGTGCGATGTTGACTCATGCAGTGTTCTAGTCGCATCCGCACGCTATAGTAGAATTTGAGTACAACTAGATTATCTCTATGCGCTTAATTTATGACTAGTATTTTTGCGTAGTTTAGATTTGTTATACTCAAATGGTGAATGTGAACGAAATTGGCGATAACCCGGTGTTGTGTATATACGAGCACTAGTTGTGTGCTGCTCGAGTCGGGAGGAAGGTTTACCTTTCTCGTGGGCTAAGAACTTGCCCCAAACGAATCTTGAAGCATGGGTGAGAGCGATTCTTTGAGTTAAATGTGATGTAGGCCACCTTTTGGCTAGTTTGAGCCTTGTCTTTCCCTGTCCTATTCGTTCACCTTTGCAAGCCAACATTTGTGCCTACCACTTCTTTGTTTCAGCTCCTCCTCCATTCACCAAATCCTATAGCTTATCCCACTTTCGCAACCAAATAGCTGTTTAACTGCACTCATATTCTTGATTTGGTGTGATGTTTGGAATCTGTGTGATGTGAAGGAGAAATAAGTTTTATTTGCTGATTATGAACCAACCGGAGGATAAGAAAAAGAAGAAAAATATGATATTAAAATGAAAATCTGGGAAAAGAATTGTATTGAAAAGAAATCCTTCCGAGCGTAATAGAAAATCTGTTGGTATTTGTGAAGTAGGCCGTGTGTACACATAGTTTTCATGATAAGTCTGGGGGTGTATCACACGAGCTTTGTTCATGGTTTTGTTGGGTGCAACCTAAGCCCCAATATTATCCTAAAGTCCTATTGATTTATCTCATGAGTTTGCTAGCACCGTGGAGAGAGTGTGACCGGGCAAGCTTATGGTTCACGACGTTGATGGATTTCAGCGGAGTTATTCCTGAACCCCGATCTTGTGCAACACCCTCCTTAGTGGCTTGTTACTTTCACACCGGGCATGATCGTTCAAGTTCTTCACAATTCACCAACTGAGTATTGATAAATCTTTATTTACGCTCTAATACTTTCATAAATTAGTTAGCATAGTTAGAATCTCTTTTTACTAAATATTCTATTAGCATGCTTTCGCTACTTCGCACCGTACTCCTTTTTGTATTTTTCTTTGTTGACTACCATTTTCACACTCCGCCGAATTCGTTTGCTCGGGACGCGCAAACAGTTAAGTCTGGGGGTGTGATGAGTCCAAATTATATACACATATATGGACTCATCTGGGCCGTTTATCTAGTTATTCCACTGCACTTTAGCCTTGTTTTAGCTCATATTTGTCATTTTATGCTAGGTGCACTTCTTGGCCTAATTTGTTGTGTTTTATGTTTATTCTCTTTTGTTAGCCTTATCGTATTGTTGAGTGCCACTCTCAGTGGCCTGATTAGCATTTCTGTAGGAACAGGAATCGTGCAGGTGTTCCCGGTACAATTCTGTACAGGAACACTGCGCACGATCACTGGTTCTATTGCGCACGATCACTGGTCGTGCGGCGCTGCTCGTGCGCACTTAACCCCCATTTTATGAGTTCTGTCTCGACCAGTGCGCACGACCACTTACGATAGTATGCACGACCACTGGTCGTGCGCCACTGGTCGTGCGAACATGTTATTTTATAAATTTCTTACATTGCAGGCTCCGCCCAGGCAGGCGCACGATCACAGGATTCTAGTGCGCACGACCACTGGTCGTGCGCCAATGATCGTGCGCAGTATTTTTGCCAGCGCCTATATAATGACCTGTTCCGCAAATTAGGGATAGGGCGGCCTCCGGGAGCGCGATTTCTAGTCCGTACGCCGCCGTTTTCCACTTCCAGCCACCTCCACCTCATCTTCTCCGGAAGGGGAAGTCGTCTCCGGCCATCCTAAACACTTCTCCATCGTCTAGAAGCATTCTCCGCCATCCACAAGCACTCAAGCAAGCTGTCTCCATTTCTGTCCAGTGAGAAGAACAGCAATCCTGAGGTAGAAGACGACGGAAGCACGTGGAGAGATCGTAACAGTCTCTCGACGCCGGAAGCACAGTCCGCCCGAGTCCGGAGGTAGCTTGACAAACTACCATTCCGGCCATGAACGGCCGCTAGTCTTTGTCCATTGGTTATCTTCTTCTTCTCCCCTTTGTTGTATTTCTTTGAATCATTTGAACTTGAATATCATGATGTTTAGTTTAAATGCAATGTTTGTTTCTTCTCTGTTCATCAACATTTGCTTGTGATTCGTTTCACCTCCACTCACTCACTCACGCACTCATTGTGTTCGATTTGCGTTAGCAAGAGCTAGCGGCGATTTATGAAGAGGTGTATGTGACCCTCACTCTCCGCACTAGTGATCACTTCACTCGCTTGCGCACCGTCCATCCGCCTCACGAAGCTCGGCATCGCGCCCGTTGCACCCATCTCGCCTTGCGAAGCGGTGATTTCGACCCGCACTTCTTTTATTGTTGTTAACAATAGGAAACCAAATCAAAACCCCTCTTGTTGTGTTTGTTCCCGCTTGTGTAACAATTGTCACACAACGCGATTCGTTCACCCAACCTGCATTCCTCAAGAGATCGACACTCGGGGATTCTATTCCCAACATTTATTACTTAACAGCGACCGGTGCACTTGCCGAACATCGCATCAGAGACGTCGAGCTTTGAGAAAGCCAAAGGCGTGAAGCAGTGGGATATTGCTATGCAAGAAGAGATGGATGCTCTCAAGAAGAATGAGACTTGGTCTCTTGTGCCCAGGCCTAAGGGCATTACCCCTGTAACATGCAAATGGGTTTACAAGCTCAAGAAGAAAGCTGACAGCACGATCGAGCGATACAAGGCTCGCCTTGTAGCTCGCGGGTTCTCACAGCAGTATGGTGAAGATTATGATGAGACATTTAGTCCAGTGGCAAAGATGACTTCGGTCCGATTTGTTATTGCTTTGGCGGCATCTTGTGGATGGGAGATTTGGCAGCTTGATGTTAAGAATGCTTTCTTATATGGAGAGATTGACAAGGATATCTTCATGATCCAGCCGCCGGGTTTCATCTCGGAGGATTGTCCGGACTACGTCTGCAAACTGAAGAAGGCATTATATGGGTTGAAGCAAGCGCCTCGGGCTTGGTATGGAAAGATCGCGGAGTATCTTCTATTCTGCGGGTTCTTTGCTTCAGACTCTGATTCTAGCTTGTTCGTCAAGAAGGAGGGGGCGCTTCGGGTTATTGTGCTGCTGTATGTGGATGACATGATTGTCACCGGGAACTCGAAGGAGGCAGTAGCAAGGCCGAGAGCTGAGATTGCTATTAGGTTCGAGATGAAGGATCTGGGGGAGCTTCACCATTTCCTTGGACTCGAGGTCCAGAGGCGGGAGAGCGGAGTGCTTGTTTCTCAAGAAGGATATGCGGAGCGGATCGTTCTACGATTTAGCATGGAAGAAGGGAAGAGCAGCTCTATACCTCTGGAATAGCATCATAAACTTCGAAAGGATGAGGGAAGAGTTCCATCTGATCAGTTGGTGTTCCGAGCTCTTGTTGGGAGCTTGATTTACTTGACCATCACGAGGCCTGATATTGCTTATGCAGTTGGCAAAGTGAGTCGGTACATGGCGGAACCACGGAAGCCTCATCTTCTGGCGGCAAAAGGGATTCTAAAATATGTGAAGTCGACCTCTGATTTGGGTCTTCAATTTAGGAGAGGGTCAAGCTTGGAGTTGCATGGATACATGGATGCTGACTACGGGGGAGATGTGAATGATCGGAGATCAACGTCTGGTTATGTCTTTATGACGGGCCCCACAGCTATCTCTTGGTGCAGCAAAAAGCAAGACTCGGTGTCCGTATCTACCACAGAAGCGGAATACAAGGCTTCGGCCTTGGCTGCTCAGGAAGTCGTTTGGCTCAGGAGGTTGGTGGAGGACGTTCATGAGGAGGTTCGAGGTCCCACTATGCTACGCGGGGACAATGAGAGTGCTCTCAAGCTGGTTAATAATCCAGTCTGTCATGCGAGGACCAAGCATATTGAGATTGAGCACCATTTCATTCGTGAAAAGGTGTTGGGAGGATCTCTTATGGTCGAGCATGTTCGGAGTGCGGACAATGTCGCAGACATCTTCACAAAGCCGCTGGCGAAGGGACCGTTTACACGGTTGCGGAGTTTACTCGAGCTAGTCTCCACTTCCCACTTCAAGGGGAGTGTTGAATTTTTGAAGTGAAGTGGAGGAGACCGGGCGGTCTGTTTTGAGAGACCGCCGAGACCACGCGGGTTGTGTTTATATCTTGCCGGTCTGGCTCTGCCGGTCTGTTCTGGCGGACTGCTGGTTCTGCTGGTCTGTTCTTTGTAGCTGCGGCTTGTTCCCGAGTAGGTCTGCTGGTTTGCCTGGCTTCCTTGTTGGAAGACCGGGCGGGTTGTTCTTATTTGACCGTCTATCCGGGCGGTCTGTCCTGGCGATCTGGCGACTTTTCTGAAGTCGGCCAGATAGTTCCTGGTTGCTCCTGGTGGTCTAAGGGAGGAGCGCCTTTTGTGACCGCGCGGCTTATACGCGGTCTCGTGTTCGCGCGACTTGTGCGCGACCTGCCTGCTGTTCTGCGGACTTGGTCGGATGATCGTCCAAGTGGTCTGGTCGCGCGGTCTGTCTTTTGAGACCGCTAGCGATCTGACGGGTGGTGACTGTATACCGGTTGTGCGGTGACAACATCTGTCTACCCGCCTATAAATAGGGGTGCATGGCCCGTCATTCATAACGAGAACTGTAAGAACTGAGCCTGGGTTAATTCGTGCGGTCTCACTTTGAGGTCGGGCGGTCTCGGAAGCGAGTTGACTGTTTGTTGTGTTCGCAGGTTTGCGGTCAGCAGGTTGCGGTCTCCTTCCTTGGTATTTCCCAGCGGCTTGAATAAACAGTTCAGCAGCGGTCAGTCTGCGAACTGGTTTATGTTCGTTCTTGTGTTGTTCGCAGCGAGCTCAGTGATCAGGCGACCTTCAGCGGTTAGGCGGTCTGAGTTGCGGTCTGACGACAGCTTCAGTTATTTGTTCCAATAAAGCTCCAGTTCATGCGATCTGAGGTGGCGGTCTTGCAGTGCAGGCGGCTTGTCTGTTTTCTGTTCGCACGGTCTCAGGACAAGCCGGGCGACTTCTGGAGTCGAGCGGTCTGTGCGGTCTCAGCTTGTCTAGCCGCTAGATTTGCTTTGGTGTGTTTTGTTCTTCTCGTCTCTGTGATTCTGATGAATCATGTCTCGCCATGTATACCTCGCACTGTAAATGAAGTTTGTATTTCAATAAAGTTTCTTGTGTTGCTGTGTGGCATTGTGGTTGTTTGGCTTTAACTCAGTTGATACAACTTCTGCTTACTCCTAAACGATTCAAATCAAAAATTTTAACACTAACACCTTATTTATTCCAGCTAGCCTCTCTAGAGATCGACCTGACCCACCGGCTAATGAGAGCCCGGCAGCAGAATCATCTGGGGCAATCCAGCAGAACCTCTACCTTACCAGCCTCTCTAGAGATCGACCTGACCCACCGGCTAATGAGAGCCCAACAGTGGAATCATCCGGGGCAATCCTGTTGGAGTTGCCATTGTGATCTAGAAGTGGTCAAACATGTAATCTCACTGCCAACGCGATATGAGCCTGCAGGGTCGCACATAAGAGCATGTGGAGAAGTTGGTAGATTGACTGTGTTGGTAAATGTTACCAATCACCATATATAGAATGGGGAAATCCAGCAGGTTGTTGCTGTCTGAATTCGTCGGGTTTACACGGATAGAATTCGTCGGATTCGTCGGGATTCGTCGGATTGTCCCGTGAACACTCGACGAATTATTACAGAAACCCTTCATTCGGCAAAATGTTGTCGTCTGTCTGGATTCGTCGGGATTCATCGGGTTGTCCCGTGAAGACTCGACGAATTGTTACAGAGATCATTTTCTCGGCAAATGTTGCCGTCTGATCTGATTCGTCGGATTCGTCGGATTGTCCCGTGAAATCTCGACGAATGATCTTCCGTGGAATTCCGACGAATTGTAACAGAAGCCCTTATTCTGCTGTGTGGTCTGCGGATAGCGATTCTTCTAGAAGCTGTTTATCCTTTGGGTATAAATAGGACTTCGTTTTAGGGTTCTAAAAACGAACGAAAAGAAAGGCCGACGGAAGTGTTCCGCTCTCGCCCGAACCCTAGACGGAAGGAGTTCCGTCGCTCGTTCGCCTCCGCCGACCTCCTCTCCGGCGATCGTCGCCGTGTGTGTTCTTCCTGGAGCGAACCTAGCAGTTCGTGGAAGTTCAAGGTGCAGTCATTCTTCTCCCGGCTCGTGTGGATCACTGTAGAGACGTAGACATTATTCTACGTGAGGACTCGCATAGCCGACGACAGGAATCAACTCGTGGAGCATCTAGGTTGGATTTGATCCAATCCCGCAAAGGTAATTTCATACCTAGCATTTTCTTAACTTCTTGATTCAACATTCATGGCCGATCCAAAGTCTTTTTGGGTTGTTTCTCTTCATTTCCGCTGCGCCTACATTTGATGTATGGTTCTAGAAAAACCCAACAGTGGTATCAGAGCTAGGTTCTGGTCATGAATTTTGTTTCAGAAGTTTGGTTATTCCAGTACGTGCAAATCTAGGTATTTGGAAGCGTTCTAAATGTCAAGATTTCTTCTTGGAATATCACATTTGATGTGATTTTGTGTGGTTTCTGGTGGTGGAATTTCGAAAATTTGGTCGGGGCTCTGCCCCGCACCCCGCAAGGGCTCTGCCCCTAAGACCCCGCCAGGGGCGCGGCCCCTTGGAACCCCGCCAGGAACGTCTGGGATTTCGTGGTAATTTCTAATTGTTAGAAATTATTGTCTCCTTAGCAGTAACCGTCCCTCAAGTGGTTAATGAACCCTTGTTCTGTTTTGGATTTTGAATCCAACAATGAGAGACGAGCTTGTCTACTGCTTTAAGTCGAGTTGTCTTTGCCTTTGTCCAATGCATGTAAATCTGAAGATTTGGAAGAGTTCTAAATGTCCAGATTTAGCCCTTTCGTCTATCAAAGGTTGATAGTCTTATGTTGTGCACATAAGGGATGCATGTGGATTTAAGAAAGCTTGTTTTTCTGTGGATGTGCACTTTGATCAAATGTTGATCATGGTTAAGTGTTAACCTATTATTAAAATTAAAATCCCTTCATCAAATATTAAGTGTTCGGATGCCTTCCGATGGATGACACTCTTCCTGCCTCGATCGATGAAATGTGGGCTTGCCAAAGCAAGGTGCATTAATCTATCTTGGTAAGGGTGCGAGCGGATAATTGTGATATCCCACTGTCGACATTGGGTCTAACTTAACTAGGTGACCTCAAAGGTTGAGTGCCTAGAGGCATAGGGTTGGCATGCTCCAAATGATGGATGCGAATAAGGAGTTATTCACCAGCCATACAAGAATTGCATGAGGATGCAATTGGCAAGTGTTGCCTACCTAAATAACCGCATTATGAGAGGAACGCCAAAGCGGACTCGTGGTGTTGGTGAAATACGGATCTTGTCCACTAAGAGAGTAGCTCGCAATGGACTCTCCGAATTGATAGTGAGGGCCATCAATTTGAATAAAATAGTGGGAGTATTTAATTGAAGTCCAAATTAAAAATAAATTGTATTTTGAAATTAAGGTACTAATTAGATTCTGCATGAATTCTTGTAGAACTCCATGGCAAGTGGTTCACATTCCACCTTGTCCCTAAGAGCTATCCTTGAGAAGGACAAGCTTAGTGGGACGAACTATATGGACTGGTATAGGAACTTGAGAATTGTTCTCAGGCAAGAGCGAAAGCTCTACGTCTTGGAAGAAGAAGCCCCCGAGGTGCCGACCGGGAACTCGTCCCGTGTTGATAAGGATGCTTATAAGAAGTATACCGATGACGCCTTAGACGTCGAGTGCCTTATGCTTGCAACCATGAACTCTGAGCTTCAGAAGCAACACGAGAACATGGGGTGCAAGGAGATTGACGAGCACCTAAAGAAAATGTTTCAAGGGCAAGCTCGTCAAGAGAGGTTCGATGTCACGAAGGCCTTATTTCAGTGCAAAATGGGAGCTCGAGACTCAGTTGGTACTCACGTACTCAAGATGATTGGGTATATAGAGAACCTGGAGAGACTGGGTTTTCCTCTGGGTCAAGAGTTGGCCACAGATCTTATCCTGCAATCGTTGCCGGATAGTTATGAGCAGTTTGTCTTGAACTACAACATGAATGAAATAGACAAGACACTACCCGAGCTCCTAGGCATGTTGCGAACTGCCGAGATAAACATGAAGAAGGCCAAGCCTGCTAGTCCCATATTGATGGTACATAAAGGCAAGGGTAAGGCCAAGGGCTTCAAGAAGACGAAGGTGGGACCTAAGTCACATCTTGAGCCCAAATCTTCTGCGCTGAAAAAGAAGAGCACCGTGAAGGAAGGAAAATGCCACCACTGTGGCAAGGCTGGTCATTGGAGGAGGAATTGTCCTTCGTACATTGAGGGTCTGCAGAAAATGAAGGGAGGTATGACTTCCGCTTCGGATATTTATGTTATAGAGATAAACATTTCTGCTCCTTCATCTTGGGTATTGGATACCGGATGTGGTTCTCACATTTGTACAAATGTGCAGGAACTAGGAAGGAGGAGATTGCTGAGTAAAGGAGAGGTGGACCTACGTGTCGGCAATGGAGCAAGAGTTGCTGCTGTAGCCGTAGGGGTTTACCGTCTTTCTTTGCCCAGTGGGCTTGTAATAGAACTTGATAATTGTTATTATGTTCCGGCCATAACTAGAAACATTATATCCATTTCATGCTTAGACATGATTGGATTTTCTTTTATAATTAAGAACAATTGTTGTTCTATATTTAAGAATGATGTTTGTTATGCTGTAGCTCAATTGTTTAATGGTCTTTATGTTTTGAACCTGGACCATCCGATCTATAATGTAGATAATAATAAAAGACTAAGAACAAATGACTCAAATCCTACATATCTCTGGCATTGTCGTTTGGGCCATATAAATGAGAAGCGCATATCCAAGCTCCATAAAGATGGACTATTGGACTCATTTGATTATGAATCATTTGAGCGATGTGAGTCTTGTTTATTAGGCAAGATGACTAAAGCCCCTTTCACTGGTTATACTGAGAGGGCTGAGGATCTCTTGGGTGTTGTACATAGTGATATATGCGGACCCATGAGTTCTATGGCTAGAGGTGGGTATTTCTACTTCGTTACATTTACTGATGATTTCAGTAGATACGGATACGTGTATCTTATGAAGTGCAAATCCGAAACCTTTGAAAAGTTCAAAGAGTTTAAGAATGAAGTGGAGAACCAATTGGGTAAAAAGGTTAAAGCACTCCGATCTGATCGAGGTGGCGAATACCTGAGTCATGAGTTCCGTGATCATCTGAAAGAGTGTGGTATTGTATCACAGCTCACTCCACCTAGGACACCGCAGCATAATGGTGTGTCTGAGAGGAGAAATCGTACTCTGTTAGACATGGTACGGTCGATGATGAGTCATGCAGACTTGCCTGTTTCCTTTTGGGGTTTTGCTTTAGAGACTGCTGCAATGACGCTGAATCGCGCTCCGACGAAAACGGTTCTAAAGACACCATATGAGATATGGACTGGGAAGCGTCCTAGTATGTCGTTCATTAAAATTTGGGGCTGCGAGGCATACGTACGACGTCAAATGCCTGACAAGCTGGAACCCAAATCAGATAAGTGTTATCTGGTGGGATATCCTAAGGAAACGAAGGGATATTACTTTTACCTACCGTCTGAGGGCAAAGTGTTTGTCGCAAGGACGGGTGTCTTCTTGGAGAAAGAGTTCTTATCAAGAAAGACGCAAAAGGTAGAACTTGAAGAAGTTCAAGAACCACAAATAGTGAATGAACCAGAGTTGGATTCTGAGCCAGGACTACAAGATGTTGTAGCTAGAGAACCTGCTCACGAAACACAAGTCCTACGTAGATCTGGTAGACCAAGATTTGAGCCTGAGAGATATGGATTTCTCGTGTCTCAAATAGGTAATGTGTTGCTTATGGATCATGATGATGAACCAGCAACCTACCAAGAGGCTATGAATGGACCGGACTCCGACAAATGGCTTGAGGCTATGAAATCCGAAATGGACTCCATGTATATAAACCAAGTTTGGAACTTGGTGGAACCACCTGAAGGGGTACGACCCATAGGGTGCAAGTGGGTCTTCAAGAAGAAGACCGACATGGATGGGAATGTACAGACATTCAAAGGGCGACTGGTGGCTAAGGGTTTCAAGCAAATTCATGGTGTTGACTATGATGAGACCTTTTCCCCTGTTGCCATGGTAAAGTCCATTAGGATATTGCTTGCTATTGCTGCGTATTATGACTACGAGATCTGGCAGATGGATGTCAAAACGGCTTTCCTAAATGGAAACCTCCTTGAGGAAGTGTACATGACACAACCCGAGGGTTTTGTATCCCCAAATGAAGCCACTAAAATATGCAAGCTGAATAAGTCCATCTATGGATTGAAACAAGCCTCTAGAAGTTGGAATCTTCGTTTTGATGAGAAGATCAAAGAGTTTGGTTTTGTCAAGAATGAAGATGAACCGTGTGTTTACAAGCGAATCAGTGGGAGCATTGTTGTCTTCCTGATATTGTATGTAGATGACATACTGCTGATCGGGAATGACATACCTACCCTGAAAGTTGTTAAGAACAACCTAGGGAACTGCTTTTCTATGAAGGACTTGGGTGAAGCGACTTACATACTCGGTATTAAGATCTATAGAGATAGATCGAAGAAGTTGCTGGGTTTGACCCAGAGTACGTACATTGACAAGGTGTTGAAGCGGTTCAACATGCTTGAGTCCAAGAAAGGATTTTTGCCCATGTCTCATGGTGTGAATCTCTCTAAGGACCAGTGTCCAAAATCTTGCGAAGATAAGGACCGCATGAAGTCGATTCCATATGCTTCGGCAATTGGGTCAATCATGTATGCAATGTTATGTACTCGACCCGATGTCTCTTTTGCTTTGAGCATGACTAGCAGGTATCAGTCTGATCCCGGTGAATGTCACTGGATAGCCGTAAAGAATATCCTGAAGTACTTGAGAAGGACTAAGGATGTATTCTTGGTGTATGGTGGAAAGGAAGAGCTCGTTGTAAGTGGTTACACGGATGCCAGCTTCCAAACTGATAGGGATGATTCAAAGTCTCAGTCAGGGTTTGTGTTTTGCCTGAATGGAGGAGTTGTGAGCTGGAAGAGTTCCAAGCAAGAGACAGTTGCTGATTCTACAACTGAGGCCGAGTATATCGCTGCAGCTAATGCAGCGAAGGAGGCTGTATGGATTAGGAAATTCATCGGCGAGCTAGATGTAGTTCCTAGCATTGTTGGTCCCGTAGTTCTCTACTGTGATAACAATGGTGCAATTGCACAATCTAAGGAACCTAGATCCCATCAGCGCTCCAAGCACATACTTCGGCGGTTCCATCTTATTCGTGAGATTGTCGAACGAGGAGATGTGAACATTTGCAGAGTGCCGACTGAGGAGAATATTGCAGATCCACTGACAAAGCCTCTCGCGCAGAGAAAGCATGATGGTCATACTAGATCAATGGGCATACGATACCTGAATGATCAACTCTAGTGGGAGTCTTGTGGGTTGCATGTAAAATAAATATTCTGTTGGCTGTTTAAAATTTATTCATATGATGAATTGTGTACCAATTATTTCTTTTTACGATTAATGGCAAGTTCTTTTATTACGATATACTGTTTCTATATAATAGAATAAAATTCGTGATAAATACCCTTAGAATGTTCGCTTCTATAGGACATCAAGTACGAGACTTGAATGTGAGAGCCTATGATTTCGAAGCTTCATTCTTAAAAGGTCCCTGGTCGAGGTATCATCGTAGAAGCTAAGGGTGATGATGATACATTAAGACTAGCATGTGTGTTGACTGATGACCGGTTCTCACAGGTCATGATATTGTGATATCAAGTCATCACGTGGGTACTTGTTAGTGAACAAGTTGTACTGGACAGACCCAACCTGAGACTACTTTGTGGATTGTTACTTAAAAGTGTCACAAGTAGGTCTCATTTGACAATGGTGTTGTGGTCCTTTGACCTGAAGTCACAGCATTCACCGAGTGAGGAAGAGCGTGCTTTGATGTCATCTAAAGTCTTCCTTGAAGAAGGTTGATGATAAGGGTGGTCGTTGGGTACGTTACGAATCATTTGGGTGTTTGGGTGTGAGCAGATATGGGATTTGTCCTCCTATCTAACAGGAGTTGCATCCATGGGCCCCTTGATGGAATTGGACTGAGAAATGCATGGCCATGCTTGGTTGAGCCAATATGTGATATTGGGCTCACCATTCTCTGGAAGTCCGTTCTAGATCAAGAAACTTGGATTGAGCTATTATGAGGGTGACACGGTCCATGCCTCTAGTTCTTTCCGGATGTAAGGGACAAAGGGACAAAGACAACGCTGGAACATTGGTCATAAAGGCTTATGAGTTATGAACTCTTATTGCTTGGGGAGCAATGATGCATTGCTAGATGCCGCTCATTGTTTGTGAGGTTTTTGGTTTGATACTTTCAAGATCAAGTGGGAGACTGTTGGAGTTGCCATTGTGATCTAGAAGTGGTCAAACATGTAATCTCACTGCCAACGCGATATGAGCCTGCAGGGTCGCACATAAGAGCATGTGGAGAAGTTGGTAGATTGACAGTGTTGGTAAATGTTACCAATCACCATATATAGAATGGGGAAATCCAGCAGGTTGTTGCTGTCTGAATTCGTCGGGTTTACACGGATAGAATTCGTCGGATTCGTCGGGATTCGTCGGATTGTCCCGTGAACACTCGACGAATTATTACAGAAACCCTTCATTCGGCAAAATGTTGTCGTCTGTCTGGATTCGTCGGGATTCGTCGGGTTGTCCCGTGAAGACTCGACGAATTGTTACAGAGATCATTTTCTCGGCAAATGTTGCCGTCTGATCTGATTCGTCGGATTCGTCGGATTGTCCCGTGAAATCTCGACGAATGATCTTCCGTGGAATTCCGACGAATTGTAACAGAAGCCCTTATTCTGCTGTGTGGTCTGCGGATAGCGATTCTTCTAGAAGCTGTTTATCCTTTGGGTATAAATAGGACTTCGTTTTAGGGTTCTAAAAACGAACGAAAAGAAAGGCCGACGGAAGTGTTCCGCTCTCGCCCGAACCCTAGACGGAAGGAGTTCCGTCGCTCGTTCGCCTCCGTCGACCTCCTCTCCGGCGATCGTCGCCGTGTGTGTTCTTCCTGGAGCGAACCTAGCAGTTCGTGGAAGTTCAAGGTGCAGTCATTCTTCTCCCGGCTCGTGTGGATCACTGTAGAGACGTAGACATTATTCTACGTGAGGACTCGCATAGCCGACGACAGGAATCAACTCGTGGAGCATCTAGGTTGGATTTGATCCAATCCCGCAAAGGTAATTTCATACCTAGCATTTTGTTAACTTCTTGATTCAACATTCATGGCCGATCCAAAGTCTTTTTGGGTTGTTTCTCTTCATTTCCGCTGCGCCTACATTTGATGTATGGTTCTAGAAAAACCCAACAAATCCGGCAAAACCTTTCACTTGCAAGTCTCTCCAAAGATCAACCTGACCCACCAACAAATGACAACCCGGCAGTGGAATCATCCGGGGCAATCCAACACAACCTCTACCTTGCTAGTCTCTCTAGAGATCGACTTGACCCACCTACTGATGAGAGCCCGACAGCAGAATCATCCAGGGCAATCTAGCACAACCTTTCACTTGCCAGCCTCTTTAGAGATCGACCTGACCCACCGGCTAATGAGAGCCCGACAGTAGAATCATTCAGGGCAATACAGCATAACCTTTCACTTGTCATCCTCTCTAGAGATCGACCTGACCCATCGGCTAATGAGAGCCTGATAGCGAAATCATCCAGGGTAATCCAGCACAACCTTTCACTTGCCAGCCTCTCAAGAGATCAACCTACACTACAAGAAAACAGGTCTTTAGTGACAAAAATTTTGTGATGAATTTTCTTTGATCACTAATGATATGTTGTTTGTGACGAATTTTATATTTCGTCACTAAATATTTAATTTGTCACTAAAAATATTAAAATTAGTGACCAAATAAAATTTGTCACAAAATATTATTTATTAGTGACTAAACAATATCTTCGACAGTAAAAATTTAACTAGTGACCAAAGTAATTAGTCACTAATCATGAAATTGAATCATCCCTCTAAAATTAAAATAACCTCTGTCCTTAAATAATTATTAATGTGATAAGATAAATATTAAAAATATCTTATTTCCTTTTTTTTTGGTAAATTCCAATAGAAAAATTCCCACCTCACGGTACAATTGCCCATTGAACTGCAGTTGTTCACTAAATGAAGCCCAGTGAACAGCAGCTGTGACTTCTTAATTCCTTCTGTTATTTTCACATCTGATTATTTCATGCCCTAAACCTAATCACATCCTTACGGTAACGAGGGAGTGGCAACATAAACCAGAAAATTTTCTTCTGTGACACCTTCAGGCTTCCACTCGTCCATGATTTTTATTATAATTCCATCATTTATAAGGAAATGTTTGGTAGTGCTATTTGATAAGAGAGATAATTGATAGTTGAAAGGTACAAAATAGAGATTGCTAACGCTTTTAGATAAGATAGATAATTGAGAGCTGAAAGGTCCAAAATTAAGAGAGTTTATAACTCGAATGAATAAATTTAGGTAGCAAGACATTTGCACGAGATGCATATGATTTTTTCTAATATAAGTGATTAAATTTTTAGAATTACCTTTTATGATATTGGCTTGTGTTATTGATCTATTTACCTATTATATGACTTCAACTTGCATTTTCAGGATCCATCTTTTCTACTGTGAACGTCGGCGGCGGCGGTCGTGAACATGGTGGTTATGAACTGTCGATCGTGAACGTCCTCCCTCACCTAAGAAACTTCATCCACATTTATGTCCAAAACTAGTTTTCTTTTCATGGTGGCGGTCATAACCGTTGTCACGCCAAACATACATTCTATGGCGGTGGCGTTTTTGTCGAAACTCACCGGAGCAAAAACGCTGCGCCAAACGGAGCCTAAATCTCTAATTCGACATCTCTATTTCTTTGATGTAGACGAGACCTACTGTGATCTGCATTTTTAGTCGAGCTGAAGCAGATGTTGATTTCCCTGAGTGAAGCAAGCCTGGCAGGGACTCGTTATAATGTGAAACTGATCAATTCCATAGCGCTATATATATATGTAGGCATGCAGGTAAATCCTACACCCTGCCGTTGCTATTTTATTTTTTCTATGCTGTTTTTTCTACCATACTTTCCTAGCTGAGAAGTCGTTTAAGTTTTTAATGATGATCATATTACACTTCTTTACCAAATAATATGAACTGTTGATTCACATACATGTTTAAAACCATAGAAATCATCCAAATTCTCATGCATGTACATATTGCAGATGGTGCAGTTTCAAGTTCTACAGTTGTTTGCGGTATAACTCGTGTTCATCTTAGATTTTAATCACTGTATCAGTTGATGCCTTGTGGGATCCTAAAGGAAATACATTTTGTACTTGATGGCGTGTTTGCATGCATAAGTTAGTTGATTTTGCGACAATTAATTCGTCCATTTTCTGTTTTCTTATGTGGTGCAGGCTATTCAACAGCTTCAGAGAAAGTCCAATCAGTCTGAATCCGCTCAACTGATGACTCAAAACCCTCTCATGGATATTATGCTTGTTGGTGCTGCGATGGAAATCTTTTAAAGTTCAATAAAGAACTTGGACACTGAAGGTCGCTATCTCTTCCTCAACGCTGTTGCTAATCAATGGCAGAATAAACCATCCAACTGGATTGGAAATGATCCTTGTGATGACTGGATAGGAATCAGCTGCTCAAACTTATTTCAAAATGTTGATAGGAATGCTCTTGAAGCTGTTACATGGTTAGTCTTCTTCAAACTTATCTCTTCCTCAAACTTATCTTCTCCTCAGACTCTTTTGTACGGTGGTGTTGCCTATCACATGGAAACACGGTTAGTCTTCTTCATGATAGAAAAAAGTTTATGTGCCTTTTTCATTTTAGCTGTTGCTGAATTAGTTTTATTATATTCATTGTTTTTTGCTTCAGGCGATCAACAGGAGCTTATCAACTTTAAGTGATGTGATATTTTCATTTGTCAAGAAGGAGGATCATGTGCTCGATAGAAATTTGTATTGAGTTTAATAAAAGATGATAGCTCTATTATTTGTATTGAGGGGTTTGGGCTATCTCACACCCTATTTTTTATTAATTAATAAAATAATATCTGTTGGCTAAATTTTCTCTATGATGAATATTTTATTTATTCTTGTGTTTGAATGATTAATATTGAATTGTAATTAATATCAAATGAAATAAGTCTATGATATTTTGTGAGGAATTGAACAAAATTTATTTGTGAGTACTAGATGTTTCATCACTAAAAAGACATAATTTTAGTGACCGAATTAATTTGGTCACTAAAACATCTCTTAGTGACCGAACTAAATTGGTCACTAAAACTTACCTTAGTGACCAAATTAATTTGGTCACTGAAATTACTCTTAGTGACCAAATTAATTTGGTCACTAAATGTCTTTTAGTGACCAAATTAATTTGATCACAAAATATGCATATTTAGTGACTAATTTTTTTAGTCACTAAAGACATTTAGTGACGGGGTTTTAGTGACGCCTTTGTGACGAAATAAATTTGGTCACTAAATGTCATTAGTGACCAAGATTTAACCTTTAGTGACGGAAATTTTCGTCACTAAAAGCCTATTTTCTTGTAGTGCTAACCCACCGGTTAATGAGAGCCCGGCAGCGGAATCATCCGGGGTAATCCAGCAAAACCTCTACCTTGCTATTCTCTCCAGAGATCAACTTGACCCACCGGCTGATGAGAGCCCGACAGCAGAATCATCCGGGGCAATCCAGCATAACCTTTTACTTGCCAGCCTCTCCAGAGATCGACCCGACCCACCGGCTAATGACATCCCGGCAGCGGAATCATCCGGGGCAATCCAGCACAACCTTTCACTTACCAGCCTCTCTAGAGATTGACCTGACCCTCCGGCTAATGAGAGCCCAGCAGCAGAATCATCCAGGGCAATCCAGCACAACCTTTCACTTGTCAGGCTATCCAGAGATCGACCTGATCCATCGGCTAATGAGAGCCCGACAGCAGAATCATCCGGGGCAATCCAGCAGAACCTTTAGGCAGCTCGCATGGATCTATAACAAAATTTTGAGTAACGGTATCAATTCATTTCAACAAGTTATGAAATAGGTATTGAACGATAACCTAGAGGGGGGATTAGGTGATTTGGCTGTTTTGATATCTTTTTGCACAGAATGTACATATTCTAAACACAGCACAGAAATAGCACACAGAAAATCACAGCACACAACAAAAGATGTATAAATGTTCCTCAAGATGGGGTATCTTAAGTAGTCCTCTGTCCCACTGCGCCTATCTAGCAGTATGCTAGACTCGGCAAACTCCGCCAAAATCTCAGGCCTGCAAGTATTACAACACAGACCCGCAAGCTCTACAGCCTAGGCCCGCAAGCCCCTACTGCACTCAGGTCCGCAAAACCGACACTCAGGCCCTCAAGCCCCACACAGCACTGACCATCAAGTCTTGCCTCTTGGACCCGTAAGTCCACTGCCCTGACCCTCAAGCCTCACAGTTCTCAAGCCCGCAAGCTCGACATGATCGGGCCCGCAAGCTCGACACGATCGGACCCGCAAGTCCACTGCCCTGGTCCTCAAGCCTCACAGCTCTCAAGCCCGCAAGCTCGACACTCAGATCTGTAAACATATGCTACAGTTTTTTGCCCGCAAGCCTTACAGAGAAAGATAATCAATGATTCTTTTGCCTGATGAAGATCGACTTCTTGACTTGAAGAAGATGCTTCTGATTTGAACCTTGACAACACAGATCTTCTTCAAGTTTCTCTTCTATCTGGAACTCTTCTTATCAGCCGATGAAGCTAGACTGATTCTTGGAGAACGATGGATGAAGATTGTTTTGTTCTCGGTTCTTGTGTAAATTCTTTTGTATTCTCTGTGTGATTGATTAGGGCAGACAATTATCCCTTTTATAAGACTGAGGAGCCGCCCAATGGTCTCCTATAAAGTTCCTTAAGTGTCAGAGGCCCTTTCCTTAAGAGCACGCGCTGATTGGACAATCAGGCGGTGGCTTTATTTGCTGACATCGCGTCTGGCAAAATTTGAATCTGTCTCGATGATATTTCCATCGTTACGACGACATGGACAATATCTCAATGATAGAGCTTGTCAATGTCTTATACTTGGACAGATCTTCAAGTCTTCTTCCTTCTTCTTCAGACAAGGATATCTCGACGATACGGGACATTTCTTCTGCACTAGTGATTATGATGATAGACTGTCTTCTGGATATTTCCTCGTAATCTTCTCCACTGCTTGATGTCATCGACACCACCTTGTATTTATCGACGACATTATCAGTATCATGTCGATAAGCTATTCCTTAGCAACTGCTGTCTTCATAACTGTTTCCTTGTCCTTCTCGACGTCAAGCCTTCTTTACGACGATATCGTCGATATCAGTCTTTCTTGGCCTTTTCAACGATACGCCTTCTTTACAACGATGTCGTCGACATTGTCTTGTACTTGTACTTAAGTCTTCTTCCTCTATCTCGGCATCCCGATATCGTCGTGTGGTGTTGTACTGTTGATGTCACAACGATATCATTATGTGCATGTTATCTCGATGATAACTGACATGATCCTTCTGCTTTGCTCTGCACATCATTTCAACGACATGCATACTCTTTCCAACGATATGTGTCACCAAGACATTCTTTGTACTTGGCTTCCACTGAGATGATAAAGCTATGAAATTAATCAAATACAGAGTGAAGTTTTCTTGAATTGGTGACTTCTTCAAATCAGGAATCATGAGAGCAGGATTCCCAACAATCTCCCCTTATTTGAAGAAGTCAGAACCCCAATTCAAAATTGCTTTCACTTAACAATAAATATTAGTTTATGCAGTGAATATTAACATAGTTACCTTCACCTTAGCTTTTGCATCTTCCTGAGCTAGTAACTCCCCCTTGATGTGATGTCTCTTTTCTTTACTCCCCCTACTTTTGAGATCCCCTTTCTTTTTTCCTTTTCATCTGATTCTTCTGAATTCTCCCCGTTGACTAGTGCATCTTCTAGGTCATATTCTTTCTCCCAGGTTATATTCTTTCTCCCCCTTTCTGACTTTTTCAATATAGACCATGTAGTCACTGTTTTCAAGTGCTTGGGCATGTGTCGTCGTGACCATTATTCGATATTTGTCTGACTTTGGCACTTGGTAGCCTTTCTTATCAGACTGCTTCAGCACTTGACCTGAGAGATCTTCTTACTAACATATGAAGAATGATTAGTGAACAGTAAGTTGAAAATTACTTACGTTTAACATCCCCAATTGGAACTTGAAGAACTTAAACTTAGCTTCATCTATGGGCTTTGTGAATATATCAGCCACTTGTTTGTCTGTGGGAACAAACTCAAGGGTGATATCTTCATTCTCCACATGCTCCCTGATGAAGTGATAACTGATCTCAATGTGCTTAGTCCTGCTGTGTGAGACAGGGTTCTTAGCAATTGAGATTGCACTGGAAGAGTCACAAAACAAGGGTGTTTTGGTCATCTTTAGATGGTAGTCTTCAAGTTGATTCTGAATCGATAGCAGTTGAGCACAGCAGCTCCCATCAAAGATGTATTCTGATTCTGCTGTGGAGATTGCTACACTTATCTGCTTCTTGCTGCTCTAAGAGATCAGTCTTCCTCCAATGAATTGTCATGTCCCTGAGGTACTTTTCCTGTCATCTTTGTATCCTGCATAATCTGCATCTGAGTAGCCTGTCAGTTCACACCCATTGTTCCTAGGGCACCATAGGCCAAGGTTTGATGTACCCTTTAAGTATCTTAAGATTCTCTTGACAGAGACTTGATGAGATTCCTTAGGGTTCACCTGATATCTAGCACAGACACATGTGGCAAACATTATGTCAGGCCTACTTGCAGTTAGGTACAGCAAAGATCCAATCATGTATCTGTACTTGGTTTCATCAAAGGGTATTCCCTTCTTATCCTTGTCCAGAGACACATTGGTTCCCATTGGAGTCTTCATAGAAGAAGCACTCTCCAATCCAAATTTCTTGACTAGCTCTCTAGTGAACTTGGTCTGTGAGATGAATATTTCATCTTCAGATTATTTCACTTGGAGACCTAGGAAGTATTTGAGCTCACCCATGCTGCTCATCTCAAACTTTCCCTGCATCAAGTTGGCAAATTTTTTGTAGAGATTGTCATTTGTAGAGCCAAAGATAATGACATCTACATAGATCCGCACTAGAAAAATCATGTCATTAACTTCCCTTAGGAACAATGTCTTATCAATCTTTCCCCTGGAGAAATTGTTCTTAATGAGAAAGCTTGACAGAGTCTCATACCAGGCTCTATGTGTCTGTTTTAATCCATATCGAGCTTTTCTAAGAAAATATACATAGTCAGGATAAGCATAATCAACAAAACCTGAAGGTTGTTCTACATGGACTTCTTCTTTGAGGTCACCATTCAGAAAGGCTGAGTTCACATCCATCTGATAGACTTTGAATCCTTGATAGGCTGCATAGGCCAAGAATAATCTGATGGCTTCCAGTCTGGCTACAAGGGCAAAAGTCTGATCAAAGTCAATCCCCTCTTCCTGTCTGTAGCCCTTTTCCACCAGCCTTGCTTTATTCTAAGTGATGACTCCATTCTCATCCAATTTATTTCTGTAGACCCACTTAGTTCATATAATATTCTTTCCTTGGGGTCTTGGAACCAGCTTCCATACTTTGCATCTCTTAAATTGGTTCAGCTCCTCCTGCATTACTGCAATCCAAAATGGGTCCTGATTTGCTTCCACAAATTTCTTGGGTTCAATTTGAGAGAGAAAACTCAGGTACAATGCTTCATTCACAGCTCTGCTCCTTGTCAGCACTTCTTGGTTGACATCTCCTATTATTTGCTCTTGAGGATGATCTCTCACTTGTCTCAAGGCAACTGGCAGTATTCTGGGGATTTCTGCTTGGCAGGTTCTTCAGGTTGCATTTCTTCTACTATTTTTGAGCCTTCCACAACATCTTCTTCAATTTCAACTGTTACTGAGTAGTTTTTATCTTCAACTGAGGTCTCAACATTGTCTTCAATGGATAGCTTTTCCATTTTATATGTTGTACCTGCATTCACTAGAGAACTAGACCAGTATTTATGTATAAGGCTAGTCTCATCAAATACAATGTGTGCAGATTCTTCAACTCCTTGGGTATTGATGTTGTACACCCTATAAGCCTTGTTATAGGAGTTGTAGCCAACAAAGATACCCTCACTGCTTTTCTCAGCAAACTTGGTTAGCTTGGCTTTCCCATTATTAAGGACATAGCATTTACTACCAAAGATCCCGAAGTAGGATAAGGTAGGTTTTCTGCCTTTCATCAGTTCATATGTCTTCTTGTGGTCTTTGATGATGGAGGCCATGTTTACCACATGACAAGCAGTATTGACAGCCTCTACCCAGGAATATTCTGGTAGAGAGGAGTCACTTAGCATTGTCCTACTTGCCTCTATCAAGGTTCTGTTTTTCCTTTCTGCAACCCCATTCTGTTGAGGAGTTCTAGGGGAGGAAAATTCTTGGGAGATACCCAGTTCTTGGCCGAATTCTGTCATGGATCCTGACTGAAATTATGTACCATGGTCACTTCTGAATTTGACCACGGTACAGACCATCTCATTCTGGATCTGTCTGACAAAGTTCTTCAAGATTTCTAATGTATCTGACTTCTTTTTAAGGAAGAACACCCAAGTGAACCTTGAGTAATCATCAACTACTACAAGGGTGTAAGCCTTCCCTCCTAAGCTGAGAACTGACATAGGATCAAACAGATCCATGTGCAATAAAAATAAGCACCTAAAAGAATCTTTGTCAGATATGCTTTTAAAGTTGGTCCTTGTCTGCTTTCCAAGTTGGCAAGCTTGACAGGGACCTTTCTTGATGCAAGTAATATTAGGTCCATTTCTAACTAGGTCTTGTTAGAAAAGTTTGCATATAGTCTTATAGTTAATGTGTGCAAGTCTCTTGTGCCATTGGACACATAAAGTTTCTTTGTCATTAGCTACAAGACACATCGGCATGGAAGAATTTGCATTAAAGAAATTTAAGCAGTAAATGTTACCACTCCTAGTGTCAGTTAAGGTAGCCTCAGAATCTAAAGACTTCTTAATTAAACACTTATCCTTGTGGAAGATGATAACAAAACCTAGATCACAAAGCTGACTTATGCTTATGAGATGATGTTTCAATCCCTCAACATAAGCGCTACCTTTTTGATGGTAACTAAGCCATTAGAAATATTACCATAACCTTTAGTCACCCCCTTTTCTGAACCTCCAAAGATCACTGTTGGTCCATTCTCCACAGGGGTGAAGCTTCTTAGATACTTCCTGACTCCAGTCATGTGCCTGGAGCATCCACTGTACAAATACCAGATTGGAGATTGGTTGGCATTTGGACATACCTGCAAGAAAAGTTAATTACCCTTAGGTACCAAATTTGGTTTGGGTCTTTGGTTCCTGTTAGGAAGATAAAATGGAACACCACACCACTGAGGGTTCTGCACTCTCTTTGCATTGGGTTCTATTGGGTTGAACCAATAGTCCAGGGCAAAGTGGTCTACTTTTCCACAACACCAGCATTCATATCTATTATATCTTCTCTTCTGCCTCACCATCTGAGTGGGGTGGGAGTGTTGGTGAGCAGGAGGGAAGACAACTTACCTAACAGGTCTTGGGTGAACCTCACAGGTGTGAGTGTGGAGTGGAGCTGGTCTCACCACTTGTTGGTTCACCTTCTTGGGAATAGGATTTGTAGAACTAGCTTTTCCCTTACTCTTGAGTGTTGTTGATATAGGTCCATGGGCAGAAGGACCTAATACTAACACCTTCTTAAAGGAAGGTCGAGCTTCAGAGCTTTTGTCCTTGACAGTCTCCTGATTGAATCCTATACCAGCTCTGAATGATCCAGAGAAGGTATCAATAATGGGCAAGACTGTCTTGAGCATAGATAAGCTTGCAGCAAGTTTCTTCTCAGCCAGCAGCATCTCCTCAAGGTCCTTAATGACCTTGTTCTTCTGACCCAATTCAGCATTCTTAAGCTTTAGGGCTTCCTTGAATCTGTCCACTTCTTTGCTCATGGCAGCCAGCTTTTTAGCTGTCTCCTTGAGCTCAGACTGGGCAGCCTTCATGGAATCTAACTCCTTGGTCTGGACTTTGAGGAGTTTCTTACAGTTCTTGAAAGCTTTCCATAAATCTTTATACTGCTTTATCAGGTCAGATTCAACTTCATATTGGGATCTTGAGGCGGTGCTGTTGGCAGTAGACACACTCTCATCATCATACAAAGAGTCTGCTACTAATTCAGAATCAGAGGCAGATAGATGAGCTTTGATAGGTACCTTCCCAGGAGAGATGTCATCCTGGTTTTCCTCATTTATGGCAATCAGGCCAATCAGAGCTTCTTCCTCAGTATCCGAGGAACTTGAATCAGAATCACTTAGAGTTCTGATTTTCTTTGCTACAAACCCTCTTTCAGGTTTCTTCTTGTCCCTTAACCTTCTCCTATCTTCATAGTTCTTCGATTCCCTTCTCTTAGAAGAGCAATCAGCAGCTATATGACCTGTTTTATTACAGGAGTAGCAAACAGTGTTAGCAAAATCAATTTACCAGGTTTTGATTTATATATGTCCTCCCTTGAGGATTTAGATCTGCCATATTGATCAGATCTTCTTGAGCTTGAAGAGGAGGGTTTGTACTTGTCTCTTCTTTTTTTGGAGATCAATTTCTTGAATTGCTTAGAGAGAAGGGTCATCTCTCTATCAGTATTATCAGAATATGATGTGCTGGCATCAGACTCTTCACTGCTCTTTGATCTATTCTGACATGCAGGAATCTTGTCCTTGGACCTCCTTGTGCTCTCAGCCTTGAGAGCCACAGATCTTTCTCTAGAGCTCCCCTTTGAGCTTTCTTCTTCAGCTTTCCTGGTATTTAGCTTAAGTTCATGGGACAACAGCTTCCCATACAGCTTCATGGGCTCCAAGGTGCCCAGCTGACCCATCTCTCTGATGGCACAAATCTTAATATCCCATTCCTTAGAGAGGGATCTAAGGAACTTATTATTTAGGTCAGAGTTTGTGAATTTTCTGCCATAGTTTTTCAGCCCATTTACTATTTTGAAAAACCTCTCATAATAGCTAGATATGGTTTCATTCTTGCCTTGCTTGAAGGCTTCATACTCCTAATTTGGGAGGGATTTCCTATCATGCCTTACGTCTTTAGTACCCTCCATATAGACGGTCGGGGAGTCCCGCGTCTCCTTGGCCGTCTTGCAGTGAATGAGGTTCTGGAGGTTTGAATCGTCAATGACACTTATAATTATATTTTGTGTCCTCTTATCTAGGCTAGCTAAGGCAAGCTCATCCTTGGTCATGCCTGCATACTTCTTTGCCACTTTCCGAGTTGGATCAATAGTGGATGCAGTCGTGGGGATAAAGGGACCCTCTTTAACAGTTATGTAAACTCTGGGATCACCTGCCTCCAGATGCGTATTCGGCAAGTGCATCGGTCGCTGTCAAGTAATAAAATTGGGAATAGCTTCCCTGAATATCGTCTCTCAAGGAATGCAGGTTCTGGTGAACGAAACGCGTGGTGAATCGATCGTTACACGAGCGAATAAAGTAAAAACAAGGGCATTGTGATTTGGTTCCTAAGCTAATGCGGAAAAGAGAGATGCGGGTCAAAACTCTGCTTCGCAAGGCGAGATGGATGCAACGGCCGCGATGCCGTGCTTCGGGAGGCGCGTGGACGGAAAGTAACTGTGACAGGTGAGTGTCGCACACACATCTTCTCCAAGCATCACCACTAGGAATTGCTAGGGCTTCACACACAACGAACTCAGAAAATCACAACAAGGAAAATGCTGTTCTCACACCACCACATCATTGCACATGAACATCATAAAAGATCTATGACATTAAGCTAATCAATAGTTCATTACAACAACACAAAGAAAACACAAGCATCAAGTTTAGAGAGGACCAATGGGAAGATGTCATCGCATCTTGGGTTCTCAGACGGAATGAGAGGTTGTCGGGCTCTCTCCGGGCTCGGCCCTCAGATGGTGTGCGGATTCGATGGAGTATGTCACCGCTCCAATGACCTACAACACTTCTATGGATTCCCACGACGAGGGATGCTTGAACGCTTGGTGGAGAATGCTTGCTAACGCTCCAGAATGGAAGAATGATGGTGGAAATCGCCGGAAAATGGTCTCATTGGCGGTTGGGGTGAAGGAGAAGCCTTCAGACCTCAGATACGGTGGGAAGGACCTGATTTCCCGCTCCCCTCGAGAGCTCTCCCCGTTGACTGCGGCTTATCCTGCTTTTTATACTAAACGGATAGAAAAATGGTCACGCACGGTCGAACGCACGACCGTGCGTGATTCGTGCGTTATTAAATGATAAATTCTGACTTGAGGGGGACGTTGCGCCGCCCGTGCGTTTTACTCACGCACAGGCAAATCCGCCCGTGCGTAAAAACGCACGGGTAAATTCAGAATGACTAAAACAGGAGGAAACAGGTCGACCGTGCGTTTTACTCATGCACGGGCAAATCCGCCCGTGCGTAAAAACGCACGACTAAACTCAGATTGTCCGTTTTCTGCCCAGATACAGACGCACGATCGCAACCGTCCGTGCGTCAAGGAAATGCACGACCGTGCGATATGCACAGACATACATTTTGGGGGGAAACGGGACGATCCGGCCACCTGCACATAAGACATACCAACTGGGAATACACCTCCAGCACCAAATAAACACAGAAAAAGGATTGGGGAGCACCATGTGCTTACCCCCAATAACAAGGAGCGCAAATGCACACCGAAATGGGCCTAAGAGTGCACCTAGCAGGGAATAACAAATATGATCGTAAACATGCCTAAAGTGTGGTGCATCGACTAGAAATACGGCCTAGATGAGTCCATAAATGTGTATATAAATGAGACTCATCACACCCCCAGACTTAACCATTTGCACGTCTCGGGCAAACTACTCCGCTCTCCTATCGGAACAATTGGATGTTAGAGTATGATTGAGTGGTGAATACTCATGCGAAGTCGCATGCTCACGGGCGTAGAAATACATTAGAATAGAATTTAACTCAAAATTATATTTAACTATTTCTAAAACAGTAATTCGAAATCTAATTTACTTGGATGGTGAATCCTGGTGAATCTTTCCGTCGCGCAAAAGGGAAAACAGCGTGACTAATGTAACACCCCAGGGCAGGCCACAACCTCTTCCTGTGTGTTAGGGCTGCAGCCCGAGTGACACCCCAACCAACTCTGCGCGCCTGTTTCTCAGCAGCGCCAGGTTGTTGAGGCCAGGTCTCGAACCCGCAACCTCCTGGATAAGAACTCCTTCAACCGAGTCTCATCACCAATTGAGCTGCAGCTCAATTGGTGATGAGACTCGGTTGAAGGAGTTCTTATCCAGGAGGTTGCGGGTTCGAGACCTGGCCTCAACAACCTGGCGCTGCTGAGAAACAGGCGCGCAGAGTTGGTTGGGGTGTCACTCGGGCTGCAGCCCTAACACACAGGAAGAGGTTGTGGCCTGCCCTGGGGTGTTACAAAAAAAGTGCACTTTTTTGTAACACCCCAGGGCAGGCCACAACCTCTTCCTGTGTGTTAGGGCTGCAGCCCGAGTGACACCCCAACCAACTCTGCGCGCCTGTTTCTCAGCAGCGCCAGGTTGTTGAGGCCAGGTCTCGAACCTGGTTGAAGGAGTTCTTATCCAGGAGGTTGCAGGTTCGAGACCTGGCCTCAACAACCTGGCGCTGCTGAGAAACAGGCGCGCAGAGTTGGTTGGGGTGTCACTCGGGCTGCAGCCCTAACACACAGGAAGAGGTTGTGGCCTGCCCTGGGGTGTTACAAAAAAGTGCACTTTTTTTGTAACACCCCAGGGCAGGCCACAACCTCTTCCTGTGTGTTAGGGCTGCAGCCCGAGTGACACCCCAACCAACTCTGCGCGCCTGTTTCTCAGCAGCGCCAGGTTGTTGAGGCCAGGTCTCGAACCCGCAACCTCCTGGATAAGAACTCCTTCAACCGAGTCTCATCACCAATTGAGCTGCAGCTCAATTGGTGATGAGACTCGGTTGAAGGAGTTCTTATCCAGGAGGTTGCGGGTTCGAGACCTGGCCTCAACAACCTGGCGCTGCTGAGAAACAGGCGCGCAGAGTTGGTTGGGGTGTCACTCGGGCTGCAGCCCTAACACACAGGAAGAGGTTGTGGCCTGCCCTGGGGTGTTACAAAAAAAAAACCGAGTCTCATCACCAACTGAGCTGCAGCTCAGTTGGTGATGAGACTCGGTTTTTTTTTGTAACACCCCAGGGCAGGCCACAACCTCTTCCTGTGTGTTAGGGCTGCAGCCCGAGTGACACCCCAACCAACTCTGCGCGCCTGTTTCTCAGCAGCGCCAGGTTGTTGAGGCCAGGTCTCGAACCCGCAACCTCCTGGATAAGAACTCCTTCAACCGAGTCTCATCACCAACTGAGCTGCAGCTCAGTTGGTGATGAGACTCGGTTGAAGGAGTTCTTATCCAGGAGGTTGCAGGTTCGAGACCTGGCCTCAACAACCTGGCGCTGCTGAGAAACAGGCGCGCAGAGTTGGTTGGGGTGTCACTCGGGCTGCAGCCCTAACACACAGGAAGAGGTTGTGGCCTGCCCTGGGGTGTTACAAAAAAGTGCACTTTTTTTGTAACACCCCAGGGCAGGCCACAACCTCTTCCTGTGTGTTAGGGCTGCAGCCCGAGTGACACCCCAACCAACTCTGCGCGCCTGTTTCTCAGCAGCGCCAGGTTGTTGAGGCCAGGTCTCGAACCCGCAACCTCCTGGATAAGAACTCCTTCAACCGAGTCTCATCACCAATTGAGCTGCAGCTCAATTGGTGATGAGACTCGGTTGAAGGAGTTCTTATCCAGGAGGTTGCGGGTTCGAGACCTGGCCTCAACAACCTGGCGCTGCTGAGAAACAGGCGCGCAGAGTTGGTTGGGGTGTCACTCGGGCTGCAGCCCTAACACACAGGAAGAGGTTGTGGCCTGCCCTGGGGTGTTACAACTAATGAGTAGAGTTTTACTTGAATCAAAGCTCGGGACAAACTCCTAAGAAATCCATCAAAGTCGGTGTCCATAGGCTTGCACGTTCGCACTCTCTCTACTGCATGAGACGACTCGTATCTAAAATCAATAGGACTTATGGGTTAGGATTGGGCTTAGGTTGAGTTTAGGCTAGATAAGTAGAAGGACGATGGGAATCGCATTCAACATAACTGAGCACTCAAGAGAATTACAATC